>CM030368.1:97186396-99586396 GCA_017893485.1 Hemerocallis citrina
ATTATCAAGGTCAAGGCGAAGCGCATGTGGTATTCGTGTGATGAGGTGACATTGCTTGCGGTGTGGGGTATTCTCGAAGATTCCTAGGTGTAAGTGAAATAGTCTCCGAAATTATCTGAGGATAAAAATTGACCTCCAGAATTATCGGGGCATGGGCTAATACTCACATTTTATCTTTATCTCGTAGTAGTCATCGTGTTAGGATTAGTTGCATAGCTGGGATTGAACCCTATAATGTGGAGACGTTAAGGGCTTGCACCGGACCTATGTAGAGTGGGATGCATAGACTCCGACAAGTACGCATTAGAGAGTCAGCATATAGAATTGTATTTTCTTGACTTGGTTTCACACATGTGTTTTCCTGTTTTCTACACTTGACACTTAGTCTAGCTACACTTGATGTTTCATGTTTCCGTGTTATTTCGTATTTCTTTTATTCTAGTCTGTAGTATGTGTTGCTTATGATTCCAAGTTTCATATTCGTTTATTTATGTTGCTTGTTTGTCTTATGTCAATCACACCTTTATGGCTGACCCCTTTAGTTTTGGGGGTTAGGGTTATCTCTAGCCTCATATCTTACAGGTGATTTCTTAAGACTCGGATTTGGATGCTTGATGTTCAATTGATGTAGTGACTTATGTAATTTGTAAAGTAAAGTGTTGTAAAGAAAATAGAATTTGTGATTTAAGGTGTATTGTATTCCGCTGTGCTATGTAAATGATTATTGTAATGAAATTTGAAAAATTTTATTGGTGTTAAGTTGTGTTTAATATTACATTGAAGTTGATGCTGGAAATTGTGCCATGTATTTTCTAAGATATCATATTAGAAATTCGGGGCGCTACAGAGGTTGGTATCAGAGCATGCTTCAATGGTAATAATAATCATGGTATAAAAATAACCTAGGTGTGGACACTAGAGTGTGAGTACCTAGGTGTGGATATTAGAGAGTGAGTATCACATAAAATCGAAACATGATGTTTTTCTTTTGGGGTACAGTTGAGGTTTTGCCAAAGGGGATTGATGTGAATCTGATTTTGTGTGTAGTGCTCTAATTTTTCCTCATTTAGCAGAATTCAGCAGAACGAAAGGACCCAGAACCAGGAAGGTAACAATGGTGATGGAGCTGGAAGTTCCCACGGAACTGGAATTGATCTCGATGCCGAATTTGCCAAGGTGTATCAGACTTTGAATGCGCTAATGGCAGTTAATCTGGCTCAGAATCAGAACCAGCATCAGAATCGTGGAGCTAGATCAGGATTGGTTAACGCTGATCCCATCAAGCAGATCGAGTCTTTCAAGAGGATGAGGCCGCCAGTATTTGAAGGGAAATCTGATCCAAACGAGGCTGATGACTGGATTAAACGGATGGAGACAATCTTCGAGGTCTCGGAAACTCCGGCGGCCAATAAAGTGAAGTTGGCCACTATGCAATTGGAAAAGGACGCTGGTGTTTGGTGGCAAACGGTAAAGAGGACTTTGGGGAACCAGCAGATGACATGGGAGGCTTTTCTGGAAGAATTCAGGGATCGTTTCTTTCCCCTGGATATTCAGGAGAAGAAGGCGATAGAATTCTTGAATCTACAGCAGGGCAGCATGACCGTGCGAGAGTATGAGACCAAGTTTGCTCAACTATCGAGGTATGCACCGGAGCTGATAGTTGATGAGGCGAAGAAGGCCAAGAAGTTTGAGCAGGGCTTGAGGCCAAACTTGAGGTCAAGAATGATTCCGTTGGGCATAAGGAGGTTCGACAAGCTGGTCAGGAGAACAGCTATGACAGAGGAAGACATGGACCAGTTCCAGAAGAAGCAAGAGACCTGGAACAGGAACAAGAGGCCAGGATCAGGTCAGAGTGGAAGGGGATTCCCAGCGAAGCAAGTCAAGTTCAACGGACCAGTGCAAAAGGTACCTGCAACTCAGGAAGTGACTTGTTATTACCGCAAGGAGGCAGGTCATTACAGGTCAGCATGTCCTAAGTTGGCGAAGCAGACTTGTTTCCAGTGTGGGCAGGCAGGACATTCTAAGTCTCATTGTCCACAGTTGAGGAAGGATGGTCCAGGTGGAAGTAAATTCCAGAGGCAAGGGCGAGTGTTTGCATTAACCGAGGAGGACGCGGGTAACTCGGAAGATGTAATTCAGGGTATGCAAGAGTTTTGATTTTATTTTAATCAATCTAATAAGTAAAACCTTTATTTGAGAATAATTGGAGATAGAGTATCATTCTTCATGTAACAGGGATTGTTTTGATTAATGGAATTAAGGCAAAGGTTTTATTTGATTCCGAAGGTGGCTGCAATAGTATCCAAGATGGCGATTCCAGATGAAGTCCAAGGCATTCCGGTTGTCAGAGACTTTCCTAAGGTGTTCTTAGAAGATTTTCCAGGATTACCGCCACAGAGAGATGTGGAGTTTTGCATCAATGTTCATCCAGGGAGTGCTCCGATTTCTAAGGCTCCGTATAGGATGGCACTTGTAGAGCAAGACGAACTGAAGAAGCAGATTGAGGAGCTATTGAGCAAGGGGCTAGTTAGGCCAAGTTCCTCACCATGGGGTGCGCCAGTTTTGTTAGTCAAGAAGAAAGATGGGTCAATGAGGATGACTACCGGGAGTTGAATAGGGTGACTATTCAGAAAAGTATCCACTTCCGCAGATTGATGATTTGTTCGACAGGCTTCGAGGAGCAGCAGTATTTTCGAAGATTGATTTGAGATCAGGGTATCATCAGGTTCGAGTCAAGGAGGAAGATGTGAGTAAGACAGCTTTCAGGACTCGTCATGGACTCTACGAGTTTTTAGTGATGCCATTTGGGTTGACGAATGCGCCAGCAGTGTTCATGGATATGATGAATCGTGTTTTGAGGCCATTTATTGACTCCTTCGTGGTGGTTTTCATCGACGATATTTTGGTGTATTCGAAGTCGGAGGAGGAGCATTCTATGCACTTGACAGCAGTATTGCAAAAATTGCAGGAACATAGCTTGTATGCCAAGTTGTCGAAGTGTGAGTTTTGGAAGTTTGAGGTAGCTTTCCTTGGTCATATCCTTTCTAAGGAGGGAGTGGCCACTGATCCTCAGAAGGTTGAAGCAGTAAAGGTTGGCCCAGGCCAACATCTATGAAGGAAGTCAGGAGTTTCTTAGGTTTGGCTGGTTACTACAGAAGATTCATCCAGGGTTATTCTCAGATTGCAGTTCCTTTGACAGGTTGACCCGGAAGAATGTGGCATTTTCATGGACTGATAAGTGTGAGGCGAGTTTTCCTTGAGTTAAAGAAGATGTTGACTACTGCACCTATCTTAGCTTTGCCACAAGCTGGGAGGGATTATGATATCTTCAATGATGCGTCTCTCAGAGGTTTGGGTTGTGTCTTGATGCAAGATGGCAAGGTTATTGCTTATGGTTCGAGGCAATTGCATCAGCATGAGAAGAATTATCCGATGCATGATTTGGAGCTAGCAACTATTATTTTTGCCTTGAGGAAGTGGAGGCATTATGTTTATGGTGAGAAGGTCAACATGTACACTGACCACAAGAGCCTGAAGTACATTTATCAACAGAATGATCTAAATCTTCGGTAGAGAAGGTGGTTAGAAGTATTGGAAGACATTCTTCCAGAGATCAAATATCATCCGGGCAAGGTGAATGTGGTGGCTGATGGACTTAGCAGGAAAAGTAGTTTATCAAGTTTGATCACTACTCGAAGTGAGTTGGCAGCAGAAATTGATCAGGCAGGTACCAAGGTGGTGCTGCAGGGTTTAGGGGCATCTTTGGCTCAGTTGAGACTGCAGCCTTCCTTGAGAGAGAGAATTGTGGAAGGTCAGAGATCAGATTCAGAGATTCAGAAGATGCTGCAATAGGTTTCAGAAGGTAAGCTATCAGAGTTTCGTGTCCAAGATGGAGTTCTTTGGATGGGTGAGAGGTTGTGTGTTCCGAATAATGCAGATTTGAGAGAGAATATCTTGCAGGAAGCACACCGTACCTTATTGTCAGTACATCCTGGAGGCACGAAGATGTATAAGGACATCAAATAGCACTTTTGGTGGTCTGGAATGAAGAGCGATGTGGCAGATTTCGTGGCAAGGTGTCTGACTTGTCTGCAGTTCAAAGCAGAAAATCAGAAACCTGAGGTTTGTTACAGCCGTTGCCCATTCCGGAGTGGAAATGAGAGAACATCAGTATGGATTTCATCACAGTTTTGCCGAGGAGTTCGAAGAGCAATGACTCGATTTGGGTTATTGTGGACCATTTGACTAAGTCGGCTCACTTTCTTGCCATGAAGATTACTTGGTCGTTGGAAAAATTGGCTGAGTTGTACATTGGTGAGATTGTGAGGCTTCATGGAGTTCCTGTGTCGATTGTTTCCGACAGGGATGCAAGGTTCACTTCAAGGTTTTGGAAGAGCCTACAGGCAGCTTTGGGCACCAGAACTGATTTCAGTACCGCTTTTCATCCATAGACCGATGGTCAGACCGAGAGGATGAATCGAGTGCTGGAAGATATGCAGAGGGCTTGTGTCATGGGCTTCGGTGGTAGCTGGGAGAGATACTTGGAATTGGTTGAGTTTGATTATAACAACAGTTACCATGCGAGTATCGGGATGGCGCCGTATGAGGCTTTGTACGGACGGAGGTGCAGGACACCTATTTGTTGGTACGAGGTTGGCGAGAGGCAGATGTTTGGTCCTGAGATCGTGCAGCAGACGTCAGAGCAGATTGAACTTATTCGCAAGAGATTGGTCGAGGCTCAGAGTCGACAGAAGAGTTATGCTGACACTCGACGAAGGGACTTGGAATTTGAGGTTGGGGATGCAGTTTTCTTCAAGGTGTCTCTGACCAAAGGAGTGATCAGGTTTGGTATGGGAGGCAAGTTGGCGCCAAGGTTTATTGGGCCATACCAAATTGTGGAGTGAATTGGCAAGACAGCATATAGGTTGGAGCTTCCAGAAGAGTTGGCACAGGTGCACGATGTGTTCAATGTGTCATTGTTGAGGAAGTATGTGCCAGATCAGAAGCATCAGTTGGTAGAGATTCCTGAAGGTCTACAGGTGAACTTGAGCTACAAAGAACAGCCTGTTAAGATCGTCGACCGTAGGGAGAAAGTTCTTAGAAGCAAAGTGATACCTATGGTCAAGGTGCTGTGGAGGAATCAGCAGTTCGAGGAGGCTACTTGGGAGCCAGAGGATCGCATGCAGAAGGATTTTTCTGAGCTTTTTATATGATTGTATCTTATTTATGTGATGGTTTTTCTTTGGATGATTGTACTATTGGATTGAGTAGTATTCTTTGATATGTCCTTCTATGTGAATGTTTCGAATTATGGTCGATTTATGAGATTTCAATTCCTTTGTTCATTCTTATTTTGGACCTCATTAGCAATAGTTCTGCGGACAGAAGTCTTCTAAGGAGGGAGTGATGTAATACCCCATATTTTTAAATATTATTTTAAAGGTTTAAAAATGAATTAAAATGATTTTTTGGAGATTTAATAAATATTTTTCTGGAAATCTATCTTTTTACACGTGCAAATGTTTTCTTGAGATGTTCAAAAGCCAAAATCTCTTCATGGAAAATCATCATTTATTATTTGGGATTTATTTATAATTTTTCTAAATTTTTCTGATATTAATTGGATCTATTTGCAAATTTTAAGAAAAGAATGATCTTTTTGCAAAATTGTCATTTTGAGGGATGAAAGTGCAAAAACTATTTTCTGGACTTTTCAAACAGTGCCGACTGAAAATAAGGAGTTTGTTTTGCTTTTAAATCCCAATTTAATTGATTTTATCAAGTTTCCAAGTATAGGAATTTATTTATGTAAAGTTATATTTTAAAGAGGTTATTTTGCAAATGTGTCTAAAAACCCTAAATTCTCTATTTCCGGCCTATTTAAAAGAAACGCAGCCGTCATTCGCTGCACAACAAAAAGTTTTATTATTTTTTTTGGAGGAATTAAGAAGAGGATCTTGGATTTTTGCAAAAGAGAAGTTTTCTTAAGGGATTTCTTCATTCGAGGTGAGTAACATGTTTGTTTTGCTTTGTGTATTTTGCATGTAATTATTTTGTTGATTTGTTATGTATGTGATTTGGTACAATTTGGTTGTTTTATCTATGAATGTTTAATGGATCTTGGATGTTGAATCTTATTGCTAGAAAGCATGTTTAGGGTTTGAATATGAATATACACATTATGAATTGGATGAAAAATTGGATCTTGTGAAACCCTAGTTGTTTGTAAATAGGATTGTATGTGGGTAGTCGTTCTCTTTTGGGTTAAATGTTGGATTGAATGAATATGGTGAATTTTATGCATGAATCTAATAAAGGTGAGGCCTTTTATGATTTTGAGTATTTGGTTGAATACAAATTGGACATGGTGATGTTATCAATTAATTATGGTTGTGAGTTGTAGTAGTAATTCAGTTTTGAGAAATTTGAATGGAAAGTTATGAACCAAGAGATCATATCTTGAGAATCAAAATTTGAGAATTTAGTCGAGTTGAGGAATATACCCAAATTGGGGATTCTTTTGAGATTTTGATATTTATATGTTTTGGATCTGAATATGAAGAAATTTCAATGAGTAATTGATTTTTAGAAAACTCTATTTTGATGATATGCACAATTTCATGTTTGACTGAAGGAAATCAACAAAATCTCTATTTTTATATATTCAAGTAGTTTGATTTAGTTTTGTGTACTATTATATGTCCTACCAGTTATATTTGAACATATAAGAAATATACTTTTTGAAGAAATCATTTTCATAAAGTAAAACTACGTAACGGTTGAATTGTGCACAACCAAAAGTATACAGTCTGTAGGTCGACAGTCGACTGGTATGAATTTTCATTCGACTGATACGACCCGGCTGCTATGTTCTTTAGTTTTCTTGAAATTTCTTTCTGGACAGTCGACCTATACCTTTACAGTCGACTGGTACATTTAGAATTATTTTTCAAAGTTATTGTAATTTTTCTCTCTGGACAGTCGACCTATGACCCTATTCAGTCGACTGCTATACTTAAAATATTTTCTTAAAGATTGTTGGATTTTCTCTCTGGACAGTCAACCTATGACCCTATTCAGTCGAGTGCTATACTTAAAATATTTTCTTAAAGATTATTGGATTTTCTCTCTGGATAGTCGACCTATGACCTTCACAAGTCGACTTATAAGACTTAGATTATTTTCTTAAAACCATAGAATTCTCTTTCTGGACAATCGACTTACGCTTGTTATTAGTCGACTGATACTGATGTACCTTTATATTTTTGAATGTTTTTTCAAATGATTTATTCTCCAAATGCTTTAATCTATAACTTATTATTTTATACCTTATCTTCTATTGGAAATATGTTTTCAAGATGTTAAGTTGAGCAATTCATGTTGGAAAGTTGGTTTGGACATTTGAGTGTGAGTCTCCAGAGGGTGTGTGTGACCCTAGTATACCGGCAGTTGAGTTATTTATGTTTGGACCGGTTGAGGCATTTTAGTTGATCAGTTATTGAGTTATGTCGGGTAGGGTGCACCGACTCTAGGAGATTCGTTAAGTAATTAGATAACCTAAATGATAAGGACAGGCACTAGTGGTGATATGATGAACGAAAACATGGGTTATGGACCTCAGTATGGCTTGCGGTGTGAGATAATCCCCGGAATTATCTAGGTGTAAGTGAAAAAGTCTCCGAAATTACCTGTGGTGTGGGATTGATCTCCGGAATTATCGGGGTCGAGGCGACGCGCATGTGGTATTCGTGTGATGAGGTGCCGTTGCTTGCGGTGTGGGGTATTCTCGAAGATTCCCAGGTGTGAGTGAAATAGTCTCCGAAATTATCTGAGGATAAAAATCGACCTCCAGAATTATCGGGGCATGGGCTAATACTCACATTTTATCTTTATCTCGTAATAGTCATCATGTTAGGATTAGTTGCATAGCGGGGATTGAACCCTGTAATGTGGAGAAATTAAGGGCTTGCACCGGACCTATGTAGAGTGGGATGCATAGACTCCGACAAGTACGCATTAGAGAGTCAGCATATAGAATTGTGTTTTCTTGACTTGGTTTCACGCATGTGTTTTCCTGTTTTCTACACTTGACACTTAGTCTAGCTGCACTTGATGTTTCATGTTTTCGTGTTATTTCGTATTTCTTTTATTCTAGTCTCTAGTACGTGTTGCTTATGATTCCAAGTTTCATATTCGTTTATTTATGTTGCTTGTTTGTCTTATGTCAATCACACCTTTATGGCTGACCCCTTTAGTTTTGGGGGTTAGGGTTATCTCAAGCCTCATATCTTATAGGTGATTTCTTAAGGCTCGGATTTGGATGCTTGTTGTTCAATTGATGTAGTGACTTATGTAATTTGTAAAGTAAAGTGTTGTAAAGAAAAGATAATTTGTGATTTAAGGTGTATTGTATTCCGCTGTGCTATGTAAATGATTATTGTAATGAAAGTTGAAAAATTTTATTGGGGTTAAGTTATGTTTAATATTACATTGAAGTTGATGCTGGGAATTGTGCCATGTATTTTCTAAGATATCATATTAGAAATTCAGGGCGCTACATGGACAACTGGACCAAATGGGGGAAACAAGATCTTAAGAAGTGTTGCAAATTGTTAGAAAATGGAGCGAGGCATTACTGAAATCAGATAGACCAAGAAGAGCCGCAAAGACTGGACCCCGTTATGGTTGTTATTATTTGAGTTTTCTAGATTTAAATAAAGTTGTTTAGTTGTTTTTCTTCAGATATTTATGAACTACTTTGGATGAATAAATTTATTTTTTGATATTTTTGACATATGGATTTTTGGCAATGGAATAATTTTTTTTTTGTTCAGAGCATTGATGAGGACTCTAATGAGATTGTTTCTTATAACAAAATGGTGTGTTTTGTAAACTCAGAGCAATGGCAGGTCGACGAACTAGAAGCAATAGTGATGGAATTGAAAGTTCCAATGGAGGGGTTGGTGTAGATCTCACTCATTTGGTACATTTGACATAACTCTTAAGCAACTCATCTTGAAATAGATAAAGTTGGCATGTGTGTAGATCTCAATCATTTGGTACTCCACTGAATTCTTTAATTTCATCTTTGGTCTGGTATGAATTGTGTCATAATCAGCCTTCAATTCATTATGTCTTTGGTCCTCCAATGCCCTCTCGAATCGTGTATAGAATTCCACCAAACTATTCATCTGGCTAACAAAGTGACTAAAAAAATAATTCATACTTTCGCTGCACTATGTTGTCCTCATTCCAGCCAAAAAAGTTTTCTTGAAGAATGTCGGTATCCATATCTCACTTAATTCATGCAACATTTTCAGCCAAGAATTGTTCTCTAACAAATAAGTTTTTATAACTTCATTCCACTGCATTTCGAACTCCTTAATAGTCTTAGAAGAATAAACACAAGATTTAAATTCTTCTTGAATTTTTATGTTAGAAGCCAAATTTGATCCAACCTTTGTTGAGAACTTATTGAGTATATACCACATGCAAAATCTATGTTTTGTTTTGTCCAGTTTATCCTTTACAGCACTGTCAATTGATGGACATTGATCTGTAATGAATGCAAAAGGTTTTTTTTCTCCTCATGGCTTGAAGGAATTTCTCAAACAACCAAATAAAAGATTTCTCCGTCTCATCAGCCAAAAATCCGCCACCGAAGTTCACCTATTGTAATAGTGCAAATATAATTAATCTCGTACTTTTATATTGAGTGCAGATAATAATAAAAATTGCTAGTTTTATATTCTATACAAATTAGTACCTGTAAATGGCACAAATATCATCTAATATTTGTTTATTTCATATGCAGTGTCAAAAACTACTGCATCTTCAAAAAGGTGATATGCTTTCCTTGAAAGTCCATCGGTCCAAAATACATGAGTGGGCTTCATTTCTTTAGCGACCTTATAATCGTAGAGAAATGAAGGATTGATTTGTTTCATTCTTGCAAAATTATCTAGAAATATTTGTGCATCTGTTTCTTTCATTGCCTTCCTTACATCTCTTTTAAGATTTATGCGTGCAACCCATATTCTCGAACCGTTAGCTTCAATCTTTAGAACAATAACTAATTGGGATGTGGGGATATTTGTGTCACCATAGATTTGTATTAAGGACTTCTGTGTCGATGATACCCCCGATTATTGTTAAAAAGTGTTGCCTACGAGGACTAGTGAGAACATGACAATGACCTTCATGAAGTTAACAATCTCCCAAAAGTCATTTTTAACTTTCTTAAATTTTATCATGGCAATACAATTCTCTCTAATTACAAATCGTCATCTTTTTCTTTTACCTTTATCTGATCCCAATGGAAGCTCCTCGGTAGTTTCACCTTGTACAATTTTAGCAGTAGTTTCACCTTGTTTTGAGCAGAAAAAATGTTTTGCTATCAATTCTCCGATGTTCCTATTCAAATTGTGCTCATTTTCCGAACAGAAAAACCTCCAAGCTTTGCATATGCAAGTTTCCCCCTCCTCTAACAATGCAAACATCATTCCAAGTTTCGGACTTTTAATATCATCTACATTTGGTGTCCAATCACCATGGTCTTACTCTCCTGCTACTTTAGGGTCGTGCTCAATGCCTACCCAGTGAGATTAGTTAATTCAAGAGTCAGCAGTAATAAAAAGAAAATCATTATTCTACTTCAATGAACATTAATTTTCACTAACCGACCTCAAATACATCTAAATCTGAAAATGAGATATTATCTTTGTTAGGATCTCTGAAGTTAATGTTTGTTGCTTGTTCATCAAGAATTTCATCCTCTGTATGAATTGTTTCAAACCCTTAAGCAAAAAGATAAAATCGAAAAAAAAGAGTAGTAACACACAGCAAATGTCAATATTTATTTTAGTATTTTATTGATACCCATCTCATGTTCTTCAATGCTGTCAGACACCACATGTTCATCCTCTAGATGTTCAATATATAGAAAAGCTTCTTCATGTTTCGATGTCCTGTTAAGGCTTCGTACAGGGTGTAATGCCCCGATTTTCATTAAAATATTTAATTTGTGCCCGTGCAATTTTTGTAGTATAAAAAAATCTTATAATTATCTTTATTATGGATAATGTGTATATGTATATATATGTATATGTGTTCTCTAATTATTTTCATAAAGGCCCATTTTCTTCAAATAAACAAATGCCTTCTTTTTAGCCCAAATCTAATTTGGCCCATTAAATAAAGCCCATGAGCTATTTCTCTTTCATTACAATTTGTAATGTAGAATATTTTTTAAGATTATTTTTGTAAAAATAATGTACAACTTTTATTATGGGGGACTAGTGAGTGCACGTGCATTGCACGTACACGTGCATGAACACACCAAGTAGGGGCCGGTTGGTGCATAGGAGTGGAAGAGTGTGTGGGTAGTTATTTTGAGTGTGTGGGTGGTTGCTATGCCAAGCTAACCCTCCATCCTATAATCATCTATTTGATCCAGTGCCTTTGGTAAAGAAGAAGGATGGATCGATGAGGATGTGCATCGATTATCGAGAACTGAATAAGGTCACTGTTCAGAATATGTATCCTATTCCCCGAATTGATGATTTGTTCGATCGTCTACAAGGAGCTATTGTTTTCTCCAAAATAGATCTTCGATCGGGATATCATCAAGTTCGAGTGAAAGCTGAAGATGTGCATAAAACTTTATTTAGAACTCGACACGGGCATTACGAATTCTTAGTTATGCCGTTTGGAGTGACGAATGCACCCGCAATCTTCATGGACATGAAGAACAGAGTTCTGAGGCCGTTCATTATTTCTTTCGTCGTGGTGTTTATCGACGATATTCTCGTGTACTCCAAGTCGGAGGAGGAGCACACTGAGCATTTGGCAGTATTTTTGAGAAAGCTTCAAGAGCAGGAGTTGTATGCCAAGCTATCCAAGTGTGATTTCTAGAAATATGAAGTGGCATTCCTAGGTCACATCCTTTCTAAGGAGGGAGTGGCAACTGATCCTCAGAAGATAGAGGCAGTGAGAGATTGGGCAAGGCATGCTACAGTGAAGGAAGTTAGGAGTTTTCTTGGATTAACTGGATATTACAGGAGATTTATCCAAGGCTACGCTCAGAAAGCCGTGCCGCTCACTAGTCTGGCCAAGAAGAATGTGAACTTCAAGTGGACTGAACAGTGCGAGGCAAGCTTTCAAAAGTTGAAAGAGAGGTTGACTACTGCACCTATTTTGGCTTTGCCTAGGGCAGGTGTTGAGTATGATGTTTACAACGATGCTTCACATCGTGGGCTTGGTTGTGTCTTGATGCAAGAAGGAAAAGTGATCGCTTATGGGTCTAGGCAACTAAGACCGCATGAGAAGAATTATCCGACTCATGATCTGGAGTTGGTCGCGATTATCTTTGCCTTAAAGCAATGGAGACATTATGTGTATGGTGAAAAGCTAAACATGTACACAGACCATAAAAGCTTGAAGTACATCTATCAGCAGAAGGATCTGAACCTTAGGCAAAGGAGATGGCTGGAGGTACTTGAGGACATTCGTCCGGAGATCAAGTATCACCCAGGGAAGGCTAATGTTGTTGCCGACGCACTTAGCCACAAGAGCAGTCTTGTGAGTTTGATTACAACTCAGAAGCACCTGGCAGAGAAATTGGATCGGGCTGGTATTGAAGTTGTTCTACATGACTTGGGATCATCGTTAGCTCAGTTGAGGCTTCAACCGACACTGAACGAAAGGATTATTGCAAGCCAGGAGGTTGATGCAGAGATTCAGAAGATGTTGGAGCAGGTTGGTGCTGGCAAGTTGCCCGGATTTCAAATCAGGGATGGAGTGTTGTGGTTTGGAGAGAGGCTGTGTGTTCCGGATCAGTCGGACTTGAAAGAAAGTATTCTTCAGGAGGCACATGCTACTCTTTTGTCTGTATATCCTGGAAGTACCAAGATGTATAGGGAAATTAAGCAGCATTTCTGGTGATCAGGTTTGAAGTGGGATGTGGCTGAATTTGTGTCGAGGTGTGAGGTTTGTCAACAAGTCAAAGTCGAGAATCAGAGACCGGAGGTCTATTACAACCGTTACCTATTCCGGAATGGAAGTAGGATAACATCAGTATGGATTTCATTACGGGATTGCCCAAGAGTCCTAAAGGCAATGATGTGATTTGGGTTATAGTCGATCGACTAACCAAGTCCGCTCACTTTTTGGCGATGAAACTCACTGCTTCGATGGACAAGTTAGCCGAGTTGTATGTTGGCGAGATCGTCAGGCTTCATGGTGTTCCATCAACTATTGTGTTTGATCGAGATGCGCGGTTTACTTCGCATTTCTGGAGGAGTCTCTAGATAGCTTTGGGTACCAAGACGGATTTCAGCACTGCTTTTCATCCGCAAACCGATGGGCAGACCGAGAGAGTCAACCGCATTCTTGAGGATATGCTTCAGTGTTTTGTACTAGACTTTGGAGGCAGTTGGGAAAGGCATTTACCCTTGGTAGAGTTTGCCTACAACAACAGTTTTCAGACCAGTATCGGGATGGCGCCGTACGAAGCTTTGTATGGCAGGAAGTGCAGAACACCTGTTTGTTGGTTTGAAGTTAGGGAGCGTCAATTGTTTGGGCCTGAGCTTGTGCAGCAAACCTCTGAAAAGATTGCTCTGATCAGGAAAAGGTTGGTAGAAGCTCAGAGCAAGCAGAAGAGCTATGCAGACAACCGGAGAAGGGACCTTCAGTTTGAGGAAGGTGACTTCGTCTTTCTGAAAGTATCGCCCAGTAAAGGTGTGATTCGATTTGGCAAAGGCAGAAAGTTAGCCCCGAAATTTATAGGCCCGTACAAGATATTGAAAAGGATCGGGAAAACTTCTTACCGGCTTGAGTTATCGGAAGAGTTGTCTCAGGTATACAATGTCTTTCATGTGTCCATGCTGAGAGGTTATATTCCAGATCCGAGTCATCATTTGCCTGAAGTGCCGGAAGGTTTGCAGTTGGATCTGAATTACATCGAGTCTCCTGTCGAGATTGTTGATCGTCGGGAGAAGGTCTTGAGGAATAAGACGATACCGATGGTCAAGGTAGTCTGGAGAAACCATTTGGTTGAAGAGGCTACTTGGGAGTCTGAGGAGAGGATGTTGAGAGATCATCCTGAGCTTTTTGCTTGATTTGTATTTCGTATTTTCTTTTGCTGGTTGTGAGTGTTTTTGTTTCTCGCTTTTGACTGTAGTTCCGGGGACGGAACTATTCTAAGGAGGGAGTGTTGTAATGCCCCGATTTTCATTAAAATATTTAATTTGTGCCCGTGCAATTTTTGTAGTATAAAAAAATCTTATAATTATCTTCATTATGGATAATGTGTATATGTTTATATATGTATATGTGTTCTCTAATTATTTTCATAAAGGCCCATTTTCTTCAAATAAACAAAAGCCTTCTTTTTAGACCAAATCTAATTTGGCCCATTAAATAAAGCCAATGAGCTATTTCTCTTTTATTACAACTTGTAATGTAGAATATTTTTTAAGATTATTTTTGTAAAAATAATGTACAACTTTTATTATGGGGTACTAGTGAGTGCACGTGCATGAACACACCAAGTAGGGGCCGGTTGGTGCATAGGAGTGGAAGAGTGTGTGGGTAGTTATTTTGAGTGTGTGGGTGGTTGCTATAACTCCTACTCTCATCCTAACCCTCCATCCTATAACCATCTATTTGATCCTAGCCCTCCAATCAATTCCTAAATTAGGTATAAATACCCCCCCTAATTTCTTCTCCTCTTAGTACAATAGAAATTTGATAAGAGAGAAAATATTAGAGTTGCGTTGTTCTTTGGAGGCCGGCCACCATTGCCATTTGGACGATTCGTTTCTGGCAAGGAGCAAGGAGGAGGAGACGTACATCGCAACTAGGAAGCTATAAGGGATTTCGCTTTATTTCTTCGAAAAGGTAGGTATTTCTCATGACTTCTAGAATAGAAATCTTGCTAGGATTGAGATTGAATTGTGATTATGCGTGTGAAAAATTGGATTGATAGAATGATTGTTATATTGAAATCTTCCATGCTGAAAATTTAAATGAATGAAAAAGAACTAAAGACATTTTGAGAAACTGGAATTCATCTGTGCAGTCGTCCGATCATGTCGAACAGTCGACTGGTCTGATGAAATAAAATATGTACAGTTCGAAATTCTATGAAATGATATGTTTAATGTGTGTTATTATCTTGACTTTTTCTAGCATGCTAATTCGGAGTTAATATTCATCTCCGTAGACAAACAATGAGTAAAGGGAGAATGTGTGTTTGAAAATCGCAATTGTGTGAAAGAAAACACTAGTTATGAGAATTCTACATTAAATTGTAAACTATGTTTATGATGATGGTAACCGGATAAAATTGCATGTTTGTATCGATATTGAACATACTGTAGTTTAATAAAAGTGTTGTGTGCTAATCGAAAGACAGAAGGAAGAAATATTTCCATAATTCGGAATTTAACTCTATTTAGTCGACCGAATAAATGTAGTAGTCGACCGTCCTGAACAATAAAAGTTTTCGAATCAAAACCCTGCAGAATAGCCTACTGGTTTGAGTAACAGTAGACTGCCCCGTGATTGATATTTTAGAGTTCTTAACACTGCGGAACAACCGACTAGTCTTGTGCAGCAGTTGACTATTCCGAAACTTTTCTTGAATATTTTCCTTGCTGAATAAGTCGACTGAGCATGTTCTGAGTCGACTGTCCAGATCTTTTTTCGACATCTCAGAATTCTAGATTTGCTTTCTGATAAATATTATGTATCTATTGTTGATGAATAAAGATTGGTTGTGACATTTTAGATCTGTCTTTGCATGAAATGAAGTAAATCATTCTGTTGAATTTGTGAAAAGTCGTATGATTGTGAAAGCTATGAACATGAAAAGGAAAATCTACTGTAATTATGAAAAATGAACTTATGAGTTCGAAAGACTCGATTCTTGGAAACTGTGAATTGAAATTGAAAACTAGGGGGTAGCTAAGTCTCACGCCGGCAACTGAAAAGGAATGAATTGAAATGAATTGTTGAAATGAACGACCAAGGTTTGGGTCATGTTGAATGAATGATTATGTCCGGTATAGTGGAGAGGCTAACTCTAGAGATTTGATTTTTTTCATGATTCTATTAAACTAAGGACTAGATACATAGTGGAGATGTGATGAAAGTAAAAGAAAAACACGAGTATGAGGGCCATCGGATTGGCGGTGTGAGAGTGATCCACAGGCTGCCTGCTTGATGCGTCAAGACATGGTGTGGGCACTACTCCAGAATTATCGTTCCGGTGGCAACGCTTGTGGGTTGTTTGAGTGGCTATGGGTGGTGCCATTGTTCCATGGTGGAGACTGAATTGTCCATAGTCTGCCTGCTCGATGCATCGTGCCAGTGCGTGGGATTCCCCTCCAGGCTGCCTGGACATGGGCTCGTAGATCATAGAACAGATACTTACTGTTGTTACCGTAGTAGATTAAGTCATGGCGAGGGATTGAACCCTTTAAAATGAAGTATGATTAAGGGCTTGCCCTCGGACCTATGTAGTATGAGATGCATAGAATCCGAACAAGTGCGCATTAGTGTCATACAACATAATAACTGCATTAAGGACTAAGTGCACAATCACAACACGACATCAATAGGATAGTCCCTTTAGCTTTGTTTGTGAAATGTTTGTGATTTGTTAAGAAATGAGAATCGTTATACTGTTTCCGGCATAGAGAGGATGGCCGTGTATAATTTTCGTCGGTTGAATAAACTGACATACCCACAGTTTTGTATGTAGGATAAATGGCTTGATAAAGATTAAAGGAGAACTGATGCTTATCGATTATTCATTGTTTTATCTTTGTATAATGTTGTAAATTGCTTCCGCTGTCATTACATGTAAATTATTGTGATATATGCTTCCTCTGTAAAATGTAAAGTGAAAAGTTTTTATTTCCTTGTAAAATTGTACTAAATGAAGTGTAAAGATCTTGTGGAATCTCGAATTTAGTGTATTTTGGAATTCGGGGTGTTACACAGGGAGTCATCTGTATTAAGAAGTCTGTAGTCATCGTCTACTCAGCTATCATACATTTTACAGAAGACTTTGTAGGCTTCAAAATATCCATAATCCTCCATTATTTCTTTTATGGAACTCATGTAGAATTCATCCGGAGGCACTTTATCGAGACGAGCACAAGAACCATTAACATATTGTTTAGGTGGACTCAGTTCGAAATTCCCACCTAGATGAGTCTTTATAGAAAAGAGGTTATCATTGATACTCATGAATATCTCAAAGTAAAAAAGATCATATTTTGTTAACAGTATAAATTTTTTTATATGTACACAAAATTTTCAGGGATTTTTAAATTTATTCTTAATATGATCTAACTGTCGGACTGAGAGAGCTTACTCATTGTGAAAATGGGAAGCATGAAGTGTGTGATTATCCAGAACAGTATGTGTTTTGGGACTTTCCCATCCTACTCATGCATACAAACTTATAAATTTAAGCTATAAAGACCTATGATGAACCTATAAACTTATATGCATACAAACTTATTAACTTATGAACCTATAAAGACCTAATATCAAGATGTGGTCTTGAGAAATAAAACCACCAAACAACTTATAAACGTATAAACCAATAAAGACCTAATATGACCCACATTGGTTTGCCCCTTGATTCGGTTACTACCTAAAACAAATATATATATATATATATATATATATATATATATAGGGTAAAAGGGATATGAGCAACTTGCTCATTTAATAAATGAGCAAGTGATGAGGTGGCTTGCATGTGATACATTGAGTATCTAACCACTTTTAGGATTTCCCAATTACATGCATTCCACCTCATCACTTGCTCATTTACTAAATGAGCAAGTTGCTCATATCCCTTTACCTATATATATATATATATATATATATATATATATATATATATAAAGGGAAAGCTTCGGTTGTGCACTACCTCTAGTGCACACGACGTGTGCACTAGGCCTTCGGGCGTTCATATCGACGATCCGAACCGTTCACATTGATCTACACATCTAAATTAGTCTAAATATGTAAAATCAAATCATTTGAAATTTATTTACCCATCCATTATGTCACTATAAAAAACAATGATTTTCAGCCATACAATTTGTAACACTTCAATGGATGGGTAAATGAATTTCAAATAATTTGATTTTACATTCATTATTGTTATGCCGACCACCAGGCCGCGAGGCTTTCCCTGGAGATGTTTTCTATTTACATTCCCGTCTCTTAGAAAGAATAGATTTTTATATTCAAAAAAAGAAGCGGATCAATTCAATTATAAACTTGAAGAGGATTGGACATATTTAGACTAATTTAGATGTGTAGATCAATGTGAACGGTACGGATCGTCGATATGAACGCCCAAAGGCCTAGTGCACACGCCGTGTGCACTAGAGATAGTGCACAACCGAAGCTTTCCATATATATATATATATATATATATATATATATATAATCCATATTTAGGGTCACTGTACCTCAAATGTTAAAGTCAGTTATACTTACACTCATCTGGAATTGAGTGGTGGGTTTATGTCTTCCAAACGATGTTGGATAAGAAGACGATAAGACGATAGAGGGGTAAAGACGATTGGAGACGAAGTGGAGGCATGAAGAAACAGTCGGCAACAATAGTGGGAGTTGCAGCCGACCGCAACTCATGTGCGGTCGACCGACCCTTGTACTCAGTCTTCTATAGAAGAGAACAGTCGACCGACTTGTTGGTGCGGTCGACCATTCGTGGCGCTGATGGATTTCGGGCTTGAGTCTGGCTGATTCGTGAAAAACCTAACTTGCTCTTAAAGTTAGATCGGGTGGTTCCTATCGTAGGGTTATCTCTTATGTACTATCCAATGGTTATTGTAACAAGATATAAACTTAGGGTTTGTCTCTATATCTATATAAACAATTGTAACGGCTCATAGATTCATATGATTCTATTGAGTGCCGAATAGAAGAAGTGAGTACTTCATAGAGAGGGTGAGAGAGTTTCTCCATTGTAAGCAGCATCAAGTTCCAATTAGGCTTGTGAAAGGATCGTGGTCAGAATTGTAATATTCTTGTATCTTCTCTAATTGAATAATATCTCGGTTCTTCCTCCTCTGGTATAAGGCGAAAGCCCCAACCGGGACAATTTTTGTGTGCTTTGTGTGATTGGTGCGATCTAGTTTTACTTGGTGGTTTGTGTTGATTGTGTCAAAGATCCAACAAGATCCTCAAAAACCTAACACTGGGTAGGTTAGGGTGGCGTGGGTGGTGGTGGGTTGTGGCGGCGCGGTTAGTGGTGGGTTTAGGCGGGATGGAGAAGAGAGAAGAATTGGAGAAGTTTAATTATGAGGGTTATGGATTCGAGGAGGCTGAACATGAAGTCAAAAAAAAAACAAAAAACAACAAAAACAAAAACAGTTGAACCAAATGTTTAAAAAATCCAATTCTTAGATGTTAACAAACCCAAATGAATTACAGTAATCCTTTTAAATCAAATTAGATCGAATAGTCATAATGAATGTTTCTCATTTTCTAACCTAAAATTATTTTTATATATAATATACACACACACACACACATCAGAGATACAGATGAAAAACAAGCATCAGTCCACCGCCAATCTATGTTCATGCACGACTTATTGCTTCAGAATTGTGCTATTGATAATGAATTTTAAAACTTTTTTTGATTGTATTTCATATGTCCATGGATTTTGTTTTGATCACTTGTTTGCATCATTCTCATTTCAATTATAATCAATTAAACAAATTTCGCGAATAATTCTATATATCCATGTGTTGCTGCTTTTTTCGGTGTGGGAGCAATTAGTTGATGAGTTCTTATTTTGAGGAAAAAACTTACATTTTGAACCATTGATATGGATTTGAAGTTGGATGACTGAAGACTCCTTGATTTGAATATGAATGGCTAAGAACATCTGAACCTGGATTTAGATGGCTGAAGAATCCGGCAACCTATGCAAAGTCTAAACATCAGTGTTGGCCCCGGTGAAAGACCCTCTGAATCTCAAGTCAGTAAATCAGAAAAAAGATTAGGTTTTAAGTGAAAAAAGATTGATTACCTTTAACTGATTGAGTGAGGAGGGTATTTATAGGCTAGGAGTTAGTTGTAGAAGATAGACATGAAAATGTATCTTTTAGAATTTGATTAAAGATTCACATGGTGAAGAGATAGAACCAACTAATGTTTTAGTTAGGGGATTTGAAAGATTGCCCTAATTAGCTGCAAATTCCCCTTACTTGAGCTGTAAGTTAACAAAAATTATGGACTTGGTTGAGTTGATGGGCCTGAATGTAACCCCTGCTTCCTGTATTTGTATTTTCTGCTGTATTTAATTTCATTGTACTTTTTTATTAATTCAGAATCTAGTATTTTGTTTCCAGTTCTATTAAAATCATTTCTTTTGTTCGACTCAATTTTTGGTGCCCAATCTATTTCAATTTGCATTCTTCTTATCAACTCTAATTTTCTACTCTTTATGGAGAGTTGACTGATTCAATTCACCTAATTCATATAGCCTAATTATATTGATTTTTGACTCAATATCCTGTTGGATCCTACTCAAACCCGCTAACCAATAACCCACAACCCAAAACCCTATACTATATAAACCTAATTAACTCTAAACCCTAATTAACCCTAAACCTATAGCACTGTTCAACCCCCAAACTGTAGCTGCCAACCCCCTTCTCTTACCTCTGTTCACCTTTCAACTCTTCACCTCCCGACCCTTACTGTTCCTCTTCCCCACCTCCGACTTTTCATCTTCGTCACCTCTTCATACCCCCCTCCCCCCCCAACCGCGACTCATCACCTCTTCGACCCTCGCCCTCATCTCCATCGTATCTGTAACCCCTGTTTTTCATTTTGTGTACTTCTAGAGTGTACTTTTTTTCGTTTGGTGTATTTTTCTCTCTTGATTTTTTCTGAACCGTATATTGGAGTTGTTTTCAATATATATTTGTTTTTTTTTTTTTCATTTGAGCTCTTTATGTTCGAATGATTGTCTCTTTTGTTTCATTCTTCATTATTTTGTTCTTTCTTCATTTTGGTCTCGTTCCCTTTATTTTATTTTATTTTAATTGTGGGTGTTTGTGGTGGTAGTGATTTGGTTGTCCTATTTATCCCCAATCCTATTTGATATCCTATACAAATTGTATCCCATTTTGAAGCCCAAATAAACAATCCTATTGCTACTCCTAATTACCCACAACCCAAATATCCATTAACCAAACTTGTGTTCTCAACCCTAATCCCCTTTATATTTATACTCTCTAATCTCCCTCATCTCCCTCCTAGCCCGGCCTCCCCTCCTTCTTGCGCCACACACAGCACCCGATGCCAGCCCCTACTCCCCTCCGGCCTGCCTTCACCCGAGCCCAGGCCGACCCCCCCTTCTCCGGCTGTGTACCCCAACCCGAGCAGCCCAACACCCTAAACTCGAGCCCCTTCACCTTCACCCTACTCCCGATCCTTCTCTTGGCCATCCCGACCACCTCACACCACCACTCAATCCCTCGACTCTCTCTCTTGGTGTTCCCGCAAGCCACTATATTTCTCTCATTTTTGGAGTTTTGTTCGTGTGGAGATTTTCGCTCTAATTGCTTGGATTAGTTGATTCGAGGATTTTCGTTCGTGGGTTTTGCTCATTACTCTTGGAGTTCGTTTCCTCTCCAATTTAAGGCAAGTAACTTGTATTCCAATTCATTGTTTGATACGAGTCAAAAAATACCACATATAGTGTAGTTGGGTCTAGAGACGACTCTGGTTTGTGGTATACTTGATGGATTTTGTCTCTATTGTAAAAATTTGACCATAGATGACTCCGACACAATATGGACATGATTAACTTAGGATTACCCATTCTTGATTTTGATCATGTTATGTGAGACCTTTGGTGAGAATTTGGATAATTGTTGAGAACCATGTGATAGGCTTGGTTTAGATACATTAATAACCCAATTCATGATGTTTGGACACTTGGTAGATTCAATTTCATATTTGATTGTGTTTTGAACAAGTTTTGTAAGATATATGTGGAGTTGTTGTTAAAGGAAAAAATCTGTATTTTATCGCTGATCTGTTTTGTTTGCCGTTTTGGACCGTTTTAAAGTCAGTATATTAATTTTGGTATAAGACATGAGTTTTAGAGAATTTCTTCTATTTTCAAACCCCTCTGACCTTGCTTGATTTTGTTTTCGTATGACTGAGTTATGACTGTTTTACTACAGAGGTGTCGATCTTTTCCAGATTCTGTTTTTCAGTAATTTTGATGACAAATCATTTTAAAGAACTATGCTACATATACTATTTTGATCCAAAACTTTGGTCAGTATTTCTTTATCTAGTTAGGTATTACCCAGAATTTTGGTGGATTTTATTGGTGAGTTTATGCGTTGTTTCATGCCCGTTTATAAAAACTATACATGCAGTATTTTGGTTACTGTTCTGTAAAGAATTATGTTTTCACCCCATTTCCTTTTTCTGTATGAAAAATGTTTGTGAAATATGAAAGTTAATATATTTTGTCTATTTTCATTTCCCTTTGGCGGGTTTGGATTTCATTTCACGGCTTGCGAGATATTTCTGTTTTCGTACAGCAGTGTTGGGAATTCCAGATTTTCCAATGTATCGTTTCTTGATGTTTTCAAATTTTGGTTGACTAAACTAATTTTACTGGAATATTATGAAACTTTATATTTTGATACTAGACATATAGGGGAATTCCCCAGATTTTTCCTGGAATTTATTATGATGATTTCTTGTTGTTTTCCTGTACCTGAATATAATTTACTGATTTCTGGCTGAACACATTTTCTGGTTTAGATTCAGTTTTGAGTTGTGATTTTGTGAAGCACTATATGGCTTATTTATATTCTCTGGATTCTTGAGGAAGTCTATTTTCCAGATTCTTTGACAGATCTAGATTTGGATGTTTGTAGTGGCAGAAATCACTATTTTAGTACAACACTATCTTGCTGTCCGGAATTAGAAAACTAGTTGTTTTACCCTGTTATGTGTTATCTTTTACCTGTACTGGTTTATCTTGCACCCTGAACCTGATACGTGTTTATACCCTATTATCCTTGCTTTGTTTTGCAACACATACATGCATGCCTGATTATAATAATAAATGACCAAGTCGGAGTTAAGGGAAAGATCTAGTAGTGGAAAATATAGAAACATGTACTTAGAAGAGGACCTGTGTCCTGCCTGCCTGTTACGTATTCATGACTATATGATTCACGATCCTGTTTTCCTGTACCTGACTGCATGCTTCCCTATAGGAAGATGTACTCGGAAGATAACCACTATGTTATACCTGTTTCCTATACCTGACTGCATACTTTCCTTAGGAAGATGTACTCGGAAGAGAACAACTAGGTTCTACCTGTTCCTGTTATTCCTGTTATCCTGTACCTGAGTATACTTCCCTATGGAATCCACTATGAAATCTACAAACGTAACTGTTTTGAATGTAGCAACCATGTGATAAAAGGATGGCACATGAAGTGCTACCTAGTTAGTAATAATACAAGACTTGATATAACCTGTTACCTGTTTACCTATACTTGTACCTGTTACCTGCATACCTGTATACCTGCTTACCTGTTACCTGTTACCTGATGCCTGTTACCTGTTTCCTGTTTACTTGACACTTGATACATGTTGCCTGTACTTTTAAGTATACCATGCTACTTGTTTCTATTTTCCTGATTCATGTTAGAAATTATAATTCTGTTGACACACTTATACCATGCTATGCTTGTTACTTAGAATTACCTATCCCCTGTACTTGTATCCTACGTTATAAGTGGCCCGTAACTTGCAATTGACGGGTACTTGTTTTCTTTTTCCTTCTCCTGCAAATTTACTAATTGCAAATCAGGATGGTCAACTACCATATGGTATTGGCGAGATGATGTACTAGTGCTGAATTTTCTGCTTTATTACTATTATTTGTTGCTTAAACTAGAATAATATGTACATGGTGACTTGAATAATTATTTTGTATTTGGGCGATATGATCTAGGATAGTTGACTTGTTCAGAATTTGATTATTTAAGATTATTATATTTTGTTTCAAGTAATTCCTGTTGGTATCTTGTTTCAATTATTCATGACTGGTTGTATCTTTTGCTTCCGACTCTGATTATTCCTGTGTTATGTTGTAAAGATTCTTGAATAGCTTATGGATGATAATAATCATTCGCTGGGCTTTTGTTACGTATCCATATTTCGTATTCTTTTTGGGAAGTGGGACGTGACAGGGTTTTTAGTGGTATCAGAGCACCAAGTTTGGCTAATGTATTAGTTGTCTAATTTATTAGACAAGCTTGGCTCGAACTGGGATCTGTTCAACATTTCACCAACCATGCATACATAAATAAATTTATACCAACTCTGATTCTGGACGCTAATTGTTTTTGGTTTTGTGCAGACTATGGCTCGCAGAGGTTCTACTTCTCAGTTGCAGGTTGATCCGATTGAGGCTGTCACTACTGTGCTTGAGTGGCTGATTAATCAGCAGCAAAACCACAGTGATCTTGTGATGGCTACTCTTGAAGCTGCCTGGGTTTTGCCTCCCGTTGTGCCTGTGTAGGCAAATCTTTCGCCTCGTCTAGGAACAGTTACAGATTTTATGAGGCTACATCCCGACCGTTTTTCCAGCACTGAGAAGCCTTTGGAGGCTGAACAGTGGTTGATTCAGACTGAGAGCTTGTTGTTAGTGGCTCGTGTTGCCGAGGCTGATCAGGTGGACGTGGTTTCCATCTAGCTTGTAGATCTGGCCCATATCTGGTGGATGGCCGAGTCTGAGTGACTTGAGAGGCCTATTGCTTGGGATACTTTCACTCGGGGATTCTTGGAGAAGTTCTTTCCCAGTAGTACTCGAGTTGAGATGAAACAGCAATTCCTAGCCTTAAAACAGGTTAAGTCATTATTCCATATTGGATTTGTTACATAATTGTTCATGTAATGTTGCAACATGGACTTTCTTGCCACAGGGTTCCAGGTCAGTGGATGAGTACGCAGCTGAGTTTACTAGACTTAGCCGCTTCGCTGCCGTTCTTATGGAAACCGAAGAGGATAGGGCTCGTACATTCACAAATGGGCTTGAGCAGGAATCAAGAAGCATCTTGTCTCTCTTCGCTTGCGTACCTACATTGAGGCTCTTGAGGCAGCCCGAGCTCAGGAGCAAGCTCATGGTGGTTCGTTTTCTTCTTAGCGGACTGTTCCCGCTGCTGTTGCTAGGCCTTCTGGTGGACCTATTCGGAGGCCTGTTTCCACCCATCCAGTTAGGGCAGTTCCTTACTCTTCGGCTGGTTCCCAGAGGGATAGTTTTTGTGATTTCTGTCGGATGCCTGGGCATGATTGCAGGGAATGTAGGCGTGCCAATTACCGATGCTTTAGGTGTGGCTCTACTGATCATACAGTGCAAGATTGTCCACAACCGTTGCAGCAGTTGTCTCTTCCAGCCAGGGGTCTTATTCAGTAGGCAGCTCCAGCTTGTGGTCCAGTTAGGTCACCGTTTCCTCCTCAACCCCAGATTGTCGGTCAGAGCACCGCTGTTCCGAGGAGAGGTCAGGCTTTCAACCTGACTGCTGCAGATGCTGAGTCAGCTGAGGGTGTGGCTGCAGGTATCTTCTGTTTTATTGTTTTATTGTTTGTTGTTTCTCTTTGTTTTATTCCTTCCTTTACTTTATTTCTTTCCGTTTGTCCTTTCTACATTTGTTTTCCCTCACCCCTGTTCAACCATTCTTTTCTTTGTCTCTTTTGCTCTTTGTCTTTGGTGTTGTGCTTGTGTGCTCTTTTCCGGCTCATGTTCTGTTTGATTCTGAGGCAACCCATTCTTTTGTCTCCTCTCGATTTGTCACTCGCCATCAGTTAGAGTGCAGCAACATGTCAGAGGCTTGGAACCTTGTGATAGGTGGTGGAGTTGTCATATGTTCCAGTGAGTGCAGGCAATGTTTCATTATTATTAGGGACGCAGATTTCAAAGCCAACCTGATTATAATTGGAAATTTGGGATTCGATGTTATTCTCGGTATGGATTGGTTGGGTGAAGCCCATGCCATTATTGATTGTCGTGCCAAGAAAGTTGTCTTCAGAATTCCAGATCGAGCAGAATTTGAGTTCCATGCAAGGGAGTCTTTCCTTGGCCGAACAAAGACTGCAGTTGAACAGGTGGATTGTGCGATGGAATTGCACTCAGGCTGTGAGGCTACGCCTCTAGTAGTTCGGGATTTCGTGGATGCTTTTCCAGATGAGTTTCCTGGCTTACCCCCTAATAGAGAAGTGGAATTCGGTATTTATGTTCAGTCTGGAACAACACCAATATCGAAGAGTCCCTACAGAAAGGCACCAGTTAAGCTAGCAGAGCTTAAGGTGCAGATTCAACAGTTGCTTGATTTGGGTTTCATCAGACCTAGTGTTTCGCCTTGGGGTGCTCCGGTCCTTTTTGTTGACAAGAAGGATGGTAGTCTTCGACTGTGCATGGATTATCGAGAACTGAACAGAGTTACTGTGAAGAATCGGTATCCGTTGCCCAGGATCGATGATTTGTTTGATCAGTTGTGTGGGGCTGCTGTTTTCTCGAAGTTGGATCTTCGTTCTGGGTCTCACCAAGTTAAGGTGAAGGCTGCGGATATACAGAAGACTGCTTTCAGGACTAGATATGGACACTATAAGTATCTTATGATGCCGTTCGGGGTCACGAACGCGCCGGCTATATTCATGAGTCTTATGAACCGGGTTTTCTCTCAATACTTGGATAGATTTTTGGTGGTCTTCATTGATGATATTTTGGTGTATTCTCAGAATCAGGAAGATCTTGCTGAACATCTTAGAGTGGTTCTGCAGACTTTCAGAGAGATCCAGCTCTATGGGAAACTCAGCAAGTGTTAGTTTTGGCTTGACAGGGTTTCTTTCTTGGGGCACATTATTTCTGGTGATGGTGTTTCTGTGGATCCGGCTAGGATTGTGGCTGTGAAGGATTGGCCTATTCCCAAGTCAGTTACAGAGGTCAGGAGTTTTCTTGGTTTAGCTGGCTATTATCGGAGGTTTATTCAAAGACTTTTCGAAGATAGCAGGACCGTTGACTAAATTGACTGGGAAGGATCAGAAGTTTTGTTGGTCTGATGAGTGCAATGAGGCTATTGTTGATTTGAAGAACAGATTCACGTCAACACCTGTGTTGACTATTCCAGATGGTTCAAGCAGATTTGTGGTTCACTGTGATGCTTCTGGTAAGGGTCTTGGAGCAGTTCTGATACAGAAGGGCCGAGTCATTGTTTTGGAGTTAGCAGCAGTTGAAGCAGTTGAGGCCGCATGAGAAAAACTATCCTACTCATGACTTGGAGTTAGCGGCAATGATTCATGCTTTGAAGCTATGGAGACATTATTTACTTGGATACCGAGTGGAAATCTTTACATACCACAAAAGTCTCAAGTACATCTTCACCCAGAAGGAGTTAAACATGAGGCAAAGGCGTTGGTTGGAATTTATAGCCAATTATGACATCAGTTTGCAATACCATCCTGGTAAAGTAAACTTGGTGCCAGATACTTTGAGCAGGAGACCAGCAGTTATGTTTCTTACTCAGCAGAGTGATCTCATTGAGCAGATGAGGAGGTTGGATTTGGAGGTTTTGTTGTCGAGTTCTAGTCGGAGTTGTCTTGCGCTCCAGCTGTAGTCGTCTCTTGTTGATCAGATTAAAGAGGCACAGGCTGGTGATGCACAGTTGCAGGGTTTTCGAGCTGAGGTTGAGTCTGGATCCAGGACGGACGTGGTCATTCATGCAAATGGTTCGCTTCGTTTTGGTTCCCGGTTGTGCGTCCCTAAGGGTGAATTTCGTTAGAGTTTGCTTGAAGAAGCTCATCAGTCTTCGTATTCTATCCATCCCGGTGGTACTAAGATGTATCGGGATTTGAAGCTTCATTTCTGGTGGCATGGTATGAAGAGGGCTGTTGCTCGGTTTGTTTTTCAGTGTTTGGTCTGCCAGCAGGTTAAGGCAGAGCATCAGAGGACCGCTGGACTTCTTCAGTCGCTTCCTAGAGTGGAAGTGGGAACATATCATTACGGATTTTGTGACCGCTTTGCCGAGGAGTCCTAAGGGTCATAATGCTATTTAGGTGATTGTTGACCATTTTGACGAAGAGTGCTCACTTCATTCCCTTTTGTGTCGGTCAATCTACTGAGAGCCTAGCTGAGAGGTATATGCAAGAGATTGTTGGACTTCATGGGGTTCCGGTCAGTATTGTATCGGGCAGGGATACGAGATTCAGATCTCAGTTCTGAGAGAGTCTTTAGGCCAGTTTGGGGAGTAAATTAAAGTACAGTACAGCTTTTCATCCCCAGACTGATGGAAAGTCAGAGCGAACTAATCAGATTCTTGAGGACATGTTGAGGTCCTATATGCTTCAGTTTGGTGGGTCTTAGGAGGACCATTTGCATCTCGTAGAGTTCTCGTACAATAACAGCATTCAAGCCAGTATTAAAGTTGCTCCATTCGAGGCA
The DNA here is from genome assembly GCA_017893485.1 of Hemerocallis citrina. Classification (NCBI taxonomy): domain Eukaryota; kingdom Viridiplantae; phylum Streptophyta; class Magnoliopsida; order Asparagales; family Asphodelaceae; genus Hemerocallis; species Hemerocallis citrina. The sequence continues at coordinate 97,214,946 of CM030368.1, forward strand.
TTCTATGGGCGGAAGTGCAGATCGCCAGTGTGCTGAGATGACATTGGTAAGAGGAAGTTGTTGGGTCCGGAGTTGATCACCAAGACAGTTGATGCAGTGGTTCAGATCAGGAAGCACTTGCAGGCAGCTCAAGACAGGCAGAAGCGATGGGCTGATGTCCATCGGAGGGCTTTGGAGTTTGTTGTTGGTGACCATATTTTCCTTAAGGTATCGCCATGGTGCGGTGTCATTCAGTTCAGTGGTGGGGGCAAGCTTAGCCCGAGGTTTATTAGACCATTTGAGATTTTGGAGCGAGTAGGCAAGATGGCCTATCGTCTCACATCGCCGCCAGCTTTATCTGGAGTGCACGATGTTTTCTATGTCTCACAACTCAGGAGATATATCCGAGATGAGAGCCACGTGATTAACTACTCTGAGTTGACCGTTCGGCCGGATTTGACTTGTGAGATTCTGCCAGTTGCTATTGTGGATCGGCGGGAGAAAGTGCTTAAGAACAAGGTCATCAAGTTGGTTCGTGTTGTTTGGAATCCTCACTCGCCTGGTTAGTCGACTTAGGAGCTACAGGAGGAGATTCAACAGAAGTTTCCCCATTTGTTTGGGTAGTTCTGTTTGTTCTTTTGGTTGTTTTTGGGGTTACCCTATGTATCTTCTTTTGAATTTCGAGGATGAAATTCTTCTTGTTAGGTGGTTAGGATTGTAACCCCTGTTTTCCATTTTGTGTACTTCTGGAGTGTATTTTTTTCATTCGGTGTATTTTTCTCTCTTGGATTTTTCTGAACCGTATATTGGAGTTGTTTTCAATATATATATTTTTTCATTTGAGCGATTTGTGTTCGAATGATTGTCTCTTTTGTTTCGTTCTTCATTATTTTGTTCTTTCTTCATTTTGGTCTCGTTCTATTTATTTTAATTGTGGGTGTTTGTGGTGGTAGTGATTTGGTTGTCCTATTTATTCCCAGTCCTATTTGAATCCTATACAAATTGTATCCTATTTTGAAGCCCAAATAAACAATCCTATTACTACTCCTAATTACCCACAACCCAAATACCCATTAACCCAACTTGTGTTCTCAACCCCAATCCCCTTATATTTATACTCTCTAATTTCCCTCATTTAAACCCTAACCCTAATACTCATCCCCCTCCTAGCCCAGCCTCCCCTCCTTCTTGTGCCGCACATAGCACCCAACGCCAACCCCTACTCCCCTCCGGCCTGCCTTCACCCAAGCCTAGGCCGACCCCCCCTTCTCCGGCTGTGTACCCCAACCCGAGCAGCTCAACACCCCAAACCTAAGCCCCTTCACCTTTACCCTATTCCCGATCCTTCTCTTGGCCATCTCGACCACCTCACACAACACTCAATCCCTCGACTCTCTCTCTTGGTGTTCCCTTGTGGCCGCAAGCAACTATATTTCTCTCGCTTTTGGAGTTTTTGTTCGTGTGGAGATTTTCGCCCTAGTTGCTTGGATTAGTAGATTCGTGGATTTTGGTCATTACTCTTAGAGTTCGTTTCCTCTCCGATTTAAGGCAAGTAAGTTGTACTCCAATTCATTGTTTGATACAAGTCAAAAAATACCTGCCTATAGTGTAGTTGGGTCTAGAGACGACTCTTGTTTGTGATATGCTTGATGGGTTTTGTCTCTATTGTGAAAATTTGATCATAGATGACTCACGACACAATATGGACATGAATTAACTTAAGATTTACCCGTTCTTGATTTTGATCATGTATGTGAGACCTTTTGTGAAAATTTGGATAATTGTTGAGAACCATATGGTAGGCTTGGTTTAGATACGTTAATAACCCTAATTCATGATGTTTGGACACTTGGTAGACTCAATTTCAAGTTTGATTGTGTTTTGAACAAGTTTTGTATGATATATGTGGAGTTGTTGTTAAAGGGAAAAATCTATATTTTGTCGTTGATCTGTTTTGTTTGCCGTTTTGGACTGTTTTAAAGTCAGTATCTTAATTTCGGTATAAAACATGAGTTTTAAAGAATTTCGTCTATTTTCAAACCCCTCTAACCTTTCTTGATTTTGTTTTCGTATGACTGAGTTATGACTGTTTTAGTACAGAGGTGTCGATCTTTTCCAGATTCTGTTTTTCGGTAATTTTGATGACAAATCATTTTAAAGAACTATGCTACATATACTATCTTATCCAAAACTTTAGTCAGTATTTTTTTATCTAGTTAGGGATTACCCAAAATTTTGGTGGATTTTATTGGTGAGTTTATGCGTTGTTTCATGCCCGTTTATGAAAACTATACATGCTGTATTTTGGTCATTGTTCTGTAAAGAATTATGTTTTCACCCCATTTCCTTTTTCTGTATGGAAATTTTTCGTGAAATATGAAAGTTAATATATTTTTTCTATTTTCATCTCCCTTTCGCGGATTTGGATTTCGTGTCACGGCTTGCGAGATATTTTTGTTTTTCTACTGCAGTGTTGGGAATTCCAGATTTTCCAAAGTATCGTTTCTTGATGTTTTCAAATTTTGGTTGACTAAACTAATTTTACTGGAATATTATGAAACTTTTTATTTTGATGCTAGACATATAGGGGAATACCCCAGATTTTTCCTGGAATTTATTATGATGATTTTTTGCTGTTTTCCTGTACTTGAATATAATTTACTGATTTCATGCTGAACGCATTTTCTGGTTTAGATTCAGTTTTGAGTTGTGATTTTGTGAAGCACTATATGGCTTATTTATATTCTATGGATTCGTGTGGAATTCTATTTTCCAGGTTCTTCGACTGATCCAAATTTGGATGTTTGTAGTGGCAGGAATCACTGTTTTAGTACAATACTGTCTTACTGTCCTGAATTAGAAAGCTAGTTGTTTTACCGTGTTATGTGTTATCTTGTACCTGTACTGGTTTATCTTGCACCCCGAACCTGATACGTGTTTATACCCTGTTATCCTTGTGCAACACATACATGCATGCCTGGTTATAATAATAAATGACCAAGCCGAGGTTAAGGGAAAGATCTAGTAGTGGAAAATATAGAAACGTATACTTAGAAGAGGACCTGTGTCCTGCCTGCCTGTTACGTGTTCATGACTACATGATTCACGATCCTGTTTACCTGTACCTAACTGCATGCTTCCCTATAGGAAGATATACTCGGAAGATAACCACTAGGCTATGCCTGTTTCCTGTACCTGACTGCATACTTCCTTTAGGAAGATGTACTTGGAAGAGAACCACTAGGTTCTACCTGTTCCTGTTATTCCTATTATCCTGTACCTGAGTACACTGCCCTATGGACTCCAATATGAAATCTACAAACGTAACTGTTTTGAATGTAGCAACCATGTGATAAAATGATGGCACATGAAGTGCTACCTAGTTAGTAATAATACAAGACTTGATATAACCTGTTACCTATTTACTTGTACTTGTACCTGTTACCTGTATACCTGATTACCTGTTACCTGTTACCTGATGCCTGTTATCTGTTTACCTGCTTACTTAACACTTGATACATGTTGTCTGTACTTGTTAGTATACCATGATACTTGTTTCTATTTTTCTGATTCATGTTAGATATTATAATTCTGTTTAAACACTTATACCATGCTATGCTTGTTACTTATAATTACCTATCCCCTGTACTTGTATCCTACGTTATAAGTGGCTCGTAACTTGCAATTGACGGGTACTTGTTTTCTTTTTTCTTCTCCTGCAAATTTATTAATTGCAGATCAGGATGGTCGACTGTCAGATGGTATTGGCGAGATGATGTACTAGTGCTGGATTTTCTGCTTTATTATTATTCTTTGTTGATTAAACTTGAATAAAATGTACTTGGTGACTTGGATAATTATTTTGTATTTGGGCGATGTGACCCATGATAGTTGACTTGTTCAGAACTTGATTATTTGAGATTATTATATTTAGTTTCAAGTAATTCCTGTTGGTATCTTGTTTCAATTATGCTTGACTGGTTATTTCTTTTGCTTCCGACTCTGATTATTCCTGTGTTATGTTGTAAAGATTCCTGAACAGCTTATGGATGATGATAATCATTCGCTAGGCTTTTGTTACGTATCCGTATTCCGTATTCTTTTTTGGGAAGTGGGGCGTGACAGTATCCCATCGTCTTCCTCACCCTTGCTACCGAAGCCCATCAACTTCGTCGTTGCCAAACCCAAATCACATCGACCCTGGTGCTCCTCATCGCCGTCGTCCCCTACCTCTAGTCATCCCCTTGTCACCTCGCCATCCCCGAATCCCCGATGCTTTGCCCTACCATTGCTCCCTCATCCTCCTCTATTTTCTCGCCTAAGTAGAGCACCCCCGTCGCTGCCTCGCTCGAACATCGCCGTCATCATCTTCCTGCATTGAGCTCCCCTCGACATCGCTGTCATCTCGCCATCGCAGCGCCACCCACAGTCATCGCCGCTCGCGTCGCCAGTCGAAGCCTCCCGTCATCACTGCCGTTGATCAGAGAAGGAGGGAAGAAGGAGATTGATCAATTGAATCTCGGCCATCCGATCTCTTCAAGATCGTGACATCATCTGATCTGATCTGATCTCCATCATCTTGATCTGATTTGATCTGATCTGAGCCGTCTGATTATTTTTATCTTGATCGCCATCAAGATACCCGCCGATCCGATCCATCCGATCTCGATCGTCGATCAACACCCTCATCCATTCAAGGAAAGTATCTTCTTGTACAATTTGTTGTTCTAGTACAAGCGTTCAATTAAAAAATACTGCAAGTAGATCGTAAATGTGACTCCCCTTTGGGTCATCGTTTGTTGATCTTATTTTATTCCTTACCAATTCCATGATCTTAAAAGTCACAACCCTTCGTTGATATATATTTGTTTCAAAACTAGTTGGACCCATTTTATCTCCTAATTATTCGAACACACGAAACTAAGAACCTCCTTGACTTGTAGATGTATGTTGTATGATGTATGTATTGATTCTACTTTCTTTTGAGTTGAGAAATAAATGTGACTTGCTGATTTGACATCTATTACATCTTAATTGTTTCACACACCAATCTAGACTCATAATATTCATTAATCATGCCACTTTTATATAAAATAAATTCACATATGCTGCTATTCCTGTCTTTGCTTGCTATTTTGACCCCGATAACATCAGAATCTAGACTTGAGTCCTGAACATGAATTGTAGCCCAGATGTCTAGTTTACTACCCTTTTGACGAAATTGAATTCCGAGTTACAGTTTTTCATTTATCACAGTTTCACTGCTACTGTCTTGTAGAATTTTAGATTCACAATTTTGCTGCGACACTTTATTTTACAATTAATTTAACCATGCTACCTGTAAGATAATGACTTGAAATTTTTCATGCTCATAGTAGACACACTAGAGAATATTCCCTAATTTTCCTGAAATTAATTATGAAGTTTCAGACCTGTTCCATACTTATAAACATAATTTTACAAGTTCTGGCTAAACACAAATCCTGTGTAGTTTGATGTTTTGACACTTAATGCGACAACTTTTATATGTCTTGTTTATATGCACTGGATTCGATAGAGAGTCTAGTTTCTACTTTTTCTAATGGATCTAGATTTGCATTCATGTGGCGACAGGAATCTCTGTTATGGTGCAGCAACGTCATGTTGTCCAGATTTGAAATTCTCATCGTTCTTGATAATTTATTTTGTTTTGACTCTTGGATATGTATCCTACCTAGCCTAAACTTTTTCCCTGTCCTTGAAAATGTATTCTTGCCCTATTTCGCACACTTTCATGCTTGTCTTGATGATAATAATAAATAACAAGTCGGGGTTAAGGGAAAGACCATAGTAGTGGACAATATAGGTAAGGGTACTCGGAAGGGGGCCATGTTTTCCAGTACTTGGTTCATGCACTTGTTGTATCTTGAGTGTATTCATGAACCCATTACTTGTCTCATGAACTTGTTGTTTCTTTAGTGCATTCATGAACCCACTGTGTGGTTCTTGAACTTGTAAGTGCATTCACGAACTTATACTTGGTTCGTGAACTTGTTATATTATTTTTGTATTCTTGAACCTTGCTTGATCGATACTTGATGCCTGAGTACACCGCTTTATAAAATCCACCACAATACCTAAGCAAAATTTGTTTGTAAGTAGCAACCATGTAATAAATATTTGGGACGCATGAAGTGGACCTAGATAGAATTAAATATTAGACATAAGAATAACTTGTTACCTGTTCACACTTAATACATGCCTTGCTTGATACTTGTTACTCGATATTTGTTACTTGATGCTTGATACAATTACATGCTAACTTGTCACTTGTTCCACTACTAGTATTTGTTACCCAATCCTTTTACTTAAGTTATCTTACTTGTTAGCTAGTCTCTTGAACTTCACTACTTGTTGCATCCTTGTCAAATCATGTTGTATATTCTTGATTCCATATCTTGTTTCATACTTTCTTGCACATATTTTCACACCCTTGCTTGGACTACTTGCGGCCCTAACTTGCACTAAGGGTGTTTGTCTTTGTTTCTCTATTTTTTCTTTATATATATATATATATATATATATATATATATATATATATATATATATATACAGACTTTGGAGACGAGTTGCCTGCTGGAGTTGGTGAGCAAACCTTCTAGGCTTCGCTTGGGAAAAAACTTGTTTTAATTATTTTGTACTTGAGTTTATTTAATTCTGTTGCTACTTGAAACGTGTAACGGGCTTGTAGTCCCGACGTTTTTACTTTTGATCCAGATCTGGAAATTATTTGGGATATTTAAATTTTGTTCAATTGTTTCCTGTTGATTAATAAATTATTCATGCATGCGTGGTTGAGTTTATTTACTATATTTCTTGTTATGATGCTGAGTCGATCCTATAGCTTATAAATGATGAAAACCATTCGCTGGGCTTTGTCACACACTTGTATTCCGTATTTCTTTTGGGAAGCGGGGCGTGACAAGGTTTTAGTGGTATCAGAGCTCAGGTTTAGCTAATGTGTTAGCTGACTAATACATTAGACAAGCTTGACTCAGTCAGGATTAACTCAACATTAAACAGGCTATGCAATCACATGAATAAATTGATAATCAACTTGATCTGGATAATCAACTTGATAATCACATGAATAAATTGATAATAAACTTGATCTGGATAAATTGACTTGATAATCACATGAATAAATTGATAATCAACTTGATCTGGATACTGGTCTTACTCCACCCATTTTGATCCCTTCATATTCAATTCCTTGATTCTTTGTTTCCTTCCATCTCTTACAGTCGTCCTGATTTATTGATTCCATATTGGGTATAAATTTATTCTTTCCGTACCCATGTTCTCTTGATTCCGGTGCAAGCAATCTCTTATTTCTGCTTGCCTCATTTATTCCTTCTTATTTCAGCTCATGTGTCGTTCATTGCTTTCCGTACCTTGCATCATCTTTGTTTGTTTATTTATATTATGTATCATACTAGTTGTTTCTTCCCTATCTTGTTCTCTTTAAATTCAGGTGATATCCATTCTTTTCTTTCTGCTTGGTTCATCGGTCGGCATCACTGGATCTACTACGACTCGTCTGCAGCTCGGATCATCGCCAGGAGAGGAAGTATCGCCTGTTGCTCTAAGATGTGCCTGCAGAGTCCCAGGATTTCAGGAAGTGTTCAGAATCTGAAGTTACCCGGAGTTCGAATTTAATGCTGGAGAAATGCCATTTGGACGTGTCGAGGACACGGTGAGCCACGAAGCAGATTGCTGGAGCTAATGAAGCTATTGGCAGAGTCTTCCCCGATCAGAGTGGCGCAGAGGAAGCGGTGTGGGTCCATAACCCACAGGTCCCAGGATTCTCTTGTTGCTTCCTCTCCTTTGTATTGTTTGCTTCCCACTACCCCTTGCATTCATCCTTATCCGTTGACTCATTATTTGATTCAATTCTTCCCTGTCCGTTCTCTTTTTGATTCCAATTCTACCTACTCCCTATATTGCTTTGTTATCTTGTGTTGTTTCTTTTCTTTTGATACCATTTACTTATTTTCTTACATTCTATCAGCCATCATGCATCAATTCATTATTTGACATCATTCATTCTTATTGTCTTCCTCCTTACTCTGGTGTTGCCACATTTCATTTCTGTTTCCCTAATTCTCTGTTTTGTTACACTCCCATAAGTTTGCTTTTGTCCTGTCCTACATTCTGCCTTAATTGAATTTCGAGGACGAAATTCTGTTCTAAGGTGGGTAGGATTTGTAACCCATGTTTCCTGTATTTGTATTTTTTGCTGTATTTCATTTCATTGTACTCTTTTATTAATTCAAAATCTTGTATTTTATTTCAAGTTCTACTAAAATCATTTCTTTTGTTCGACTCAATTTTTGGTGCCCAGCATTGTTCTTATCAACTCTAATTTGCTACTCTTCATGGAGAATTGACTGATTCAATTCACCTAATTCATATAGCCGAATTAAATTGTTTTTTGACTCAATCTCTTGTTGGATCCTACACAAACCCGCTAACCAATAACCTACAAACCAAAATCCTATACTGTATAAACCTAATTAAGTCTAAAGCCCAATTAACCCTAAACCTATACCACTGTTCAACCCCCCAAACAGTAGCTGCCAACCTCCTTCTCCTACCTCTGTTCACCTTCCGACTCTTCACCTCCTGACCCTTACTGTTCATATTCCCCACCTTCGACTTTTCATTTTCTTCACTTCTTCACCCCCCCTCCCTGGGGACCCATCACCTCTTCGACCCTCACCCTCATCTCCATCGCAGCCCATCGTCTTCCTCACCCTCGTCACCGAAGCCCATCAACTTTGACGTTTCCGAACCCATATCACATTGACCCTGGTGCTCTTCGTCGCCGTCGTCCCCTACCTCTACTCATCCCCTCGTCGCCTCGCCATCCCCGAATCCCCGAAGCTTTGCCCCACCATTGATCCCTTATCCTCCCCTATTTTTCTGCCCAAGCAGAGCACCCCCGTCGCTGCCTCGCTCGAACATCGCCATCGTCGTCTTCCTGCGTCGAGCTCCCCTCGACATCGCTGCCGTCTTGCTGCCACAACACCGACTACAGTCATCGCCGCTCGCGTTGCTAGTCGAAGCCTCCTGCCGTCACTGCCGTTGATTAGAGAAGGAGGGAAGAAGGAGATTGATCAATTGAATCTCGGCCATCCAATCTCTTCAAGATCGTGACATCATCTGATCTGATCTGATCTCCATCATCTTGATCAGATCTGATCTGATCTGAGCCGTCCGATTGTTTTGATCTTGATCGCCATCAAGATACATGCTGATTCGATCCATCCGATCTCAATAGTTGATCAATGCCCTCATCCAATCAAGGAAAGTATCTTCTTGTACAATTTGGTTCTAGTACAAGCGTTCCATTGAAAATACTGCAAGTATATCGTAAATGTGACTCCCTTTTGCCTCATCGTTTATTGATCTTATTTTATTCCTTACAGATTCCATGATCTTAAGAGTCACAACCCTTTGTTGATATATATTTGTTTCAAAACTAGTTGGACCCATTTTATCTCATTATTCGAACGCAGGAAACTAAGAACCTCCCTGACTTGTAGATGTATGCTGCATGATGTATGTATTGATTCTACTTTCTTTTGAGTTGAGAAATAAATGTGACTGCTGATTTGACATCTATTACATCTTATTTGTATCACATACCAATCTAGACTCATAATATTCATTAATCATGATACTTTTATATAAAACAAATTCACATATGCTGCTATTCCTATCTTTGCTTGCTGTTTTGACCTAGATAACATCAGAATCTAGACTTGAGTCCTGAACATGAAATGTAGCCCCAGATGTCTAGTTTACTACCATTTTGACGGAATTGAATTCCGAGTTATGGTTTGTGATTTATCACAGTTTTACTGCTGCTGTCTTGTAGAATTTTATATTCACAATTTTGCTGCGACACTTTGTTTTACAATTAATTTAACCATGATACTTGTAAGATAATGACTTCAAATTCTGGATGCTGATGTGGTGGCGGGAATCTCAGTTTTGGTGCAGCAACGTCATGCTGTCCAGATTTGAAATTCTCGTCGTTCTTGATAATTTAATTTGTTTTGACTCTTGGATATGTATCCTACCTAGCCTAAACTTGTTCCCTGTCCTTGACCACGTATTTTTGCCCTATTTAGTAAACTTTCATGCTTGTCTTGATCATAATAATAAATAACAAGCCGGGTTAAGGGAAAGACCATAGTAGTGGACAATATTCGTAAGTGTACTCGGAAGGAGGCCCGTGTTTTCCAGTACTTGGTTCATGAACTTGTTGTATCTTGAGTGTATTCATGAACCCATTACTTGTCTCATAAACTTGTTGTATCCTTAGTGCATTCATGAACCCACTGTGTGGTTCTTGAACTTGTTACTACATTCACTAACTTGTACTTGGTTCGTGAACTTGTAACATTATTTTTGTATTCACGAACCATGATTGCTTGATACTTGATGCCTGAGTACACCGCCCTATAAAATCCACCACTAGGCCTAAACGAAATTTGTTTGTAAGTAGCAACCATGTGGTAAATATTTGGGACGCATGAAGTGCTACCTAGATAGAATTAAACATTAGACTTAAGAATAACTTGTTACTTGTTCACACTTGACACATGCCTTGCTTGATACTTGTTACTTGATGTTTGATACAATTACATGCTAACTTGTCACTTGTTCCACTACCAGTATTTGTTACCCAATCCTTTTACTTGAGTTATCTTACTTTCTAGCTAGTCTCTTGAATTTCACTACTTGTTGCATCCTTGTCAAGTCATGTTGTATATTCTTGATTCCATATCTTGTTTCATACTTTCTTGCACATATTTTCATACCCTTGCTTGTACTACTTGCGGCCCTAACTTGCACTAAGGGCGTTTGGCTTTGTTTCTCTATTTTTCCTTTATATATATATATATATATATATATATATATATATATATATATATATATATATATACACAGACTTTGGAGATGAGTTGCCTGCTGGAGTTGGTGAGCAAACCTTCTAGGCTTCGCTTGGGGAAAAACTTGCTTTAATTATTTTGTACTTGAGTTTATTTAATTCTGTTGCTACTTGAAACTTGTAACGAGCTTGTAGTCCCGAAGTTTTTTATATTGATCCAGATCTGAAAATTATTTGGGATATTTATATTTTGTTCAATTGTTTCCTATTGATTAATAAATTATTCATGCATGCGTGGTTGACTTTATTTACTATATTTCTTGTTATGATGTTGAGTTGTTCCTATAGCTTATGAATGATGAAAATCATTCGCTGGGCTTTGTCACGCACTCGTATTCCGTATTCCTTTTGGGAAGCGGGGCGTAACACTGAAGGTGGTCCACATTCTAATTGTGGGCTTGTAGTCACTGTAAAATTATTGTCCTACCTTTGAGAACCTTTGAGATGCATTTCGATTTCTAATGGCTCCGATTTTATCCATATCTAGTGATGGCAGCCGGGTCGGGTTAACACGCGACCTGCCCACTCGAACCCGACAGGCTATTAGGCGGTTTTGGTCCGGGTTGACCCGCGGGTCAACCCTAGTTGCCAAATTTAAACCCAACCCGCTCGACTCGACCCGCGAACCCATTGACCAGGTCAAACACGCCCGCAACCCACCCGCTCGACCTGTGGGTTTGCACCGTTTAACCCAAACAGGTCGAACGGTCAGAAACAGCGATGTTCGGTTGTTTTTTATTTTTATTTATTTTAATTTTTAATATATATATATATATATATATATATATATATATATATATACTCCCTTAATTCAATCTAAAAAATTCCACACCTCAGTCTTTTACTCTCTCTACTACTACTACTACTCAATTGAATCTCAATTCAATCAAGTTTTTTCAACAAAGAAGCTAGCAACAAAGAAGTGAAAATTTTCGATCGTATCGAATTGTGTAGATTTAACTCTCAACAACGTCTACTTCATCTCCTCCAACTCTCTCTGTCTTTCAACGACTACCGGACTTCGTGACTACGTCTACTACTTTTCTCACTGAACTACGTCTACTTCTACTTATATTTTCTCTCTCATTTCTATATACAATTATCCGCAAAGTACAATATCAAAATTTCACAATCCTCCTAGTCTTGATTTTTGTTGTAGTTCTAATTTTTTGTATCATATTTGTTTGTTGGTTTTTCGCTTTTCTTTCTCTGAACCCTCCTATTATTTTTTAGAATTTATTTTTCAAAATATACCTCCTATATTTTTTTGTATTATTTCACATACACTAGTAAAACACTAGAAATCATTTTTTTCACATACATTATTACCATGTCTAGATCACGAGGTAGTGGCCGTAGGCAAAGTGGCCAAGATTCCACCGGTACTTTACGTTGGCCTCCAATAGTCCCACATGTAGAGCCAGAATTTATACCGAATCCTATGGTACGATCACACGATGTCCCTCCATAAGACATAGAAGAAGAAATGCATAATGTTGACACACAAACACAACAAACCGAACCCATTAGTAGTAGAAAAACTATGGGGGGAACAAATGATTGGCACGGATTTTATGACTATATCTCCGATGAGGATAATCCGGGTGTAGGACATAAGATTTGTAAAACTTGTGACAAGAGTTACAAATGGAAGACGGTTGAGAGAACAGGTAAAATTAAACGACACATTTTAAACGTACACAAAGATTTAGTACAAGACCAACAAGGCCAACAAAAAATCAACCCTAGGACCGGACAAATAGATAGCCAACTCTATGATCCCGAACATGTTAATCAGGAAATGGCCCGACTAGTTATTAAGAATGAGCTACATTTTTCCTACTACGAGAGTAGGAATGTAGAGTCTTTTAACCAAAATGCACTAAATCCACATTTTAGATGAATTCCTAGAAACACACTAAAGTCCGATTGTTTTAAACTTTACAACGAAATGAGAGACGCTTTAATTGCACTCTTGTATTCTTTAACTTATAGAGTATCGTTAACTTCCGATTGTTGGAAAGGTTGTAACGATATTCCGATGATGGGCTTAACTTTTCATTGGATAGATAGTGATTGGATGATTCAAAAGAGAATCTTCTCACTTGCCACTTTTTCCGTATCATTATAGTGGACTAGTTATTGCAATACGTATTTTAGAAGTCTGTGATTTATATCATATTCATGATAAAACTCTTACTATTAGTTTTAATAATGCATCTTACAACAATGCTTCAATTAGTACATTAAAAATACAATTAGCTCCTTCATGTAATGAAATTTTTTATGTTAGATATGTGTCATATTTTAAATTTATGTGTACAAGATGTATTGAAAGTTGATGTTTCATATATAATTGCAATTAGAAATTGTGTACATTTTATTGCTTTGAGTGGTCCAATACTTCAAGAATTTAAAGCATTGTGTAAAGATACCGGAATACATTTTAGAAAATTTTCTTAAAATGTTAAACACCAATGGGACTCTACTTTCAATTTAATAATGTTGTTACTCAATACAATAATATTATAAACAATTTTTGTCTTCCAAAAAATATGGAAATTTTTTAAATGACTCCCCAATCATGGTATTTGCCGAATCTTTATTACGATTTTCGGAACATTTTAAAACCGCAACTGTGAAGTTTTCTACATAGTATGATTCTACTTCTCGTACTATTTTATTTCAATCATTACTATGCTGCAAACTTTTCACGAAATGATTTCAAATGAATACATTAGCAATATTGTTGTTCCCGCTTATACAAAATTTTTGAAGTATTTTAATCATCCTATATTGTATTGTATTGCTACTATTATGGATCCTCGTATCAAATTACTGGGTACGAGAAGTTTGATTGAAATATTTTCTACTTTACTTGGAGATGATTTTGAATATGATTGTAATGGTTTTTAGCTAGCTTTGAATCGACATTGAATAACTTGTATGATTATTATGATAGAACTTTTGCATCTAGTATTACAAGTATTATAGTTACTTCTTCATCTTCTACTTCTAGAGGTAAGATTAAGAGTACATTAGAAGATGTCACTGCTAGTTTACTTGCTCGTATTCAATCAAAAAAACCTAGGACTAATGCACCTAATGAATTTAATTGGTATAATCAATAAGATAGTGAGAGTTTTAGTACGAAGATTGAAGTGCTACAATGGTGGAAAGAACATGAAAATCTTTTTTATTCTTTCACATATGGCTAGAGATCTACTAACCCCCTGTATCAACAGTTGCTTCAGAAAGTGCTTTTTCTACAAGGGATAGAGTTCTAACATATTACAAGAATCGCTTGAAGCCGAATTAGTTGGAAATGTTTGTGTGCACTGAAGATTGGATGAAAGCTAAAGATAGGACTCAAGGAAAACGACATCTAAATCAACAAGTGGAAGAAACTCGCTTGAAGTCCAACAACAAGATTAGGAAATTTAGAGTGATGAGATCATAGGTTTAGGTTAAGTAAAGGTGCACGACAGTAGTCCAATGCCCTCTATTCAATCTAACTCTAAGCTATCTTGAACTCTAGATTGTCCTCTTAAACATGTAATTAAAGAAATTTGTATATTTGTCATGCCCCGCTTTCCAAAAGAATACGAAATACGAGTGCGTGACAAAGCCCAGCGAATGATTTCATCATTCATAAGATGCAGGATTGACTATTTGAAGCAAATATAAATACAAGATCTGAATCAAAAGTAAAACTTCGTGACAACAAGCCTGTTACAAGTTTAAGTAGCAACAAGAAAATAAATAAACTCAAGCACAAATAACTAAAGCAAGATTTCCTCGGCGAAGCCTAAAATGTTTGCTCACCAACTCCTGCAGGTAGTTGATCTCCAAAACCTGTATTTTAACATGTGGAAGAAAGTAGAGAAACAAGAGACAGATACCCGTTAGTGCAAGTTACGGGGCGCAAGTAGTACAAGCAAGGGGTATAGAAACAAGTGCAAGAAAGTATGAAACAGAGGTTTGGAATCAAGAGTATACAATATGAAATGACAGGATGCAACAAGTAATAAAGTTCAAAGAGACCAGCAAGCATGTAAAACAAATCAAGTAACAGGATCAGGTAACAAGTAATCATGTAATTTGTATCAAGTATCAAGTAACAAGTAACAAGTATCAAGTAACATGCGAAACAGGTGACAAGTGTGTACAAGTTACATGTTATTCTTAAGTCTATTGTTTAATTCTATCTAGGTAGCACTTCATGCATCCCAATTATTTACCATATGGTTGCTACATACAAACAAGTTACGTTTAGGCTTAGTGGTAGATTTTATAGGGCTGTATACTCAGGCATCAAGTATCAAGCAAGTAGGTTCATGAATCCGGTAATCATATAATTAGTTCATGAGTCAAGTAATAACATTATAAGTTCATGAATCAAATAATAATATAACTAGTTCATGAATCAAGTTATAATATAACAAGTCCATGAATCGAATAATCATACAACTAGTTCATGAATCAAGTGTTAATATAACAAGTCCATGAACCGAATAATTATATAACTAGTTCATGAATCTAGCGTTAATATAACAAGTCCTTGAGTCGAATAATCATATAACTAGTTCATGAATCAAGTAACAAGTGGAAAACATGGGCCCCCTTCCGAGTACACTTACCTATATTGTCCACTACTACGGTCTTTCCCTTAAACCCGGCTTGATTACTTATTATCATTATCAAACAAGTGTGAAAGTGCACAAACAAGAAAAGTAAACACGATAGGAAACAAGAAACAAGTTTAGGCTAGGTAGGAAGCATATTCGAGTGTCAACACAATTTATAATAATTAGAAACAACGAGAATTCCAATTCTGGACAGCAGGACATTGCTACACCAAAACTGAGATTCCCGTTACTACAAATGCAAATCTGGAGCTGTCAGAAGTTCTAGAAACTAGACTCTCTACTGGTTCCAGCTCATATAAACATAATATATAAAAGCTACAGCAATTGGGTTCGAACAGCATTTTACACAGATTTCGTGTTCAGCCAGAATTCTTAAAGTTGTGTTCTCATGCATGAAATAGGTCTGAAAACTCGTTAAATAAATCCAGAAAAATTTAGGGAGGTTCCCTAACATGTCTAGTCTCATCATGTTAAATTTCACATTGTTATATTACAGATAGCATCCTCAATTTAAATTTTAAAACAAGGTAAAGCAGCAAAATTATGAATCTGGAAATCCAGACCCAGGCGCACTAAAATAGCCATAACTCACAAAATAAAATTCAGAGTTCAATTCCATTAAAAGGGATGTAAACTAGACACCTGGGGCTACAATTCATATTTAGAACTCAAGTCAAAATTTTGTCATTAACAGGGTCAAAAACAGCAGGCAAAATCAGGGCAGCAACAAATATGATTTCTTTTGCATGAAAATTAATATGATATTATTTAACATGGATCTAGGTTAAATGTATGATACAAATCAGAGTGTAACAAGTATCTAATCAGCAAGCCTCAAGTATTTTCAACTCATTATCAAAGGCAACATCATTCACATGCTCAACACACAACCCAACATCTACAACATGCATTCATATGAATGAATTTCCTAGATCTACATAGTATTTGTGTGACAGATATATTAATGGATTGTTTGAGAACTCATTTTGACTAGGGTTGATATAAGTTAAACGACGAAAAGAATCAAGATCATCAAGGAGTAAGAATATGGGAAACAAGTTATAATGAGGTCTACTTGTGGTATTTATGCTTGTACGAGGAACAAAAAATTCATACATGTACTTGCCTTGTTTGGATGATAAACTTGATGATGATGTTGATCGACAATCGATATCGGATGGATCAAATCTGGTGCAGATCTTAATGATGATCAAGATCAAGAGATCGAATGGCTGAGATCGCGAGTGTTGTTGATGATGATCACGATCATGATCGGGATTGGATGGCCCAGATCCAGAGCTTGATGATGATGGTGATCACAATCACGAGGGGATCAAACGGCCAAGATTCAAATGATCAAATTCTTGATCAACCAGCAACCGGCAATGGCTGTCTTCGATGGTGGCTGCGATGGCGCAGGTGGCAACTGGTGGCAGCGTCAAGGGGGCCCGACTGGGGAGCATTCGACGGAGGGCAAGCGATGATGACGATGGGTTCGGTTCGGTCGTGGTTAAGGAGCAGCGACTGTTTGGTGCTCAGGGTAGCGACTGAGGATGGCAATGGCAGGGCGACTGGTAGTGATCAGGGCTCAGGGTCGACGAAGAGGTGGAGGATCAGGCGGCTCGACAATGGTGGGTGTTGGGTGCTGTGACGGAGAGGATAAGGATGATCGGATGATGGTAAGCGCTCAAGGTGGAGGCGACTGGAGGGGAGTCTACGAGGAAGATGGAAGGGCGAGGGAAGCTCGAGGACGAGAATGGAGGGTGACGAAGAGGATGACGGATGAGGGGAGATGAAGGGGCGATGGTTTCGGAAATAGCAGAGGAAGAAGGTGATAGGGGAGGCGGCTGGGTTTATACAGTATAGGGGGTAGGGTATAGGTTAGGGTTATATATATAGGGTAACGGGTTTGGGTTATTGGGTAGATGATCGAATAGAAAATTGGGTTATAGGGTTTTTGGGATTTAGATCCAATAGGGGACAAGATAACCAAATAAAATAGGATTTATAACAAAATATAATTTGTATTGCTATATAGAATTTATTTGAAATGACTACTAATGCAATTAACAAATAGAAATGGGTTTTCAATAAGCAATAAAAAGTAATAATAATAATAATAACAATAATAATAATGATAATTACAATAATAGTAATAATGGTAATAATAATACTAATATATATATATATATATATATATATATATATATATATATATATATATATATATATATATATATATATATATATCCAAATGGAATTTGAGTTTAACAGATTTATTAAAATAATCCAAACAGTAATAATATATAATATAAGTAGTCGATCAAATAGAAAATAAAGTTAAAATATACCATTATTCCAAGTAAATGTAATTTTTGATACAAAAAGATTTTAATAGAAGGTCCAGATCGAATTAAGAACAGAAATGAATTTATAAATAATCAAAGTATAGAAAATATTCAGAAAATATGTATTTACAAAAGCTGGGGTTACAATATTTTTTTAACAGTATTTGTATGTAAAAAAAATTGATAGAAATTTCATAAAAGTTGAAATGAATAATATATACAATTTTGTTTAATTCTTAATCTCTTATACTTGTTGTACAATTTTTATTTATTTTTTTTAGGTTAAAAGAGAGGAAAAAAAGATCGGGCCAACTCCTTGACCTACCCGGCCCGACCCGGGTTTAACCCAAACGTGTTCACGGGTCGACCGGGTCGGTTTTTTCATTTCCCAACCCGGCCCTGTTATTGACCCAACCCGAATGAACCCACCCGAAACCGGGTCAAACCTAACGGGTTGGGCCCGGCCCGGCCCGGCCCGGTGGACCAGATTGCCATCACTACCCATATCATAAGCCCCTCACTCCTAAAGGTTGGGTATCACAGCCTTCGATGAGTAGCGTGTTTTGTTTTGGACAATCAGGAGAGCACTTAGGATTGCTTGGGGTCTTGTTCGAAGCTTCTCTGGGTAGTAGCATTTTTGTAGAACTTCCAATGCTTTCTTATAGATTTTTCAAATTTATAATTAATTTCTCCCAATATTTAATTACTTTTTGGAGTTTTTTTTATTAAATTTTCTGAATTTAAAATTAGTTTTCTAGAACTTTAAATTAATTTTCCAAAATTTTAATTTTTAAGAATAATAATTAATTTTTTGGAATATGTAATCATTAAATAGAATATTAATTAAGAGGTCAAAGGCGGGCGCGAAAATTGGAGCGATCAAACGACTGGATCAAGCGGGCGCAAAGTTGAGGTGATCAAGCGGTCCAGAACTGTCACAAGCTTCGAGTTGCTTAGATTGGGAATTCCTCAGTGCGAGGACACTAAGGTAGTGTTCTTTTTCTCCTCTTATAAGAGATTTACCTCTTGTAAAAGGTGGTCCCCCTCTTACAAGAATTTTTTTAGTGTTCTTTTTTTACCTCTTATAAGAATTTTTTCTCAAAATATCTTATAAGCCTAAAAGACTTCTAGTAGGCTCTTTCAAATTCTTATAAGACTTCTATCACTTAAAAAGTCTATATTACCCCAAAGTCTATATTATAATTGTTACTAATTAAACTAGTTTATATATTAGTCTATAGTAGCCCGGAATATGCTATCCTAGAAAAAGTGTAATCATATATGTAGTTGACTGTAATATGCTATCCTAGAAAAAGTGTGGGAATTCATTCTTCACAATCTCGAACAATTATGTTAGGGATGCTGTCGAAACACTGATTTATTTAAAGATATATATATATATATTTACGTCTAGTAAGTACATTACTTGAGTTGTGGCTAGTTGATTTGTCATGTTATGATGCCACCATATCCAAATCCTGCAGCTGGTCAGTTTTTTGTTTTTTTTTTTAATTTTTAATTTTTAATTTTTTTATTTATTTATTTGCAACTAAGGGAGAATTTATATTAGCCCATTGACCTTAAATTTTTTTAATCCAACTTCTTTGAAACAAATTATTATTATTTATATTTATACATACTACTTTTCATACTAATTAAAAGTTTATAGTAGCCCAGAATTATAATTGATGATTTACACTGATTTGTGAATTTAACTTGCCATTAAACTAGTTTATATATTAGTAATCTGAACTTATCTTTTATTGTCCTTCATCTCACTATTTTTATACTTTAGGGTAATATAGACTTTGGGGTAATATAGGCTCTTGTAAGTGGAAAAAAAAGAACAGAAATCTCTTATAAGAGGTTCTTATAAGAGGTTATTTTTATATAAAAAGAACACCTCAAAAAGAGGCTCTTACAAAAGGCTCTTACTGTAAAACTCTTATAAGAGGTAACCTCTTATAAGAGGGGAAAAAAAAGAACAGTGCCTAAGGTGATTGCTTTCGTCAGCATCTTGTTGTGTGAACACTGAGGAGATGGGTCCGAAGATTGAGTGGATTGGACGCCCTGATTGATTGACACGAAAGTCAAGGCAATAAGGCTATCCTGATTCATCAAAAAAGATGAGCTGCTCGGATTCAAGCCTTCTCGATGTGATGACACCAAGGAGTCTACTAATGTTAGCATCTTTTCGCCTAGTGCACTGAGTAGTTGGGCATGACTGGAGCGGATTATACGGCCCTGACGAGTTGGCATGAAAGTTTAGGGGATCGGGAGAACCTGATGTATCAAAAATGCTGAGCTACTCAGATTGATGCCTCTTCGGCGTGATTACACCGAGGAGCACACTAACATCAACATTTTGTCGTGTTGTGTGCCGAGGAGGTGGGAACGAATATTGATGTGGATCAGATGGCCCAGATGGATTGGGACGAAAGTTGAGACATTCGAGCGGCCCTAATGCGTCAAAAATGCTGAGCTGCTCGGATTGAAGCCTCCTCACCATGATCACACCAAGGCGCACACTGATGTCAGCATCTTGTTGTATAGCGCAGCGAGAAGGTGAGTGCGAGATTTGAGCGGATCTGATGGCCCTGATTAATTGGCACGAAAGTTGAGGCAATTGGATGGTCTTGATGCGTCAAAAATGTGGACTAGCTCGGATTGGAAGCTCCTCGGACGTGATATTAGTGCACCGAGGAGCTTGCTGACATAGACGGCTAAGATTTTGCCACGTCAACTTCCGACTATTGGGCTTCTAACCATTGGGAGCCCAACCATTTGGAAGCCCAACGATTGGGCTCCTCTTCTATATATTTTCACCCACCTCTCTCACTTCTCTGCACTTCATTTTCTCCAACTCTTTCTCTCTCTAGGATTTTTGTTTCAATGATCTTTTTTGCTCAATTTTATTTGAATTAGTCTATGTCATTAGCAAGTTAACATATAGTAATTTTCTAAGTCATGACGGTGCATCCCCCTCGAGTTGTATTATGGAAGATGGGCCTTCTTCCCGACCTACAAGAAAAAAGAAGGGGAAAGAAGTAACCGGTTCTTTGGTAATACTAGAGGAGAACATAGAGAAGAGGAGGGAGTCAATGCAAAACTAGTTCGATCATGCTCACCCTCCTCACACTCATTTCTTGATTCGCCAGTTCCCCGACGACTTAGAGGATTTTATTCGGTACGACCTGTGACAGAAGGAACCAGATTACCGTGAGACTGCCAAGGCCAATTTTATCTCGACCATCCTCATGAATGAGGACCTTTCAAAGATTATAGTCACATTCGGGACCCCCCCCCCCCCCCCGAGTTTGAGCTACTTCCGCCTGGCCCCAGAAGCAAGGTGGATATCCAATGAGTTCTGTATCTTTCGCTATGATGTTTCTATGCTGGGTTGCGTCTTCCAAAGCACCAGTTTGTAAAGAAGATCCTGAACTAGTATACGCTTAGCGCGGTTCAGTCTATGCCGAACATGTAGAGGCATGTGACCGGCTTCATCTTGCAGTGTCGGAAGGCTGGTTTCGAACCAAACCTAACTATGTGAATGATGAACTTAAGACTCCATTAACATAATAAGATGGAGCTTCAGCTCTATATTTTCCCTCGCCCAGTGTAACGCCCCGGATCCTCGTTACCAGACATCCGTGATGCAACCAGAATCTTTGCCTTCAAATGCATCTCAACACAGTAATAACACGGACATTTAAAAAAAAATTATTGCCAAATAAGGTCATTACATCATTGATTACAACCAATGTCTTATTTTTGAACAAGAATACATATATATATCAACTCCTCTTGTAAAGTTAAAAGCTGTCTCCCGGAATGGCAGTCGATGGATTACCGCCGAATCTCCGATGAACGGTCAATCTGCTTCCCTGGGACTTGCTCCTCGGCTTGAGTTTTCTGCTGCGCGACTGATATCTCTGCACCTGTTCGAAAGGTAGGACCGGTACCTAAAAGGTGGGGAATGCCAGTACTTCGACTGACGCAATGCTGATAATAACAGTGATCTCCAAACTGGCAACCACAAACCATCTTGAATGGAAAAATAAACGTGCACCTTAATTTCCTAGTGCTCGTGTATGCCATGATCTAACAACTAAATGCATCAATCACATGCCTACTTCTAATACAAGCAAGATTTTGGAACTCTGGATACGCATGCATCCCATACTACATACGTTCCCGATCAAAGCGTGGCCTAATTTAATGCAGAAAACAAAGAATGCACACGATGCACCTATTCTAATGCAATTCATTTAGGAACGTATGTATCTCATACTATATATTTTCCCAAAATCAACTTCAATGGAAACGTATGCATCCCATACTACATACTTTCCAAAGAGTTCGCCTTTCCTGATTGTAGGGTCCAATCCCTCGCCACGCATCCTACCCTTGTACTCAGCATGTTCCCAATAGATTATCCGTGTCTTATGAGGTTGTAGTTGATCGTTCTAGTTCCGCAACTGCAGTTCCTAAGTGGTGGTCGTGTTTTCCACTTAGAACCCGCGAACGGACCCCCCTCGGAAAGCCGTGACAATTTTCGGTAACAAGACCATGTACCTCTCCAGTAACAAAATGATGTCATAATATACAAAATAAACCACGTGCATAGGGACCCACCGTACTCGAGGTTCAAACCCCTTACCCGACAGGAGTGCTCTCTCCGTCCCTTCCACGGTTGCCTTGGGAATTAACAGATCGAGATACTAGACCCGTGAACCAAAACCTGGCGAACGAGTCTGTATCCCTTCGACAGGAAAGTACAACACCCGACTATAGTTTGCTAGTACTAATGCAAGTTACATACCCCTAATGTATCACTCTAATTTCAGACTTACTCTAATCACTTGGGTAAAAATATAATTGCCTCTAAAATTCTGCCTATCGACCTCTGACCGTGGCGACACAGTCCGGCACGCCACTTCCCTTGGCTTGGAATTGTCCAGCACCATGCCCTGTGTTCGGCCTCAACCGGGCAATGAATTTAAATTGACAGCACTAGCTTGGACGTCCTACGGTTCGGTGGAAAATTACGATTTTGGGTCGACAGACGTAGGGCATCACCCTACCCTAGTGACTAACTAGAGTCACAAATCTACCATGGGAGTCAAGCAAGACCAGCAATCGATACCAATTGTCCACAAACAGGGAGTCATCAACTCTTTATGTACACAGGGGAGGGGTTCTCTCAACACTTAGTCAAAAACCAAGATTAAGCAACTTCGATTTTTCTGCCCGAAACTTAAAAAGATCATAACGCCCACATACCACTCAGATTTGGGTGTTCAAACCCAATCTGGAAACGTAAAGACCTAGGCTACAACTTCCTAGTTGATCATAACCTCAGATTCAATCATCTAATTCCTCAAAATGGCCTCACAAGCCTCAGCCTGTGTACTTCTTATACACTAGCTGCACCTTACCGATAGCATAAAACACTACCTACTCATCAGAATGATATAAACCTAGGTTCTGTGGAAAGGTGTGAATGTCCTCCATAACTTCCTAGTTGATACCAGACCCAACTGTGTCATTTGATCACCCTAAAACTGATATTACTCTCAGGTGTAAAGAATCACACACTAAGTCTTACTCAAACAGAGCCTTCAGCTCAACACCTGGTTTCTGTTCAGTCTTGCAAAAATCATATTAAATCATCTACTCACAGGAATCACCTCAAATAAGGCTTGGTGGAAATCTCTATATGTACACTGCAATTCACTAAGAGATCACTCTGTCAAAATCTGCTCTTACAGAGCCTCAATTGTATCATCTTATCAAAGTGTCTATTATGACTGACTTAAGCACAGTACATGCTATAAAATTCATCATAAATCATATACTGATCCAATAGTCACTAAATTTGCATTACAGAAACTAGACACCATAATGTATAACATGCAAAAAAATTCATATCCAAATTCCAAATATTCACTGATTTCTATCTGTTTCAAACATGCATAAAGATCATATTGTTCTTCAGTTACAGTTCTAACTACTATTGATAGATTACTTTTGAACGTGCATGTAACTTTCTCCAATTAATTTCAAGATTTTTTCCTAGAGTCTAGATACATATAAGAAAACATGGTAAACATTTCAAAATAAGATCATGTGCCAATTAATTATAAAAATTCCATCAATCTCAGGTATCACAGTAAACAGATCCTGCTTCTGCCTTACGGCTCTGTTTACAGGATGAATTTTATTAAAATACTAAACATCATCAGAAAATTCCGAAATAATTCATGCATCATCTAGACTTGTATTAGATCAATTTGTGAAAGTTTCATCATCAAATTCCAAGTAGTTTGTTCTCGGGAAATTCTAGAAAATGACATGCAGATCAGGATTTTCTGTTCTAGTTTAAGATTCAACATTCAATCTCTTAAACAACCATTCTCAACTCCTACCACTACTCATGCATGCAAGAATGAACAATAATGAACAAGTCAAGTTTAAAGAAACTCCCCACCCTAATTTGTCTTGAGAGATGGTGGTAGTCTTCCTCCAAGAATCCTAGCTCCAAGGATTGAGAATTCCTCTTCAAAATGCTCATTTCCTTCTCTTTTTCATTTAGTGTTCTGAAATTTCAGTACTTGGGAGAGGAGAATAAGGGTTTTTAATGGGAAAGGAGTGAGGGAAGAGGGAGGAAAGGGGGTGGGCTGGATTTGGGGTAGTAGGTGGGTAGACTAGGTGGGTGGCAAGTTGTTTTGCAAGAAAAACCATGTCTAGCTCATGGTTTCTTGGGGTATATTATTTGGCTGAAATTTTGAGCTCTTAATTGAGTTCTAGATGAGAGATGAGAGGTTAGGTTTGATTGTATACAAGGTATACCCATTGTAGTATCATACAATGATTTATTTGCATATGTACCGCACTCAAAACTAGTGCATGTACAAGTATCAGTCCGTCTCATTATCGCACATTGTCAAGAATGCAACCATCCGCACTAACCGCCCCGCAAAACATTGCGCTCCATCATCATACGCATATAATCAAACAACACTGCAATATATACATACATACAGACAAACGATATATATATTATCCGGGGTATTACACCCGGAGATGGGAGTAATTGAAAACCCGGACTCGATTAAACATTGGAAGAGCAAGTATCTTATTATCCATAGAGCCTTGAGGGGTCCTCACCAAGTGGAGGGAGGGCATCCCCAAAGAGAGTGAAGGCTGAGCCAGTAGTGAGTGAGGAGGAGAAGAATTTAAGTTAGGCTCTTCTCAAATGCAAGCTGTTGAGGTGGAGGAATATGACTAAGGAGGTCCTCTTCAAGGGGGTTTGAGCCTGATGGACCCTAGTACGATTTCAATTCTATTTATTATTATTATTATTATTATTATTATTATTATTATTATTATTATATTATTATTATTATTATTATTATTATTATTATTATTATTATTATTATTATTGCTAAATACTCAATTATTTTTTCCTCTTGTTTTATCAGGTTCTTACAATTCCTTCTGTTTTCTTTGCAGGAGCAGAAAACATGGATTTCGATGCAATCCTAGTGGCTCACACCAAATTGTGCAGTAAGGTAGGGGTGGCATTCGGGCCCGTTCGAAACCCTGTGGGTTTTGACCTGGGCCAAGCTTCTGCGAGCCAAGCTGGACGGAGTGGCGGGCTGGGCTGGGCTGGGCCATGCCAGGTCTCGGCGACGAAATGTCGGCCTGGACCTGACCCCTCGCCTCTGGCTCGGGGGCCAGGAATGATTTTTTAAAAAGATTTACAAAGACAAAGAAGAAGGAAAATTGTTAAGAATATTGAAGAACATATAGATAAAAGAGATATTCATAAACTAAATTGTTATTATGAATTACAAAGTTTAATATATAATCAAATAGATTAGTAACATTTCATACAAATTTTATCAAATTATAATATGAGGGGAACATTTGAATTAGAGATTGAGATGACCTCTATTTAGATTGAAGAGAAGGCAATGGACTATTGTCGTGCACTTCTACTTTATCTAAATATAGAACGTCACCCCCCTAAATTTTTCCAATTATTTACAATGCATTATCCAAAATTCATTGTAATACATGTTCATTCGTCGCTACTTGTTAATCTATTGTGTGCTTCATGTAAATCTTGGGTCATCTCTTCCGCTTTCATCCAATCTTCAGCGCATACTAACATTGCCAAATTCTTTGATGTCAAGCAATTCCTGTTCGGGTTGTTAATCTTGCCACCAAGAGAAAAAGTACTTTCCGATGCAACGGTTGACACCGGTATAGTTAGCAACTCGTTAGCCATACGAGAAAGAATAGTAAAATTTTTTTATTGGTTTTCCAAAAATAAAACACATCTACTGCATCATTAACGGGAGGTTGTGCATTATACCAATTCAACTCATTTGGTGAACTGGTTCTTGGTTTTTTTGATTTTATGAGATTTAAAAACTACAAGTTGCAAAACCCTTTCCCTTTGATAATATAGAAGAAGAATAAGAACTAAAAAATTTTGTTTGTGTAGTGTTAGATGAATAAAGTCTATCGTAACTATCATATAAACTAGTCAAAAATGCTCAAAATTTGTAGTGAAAATAACATGATCGAAATCTTGTATTTCATTGTGTTGAGCATAAGTATAAAAAATCTCAATTAAATTTTTTTTGCCCTCTAACTTAATCATGGGATTCATTATACTAGCAACACAATATAACATAGGAAGTGGATGAAAATATTTTAAAATTTTAATATAAGCGGCATAAACTATTTCTCCAATAAAAGAGTCATTTATCAAATCTTTAATTGTTGACATCATAGTGACAATTGCAAGTAAAATACCACTAGATGTAGATGTATATGTTTTTGAAAACTGTAAAGTAGCATCATTAACAGGTTCTAAAAATTTATACAAACTATCGGCAAGAAATCAAAAATCATCATCTAACATACAATCTTGTATACCTACTGCAATACAAAATTCTCTAAGATTAATACGATAGCGAAGAACAACACCTAATAAATCATAAGTAGAATTCCAACGATGTCTAACATCTTTAGGGAAACATTAAAATACAATTCCCCTAAGTTGACACCAATTATGAAAAACTTGATATATTGGACAACTCAACGTAATAAAATAAACACAATTTCCCATTGCCTCAATTTTATCATATCCATATTTTAGTGCATCTTGTACACAATGATTTAAAATATGACAAGCACACCTAACATTAAAAAATTCCGATTCTATAGGATTTTAAAGTAATTTTCAAACTAGAGATTACCGTAGTATTATTAGAGGCGTTATCAAAACCAATAGCAAAAACTTTATCAAAAATACTGAAATTATTACATGCTTCCATGATGTCTGTGGCAACTATTTCACCCTTATGTGGGTACCTAACAAATCCAAATGAAATTATCCTCTTTTGATGTAGCCAATCGAAATCTATCCAATGACATGTTACACACATCATTGGTACGCCGTTCACTCCTACTCACCCATCCGATGTCAAAAAAACTTTAGTGTTTAGTGATGTTAGTGTTGCTACTAAAAAAACCATACCCTAAACTAAATTCTTAGTTTTTTTATAATGGGTGTTTAATACAGTTTGTGCAGAAGTCTCTACATTCCTACTTTCACCACACGAATAAGGTAATTCATCTCTAATTACTAACTTAGTCATTTTCCTACAAACGATATCATGATCATAGCTATGATTATCTACTTGATCGGTCTTAGGTTGTATTTTTTGTTGTGTGAGATTTTCTTTAGAAATTTTGGGTTGACATTTATTTAAGTGACGTTGAAGTTTACCCCATTCCTGATCCGATTTAAACTTATAGGGTGTTTGACACTCCTTACAAATTTTTAGTTCTACACTTTTATCATTTTGTGAAGGGACATAGTCCAGATATTTGTGTACTTCGAAAGTGTTCCCTCTTGTTTTATGGGATCGAGAAGGGTCTTGTTCCGATGGTTGTGGTTCTATGTCTTCTACTTCTACTTGATCCGTGCGTGTTTCATAAAAATCGGGAATACTATCATAATTCATAAGTGTTTCTTCACTCTCTACATATGGAATTGGAATGGAAGGAATGCGACGACTGCTAGTGGACTCTTGGCTACTTTGTCTACTGCGTAATCGGTTAGATGCCATCTAAACTAGTTTATGTTCTAAAAATTTTAATATATGTTATAAAATTTTATTTTAGTGTATGTTTTAAAAATTATTGTAGTGTATGTTTTAAAATTTAATTCTACAAAACAAGTAAAGATAGATAAACTAGTGCATGTTATAGAAATTTATTCTACAAAACAAAAAAAGTTAAATAAAATTTTACAATAAATCGGTGTATGTTAATAAAAATAATCTAAAAAAGAAGAAGAAATATTTCAATAAAACAACAACAATTAAATGAATAAACTAGTGTATGTTTTCCAAATTTAAAAAAAAATCTAAAAAGAAGAAGAAGAAGAATTACAGCAAAACTCAATCTAATTGAGAGAAATAAATGAGAACAAACAACAATGTTAATTCTAAAAATTATACAAATTGAAAATACCGTATGAGTGTATAATGTAGATTGAAGAATGAAGGTAGAGAGAGTTGAGAACTTGCAGTGGTGTTGTGGATGTTGTTGGTTGATGTTGTTGATGTTGATCCTTGCAACAGAGTAGTTGAATGTTGATTGTTGTTGATTTGTTGGGGAGATGACAGATAGTAGAGAGAGTTGAGTGAATTTGTGAAGAGAATTGATAGAAATGAGGTTGTATATATAGAATATACATTTTTTTAATTTCCCAAAATACCCCCAAAAACTAGCTAGTATAAATCTGTTATGGGGTATTTTAGTAATTACACAAACAAAATATTTTTAAAAAATCTGAAAAAAAAATAGAAAACCCAATGGTCGGTCGCGGGCCAGCCTGGTTCAACCCGGTCCCAGGTCTGAGCGGGCCAGGCCGAATTCATGTTTTTTTGGGACCAAACCTTTTTTTTGTAGGGTTGGCCCGGGTTCAGTCAGATTTTGGGCGGGCCGGGCCGAGTCGAGGACCGAGCAGGCCAAGCCGGGCAGGTCCTGGGCTAGCCTGGCCCTAATGTCCCCCTACAGCAAGGTGCCAGAGGACAAGAAGAGGAAGAAGACTATGAGGACGTACTTGTAGGTGGCTGAGAGCTCTTCAGCTTCTACCCTGGTGGTGGCTCTGGAATCACCTCTGAAGAGACTGTGAGCCATGTTGCATGGGGTCTTTCCCTAGATGTGATCATCTCTAGAGAGAGCCCACTGTTGGTTGTTGAGGCCAATGTGATCCTAACTGAAGAGGACAAGGCGATTTATGTGCCCAACTGGGGCATTAAAAGACATGATGGCCTCCTTGATGACTCGGCGAGCTGCAACAGATAGGAATAGGATGTCAAATGAGATGATTAGTTATGCCAAGGATATTTTTTGAGCCCACATGTTAGTACGTATTATGTTTCATATTGTAGTTTTGTATTCTTCCATATATTTATATTTCCAAGTTCTGAAGCACTTCATCCTTCCAAATAACTTGCCACATCGGCAACCTGGTCGACTAGATAGTAGCCCAGGAGAATATCTAGAAGGCCAAGGCCCACAGGGCCAAGTCAGAGAGGGAAAGGAGTGCCAAGGTGCTAGCGGTGGCGGAGAGGCAAGAGGAGAAACTTGTTACTCAGGTCACTTAGTTTGAGACAGAGTTTAAGAGGGTGAGGGAAGAGGTATCCAAGGAGAGGGAGGAAGCGGTGAAAGCGAGGGAGGCCGCAGTGACCAAGGTGACGGAAAAAGCTAAGGAGTATCTCTATACGAACACGATGAAGGCCTACGCTAAGGCTATAAGGGATGTAGTTAAGCGTGTTCCTAACTTCGTTGGGAATGAATACTGCCTCAAGCTTAACCCAAGAAAGAAGCCAGCCGAGGAGGATGAGGAGGAAAGGGAGGTAGACGTGGAGGCTCCAGAAGAGCCCTCAGTCAAAGAGGAGAGCTCGAAGGGGGATGCAGGGGCGAAGAGGAAGGATGTAGCTAAGACTTCCACTCCCATGGCTTCGTCGACCCAGGTAGACCCCTGATTTCTCCTCCTGACTTTAATTTTGATTTTGTATTGAATGGTAGACTGGTCACAGCTCTTGTATCTTCGGTTTTAGTTAATGAAAATACTTTGGGTGTCCAAAACTTGTATTTTTTTGTGTGGGCAAGAACCTTGGATATGCCCTAGCTGCCAGTTGTGTATTGACATTACTAGTTTACATTGTATCATGATATTTATTTCATATTTAGGTATTTCGTTTATTGTGTTATTTATTGTGAATTAAATGAACATAATGAGGTCCTTAGAATAGTAAGTTTAATGTCATAGGATATAAAGTGCATGACTTGATTGTGTGATCATATTGGTTGAAATCAGAATATTGTTCTTAAATATACCTAGTCAAGTATTATTGTGAATTAGGACAAGATAATACATAGAGACTAGTGTGTGCATAGACTGATGACCATTCTCACAGGTCATGGATATGAGCTATCAAGTCTTCACATGAGTACATATTAGAGTAATAATGTACCAGAATGACCCACTATGAGAACGCTGCATGGATCGTTACGTGAGTATCATAAGCAGTTCTCACAGTGACCATGGTGTACGTAGTCTTTTGACTTGAAGTCACTACGGTTTTCTACGTGAGACGTTATATGTTTTAATATTGTCAAACGTAATAGGAATCGATAGGGTCACGCACTTAGAATGGATCGAAATTGGGATTTATATTCATAAGATGAATTTAATTAGGGATCCAATTAAGACTTGAACTCCTGACATTGGTTGGATATTTAATTAGATTAAATGGGCCGACTAAAGTTCAAATGCCCATCCACGAATCTGACCCAGGTCAGATTGTGCGCCCAACGACCTCATTACTCACTTAGGGTTGGTTTTCTGCACCTATATATATGATATGTATTTTTGGAAAAGACACACGTAAAAAATCCTATTCGTCACAGAAAGTGAGAGAGAGAGAGAGAGAGAACAAGAGGAGAAACATCCTCTACCCGCAGCTAACACCGCAGTTTGAGGGAGAGCTGTTTTACGTTCCATTCGTGTGGATACTATAGAGGCACCGCAATATTGCAGTGATGTGATCAGCATACTGTGCAAACATCAGATCCATCTTTAAGGTATAACTCCTAAACACGATATGGTTTTGGCATGGATCCATGGCTAGGTTTCAATAATTTTGTAATTTTTCCATTGTGTATTTAATCTGTGATTGCCTTCGAAACCTAACAGTAGTATCAGAGCCACTTGCAAAACCATAATTCGATTATGTATGATATGTGATTATACATGATATGTTCGCACTTTTGGAAGAATGATTCATATGTCATAATTTTTCAACAGTAACAATATAATGATCCGTTTATGTGTTGGTTGTTAACATAGATGTCTTAACAGGGTAGCCCTCAGTTTGGAACCATTAATAACCCTGGAGCAGTAAGATGTGATTTGCAGTGACAGTAGGGTTTCTTAAAGCATGAAGATTTCATGCACCTGCTTCGTTTGCGGTGGCGTTAGTGTTTCTTAAAACATGAAGAGTTCATGCTCTACGTAGGGCAATATAGATTCCCCGAAAACCAACCCTTTTAAATAAACTAAATAAAATCATAACAACATATTCTTTATTTATTATGTTATGTGATGCATGGTGCGTGGTTGTGACCTTAGTTTTGTGATGCATGGTTTATGTTCTGTGATGTATTGTTTATATTTTTGTATTTTGAATACGGCCTGCTTGTCGTGCTTTTCTCTCTACATTCTCAATGTAATCATTTCTCTCTACACTCCGATTGTACATTCTTTCTTTATATGTAAATGTAATCTCACTGAGGAGACAAGGAATTGGCAACCATACAAGGACAAGATTGGGAAGCTGCTTGGAGAAGACAGTATAATCCCTCGTTCAATTTTTGATACACTCATTAGCTTGGGAGAATCCATGTGTTAGGGCTACAACCATGTCACATATATTTTATGATTTTAATTTTTTATGAGATTCATTGTTTAAGTTGTATGCTAATGGATGATAAATGGTGAGATAACAAAATTCCTCAAAGTAAATGTTAAGTAGCAATAAGATGTCTTCCAATGTGTGGCACTCGTCTAGGTTAGGATTGATTAAGTGTAAGTCTACCAAAGCATGGTGCCTTTATCTATCCTAGTGAGACGCGATGGGATAAAAGTAATATTCAATTGACAACCATTGGGTCTGACTTAACTAGGTTATTTCAATAGGATTGAAAGTTTAGAGGTATAGAGCTGGGTTGTAGTCTATGCGATAGATTAGAATAAGTTTTATTCACCCAACTATCCAAGAGTTGCATACGATGTAATTGGAAAGTGTTCCCTACATAAATTACTAAATTTTGGGTGATCAGCCAAAGCTGACTCAGAACTAGGTGAATTATGGATCTTGGCCTACTAGAAAATCTTACTATAACACCCCGAATTCTAAATACAACTGAATTTGAAGTTCCACGGGATCTTTACACTTCTTTCATATAATTTTACAAGGAAATTGAAACATTTCTTACATCAGAGTTACATTATACCTTTACATTATTACAGCGGAAGCAATTTTACAGTAATTACATGAAACAACATTTAAATCAATTTTTGAACTGCATGTATATTTCAATTTGTCAAGCATCTTTACCCTGCATGTAAAACTATGGGCACGTCAGTTCATTCACTAACGAAATATTATACACGACCATCCTCTCTATGCCGAAAACAGTACAACGATTCTCAACACTTAACAAACCACAAACTTGTTCACAAACAATACTAAAGGGACTATCCTATAGATGTCGTGTTGTGCGATGTGCTTAGTCCTTAATGCAGTTATTATGTTACATGACACTAATGCACACTTGTTCAGATTCTATGCATCCCATACTACATAGGTCTGAGAGCAAGCCATTAACCGTTCTTCATCTTGCAGGGTTCAGTCCCTCGTCATGACTTAAACTACTACTGTAACTACGATAAGTATCCTAGATGTTCTATGAGTACGAGCTCATGTCCAG
The DNA here is from genome assembly GCA_017893485.1 of Hemerocallis citrina. NCBI lineage: Eukaryota > Viridiplantae > Streptophyta > Magnoliopsida > Asparagales > Asphodelaceae > Hemerocallis > Hemerocallis citrina. The sequence continues at coordinate 97,248,014 of CM030368.1, forward strand.
ACAGCCTGGAGGGGAATCCCAGTCATGTCACGACGCACTGTGAAGACAGCCTGTGGACAATTCAGCCTCCTTCATAAGACATGACACCACCCGCAGTCACCAAACACCCAGCGAGCGTCGCCTGCCGTATGAACTCCTGGAGATATATCCACGTCATGTCGCGACGCATCGTGAAGACAGCTTATGAATATTCTCACTCCGTAGCTCCGAGGCCCTCATACTCATGTTTTTCTCTTATTTTCATCACCCCTTCACTATGTATCTAATCCTTAGTTATTTAAATCATGAACAAAATCAATTCTCTAGATTTAGCCTTTCCACTATACCGGTCTTAATCATCTATTCAACATGACCCAATCTTGGTCTTTTCATCTCAAATTTTCATTTCAGCATATCTCTTTTCAATGACGGTATGAGGCTTAACTACACTCTAGTTCTCAATTTCAATTCACAATAAAAAATCGAATAAGTCTTTTTCATGATTAACATTAATTTTCCTTTCATGTTCATAGCATTTGCATACTCATGCTCATAAAATTTTTCATAATTCATCATAACATTCAATTTTACTTTCATGTACAACTCATGCATAAACAAAAGAATTCATTTTTCTAACTTGTCACATTCATAGCTCAATCAACTACCATGAAATTACCGTACTGTCATTTTATCAAAAATTCCCACTTTCATTGCCCAAACTCATTTCAAAAACTCTTTTAAATAAGACATGTATTCAGAGACAATTTAAACCAATAAAATAATAAGTTCTTTCTTGCCAAAAAATAGTCTCAAATTCTTATTTATCCTAGGCCACAGGTTATAAAAAATTATCTCACGAAAATCCAGACATTAGTTGAAACTTCAGAGCAATCGACTGTTATACTATGATCGGTCGACTGTTCCGCAAAGATTAAAAACTCGAAAATAAATACTTAGAGCAGTCGACTGTTACACTATGATCGATCGACTGTACCGCAAAGATTAAAAACTCGAAAATAAAATGATCAGGGCAGTCGAATGTTACACTATGATCGATCGACTGTTCCGCAAAGATTAAAAACTCGAAAATAAATACTCAGAGCAGTCGACTGTTTCAATCTAATCGGTGGACTGATGCTGCCAGGTTTTTCAAATTCCCAAAATATTTTTGGTTCTTTTTCTTCTCTTTTTGAGTCAAAACTCTCCAGATTCTAATGTATATACAAATAATGTAAACTAGTATTTTTAAATTCATTATTTACCAATAACACATGCATTTATTCAATTTGTGTCTCATAAGTACCAATTCGTCTCGCATAGCATAGTTCATGGACATAAAGCATGATGATAAGATTGATTCTAGCATTTCAATTTCACATCTTTATTCATTAGAAATCATTTTAACAGTCAATCTTTAAGCTACTTTTTTATCTCTAATCAACCAAACATGATAGTACAATTTATCAATTTCTTCTCAACTATTTTAGCAAACATCCCTAGCATGACATCTACATTTAGAAGTATTGAGAAACACCCACCTATAGTTGAAGAAACGAAAGAAAACTCCTAGAATACAAAAAAGTAGCATTCTTCTCCTAGAATGGATTGCAAATTGTCTCCTCCCCCTTGTGCTTGCTAGGAACTCGAGCTCTCCTTGCTTCCTTGATGATTGGCCGGCCACCTCTAGGTTGGAACACACACAATTTTGCACACTCTAATCTTTTGCTCACTATTGTCTCTCAATCTTTTGCTCTCTCTTAATGAATTGTGTAATGTACTAATGAGAAGAAATATAAGGGTATTTATACACTTTTAGGATGAGAATAGATGGCTAGGATTCAATCAAGGAGTTAGAGATTAAGGACCAAGATGAATTGGGAAGTTGTAGTAACTTCCATGATAACATAACCACGCCTCAACTTCATCCCACTCTCCCTCTCTCTCTCTCTCCACAATCCGGCCACCCCTAGAAGGGTCTGCAATGCACACTCTAGTGTGTGCACGTGCCCTTTCTAGTACCCCCCTATTATTAAGTTGTTCAAATTTAATTAATCAATTGTCCATTGATTATGTCTACACGACAAGTTGTGACAATTAACAGATTAATTAAGTTTGTGGGCCTCAAAATAGTAGGCTTCAGGCTCATGGGCCATTTAATAAAATACTTTAATTTATCAGGGTGGGCTTAAATTAGAAAAACACTCTTAGGCTTTTAAAAGAGGCTTTTAGAAAATAAAGAGAAAGAAAAATGTTTATTTGTTCATGTTATAAGAGATAATTTTGTAAGAAAATATACATACAAAATTTCTACGTGCACTACACGTAAAAATCAACAATTCTCATTAAATAAAAATTCAGGGTATTACAACACTCACTCCTTAGAATAGTTCCGTCCCCGGAACTACAATAAAAGAGCGAAAAAGAAAAAGAAAAAACAAAACAAAACACAATAAGAAGGAAGAAAGGAAAATACAAATCAAACAAAGAGCTCAGGATGATCCTTCATCATCCTCTCCTCAGATTCCCATGTAGCCCCTTCAACCAACTAGTTTCTCCAGACTACCTTGACCATCGGTATCGTCTTATTCCTCAAGGCTTTCTCCCGACGATCAACAATCTTAACCAGAAGCTCAATGTAACTCATATCCAACTGCAAACCCTTCGGTACTTCGGGCAAATGATGACTCAGATCTGGAATGTAACCTCTCAGCATAGACACATGAAAGACATTGTGCACCTGAGACAACTCTTCCGGTAACTCAAGCCGGTAAGCAGTTTTACCGATTCTTTCAATTGCTTATACGGGCTTATGAACCTCGGGGCTAACTTCCCACTCCTGCCAAATCGGATCACACCTTTGCTAGGTGAAACCTTCAGAAAGGCAAAGTCACCAACCTCAAGCTCAAGGTCCTTCCTTCGGTTGTCTGCATAGCTCTTCGGCCTACTCTGAGCATCCACCAACCTCTTCCTGATCAGATCGATCTTTTCAGAGGTCTGCTACACAATCTCAGGCCCAAACATCTGTCGTTCCCCCACTTCAAACCAACAAACAGGTGTTCTGCATTTTCTGTCATACAGAGCTTTGTACGGCAGCATCCCAATACTAGTCTGAAAACTGTTGTTGTAGGCAAACTCTACCAGAGGTAAGTGCCTTTCCCAACTGCCTCCAAAGTCTAGTACACAACACCGAAGTATATCCTCAAGAATGCGGTTGACTCTCTCAGTCTGCCCATCGGTCTGAGGATAAAAAACAGTGCTAAAATTCGTCTTGGTACCCGGAGCTGTCTGAAGACTCTTCCAGAAATGCGAAGTAAACTTCACATCTCGATCAGATTAACAGAACACCATGAAGCCTGACGATTTCACCAACATACAACTCAGCCAACTTGTCCATCGAACTAGTGAGTTTCATTGCCAAGAAGTAAGCGGACTTGGTTAGTCGATCGACTGTAACCCAAATCGCATCATTGCCCTTGGAACTCTCGGGCAAGCCCGTGATGAAATCCATACTAATGTTATCCCACTTCCATTCCGGAATAGGTAACGGTTGCAATAGACCTCCAGATTTCTGATTCTCGGCTTTGACTTGCTGACAAATCTCACACCTCGACACAAATTCAGCCACATCCCGCTTCAAAACTGACCACCAAAAATGCTGTTTAATGTCCTTGTACATCTTAGTACTTTCAGGATGTACAGACAACAGAGTAGCATGCACCTCCTGAAGAATACTTTCTTTCAAGTCCGACTGATCCGGAACACACAGCCTCTCTCCAAACCACAGCACTTCATCCCTGATTTGAAATCTGGGCAACCTGCCAGCACCGACCTACTCCTTCATCTTCTGAATCTCTGCATCTTCCTTCTGACTTGCGATAATCCTGTCATTCAGCATCGGTTGAAGCCTCAACTGAGCTAAAGATGATCCCAAGCCTTACAGAACAACATCAATACCAGTCCAATCCAATTCCTCTGCAAGATGCCTCTGATTCGTAATCAAACTAGCCAGACTGCTCTTGCGGCTAAGTGCATCAGCAACAACATTAGCCTTTCCAGGATGATACTTGATCTCAGGACGCATGTCCTCAAGCAACTCCAGCCATCTCCGTTGCCTCAGATTCAGATCTTTCTTTTGATAGATGTACTTCAAGCTCTCATGGTTCGTGTACATGTTCAGCTTCTCACCATACACATAGTGTCTCCATTGCTTCAAAGCAAAGATAATTGCATCCAACTCCAGATCATGAGTCAGATAATTCTTCTTATGCAGTCTTAGTTGCCTAGACCCATATGCAATCACCTTTCCTTCTTGCAATAAGACACAACCAAGCCCACGATGTGAAGCATCGCTGTAAACATCGTACTCAACACCTGCTCTAGGCAAAGTCAAAATGGGAGCAGTAGTCAGCCTCTCTTTCAACTCTTGAAAGCTTGCCTCGCACTGCTCAGTCCACTTGAAGTTCACATTCTTCTTGGTCAGACCAGTGAGCGGTACGACTATCTGAGCATAGTCCTGAATAAACCTCCTGTAGTATCCCGTTAGTCCAATAAAACTCCTAATTTCCTTTACTGTAGTAGGCCTTGCCCAATCCTTCACCATCTCTATCTTCTGCGGATCAGTTGCCACTCCCTCCTTAGAAAGGATGTGACCCAGGCATGCCACTTCAGATTTCCAGAAATCGCACTTGGACAACTTGGCATACAACTCATGCTTCTGAAACTTCTTCAAAACTGCTGCCAGATGCTCCGTGTGCTCCTCCTCTGACTTGGAGTACACAAGAATATTTTCGATAAACACCACGACGAAAGAATTAATGAACGGCCTTAGAACTCTGTTCATCATATCCATCAAAATTACAAGTGCATTCGTCACTCCAAATGGCATAACTAAGAATTCGTAATACCCGTGTAGAGTTCTGAACACAGTCTTATGCACATCTTCAGTCTTCACTCGAACCTGATGGTAACCTGATCGAAGATCTATTTTGGAGAAAACAGCGGCTCATTGTAGTCGATCGAACAGGTCCTTGTTGTAACTTCCATGATCACATAACCACCCCTCAACTTCATCCCACTCTCCCTCTCTCTCTCCACAATCCGGCCACCCCTAGAAGGGTGTGCAATGCACACTCTAGTATGTGCACGTGCCCTTTCTAGTAACCCCCATTATTAAGTTGTATAAATTTAATTAATCAATTGTCCACTAATTGTGTCTACATGACAAGTTGTGACAATTAAAAGATTAATTAAGTTTGTGGGCCTCAAAATAGTGGGCTTTAGGCTCATGGGCCATTTAATAAAATACTTTAATTTATTAGGGTGGGCTTAAATTAGAAAAACACTCTTAGGCTTTTAACAGAGGCTTTTAGAAAATAAAGAGAAAGAAAAATGTTTATTTGTTCATGTTATAAGAGATAATTTTGTAAGAAAATATACATACAAAATTTCTACGTGCACTACACGTAAAAATCAACAATTCTCATTAAATAAAAATTCAGGGTATTACACTTACGATGGGATTTTCCGAGTTATTGATGAAAGTTATTGATTTGAATAAAGTAAGAGATGTATTTAATAAAAGACCTTATTAAATATTTCACTGTTATGATACATAGTATGCATATTTTTGTTTAATATTTCAATGAAATGATATTTACTTTGCATATTTCTGTTGATAGATTAATCTTGCATCCAACACATCAAATAACCTATAATTGGGATTTGTCCTTAAGAAGAACAAACTATCTGGGATAAATTTTCTAGACTAGTACAGGAATTTGAGAATAGTTCTTAGGCATGAGAAAAAGTTGTATGTTCTATAGCACCCTATTCCTGAGCCACTTGTTACAAGTGCCCCTCGCACGGAAAATGATGATCATAAGAAGCATCAAGATGACGCCTTGGATGTTAGCGTCATGCATCGCTTCCCAAAAAGGAGATACGGAATATGGATACATGACTAAGTCCAGCAAATGGCTTTCACCATTCATAAGCTGTCAGGATCTTTACAACAAGCACAAGTATAAACAAGAGAGATACAAGAAGAATAGTCAATCACGCATGCATAACTGAAGTAATATAGTCAACAAGATTACTTGAAAAGAAACAAGAATACTGAATTTCAAATAATCATGTCTGGAACAAAACACAAGACTAGGACAAAAAGCCCAATTATTCAAGATAAGCAACAATAAATAAATAGATATAGAAAGAACTCCAGCAACTAGAATCTTAGATCACCTACTCCATCGATCAGCTGATCACCATAATCTTCAATTTAACAAATTGCAGGAAAAGAGAAAGAGAAACAAAATGCCCATCAATGCAAGTTATTGTCGCTTGTAGTGCAGGCAATAAGTATAGAAAAAGGTAAACAGATAAAGAGTAACAGCGGAAGTAGGTAGAGCATGGAAGAGATGTAACAACAAAATAGAGAAACTACTCTAAGTCAAGAACAGAGACAACTAGCATGGCAAGATGAATGAGTGCAAGTAGCATGTAACAAGTGTCAAGTAAACGAGTATCATGTAAACGAGTAACGAGTAACAAGTGTCAAGTAAACAAGTATCATCTAAACGAGTAACAAGTAACAAGTATCAAGTGATCATGTTGTTTTCAAGTCTTGCATCTAGTCCTATCTAGGTAGCACTTAATGCGTCCCAGGTTTTTACCACATGGTTGCTACATTCATAGAAATTACGTTTAGATCTAGTGGTGGGTTTCTATAGTGCCGTGTACTCAGGCATCAAGTAACAAGTAACAAGTAACAAGTAGAAATCACGTAATCGTGAACTGACGGCATCATATAGTAATAACAAGCATAATCATGTAGTCATGAAACATGGCAGCATATAGTAATAACACGCATGAATAATGTAATCATAAAATATTGCAGCATATAGTAATAACAAGCATGAATCATGTAATCGCGAAATATGGCAACAAGTAATGGGAAATACAGGGCCCGTTCTGAGTACACATACCTATATTGTCCACTACTAAGGTCTTTCCCTTAATCCCGGCTTGGTTATTTATTGTTATTATCAAACAGGCATGTACGTATACAAAACATGGCAAGAATAAAATGTTATGAACAAGTAACAGGTTCAGGTTGGAGATGAACATGTACGGGTGAAAGACAATACATAAAAGAGTAGGACAACAAAAATTCTAGTTCAGGATAACAAGACAGTACTATACTAAATCTGGGATTTCTGTTTCCACACATATGCAAACCTGGGTACGTCAGAAAATTTGAAAAACAGACTCTCGGCTGAATCCAACAAATATATATAGGTCATATGGTATTTCACAAAAACAGGAGTCAAAACGGAATTGTATCCAGAAAACATGTTCAGCCAGAAATTAGAAGTTTGTATTAATAAACAGAAAAATGGCATAAAAACTCACTGATTAAATCCAAGAAAAATCTGAGGAATTTCCTAGTATGTTTAATATCATTAAATATAATTTCATAATTTTCCAATATAGATAGTATAGTCAAATAAAATCAGAAAACAGCAAGATATAGCAAGTTTGTAAATCTGGAATCATAAACACAGCAGTACTAAAACAGCGATAGATTACAAAATATACGTCAAAATCCAGATACGTCAAAAGGGTGATAAAATAGATACAGTAGACTACAACTCATATTCACAAAGTTTTTATAAACAAAAAATAGAATCAGGTTGAAATTAAGGTTCTCTAATAAACAGTATGAAAATTCTGCAAAAGTAGTAGTTGTTTGCAAGCATAGAATAATTTGTAAAAGTTGTTAATTAAACGCACAAAAATTAGGGGTTAATTCCAGTCAAGTCTAATTGTACTCAGCAAAATATTAGATCCAAATATTACCTTTAGCATCAGTATAAAAATAAATAGTCATGCAGAATCCATATAAAACATAATCTTGAATTTTCTACACATGTATATTAAAATAGCAATAACTTGCAACTCACAAATCGAAACTGAGATCTGTCAGAAATTATAGAAAGTAGACAGAATTCTCTATAATTCATATTCACAAATAATTTTCATATACTGACCTTAATAGGGTCTAAAATACTGAACAAGAACGGGGTAATAACAAGGAGATAATTATTCTTCATGCATAAAATTAACTAGATCATATGAAACACATCCAAATCATAACAAAATGTGAAATAAGGTATACTAGATGTCTAAGCAACATGGTATAGGGTATTTAACAAGTCTACAACAAGTTATACTACGAATAACACATCAAGCATGCAAAATCCGACAACACTTCATAATCACGAACAACATGCATGTATACATCAAGAGTCTATTAGATCTAAGTTATTTGATGTCGTGTGTGTACGAGACAACTACGAATGGATCAACAACTAGAGACAAGATCAAACAAGAGATTTCATGGGAATAGATCTTGAAGCAACTACACTAGAAGCGGTATTTAGTACTTATATTGTACAACAAAAATAAATATAAGTTACTTGCCTTAAAATTAATGATGAATAGATGCATGGGATGAGAATAATGGAAACGGATTCCTGGGCATGAACACAAGCGAACGAGCGGATCATGAACAAGATGATCACGAACACAATCGGACGGCTAGATCCAAGTGTTGATGATGATGATCACGATCAGGTCAGATCAGATCAAACGACTGAGATCGAAGATCAAGATCAAGAGGTGATGAACAAGATCAACAAGATCGGACGGTCTAGATCAGATGATGGTGGTTTGATGATGAAGATCGTGATAATCAAAATCACCTAGGCGATCGACGGCCAGGATTCAAAGATGATCAAAAAGCTTCATGGAAATGATGCTGCATTGCGGCGATCGGTGGACTTTGACTGGAGACTGGTTCACGGCGGCGAGGACAAGGCGGAGGCTCTGACGGAGGATTGTTGTGGTTGTGGGGATCTGCGACAGGGCAGTGGTGGCGAATGGCGATGTGCTCTGTTTCGATGAGGAAACAGGGGAGGAAGGAAGAAGGCAGAGTGCAGCGTGCTCAGGAGCTCGGGGATAGCACAAGTGGAAGTCAAGGAGTCGCGGAGGAGAGGTAGGACGACTGCGGTTGGTAGCGACGAGAACTGAAGCGGAGGTCGATGCAGGGAACGAAGGACCTCGGAGCCATGGCGATGGCATTAATGGCAGAAGGCCAGTTGGAGGCTGAGGGGAGAGACAGAAGGGTTCAAAGAGGTTGCAGGCGAGGACGGGTTCAAGCAGAGCGAAGTCAAGGTTAATGACGGCAATGGTGCAGGTGATGGGTTCGACAAAGCTGTGAGGCGATGAGGGAAAGGCCGACGAGGATGGGGATCAAAGTTTAAGGATGAGTTCGGCGATGAGGTGACGAGGAGGATGACGACGAATGGGGTGGAGGATGATGTGATGGGTCTGGGTTTTGATGAGAGCAGAGGAAGAAGAAGGGAAAACAGAGTAGGCGGCTGTAGGTAGTAGGGTTGCACTGGGAAGCTAGGGTTAGGGTAGGTTAGGGTTTAAATAGGGTAGAAATGTGGGTTAGCGGGTTATTGGGTAATAGGGTAGGATCCAATAAGCAAAAGGGTTTGGGTTTTGGGTTATAAATCAATAAATAGGTTTAAATCCAATAGGGAAAAAATAATAAGCATTATAGGGGCTTATAAAATATACATATATACATGTACATTAAATCATGAACAACCAACTAATAATTGTAATAATAATAATAACACTAATAGCAATAATAATAATAATAATAATAATAATAATAATATAAATATCAAAATATGGTTTAAGTATAACAAATTCATTAAAATCCAAATAGTAATAACATATTAGATGACGGTCTAAAATATAAATAGTCGATCAATTAGGAAAATAAAATTAAAATACACCGTTATTTGAAATAAATATAATTTTTGAATAATAAAATGAAATAGAAAAATTATTAGGGACCAGAATAATGTTTTGTTAAAATTCGATCAATTGAAAATTTAATTGTTGGAAAATGAACTTAAAAGCAAGAAGAAAGTTATATAAATTTTAAATAAAGGAAATATATGGAAAAATACATATATACGGGAACAGGGGTTACAGTTAGTTATCTCAAGCTAGCCACCATGAACTCTGAGCTTCAAAAGAAACATGAGAACATGGATGCCTACAATAAGACCGTACACATCGAGAGGCTCTATCAAGAGCAGACTAGGCATGAGAGATTTGAAGTCTTAAAGGCATGGTTTCAGTGCAAATTGGCAGAAGGAAGCCCTGTTGGAACTCATGTGCTCAAGATGATTGGGCACGTAGAGAACCATGAAAGGCTTGGTTTTCCTTTGGGTCAAGAGTTGGCCACTTACTTGATCCTGCAATTGTTACCAGAAAGTTATAGTCAATTCGTCATGAACTACAACATGAATAAAATTGACAAACCTCTTGCAGAAATGCTAAGTATGTTGAAAACTTCTTAGCAGAATATTAATAAGTGAAAGATCATTATGACAATCCAACAGGCCAAAGGTAAGGGCAAGGGCAAAAAGCAGATTCAGTATCCCAAGGGCAAGGGCAATTTCAAGCCCAACACTTCTGCCTTGAAACCTAATGGTGGTGTGGCCAAGGAGGGCACATGCTTCCACTGTGGTGAGACCGGACTGGAGGTGTAGTACCCCGTATTTTTAAAATATTGTTTGAGATTAGAAAGTGAATTAAAATAATTTTTTTTTGTAATTTAATAACTATCTCATCCTTTTTACACATGCAAAACACGTGTAAATGTTAACTTGGGAAGTTCAAAACCAAAAATTATTTTTGGAAAACTCATTATTTATTATTTGAGATTATTTGGTATTTTTCTAGATTTTTCTGAAAATTATTGGACTTATTTGCAATTTTTACAAAAAGGACTTTTGTGAAAAATTACCAAATGGGGGTGAAAACTCCAGATTTCTGGATTTTTGGGCTGAATATAATCCCTAGTTAATTCAGGAGTAAAGATTTTACCGCTAGTTTCTACACATTTGACTTATTTCACAAGTCTTGGTAAAAGAGAATCTTTTTGCAAAATTGCTATTTGAAGGGATGAAAATGCAAAATTTGTTTTATGGTTTTCCCTACAGATCCAACTGATGCTGGAGGGAATCTTTTCAATTTTTGAACTTTATTAAAATTGGTTTTTACTAATTTACAATAAAAGGGCCTAATTATAAAAAGGGGCATTTTAAAAAGGAGTATTTTGCAAATATTTTCTAAAACCCTAGAATCTTAAATCCCAGACTATATAGGGTTTGTGCAGCAGTCATTCGCTACACAATACAGGCGATTTATTATTTTTTATTATTTTGGAGTTCTAAAGGAAGCTCTTGGATTTCTTGCTAGGAGGAGCTTTTCTTATTATTTCTTTCATCTTCGTTCAATTCCTTCAACAAGGTGAGTGATATATTTGTTTTATTTTGTTCTTTGAATGTTGGATGTGGTGATTCATCTTTAGAAAACATGCTAGGGTTGAGTGTGAATATGTGCATGATGGATTGAATGGATCGTTGAATTAATAATTGATCTTTTGTAAACCCTAGTTATCCATGAATAGATTTGCATGTGTACGGTTTGAGATCCATATTATTTTAAGTTTGGTGAACACAACATGATTATGATAATATTAACCTTGTATGTCCATGAGTTAATAATGATGATGGGATTTGAGAAGTTTTTGAGAAGGATTAATGAATTATGAGTTCTTGTCTTAAGAATTAGTTTTGGGGGAAATTGAATGATATTTGATGCAATACAACTAAATTGGGGATTTTTGGGAATTGTGCAAGGTTTTACTCAAATTGGATTCCTTGAATATTAAGATTTAAATTCTGAATATGCTTCTATTTCTAATCGAAGGTCTTGTGGAATTTTCTTTAGTGCACGAACATGCACCAACGATTTACATGAATATCGTACTTCATTGTTATTAAAGAAAATCAACAATTTGGTATTTTTATTAATTCAAAGTTGTTTTGATTGTTTTATGGACTGTGTTATATCCTACAAGTCGTATTTGATCATATCAGAAATATGCTTTTCACATAATTCATTTTTATAAAGTAAAACTCCGTATCGGTTGAAATGTGCACAACTAAAAACTGCAGTCTGCAGGTCAACAGTCGACCGGTTAATTTATACAGTCAACCGTCGCTACCTGGCTACTGTATTTTTCTTGAAGTTTTAAAATATCACGCGGAGCAGTCGACTGACCCATTTTTACAGTCGACTGAGTCTGCTCTGTTTTGATATTTCCCTAAGATTTGGATTTTTACTCTGGACAGTCGACCGATGACCTCTTACAGTCGATTGTTAGTACTTAGAATTATTTTATGTAAAGTTCTGGAGTTGTCGTTCTGGACAGTCGGCCGATGGCTTTTACAGTCGACTGCTATACTTAGATTTATTTTCTTGAAGTCTTGGATTTTCACTCTGGACAGTCGACCGACTCCTGTATATAGTCGACTGTTAATGATGTTCTTGAGTTATTCTGATGCTATTTTAAATAAGTTATTCATTAAATGTTTTGGATCTATAATTTACTATTCTAAACCTTATTTCCTATTGAACATATGTTTCCAAATTTTTTATTAAGGTATTGTTAATGGAAGGTTTGGTTTGGATGGCTGAGTGTGAGTCCCTAGGGAGTGTGTGGGACCCTAGTATACCGACAGTTGAGATAATTGTGTTTTGGGCCTGTTGAGGCATTTTAGTTTATCAGGTGTTGAGTTAAGTCCGGTGGGGTACACCAACTCTAGGTGATTCGTAAGTAAACTAATTGACTCAAAAGGTTAAGGACAGACACTAGTGGTGATATGATGAAAGGGAACATGAGTTATGGACCTCAGTATGGCTCGCGGTGTGAGATAATCCCCAGAATTTTTCAGGTGTGAGTGAAATAGTCTCCGGAATTACCTGTGGTGTGGGATTGATCTCCGGAATTATCGGGGTCAAGGCGACGCACATGTGGTATTCGTGTGATAAGGTGCCATTGCTTGCGGTGTGGGGTATTCTCGAAGATTTCCAGGTGTGAGTGAAATAGTCTCCGGAATTATCTGTGGATAGAGATTGACCTCCACAATTATCGGGGCATGGGCTAATACTCACAGTTTATATTTATCTCGTAGTAGTCATCATAGTAGGATTAGTTACATAGCAGGGGATTAAAACCCTACAATGTGAAGACGTTACGGGCTTGCACCAGACCTATGTAGAGTGGGATGCATAGAATCCGACAAGTACGCATTAGAGAGTTAGCATATAGAATTGTGTTTTCTTGATTTGGTTTAAGCATGTGTTTTTTCTGGTTTTCTACACTTGACACTTAGTCTAGTTCCACTTGATGTTTTCATGTCTTATCGTTATATCTTACCTTATATTGTTCTTACTTATTACATGTTATTTATGATTCCATGTTCTGTTTATGTCGTTTGTTTTTATGTCACTCACACCATTATGGCTGACCCCTTTAGTTTTGGGGGTTAGGGTTATCTCTAGCCTCATGTTTTACAGGGTGATTACTTGTAGCTTGGATTTTGGATGCGTGAGTTAAAGTGGTGTAATGGGTTATGTATTTTTGTAAAAGAAATTGTTACAAGGAAAGAAATTTGTGATTCAAGGTGTATTATATTCCGCTGTGTTATGTAAAGATTAATGTAATGAAAGTTGAAAAAAGAAATATTGGTATTTGGCTGTGTTTAATATTACATTTGAAGTTGATGCTGGGAATTGTGCCACGTATTTCTAAGATATTATATTGGAAATTCGGGGCGCTACAGGAGAAACTTAAGAAGAAGAGAGGAAGTGTAACTTCCACTACATGTATTTTTGTTATAGAAGTCAATTTACCTACTTCAGTATCTTAGGTATTGTTTACTGAATGTGATCTCACATTTGTGTAAATGTGCAGGATCTTAAAAGGAGTAGACCATTGGCTAAGGGCGAAGTTGACCTACGAGTTTGAAATGGAGCAAAAGTTGCTGTTTTAGCTGTAGGAAATTGTCATTTATCATTGCCCACTAGGCTTATCATTGAGTTAGAGAACTGTTATTTTATGTCTGCTATTAGTAGGAATATTATTTCTATTTCTTGTTTGGACAAGAAGGGTTTTCATTTATAATAAAGGGCAAAAGTTATTTTATTTATTTGAATGAGGTCTGTTATACTAGTGCACAATGGAGTAATGGACTTTATATTCTCGACCTCGAAATGCCCGTTTATAATATAAATACGAAGATGTTCAAATCAAATGATATGAACCCAACTTACCTCTAGTATTGTCGTTTGGGCCACATAAATGAGAACCGCATATCCAAACTCCATAAAGACGGATTCTTTGACTCATTTGATTTTGAATCATATGAGGTATGTAAACCTTCTTTGTTGGGCAAGATAAAAATAGCTCCATTCACGGGAAAAGGTAAAAGGGCTAGTGATCATTTGGGTCTCAGACATAGTGATGTCTGCGGACCTTTCAACACATTGGCTAGAGGAGGTTTTTCATTACTTCATTACATTTACTGATGATTTCAGTAGATATGGGTTTGTGTGTCTGATGAAACACAAATCAGAGTCATTTGAAAAGTTCAAAGAATTCAAGAATGAGGTACAAAACCAACTTGGTAAAAGTATTAAAGCCCTTGAATCAAATTGAGGTGGTGGGTACTTAAGCCAAGATTTTGATGACCATCTAAAAGAGTGCGGGATAATATCTCAACTCGCTCCCCCTGAAACACCGCAATGGAATGGTGTCTCTGAGAGGAGGAACCGGACCTTATTAGACATTGTTAGGTCCATGATGTGTCATGCAAATCTTCCAAGCTCTTTCTGGGGACATGCTCTATTAACAGCTGCTTTCACACTTAACCATGTTCCATCTAAAATGGTTCAAGAAACAACATATGAGATATGGATAGAGTGGCATCCTAGTGTGTCTTTTATTAAGATTTGGGGTTTTGAAGCCTATGTCAGGTGCCAAGTATCAGATAAAATTGGTCTTAAATATGATAAGGGCTTCTTTGTAGGATATCCCAAGGAAACTAAGGGATACTATTTCTATAATCTCACTGAAGGAAAAGTGTTTGTCACATAGACTGCTGTGTTCCTAAAGAGAGAATTCGTCTTCAAGAGAACCAGTGAGAGAACGGTAGAACTTGAAGAAATTCAAACTTCGCAAAGTAGCAGCGAACAAATGTTGGAAATGGAACAGGCTCCACAAATCGTTGGGGAACAACAACCTGCTCAAGTAGCACAAGGCCTACGTAAGTCTAGTAGGATACCTAATCAACCCGAGAGATATGGGTTTCTCATGACTCAACATGGTGATGTATTACTCATGGATCAAGATGAGCCTACGACTTATGAGGAAGCTGTAAAAGGCTCAGACTCAGAGAAATGGCTTGAATCCATGAGATCTGAGATGGAATCAATGTATGCCAACCAAGTATGGACCTTGGTAGACTCTCCTGAAGAGGTAAAACCTATTGGGTGCAAATGGGTTCTTAAAAAGAAAACTGACATGGATGGTAATATGCAAACCTTTAAGGGGCTACTGGTAACTAAATGTTTCAAGCAAGTTCATGGTGTAGACTATGATGAGACTTTTTTCCCAATTGTCATGCTTAAATCCATTCGGATCTTGCTAGCTATTACAGCATATTACTATTATGAAATCTGACAGATGGATCTCGAAACTGCTTTTCTAAATGGAAATCTTCTCGAGGATGTGTATATGATACAGCCTGAGAGTTTTGTCACTCCAAAGGTTGCTGTGTGTAAGCTACAACGATCCATTTACGGGTTAAAGCAAGTTTCTAGAAGCTGGAATCTTTGCTTCGATGATGCAATCAAAGATTCTGGTTTCATCAAGAATGAAGATGAACCTTGTGTCTACAAGAAGGTTAGTGGGAGCACAATTGTCTTTCTGGTGTTGTATGTAGATGACATACTACTCATCGGGAATGACATCCCTACCTTACATTCTGTAAAGAATTGGCTAGGAAAATACTTTTCCATGAAGGACTTGGGTGAAGCTACCTATATATTAGGCATCAAGATCTATAGAAATAGATCAAGAAGATTGCTTGGCCTGAGTCAGAGTACATACATAGACAAAGTATTGAAATGTTTTAATATGCAAGAGTCCAAAAAGGGTTTTCTCCCTTTGTCTCATGGTGTAAGTCTGTCTAAGGCTCAATGTTCTATAACTCAAGATGAGAGGGACCGCCTGACTAAGATTCAATATGCATCTACAATTGGATCTATCACGTATGGCATGTTATGTACTCATCCAGATGTCTCATTTGCCTTGAGTATGATAAGCAGGTACCAGTCAGATCTCGGTGAGAGTCACTGGACTGCT
This sequence comes from Hemerocallis citrina, assembly GCA_017893485.1. NCBI lineage: Eukaryota > Viridiplantae > Streptophyta > Magnoliopsida > Asparagales > Asphodelaceae > Hemerocallis > Hemerocallis citrina. Next base: position 97,264,353 of record CM030368.1, read on the forward strand.
GTCAAGAACATCCTTAAGTACTTAAGAAGGAATAAGAATTCGTTCTTGGTATATGAAGCCGAGGAAGAGCTTATTGTAAAGGGTTACACTGACGCTAGCTTCTAGTCTGATAAGGACGGCTCTAAATTGCAATTAAGTTTTGTGTTGTGCCTAAATGGTGGAGCTGTGAGCTAGAAGAGTTCGAAGCAAGAGACATGAGCCAATTCTACCACAGAGGCTGAGTATATTGCTGCCTCCAATGTAGCAAAAGAAACTGTTTGGATACGAAAGTTCTTCACTAAACTTGTCATAGCTCCTAGCAATGTAGACCCGGTGGAGCAATGTAGACCCGGTGGACCTCTATTGTAATAACAATGGGTCCATTGCACAAACTAAGGAGCCTAGATCTCACTAGCGATCCAAACATATACTTAGGCTCTTCCATCTCATTCAAGAGATCATCGATAGAGGAGATGTGAAGATATGCAGAGTACCGACAGATGAAACATCATTATCCACTGACAAAGCCTCTTGCACAGCGAAAGCATGAGGGTCACACTAGATCTATAGACATTAGATGTATGTCTGATTGACTTTAGTGCAAGTAGGAGATTGTTGGTGTATGCCCTAGAGGCCAGTTGTGTATTGACATTACTAATTTACATTGTATCATGACATTTATTTTATATTTAGTCATTTCATTTATTATGTTATTTATTGTAAATTAAATGAACATAATGAAGTCCTTAGAATAGTAAGTTCAATGACATGGGATATCAAGTGCATGACTTGATTGTGAGATCCTATTGGCTGAAATCAGAACACTGTTCTTAAATGTCCCTAGTCAAGTATTATTGTGAATTAGGACAACACTAATACATAGAGACTAGTGTGTGTGTAGACTGATGACCATTCTCACGGGTCATGGATATGAGATATCAAGTCTTCACATGGATACATATTAGAGTGATAATGTACTGGACTGACCCACCATGAGAACGCCGCATGGATCGTTAGGTGAGTGTCATAAGCGGTTCTCATAGTGACCATGGTGTACATAGTCCTTTGAATTGAAGTCACTATGGTTCCCTACATGAGAAGTTATATGTTTTAATACCGTAAAACGTTGCGTGTAATAAGGTGATGATAAAGTCGACTATTGAATATACTAGAAATTATGCGGAGGGATGTGAGTGACTTAGATAGGATTTGTCCATTTTACATAACAGGAGAAATATCTACGGATCCCTTAATTATGTGAGACTACAAAATGCATGGTCGTGCTCAAATGAGTCAATATGAGATATTGATCTCATTTGTTTTAGTAAGTCTACTCGGACATCAAGAAACCAAAGATTGAAATATACAAGGGTGACATTCTCTATGCCTTATTGTCAATTAAGATATCTGGACAAAGGGACTAGACTAAATGGTAACATTGGTCACGGATAGGTTATGTCAAATCGTTGACATTCCCGTTACTTGAGTAACAGTGATGTATTGCTAGATACTGGTATCTGCTTGTAATACTCTAATATGATTTTAGTATTACTCTCAACGTAATGGGGACCTACAGGGTCACACACTAAGAATGGATCGAAATTGAGATTTGAATATATAAGATGAATTTAATTAGGCATCCAAGTAAGACTTGGACTCCTGGCATTGGTTGGACATTTAATTAAATTAAATGGGCCGGCTAAAGTTCAAAGGCCCACACACAAATTTGATACAGGTCAGATTGTGAGTCCAACCACCTCATTACTCTCTTAGGGTTGGTTTTCTGCACCTATATGTATGAAATGTATCTGTGGAAAAGACACACGTGAAAAAAATCCTAGCCGTCACAGAAAGTGAGAGAGAGACATCGTGAGGATCCATGTCTAGGTTTTGATAATTTTGTAATTTTTCCGCTGTGTATTTAATCTGTGATTGCCTTCAAAACCTAACAATGTTTGTCTAGGATTCTTGAGTCTTCTTATCATTGAAGTTAAATCCTTTGTATTTGTGAATGTTGTAGTAATCTCCTTCTTCTTTGTTGATTAATAGTTGTGTACACCAGTGGAGATCCTCGGGACACCGAGATTGAACTTCTCCACCACACCCTTCTTGTGACCTGGAGCTTGCTGATTTGAGGTTGCTTACCCCAATTTTTTGGCTAAGGCTAATCCGGAATTCTCGGCTTGCAATCGTAAGATTTGATGGAAGATTTGGGTCAAGGATGCTCGCATCAAGGATATGCTCGTCGAGAATGAGGAGGAGATTTACCAGCTGAAGCTGTTGGTTGAAGGATCACGAACACGAAGCACATCTTGTTCTAGCGAGGAGTATAATAAAGGAATGTTGTTGCATGATCTTGCCTTGCACCACCAAACACCAAATAAAAACCCTGAGGATGCCTAAAGCGGGGTTGCCAAGTCATCAAGCATGGCCTCTATTAAGGGGGCAGCGTGCGCCAGAAGTTGCAAGCCTTAAACCCAATCTGCAGGGTTGGAACCTCTTCCAGGAAGCTCGGGTGGTTGGGGTGGAACTTCTATGTCTATTAACCAAAGTATCCCCCTCTTCCGTAGATGTATGTGATTATAGTAGAGAGGAGATGTGGGGCGACCCAATGTACTTCAGCTTTTAGACTAGTGCTAAGATGAACAAAGGATCCCTCATGTATTCATGAGCTTGTAATAATATGTTGATATGAAATGAAGATCTTCGAAGTGCTTTTGTTTTGAATTTTTCTCTTTTACATTGGGGGTTTGTTGCTTTGAGTCAGCTAGTCATTGGAGCGGATCTTAGGGACTTCGAACTCGTCGTTTGAGTCTTAGCGTGTTTGTGAGTTAGCGAGTTGTGAGAGCAATTCAACGGAAGAATTGAACTCCAAACTTGCTGTTTGAGAATTAGCAAGTTATGTGACCAACTCCTGAATAGAAATGGACTCTGAACTCACTGTTCAAGAGTTTGCGAGTTGTGGGAGCCACTCTAAGGAAGAGGTGGACTCCAAACTTGCTATTTGAGAGTTAGTGAATTATGGGAGCAACTCTAGGGAAGATCTGAACTCTAAACTTGATGGCAGAAGATTGTGAGAGGAATAGTTTCAGTGACAGACTGAGCTCCACTTTCTTGTTAGCGAGTAGTGGGAGCAGATTTTGAGCCACAAAGTTGGACTCCTGTTGTGCTATCTAGATGATCTAAACTAGACACAAATTAAAAACCTCGCAAGTGTACGAATCGTTTGGAGAAGCGTAGTGACGAGCAAGGGTCGATCCCACAGAGATTGTAGAATTTAACTTACTAACCAATAAAATAGAAATAAGGATCTTAAAGTGTTGTTTCTAAAGAAATAAAAAGATTAAAAACTATATCAAGGAGTTCTGAATCACAAATATTTATCAAGTAGTTGGGTTTTGATTTCCACCTATAGTCAGTAATGCTAAGTCACCTTTTTCACTATTCTAGTTACTCATGTTCGTTCCTTTAAGGGCATGGTATCTACTCCTTAAAGTATTGTTTCCCTAGCCAAGAATTAGGCATGGTATCTACTCTAATTTGTTTCTTCCCTTAAGTATTTAGCATGGTATCTACTAAGTTGCACTTAAAGAAAACATAAGAACAATGGAAACGAACAAACACTCAAAGTTCTAGAAATTGGTATCAGATCTAGATCCCTAAAGTTGATTAAACCAAGAACCCCTAAAGATTCCTGTGTTACAAGTTATGAGCACGAGATACGGGTCATCTCAATATGCTCATATAACAGATTCAGATTTATAATACGCAAACTTGATAACTCAGATTCTATATGTCAGTCGACTTGCTGTCACCTCAGTCGACTGCCCTTAGAATTCTGAACAAGTTTGATTATTATAAATCCATACCAATACCTTCAGGTTTAATCAATAAGTAACAGAATAGCACCCAGAAGAATAGAAGCATTACATAACTACGGTTTCAATCTACCCAACTATGAAGTTAGTTCCACATAATTAAACTTTTATTGATCAGCAAGTTCGAATACATGATTAACATAAGAGAACTAAAAAGAGGAGAAATAAACTGGTGAAGTCCGGCAGATAGGTCGACTGGCTGTCACTCAGTCGACTGCCTTGTTCCCTTCGGAGTACTTAATTTCCTCTCTCCTTCTTCGATGCTGATAGAATAATGCTCTGGGTTGATGTGTGATGATTCTGGAACTCTGTGATTTGGCTTGTGGTCGGCGCGGAGGAGAGACCAAAATAATGCCTCTTGATTGATATTTATAGAACACGGCACAGGAATTAGGGTTTGCCACTTTTTCAGGAAAGTCCTCCTCCTTCCTTCTTCATTTGATTGGCGATTTATTTCTTTCTCTTTTCTTCTTTTCTTCCTTATCTGCTAACCACGTGCTCTTGCCAATCCCCTGTCTCTAGCTTTGATTTGTTGGAGAAGTTATTATTCACATATAGCCTGGGTTTGGATAGATTTGGATTTAGATACGGATGCATCTTATCTTTTCACTCCGCCGAATACCAGTCGACTGTTGTTGGGCGTAAGTCGACTGGTGTGGGGCAATCGACTGTGCCGAGCCCCAGTATTCTCTCTGTCTGGTCGACTGATGGAGAGCAAGTCGACTATTGTACTGCAGTTCCCTGTATATCATCTTCTCAGTCTGGAATCTGCTTCGTTTTGCTGCTTTTGGTTGTTTCCTATGGAAAAGAGAAAAGAAGAGTAAAATACCACATATAGATCATTAAATTGTCCAATTTCAATAAGATTGTTGCTCCTAAATGTGAATATTCTTGAGTTCATCAACTCCACACCTGCTTGTGGAAGGCTAGGGGGAGCAGTTCAAGTGATGAATCGAGCTCCGAACTTGGTTGTTAGTAAGTAGCGGGAGCGGACTTCGAGCCATGTGTTTGGACTCCAAACCTATTGGTGGAAGGTGGTGTGTAGTAGTAGTTTGAGTGACGGACCGAGCTCAGAACTTGCTTATTAGTGACTCATGAGTTTGGACTCTAAACCTACTGTTTGAGAGTTAGCGAGTTGTAGGAGTAGTTCTAGGGAAGAGTCATACTATGAACTTGCTATTTGAGAGTTAGCGAGTTGTGGGTGTAGCTTTGAAGAGGAGTTGAGCGTGAAACTTATTTTTCGCATTTAGAGAGTAGTACAAGGATTTATGAAAGAAATGATGAATTTTTACATGCTCTAACCATTATGAATGTTAGTCATTATTACAAATCTTAATGTAACGCCCCAAAACCCGTACATTGGGATACCGTGACTTTTCCAAGACCGATACTTCAACGTAATAACATAAACATAAATAAACAGTGGAAATTTAAAAAACTTTTATTCATTAATGTTCCTTTACAACACGTAGGTTACATATCACAAGAGACCCTCTCGTGTACGATGAATAAAAACTACAATGGGCTTCAGTGATGCACATCTTGAGTGATGCCTTCACATCTGGGTATCCGCCTCCATCACAAAAATCCCATCTGCACAATATAAATCAATGGGAATGTCAGCTTGCAAAACTGACATGGCTAGTGAAACCAGTATAATCTTGTTTGCTCCCAAGGCACAAATCAATTATTTCAATATACAAGTAATTAAATTAATATAAATGAGCACATACAATCATGCAATAGTACGAGTGAACCCAGACGACTATCTGATGAAATAAGTTATTATTGTACTACAATGCAATCAAACTTCAAGATGTTGTTCTAATGCAATGCTTGTCCGGATAGCTATGTCGCCTATACAACATAGTTTCCGAATGCAAGCTGCTAATCATTTTCTCCTAATTGTAGGGTTCGATCCCATACCATGCAACACCTAACCCTGTGACTAGTATGAGAAGTCATAAGCATCGTGGGTGCCAACCCATGCCTACCAACCATTATGAGTCTCATCCCTGGCTTAGAACATCCCGGGGGTCTATCCCTCTCCTGGAATTTGTGGGTATGTCCCACTTATGGAACCCGGGCCTATCCCAACGTTCTTAAAGCACCTTAGGGCCTATCCTTGATCGCGGATCCGTGAGTCTTACCACCCTACCGACTGTCCTGAGTCTCATCCCTGGCTTAGAACATTCTGTGGGTCTATCCCACGTCCTTAAGCACCTTAGGGCTAGTCGTGGGTACTGTGGATCTCACCTCACTTCTGACCTTGTCCTGTCATTTCACCTTCTAATGCATGATTCTTAAGTGTAGGTTGTATAACCAAACCTACCTTGTCTTGCTGGTCCTGTTCTGAACTTATCATCATAAACATGGGTAGATTCATCATCACTAGACACTACCCTAATCCTACACTGGAGTTACAAAACTTACCGGATCCAACCCCACGTAGGCATTGACATCAAACCCTCGGTGATCTCACCAAGTTACACCATCAGATATTCTACCCGATGCTTCACTTGTGCACAATCGGCACATACTTCAAAACCACGTGCACTTGTGAAATTAGTCATCCTTCAGAGTATTTAGAATACAATTAATTATTCTCGAAATCAAATCACTAAAAGCATCATAAAACTGAAACTCTCTCTATTTAGGTCGATTAGTTATAAAGGACCGATCTAGGCAATTAAATCCGTACTTGGGTTGAGGCGTAGCTTAAACGCTCAAAAACTCAACTCGGACTTATCCAAGTCTAAATCCGGTCGACAACAGACCCAACTCGGCCCAAAATGAACCCACACATAGCTCAACAAGGCCACAAAATCCAAGCCCAGCCTAACATTGCCCCAAAATCCAAGCCCAAATAGCTCCAAAATTGAGTCCAATTTGGACTGGATTTAAGCCCAATCAAGGCCCAAATCTGCACTCTCTCTTAGCAAAGTTTAACCATCAGCTTAATCAACTCTTAGACATAAGGAAAAGGGTTTCAAACGGGGACTTTACAGTCCCAAAGCAGAGACTAAAACATCCCAAAAAAAAAATAACACAACAGACAATCCAAACATTGTCGTTTTGGGCTATTTTTGAACTCGATTCTAGAGTTATACAAGCTCAAACATATATTAGCTCGACTTAGCATTTAAACACCAATATCAATAATCTACCATGCTATTAGGACAAACAAATCATACTCATGCTTATTCCAAAAAAAACTAACAAGCACCTTTCAAAATCATAAGAACTCATAACATGCACAAACATAGAACTCGCAAGAAAATCACCGACCTCGATTGCTTGCTAGTTAAAATGGCAATAGACTTCCCACGAACGCTCCCACACGGTAAATCCGAACCACTTGCACGATCTTCAATGCATGCAAAAAATTACACACCACATTACTATTTATATTTTAAGCCCAAACAAACATACAAGGATCGAAGGTAGATTTCGTAGTCTTACCTTTCGATGACAACCAAAAGCCGTACTCCTAGCATTTGCCATAGAATCTTTTCCTTCAACCTCACAACTTCTCAATTCAGCAAAGCAATTTTTTAGTTTCAGTTGAGGGATTTTTAAAGCCATAAGAGAGAGGGGACAAATTTCAGATTTTGTGCTGATTTTGGAATAGATTTTGGGCTGTTTTAGAAGGGAATCAGTTTATGTTATGGGGTTAGATTTGGGACATATTTGGGACTATTTTGGAAGGAAACCAATTTATGTTATGGGGTTGATTTGGGGCATATTTGGGACTATTTTGGAAGGGGATTAAGTTCTATTTTGGGGCTGAAGTCAAGGGAGAAGAGATTGAGGAATTTGGCGAAAGTGATCAATGAGACATGATAGATTTGACAGAGGAAATTATGGGAAAAAATTTCAAATTCTAAATATGAAATTTTGAATTTAAATACCCCTTGGAGGGAAGTCCTAGTGCCACATCACCTCCTTGGGATTCTATAACCCCTGTTTTCGTGTATACGTATTTTCTGCGTATTTTTTTATTTCAATATCTTATAAATTCTTTTCCGCTCTCAAATTGGTTTTTGTTCATCTTGGACTTTCTATTAAAGTCAATTCAAAACATCAATTATATTTGTAGTTATTTTCAAACGATTATATACATTAATTGTAGAAATTTTATTCTTTTCTTATTTTAATTATTTATAACCCAGTCCAGGTGTGTTATTATTATTTGATTATTTTAATTAATTTGAAACTATTCTATAAAATATTATTAGATTTATTAATTTTGAACTGTAGCCCAATCCTGGTTCATTCTATAATTTGTCTAAATTATTTATTTTGCAAACCATATTTAATCCCTAGTCAATATTATTTTATTATCTTATTATTGATTAAAGCCCGATTTTTTATCCCTTCTTTAATTATTTATTTTATTTTGTGAAGCCCAAACCTAAAGGCCAAGTCTATTAATCCAAGTCCACACTTTTTAACCATAAACAAATCCTATTAGATCTTAACTCAAACCCACATTTAAAAACACACTACCCAAACCCAACTGGATCCCCTCATCTCTCATAACTGCACCAACATTGCCCTAATTACTGCCCACTATCACTTCCAATAACCCTCATAATCAATACCCATTATTAAATTAATATATTATATTATTATAAACCCCCCTCCCCTGTTTCTCTCTCTCCCCACTCTTTCTCTCTCCCCGACTCTCTCCCTCTCCTTCCTCTTCTTCTTCATTTTTGCTGCTACCGAAACCCAACGAACCCCGAGCTTCATCTCTAGTCCTCCGCAACTTGCAGCTCTCGAACACCGCCACTGTATCCCGATCGCCATCACCCTCACCTCCGTCTAGACCCCCTCCTTCGACTACTCCATCGAAACCGATCAAACCCACTGCTGCACTTCTACTGCCACCGTTCGAAGCTCTCCGCAACTGCGATCCACCATCGCAGCGGCCCCACAACAGCAGTCGCCCTCACACCGACTGCTCAACCACCGCACACAGCTCTTTCACTTCTGAAGCTCCCTCCATTGCTGCCGACCATCTCCCTGCGGCTCCTCCTTTCACCTCGTCGCCGCTCAACGAAAGCCAACCCCCCCCCATCGACCACCACAATCACCTCATCACCCTCTCGATGCCCTTTTTGTTGCGCTCTGCTCACCACATTCCTATTGCCTTCCACTGCCAGCCCTCGCGACTGCCCCCATCACCGTCGCCTCCATTTCCGCCTCAGTGCATGCACCCTACCTCCTACACCCCCGTAGTCCCCTGCTTCTACCAAGCACCACCCTGCCTCAATCCTGGTGCAAGCCACAGCATAGTTACCACCTTCGACCACTACTACCACCCTCGCAGAAACCCCCCGCTACTCTTCGCCTTCCTGCCGACCTCCGCCAGTGACCACTGTGGCCCTCATCCTCATCACCACCGCCTGCCGTTGACTGCCTCCAACCACAATTGCCACCGACTGTAAGCCCTGCCATTACTGATCTTGCTGCCACTGCCGACCACCACAGTGAGCCCCCTCACCAACATCCCCTTGCTACCCCACCTTGCCCGCAGCCTAGTACACCCCTTGTTGTCCAGTCCATCGCAATGCCTAAGTCCCTGCCTCCTGCCATTGACATTGCTACTCTTGCCGTTGTTCTTGCTGAATACATGCATTGCACGTGCTGCTGCTGTGTGCACGTGTTGATGTTGCTACATTTTTACGTGCTCTTGCCGCTCCATCTCTTTCACATGATTCTGTTTACATGCTTTGCATGTGTTTTTGTTTACGTAGTTTGCACGTATTTCCATCGGGACTCTCGTCTTGTTATTCTTTCACGTTCGAAGTCGTCATCTAAAAGGCAAGCGTCTCTTGAACTCACTTTTATTGTTCTAGTTCAGGAAAATGCTCTTTCAAATCTGGCAAGTAGTAATCGAATTGAATATTGCATCTAGTTGAATTCAATTATTGATTCATTGTTGTTTATCGTACCATGTTTATTGATTCATAGTCTTCTTATCGGGCCATTGTTATTGATTAATTTTTTGAAAGGTTAATTATTTTATTATGGAACATTTAACCTTGCTACCCTGTCAATTTCTTGACTTCGTACTGAGGTTTCGACCAGTTCCTGACATCAAAACTTAAAACCTTGTACATAGAAACTGTAGCACAATGTTTCTAGTTTCTAGAACATCTTATGGATTCTCAATCTGATTTACAAATTGTATGTTATCACTGTTTTAGTACTGACATGTTCTGATTTACATATTGTATGTTATCACTAGTATTACCCTGTGCAAATTGCACAGCCTAAAATAAGTTTGTCAGACTCATAAGTTATTGATTATCTACAAATTCTAACAAAAAATATTAACTACAAGATCCAAAATTAGAGAGAACAAAAGGGTGATAAGGTACCTATGATGGTGTTGTGAGCAGCAGTGACGTTCTTGAGTTCGACCAAAACCATCTTATCATTCAATTTCATCAAAAACCTCTTATAGTCGTAATATAGTCATAATATAGGCTGCGCAATTTGCATAGGGTCCCACAATGGCAATAGTCTTTGAGAAAGAGCATTCTTTTAGTTGTATATTTTCCATTCTAGCAACAAAAAAAAAGCATTGATACACTATAATGGTTAAAATTCAATTAAAATTACAACATTATAAATTAAAAGTAGAAGACAAAGAATTTTTTTTTAAAATGAGAAAATTGATAAAATGTGAAATTTTTCCTTCTAAATATTATGAAACATGCAATAATTTAAACTATGTCATCACAATGAATGATTATTTGTTATGTCCATATTTTTAAGAAATGCCCAATTTATTTTCTATTAAGAAAAAAATTGCAGACACAAAGTATATTTTAATTGATCGACATCTAAGTTTTCGATGTTAATAAATCACTCCTATTCTGAAATTCCAATTACATTTTCATCTAGTTGACTCGTTATACTTTTGGTTCTCCTAAATTAAACATGCTAATTGAAATCTCAACGACGTTGCACTAAAAGATTATAAGTATAATGAACTTAATCATATCCAAACGACATGACAATGTCATAGACCCCACAATAGCAATAGTCTTTGACAAAGAGCATTCTTTTAGTTGTATATTTTCCATTCTAGCAAAAAACAAAAGCAATGATACACTATAATGGTTAAAATTCAATTAAAATTACGACATTATAAATTAAAAGTAGAAGACTTGTCTTACATTTGCCAATTGCATTTAGATATAGTATAATTACACTATAACATTTATATAACCTCAGCATAATTTTTTTTAAATGAAAATTAGGGAATTGGGGATGGAATCGTAATTCAAACGACATGAAAATGTCATAGAACGGTAAGCCTATAATGCTATTTCAGTTCTTCTAGATCCAGGAAACAGCAAGCCCTTCAAATTATACGATTAGCCTAACCCTATAATTTGAATTTGATGGGAATTAGGGATCAAATCGAACCTTTGGTTATTAAATCGGAAGATAAGACAAAACCCTAGCGCCTACTTCTAGTTGATTTCGAGAAGCGGGAAGAGCGTGGGAGTCGTAGGCGGAGAGCGCGAGTGGCGGGAGGATCGTGGGCGGTGGCAAGGAGCGCAGGAGATGGAGGTTGCAAACAGGCGGCGAAGTAAAGGTGGAGGAGGCGAGATCGGATGGCGAGAGCGAATGGGAGGTGGAGGAGGCAAACGGGCGGCGGAGTAGAGGTGGAAGTGGAGAGCGCGAGCGGCAGGAGAAGCATGGGCGGTGGCGAGGAGCACGGGAGGTAGAGGTGGCAAACGGGTGATGGAAGGCGGCGATGGAAGGAAGAGACGGGCAGGATCGGGGCAGGGTGGACGGTGGGTGGCGGTAGGGACGGACGGGTGAGGAGATGTGGGTGGATTTTGGGGTAGGGAGAGTTAGGGTTTGTGGGTTTTTAGAATCCATGGCAAATTCGATCCCTAATTCCCTAATTCCCATCAAATTCAAATTTAATAATCTGATTATTATTATCAACATGTTACTTTATTTTAAGAATCCAGGGCAATTCAAGTACAACTCTTAAATAGGAGGTATGCAATAAATCTCTGCTAAATTCTTTCAATAAGATTTTTATTCTCTAACCATTATTGACATTAGCATTAGACACACCAAGAAGGGTCATGACTATAACCCTTCTTTCTTTTACATAATCTTCTATAGTCAATTCATGGTCCAATATTAGAGAACTTTATCACTCCTACATGGCTCATTCAATGAGGATTATCATACCATCATATACGATAAGATATGGTTTCTAATACAAACAATGAACTCAATGGGAGCCATCAATTAGACTTTTGCCTAAAGAAAGAAACAAAGAAACTAACCTTCATATTAATCGCCCAGTTATTCACTCCTGAGCCATTAGTTGGAGAAAAATGATTTTTCGGGAACTTCCATCCAAACAAACTGTAAAATCATCACCAAATCACTATCTCCAAACTAAATTTGAGAAAATATGAGTTAGGGTTTGTGGGGTTTGGGGAGATGTGGAAGAAGAAGACGAACCACCACGAGCCTGCTCCTAAGCTCGGGCTGCCTCAAGAGCCTCAGCGTAGGTACGCAAGTGAAAAGAGACAAGATGCCTCTTGATATCCTGCTCAAGCCCATTTGTGAATCTACGAGACCTATCCTTTTCGATTGCTACAAGAACGGCAGCGAAGCGGCTAAGTCTAGTAAACTCAGCTGCGTACTCATCCACTGACCTGGAACCCTATTGTAAGAAGTCCATGTTACAGTATTTCATGAACAATTATGCAACAAAATTCAAAATAGAATAATGACTTAACCTGTTTTAGGGCCAGGAATTGTTGTTCCATCTCAACTCGAGTACTACTGGGGAAGAATTTCTCCAAGAATCCCCAAGTAAAAGTAGCCCAAGAAATAGGCCTCTCAAGTCGCTCAGACTCGGCCATCCACCAGATATGGGCCAGATCCACCAGCTTGATGGAAACCTTGTCCTCCCGATCAGCCTCGGCAACACGAGCCGCTAACAACAAGTGCTCAGGCCATTTCAACCACTGTTCAGCCTCCAAAGGTTTCTCAATGCCAGAAAAATGGGCGGGATGCAGCCTCAAAAAATCTGTAACTGTCCCTGGACGAGGCAGAAGATTTGCCTGCACAGGCACAACAGGAGGCGGAACCGAGCAGCTTCAAGAGCAGCCATCACAAGATCACTGTGGTTTTGCGACTGATTAATCAGCCGCTCAAGCATAGTAGTGACAGCCTCAATCGAATCAACCTGCGACTGAGAAGTTGTCACGCCCCGCTTCCCAAAAAGGAATACGAAATACGGATACGTAACAAAAGCCCAGCGAATGATTTTCATCATCCTTAGGCTGTTTCAGAATCTTTACAACACATCACAGATATAATCAGAGTCGGAAGCAAAAGGCACAACCAACATGCAATATTGAAACAGATTTACCAACAGAAATTTACTTGAAACCAAATACAATATCCTCAAATAAATCAGAGTCTGGAGAAAACAAATATCCTGGGTCACATCGCCCAAATACAAATAAATATCCAATAAACCAAATACATTTTATTCAATGTTCAAGCAACAACTAATAATAATCATAAAGCAGAAATCTCCAACTTAATACATCCTTTCGCCATTACCAACTGGCAGCTGACCAACCTGATCTGCAATTAGTAAATTTGCAGGAAAAGGGAAAAAAAAGAAAACAAGTACCTGTCAATTGCAAGTCGCGGGTCACAAATAATGTAGGATACAAGCACATGGGAAAAAATAAACAGATCTAACTAATAGTAGAATCAGACCTAACACAGTATGGCAGAGTCAACTAACATGGTATACTAACATATGTCAAGTGTTTAAATGTCAAGTGTCAGATAGTATGCAGACAAATATACAGATAGTGTCAAGTAATATGTCACATGGTAGTGTCAGACAGATAACAGATAACCAGATAATCAGATAATAGATAGTCAGATAATCAGATAACAGATTCAGATTCAGATTCAGATTCAGATGTAATATTCTTATAAGTCTTGCGTGATTACTATCTAGGTAGCACTTCATGCAGCCCACTTTACATGGTTGCTACAATACAACAGTTTCGCTTTAGATTTCGTAAGGGATCATATAGGGCCGTGTACTCAGGGTTCAGACAGATAACAGATCAGACAGATAGAACCTAGTGGTTCTCTTCTCCTCTACACCTTCCTATAAGAAGTAATGTAGACAGGGTCAGATAACAAATACAGATAGAACCTAGTGGTTCTCTTCTACTCTACATCTTCTTACATAAGAAGTAATGTATACAGGGTCAGAAACAGATAATCATATGGAAAACACGAAACCCCTTCTAAGTACACATTTCTATGCTTTCTCACTACTAGATCTTTCCCATTAACCCCGGCTTGGTTCTTTTATTATGGTTATCAAACCGACATGAATGTGTACGAAATAATGTCAAATTAACATGGTATAATTAGTATTGGGTTCAGGGAAACAAATAAACATGCATGGATGATATATAGTCACAGAAACGAGCAAAATAGTGCATGTTCATAATCAGGATAGCATGACAGATCAGTACTAAAACAGTGATTCTTGTCTCTAAAGAAATGCAAACCTAGATCCGTCGAAGGATCTGGAAACTATACATCCACACGAATCCAATGCATATAAGTAAGTCACATACTAGTTCACAACAACACAGCTCAAAACTGATTTGAATACAGAATTTAGGTTCAGTCAGAAATCAGGAAAACAACTTCAAGAACAAGAAAACAGCATGAAAACACTTTGAATAAATCCACATAAAATCTGGGGTAATCCCCTATAGGTCTAGAATCAAAATATAGAATTTTAGAATTTTCCAGGAAAGATAGATTAGTCATCAAAAATACGAAAGCATCGAGAAAACATAGTTTAACGAATCTGGAAATCTCAACACTGCTGTATGAAAACTAAGATATCTCGCAACCAGTGAATCGAAATCCAATTCCGCCAAAGGGATATGAAAATAGATAAAATTTAATAACTTCCATATTTCACAAAGAATTTTCATACAGTATAAGGAATCATAGTGAAAATAGGATTCTTTACTGAACAGTAAGCAAAATAATGCACAAGTAGATTTTAGAAATGAGCATGAAACACCACATAAAACTTGCCTTTAAAATCCATAAAAATTCTGGGTAGTCCCCAACTTCATAAGGAATCACTGACCAAAATATTAGATCAAGATAATATGTATAGAATAGTTCTTGAAAATAGTTTGTTAACAAAAATTAACCCAAAACAGAATCTGGAATTGATCGACACCTCTGTACTAAAACAGTCATAACTCAGTCATGCGAAATCCAAATCAAGCAAAACCAGTGGGGTTTGAAAATAGACGAAATTATCTAAAATTCATCTTTTATTTTGGAATCAAGATTCTGACCTTAGCATCGACAAAACAGCAAACAACACAGAACATCCACACAATACAGATTTCACACTTCTAATCAAGAACATCATAACTTCAAGAATATTGATCCAAACACACCCAAACTTGAAATACAATCTGCCAAGCATCTAAACATCATGGTTTAGGGTTATTAATATGTCCACACCTATTATTTCACATGGGTCTTAATCTAAACACAAATTCACACAAGTACTCACATACATGGTTCAAAATCAAGATTTGGGCAATTCCTAGGTTATCACCTATCAAGATATGTGTCATGAGTCATCTATGACCAAATTATCACAATAGAGACAAAACCCATCAAGTAAATCACAATCTAAGGTTGTCTCTAGACCCAACTACACTATATGTGAACTTTTTAACTTGTATCTGTAACGCCCCGAACCCAAAATTACTGAGTTCGAGATGTTCTTCAGGATTTTTTCGCTTTTCTCGAGTACAATTTTACAAGGAAATTCAAAATTTTCTTTTTACATCAGAGTTACAACATCTCACATTTAAATTTACACAGCGGAAGCAAAATATACAACATTTACATAAATGAACAACAACATAATGAGATCTTTATGCATCCATTCCTCTTTACATGTAATTTATCCTGCATACAAAACTGTGGGTACGTCAATTTATTCAACCGACGATAATTATACATGGACATCCTCTCTATGCCAGAAACAGTATAATGAATCTCATTTCTTAACAAATCAACAATCTTGTTCATAATAAGCATGTAAAAATCAAAGGGGGAACTTTTAGAGATGTCGTGTCGTGATTGTGCACTTAATCCTTAATGCAATTTATTTAATTTTCACATGACACTAATGCACACTTGTTCGAATTCTATGCATCCCATACTACATAGGTTCGAGGGCAAGCCTCTTAATCGTTCTTCATTTTTGTAGGGTTCAATCCCCCGCCATGACTTACTCTACTTCTGTAATTCCAGTGAGTATCCTAGATGATTCTATGAGTACAAGCATGTATCCTGGCCCCTGGAGTAGAATTTCGCGCCATGTCTTGACTCGTCAAGCATGCATTCTGCGACAATTCAGCCTCCTCCCTGAACACACTCCTCTTACAGTCACCAAAACATCCCACAAGCGTGACTAGAGTCCGATCATTACTGAGTTGTGCCCGCGCCATGACTTGACGCATCAAGCATGCATTCTGCGGCTCACACACCCGCACCGTACCCTAGCTCTCATACTCATATTTTTCTCTCACCTTCATCACCTCCACACTATGTATTTAAGTTACATTAGAATCATGAATAAAAATCAAGCTCTAGAGTTAGCCTCTCCATCAACCGGACTTATCATTTCATTTCACTTGACCAACCTGGTCTATTTCTCAATATCATTTCATTTCACTGCCGGGGAGACTTAGCTACTCCTTCGTTCAATTTCAAATTCACAATATCCAATTGAGTGCCATCAGCTCATGATTTCATTTTAGAGTCCCACAGACTTTCTCATCATGATTTAGCCTTTCATAATTATTCATTTAATTCTCAATTCTCATCTATGATTCCTTTCACATAATTCATATAGCCATAACAGAATCCATCGATTAAAAGCATAAGGTTCATCATTACCAACAGTAAATAACATGAATCAAATTATCAAAAGTCCACTCTGTACAGTCGACTTGGAAGAATACCAGTCGACTTATACAGTCACATACAGGTTCCTCATAAAAGCTCGGGATAGTCGACTGTTGCACTCAACCAGTCGCCTGTCCCGCAACCTTCCATATTCACAATATTATCCACATAACAGTCGACTGTTCATTAATCAGTCGTCTGTCCTGGAGATTTCAAACAGCATAATTTCCAAGTCCAGATCAGTCGACTTGCTACACGCATTCGGTCGACTGGACAGATCCATTTCAATTAGGGAATTTATTTACAGTTCTTACGTGTACTTGCATCATGATATTAATTAATAGTATACATCAATTCATGTTTCATAAACAGAGTTTCTTCTTGTTCAGTAGCATTCACAGCATAATTTTCCCAGTTATTAACATGCTCCTTTAGAGAAAACTACTCTAAACATGCATTCGCATTGCCCATACTTTCTTACAATAATGAAGATACAAATCTCGAATCATCATAATGGGTCTACGTAAATAGAATATCGTTATTCAGGGACTTTCAAACAGTCATATTCAGAAATGAAGCACCAGTCGACTTAACACCAAGTCAGTCGACTGCGCCGACAACTTCAGATATTTATCACTATTAGTTCTTTTCATTTATTTACCTTCCCTCCATCATATGTGTCATAGGGAAAATATACATTTAATAATCACACCATCATGTCTATTGCACACATTTTATCAGTACATTATGAAAAGTAGTGTCTCGTACCAGTCGGCTGGCTCACATGGCAGTCGACTGTACTGACAGTCCCGTTTCAATATTACTAGCATGTTCAAGCAATTTCTACCGCATTCCATTCACTATTTATAACATAGTATCAATCATAACAATTGCAATATCATTCCTACATTAGAAGTCCTGAGAAACACCCACCTTATATGGAGAAATAACGAAATCCCGCAAAGTCCTTCAACACCGTACTGCACTCCTTGCTCCTTTGTCCCACACCGGCTCCTCAGCAGTGTTGCTTGCCTCCACAGAAAAGCTCCCACACAACTCACAGATACTCTCTTGAAATCTTAGGAATTTTAGTGTAAAAGAGATAGGGAATAGGAGGGGGTATTTATACTAGAATATAGGTGAAATGGAGGGATGAGATTTGTTGGGGAGTTGGAGATCAAAGGCTGAGATCAGATCGGGAGTTGAGAAAACTACCCACAACTCAGAATAACTACCCATGATCTACACCCATCACTCCACAACCCGGCCAAAAGAAGTGCTCAAAGCACGTGTACGCGAATGCACGTGCATGCACCAACTACACCCTACAAATAGTATATCAAATACCCGGCCAAAAGAAGAAAAAGATGTCACACATGCTGGTTATAAAAATACAATAGAAGGGGTTTTAAATCCATGGGCTAAAATTAATTGGGCCAAACTAATTATCTTGTAGAAAAACATTTGGGCTTAAGAAACAATATTACACATGCATATCATATGTAGAATTAAATAATCTTTATATATATATAGAAAAATCGGGGTATTACAGTATCAAACCAATGAATTGTAGTACAAGTTACTTGCCTTAGTTAGGGGATGAAACACGATGCAAATAGTCCTAGAAGCGTAACCCACGAATGAAATCCGCTCCAAACGCAAATCCAAGCAACTCGAACACAAACTCCACCCACGAACGATCTCCTTGGAGCAACGATCAAAGTGGCGAATACCCACTTTGAGAATCCACAAAGAGAGATTGATGAGAGTATTGATGGTGATGGTGTTGATGGTGGGTGCCGGCTATCAATGGGGTGGATGGGGTGTTCGGGTATGATGGTGTAGGATGGTGGCCGAAGGTGGAGTAGAGGTGTAGGGTGTCGACTGGTGTTTGGATGGAGGGGCTCGGGTTCGGAGATGTGCAGGCCGGGATCAATAGGTAGGGGTGGCCGGGATTTAGGAGGAGAGGGAGAGAGAGAGCGATTAGGGTTTAGGGTTAGGGTTTTAGGGATTAGGGATTATATATATAGGGGATTAAAGTGGGCTAATGGGTTGTGGATATTAGTATGTAGTAATAGGTATACAAATGGGTAATGGATATTGGGTCAATAACAAATGGGAATACAATTTAGAGTGAATTCTATGGCTCTTGAAAAATCTTATTAGGGATCAAAAATCGAAGGTTTGGGAAAACACCACCAAAAACTCCATCACATCACCAAAAATATATAATAGAGAGAACGAGACCAAGACAATGAGAAAAAGAATCAAAATGACGAACAACGAACAAAAGCGACGAACCACAATACAAGGAGCTCAAAATGAAATAGAATGAATGTATATTGAAAACAAATCCAATATACGGTTCAGAAAAATACAAGAGAGATAAAAATACACAAAAATGAAAAATACACTCCAAAATACATAAAATGAAAAATAGGTGTTACAATCCTAGCCACCTAACAAAAAAATTTCGTCCTCGAAACTCTAAAAAAGGATACATAGGGTAACACCAAAAACAAGAAAAAGACAAAACAAAACCAAAGCAACTACTCAAACAAATGAGAAAACTTTTGCTGAATTTCCTCCTCCAACTCCCAAGTCGACTCACCAGGCGAGTGAGGATTCCAAGCAACACGAACCAACTTGATGACCTTGTTCTTAAGCACTTTCTCCCGCCTATCCACAATAGCAACTGGCGGAATCTCACAAGTCAAATCTGGCCAAACTGTCAACTCAGAATAGTCGATCACGTGGCTTTCATCTCGGATATGTCTCCTGAGTTGTGAGACATGGAAAACATCGTGCACTCCTGATAAAGCTGGCGGCAATGCTAGACGATATGCCACCTTGCCTACTCGCTCCAAAATCTCAAACGGTCTAATAAACCTCGGGCTAGGCTTTCCCCCGCCACAGAACCGAATGACACCGCGCCACGGCGATACCTTAAGGAAAATATGGTCACCAACATCAAACTCCAGAGTCCTACGATGAACATCAGCCCATCGCTTCTGCCTGTCCTGAGCTGCCTGCAAGTGTTTCCTAATCTGAACCACAACATCCACTGTCTTGGTGATCAACTCTGGACCCAACAACTTCCTCTCACTAATGTTATACCAGCACACTAGCGACCTGCACTTCCGTCCATAGAGTGCCTCGAACGGAGCAGCATTAATACTGGCTTGAAAGCTGTTAATGTACGAGAACTCTACAAGGTGCAAATGATCCTCGCAAGACCTACTGAACTGAAGCATGTAGGACCTCAACATATCCTTAAGAATCTGAATAGTCCGCTCTGACTGTCTATCAGTCTGGGGATGAAAAGCTGTACTGTACTTTAATTTACTCCCCAAACTGTTCTAAAGACTCTCTCAGAACTGATATCTGAATCTCGTATCCCTGTCGGAAACAATACTGACTGGAACCCAATGAAGTCTAACAATCTCTTGCATGTACCTCTCAGCAAGGCTCTCAGTAGACTGACCGACACGAAAAGGAATGAAGTGAGCACTCTTCGTCAAACGGCCGACAATCACCCAAATAGCATTGTGACCCTTAGGACTCCTCGGCAAAGCGGTCACAAAATCCATAGTGATATGTTCCCACTTCCACTCTGGAATAGGAAGCAGTTGAAGAAGTCCAGCAGTTCTCTGATGCTCTGCCTTAACCTGCTGGCAGATCAAACACTGAGCAACAAACTGAGCCACAGCCCTTTTCATACCCTGCCACCAGAAATGAAGCTTCAAATCCTGATACATCTTAGTACCGCTAGGATGGATAGAATACGAAGACTGATGAGCTTCGTTAAGCAACCTCTGACGAACTTCACCCTCCGGGACACATAACCGGGAACCAAAACGAAGAGATCCATCTGAATGAATAACCATGTCCGTCCTGGACCCAGACTTAACCTCAGTTCAAAATTTCTGCAACTACGCATCCCTAGCCTGCGCCTCTTTAATCTGCTCCACAAGAGACGACTGCAGCAGGAGTGCCAAACAACTCCAACCAGAACTCGGCAACACAACATCAAGCTCCAACCTCCTCATCTGCTCAATAAGATCTCTCTGCTGAGTAAGAAATATAACTGCCGGTCTCCTTCTTAAAGCATCAAGCACCAAGTTTACTTTACCAGGATGGAATTGCAAACTGATGTCATAATCGGCCATAAGTTCCAACCAACGCCTTTGCCTCATGTTCAACTCCTTCTGGGTGAAGATGTACTTGAGACTTTTGTGGTCTGTAAAGATCTCCACTCGGTCTCCAAGCAAATAATGTCTCCACGGCTTCAAAGCAAAGATCACTGCTGCTAACTCCAAGTCATTAGTAGGATAGTTCTTCTTATGCGGCCTCAACTGACTCAATGCATACGCAACGACACGGCCCTTTTGCATAAGAACTGCTCCAAGACCCTTACTAGAAGCATCATAGTGAACCACAAATCCACCTGAACCATCTGGAATAGTCAACACAGGCGCTGACATTAATTTGTCCTTCAACTCAACAAAAGCCTCATTGCACTCATCAGACCAATAAAACTTCTGATCCTTCCCAGTCAATTTAGTCAAAGGTCCTGCTATCTTAGAAAAATCCTGAACGAACTTCCGATAATAGCCAACCAAACCAAGAAAACTCCTGACTTCTGAAACTGACTTGGGAATAGGTCAATCCTTCACAACCTCAATCTTGGCAGGATCCACAGAAATACCATCGCCAGAAACAATGTGCCCCAAGAAAGAAATCATGTCGAGCCAAAACTTGCACTTGCTAAGTTTTCCATAAAGCTGATTCTCTCTCAAAGTCTGCAAAACCACTCTAAGATGTTCGGCATGATCTTCTCGATTCCGAGAGTACACCAAAATATCATCAATAAAGACCACCACAAATCTATCCAAGAACAGAGAGAAAACCCGGTTCATAAGACTCATGAATACAGCCGGCGCGTTCGTGGCCTCGAACGGCATCACAAGATACTCATAGTACCCGTATCTAGTCCTGAAAGCAGTCTTCTGTATATCTGCAGTCTTCACCTTGACTTGGTGATATCCAGAATGAAGATCCAACATCGAGAAAACAATAGCCCCACTCAGCTGATCAAACAAATCATCAATCCTGTGCAACAGATACCAATTCTTCACAGCAACTCTGTTCAATTCTCGATAATCCATGCACAGTCGATGACTACCATCTTTCTTATCAACAAAAAGGACCGGAGCACCCTAAGGCTGAACATCAATACCAATTTCCACTTCCCTATTAGGGGGTAAGCCAGGCAACTCATCTAGAAAAACATCCAAGAAATCCCGAACTACTAGAGGCACAGCCTGACAGCCTGAGTGCAATTCCATTGCACAATCCACCTGTTCAATTGCAGTCTTTGCTCGACCAAGAGAAGACAATCCGGCATGGAATTGAAATTCTGCTCAATATGAAATTCTGAAGATAACTTTTTTTGCATGGCAATCAATAACGGCATGGGCTTCACCCAACCAATCCATACCCAGAATAACGTCGAATCATGAATTTCCAATTATAATCAGGTTGGCTTTGAAATCTGCATCCCCAATAACAACGGGACATTTCCTGCACTTACGGGAACATATGACAACTCCACCACCAGTCATGATGTTCCAAGCCTCTGACATGTTGCTGCATTCTAACTGATGGCGAGTGACAAATCGAGAGGAGACAAAAGAATGGGTTGCCCTAGAATCAAATAGAACATAAGCAGGAAAAGAGCAAACAAGGATGATACCTAAACGAATCAAAGACAAGGAGAAAGCATAGAAGATCAAGGGATAGAGAGAAGCAAACAAGGAATCAAGGGATTGAATAAGAAGGAATCAAAATGGAGGGAACAAGACTAGTATCCAGAATCTGAGTTGGTATATATATTTTATTTATGTATGTATGGTTGGTGAAATGTTATGCAGATCCCAGTTCGAGCCAAGCTTGTCTAATATATTAGGCAACTAATACATTAGCCAAACCTGATGCTCTGATACCACTAAAAATCCTGTCACGCCCCGCTTCCCAAAAAGTAATATGAAATACGGATACGTAACAAAAGCCCGGCGAATAATTTTCATCATCCTTAAGCTGTTTCAGAATCTTTACAACACATCACAGATATAATCAGAGTCGGAAGCAAAAGGCACAACCAACATGCAATATTGAAACAGATTTACCAATAGAAATTTACTTGAAACCAAATACAATATCCTCAAATAAATCAGAGTCTGGAGAAAACAAATATCCTGGGTCACATCGTCCAAATACAAATAAATATGCAATAAACCAAATACACTTTATTCAATGTTCAAGCAACAACTATTAATAATCATAAAGCAGAAATCTCCAACTTAATACATCCTTTCACCATTACCACCTGGCAGCTGACCAACCTGATCTGCAATTAGTAAATTTGTAGGAAAAGGGAAAAAGAAGAAAATAAGTACCCGTCAATTGCAAGTTGCGGGTCAAAAATAATGTAGGATACAAGCACATGGAGAAAACTAAACAGATCTAACTAATAGTAGAATCAGACCTAACATGGTATGACAGAGTCAACTAACATGGTATACTAAAATAAGTCAAGTGTTTAAATGTCAAGTGTCAGATAGTATGCAGACAGATATACAGATAGTGTCAAGTAATACATCACATGGTAGTGTCAGACAGATAATAGATAACCAGATATTCAGATAACAGATAGTCAGATAATCATATAACAGATTCAGATTCAGATTCAGATGTCATGTTCTTATAAGTCTTGTGTGATTACTATCTAGGTAACACTTCATACAGCCCACTTTACGTGTACTCAATGTTCAGACCAATAACAGATCAGACAGATAGAACCTGATGGTTCTCTTCTCCTCTACACATTCCTATAAGAAGTAATGTAGACAGGGTCAGATAACAGATACAGATAGAACCTAGTGGTTCTCTTCTACTCTACACCTTCTTACAAAAGAAGTAATGTAGACAGGGTCAGAAACAGATAATCATATGGGAAACACGAACCCCTTCTAAATACAAATTTCAATGCTTTCCCACTACTAGATCTTTTCCATAAACCCCGACTTGGTTCTTTTATTATGGTTATCAAACCGACATGAATGTGTACGAAATAATGTCAAATTAACAAGGTATAATCAGTATTGGGTTCAGAGAAACAAATAAACATGCATGGATGACATATAGTCACATAAACGAGCAAAATAGTGTATGTTCATAATCAGGACAGCATGACAGATCAGTACTAAAACAGTGATTCTTGTCTCTACAGAAATGCAAACCTAGATCCGTCGAAGGATCTGGAAACTAGACATCCACACAAATCCAATGCATATAAATAAGTCAGATACAAGTTCACAACAACATAGCTCAAAACTGATTTGAATAGAGAATTTAGGTTCAGTCAGAAATCAGGAAAACAACTTCAAGAACAAGAAAACAGCATGAAAACACTTTGAATAAATCCACGTAAAATCTGGGGTAATCCCCTATAGGTCTAGAATCAAAATATAGAATTTTAGAATTTTCCAGGAAAGATAGATTAGTCATCAAAAATACGAAAGCATCGAGAAAACATAGTTTAACGAATCTGAAAATCTCAACACTGCAATATGAAAACTAAGATATCTCGCAACCAGTGAATCGAAATCCAATTCCTACAAAGGGATATGAAAATAGATAAAATTTAATAACTTCCATATTTTACAAAGAATTTTCATATAGTATAAGGAATCATAGTGAAAATAGGATTCTTTACTGAACAGTAAGCAAAATAATGCACAAGTAGATTTTAGAAATGAGCATGAAACACCACATAAAACTTGTCTTTAAAATCCATAAAAATTCTGGGTAGTCCCCAACTTCATAAAGAATCACTGACAAAAATATTAGATCAAGACAATATGTATAGAATACTTTTTGAAAATAGTTTGTTAACAAAAATTAACCTAAAACAGAATCTGGAATTGGTCGACACCTCTGTACTAAAACAGTCATAACTCAGTCATACGAAATCCAAATCAAGAAAAACTAGTGGGGTTTGAAAATAGACGAAATTATCTAAAATTCATCTTTTATTTTGGAATCAAGATTCTGACCGTAACGTAGACAAAAACAGCAAACAACACATAACATCTAGACAATACAGATTTCACACTTCAAATCAAGAACATCATAACTTCAAGAATATTGATCCAAACACATCCAAACTTGAAATACAACCTACCAAGCATCTAAACATCATGATTTAGGGTTATTAACATGTCCACACCTATTATTTCACATGGGTCTTAATCCAAACACAAATTCACACAAGTACTCACATACATGGTTCAAAATCAAGATTTTGGCAATTCCTAGGTTATCACCTATCAAGATTTGTGTCATGAGTCGTATATGGCCAAATTATCACAATAGAGACAAAACCCATCAAGAAAATTACAATCTAAGGTTGTCTCTAGACCCAACTACACTATATATGAACTTTTTGACTTGTATCAAACCAATGAAATGTAGTACAAGTTACTTCCCTTAGTTAGGAGATGAAACACGCTGCAAATAGTCCTAGAAGCGAAACCCACAAACAAAATCCACTCCAAATGCAAATCCAAGCAACTACGAACACAAACTCCACCCACGAACAATCTCCTTGGAGCAACGATCAAAGTGGCGAATACCCACTTTGAGAATCCACAAAGAGAGATTGATGAGAGAATTGATGGTGATGGTGGTGATGGTGGGTGTCGGCTATCAATGGGGTGGATGGGGTGTTCGGGTATGATGGTGTAGGATGGTGGCCGGAGGTGGAGTAGAGGTGTAGGGTGTCGGCTGATGTTTGGATGGTGGGGCTCGGGTTCGGAGATGTGTAGGCTGGGAGCAATAGGTAGGGGAGGCTGGGATTTAGGAGGAGAGGAAGAGAGAGGGAGAGATTAGGGTTTAGGGTTAGGGTTTTAGGGATTAGGGATTATATATATAGGGGATTAAAGTGGGCTAATGGGTTGTGGATATTAGTATGTGGTAATCGGTATACAAATGGGTAATGGATATTGGGTCAATAACAAATGGAAATACAATTTAGAGTGAATTCTATGGCTCTTAAAAAATCTTATTAGGGGGTCAAAAATCAATGGTTTGGGAAAACACCACCAAAAACTCCATCACATCACCAAAAATATAAAATTGGGAGAACACGGCCAAGACAATGAGAAAAAGAATCAAAATGACGAACAGCGAACAAAAGCGACGAACCACAACACGAGGAGCTCAAAATGAAATAGAATGAATGTATATTGAAAACAAATCCAATATACGGTTCAGAAAAATACAAGAGAGATAAAAATACACAAAAATGAAAAATACACTCCAAAACACATAAAATAAAAAATAGGGGTTACAGAAGCAGAACCTCTGCAAGCCATAGTCTGCACAAAACCAAAACAAATTGCATCCAGAATCAGAGTTGGTATACATTCATTTATGTATGCATGGTTGATGAAATATTAAGCAGATCCCAGTTCGAGCCAAGCTTGTCTAATATATTAGGCAACTAATACATTAGCCAAACCTGGTGCTCTTATACCACTAAAAATCCTGTCACACCCCGCTTCCCAAAAAAATACGGAATACGGATATGAGACAAAAGCTCAGCGAATGATTTTCATCATCCATAAGCTGTTCAGGAATCTTTACAATATTTGACAAGATAATCAGAGTAGGAAGCAAAAGATACAACCAGGTAAGCAAAATTGAAACAAGATACCAACAAAAATTACTTGAAATCAAATATAATAATCTCAAATAATCAAATTCCGAACAAGTCAAATATTCTGGGTCACATCACCCAAATACAAGATAAATATCCAAGTAATCAAGTACATTTTATTCGAGTTCAAGCAACCATAATAATAAAAATTATAAAGCAGAAATTCAAGCCTAATACATCATCTCGTCAATACCGTCTGCCAGCCGACCATCCTGATCTGCAATTAGTAAATTTGCAGGAGAATGAAGAAGAAAAACAAGTACACGTCAATTGCAAGTTACGGGCCACTTATAATGTAGGATACAAGTACATGGGATAGGTAAATCTAAATAACAAACCTAGCATAGTATGATCATGATAACTGGATATAAATCATAGCATGGCAAGATGAGCAAATATAATAGTATGTGTTGAGTGTCAAGTAAACAAGTGTTATGCATCAAGTAATCAGGGTCAAGAATCATGTAATCATGTAGCATGTATCAAGTATCAAATCTCATGTATCATGTAGTCAAGTGTCAATTAAGCATGTATCAGGTTCAAGTGTCATGTTTAAGTCTTGTAGTTATTACTATCTAGGTAGCACTTCATACATCCCGGTTTTTACTACATGGTAGCTACAAAAAATAGTTTCGCTTTAGATTTTGTAGGCGACCATACAGGGCAGTGTACTCAGAGACAAGCTCAAAGTATCATGTAATCATGTATCATGTAAACAAGCTCCAAAACCCAAACAAGCTCCAGTGTCATGTGTGTACGTGTCATGTATATCGTGTCAAGCTCCACATATAAACAAGCTCCAATAACCACTAGGTTCTTCCGAGTACACGTTTCTGTACTATCCACTACCTAGATCTTTCCTTAACCCCGACGTGGTTATTTTATTATTAATGTCAAACAAGCATGTAGGTATGCAAAAACATATCAATTATATCATTTCAGGATTATTTAACAAGTTCAAGTTGCAAGATAAACATGTACGAGTGCAAGATATCTCATAAAAGAATAAAATAAACAAATCTCAAGTTCAGGACAGCAAGACCACACTGCAGTAAAAAAGTGATTCCCAGTGTTACAAACATGCAAATCTTAATCCGTTGAAACGTCTAGAAATTAGACTTCCAACCGAATCCAGAGAGTTTAAATAAGTCATATATTAATTCACAAAAACATAGCTCAAAACTGATTTGAATACAGAAAATAGGTACAATCCAAAATCAGGAAAACGAATTCAAGAGCAGGAAAACAACATAAAAACTCAGTAAATAAATCCACGAAAAATCTGGGGTATTCCCCTTTATGTCTAGTATCTAAATATAAAGTTTCATAATTTTCCAGTGAAATTAGATCAGTCATCGAAAATAAGAAAACATCAACAACGGTAGTTTGGCAAATCTGGAATTCCCAACACTGCAGTACGAAAACTATGATACTCGAACTAGTGAAACGAAAACCAATTCCGCCAAAGGGATATAAAAATAGATAAAATATACTAACTTGAATATTTCACGAACAATAACCATACAGTAAAAGGATTCATAGTGAAAATAAGGTTCTTTACAGAACAACAAGCAAAATACAGCAAGTATAGTTTTCATAAACGAGCGTGAAACGACATATAAACTTATCAATAAAATTCACCAAAATTCTGGATAATCCCTAACAAGATAAAGAAATACTGACCAAAGTTTTGGATCAAAATAATATGTGTAGCATAGTTAATAAAATCTTTTAGTCATCAAGAACATTGAAAAACAAAATCTGGAAAAGATCCACACCTCTGTAGTAAAACAGTCATAACTCACTCATATGAAAACGAAATCAAGCAAGGTCAGAAGGGTTTGAAAATAGACAAAATTCTCTAAAACTCATGTTTTATACCAAAATTAAGATACTGACTTCAAGACAGTCCAAAACAGCAAACAAAACATATCAGCGACAAAATACATATTTTTTCCCTTTAACAACAACTCAACATATATCATACAAAACTTGTTCAAAACACAACCAAACATGAAATCGAGTCTACCAAGTGTCCAAACATCATAAATTAGGGTATCTAGCATGTCCACACCAAGTATTTCACATGGGTCTCAACCAAATCACGAATTCTCACAAAAGTCTTACATACATGATCAAAATCAAGAACGGGTAAATCCTAAGTTAATTCATGTCCATATTGTGTCGTGACTCATCTATGGTCAAATTTTCACAATAGAGACCAAACCCATCAAACATAACACAAACAAGAGTCGTCTCTAGACCCAACTAGACTATAGGTGGTATTTTTTGACTTATATTAAACAAATGAATTGGAGTACAAGTTACTTGCCTTAACCGAAGATGCAGAACAACGAAGACAAATAGTAAGGAGAAAAACCCACGAACGAAAATCCACAACCAACGAATCCAAGCAACTAGAGCAAAAATCTCCACACGAACAAAAACTCCAAAAGCGGGATGACAATAGGGGCTTGCGGCCACAAGAGAACACCACGAGAGAGACTAGGGATTATATGTGGTGGTGCGAGGTGGTGTGAAGGGTGGCCAGGATGGCCAAGAGGGGGAAGAGGAGAGTGGAGGCTCGGGTTGAAGGAGATGGAGCGGCTCGGGTTTGGAGGCAGGCCGGGAGGGGGAGTCGGCCTAGGTGTCGGGCTAGGTTGGTGTCGGCTGTAGGTGGGCGGCGCAAGCAAGGGGAGAGAGTGGGAGGCAGGGTGAGAGAGGTAGAGGGACTAGGGTTAGGGTTTTGTGTGAGGGAGGGTGTATTTATATGGAGGGATTAGGGTTAATAATACAAGTTGGGTTAATGGATAATGGGTTGTGGGTATATAGGAGTAGTAATAGGATTTGTTTAATTTGGCTTTAATTAGGATACAAATTGTATATGATAACTAATAGGATTGGAGATTTAATTTGGCTTTGGTAAATCTTATTAGGGATCAAATAATAGGATTGGAAAATAGGATCACAACCAATCACCACCACACACCCAAGAACAAAAATAAAAGGGACAAGAACAAAATAAAAGAAAGAACAAAATATTGAAGAACGAAACAAAAAAGACAACCAATCAAACACAAAGAGCTCAAAATGAAATAAAATAAATTTAAATTTAAAACAACTCCAATATACGGTTCAGAAAGAATACAAGAGAGAAAATACACCAAAACTAAAAATACACTCAAAAATACACAAAATGAAAAATAGGGGTTACAATCCTGCCCACCTAACAAGAAGAATTTTGTCCTCGAAATTCAAAAAGAAGATACATAGGGTAACCCCAAAACAACCAAAAGAACAAACAAAACTAGCCAAACAAATGAGGAAACTTCTGCTGAATCTCCTCCTCCAGCTCCCAAGTTGACTCCCCAGGCGAGTGAGGATTCCAAGCAACACGAACCAACTTGATGACCTTGTTCTTAAGCACTTTCTCCCGCCGATCTACTATAGCAACAGGCCGAATTTCACAAGTAAAATCCGCCGGAACGGTCAACTCAGAATAGTCGATCACGTGGCTCTCATCTCGGATATGTCTCCTGAGTTGTGAGACATGAAAAACATCGTGCATCTCTGATAATGTTGGCGGCAAAGAAAAACGATAGGCCACCCTGCCTACTCGCTCCAAAATCTCAAACGGTCCCATAAACCTAGGGCTAAGCTTGCCCCCACCACCAAACCGAATAACACCGCGCCACGACAATATCTTACAGAAAACATGGTCACCAACCCCAAACTCCAAAGCTTTCCGATGGACATCGGCCCATCGCTTCTGCCGATCCTGAGCTGCCTGCAAATGCTTCCTGATCTGAACCACAACATCCACTGTCTTGGTGATCAACTTCGGACCCAACAACCTTCTCTCACCAATGTCATCCCAGCACACTGGCGATCTGCACTTCTGCCCAAAGAGTGCCTCGAACGGAGCAGCATTAATACTGGCTTGAAAGCTGTTATTGTACGAGAACTCCACGAGATGCAAATGATCCTCCCAAGACCCACCAAAATGAAGCATACAGGACCTCAACATGTCCTCAAGAATCTGAATAGTCCGCTCTGACTGTCCATCAATCTGGGGATGAAAATCTGTACTGTACTTTAATTTACTCCCCAAACTGTTCTGAAGACTCTCCGAGAAGTGAGATCTGAATCTCGTATCCCTGTCGGATACAATACTGACTGGAACCCCATGAAGTCTAACAATCTCTTGCATATACCTCTCAGCTAGGCTCTTAGTAGACTGACCGACACGAAAGAAATGAAGTGAGCACTCTTCGTCAACCGGTCAACAATCACCCAAATGGCATTGTGACCCTTATGACTCCTTGGCAAAGCGGTCACAAAATCCATAGTGATGTGTTCCCACTTCCACTCAGGAATAGGAAGCAGTTGAAGTCCAGCGATCCTCTGATGCTCTGTCTTAAGCTGCTGGCAGACCAAACACTGAGATACAAACCGAGCCACAGCCCTTTTCATACCATGCCACCAGAAATGAAGCTTCAAATCCCGATACATCTTAGTACCGCCAGGATGGATAAAATACAAAGACGGATGAGCTTCTTCAAGTAACCTCTGACGAACTTCACCCTTAGGGACACACAACCGGGACCCAAAACAAAGCAATCCATCAGCATGAATAACCATGTCCGTTCTGGACCTAGACTCAACCTCAGCTCGAAAACCCTACAACTGCGCATCACCAGCCTGCGCCTCCTTAATCTGATCAACAAAAGACGACTACAGCTGGAGCGCCAAACAACTCCGACCAGAACTCGGCAACACAACATCCAACTCCAATCTCTTCATCTGCTCAATAAGATCACTCTCCTGAGTAAGAAACAAAACTGCTGGTCTCCTGCTCAAAGCATCTGGCACCAAGTTTACTTTACCAGGATAGTATTGCAAACTGAAGTCATAATCGGCCATAAGTTCCAACCAATGCCTTTGCCTCATGTTTAACTCCTTCTGGGTGAAGATGTACTTAAAACTTTTGTGGTCTGTAAAGATCTCCACTAGGTCTCCAAGTAAATAATTTCTCCACAGATTCAAAAGCATGAATCACTACCGCTAACTCCAAGTCATGAGTAGGATAGTTCTTCTCATGCGGCCTCAACTACCTCGATGCATACCCAACGACTCGTCCTTCTGCATCAAAACTACTCCACAACCCTCACCAGAAGCATCACAGTGAATTACAAATCCACCTGAACCATCGGGAATAGTCAACACAGGCGCTGACGTCAATCTGTTCTTCAACTCAACAAAAGCCTCATTGCACTTATCAGACCAACGAAACTTCTGATCCTTCCCAGTCATTTTAGTCAATGGTCCTACTATCTTCGAAAAGTGTTGGACGAACTTCCGATAATAGCCAGCCAAACCAAGAAAACTCTTGACCTCTGAAACTGACTTGGGAATAGGCCAATCCTTCACAGCCTCAACCTTGGCCGGATCCACAGCAACACCATCGCCAGAAATAATGTGCCCCAAGAAAGAAACCCTGTCGAGCCAAAACTCGCACTTGCTGAGTTTTCCATAGAGCTGATTCTCTATCAAAGTCTGCAGAACCACTCTAAGATGCTCAGCATAATCTTCCCGATTCCGAGAATACACCAAAATATCATTAATGAAGACCACCACAAATCTATCCAAAAACTGAGAGAAAACCTGGTTCATAAGACTTA
Organism: Hemerocallis citrina; assembly: GCA_017893485.1. Taxonomy (NCBI): domain Eukaryota; kingdom Viridiplantae; phylum Streptophyta; class Magnoliopsida; order Asparagales; family Asphodelaceae; genus Hemerocallis; species Hemerocallis citrina. The sequence goes on from CM030368.1 coordinate 97,296,728, forward strand.
AGAATACAGCCAGTGCATTCGTGACCCCGAACGGCATCACAAGATACTCATAGTGCTCATATCTAGTCTTGAAAGCAGTCTTCTGTATATCTGCAGCCTTCACCTTGACTTGGTGATACCCAGAACGAAGATCCAACTTCGAGAAAATAGCAGCCCTACCCAACTGATCAAACAAATCATTGATCCTGGGCAACGGATACCGATTCTTCACAGTAACTCTGTTTAGTTCTCGATAATCCATGCACAGTCGATGACTACCATCCTTTATGTCGACAAAAAGGACCGGAGCACCCCAAGGCAAAACACTAGGTCTGATGAAACCCAAATCAAGTAACTACTGAATCTGCACCTTAAGCTCTGCTAGCTCAACTGGTGCCATCCTGTGGGGACTCTTCGATATCGGTGTTGTTCCAGGCTGAACATCAATACCGAATTCCACTTCTCTATCAAGGGGTAAGCCAGGTAACTCATTTGGAAAAACATCTAAAAAATCCCAAACTACTAGAGGCGCAGCCTCACAGCCTGAGTGCAATTCCATCACACAATCCACCTGTTTAACAGCAGTCTTTGCTAGGTCAAGGGAAGACTCCCCGGCACGAAACTCGAATTCTGCTCGATCTAGAATTCTGAAGACAACTTTCTTGGCATGGAAATCAATAATGGCATGGGCTTCACCTAACCAATTCATACCGAGAATGACATCGAATCCTGAATTTCCAATTATAATCAAGTTGGCTTTGAAATCTGCGTCCCCAATAACAACGGGACATTGCCTGCACTCACGAGAACATATGACAACTCCACCACCTGTCACAATATTCCAAGCCTCTAACATGTTGTTGCATTCTAACTGATGGCGAGCGACAAATCGAGAGGAGACAAAATTATGGGTTGCTCCAGAAACAAAAGAACATGGGCGGGAAAAGAGCAAACAAGGATGATACCTGCCACAACTGCTTCAGCTGTCTCAGCATCTACAACAGTCAAGTTGAAAGCCTAACCACTCCTCGGAACAGCGGTCCTCTGACCGACAATCTGATGCTGGGGAGAAAGCTGTGGCCTAACTGGACCACGAGCTGGAACTGCCGGCTGGATAGGACCACTAACTGGAAGATTCGCCCTCTGCTGTGGACAATCCTGCAAAGTGTGGTCAGGAGCACCACAACCAAAATAGCAGCGATTGGCCAGCCTACAGTCCTTGTGCTCATGCCCAGCAAGTCGGCAAAAGTCGCAAAAATCACCCCTCTGGGAACCAGTAGAAGAGTAAGGAGCTACTCTAACTGGGTGGACGGAAATAGGCCTCCGAATAGGCCCACCAGAAGGCCTAGCAACAACAGCGGGAATAGTCTGCTGAGAAGAAGACGAACCAACACGAGCCTGCTCCTGAGCTCGGGCTGCCTCAAGAGCCTCAGTGTAGATACGCAAGCGAAGAGAGACAAGATGCCTCTTGATATCCTGCTCAAGCCCATTTGTGAATCTACGAGCACTATCCTCTTAGGTTGCCACAAGAACGGCAGCGAAGCAGCTAAGTCTAGTAAACTCAGCTGCGTACTCATCCACTGACCTGGAACCCTGTTGCAAGAAGTCCATGTTACAGCATTGCATGAACAATTATGTAATAAAATTCAGAATAGAATAATGACTTAACCTGTTTTAAGGCCAGGAATTGTTGTTCCATCTCAACTCGAGTACTACTGGAGAAGAATTTCTCCTAGAATCCCCGTGTAAAAGTAGACCAAGCAATAGGCCTCTCAAGTCGCTCAGACTCGGCCAGCCACCAGATATGGGCCAAATCCACCAACTGGATGGAAACCACGTCCACCCGATCAGCCTCGGCAACACGAGTCGCTAACAACAAGCGCTCAGTCCGGATCAACCACTGTTCAGCCTCAAAAGGCATCTCAGTGCCAGAAAAATGGTCGGGATGCAGCCTCATAAAATCTGTAACTGTCCCTGTACAAGGCAGAAGATTTGCCTGCACAAGCACACAGGAGGCAGAACCCGGGCAGCTTCAAGAGCAGCCATTACACGATCAATGTGGTTTTGCTACTGATTAATCAGCCGCTCAAGCACAGTAGTGACAGCCTCAATCGGATCGACGTGCGACTGAGAAGTAGAACCTCTGCGAACCATATTCTGCACAAAACCAAAACAATTAGCATCCAGAATCAAAGTTTGTATACATTTATTTATGTATGCATGGTTGATAAAATGTTGAGCAGATCCCAGTTCGAGCCAAGCTTGTCTAATATATTAGGCAACTAATACATTAGCTAAACCTGGTGCTCTAATACCACTAAAAACTCTGTCACGTCCCGCTTCCCAAAAGAATATGGAATACGGATACGAGACAAAAGCCCAGCGAATGATTTTCATCAACCATAAGCTGTTTAGGAATCTTTACAATATTTCACAAGATAATCGGAATCGGAAGCAAAAGATACAACCAGGCATGCAAAATTGAAACAAGATACCAACAGAAATTACTTGAAACTAAATATAATAATCTTAAATAATCAAATTCTGAACAAGTCAAATATTCTGGGTCACATCGCCCAAATACAAGATAAATATCCATGAAATCAAGTACATTTTATTCAAGTTCAAGCAAAAATAATAATAAAAATCATAAAGCAAAAATTCCAGCCTAATACATCATCTCGCCAATACCGTCTGGCAGCCGACCATCCTGATCTGCAATTAGTAAATTTGCAGGAGAAGGAAGAAGAAAAATAAGTACCCGTTAATTACAAGTTACGGACCACTTATAATGTAGGATACAAGTACATGAGATAGGTAAATCTGAATAAAAAACCTAGCATGGTATGATCATGATAACAGGATACAAATCATAGCATGGCAAGATGAGCAAATATAATAGTATGTGTTGAGTGTCAAGTAAACAAGTGTCATGCACCATGTAACCAGTGTCAAGAATCATGTAATCATGTAGCATGTATCAAGTATCAAATCTCATGTATCAAGTAGTCAAGTGTCAAGTAGACATGTATCATGTTCGAGTGTCATGTTTAAGTCTTGTAGTTATTACTATCTAGGTAGCACTTCATGCATTCCGGTTTTTACTATATAGTAGCTACAACAAACAGTTTCGCTTTAGATTTTATTGGGGACCATACAGGGCAGTGTACTCAGAGACAAGCTCAAAGTATTATGTAATCATGTATCATGTAAACAAGCTCCAAAACCCAAACAAGTTCCAGTGTCATGTGTGTACGTGTCATGTATATCGTGTCAAGCTCCACATGTAAATAAGCTCCAATAACCACTAGGTTTTTCAGAGTACACGTTTCTGCACTATCCACTTTCCCTTAACCCCGACTTGGTTATTTTATAATTAATATCAAACAAGCATGTAGGTGTGCAAAAATATATCAACTATATCATATCATGATCATGTAACAAGTTCAAGTTGCAAGATAAATATGTACGAATGCAAGATATCTCATAAAAGAATAAAATAAACAAATCTCAAGTTTAAGACAGCAAGACCACACTGCAGTAAAACAGTGATTTTCAGTGTTACAAACATACAAATCTGAATCTGTTGAAATGTCTAGAAAGTAGACTTCCAACTAAATCCAGAGAGTATAAATAAGTCATATATTAATTCATAAAAATATAGCTCAAAACTGATTTGAATACCAGAAAATAGGTTCAGTCCGAAATCAGAAAAACGAATTCAAGAGCAGGAAAACAACATGAAAACTCAGTAAATAAATCCACGAAAAATCTGGGGTATTCCGCTTTATGTCCAGTATCTAAATATAAAGTTTCATAATTTTCCAGTGAAATTAGATCAACCATCGAAAATAAGAAAACATCAACAACGGTAGTTTGGCAAATCTGGAATTCCCAACACAGTTGTACGAAAACTATGATATCTCGTAAATGAAACGAAAACCAATTCCGCCAAAGGGATATAAAAATAGATAAAATAAGGTTCTTTACATAACAGCGAGCAAAATACAACAAGTATAGTTTTCATAAACGAGCATGAAACGACGTATAAACTTATCAATAAAATTCACCAAAATTCTAGGTAACCCTAACTAGATAAAGAAATACTGACCAAAGTATTGGATCAAAATAATATGTGTAGCACAGTTAACAAAATCATTTAGTCATCAAGAACATCGAAAAACAAAATATGGAAAATATCGACACCTCTGTAGTAAAACAGTCATAACTCACTCATACGAAAACGAAATCAAGCAAGGTCAGAGGGGTTTGAAAATAGAAGAAATTCTCTAAAACTCATGTTTTATACCAAAATTAAGATACTGACTTTAAGATAGTCCAAAACAGCAAACAAAACATATCAGCAACAAAATACATATTTTTCCCTTTTAACAACTCAACATATATCATACAAAACTTGTTCAAAACACAACCAAACATAAAATCGAGTCTACCAAGTATCAAAACATCATAAATTAGGGTATCTAGCATATCCACACCAAGTATTTTATATGGGTCTCAACCAAATCACGAATTCTCACAAAAGTCTCACATACATGATCAAAATCAAGAACGGGTAAATCCTAAGTTAATTCATGTCCATATTGTGTCGTGAGTCATCTATGGTCAAATTTTCACAATAGAGACCAAACCCATCAAACATAACACAAACAAGAGTCGTCTCTTGACCCAACTAGACTATAGGTGGTATTTTTTGACTTATATCAAACAAATAAATTGGAGTACAAGTTACTTGCCTTAACCGAAGATGCAGAACAACGAAGACCAATAGTAAGGAGAAAAACCCACGAACGAAAATCCACAAACCAACGAATCCAAGCAACTAGAGCAAAAAATCTCCACACGAACAAAAACTCCAAAAGCGTGATGACAATAGGGGCTTGCGGCCACAAGAGAACACCACGAGAGAGACTAGGGATTATATGTGGTGCTGCGAGGTGGTGTGAAGGGTGGCCAGGATGGCCAAGAGGGGGAAGAGGAGAGTGGAGGCTCGGGCTGAAGGAGATGGAGCGGCTCGGGTTTGGAGGCAGGCCGGGAGGGGGAGTCGGCCTAGGTGTCGGGCTAGGTTGGTGTCGGCTGTAGGTGGGCGGCGCAAGCAAGGGGAGAGAGTGGGAGGCAGGGTGAGAGAGGTAGAGGGACTAGGGTTAGGGTTTTGTGTGAGGGAGGGTGTATTTATATGGAGGGATTAGGGTTAATAATACAAGTTGGGTTAATGGGTAATGGATTGTGGGTATATAGGAGTAGTAATAGGATTTGTTTAATCTGGCTTTAATTAGGATACAAATTGTATAGGATAACTAATATGATTGGAGATTTAATTTGAATTTGGTAAATCTTATTAGGTTTCAAATAATAGAATTGGGAAATAGGATCACAACCAATCACCACCACACACCCAAGAACAAAAATAAAAGGGACAATAACAAAATGAAAGAAAGAACAAAATATTGAACAACGAAACAAAAAAGACAACCAATCAAACACAAAAAGCTTAAAATGAAATAAAACAAATATATATTGAAAACAACTTCAATATACAGTTCAAAAAGAATACATGAGAGAAAATACACCAAAACAAAAAATACACTCAAAAATACACAAAATGAAAAACAGGGATTACATCTAACGGGCATTTGTTTTCCATCTCTAGATGCTGAGATTACAGGTATCACGGAGGACGAAACTGAAGGACTTGAAGAACTGATCTTCTAAAGATTGGAGTGGAATTTATGGTCATAGTTATTATATTCATTTTATTTTATTTCCAGCAGTGTGTTACTTACGTAATTTGTATTCCGGGCTTTGTTGACCCGAAGTTATTTGCTTTCCAGATATTGGTTATGTATGAGACACTTCATGGATTATTCATATTTATGTGATATTTTATTGCATGCGTGGTTATTGTTATATTTCATATTGTTGAGTTAAACTGTTACTGCTTATGGATGATGTACCCATCATCTGCAGTGCCTCAGTAGCGTGCCCATGTTTCCGTATAATGGGAAGTGGGGCGTGACCAATTCGGTTTCCATCATGCCTAAAATACGTGCGATTGCACAACACGAACGTGACACGTGAAAGTGTCACACAACTATTTAATAAACTAAAATTCTTATATATTAATTCAACTTTTCACTTCATACAAGGGTAACACACAAATGCACGTGCATCATATGTGCAAGGGAAATATTATCATTTACTATTTCGCGGGGTGCTACACTTATACATTATATCAGTGTGTGTTAAGTACCCTCGTTGAAATTCATCAAGTGCATGACGTTCCAAGTCATTGATATACTCATGGCCCTCAGGTAATCAAATCGGTAAGCTCCTGGGCAGACAAATTTGGACACCTTGTTGGTTCCTTCCCAGTTGGAAGCGAGCTTTCCCTTCTTACACGGGTCAGAGATTTCAAGTTTTCTCAATACGAAGTCCCCTTCTTTCAAGTTTGACAGAACCATCTTGTTGTAGAATATCTCCACCCTTTACTGATAAATTTGTCTTCGTAGGGCGACGTTCTCGAGCACTTCTTCATTAAGATCAAGGTTGCCCCGGAGATCATTCGAGTTTTGTTCTTTGTTAGAAGATAGGAGGTGAGGAGAGGGTTGCCCAACTTCTAAGGTGATTAGAGCTTTGGACCCGAAGGTGAGGACGAATGGAGATTCTCCTGTCGGGGTCCTATTCGTGGTTCTGTTGGACCAAAGTACACTCGGGAGCACTTCGAGCCATAATCCCTTGGGAGCTTCATTGGGTATTTTCTTGATGTTGTTGAGGATCTCTTTATTAGTTTTCTCAACTTGACCAGTGGTCTAGGAATTCGAGATGAGGCAAAATGTTGTTGGATCCTAAAATCAGAACAGAATGTGTGCAATCCCTTGGCAGCAAATTGGGTGTCATTATCAGTGACAAGTCTCTGGGGGATCCCACATCTACTGACAATGTTCTTTCAAAAGAATTGTTGAATCTTATGCTCAGTGATGGAGGTCAAAGGTTCTGACTCAATCCACTTCGTGAAGTAGTCGATAGCCATCACTAGGAAGTTCCTTTGTCTGGTCACGGGGGGAAACAGCCCGAGTAGATCCATCCCTCATATGGCGAAGGGGTTGGGCATGACATCGAACTGAGGTCGACCTGGGGTACCCGCTTGATCAAGAACTTTCGGTAGGGAGAACATCGACCAACATAATCCTGGGCATCCTCGAAAAGTGAGGGTCAATAGTACCATGATTAAAAAAATTCGAGCAAGTGACATCTCGCCCGTATGGCCACAACCAATTCCTTCATGTACTTCTCTAAGAGCATCCTTTGCCTTCTCGAGTGAGAGGCATTGCAAGTAAGGTCTGCAATCTATCAGAATGTAGGAGCGCTTGTAAAGGATTCACTCAACAAGTGTGTATCTTTCTACCCTCACTTAGATCATTCTTGCTTCCTTAGGATTTGTCATGAGGGTGCCCTTGTCGAGGAAGTCAACCAAGGGATTCATCCAATTAACTACGTGTGCTTGAGGAGTGATGTCCATGAGCTCTAAATCTTCCTCAACGGTACTTGGCTTGAGTATGACCTCATTGAGCACTGTGCGGTCAAATCCTTTGAAGGAAGAGAAGGCTAATTTAGAAAGGGCATCTGTGTAACACCCCGCAAAATTGAGTTCAGACAATTTTACTCATGCATGTGTTATGCACGGGTATTTTGTACCATTTTATATAATGTCTAATGTAATACCTTGAATATTTTTATATATTAGTTTATGGAATATAAATATTTGGGAATGACCCATATGCATATTCAATGTACTATTTTATGAAATTGAGGACTTAAGAGCAATTGAGTTGGTGACTAAGGACTTCTAGGAAATAGGTATCATGAAAAAGGGCCTTAATGAAACTATCCTTTTTTTATTATCATGCATTGCTTTTGCTGGTTAGTGACATAGTGGAGGTTTAAGGGAGGTGGTTAAATAATGTAGGAAGTGGTTTAGGAGAGGTGGTTAAATGATGTAGGAAGATGTGATTAAATGAAGATAAGGAGAGCTTGTATATAAAAGCCAAGAATGGCTCTCCTCATTCTCATCCATTACTCATTTATCATCCACCTAGACTGAAGATCTTTGGAGTTGAAGTTTTCATAAAGTTAAGTTTATCCAGTTTGGTGTTGTAACGCTTCGTGGAGATTAGAAGTAATCAAATTCAGAAGCTATAGGTGGGTAACAACCCAACTACTCTTATTTCAATTATATTATTGGGTGTATGGATGTTAGAGAAGTTATATATGTATTATAGGATGAGTATTCATGATTAGACTAATTGAATTATGTGTGAATTATTGTCAATTAATTGAGTGAAATTAAAGTTTGGTTAACTTGGAAACATTTTATAATTTATGTCCAGAATTTTGACTTACTTCCGAAATTCATTTCTCTTTAACTAGATGATGCTAAAGCTTAAACTTTTTATATATTTTCTAGTATAAGTCTATAACAACTCCATAAAATTTCAGGAAGTTTGGATGTCATTTGGCATTTTAAATAAATCTAAACTCGTTCCTAATTAAGAACTGAAACTTGACCAATTCTATAATTCTGTCCTGAATATCATGCTTACTTCTAAAAATTATTTCTCTCCAAATATATAGAACTTAAAGCTCAACTTTTTAAATCTGAATCTAGTGTATGTCAATAATAGGTTCAAAAAATTTCATGAGGTTTGGATATTGTTTATTATTTTAAACAAATCCCAACTTAGGTTTGCCTTTGTTTTAGAAATTTATACACCTCCTGATTTTGACCATTTTAACCTCTTATTTGTCGTATTTTGAGGAAACTCCAAACCAGGAATTTGAAGTATATTCATTAATCTTTCTTTCGAGTCTACGAATTAAATTTCCAGGAAGTGTGAGATTTTCGGTGATTTTTATAAATAGCAAGAGTTGCAGTTTTCTTGAATCCAAACCTACTGTTTTACATATGGATTTAGACAAAGCTATCGTGGTTAAATTTAGATGCTCTTAACTACAATATTGTAGTAGTCCCATTTAGGTTTCATAAGAAACTAAGAAATCTATTTTTCTGATTAGTATTGTATTTTATACGATTTTTGCCAGATTACTATGTTGTTGTTCAAAGATATAGTTGAATATTCAAATAGTGGATTATACATATAGGACTGGGGATACACCCGGTAAATCCATGTGTGTGGGCTAGGGGTAGGATGGAAAGGTCCAATATCCTGTGAGTTCAACTTACATGTGATTACACATTGGAGTACTAGACAACTTTTTAGAATAAGTTGAGTTGGTGTATTACAGCCAAATCGAATATTAGTGTGATTTCAATAGGTTGTAAGACCACGAGTTGTTCAAGATTTTGTGGGATGCATAAATGCATAAATCCATATAGAATGGATATTATAGGAATTAATGTAGGCTAGTATATAACTTGACTTAGACATTCTTGGGTGATTAGTACCATTAATCACATTACTCTCATCAGCAAATGATTAGGTGGTTGTTGGGAAACATAGTTCGTGGTTATGTTCCATAAATTAAAGTGTGAAATCTAGAGTTTGAATCAGGCTTACTTACCAACAAGTGTTCGCTAGTGTCGTAAGTATGGTAGAGGGACGCTAGTTCTAGGCCATGTGGTGCACCAGAAAGGAGATGTGATGAAACAAGAGTAAACATGAGTTGAAAGCTCCAAATTGATATGCGAAGCAAGATAGGTCTCCAATATTCTGAGACAAAAGCTGAAATAAGCTCCAGGGTGATCAACAAAGTGAGATAAGGTCTCTAGTATTTCGGGACAAGAGCTAAAACTCACGAAATATTCGTGAGATGAGAACTCCATAATGATTTGCGGTGTGAGAAGATTCTCCAGTATTCCGGGACGTGAGCTGAAGTAAGCTCTAGATTGATCTGCGTAGTGAGATAAATCTCTAGTATTCCGGTACGAAAGTTAAACCTTACAGGATTTTCATGTCTTAAATATTTCGTCACAGAGATATGAGTACATAACATGGGATTAAAACCTATAATGAGGAGAAACATTAGTAGCTTGCATTCGAAAACTATGTTGATGGGGCGGTACATTGTTCCAAATAAGCGTGCATTAGAAGTGCATACTTGAATTGTGCATGTTAGCATTGTAAGTAAATGTTTGACACTCGAGTAAATTAGTTCCACACTCACTCATAAGACATTATATAATTGACTATTTTCCAACTACGTTTAAAATATACATTGGTTCAAGTTTTCCTTATATAATGTTGTATTTTGGGAGTTAGTTGAAGTTGTTGGGATTTTTACCATCGGCCTCACAATCTGACGATTCCAGAGATTATGGTTTTGCAGGTAAGGGTGTCTGAGGTGTTAACATAGAAGTGTGGCATCCTGAGCCCATCTTCTTATCAATCCAACTGGTTTGGACTTGTAGTAAGATTTTTTCATTTTCTTGCGTTATATTATGTTTATGTACTCAACTGAAGTGAAAGATTCTGGGTATGTCACAAATTTTTCAGTGTATGAAATTCACGGTGTTACAGAGTGGTATCAGAGCCGACTTCTGTTAGCAGTAATAAACATAGTAAGGGAAGTAGGTCTAAGTTGACACTAGATACGGGTGTGTCAGTTTTATGGTCATCAATGCTATAGTTGGTCTGAACTTGCCTTTGTGATACCTCCTACCTAGACTGAAATTTTTATCTTTTCTTGCTCTGTAGGATGGTGGATGACCAAATTCCTATGCAAAATTTGGAGGGAGAATATGAGGAAGATGAGGATCATAAGAAGAAAAATCTCGAAGGAGAGGAACTCTAGGAGTTATCGAAGGTTGAGTTGCGTCCACTCACTCCACCTCCAGTGTCTTATTCAGACTATTCCACAGTTGTCTCTTTAACCATGAGTAGAGATCAACATAAGGCGGTCACTCTTTGACGCTAACTAATCAGGTATCAATGGTGGACGAGCCAACTTGAGGGACAACAGACGGAAGACCAACCGCGTATAATGGCCCTGGAGACTGAGGTCAGAAACCATACAAGATTTTAATTTCGAACGGCTCAACAGTTCACTCAATTCAATAATATGCTACAGGAAAAAAACAGGAAGTCCAAACTGTGTCGAGAACAGCTCCGAGAAGAAGTGGTCAAACTGCGAGGGGAGTTCAGAAGGGCCCAGAGAGCACGTCGTAATTGACTAATGTGATGGTTGTCCTTAGTCTAAATAGTGTGTGTAGTGATATCTAGAATACATATATATGTCTAGACAAGTAAATTACCTTGCTTATTTATGTTTGTTGTGTAACAAATGCTTTGATATGAATAAAAGGAAGTTGCATGTTTATATTGAGGTAATATTGTATATGGACATCTATAAGTGTGTGTTGGTTCCTTCAACTAAGTTGGAATTGTTTTTGTTCGACTAGAAATGATAGGAGGTAGAACTAGGAATAACCATGTAGGAGAAGAATATAATACCCTAAATTTTCTGGTAATTGTTGACAATTGAATATTATGACTTTTGGAGTTTATTTATAAATTTCAATAAATTTTAGGGTTTGAATTCAAATAGAAATTTAAAATTAATAGGGACTGGAGTGTAAAATATTTGACTTGGGAGGTGAGTAAATAATGAAGAAAAAGACAAGGAGAAGAAGAAATAAAAGAAAGAAAGAAAGAAAGAAAGAACAGACAGAAAGAGATAGAGAAATAAAGAAAGAAAGAAAGAAAGAACAGACAGAAAGAGATAGAGAAAGAAAGAAAGAGATAGAAGAAAAAGACGAATGCAGACTTCAAAGGAGAAAGAGAGAGAAAGAGAGAGAGAATTAGTGGGGAGAAGAAAAAATTCCGCCATTAGTGAATGTGTGAGAGTTTGGTCTATTCTCTTTCTTTCTCATCTTAACTAATGTAAGAGAAAATGAAAGATTTGGAGTTGGTGGAAAGAGAAGGTGAAGCAGAGATGAAGAAACCATATTCATCATCATCTTCTTCTTCGAAGTTCAACAAAATCTATGTTTTATGGCAGTAGTTTAGGAAAGAGAGCTAGCTATCAAGAGGCTGCAACTGAGCTTGGCAAGGAACTAGTAGAGAGGAATATTGATTTGGTCTATGGAGGTGGGAGCATAAGATTAATGGGTCTTTCCTCTCACGCTATTCATGCTGACGGTCGGTATATTTTAGGAGTGATTCCCAAGTCTCTGATGCGAACGGTGATTACTGGGGAGACTGTGGGAGAGGTTACAGTTGTTTCTGACATGCACGAGAGGAAAGCTGAAATTTCTCGCCGTGTTGATGCTTTCATAGCTTTGCCCAGACGATATGGGATACTTGAGGAACTGCTTGAGGTGATTACATGGGCTCAACTTAGGATCCATAGCAAGCCGGTGGGTTAAATGTTGACGGATATTCCAGCTCGCTTAATCCTTTCATAGATTTGGCTGTGGCTGAGGAGTTTATATCCAGTAAGGACAGACGCATCTTTGTTTCAGCTTCATCGCCCATGGAACTAGTCAAAAAATTGGAGAAATATGTGCCGAAGCGAGATGAGCTAGTAACCAAACTTAACTGGGATGTTGTGGTGCCCTAGAAGCTTGTACCTAAGATAACATCATTTCAAGAAACATAAGTGATACAAAGCTTGGACGGGATGGAGAAGACAATGGCAAAGGAACTAGAAGAACTGGAGGCCAAGGCTACAGCTAGGGTCTAGCAACCACAGGGGGATAAGTTTAGAATCTGGATTCACAATGTCCCTCTCCACACCTGGAAATAATAAATGTCAAATAAAGATACATGGAGCATGTGAAGCCAGATTTTTGTCTTGCGAAGCTCAAAATATATTCCCTTTTTTTGTTTGTTGGAACAACAACTCTATGACTAGTTAAATTTATCTTTGGATCGATGCCCTTTGTTGAGTCCTCCGGTTGAAGGTACACAATTTGTCTTGAGTTGTCTTAGTGTCTTAGTGCTCTTGGTTATTCTTAAATTACTTTTAGATATGCTCTTGATTCAGGATCAACTGCATTCGTTGTGCATGTTAAAGAGGTTGAACATTGTACTGCACAATATGACACTACTAAGTCATTTGATTGTTGCTCTATTTTTTTCTATTCTTATTGATGTTTTCCTTGATATACATACATTTTTCTCTTGATGTTTTCTTTTTGTCACTAAATGAGATGGGATGCTTGAGTTTGTCAATTAAGATGAGAAGTTTCAAGTCTTGAGGATAAAACATTTTAGATAGAATATAAATATTGGTGAAGGACTAGTATGCAAAATGGACTTGTGGATTTAAGTATAACTAATTTGTAATTAAGGACTTCTTGATAAATTATGTTGGTGGTGTGTTCAAGATACAAACTTGTATCTTAGTCAGTTCTGAGGACAGAACTTTTCCAAGGGGGAGGAGTGTAACACTTCGCAGTATTGAGTTATGACAATTTTGCTGTCGCATATGTTACGCACGGGTAAAATTTCGTATAATGTCTTAAGAGGAAAACTATTATCCGAACCGACCAATCCAAACCAATCCAACCCGAACCGACTGATTTTTAACCAAACTAATTAGAGGATTGGGTTGGCCAGCTTCTTGGTCTCCAATAACCGACAGGACCGGTTTGATTGTTGGATAGGGATTCGAAATAACCAATAAACCCAAATCGATCGTACCTCTATGCATTAGTCCTTACAAATTTAATTCTCCTTTAATTTCTTGAATATACAAACAGTCTCCTTTAATTTTTTGAAGTTCAATTCATACCTCAAGTCCTACACTCCAAATATCAATGAGGCAACACAACAACCAACAATAAGATAATAAGAGGATTGAAAGCAAATGGAAACTCTAACTAAATCAATTAATAATTCATCTTCTTCCTCCTTTAAAAGTTCCAACAGCTGTAAGTTCTTCTCCTTCTTCATCTTCATCTTATGTCCTCCTCCAGTTCCTGCTAATAGCCTAACATCCCCTTCGTCTCTCCTCCAGTTCCTGCCAATAGCCCAACACCCTGCCATCGGTTCTAATTCTCATTTTTTTAGATGTGTAGGATTGTAAAAGAATATGTCGCAGGTTGTATTATTTTCTATAGAAAATAGCATGTCGTTTTTTTAGATTGAATCAGATTATTTCGTGTCAAAAATAGCAGGTTGCAAGCATGCTGTTTCTTAAGATTGTTTGAACTTGATCTTTTAAATTTCAATGAAATTGTCAATGATGTTGGAGGTGAAAAGTAGCACGCCAAAATGACCATCCAATTCAATCCAAACCGAGCTTAAATGGCTTGGATGGAAACCAATCCAATTACGGATCAGATTGGTTGCGGATGAAAAACTTTAAAAACTGGCCTTCTTTGGATCGGTGGTGGATGGTCCATATTAGATCGGATACCGACCGATACCCACCCCTATAATGTCTTATATAATACCCTGGATATTTTTTTATACTGATTTTTGGAATATAAATATTTGGTAACGACCCATTTGCATATTTAATATACTATTTTTTGAACTTGAGTACTTAAGAGAAATTGAGTTAGTGACTAGGACTTCTAGGAAATGGGAATCATGAAAAAGGGTCTTAATGAAATTGTCCATTTTTTAATAATGCATTAATCGTGCTGGTTAGTGACATAGGGAAGGTTTAGGGGAGGTGGTTAAATAATGTAGGAAGATGTGATTAAATTAAGAATGAAAGAAGACAATGAGAGCTTGTATATAAAAGCCAAGAATGTCACCCCTCATTCTCAACCATTGCTCTTTTATCTTCCACCTAAACAGAAGATATTTGGAGTTGAAGTTTTCATAAAGTTAGGTTTATTGAGTTTGGTGTTGAAACGCTTCGTGGAGTTTAGAAGCATCAAATTCAGAAGCTGTAGGTGAATAACAACTTCACTACTCTTATTTCAATTATATTGTAGGGTGTATGCATGTTAGAGAACCTATATATGTTGTATTGGATGAGTATTCCTACTTAGATTGATTGAATAAGGTGTGAATTGTTGTCAATTAATCGTGTGAAATTACATTAAGATTAACTTGAAACATTTATAGTTTCAGTCCTGAATATTGGACTTACTTTTGAAAATCATTTCTCTTTAACTAGATAGAATCTAAAGCTGAAACTTTTATATATGTATCACGTATATGTCTATAAAAACTCGAAAAAATTTCATGATGCTTCGATGTCATTTGACATTTCAAATAAATCCGAACTCATTCCTGGTTAAGAACTGAACTTGACCAATTCTATAATTATGTCAAGAATATCATGCTTTCTTCCAAAAACTATTTCTCACCAAATATATGGAATTTGAAGCTGAGCTTTTTAAATGTTAACCTAGTATATGTCTATAATAGGTTCACAAAATTTCATGAGGTTTGAGTGTTAGTATTTTAAACAAATCCGAACTTAGGACTGGTTGACAGTTTTGACTTGGTTCTGAAAATTTGTACATCTTCTTGTTCTAACCATGTTAACCTCTTATATGCATTTTTTAGGAAACTAAAAACCAAGAATTTGAATTAGATTTGTTAATCTTTCTTTCGGGACTAAGAAATCAAATTTTCATGAAAAGTGGAATTTTCGGTGATTTTTAGAAGTAGCAAGAGCTGTAGTTTTTTGGAATCTAAATCCTATTGTTTTGCATATGTACTTAGACAAAACAATTGGCATTAAATGTAGATGTTCTTAACTACAATGTTGTAGTAGAATCATTTAGGTTTCATATGAAACTAAGAAATCTATTTATCTGATAAGTAATGGAATTTATATGATTTTTTCAAACTACTATATTGTTGTCCAATGATAGAGTTGAATATTCAAACAATGGATTCTATATATGGGACTAAGGATACGCCCGATAAACCCATGTGTGTAGGCTAGGGTTAGGCCGGAAAGGTCTAATATCCTGAGAGTTCGACTTACAGGTGATTACGCATTTTAGTACTAATCAACTTTTGAGAATAAGTTGAGTTAGTGTAATTGAGCCAAATCAAATATTAGTGAGATCTAATAGGTTGTGAGACCACGAATTGTGCAAGATTTTGCGAGATGCATAAATGCATATAGAATAAATATTATAGGAATTAGTGTAGTCTAGTATATAAATTGACCTAGACATTCTTGGGTGATTTGTACCATTAATCTCATTACTCTCATTAGTAAATGATTAGGTTGTTGCTGGAAAACATAGTTCGTGGTTAAGTTCCATAAATCAAAGTGTGAGTTCTAAAGTTTGAATAAGGCTTAGTTACCGGTAAGTGATCACTATTGTTGTTAGCGTAAGTCCGATAGAGGGACGCTAGCTCTAGGCCATATGATTGATGTTGTAAGGACACGCACTAGAAAAGAGACCTAACTAAACAAGATTAAACGTCAGTTGAGAGCTCCAGAATGATCTGCAGAGCGAGATAGGTCTTCAGTATTCTGGGACGAGCGCTGAAATAGGCTCCAGAATGATCTGCGAAGTGAGATAAGGTCTCCAGTATTTCGGGACGAGAGCTGAAACTCACAGGATATTCATGAGAAGGGAACTCTAGAATGATCTGCGAAGTGAGAAGAATCTCCATTATTCAGGGACGATAGCTGAAATAGGGTTCAAAGTGATCTGTGGTGTGAGAAGATCTCCAGTATTCCGGGACGAGAGTTAAACCTCATAGGATGTCAATTTCTTGAATATTTCATCACAGAGATAGGATTGCTTTGAGAGGGATTGAACCCTATAATTCGGAGAAACATTAGTAGCTTGCATTCGGAAACTATATTGTATGGGCGGCATATCGTTCCAAATAAGCATGCATTAGAAGAGCATATCTGAATTGTGCATGTTAGCATAGCAAGTATATGATTGACACTAGTAAATTAGTTCCACACTCACTCATACGACATTATATAATCGACTATTTTTCAGTTACGTTTAACATATACATTATCTCAAGTTTTTCTTCTATTATGATGTGTTTTGGGAGTTAGTTGAAGTTGTTGGAATTTTTACTATCGATATAATAAGCTGACGATGCCACAGATTTTGGTTTTGCTGGTAACGGTGCCTGAGGTGTTAGCATAGAAGTGTGACATCCTGAGCCTGACATCTTATCAATCCAAGTGGTTTGGACTTCTAGTAAGATTTCTCCATTTTCTTGTATTATATTTTATTTATGTACTCAATTGAAGTAAAGGATTTTGGGTGTGTCACATATTTTTCATTGTATAAAATTCAGGGCGTCATAATCTGCTTGCCAATGTTCCACGCAAGGGATGCATGTGACTTCAACTTCTTGGAATATAGCTATAAGTTTTTTTCACGCAGACTAAGTACTTGACCATGCGATCATCCAAAGCTTCATAGTCATCTAGGCTTTGACTTACCACCAACTGGCAGTCACTGAACACCCTGACTTTTCGGGCCCCTGCTTTTTTAGCTAAGAGGAAACCGACAATCTTCACCTCGTATTCACCCTTGTTGTTGGAGGTTCAAAATTTAAAGTGGTGTGAGTATTGGAGGATGACATGAGTCCTACTTCCTTTGATGCAAGAGGAGTCGTAGACGTAGACACTCCAGATCGAAGGATCTGCGTCCTTCTCGGGGGTATCAGGGATGGTGCTTTCCATGATGAATTTGGCTAAAGCTTGGGCTTTGATGGTCGTCCTTGGTCAATAGTTGATATCATGTTGGATCAACTCGATGCACCACTTCATGAGTAGCCCAGAGTTATTTGGCTTGTGAAGAACTTGCTTGAGAGATTAGTCAGTGAAGATCAAGATAGAGTGTGCATGGAACTAAGGGCAGAGCTTCTTGGCAGCTGTTATCAGAGCATAATCCATGTTTTCCATCTTGGAGTAACGAAGCTCAGCATCATGAAGTACCTTGCTCACATAGTAGATTAGAATATGGACCTTGCCTTCCTCCCTTACTAAGATAGCACTGAGGGTCTAATCCAAGGTGGAACGTAGAAGTATAGCACTTCCCTTGACTCTGGCTTACTTAGGATTTGGGGGTTGGTGAGGTAAGTCTTGAACTGTTCGAAGGCTCTGTGCTGCACTTTTTCCCACTCAAACCTGTTTATCCTCATAGTGCTTTGAAGAAAAGGAGGAACTAATCTTTGGATACTGAGAGGAACCAAGATGACGGCAAAGCACCCCGTGAGTTTCTAGATTTCTTTGATGTTGGGCGGGGGAGACATATCGAGTATGGCTCGGATCTTCTCTGGATTGGCCTCAATTCCTCTCCGACGGACCATGAATCCCAAGAATTTTCCCGAGGAGACCCCGAATGCACACTTCGAGGGATTCAACTTCATGTTATGTTCTTGGAGAACGTCGAAAGCTTCTTAGAGTTCATCAACATGGTCTTCCTTCTTAAGACTCTTGATGAGCATATCTTCCACATAGACTTTCATGTTCCAGTCGATGTGCTCCTTAAAAACTTTGTTCACTAGCCACTTGTAGATGGCTCCAACGTTCTTTAGCTCGAAGGTCTAACTCGATAGCAATAAAGTTCTTGATCAGTAAAGAAGGATGTCTTGGGGATTTCCGGGGGGGGTGGCATTCGAATATGATTGTACCCCGATAATGCATCCATGAAGCTGAGGAGCTAATGCCCGGAAGAGGCATCGATCAAGGTTTCAATTCTAGGAAGAGGAAGTTGATCATTTGGGCAAGCTTTTTTCAAGTCTGTAATCGATGCAGTTCCTCCACTCGCCAATGGCTTTCTTCACCATGACCTTATTGGCTAGCCACTTGGGGTAGTGACCTCTTGAATGAAGCGAGCCACTAGGAGCTTCTCGACCTCTTCTTTGACCGCCTATTGCATGTCAGGGGAAAACTTGCGGCACTTCTGTTGGAACAGCTTGACATATGGATTAACACTTAGGGGGGGCATGACCAGGCATGTCGATAGCGGTCCAAGCGAACAAGTTCCGGTTCTCCTTAATACAACTAACTATTTATTCTTTGACTCGGTAGAGGAGTGTAACACCCTAGATTTTTAAATAATGTTTTTGAGATTACTAAATGAATTAAAATTATTTTTGGTGATTTAATAAATATTTTTCTAAAATTTATCTTTTTATACGTGCAAAACACATGAAAATATTTTTTTGGAAAGTTCAAAGTCAGAAATTATTTTGGAGAAACCTATTATTTATTAGTAGGTATTATTTATGAATTTTCTGGATTTTTCTGATATTTATTGGGAATATTTGCAAATATTACAAAAAATGCAGATGTTTGGGCCCGAGATTGTGTAGCAGACATTGGAGAAAATCGAGCTGATTCGTAAAAGGTTGGTCGAGGCTCAGAGTCAGCAGAAGAGTTATGCAGAAACTCGATGAAGAGACTTGGAGTTTGAGGTTAGAGATGCAGTTTTTCTCAAGGAGTCTCCGACTAAAGGAGTGACCAGGTTTGGAAAGGGAGGCAAGTTGGCACCACGGTACATTGGGCCATATAGGATTTTGGGGCGGATTGGTAAGACAGCATATAAGTTGGAGCTATCGGAGGAATTGCCATAGGTGCATGATGTGTTCCATGTGTCGATGTTGAGAAAGTATGTGCCGGATCAGAGTCATCGGTTGGTGGAAGCGCCTGAAGGTCTACAGCTAAACTTGAGTTACAAGGAGCAGTCGGTAAAGATTGTTGATCTTCGAGAGAAGGTGTTGAGGAATAAGGTGATACCTATGGTCAAGGTATTGTAGAGGAACCAGCAGTTCGAGAAAGCTACTTGGGAGCCGAAGGATCGCATGCAGAAGGATTTTCCTAAGCTTTTTGTATGATCATATTTCTTTTGTATGATTGTACTCTTTTGATTGAATTTTATTTCTTTGGTTAAATTAAATTCTCTCGTGTGACTGTATTCATTAAACTATATTTTCATTTATGAGATTTTATTTTCTTTTGCTTATATTGTTGGGTCTCTATTAGTAGTAGTTCTGAGGACATAACTATTCTAAGGAGGGAGTGATATAAAACCCTAGATTTTTAAATAATTTTTTTTAGATTAATAAATGAATTAAAATAATTTTTTGTGATTTAATAAATATTTTTCTGAAATTTATTTTTTTACACGTGCAAATATTTTCTTGGGAAGTTCAAAGTGAGAAATTATTTTGGGAAAACCTAATATTTATTAGTAGGTATTATTTATGAATTTTATGGATTTTTCTGATATTTATTGGGCATTTACAAATATTACAAAGAAGATGGGCTTTTGTGCAAAATTACCACTTTGAGTAAAAACTCCAGATTTTTGGATTTTTTGGCTGAGCATGATGGCTAGCAAACTCAGAGGTAAAAAGTTTACTTTTTGTTTTTAATAGATTTTGTTTATTTCGCAAATTTCTTAAAGAATGGTCTTTTTGCAAAATTGCCACTTAGAGGCCAAAATTACAAATTTTGTTTTCTGAGTTTACAAACAGTGTCGGCCAAGATTTGATCAGTTATTTTGATTTTAAATCTAAATTGAATTGGTTAATATAATTTCCTAGTATAAAGATATATATATATGTAAAGATATATTCAAAAGGGATATTTTGCAAAATCTACTCAAAACCCTAATAACCTGATTTCCGACCTAATATAAAGAGAGTGCAGTTGTAACACCTCGAATCTGTGAAATACCGAAAATGTCTGTTTTTATATATTTTGAGTGGTGAAAATTATTTTTGATGTATTTTATTTAAATATTGATATTTGTATGGATATTTGTGGTAGATTGGTATTAATGATATATTGGAGTTATGGGTCGAGTTTTATATAAAGAAATATTGTTTACCTTATTTTCTACTTTTGAAAAATTATTATGAGACAATTTTATGTATTTGATGTTGTTAGTATTTTTTAAGTGTGAGAGTTGGGGGTCTATTTGAAATATTTTGGAGATTGGGGGCTTATATGTAATTATTCCTTATTATATATATATATATATACTATTTTCCAAATTCCCCCCCCCCCCCCCCCTCTTTCTCCTTTCCTTTTTCTTTCTTTCCCTTTCCTTCCTTGTTTCTTCCCGATCGAATCCTTCGGCCGAACCCATCGGCCTCCCTCACTCCCGCTCAAATCCACTTGGATTCTTCACCAAATCCCAATTAAACTGAGGGGTATGCTAATTGAAGGGTTCTTTACATCGTGGAAGTGTTGGATTTTCGAAAGGATGTCGAAAAGGTATATCCTATTTTATTTATTCGTATAAAATTACGTGTGGTTAGTTTTATTGAGTAGGATTATTATGGTAGAGAGATTTAGAGATGTTGGAAGTGGTAGATTTGAGGAATTAGTGGGTTGTTAGAGAAATTACAAGTTGTTAGTAAATTAGGATTTTGGGTTTGTAAAATAGAGATATATTTATATATAAGAATTATCTTTTGTATGGTAGAAAAAATTGTAGTGAGCCATTAGAATAAAATGGGGAGTAGTGATTTTGGCATAAACTCGGATTATAGGGTTTATGAAATCGGGTAGAAAACTCGATCCAAATAATTGTAGAAAATGCATACGAGGGTGTAGAGTACAATGAAGGTATTAATATGAATTTAGGATGATTTTTATAGGCTTCCAGCTCAATTAACTTGAGTAAAATGGATTATAGGTGAAAAGTGCTCGCCGGGTGTTCGGTGAAATGCCCGCGCGATATAGAGGTGGGAATTTGATGAATTCGGAGGTGTAGATGAGTCTCATTATTGTTGTTAACCCTAATTTGAGATATTAGGACAAAGGGATTGAAGAAATTAGGAAATAGGAAATTTTCCTATTAGAAAGCCTCCGATCAATATGTGAGTTCTTGCATCGGGGTTCGAATTTGAAATCCGTTGTTGTAGCTCGCCTACATGTCATTTGTGACGCGTGGGTGAAGTCGGATTCAAATTTGGAGGTCCGTAGGTCGAGTTTTGAGCATTAAACTAATCGATCCTATAATTTCCTATTTAGGTGGAAAAAGTCAAACTTCGACTGGCTACAGGACGGACGTGGGACATCGTTTTCTTGATCCGTCAGGTGAGTATGTGTAATTATAAATATTTTATATTGTGGCCAAATTTCGTGGCCTTCTGATATGTTTTGTGGGATTTATGCCAAAAGTGTATTTTTATTGAAAATACGGATTTTTAAGGATCCAAAATGGGTTTTTGAGAGATGTGGTGAAAGTGACTATTTTAAGTATATAAAGTCTATATTATGGGTTATTGTGATGTGTTGAAGTATAAAAACTAATTATATTAGATTGTTTATGCATATTTTTTATCCAGTGCATATTTTGTGCATGTTTTGGGGCATATAGGCCCTTATAGGTAATTATGATTACATGGAGCATGGTGTATGAGCTAGTATGCTATAACTAGATATTATAAGATTTAATTAGAGGAAATAAGTGATTTTGGCCTCTTTTTCTGGGAAACCTGCATGTGTGGTGCATATTTGTGATATATATATAGCTGATTATGACGTGTGATGCAATAGTTGATGAAATTAATAATTGGGTACATGTTTACATTGTAATTATGTTCGAAGTGAATTAATGGGCAATAATATGATATTATTTTGTGATGAATTATATATTTTGATACACTTACGATACAGACCAGCACCTTATAATTCTTTTATTTATGATATAACTTGGTGTATGCCTATATGTGATTTAATGAAGTAGTAAATAGCGTAGTATTCATAATGGGTGATGTTATGGAAAAATAAATAACGTGGTGCATTCGTGATATACAAAAATATGACATGTTGGTTTATATGTTGAATGACTAGGTGTATGTATATATGTGATATACTGAGATGATAATTATATCGTGGACATCAGATGTGCATCAAATGCAAGATAATAAGCAGAGTGATTTATTAATTTTCAGTAAAAATTAACAAAGAAAATAAGCAGAGTGATTTATTAATTTTTATTGATTTTTTGAATTTTAAATTTTACAATTTGGCCATGTGAAAAGCAAAATAGAAATTTTAAATTGCCAATAGAGGTAAAAATGAAATTAATAATTTAAAAGGGTTTAATTGAGCTAATGTGATTATTCGTTAGTTTAATTAATTTAAACTAATTATTTGTATTTTTTATTTTAAATCCTAAATTCTAATTTTATTTTGTATGTTTGCAACACATGTTTCGAGAAAATTTTATTTTGTATGTTTGCTGTGATTTTGAATTAATAAAATTAAACACCGTTACAAGAGCGAACCGCTGTTAATGTAACCGTTAAGAAATCCACAAATCTTAATAAATTTTAAATTAGTAATTTGTGCATGAACTATGACAAATAATTAGTTGAGAATATTTTTGATATTGCTTGAGAGAGAATATTGAATAATTTTGGGATTTAGGTCTACAACTTGGAAAAATAATCTTTTTATTCACATGGAATTATGAATTGTGTGGGATAAATTAGGTGAAATCAAAAACCCTAGAATTAATTTTGCAATTAATACACAACAAAATTTCAGATTCCGCTCCTTTTTAATTAATTTAGTTAGTCTTTTAGATTAATTTAATTTAGTTTCTTTCTTTATTAAAAATTCAGTTTTCCAAATAGTAGTTAATCTAGTAATTTCGGTACTCATTAAAATAATTAGTCCTTGTGGGTTCGACACTCTTTTTACTTATCTATACTACTCGTTGCGATTTTGTACACTTGCAAATAATATCACATCAAGATTTTGTACACTTGTTGCGATTAAGGAAGTTCTCAGTTTATCTGGGGTGCGGTGTTTCCTCGCTAGTTCGGCTAGGAGGAAGATGTAGCCTCGGACGAGTAAGACTCTGTGTGAGCATCGGTCCGCGTGTTTTACTGGGCTGTCGGCTTTCAGTATATTGGGATAATGTGGCTCACTGGTCGACAAACTAATAAAATAACTAAGTGTTAATAAAAATGTGAAAGTACAGAAAGCGAATTGTGAATTGTGGATGAGAAAGAAAGTAGTTGTGAATGAAGTAAATGCGAAGGAAAACGAGTTATGAGTTAGTGTATGAAAAGAAGTGATAAATATAGTACGTGGTTAATTTAAAATGAAAATAATAAAAGAGACATGCGTTCTTATGAATAGTACAAAGTAATTGTATTATGTATGTGATCATTAAAGTAAAATACAGTGTAATATAAGTTGTTACACCTTGGAATTGCGTCAAGGAACTACCTGCCCGCTATTTCTGTGGAAATTGTGGGAATTACCTGCCTTGGCATAATTCGCAAGGTGAGTTAGTATAATAGTAGTAATGATTGATGGAAATGAGAAATAAAATAAAGTGAAGATGATAAGTGATTGAAGTGAATTAATAACCAAGCATCGGCTTGAGATGTGATGTGATATTACCCAAACTGTGTGTTTGGGGTGCGGTGATTATTACCCAAGCTATCGGCTATGGGGTGTGATATGTTGTGGCCCCAGATTGTGTTTGGGGATTAAGTGAAAATGATAATAAGATTTATTGTTTATAAGAAAAAGAAATTACTAAAGTGGTATAATGAAATGGGAATGAGCTATAAAACAAGTTTTCGCGGTAATGTGTCTAAGCATTCTATCAATAATGTGTTAATGATGTGATGAGATGTGAGAGCATTGCAATAAGCAATAAGATGTTATATTTGCGTCATAAGACATGAATAAATGTGGTATTATGAGAATAGAAGCATTTGTAGGAAGTGATACTTGATAGGGTGTAATAAAATAAATACCCGTATTATGAGATTGGTTATGAAAATGGTTATTAAGAGAGTATGTTGTATTATGAGTTGTATTCATATAAATGGTTATTAATGAAAGGAGTAATAACATCATGTAGTTATATTCATATAATGCTATTATGACGATACTTGTGGAAGAAAGAATATTTGGGTTAGAAGATTTTAAATTGAAAAGTAATGGATTGTATGTATATTCGTACTATGCGGATGTAAAATAAGTATATATATATACGAGGTTGAGGTGAAGTATATTATGAAACGTGGGAAGTTATGGATAATTAAATAGTTGAATGCAGGATTGGCAAAGTATTTGATATATCATCGTATTGATGATGTTGTTGTGTTCAGGATTCAGGTTGCATTATCTTAACTTGGTATTTGTAAGTTTAAATTATTTTCTTTATACTATTTTAATTTGTTATTTGATTAATAACTATACTCACACCAGAAATGGCTGACCCCTTAGTGTTTGGGGGGTTAGGGGAGTCTGAGGACTACCCTAGATCCCCTACTGTTACAGGTTCTCATCAGTGCAGAGGTGAGGCGTGGACTGGTAGGATGAAGTTTTATTTTAAAAATTTGTACTAATTAGTTGTGTGAATAGTAAAATTTATGATCTAAATTGTATTATGGATGTATAAGCATGTATATGACGATGATGAGTATAGTGTAGGGTGGTATGGTATGTATGTGACCCGTACCCATCTCGTTGTGGAGTACCGGGCTCTGTGGTAGGTTTTACAAGGGTTTTTCTAAATTTTTACCTCGTTTTTCAAAGAAATTTATAGTTTTTATTTGATATTTGATAATCCGTTATGAGTTTGGCCCCAGAGCATTATATTATATTGCTTGTATGTTTCTGCTAATTTTAGCCTGGGGAGCCCGTGAAATTATTGTGTGTATTGTGAGCTACAAAATTTTGAGCAGAATTCCGTAAGCTATTTGTGTTTCGAGGCAAAATTTACAGGGGAAACTCTGCCAAAATTTTCCTTGAAATATATCTTTCTTAGTTTATATTTAAAGTGATATAGAAATTGAAATAATTGAATTTGGAGAAGAAAAAAAATTTGGGGTGTTACAGTTTGATATCAGAGCTTAGGTTAACTAGGAATTTGTTAATCCTAGTGATCTTGCCATGTGAGTATGGGTTCATTATTGCTTAGTTGGAGATAGAGAGTGTATTTTTGCGGGTGTTTTATTGAAGAATAGATTATATCATGGAAAGGAGTGATCCCCACTAGAATTTTTCTGACTTTGAGTCAGCATTTCCTTTCATGACCCTGCATATGGGTTGACCTCAGTAGAAATTCCGGTGTGAGCTTGTGTAATATTGGAGTATTTTATTATATCGATTGTTGTGTGCTGTAAGGGGTATTTCTTGGAGATTTTGTGTGGGTCCTATGGGCGTATGTCCTATAGGTGTATATTTTATAGATTGAGGAGTGATGTGTGGTTATGGTTTTATCCCATATTTGGGGGAGATTGATTGGTTGTAGAAGGTTATGTAGGTCATCTGCGTAGTTGGGGTATGGTGCAGGGAGGATTCGAGTGAGACAACCCGATAAAACCCAGTTTTGATTGTATGTAGTGCCTTGGACGATGAAAATTATGCCTGTTCGGGTTCAGGAGAAATATCTAAGGCGAAAATTGAGATTGTTGATGGGGTTTGCAAAGTTTTTGATATATTCGACGGGGTTTTTGGTCCCCCACATTGGTGAACTCTAGAGTTCAAGATTGATTTGATATTGGTATGACTACTATTTCTAAATCAGCCTGTGCTCTAGCACTTTAGGAATAAGGAGAGATGAAAGAGAATTTGAGGTGATGCTTTTGGAAAGGATTCTCGGTTTAAGTGATACGCCGTAGGGCGCTTCTGCAGTATTGTAACAAAGAAGGTGGTTCACCGAGAAGGTGTACTAAGTAAGGTGATTATTAAGTATTCATTGTTGAGAATAGATAATTTGTTGGATTAGTTGCGGGGAGTGTCACTAATCTCCCGGCTAGAGTTGCACACCGAGTACTATCAGATAATCCTTAGAGAGGGAAGTATCCCAGGGATTGTTTTTCGTACTCGGTCTGAATTGTATAAGTTTTCTGTAATGTCTTCTGGGCTGGCGAACGTCCTTGCAGTTTTCATGAATTGGACGAATTGGACCTTTCACCCTTATATTAACAGGGTATGATTGTATTTATATATGATATTTGGTGTATTTTCGCAGTATGGAGGGGCATAGATGGCACCTCAGAACTGAGTTGTAGACTCGTTGGGACTAGAACTGGTATGAAAGGTCTGTAAATTTTCATTTTTGGGAGTGAGAAGTGTGATTTTTTAGGGCACATTGTGTCTACTGAAGGCGTATCTGTGGATCTGAAAACATTTACAGAGGCGAAAAGTCGGGAAAATAACCCTCGGATGTGTTAGAAATTCGAGTTTCTTGGTTTTGGCTGTCGATTGTGGGCGATCCGT
The DNA here is from genome assembly GCA_017893485.1 of Hemerocallis citrina. Taxonomy (NCBI): domain Eukaryota; kingdom Viridiplantae; phylum Streptophyta; class Magnoliopsida; order Asparagales; family Asphodelaceae; genus Hemerocallis; species Hemerocallis citrina. Next base: position 97,323,866 of record CM030368.1, read on the forward strand.
TCTTTGATTTTCTGTTATTGCTGCACCGATGAATCAATTTCCCTAGAGGAATGTGCCGTTCATATGACCGGTGCAGGGTGAAAAGACATTTTCAAGAGTTGAAGGAAGAGTTAACGACAGATGCTGTTTTGATTACTCCGGAAAGGGAGTGTCTCTCCGAGTAGATGCGGATGCATGTGATATAGGCAGGTGCAACTTGATGCATGAAGGAAGGTTTATGGCCTATGCATTCAGGTCATTGTGGTTATATAGAGCGAGTTATCCTACTCAGCTTTGGAACTGGTGGTAGTAGTGTATGCAGTGAAGATATGGAGACATTATTCATTGGAGGGATAGTTTTAACTTTTTGCAGATCATAAGAGTTTAACGCACTTGTTCTTGTAAATGATTTTAGCAGGAGGCAATAAACGTGACTTGAGTACCTTGGTAGCATGGTATGGAAATAAAATACCACCCGGGGAAGAAATTAGGTGATGAATGCGATAAATGGAAAGAAGGTTTTGATTTTAATGACGTCCCAGGAGTGGACGGTGTTAAATTCATTAGAACAACTTGGCTTTATTTCCGTAATAGAGGTTGACACGACCTTATATATCGGTAGTGTAACAATACAGCTGTCCATCCTACAATTGATCAGTCATCATAAATTCAAAATTTTTGTTTGTGACAGAGGATGCATGGTCAAATTCTGGATGGGATTAATGAATGTGATGCAGATTGGTCAGTGGGCAGTAGGAAATTCTTGTTATTATCGTAGATCTGGTGTTCTTGATGAGGATGACTTGCGGTAGCTGGAGATGAAGAATGCTCCTTATGCTCAGTGTATTATCTATCATGATGGCAGGAAGCTGTATCAAATTCTAGGAGAATATTTTAGTGGTCCGGAACAAGGGAGAATATTAATGGTCAGGTGAGCATGGATAAGCCTCTTTTGAGATGTGTAGTCGGCAAAAGAAAAGGTGACGCAGATTAGCGGCAAAAGCCTCCGGAAGTTAGAAGTTGGAGATTGGGTATTCTTAAAGGTATCCCTTATCCATGAAGTACGCCGTTATAGGAACCGGGGAAATTTAGACCTGGAGTTTGTTGGCCCCTTCAAAGTCAGAGAAAGAATTGGAACCGTGGCATATTATTGGAAGCTAACCTTTGAGGTGTCGTGAATTCTTGCTGTATTTCTTGTTTTTGTGTCGATAAAGTGTGTGAGAGATCTATCTCAAGTGGAGGAGCCGTGGTAGATTGAAGTCCCGCTGGATGTGGTATTGGATGTGATATCCATTGAAACTAGTGGTTATTGTAGGTCGCTAGTGCGGCGGACAAGACGACGAATTGAACGGTTGCTAAAGGTACAATGAAGTTCTGATGCAGATAGTGTAATTGGAACCTTAGGAAATGGTGAGGAGAAAGTATCTTGACTTTGATCGATGACTTTTCTTAAACCCCATAGCTCGAGGACGAGCTTCTTTTGAGGTGTGTAGAATGTAACACCTCGAATCTGTGAAATACCGAAAATGCCTGTATTTATATATTTTGAGTGGTGAAAATTATTTTTGATGTATTTTATTTAAATATTGATATTTGTATGGATATTTGGGGTAGATTGGTATTAATGATATATTGGAGTTATGGGTCGAGTTTTATATGAGGAAATATTGTTTACCTTATTTTCTACTTTTGAAAAATTATTATGAGGCAATTTTATGTATTTGATTATGTTAGTATTTTTTAAGTGTGAGAGTTGGGGGTCTATTTGAAATATTTTGGAGATTGGGAGCTTATATGTAATTATTCCTTATTATATATATATATATATATATATATATATATATATATATATATATATATATATATATATACTATTTTCCAAATTCCCCCCCCCCCCCCTCTTTCTCCTTTCCTTTTTCTTTCTTTCCCTTTCCTTCCCTGTTTCTTCCCGATTGAATCCTTCGGCCGAACCCATCGGCCTCCCTCACTCCCGCTCAAATCCACTTGGATTCTTCACCAAATCCCAATTAAACTGAGGGGTATGCTAATTGAAGGGTTCTTTACATCGTGGAAGTGTTGGATTTTCGAAAGGATGTCGAAAAGGTATATCCTATTTTATTTATTCGTATAAAATTACGTGTGGTTAGTTTTATTGAGTAGGATTATTATGGTAGAGAGATTTAGAGATGTTGGAAGTGGTAGATTTGAGGAATTAGTGGGTTGTTAGAGAAATTACAAGTTGTTAGTAAATTAGGATTTTGGGTTTGTAAAATAGAGATATATATATATAAGAATTATCTTTTGTATGGTAGAAAAAATTGTAGTGAGCCATTAGAATAAAATGGGGAGTAGTGATTTTGGCATAAACTCGGATTATAGGGTTTATGAAATCGGGTAGAAAACTCGATCCAAATAATTGTAGAAAATGCATATGAGGGTGTAGAGTACTATGAAGGTATTAATATGAATTTAGGATGATTTTTATAGGCTTCCAGCTCAATTAACTTGAGTAAAATGGATTATAGGTGAAAAGTGCTCACCGGGTGTTCGGTGAAATGCCCGCGCGATATAGAGGTGAGAATTTGATGAATTCGGAGGTGTAGATGAGTCTCATTATTGTTGTTAACCCTAATTTGAGATATTAGGACAAAGGGATTGAAGAAATTAGGAAATAGAAAATTTTCCTATTAGAAAGCCTCCGATCAATATGTGAGTTCTTGCATCGGGGTTCGAATTTGAAATCCGTTGTTGTAGCTCGCCTACATGTCATTTGTGACGCGTGGGTGAAGACGGATTCAAATTTGGAGGTCCGTAGGTCGAGTTTTGAGCTTTAAACTAATCGATCCTATAATTTCCTATTTAGGTGGAAAAAGTCGAACTTCGACTGGCTACAGGACGGACGTGGAACATCGTTTGCTCGATCTGTCAGGTGAGTATGTGTAATTATAAATATTTTATATTGTGGCCGAATTTCGTGGCCTTCTGATATGTTTTGTGGGATTTATGCCAAAAGTGGATTTTTATTGAAAATACGGATTTTTAAGGATCCAAAATGGGTTTTTGAGAGATGTGGTGAAAGTGACTATTTTAAGTATATAAAGTCTATAGTATGGGTTATTGTGATGTGTTGAAGTATAAAAACTAATTATATTAGATTGTTTATGCATATTTTTTATCCAGTGCATATTTTGTGCATGTTTTGGGGCATATAGGCCCTTATAGGTAATTATGATTACATGGAGCATGGTGTATGAGCTAGTATGCTATAACTAGATCTTATAAGATTTAATTAGAGGAAATAAGTGATTTTGGCCTCTTTTTCTGGGAAACCTGCATGTGTGGTGCATATTTGTAATATATATATAGCTGATTATGACGTGTGATGCAATAGTTGATGAAATTAATAATTGGGTACATGTTTACATTGTAATTATGTTCGAAGTGAATTAATGGGCAATAATATGATATTATTCTGTGATGAATTATATATTTTGATACGCTTACGATACAGACCAGCACCTTATAATTCTTTTATTTATGATATAACTTGGTGTATGCCTATATGTGATTTAATGAAGTAGTAAATAGCATAGTATTCATAATGGGTGATGTTATGGAAAAATAAATAACGTGGTGCATTCGTGATATGCAAAAATATGACATGTTGGTTTATATGTTAAATGACTAGGTGTATGTATATATGTGATATACTGAGATGATAATTATATCGTGGACATCAGATGTGCATCAAATGCAAGATAATAAGCAGAGTGATGTATTAATTTTCAGTAAAAATTAACAAAGAAAATAAGCAGAGTGATTTATTAATTTTTATTGATTTTTTGAATTTTAAATTTTACAATTTGGCCATGTGAAAAGCAAAATAGAAATTTTAAATTGCCAATAGAGGTAAAAATGAAATTAATAATTTAAAAGGGTTTAATTGAGCTAATGTGATTATTCGTTAGTTTAATTAATTTAAACTAATTATTTGTATTTTTTATTTTAAATCCTAAATTCTAATTTTATTTTGTATGTTTGCAACACGTGTTTCAAGAAAATTTTATTTTGTATGTTTGCTGTGATTTTGAATTAATAAAATTAAACACCGTTACAAGAGCGAACCGTTGTTAATGTAACCGTTAAGAAATCCACAAATCTTAATAAATTTTAAATTAGTAATTTGTGCATGAACTATGACAAATAATTAGTTGAGAATATTTTTGATATTGCTTGAGAGAGAATATTGAATAATTTTGGGATTTAGGTCTACAACTTGGAAAAATAATCTTTTTATTCACATGGAATTATGAATTGTGTGGGATAAATTAGGTGAAATCAAAAGCCCTAGAATTAATTTTGCAATTAATACACAACAAAATTTCAGATTCCGCTCCTTTTTAATTAATTTAGTTAGTCTTTTAGATTAATTTAATTTAGTTTCTTTCTTTATTAAAAATTCGGTTTTCCAAACAGTAGTTAATCTAGTAATTTCGGTACTCATTAAAATAATTAGTCCTTGTGGGTTCGACACTCTTTTCACTTATCTATACTACTTGTTGCGATTTTGTACACTTGCAAATAATATCACATCAAGTTTTTGGCGTCGTTGTCGAGGACTAGTTATTCTCTTATTCATATTGAAAATTGCTAGACCGTTACTAGTTTGGATTTTTATTTTTATTTTATATTTAATTGTTATTTTACCTCCTTGTTCTCTTTTGACTTATTTTTCTTTAATTATTTTTTCAGGACTGAGGAGTGTATGCCCAGATCTAACCCATTGGAACCTACACTTTTTGACCCATAGATTGAGAGAACTTTACGTCAGATTAGAAAGAAGAAGAAAGAAAACACCACATCCTCCTTATCCACAGCGAACGAAGAGGAGAACAAAGTTTTGAGGGATTATACAATGCATTTAGTCAATGGAGAAACATCAAGCATCAAAAGGCCTGCAATCGAAGCAAACAATTTTGAAATTAAACTAGAAATTATTCAGATGATTCAACAGACAGTTCAATTTGGAGGAGTAGCACATGACTATCTTTATATTCACATTGCAAACTTTCTAGAAATTTGTGACACTTTCAAGTACAACGGCGTATCAAGTGATGCAATTCGATTGAGACTCTTTCTTTTTTCACTAAGAGATAAGGCGAAGGCTTGGCTAAATTTTCTACCTCCCGGTAGTATTACTACTTGGGAGGGAGTTGCACAAAAATTTTTGGCTAAGTATTTTCCATCGGCAAAGGCAGCGAAGCTAAGAAATGAAATTACCACATTCACTCAGTTTGAGAGTGAGTCTTTGTATGATGCATGGGAGAGGTATATAGAGTTGTTAAGAAAGCGTCCTCATCATGAACTACCAAAATGGCTGCATATTCAAATATTCTGTAATGATTTGGGAGTTACAAATCGATCTATGGTTGACGCAGCAGCTGGAGATACACTTATGAGCAAAACACATGAAGCAGCCTACGAGCTTTTAGAGGAGATGACATCTAATAATTACCAGTGGTCTTCACAGAGTACAATGCCAAGAAAAGTGGCTGGAGTTTTTGAACTTGATCCTATTACTATTTTAACTGCAAAAATTGATATTTTATCTAAACAAATAGGTAATATGAATGTTAATGTTATTCAAACTAATATGATTTGTGATCTTTGTGCAGGAAATCATTCAAGTACAGATTGCCAAGTGAGAAATCCATTTGCTCAACCAAATTCCTATCAAGCACATTACGTGTCCAATTTCCAACATCAAGGCAATCCTTATTTGAACACGTATAATCCCGGATGGAGAAACCACCCCAATTTTTCATGGAACAACAATCAAGGAGCAATTAGACCACCTCAGAATTTTTCACATCAAGAAAAAAAGCCGACACTAGAAGAGATGTTCATACAACAGATGTAGAAGACAGATTTGGCAATCCAAAATGTTGCAACTTCAACTTCAGCTTCAATTCACAATCTTGAAGTTCAAATTGGTCAAATTTCAAATATTCTTAACGAAAGAACGGTAGGAACATTACCTAGTAACACAGTGGTCAATCCCAATGAGCATGTCAAAGCAATAACACTTAGAAGTGGGACAACAATTGATCACCCACAAACCAAAAATGCCGAACAAAATGTGGATGAAAAGCAAAGTGAGATTGAGCAAATTGTGGAGGAACAAACACAGCAGGTGTCCAATCACCATTCTAAGAAGGATAAAGGAGTTTCAAGCCAAACAATTTCTGGGAGTTTAATTCTGACACATATTCTAATCCACCTTATGATCCACCTATTCCTTTTCCGCAAAGACTTAAAAACAATAATCTTGAAAATCAATTTTCTAAATATTTAAATATTTTTAAGAAATTGAATATTAATATTCCTCTTATTGAAGATTTAGAACATACGCCTAAATATGCTAAATTTTTTCAGAAAATTTTATCAAACAAGCCAAAATTGGAGGAACATGAGACGGTGATGCTAACAGAAGGAAGTAGTGCAATTTTACAAAAGAAGCTGCCTCATAAACTTAAAGATCCAAGGAGTTTTACAATTCCTTGCACCATTGGAAATTCTTCTTTTAATAAAGCATTATGTGATTTAGAAGCAAGTATTAATCTTATACATTATTCTATTTTCAGAAAATTAGGTATTGGAGAGGCAAAACCCACCACAATCTTATTGCAATTGGCTGACAGATATATCAAGTATCCAAGAGGAATAATTGAAGATGTTTTGGTAAAAGTAGACAAATTCTTTTTATTTCCAGCTGATTTTGTAGTACTTGATATGGAGGAAGATGAACAAATTCCATTGATTTTGGGGCGACCTTTTCTAGCTACCGGGAGAGCTTTGATTGATGACGAACAATGAAAACTTATTTTAAGGGTAGATGATGAGCAAGTAACGTTTGATGTTTTTAAATTCATAAAGTTTCCTCCTGAAGAACAGTTATGTTTTCAAGTAAATAAAACTGATTTAATTGTGGGCGAGAAACATAGTGCCGAAATTGAAATATTACCAATAAAAGTATGTCTAAAAAATTCAGCAACTCTTGAAACTAAGAAATAAAAGATTTTGAAATATGTTATGTATTTGGATGCTGCACCATCTATTCATCCATTCTCAGCAGAAATTTAAAGAGGTGGGGATATCAAAAACTCCATCTTCAAGAAAGAAATGGCTCAAACTCGAGCTTGAAGCTAATCCACACCTGAAGAAAAATATTAGAAAAGATGCACTTATGTTGTTGAATGTTGGCGTCACATAACCATCGCAGCTATCATGTCTGGCTAAAGACTTAAAACTTAGCGCTTCTTGGGAGGCAACCCATGTTTTCTTTTACTACATTTAGATTTTCATTTTCTTTTAGTTTACTTTAATTTTAATTTTTCAATTTTATTTTTGTAGGATTGATGAGTTTGGAAGTCGCCAGGAGGAGCTGTTTTTTCTACACCTAAATTGGTGGCTATTTTTTAGCAAGATGGAGTCAGAATCTGGAAAAGTGTTTCAAATAGCGATCGTAGGCAATTATCTTAGCTTTCCAGAACAAAAAGAATCAGACCATTTGGACACCTACAGATCCAGATATCACTGAAAGAATGAACGACACGCATGCCGAATTTTAACACAAATCAGGGGAGAAATTCTGAACTTTTTGCATTCTTTTTGTTTTCTTTTTCCTTTCCCATTGAGGACAATGTGATATTCAAGTTTGGGGAAGGAGATACAAATTTTATTTTTATATATATTTGAAAAGAAAAAAACAAAACAAAGTACTGCAATTGGGCTCACCATTACACTTTTGAGTTTTTTATTGTGCTAAAGCATTGAAATAATTTTTTTTGGATAGAAAATTGCTTATAAAGCAAGATTAAGTATACTTATTTACTTTAGGATTATTGAATTTTAAAATTCCTAACAAAATTGTAAGAGTCATGTGATTATACATAAAAGAAAAATGTGATGCTTTTTCTTGTGATTATTCCCTTTGATCTAGTCCTAAACAGAGTTTAAGTAAATAGAGTGATAATGATCAAATAATTGAATAAAGTTCTACCTACTCCAATATTTTGAGTTTCTTAGTAACTAGGGGTATTCATCACCAATGTTTACTTTTACATCAAACGGCAACTTGAAATATGAGTATGCAAAGCACTCTAAGTTTGTAACTTGTTGAGTAACCGGGTGAATTCATCACAAATGTTTGCTTTCGTATCAAAAGGCAAGTGACAACTTAAAGAAGAGAACTAAAAAAAACTCTAGTTTGCTACTCGGTTTGTAGTATTGGGAAGGGGAACTCACGGATGAAGTTATTACATACTATAATTAGATTAATTGCATGACAAATATGATTGGGTTTGGAATTATGAATGAATAATTGCACTAAAGAAAGTGTGTATGCTTGGTTTTACTTTATTTGCTGTTGTTTATGTATTAAGTTGAAATTTCGATGCTTGCATGATGAGATCTCTTGGTGTGATGAGTTGAGCCTATTATTGATTATGATTCCTTTATTCATAGTTTTACTTTTTGCTCGTGGACAAGCAAAATCTTAAGTTTGGGGGTATTTGATGTGTATAATTTTTATATAAATATTTGTACTCAATTATCCATAAAAATTGCTTGTATTCGTCTATCATGTTAATAATTTATCTTATTTCGATAGATTTCAGTTAATTAATTAGTTTTGAAGGAATAAGATATTTTGATGCAAAAAGGTGAAGATTTTCAGTAAAAATTAACAAAGAAAATAAGGAGAGTGATTTATTAATTTTTATTGATTTGTTGAATTTTAAATTTTACAATTTGGTCATGTGAAAAACAAAATAGAAATTTTAAATTGCCAATAGAGGTGAAAATGAAATAAATAATTTTAAAATGGTTTAATTGAGCTAATGTGATTATTCGTTAGGTTAATTAATTTAAACTAATTATTTTTATTTTAAATCCTAAATTCTTATTTTATGTTGGGTGTGTGCAGCACGTGTTTCAAGAAAAAGAAAGAGAAGAAAAAGAAGTAAGAAATAAAGATCAAATCAAATAAGGAAAGAAATAAATAAAGATGTGGGGTTTTCTGCAACAATAAACCCTAATTCCCACGTTTCGGATCCCTATAAATACAATAGCAAAACAAGAGAAGAGGGGCACACCATACGAGAGAGGTAAAGCGACGGCTACCTCGATCTTTCCAAATTAAAAAAAATTGAGAAACAGAGAATAGGCTCTGTACTTGGGCGCTCTGTTATCAAAGACGAAGTCAGAGAAGCAGCAAGCTGACGTACTTGGCTCGGGAAACAAAACAAGAGAAGAACGGGTCAGCGCTGTGTGTGCTGACGTGGGCTTCGTGGCTCACAGTTCGAAGCAAGTCAGAGGAGAGGCAGAGGATGCTGACGTGGCGGCTCGAGTTCCCAGGCAACGAAACAGATAGAGGGAGAAAAAGAGGGAGACTTCGGCGCTGACGTGGGCGACGCTCGGCTCGAGACTGAACAACAGAAAGAAGGAGGAGAGAAAGATTACTGTTCGGCACAAAAATTGAGACTTCGGTTTGCAAATTTTTTTAACAAAACAGTTCTTTCTGTATCTCTTTTCTTCTTTCTAATTTTATTATGCAATCCAAGACAGTTTTTGTTAGTAGCAATTTTTTTATGAACTAATTTTATTTTTCTAGGGCTTTAATGTAGCCAAGTTTTGAGAGCACAATTTTAATTCCATATTATTTTTCTATTTTTCCATGGTTGTGTGTTTGATTATTGTTCTTAACGCTTACAATTTGTTGACCAACTTTTATATGATCTATTAAATCATGGAGGGACCGAACTGGTAATTTGTAATTTTGAATTAATAAAATTAAACACCGTTACAAGAGCGAACCGCTGTTAATGTGACCGTTAAGAAATCCATAGATCTTAATGAATTTTCAATTAGTAATTTGTGCATGAACTATGACAAATAATTAGTTGAGAATATTTTTGATATTTCTTGAGAGAGAATATTGAATAATTTTGAGATTTTGGTCTACAATTTGGAAAAATAATCTTTTTATTCACATGGAATTATAAATTGTGTGGGATAAATTAGGTGAAATCAAAAGCCCTAGAATTAATTTTGCAATTAATAAACAACAAAATTTCAGATTCCGCATCTTTTTAATTAATTTAGTTAGTCATTTAGATTAATTTAATTTAGATATTTCTTTTATTAAAAAATTGGTTTTCCAAATAGTAGTTAATCTAGTAATTTCGGTATTCAATAAAATAATTAGTCCTTGTGGGTTCGACACTCTTTTCACTTATCTATACTACTTGTTGCGATTTTATACACTTGCAAATAATATCACATCATTAATTGTAGAAGATATGCCTAAAAATGTATCTTTCAGGATTTGATTAAAGATTCTCATGGTGAAGAAATAGAATCAACTAATAATCATGTTATAGTTAGGGGATTTGACTGACAGTCCTAATTTGCTGAAAACCTTCTTTACTTGGGTTGTAAGTTAGACTTAATTGTGGACATTATTGAATTGATGGGCCTGGAGGCATCCCATGTTCTTCTTGTAGACTTGAGATGCGTGTGAAATTATTGTTTTGCTCTTGAGAAGATTTGAGATACGTGTTGAGATCTAGTGGCTTGTATTTTACCCATATAAGCATGTTCTCTCAAAAGCAAAGAAAAATTTTGTTAAACAAGTACTACTCCTCTTCACTTCGTACCATGATCGATGAATCCCTTTGCTTCGATCCAACAGTAAGTGAAGATGTATAGAATTTCTTTTAAAATAGGAAAATAGGTGGTGATAGTTTACTTTGTGTAAATTAGTCATTTAACCAATCGCTAATATCTCTATTATTATAATGGGAGAAGACCTTAGTGTCATTTGTCAATCTACCGATCCATATATTGCACGTGCATAACTAATATGAATGAGATCTCAGGTTCGAGTTCTCACTACGTCAGATTTTTTACTTTATTTTTTTTAATATATTAAATGTGCATCACACGTGTAAATTACTATCTATCTATCTATCTATCTATCTATAATACAAACTCTATTCTCTAATCTCTAATCTCTAATCTCTAGTATCTCTATTATTATAATGGGATAATGGGAGAAGGCCTTAGTGTTATTTGTAAATCTAACAACATGTGCAACACACGTACATAGTTAATATAAAGGAGGTTTCAAGTTCGAGTCTTCCCTACATCAGAGTTTTTATTTTTATTTTTATTTTTTATAATTACTAAAACGTGCATTGCACGTGTAAATTGCTAGTATAATTGCAACGACGAATATGTTGATTGAGTTAAAGTCTAATATGCCAATTGCAAAGTTAAAGTGAGACTTCCCTCAAAAATTAAAAAATAAAAAAATTTAAAAAAAAAAAAAAGGTCTAAGTGAGACGAGAAACATGAGCTATATATGGGATTAGGTGTATATGAGAAGGGAAAGATTTTGCACGTAATGTAAGTTATTTGTTTTTACTATTTTCATATTTGCAAAAATTTATTCATCACTAATTATCTTTCTTTTTTTTTCCTCTCCTTTTTTTGCTGGAGCAAGTATTGATCAGTTTCATCATAAGAATATGGTTGTATAAAGCATCCAAAGATATTTCTCAGTTTTCTATATTAATAGATTGGGTTTGCATATCATAGTTTTGCTTCATTCGATGTCCTTGATGTCTATTCTATTGAGAAGTAGCTCTCACACTCTCCTTCATGTTTCACTCTCTTTTATGTTTGTGGGTGGTTGGATAGTGGCCGGGGTGGACAACATGTAGTTGCAGTGTCGGAGATGGATAATTTGCTCGCCAATGAACCACCATCTCCTGGAAAAGGAGCCATCAACCAACACCGCCCACAAAGGTAAGAAAAAGAGAGCGTGGGAGAAGAGAAGAATGCTCAATTAACTTGTTAGTAGTTACACACATGACGCATTTGATAAATACACAGCTACATTCTCTCTCTCTAGCTAAACAGTAAATATGGGAGTCCGAATACAAAAATTACTTTCATTCAAACATTCTATGAAGAACGACCTCCTGATAATCTTGTGCAAGATAGTGTTTGTACGAACAGTGAGAAAACTCGTACGATCATTAAATATCTCCCATTAAAATGTTGGAGGTGATGATATCATAGCAAGGTAGTCTCAACAAGCTCAAGTAGTTAACTGCCGCTCTCTTAGAGCGATAGAAGGCAATAAAAGAAATTTCTTTTCAAAATGACCCACTTTTTGAAACTATTTTCTCAACTAACCCAATTTCCAAACTAATCTCATGGTTAGACTTGCGGTAGGAGATATGGAATGAAACGTTTTCCTCTTGATTAAAATTCGATGTTGAAAAATTGAGAGACTAAATTTAACATCGAATCTTAATCTCGTCCTCCAATATAACCCTAAACATATTCCAAATGAAGACTGTTCTATGAAATGTTAGGGGGTTGGGGAGGAGGGGCAAATTGGAGATGGTTAGAGATGTTAAGAACACGTCTAGAACTGACATTGTGGGTCTTCAAGAAAGCAAAATCTCACATATGACTAGTCTTAAGAGTGTTTTGTGTGTGTGTGTGTGTTGGGGGGGTGGGGGGGTGGGTGGGTGGTAAGGTCTCAGAATGGGAATGGAAGATCTCTTATTCCGTTGAGGCATTAGGGGGCGTCGCCATTGGTTTTAACCCCCGATATTTTCGCTTGTCTGAATGAGGTTCGAGGGAACTTTTTGTTATCTATTCTTATCCAGCGACATAGCGAGAACTGGATGAAGATAATCTCAGTGGTATATGGCTCGAACAAGGCATCTCACAGACCTATGTTCTGGGAGGAAATCCGCTCTATCCAAACTCGATGGCAACACCCTTGGATAGTGGGGGGATTTTAACATCACTAGATTCGCTTTCGAACATCGAGGGAGAGGATCTTGCTACGAGAGATGAGTTCAACCGAGTTATAATGGATCTTGAACTGGTTGACATCCCAATCCCAAATAGACTGTTCACTTGGTCTAATTTGCAATCATCCCCTATTCTGGCAAAGTTGTATAGAGTGATGATCTCACTGGATTGGGAAGCTAAATTCCCACTAGTTGGTGCCAAATCAATCCATAGACCCACATCTGATCATGTGCCCATCTTACTTGACTCTTGAGAATGTCACACTAGTAAATTGAAGAAAATCAAGTTCGAGAAAACTTGGCTGCATATTCAGGGTTTTCATCACCTTGTAATGGAAAGTTGGGTGCTCCTTACTAGGGGTATTGAGGTGGTTGCGATCTGGTTGCGATCTGGTGTGAAAATATTCGGCATCTCCGGGCTAAGTTGAGAAATTGAAAGTGGTTTGCGACCATCTAGATAGCAAAAGAGTCTATCCTTCAGGATATTGATGACTTGGATAGACTAGAGAAATCTACAGACCTCGCCCAAACAGAACAATAGACTGTTATCGTTAAGGAAGGATATTGCGCAACTGTACAAATTAGAAGAGATCAAGTGGTAGCAAAGGTCCAGAATTTCGTGGATCAAAGCGGGAGATGCAAATACGGACTTTTTTCAGCAGGTGGCTAGCGCACGTCGGAGATCAAATATTATCTTATCTATCCAAATAGAGTCAGAGGTGATTAAAGAAGAAAATGATATTGATCTTGCATTCCAAAATCACTTCAAAAACCTGTTTGGATATAAAACGGATTTTAGGATCCCATTAAGAGAGGATTCCTAGCAGAATGGGCCAGAGGGTCTTGATCAGTCGCTATATCCCCTCGAATCCACATTAACGGAAGAAGATGTCAAAGGAGTGGTGTTCCAGATGGGTGATGATAAAGCTCTCAGTCTTGACGAACTCCCGAAATTTTTTTACCAAACCTCCTGGGATGAGATCAAAGTTGATCTTATGGCAGTCATTTATGAATTCTATGACCACAAACTTAAACTGGGGAGACTCAATTATGCAGAGGTTATCCTTATCCCCAAGAAAGAAGATGCTTTGAGAGTTGGCAACTTTCGTCCTATCAGCCTACTCAATTACTCGGTCAAGATAATTACCAAGATCCTTGCTAACAGATTAAGCAAGTTAATGGATTGAATGATCAGTATCGAGCAAACTGGATTTATTAAGAGACACTATATTCTGGATTGCGTTGTTACTATAGAAGAAATGATTCACCAATGTTATGTCTCGAACGACAAGAATTTCTTGTTAAAACTAGACTTCGAGAAAGCATACGATTCAGTCGAACAGGACTGTCTTCTTGAAGCACTTAAATGCAGCAGATTTGGGACAGATGGATCAGATGGATTAGACACTACCTTTATACCAGTAGGTCGGCTATTCTGGTCAATAGGAAGGCTGAAAGGTTTTTCTCGTGTGGCAGAGATCTTAGACAGGGGGATCCATTCTCACCCCTACTTTTCACGTTTGTTTCACATGTTCTTAAAGGCATGATGGATAACTGTCGACAAGCGGGCTTGATTAAACCAGTGGCTAGGGGTAGAAGTGGGTCTGGATGCTCAATCCTACAATACGCAGACGATACCCTTCTATCATGATGGATAAATGTCGACAAGTAGGCTTGATTACACCGGTGCCTAGGGGTAGAAATGGGTCTGGATGCTCAATCCTATAATATGCAGATGATACCCTTCTATTTGGGAACGAGGATTTGGAGGAGACTATTACCTTCAAAGGAATCTTGTAGTGCTTTGAAGTCTGGTCGGGCCTCAGGGTGAACTTCCATAAGAGCACCCTCATTCCTATAGACATGATAGAAGAGGAACCACGAGATCATGCAAATTGCCTGAACTGTAAGCTTGATAACTTCCATATTAAGTACTTGGGACTCCCTCTCCGCCCAGGCAAACTAAAGAAAACAAATTGGTTGTCGATTATCAACCGAGTTGAAGCCAAACTGGCTGTTGGAAGGGTAAGTCTATGTCATTAGGGGGTAGAGTGACCCTCATCAACTTGTTATTATCTAATCTCCTGACATATTACTTATCATTTTTTGAATTCCCGAAATGGGTCATTCAATGAATTGACCGGGTTCGAAAGATATTCCTCTGGAAAAGAGGCTAATGCAAACAAAGGGAGCTACACTCTAGTTAGATGGGAGAACGCATGCATGAAGAAGAGTCAGGGTGGGCTTGGCACCATTGACCTGAGAGACATGAATTTAGCCCTCATAGGCAAATGGTGGTGGAAAGTGTTTCTCCTTAATAGGAAAGGTTGACATGATTTTTTCTACTCTTACCTCCTAGGAAAGGGGATGCGAAGATTTAGGTTCTGGTTGGTCCCTAAGTGTCTTCGTTCTGGAGAGGGGTAGCCAAAGCCTATGACTTGTTTCATAGCTGTGTCACATCCTTCAGTGGCAACGGCCCGATGACCAGGTTTTGGTGAGACAAGTGGTGTGGAGATCACTCTCTGAGAGAGTTATTCCTTGAACTTTTTAAGCTAGCTTCTCAACCTAACATTTCAGTAGCCAAAACTTAGAAGCGTGGATCTTGGAAACCCTCCTTCAGATTGTGACTCAATCTGAAATCCTAATTGAGACTAGGGGCATTACAGTCTTACATTGACCAATCAGGGGTTAGATGTGCTGAAGGTCCAGACCGGAAAGCATGGGGGTTGGAGAAGAATGGCACATTCACAGTTAAGTCGTTATATAACCGCATCCACTTTAGAGGGTGTAGTGCAAAGTGGTCAACGATTATTTGGAAAGCCAAAGTGCCATTGAAAATAAGTGTTTTCCTCTGGCTAGTTTTCAACGATGCGATTTTAACAAGAGAGAAGCTGGCTAAAAGGCAACCGCACATTGCTACTAACTGCGGTTTCTACAATACTCACGCGGAAACAAAAACTGTTCTTTTCTTAGAATGCCCCAGAAGTAAGGTTGTTCTCCGCGAGGTCTTGATGGCCCTCAGCACATCGGTATATCCATAGGTATATGAAGACCTATGGATTTGACCCACCTTCGCTAGTAAGAGATGTAAGATGAGGGAAGCATGGTATATCACTATTGCCGCAATAACCTTATTTTATGGCTTGACAGAAATAACATTTACTTTTATGGGACTTATAATATTATTTCTAGTAATCTTACTCATATTATGTATCTTATTTCCTTTTGGGCTACAGGAACGGCGACGGGACCAAGAGGGAGTATCGCCAGAGAATTTGAGGTGGAGGAGTTTTATGATGAGGAGGTAGTGATTGGTCCTACCTTGGACTAATACGGTGTGTCACGACTTAGATGCTCACCCTCCAGGGCTTTGTTGGAGGGGGCCTCTTATATCATGTTTCTTTCATTTGGATTCTCTTATATGTTTAGATTTTGTTGTATCTGCCCCACCCTCCTATGCACTTGAAGGTATTATGTTTTATTTCATGCATTGTAATTTTTGTATTTGAGCCAAGTACTATGGGTTTGTTTTTATTAACTCCTTATTAATGAAACATGGTGGCTAGACGCCACCTTTTCTTCACAAAAAAAATCATAGGTGGACCAGTTAGCATAGGTCACAGTTGGGAATAGCGGCCTCGAAAAAGGAGAATGTGAAGAGGCCAACTGCGGCGTGACAATCGAATAGGCCGTAGCCCCTAACTGCGGCCTATGAGGGATAGTTGGAAAAATCGTTTCGAAAAGTTGGTCATCTTGGGAAAAAATTCTAGTAGGAGAAGGTAATTAAGCACAGGATTCCGTTAGAACAGATCTATGAACATTGCAGCCTAGGATACTAATGAATTCATATGCAATGAATTGCTTACAAGTTTACAAGAAGAGTTGAACAAGATGTTTAGTCCTCAAGCAACAAATACCACCAACAGCAGCAACAAAAACAAGAAGCAGGAAGATGTTGTATACAAGGAAGTGAGTTCCCTATTGGAGACAACTCTGGAACCCTAAAAGCCAATTCAGCAACATCGGCAAACACAGAGAAAGAGAAAGAAAGAGTGGCTTCAAAACAAAACAAAAAAACAAAAAAAACTATATTCTTGTTGCCAATTGAAAGCCCACACAAAAACACAGAGGAAAAGGCCACCCCCTTGCCTCATGTTTTCTGCAGCTTAAATAGGGTTGGCATTCGGGTCGATCCGGGCTGGGTCGGACCCGACCTGCCCGGGTTGAAGCCTAACTTGGGCGGGTTCGGCTCGGGTCAGGGTGGTAACTGGTTCGGGCCGGACCGGGTTTGAAATGGGAAATGCCGACCCCGTCAATCTGCGAACCCATTAGGGTCGAACCCGTTTCAGGGTCGGGCCGGGTCGCGGGATGGCCCGTTTGATTTTTTTATTTTTATTTTTATTTTTTTACTTTACTACTTCACTTCACTTAAAATAAAAATTTACAACAAGTTTAACTTTATAAAAGTGATAAAATGCATATATTATTGATTATTCATTTCAACTACTATGATTTTTTTACAAGTTTTTTACATACAAATTACAAATACAAGTTTTTTCTCCTCTTTTAACCTAAATATAAATAAATAAAAATTTTACAACAAGTATAAGAGATTAAGAATTAAACAAAATTGTATATATTTATTCATTTGAACTTCTATGAAATTTTTACAACTTTTTACATACAAATACTGTTTAAAATATATACAAATTCTTTCAATTACATGTTTAATAGGATAATCTAGAGTTCGAGATAGCCTAAAGTTTGATTGAAGAGAGGGTATTGGACTACTGTCGTGCACCTCTACTTAAAATAAACCTAGGATCTCATCGCCCTAAATTCCCTAATCTTGTAGTTGGACTTCAGGGGAGTTGTTCCACTTGTTGATATAGATGCCGCTTTTCCTTAAGTCCTGTCTTCCGCCTTCATCCAATCTTCAGTGCACACGAGTATCTCTAACAAATCCGGCTTCAAGTGGTTCCTGTAATCTGTTAGAACTCTGCAACTCAAAGAAAAAGCACTTTCAGAAGCAACTGAGGAGACAGGTTGAGTTAGGAGATCTTTAGCCATATGTGAAAGAATAGGAAAATGAGTTTTATGTTCTTTCCACCATTGTAGCACTTCAATCTTAGTACTAAAAACTCTCACTATTTTGTTGATTATACCAATTTAATTCATTAGGTGCATTAATCCTGAGTTTTTTTTATTGAATACGAGCAAGTAAATTAAAAGTGGCATCTTCTAATTTACTCTTACCCTTATCTCTAAAAGTAGAAGAAGAAGAAGAAGTAACTATACTAGTTGTACTACTAGATGAAAAAGTTCTATCATAATAATCATACAAGTTATTCAGTGTCGATTCAAAGCTAGTTAAAAATATGTCGCAATCAATTTCAGATTCATCTCCAAGTAAAGTAAAATACATTTCAATCAAACTCCTCGTACCCGCTAATTTGATACGAAGATCCATAACAGTAGCACTACAACACAATATAGGAGAGGATTAAAATACTTCAAACAAAATTTATAAGCGGGAAGAACAATATGGCCAATGTATTCGTCCGAAATCATTTATCGAAAAGTTTGCATCATTGTAATGATTGAAATAAAAATACTACTAGAAGTAGTATCATAAGATGTAGAAAACATCAAAGTTGCAGTTTTAAAAGGTTCCAAAACTCGTAATAAAGATTCGGCAAAAATACCAAGATTAGGCAGTCATTTAAAAAATTTCCATGTTTTTTACAAGACAAAAATCGTTTATAATATCTTTGTATTGAGTAACAACATTTAGTAAATTGAAAGTAGAGTTCCATTGGTGTTTAACATCTTTACGAAATTTCTAAAATGTATTCCCGTAGCATTACACCATACATTAAATTCTTGAAGCATAGGACCACTCAAAGCAATAAAATGTACATAATTTTTAATTGTAATTATATATGAATCGACCACTTTCAATGCATCTTGTACACATAAATTTAAAATATGATACACACATCTAACATGAAAAATTGCCTTACATGGAGGAACTAATTGTGTTTCTAATATACTAATCGAAGAATTATTGTTAGATGCGTTATCAAAACTAATAGTGAAAATTTTATCACGAATATAATATAAATTACAAACTTCTAAAATACGTGTTGCAATAACTAGTCCACTATGGGGATATGGCAAAGCCACAAGTGAGATGATTCTCTTTTCATCCAATCACTATCTATCCAATGACAAGTTGAGCCCATCATCGGAAATCGTTACAACCTTTTCAACTATCGGAAGTTAACGATACTCTACAAGTTAAAGAATACAAGACTGCAATTAAAGCGTCTCTCATTTCGTTATAAAGTTTAAAACAATCGGAGTTTAGTGTGTTTCTAGGAATTCTTCTAAAATGTGAATTTAGTGCATTTTGGTTAAAAGACTCAACACTCCTACTCTCGGAATAGGGAAAAGGTAGCTCATTTTTAATAATTAATCGGGCCATTTCCTGGCGGACAAGTTCGAGGTCATAGAGTTGATTATCTATTTGTCCGGTTCTAGGGTTGATTTTTTGTTGGCCTTATTGGTCTTGTACTAAATATTTGTGTACATTTAAAATGTGTCGTTTAATTGTATCCGTTCCTTCACCCTTCTTCCATTTATAACTCTTGTCACAATGTTTACAAATCTTATGTCCTACACCCGGATTATTCTCATTGGGAATATAGTCATAAAATTTGTGTCAATCACTTATTTCTCCCCTAGTTTTTCTACTACTAGTGAGTTCGGTTTGTTGTATTTATGTGTCAACATCATGCATTTCTTCTTCTATTTCGTGTGTAGGGATATCGTGAGTTCCTTACCATAATATTATGTGTAAATTCAGGTTCAATTTGTGGGACTATTGGAGGCTGACGTGAAGTACCGGTGGAATTTTTTCCACTTTGGCTACGGCCACTACCTCGTGATCTAGACATGGTAATAGTGTATGTGAAAAAAAATTCTAGTATTTTACTAGTATATGTGAAATAGTAGAAAACAATTTAGGAGGTATATGTTTAAAAAAAAAAATCTAAAAAACAATAGGAGGGTTGAGAGAGAGAAAAGCGAAAAACCAACAAACAAGTATGATACAGAAAATTAGAACTACAATAAAATTCAAGAGAATAGGAGGGTTGTGAAATTTTGATACCCTACTTCGCGGATAATCGAATATACAAATGAGAGAAAATAAAATTTGAGAGTAGTCGGTAATCCGGTAGTCATTGAAACTTGAAAGAGAGAGAGAGATAGAGAGAGAGAGAGAGAGAGAGAGAGAGAGAGCTTCTTTGTTGGAGGAGTTGAAGTAGACGTAGTTAAGAGTTGAATCAACACAATTCGGTACGATCGAAAATTTTAACTTCTTTGTTGCTTGCTTCTTTGTTGAAAAAACTTGATTGAATTGAGATTGAATTGAGTAGTAGTAGTAGAGAGAGTAAGAGAGTAAGGTGTGGAAATTTTTAGATTGAATTAAGGGGGTATTTATAGGGAGAAAAAACCAAAACAAAAACAAAACAAAAAAAAGCCAGCAGCCCGGCTCTGGACCGTTCGAACGTTTGACCCGTGCGGGTCGACCCACGGGTTCGCGGGCGGGTTTGACTAGATCAACGGATCTAGCGGGTTTGATTTGCAAATTTTACGACCCGGGTAGACCCGAACCCGAACCACATTGTTGTGGGCCGGGTTCGTCTGCGCGGGTCGCGGGTCAACCCGACCCGGTTGCCATTCCTAAGCTTAAGCCCCACTTTTCACATTTCTCTGACAAAAACCATGTTATTCATTTCTTGGATAAATTTATGAATAAAACCCATCACTTTTGTAGTAGTATCAACCATCTCCTTAAATCAATAACTAGCAATCTATACGACCGATGCACGATTTTATTTTTTAAGCTCCTACTTTGTCCTTTTTTTTTAAAGTAAAGACTACAACATAATCTACCTTTGAACCTGCGACCTCCCTTTACCCGAGGCTACTCTTTACAAATATTACCCCTTGTGGAACGAATTTTTATTTTATATAAATGACATTTTCATAAATAATTATGTCTTAAATGAATTTAAACTTTGAGGGTATTATAGTAACTGACAATAATTGAGTAAATTGATGATTAATATAACTTCCACTTAAAATGGTGTGGTTGAGATTAAATCAGTCAAATTTGGTTGTCTACAAATTACATAACTCCAACTCTCCCATTATTGTATTAGATATGATAATACGTGAAATTAATCATTATGAACTTTGTAGGACTGATTTATCTTTTGTATAATCTAACACTAAAATACTTGTCTTGCATATTTTTCTCTTGTATTCTTTATAAATCTCTGATCCAAATCTATACACTGTAATCTTGTTTCGTACGCGGCTTAGAGGGGGGGGATAGTTCCATTCTCCACTTCATTCCCTTATTTGGTAAAATGTACGCATATTTTAGGAGTGAATACTCAATTCCCTAACTAAAAAAATCTTCAATTTCATTTCCCCCAAACCATGTGGAATTTCTCTTCTCCCATGGGAATAAAACTATAAAAAACTATTCCATCTCCGTTACTTATGTCCACCTCCATCACCACCGCCACCACCACTGCTACCATCGCGGCCC
The DNA here is from genome assembly GCA_017893485.1 of Hemerocallis citrina. NCBI lineage: Eukaryota > Viridiplantae > Streptophyta > Magnoliopsida > Asparagales > Asphodelaceae > Hemerocallis > Hemerocallis citrina. Next base: position 97,345,367 of record CM030368.1, read on the forward strand.
GCCACCACCATTGTCGCCACCACCACCACCACCACCACCACCACCACTGTTGATATCACTGCCACCATCACTATCGGCACTACCACCGCCACCATTGCCGTCACTGTCACCACCACCACCGCCACTATCATCACCACCACTACCATCACTGCTATCACTGCCACAACTGCTCACCTCTGCCCTTCTCACTTTTTCTCACTATGCTTTTTCATCTAGTAAGTTATTTTCGTAAATTTAATATATGAGATGGAGTATTCCCGAGAATATATTATATAGTATTACACACGGTAATATAGCATTCCCATGAATACACACTCTCTCCATCATATTCTAAAATATTTCATTTCCAGGAACAGTTCAATCCGCGAATCAAACACACCCAGTAGTCAAATCATTAAATACTGGGGAGAGGCAATGGTCTTGGAAATATACCTAAAATATTTCTTTAGATTTACAATATTTATAAATATTTCTTTAGATTTAGAATCTTTATTTTTTGGTCATTTTCTTTTAGATTTATATCTTTTTTTATTTGATTATATTTGATACAATCTCGGAGATATTTGTCAGGATTTATTCCTAACTTAATAAGGGACAATATAGGCTAAGTTTACTTGGGCACTAAGTCAATAACTACCAACCCTAACAAGTATCTTAATGTTACTACTCTATAAATACAGGAGAAAATATTGTATCTAAGTATCCTTAAGAGAAATAAAGAAACTAGCTATATAATTCAAAGATCATTGTAATCAGAGAGAGAGAGAGAGAGAGAGAGAGAGAGAGACTAAGAGGCATATGTTTTGTAATTCCCTTACTATTTAATTGAATATTGGTTCCGAAATATCCTCTTTTGTTCTTCTTTCTATTATTTTTCTACTTGTTGCAAATCCCATTTATTTTGCCGAATTCTCCGAAGAAAAATGAGTTATTGTGTAACTATCTAATTCCGCAATTTTGACTTAACAACTGGTATCATAGGACAGAGTTAGAAGAACCAATCAAAGGTGATGGCTTCTACTTCCGACACCGCTTCAACGACTTGTCTCCTATGGAGAAGATCGATGGCAACAAGATGGAACGAAGATAAAACAGTACTTATACTACCAGGAAGGCAGGCTCGAAGATAAAACAGCACTTAGACTATCATCTTTCTCGACATAAGCATTGTGAAGAACGCCTATGACAAAGCTAAATACTCGTCGATCCATGCTCGACGGAGGAGTCATTACCGAATTGACAACTCATCAACTACAACATGTAAAAATGTCCAACTCGGCGTTGAACTTAGAAGGATGCCCGAACTAGCTAAAAATCCTCAAGGTGTCTATCCATGTCTGAAAGATGAGTCACTACCGAACTTACAACTCTTCCAACAACTACATGTGAGAAGTCCTACCCGACATTGAACCAAGAGAGGTGCTTAAAACCCTGCATGTGATGAGAGCTAATAAGAGAGAGAGAGCCATGTTGAAGTGGCTGACCCATTTAGCCAAAGGAAGTACACATAGCTCGTTGACCCATGAAGACCTTCTAGTTGGAGGAGGATAATCATGTTTGAGCCAATGAGGAGATTGTTGGAAATATGACTCAAATATTTCTCTAGATTTATAGTCTTTATTCTTTGGTCATTTTCTTTTAGATTTATGTCTTTCTATATTTGGAATATTTGGTACAATCTCTTGTTACTATCTTGTGATATCTATTAGAATTTATTCCTAACTTGATCAGGGAGAATATATTGGACTTAAGGGCTAAGTTTACTTGGACACTAAGTCAAACACTACTAACTCTAACAAATATCTCAAGATTACTAGTTTATAAATACAGGAGAATATATTGCATCTAGATATCATCAAGAGAGAGAGAGAAACTAGCTATCTAATTGAGAATTTGAGAGATCATTGTAATCAGAGAGAGAAAAATAAAAGAGAAAGATTAAGAGGCATATATTTTATAATTCCTTTACTATCTAATTGAATATTGATTTCGAAATATCTTCTTTTCTTCTTTCTACTAATTTTCTACTTGTCGTAAATCTCATTTATTCTGCCAAATTTTTCGGAAAAAAACAAGTTGTTGGGTAACTATCTAATTCTGCGAGTTTGACATAACAAAAGCAATCCTATAAAGTACTTAATCTATCTCGTATATTCTAAAATGATGAGGGGGGCAAAATTGATAGTAAACAGAAACCTCTCTCAATTACAAAACGGGGGAAGTTCTCTTTCTACATCACTATTTAGATTACGATTAGTGTTGTCTTAGTTTCGAACCATGCCTTAAATGGACCACAAACATGATAATAGTATTGGTTATAAATGTAGTAGTAATATATAGTGGTAGGAATACCTATCCAAATCAAATAGTACTTGTATACTAGTCAGTACTATATACACTCACCATACAAATAGTTCATACTCAGAAACCAAAATCTTGCAAAAACAACCATTTTTAAATCTTCGTTTCTTTCAGAAACACAAAAGACAGGAGCAAGCCAAACCAACCTTCAGAGATACTGTGCCAACCTGAATTGCTTGTAGCCAATCTAAGCAAACGGACAGCAGCTGCTGTAAGCAAAAGATAGAAAGAGCACCCATCGACAACTATGACAATTGCCGACTCCCTTCACAAATTACAGTAGCCAAATTGCTAAAGAGTCATGAAAGGAACCTACCGTGATACCCTTTGTAAATAAGAGACAACAGCCATAGTACTAGTATCCTACTGGGAGCTGTACAAGCCAACACATTTTCCCAAACTTTAATAACCAACAAATAATAATACAAGTATGATAATGTTCTGCTCCCTACAAAGTTCATGACAAGGTTGATGACTGCAAAGTGAATTGAGCTGATTCTTTTGTTGTTAATGAACCAGTATTATTCTCAGTCACAACCTTTTGGAACCTTTTGAGGAGGCAGAAGCAGAACACAACACAACACAGAGAGCCAAAATGTGGTCCATACTTCAAACTCAAGAGGCCTTCTACTCCACCTATATAATATTTAAGATTTGTTTTTTAAAGGGAAATATTCCAGTATTCTTACTTCACAACTTTTTTTAAAAAGAAAATGTGGGAGTATGGACACTCTGTTTAATTAATAAGAAATTAACAAAACAAACCCAAAATATTGGGTAAATGTACAAAAACAACAGAACATGAAATAAAGCATAAAACCTCCAACTAACATAGGGGGGTGAGACAAATAGAACATAACGAGTATACGTACAATAAAAGAGATCCCTCCAACAAAGCCCTGAAGAGTGGGAATCCACTACATGGGACACCACTCAATCAAGGGTAGGCCTGATCACGATATCCTCAACGCTAGCCAAAGGTAGACTCTTAACTTTCAGAGGAGCCTTAGCCTTCTAGAGAATATTTGACCAATGTTGTCTAAATCCTCTAAAGCTAATACGGTTATAGATGGAACGTATCATTAAGGACCCATTCTTTTGCAATCCCCAAGCTTTCTGGTCTGGTCCATGAGAGCACCCCACCCCTGACTGTGCAATGAAGGATTGCAATGCTCCCAGCCTCAATTGGGACTCCTGAGTAAGTCGTGATCTGAAGGAGGATCTCCATGATCCGCTTTTCCAAGTCTTGGCAACCGAGATGTGAGGGTGAGTCACATGTTCGTACAGTTCTAGGAACAATTCTCTGAGTGAGTGTAGTCCACACCATTTGTCCCACCATAATTTAGTCGTAAGACCATTGCCTATGAACGACATGAAACATGACGTAATTGTTAAATGGGTCAAAGGCTTTTGGCCACCCTTTTCCAGAACCATGAGACACCGACCCTACTCAGAAACCCAATCTCCATGTCCCTTTACCTTATAGGTAAGACTGAAGAAAGTCTTGCTAACCTTCAACCTACAAGGTGAAACACTTTCCACCACCATTTGCCAAGGAGAGCGAGATTCATATCTCCCAGGTCGATGATGCCCAACCAACCATCAACTTTCTTCATGCAGGGGCTTCTTCCATCTGATCAGATGGTAGTCCCCCCTGTTGAGTTTTAACTGCGGAATAACTCACCAACGAGATGCAAAAATAATAAAATCAAAAGCAAGAATACAAAAGAACAACCAAAAGCAACACATAAGAACACATGAGATATTTTCGAGGTTCACCCAATGTAATGGCTACTTCCCCGCGCAGAGGCACTCTTGCAATTTCCACTAAAAATATGAAGTACAGGTTTACAAATCTCTCAAGAAGTCACCACCAAGGTGTAGGGTTTCTCTCTATCTCCCTCTCTCTCAATGACGGCTGATAGATCTTTCTTTTCTTTTCACATAGACCTAAAATCGTACACAATACAATATATATAGGTTTACACAACTTCTAATCTCAGCCGCTCATCAATCAGCGTCGCGACGGTCGACCAAAACTCATGTACGATCGACTGGTTCATGCTTTCGACTATACAAGATCTAACAGAGAGTGGGTTGGTCGACTGCGCGATCGACCGGTCATTCTTTCAAGTATACAGGAATGCAACAGAGAACGAGACGGTCGACTGCGCGGTCGGCCGTGCATTGCTTGTACATAGTAGGTCAGGGGGCGCGGTCAACCGCAAATCTGTCTGTAGCTTCAGACTGCTATTGACCTGTTTGCTCCCACTTTGACACTCCTTCTCGTATGTCTTCTTCAACCCCATTATCGTGTATTTGGATCCACAAATCCTAACAATCTCCCACTTGGAGACATACACGAAGTATCTAACCTATTCTTCATTCTTCCACTGGCCTAGTCTATGTCTGTGCCTCTGCGAGTCTCCTCATCAATTAACCTAGAGACAATCCAATAGCAGTATAGCGAAACTGACGTTTCCTACTATTCACTACCTTTGTGAGCATGTCCGCCAGATTCTTAGTGTCAAGAATCTTAGATAACTTCAACCATTTCTTCTCAACCGCGATTCTAATAAAATGATGCCTCATTTGAGTGTGTCAAGTCCTTTGATATGCCGAGCTTTTTGCCAAGAAAACTGTACTTTGACTGTCACACCATAGCTCACCTATGGGTTGATTTCTGCCCAACTGTTTCATAACCTCCGAAATCTACAACATGTCTTTCATTGCTGTAAGTGCCATATACTCTGACTCCATGGTTGACTGTGCTACAACATTTTGTAACTGTGAAACCCAACTGACAGTTTTTTCTCCAACTGTAAATACATACCCTGTAATACTTCTACAACCATCACGATTGCCTAAGAAATCTGTATCCACATAACCATGTTTTGCAAAGAACCTCCCCCAAACAAAGAAAAATCTGAAGTACCTGCTACATATCTAAGAATCCACTTTACTGCATCTCAATGCTGTTTACTGGATTCTTCATGAAATGGCTGACAACTCTCACTACTTGTGCGATGTCTGGTCTTGTAGACATCATCGCATACATCAAACTCCCAACGGTTGAGGCATAAGGAATAGTGGCCATTTCCTCCATCTCTGCCCCTGTCTTAGGACACAAGTCTATTGATAACTTGAAATGAACAGCCAAGAGATAAGTGACTGGTCTCGCGCCATCCATATTGAATCTCTTTAACACCTTCTTCACATAGTCCGCTTGCGATAACCAAAGCTTCTTGCTTTTCGTATCTTTACTAATCTTCATGCAGAGGATTTGCTTTGCTTCACCCACGTCCTTCATCGAAAACTCTGAAACTAGCATCTTCTTCACTTCCTTGATGTTCTCCATACATAAACCTGCTAACAACATGTCGTCCACATACAACGCCAAGGTAACTATATCATTGTCCTCATATCTACGAACATGCACACAATGATCTATTTTGCATCTATCAAAACTTTTTCCTCTCATAAGGCAATCAAACTTCAAGTACCATTGTCATGGTGCTTGTTTTAGTCCATAAAGACTCTTCTTTAATCGACACACCATGTCTTCTTTCCCTTTAGCTTCAAAACTTGTAGGTTGTTTCATGTACAGCTCTTCTTCGACATCACCATGGAGAAATATTGTTTTCACATCCAATTGCTGCAAGTGTAAGTCTTCAACTGTCACAATACTAAGCAGACCCTCATTGAAGCCATCTTCACAACCGGTGCAAAGATCTCACTGTAATCAACACATTCTCTTTGAGAGAATCCTTTCACAACAAGCCTAACCTTGTACCTTTTACTGCCATCTGCCTCATCAATGACTCTAAAAATCTATTTGTTCATACGAGCCCATTTCCTTGCAGGTAACTTGGTTAACTCCCAGATTTGGTTATGTTCCAAATAGTTCATCTCGTCCCTTATGGCTAACTCCCACTGAATTTGAACATCATCCTTCAAAGCCTCATCAGTAGTCTCTGGCTCTCCTGAATCTGTGTATAGAACGTGCTCATGAACAATACTAGCTAATGGATCAAAATATTGGTTGGCCTTCTCTCTCGTGTCGATCTCCTCAATGTGGGAACCAGTTCACCGACCGGTTCAGGTTCACCTAACTACTCTGGCTGTACCTGTTCGTCTTGGATAACCTTCTTATTCCCAATAGGCTCACCATGAGCCTCCTGTGCTGCTTATGGTACTTGTTCCTGCTGCTGCACTATAGGGCCCCCACCATTAAGACCACTTTCAAAATCTGAATCTGAATCTGAGTCTGAACCACAATCTGACTCTGAACTGGTTGTACTGTCTGTATGCATGTCCTTGTATAGGACCTCTTCATTGAACACTACATTCCTGCTGCGAATGACCTTGTTATTCCCAAAATTTCAAAGTCTGTAACCATACTGATCACCGCCATATCCAATGAATACACACCTCCTGGACTTAGAGTTCAGTATCTTCCTTTCCTCCCAGTCAATTAGTGAATATGCAATACAACCATAAACTTTCAAATGTGAATAATTGACAGTTTTACCTGACCATAGTTCTTGCGGAATGGCCGCATCAAGGGCACTAGACGGGCAACGGTTAATCAAATACACTACTGCATCCACTGTAGCGGCCCAAAGATGGACCGGAAGACCCGCATGAAGTCTCAAGCATCTCGTCCTTTCAAGTATTGTGCGGTTCATTCTTTCTGCTACATCATTCTCCTATGGAGTCTTAGGAATTGTCCTCATTTTTTTGATGCCTTCCAATACCAGATAGTCAACAAACTTTTTGCTTGTGTACTCATCTCCATTGTCAGACTTTAATGTTTTCACTTTGCAACTCATCTCATTCTCAACTCTGACCTTCCAAGCTTTGAATACATCAAATACCTCACATTTCTCGTGAATTGCACGAATCCAATCTGTCCTTGTAGCATCATCAATGAATGTAACGAAGTATCCCTTACCACCATAAGAGTATTCTTGAGCTGGACCCCACACATCTGTATATACCAACTCTAACTTCCTAAGCTTCTTCTCACGCCCACTCAACTGAAAGCTAACTGTCTTCTGTTTATCCATCACGTAGCTCTCACATAAATCCATCTCAACCTTCTTAAGCCCTGGCAAAAGAACCCTAGAACAAAGCTGTTTGATACCATTTTCACCAAGGTGCCCCAACCTGACACGTCATAGAATTGAAGAGGAACTATATGTTGATGAAGTAGCAATGATATCACTGGAATCACCTCCTCTGAATAAGTACAATGTGTCACCACGCTTTTCTTTTGCTACCAACCTGGCACCTGTAGTCACCATTTATTCTCCATGCCCAAAAGTTATTGTGAATCCTTCTTTGTCTAGTTTACTAGATGAGATTAAGTTCTTCAAACTTAAAATATGTCTTGTGTCATCCAAGACCAATTGCCCACCATTGTGAGACTTCACTCTCATTGTGTCTTACCTACAACTGGACATATTTACCCATTACCAACTGAAACTGCACCAAAATCACCTGTCATGTAATCCTCAAAAACATCCCTCATGGGTGTACAATGATAAGAAGCACTTGAATCTATACACCAATCATCTTGCATAATATTAAATCCAGCAGATAAACATAATTCATCTAGACGGGGTTCAATACTTACCACATTGGCTACCTGTGACCCTGCTTGTGCTTTCTTATACTCCTCGTATTGGTCTCTCCTGTGTCCCGGCTTCTTGCAGTACTAACACTTACCTTTGCGATGTCCGGTTCTTTACTTGGATCTGTGATTCCTGCTTGCGGCCTTCCTCTATTGTTATTTCTACCACGGTTATCATTTGATAGCACGGCATTGCTAGGATATGACACCGAAGTCTCTTCATTTTTCTTCATTCTTACATCCTCATTCATAATGCTGCTTATAACATCCTTAAGAGTTGTCGTATTAGTCATGGTGCAAGTAACAGCCTGCTCTACTATGCAGTAACTATCGGAAAGACTGGATAACAACAACAACTATTGTGCCCTTTCCTCAAACTTTAAACCCGACGATTCCATCTGCTTGTAAACTATACAGAAATTGTTGATGTGCTCTGCAATCGAACCGCTTTTCGAGAATTTTAAGTTGACCAACTTCTTTAGGTGCAGGATCTGGTTCGCTACATTTCGTTTCTCAAACATATATGTCAAGATCTCCATTGCCTCCTTCGCGGTCTTTGCCTTCTCAATGTGAAATAGCGACTTCCTACTCAGCGACAACTGAATCTGTCAAAGTATTTTCGGATCCAATCTATTCCAAGTCGCCAATGCAACCGAATCGACCTCCACCCCTTCTGGCTTCAAACCAAATAATAGATCATCTAGATACTTCTTTCAGAGATACGCAATCATTTGAATCTTCCACATTGTGAAATATGTTTCATCAACCTCCTTGACTCTACTCTTGTCCTCATCTCAATCAATGCTACCAACCTGATGCTCTGATGCCACTTTGTTGAGTTTTAACTGCGAAATAACTCACCAACGAGATACAAGAATAATAAAATCAAAAACAAGAGAACAAAAGAACAACCAAAAGCAACACACAAGAACACACGAGATTTTTACGAGGTTCACCCAATGCAATGGTTACTTCCCCGCGCAGAGGCACTCCTGCAATTTTCACTAAAAATATGAAAAACAAGTTTACAAATCTTTCAAGAACTTACCACCAAGGTGTAGGGTTTCTCTCTATCTCCGTCTCCCTCAATGAAGATTGATAGATCTTTCTTTTCTTTTCATATAGACCTAAAATCATACACAATACAATATATATAGGTTTACACAACTTCTAATCTTAGCCACTCATCAATCAGCGTCACGATGGTCGACCACAACTCATGTACGGTCGACCGGTTCATACCTTCGACTGTACAGGATCTAACAGAGAGTGGGTCGGTCGACCACGCGGTCGACCGATCATTCCTTCAAGTATATAGGGTTGCAACAGAGAGCAAGACAGTTGAATGTGCGGTCGGCCGTGCACTGCCTGTACATAGTCGGTCGGGGGTGCGGTCGGAAGTGCGGTCGACCGCAACTCTGCCTGTAGCTTCAGACTGCTCTTGACTTGTTTGCTCCCACTTCGACTCTCCTTCTCGTCTGTCTTTTTCAACCCCATTATCATGTATTTGGATCCACAAACCCTAACACCCCCATGTCCGCATCAACATCTCTCCAAATGAATCCCTTTCAAACTCGATCTATCTTTTGGATAAACCACTTTCGTAATTCGAAGAATGACATATAGTATGCTGGAAGGTTGGACAATACTAAGTTAATCAGTGTCGCTCCCCCCCCCCCAAGGGAGAGAGATTTACCTATACACCCTGCTAATCTAGCCTCCGATTTCTTTCGCCTCCCATGTCTAAGTGGGAACCCCAAATACTTGATAGGGAAGCTATCAAGCTTGCAATTCAGGATGGTTGTATGTACCTTTGCATCCTCCTCTGCCATAGCAATAGGGATGAGGGCGCTTTTATGAAAGTATACTCGTAGGCCAAACCATGCTTCAGAACAGCAAAGTGCTCCTTTGGCGGCAATGGTTTCCCCAAATACCCGTTTCTGAATAGCAAGGTGTCGTCAGCATACTGTAGGATTGGGTAACTTGGCTGATTTCTCCCGGTGGCTACAAAGGAGATCGACCGCGCATGTTTGCAATTGTCCATCACGGTCTTCAAATCATCCACAATAATTGTAAAAAGCAAAGGGAGGAAAGCGAGTCGCCTTGCCTCAGACCTCTTCTGCAAGAGAACAGTAGCCCAACCACTCCATTAACCGGAATAAACATTCTGCTCGTAGTAAGATAGTGTCTTACCCACGATCCATCTATCCCCAAAACCACTAAGCGCCTCTAGCAAACATTCCCACTCGACAAAGTCGTAGGCTTTCTCGAAGTCTAACTTTAACAAGTAACTGCTGTCGTTCTAAATATGACATTAGTGAACTGTTTCCTCTGTCGCTGCTACATTGTCTAGAATGCAATGTCCCTTGATGAAGCCTATCTGTTCTCGACTAATTAAACCATTCATCACCTTTCCTAATCTGTTGGTGAAGATTTTGGTGATTATTTTAACAGAGCAATTGAGGAGGCAAATGGGACAGAAGTCACCCATTCTCTGTAACTACTCTTTCTTTGGGATAAGTACTTCTGCAAAGTTGAGTCTACCAAGCTTCAATCTATGATCGTAAAACTCGAACATGACTACCATCAAGTCATCTTTGATCTCTTCCTAGAAAATATGGTATAATAAGTTGCGAAAACCATCTGGGCTTGGCTCTTTCTCCTTACCCATCTGATGGATCATCTCTTTCACCTCTTCCTCTGTAAATGGCACTTCGATGGACGGTAGGGATTGCTCCGCGCTTTACGATCTATATTGCCAAAATTCCTCGCTAAGTGGAGCACTAAACTCTACCTTATGCCCAAAGAGGTTTATGTAGTGAGTGTGAAAAACTTGTTTAATTTGGTCTTATTCTTGTGTCATGCTCATCTCTGTCTAGACTGATAGAATAAGGTTGGATCTCTGGAGCGTGCTTGCTACTCGATGGAAGAAGGCAGTGTTTGTGTCTCCCTCTTTGACCCACGAAATTCTAAATTGTTGTTGCCACTTGAGTTCTTCACGTTTGGATAGTTGAGCTATGTACTCCCTTAGACTTAGTAGCCAGTTTCTTTCCACTTCTGTGAGGTCTCTAATCTCCTCCAATCTTTTTAATTCATCAATGCCTTCAAAAATGCTCTTTAGCACGCTAGGTAGTCACAAAACTGGTACGATTCCATTTCCTAAACTTGGCCCAAAGCCTATGAATTTTTTTGCACCAAACTATGGCCGCCTCAAAACACAATGTTGGTAACGCCCAACTTTCCATAATCAAATGGTGAAAACCCTGGATTTATAGCCATGCCTTTTCAAACCTGAATTTCGGACATTTCCAAACAATATGGCTCCAGACGAGATAATTATGGGCACATGATCAGACGATGGCCACAATAATGACTTGGCACATATGATAAAGGGAACTTGGCCTCCCAGTTCAATGAAACCAAGACCCTATCTAGCTTTGACATGATAGGGGATACTTGCAGACTAGGTGAAGAGTATATCGGAGATTGGAATGTCGACCAGTTCCAGTTTCGTGATGACCAGGTTGAACTCCTCCCTTTCCGCATCACTAGAACCTCTGTCCTGTGCTCACAAGTGAACCTTATAATGTTAAAGTCTCCTCCGACTACCCAAGTGTTTTGTCAGCGTATAATGAATTACAAGGAGTTCTGTCCAAAATGCAGCTCTAAAAGACGACTAGTCTGGGCCATAAAGTACTGTCAACATTTAAGTCCAATTATCAGTCCACCGCTGGAACAGAACTGATAACAAGAAATCTCATTGGAATTCATCTAGGCATGTGAATAAATTAAGGTTGAAGCCAATAGCAATGCCCCCCTAAGGCCCCAGAGGACGGACGGATCCTCCATTCTTTGATACTATTCCCACCTAGTCTCCTGAGTCTAGATACATGTGAGTTGGTCTCTTGAAGCCCAATAATATCGGCTTTAGACATATTGATAACATCTCTACCCGTCCCCCCAGACCTCTAACATTCCAAAGGAGAATCATATCATTAATAACTAATTTGGGGTTACGTGTTGGCTTGGAATCGAGATTCAAAGCTAGGGTTTCCTATTTTATTTCTCACCCTTTAATCTTATTGATAAGAAGAGCGTGACAGTCTATCTCCCACCTCAAGACCACAGGTTTTGGCAAGACAAAAAACATCAGTACCAGACATGAAATTAAAAATGAAAGCTAACATAATATGCATACCTCGACCATAGGTCTTGGCAATCTTTTTTATGGGTGCAATCTCCAAAAAGTCACTCAAGGACTCTGCATGAGCACTCTTGTGTACCATCTGCACCTTGAAACCTTTAGTCTTCTTCTGTACAACGATAGCGATCTGTGAGTCAGGGAAAGTGGAGGGCACAACTTCCTGAGATGGGATCATTTTCATAGCTTGTTCCCTGGCCTGAATCATTTGTGTATATTCGACCATCTCTGCTACGCAGTCTGAATCGTCTTCTATATATGGATCATCATCCTTAAGATTAAGATAGGGGTGGCAACTGGGTCGACCGGGCCGGTCCGGGCCCAACCCGTGCGGGTTGGCACGCTTGGGTAGGCGGGCCGGGCCGGGTTGGGGTGTTATACGGGCTGGGCTGGGCCGGGTCAACTTCTTAATTGGGTGGCCCGCCCAACCCGTGAACCCATTAGGGCTCAACCCGGGTTGGGCCGGGTCGACCCGCGGGTTGGCCCGTTTAATAATATATATATATAATTTTTTTTTTCTTTTTTTTTTTGGTAGCTAAAATTGAACTAATAATAATAATAATTTTACAAATGATGTATACAATTATACAAACAACCATATTTTTGTGACCTCACATATCATAAAGTCCGAAATTGATTACAATAATATAATAAATGATTTTGCATCTCAAAAACCCCAAAAGATAACATTTAAATAAAAATATATTAATTTTAACAAAATATTGTTATAAGCTTTTAAAAGGCCTCATTCTGAAGGGGGGTTTGAAGCTCCGTTGGAGCCTCCCCGGGCCTTCAATTTGTATAAATAAAAAACTGTTGGAGATATTTTAATATGAAAAAAACCTAAAGATAACTTCAACGTTGTAGCACTTATCTATTTCAAATTTTGTCTGATGAATATTACATTTCTTAAAAAATTATAATACTAAGTAAGTAATACTACATTACTACTAATAAGTAATAATACTACAATTCTTCAAATATCTCCAAATGATGTTTAATTATACTACTAAGTATGTAATTCACTAAATTCAGTAATAATACTAATAAGTAATAATACTACAATTCTTCAAATTGAATCAAATATCCCCAAATGATGTTTAATTATAATACTAAGTAAGTAATAATACTAATAAACAAAAAAAAATCGTGATAATAATAATAATAAGATTGAAAGAGTGAAATTGACAACAAATTTTGAAATTTTATTCATACAAATTTAAGTGATACAATTTGAACAATTTATAACGAAATGAAATGAAGAATTCAATTCACAAATAAGTTTTATACAATAACATATTTCTTATGTACAATTTTAATTGACTACAATTTTTCTAATTTAACATAAGATGAAAAGCTAATGTTGTTGTTGTTGTTGTTGTTCGGGCGAGTTGCTCCCACTTGTAGAACTTGATAGTGCTTTCCCTTGCGTCCTATCTTCAGCCTTCAGCCACTCTTCTGTGCAAACGAGCATCTCCAACGCCTCGGGCTTCAACCGGTTTCTGTAATCAGATAGAACCCTGCCACTTGTAGAAAATGCACTCTCAGAAGCAACTGTAGAGACAGGAGGAGTTAGAAAATCTTTAGCCATAATAGACAGAATACTAAAAGTGTGTTCATGTTCTTTCCACCATTGTAAAATATCTAATGGGGAAAGAGTAGGCTCAGTATCCTGTTGGTTATACCAATTTAATTCATTTGGTTGATTAGTCCTAGGTTTTTTAGACTGAATTTGTTCAAGTAGACTAAATGTTCTATCACCAATTTTACTTTTACCTTTAGAACTACCAGAAGAAGAACTAACTACAGAAGTTGTACTACTAGAACCAAAACGTCTATCATAATAATCATACAAGTTATTTAATGTAGATTCAAACTGAACTAAAAAAATAGCGCAATCAACTGTTAATTCTACATTATTATCTAAACATGCAAAAAACATTTCTATCAAATTCTTCGTACCTTCTAATTTGATACGAGGATCCATAACAGTAGCAACACAAATCAACATAGGAGGAGGAAAATAATATTTCAAAAATTTTTGAAATGCAGGTATTACAATGTCACTAATATAGGGATCATTTAACATTTCGTTAAATATTTGCATCATGCTAACTAATTCAATAAAAATGCTACTAGAAGTAGATTCATATGTTTTTGAAAACTTTAAAGTTGCGGTTTTAAAAGGTTCTAAAAATTTCAACAAAGCTTCGGCAAAATACCAATCGGGCGGAGTCATTTCAAAATTGTGCATATTTTTTGCGATACAAAAATCATTTACAACTGCTTTATAATCGATGACAACATTCAATAAATCAAAAGTAGAATTCCATCGGTGTCTAACATCCTTTGGAAATTTTCTAAAAGGAACATTTCTAACCCTACACCAAGCTTTCCATTCTTGTAAAATGCTTGGACTTAATGCAATGAAATGTACACAATTTCTAATTTTAACTATATATGAATCAGCTATTCTTAATGCATCTTGAACACATAAATTTATAATATGACATGCACATCTAACATGAAAAATATTGTCAGATGGAGGGTTTAATACAGATTTTAAAGTAGTAATTGCTATATTGTTGTTAGATCATTATCAAAACTAATAGCCATAATTTTATCGCGAATATGAAAAACATCACAAATTTCTATAATACGGTTTGCTATTTCAGCGCCACTATGGGGATACGGCAACGATGCAAGTGATATGATTCTTTTTTGAAGAATCCAATCATTGTCGATCCAATGACAGGTTATTCCCATCGTTGGAATATTGTTGACACCCGTCCAACAATCCGAAGTTAAACTAACCCTACAAGTTAAACTCCATAAAATTGCAATCAACGCGTCCTTCATTTCAACATACATTTTAAAACAATCCGATTTGCAAGTATTTCTCGGAATTCTTCTAAAATGAGGGTTTAAGGCCGTTTGATTAAAATTTTCCAAGTTCCTACTCTCGGAATAGGAAAATGGCAACTCTTCCTTAATGACTAATCGGGCCATTTCCCGACGAACGAGTTCGGGATCATAAGGGTGGCTAACTACTTGACCGGTCCTAGGGTTAATTTTTTGTTGGCCTTATATTTGATCAAGAATTTCTTTGTGATTATGTTGTATGTGTCTACTAATTGTATTGAAAGACATTGTAGACTCGGGAACTAGATTGGTTGGGCTCAAATCTTGCACTTGTATTGCACTCTCCACTCTATACCCCCATCATGGGCCCAAAAAGTTGAATGAGTCTTTTGTAATATTTATCAATACTGGCCCATTATCCAGCTCAAAAGACGAGAAGTATTTTGTGAAATAAAATTATCACTGGACCCCTTCATGGGCCCCAGAACATAATTAAGCCCAATAAGACCTACTTCAGGCTAGGCACATGCAACACATGGGTCATGAGAAGTGTCTAGGAGAGCACATGTCTTGCTCGTATTTTGAGCAGGGGGTTAGGGTGGGAAAAATCTCGCACTTGCGGGTGCAGTGCTCGAGGCGAAGACACGTAGCCACGAGGCAAGTGGCAACTCAGCGAACAAAGCATTAAGGGAGTAAAAAGGTAATTCCCCCCCCCCCCCTCCCTCCCAAAACCACCCCCTTTATCTTCCTTTTTGCTTTCTTCTTCCTCACTCTTGCTTTTTCAATTTCTTTATGAGGACCAAAAGCTATACTAGTCACTTCTGTCTTCTTCACTATTTTTTTTTTTGCCTTTCTTTCCTCACATGCTCCCCAATTCTGCAACGGCAAAGGCCTAGCTTCTGCTTCCACTATGTTCTTTTTTTCTTTTTCCTTCCTTTTTTCTTTAGTCCGATATGGGTCTGGTTGGTCCCGATCAGACTCAGGCTTTTGACCACTTTTTCTCCCTCCTTTCTAACCCTTGGATCTTGATCCGGTGATGGGATCCTAGCCCTCCACCGCTCTGGATGACTTTGATCGCCGTCAGTGACCTCCGACGGTCCTCAAACTCCTCTGAAGCTTGAATCATCTCTATAAGCTCTCTCAATCTCGTAAGCTCCATCTATTGGCGAATCCAACACCCACTCCGGCAGTTGATTAGGGGAACCTGTAGGCTTAGGGTTTGAGCCTCTTGTTTCCGCCTTAAGCTCCACTTTGGCTTCAAGAACGAAGCAAATGAAGTACGCTTCCTCAAAAGTGAAGACTTTGGCAAACCCAGACATCCTCATGATTTCAGGGCTTCGGATCTTGACTCTTGCTGAGATGAGCTCCGATTTCATGGTTGTCTTGGGGTCGATGTCCATGATGGTGCCAAAATCAGCTATAATCTCCTCGAGAGCTTCTCTTTTCTATCAATGAAGTGGCACGTTATGGGTCCAGATCCAATGTGCATCATTTTGTGGCACTTCTGCTCCGACTTGAGGACTCCCTTGAGTGAAGATCGTTGTGAATACCCCAAAATCCAGCAGCCCATTGACAACACATCCATCATCTTTTCGGGAGATGGGAATGATACTAGGAATTAGATGTGGCACATTTTCTTAATCACCCAGTCACGGTGACCCTTCATTGGCCACCATCCATCGAGCACTTCAAGAAATTGATTCTCTGATTGATGATCACTCTTGGTCCTTGTATAAGTGCACCACTTCTTGAGCCACCACTCTTCCTGCTTAATGGAGGTGAGGCTGATAACAAGCTTTATCTGGTTGGG
Source organism: Hemerocallis citrina (assembly GCA_017893485.1). Classification (NCBI taxonomy): domain Eukaryota; kingdom Viridiplantae; phylum Streptophyta; class Magnoliopsida; order Asparagales; family Asphodelaceae; genus Hemerocallis; species Hemerocallis citrina. The sequence goes on from CM030368.1 coordinate 97,362,236, forward strand.
GTACTCCGACTATCTTCCTCTTTACACCACCTGGATCTCCTCTTCTTTCTTCACCACTACAATTGTGCAAACATTAGACATATGTCCTCATTTCATGCATTTAAGGCACTTAATGCCTTTCTTGCAATCGTCACGAATGTGGCCCAAATCCCCATAATTGAAGCAGGGGATGGGTTTCACTTTTCCTTTGTGTTGTCTTCCTAGTTCGGTGCCCTCCCTAGTAAGTGCTTTCCTCGTCAATTTGCATTCCACCTTCGTCCAAAGTTCCTCCCTTCTAGTGCTCTCAAGCTATAGAGCCAAACTCCATAGCTGAACTCCCCTCTGGAGCCCTAGCATAGGCCTTGTGGAGATTGGAGTGCGGTGTTTGGTTTGTGGTGTTGGAAAAGGGTTTGGTAAGTGGTTAGGTTGTTTGTGATTGGTGGTATGGGAGTTAGGTAGTGTGTGGGTGTGTTGGTTATCGTGTTGTCAGAGGTCTGGAGGATAGGATTTGGGTTGGTTGTGTTTGTGGTAGTTCGGGGCTGAAGAGTAGGGTTGGTTGTGCTTGTGGTGGTAGTCAAAGTGTTGAGGCTAATGATGGGAAATTGGAGTTTGGATCACGGCTATGGTTAGGATTGTTTCCGATTGAAGACGATGGGTGAGTGTCTTTGTGTGTTTGTAGGGCATGGTAGTGAAGGTGCTGGTGATGAATCACACTGTTCTAGTCCCTCTCCCCCTTCTTCTTTTTTGCAGTGCCCAAGGATCCCTCCCTCTCTTTTGGAGGGGTTGGAGTTCTCCGCCGCCCCAGGAAGAGGCTCTTCTTATGCCAGGATGACCAGGAGGAGGACCCCCTCTTAGGGTCCATCCTTTGCGCGGTGGTGAAAGGTAGGGATGGCGAACGGGTCGAATGGGCCGGGCCGGGCCGGGCTGGGCTAAGTTTACGTTTGGGTGGCCCGCCCAACCCGTGAACCCTTTAGGGTTCAACCCGGGTTGGGCCGGGTCGACCCGCGGGTTGGCCCGTTTAATTTTTTTATTATTATTATTATTATTTATTTTATTTTTTGGTAGCTTAAATTAAAATAATAATAATAATAATTTTACAAATGATGTATACAAACAACCATATCTTTGTTTGATGAATACTACAATTCTTCAAAAATTATAATACTAAGTAAGTAATAATACTAATAAGTAATAATACTACAATTCTTCAAATATCCCCAAATGATGTTTAATTATAATACTAAGTAAGTAATAATACTAATAAACAATAAAAATCGTAATAATAATAATAAGATTGAAAGAGTGAAATTGACAACAAATTTTGAAATATTATTCATATGAATTTAAGTCATACAATTTGAACAATTTATAACGAAATGAAGAATTCAATTCACAAATAAGTTTTATATAATAACATATTTCTTATATACAATTTTAATTGAGTACAAGTTTTCTAATTTGACATAACAAGCAAAGCTATTGTTGTTTAATTGAGTACAAGTTTTCTAATTTGACATAACAAGCAAAGTTGTTGTTGTTGTTGTTCGGGCGAGTTGCTCCCACTTGTGGAACTTGATAGTACTTTCCCTTGCGTCCTATCTTCAGCCTTCAGCCAGTCTTCTGTGCAAACGAGCATCTCTAATGCCTCGGGCTTCAACCGATTCCTGTAATCAGATAGAATCCTGCCACTTGTAGAAAATGCACTCTCAGAAGCAGCTGTAGAAACAGGAGTTAGTAAATCTTTAGCCATAATTGACAGAATACTAAAAGTGTGTTCATGTTCTTTCCACCGTTGTAAAATATCTAGTGGAGAAAGAGTAGGCTCAGTATCCTGTTGGTTATACCAATTTAATTCATTTGGTTGATTAGTCCTAGGTTTTTAGATTGAATTTGTTCAAGTAAACTAAATGTTCTATCACCAATTCTACTTTTACCCTTACCTTTAGAACTACCAGAAGAAGAACTAACTACAGAAGTTGTACTACTAGAAGCAAAACGTCTATCATAATAATCATACAAGTTATTTAACGTAGATTCAAACTGAACTAAAAAAGTAGCGCAATCAGTTGTTAATTCTACATTGTTCTCTAAATATCCAAAAAATATTTCTATCAAATTCTTCGTACCTTCTAATTTGATATGGGGATCCATAACAGTAGCAATACAAATCAACATAGGAGGAGGAAAATAATACTTCAAAAATTTTTGAAATGCAGGTATTACAATGTCACTAATATAGGGATCATTTAACATTTCGTTAAATATTTGCATCATGCTAACTAATTCAATAAAAATGCTATTAGAAGTAGATTCATATGTTTTTGAAAACTTTAAAGTTGCGGTTTTAAAAGATTCTAAAAATTTCAACAAAGATTCGGCAAAAAACCAATCGTTGGGAGTCATTTCAAAATTGTGCATATTTTTGCGATACAAAAATCATTTACAACTGTTTTATAATCGGTGGCAACATTTAGTAAATCCAAAGTAGAATTCCATCGATGTCTAACATCCTTTGGAAATTTTCTAAAATGAACATTTCTAACCCTACACCAAGCTTTCTATTCTTGTAAAATGCTTGGACTTAATGCAATGAAATGTACACAAATTCTAATTTTATGTATATATGGATCAGCTATTCTTAATGCATCTTGAACACATAAATTTATAATATGACATGCACATCTAACATGAAAAATATTGTCAGATGGAGGGTTTAATACAGATTTTAAAGTAGTAATTGCTACATTATTGTTAGATGCATTATCAAAACTAATAGCCATAATTTTATCGCGAATATGAAAAACATCACAAATTTCTATAATACGGTTTGCTATTTCAGCGCCACTATGGGGATACGGCAACGACGCAAGTGATATGATTCTTTTTTGAAGAATCCAATCATTGTCGATCCAATGACAGGTTATTCCCATCGTTGGAATATTGTTGACACCCGTCCAACAATCCGAAGTTAAACTAACCCTACAAGTTAAACTCCATAAAATTGCAATCAAAGCGTCCTTCATTTCCATATACACTTTAAAACAATCTGATTTGCAAGTATTTCTCGGAATTCTTTTAAAATGAGGGTTTAAGGTCGTTTGATTAAAATTTTCCAAGTTCCTACTCTCGGAATAGGAAAATGGCAACTCTTCCTTAATGACTAATCGGGCCATTTCCCGACGAATAAGTTCGGGATCATAAGGGTGACTATCTACTTGACCGGTCCTAGGGTTGATTTTTTGTTGGCCTTGTATTTGATCAAGAAGTTCTTTATGATTATGTTGTATGTGCCTACTAATTGTACCGGTGCAGTCACCCCTCTTGAATTTGTATGTTTTACTACATATTTTACACACTTTCAAACCTATACCCGGAGTATGTTCGTCCGGGATATAATCATAAAACTTATGCCAATCGCTAGTTTCTCCTCTACTTTTCCTACTACTACGGGATTGTGTAGTTTCGGTTTGTTGTTGTTGTTGTTCTTCTTCTAATTGTATGTCACATACAACATCGTCGTGTGTACCCTCATTGTTCCATAGTAGGATCAATGTAATCTTGGGCAGGCTCACTAGTTGGGACAATTGGGGGCCTACGTGAAGAGGATCAGAAATCTTGTCCGCTACGACCGCTACCGCGTGATCTAAACATAATGTAGTAATGTGATATGTAAAAAAAAATATACAATGTAGGAGCGGTGAATTATACAAAAAAAATCTAAAAAACAAGAGGGTTGAAATAGAGAAGTTTAAAAAAACGAACAATAATTTTAACTACAACGCAAAAAAAAAAAATTAACGAGAGAGATAGAGATATTTTGATACCGTTCACCGTGGAATACGCGTATGTAAAAAAAACCGTTAAAATAAGAATAGAATAGAAAAGATGGAGGAGCGCTTTGCCGATTCCGCAATTGAAGAGTTGAGAAGAGGTTGAAGTAGATTTGACGAGGGTTGAAGAGAGTTGAAGACGTTGAATTTTGTTTCCGATACGACCGAAATTTGATCGTGTATATGCCTCCTTGTACACTTGTTTGATGAATACTACAATTGTTCAAAAATTCTTTACAAATGATGTATAATAGTAGAGAGAGTAAGAGAGTAAGGTGTGATTTTTTATGTGATTTTTGGGGGATATTTATAGGCTAAATAAGTGGGAAAAAACAAAAAATGTAAATAAATAAAAAACCAAACGGCTCTGTCCCAGACAGAGCACAGCGCTGCCAACGGTGTGATTTTCGACCGTTCGACCCGCGGGTCAACGTTCGACCCGTCACGGGTCGAACGGTCGACCCGTCACGGGTCAAACGGGTCGAAACCCGCGGGTCGACCCGCGGGTTGGCGGGTCAAATTCACGGGTTGGGCCGGGTTCGTGGGCCGGGTTTCGCGAATTCGATTCGCGAAAATAGAGACCCGGGTCGACCCGGTACTGTTCACCGGGTTCAACCCGAACCCGCGAAGCAATTTAACGGGCCGGGTTGGTGGGCCGGGTCGCGGATGGATCGCCGGTTGACCCGGCCCAGTCGCCATCCCTAGTGAAAGGGAATGATGATGACGACGACTCTCATCGCGTCCATGATTATTCTTGTGATCCCTCGACAACGGAAGTCTGAGTTCTCCCCTGCCCTTCATCGGGGAAGTAGACAGTCTATAGCTCCTCTTCGGGCTTGAGGGTTGGTCACGCGACGAAGAAGGGGATAGGGGCGGTGATTATCAGGACTGTGGACCACATCATTTGGCCCACAACCCCTCATTTTGAGTTTGAGTGTCTCCATGTTTCATGAGGGGGGTTGGTGTTTGGTTTGTAGTGGTGGAAAAAAGGATTAGGTAAGTGGTTAGGTTGTTTGTGATTGGTGGTATGAGAATTGGGTAGTGTGTGGGTGTGTGGGTTATCGGGTTGTCGGAGGTGGGAAGGATAGGATTTGGGTTGGTTGTGTTTATGGTAGTTCGGGGGTGAAAGGTAGGGTTATACGTGTTTGTGGTGGTAGTCGGATTGTTGAAGTTGATGGTTAGGATTGGAGTTTGGATTATGGATATGATTAGGATTATTTCCGGTCGAAGACGAGGGGTGGCTATCTTTGTGTGTTCGTGGGGCATGGTAGTGACGGTACCTGGTGATGAATCACATTGTTCTAGTCCTTCTCCCCCCCTTTTCTTTTTCACAGTGTCGGAGGCTCCCTCCCTCTCCCCCCCCGGGGGGGGGGGGGGGGGGGGGGGTGTTGTGTTGAAAATCAACCTCAACCCATTACAAAGCCCAATGTTCCCAAGGAAAATCAAAGCCCAATCCATTTATCTAAACCCAAGACAATGAAAGCTTCTCAACAAATGTGGAAGGAATATATTTAAGAGAAAATTATAAAATGATGTAGAAATAAGATTTTTTTAGGAGAAGTGTGTAGAATGTGGTAATAATGTATGGTTAGGATTATTTCTTAATTTTATATTTGTATGGTGTAGATTGCATGGACTGGACTATAAACACCATCCTCCAAAAAATTAGTCTTTGTATTCTTAGTTTGAGTATGGAGTCTAGAGTGTAAGTTGTGAGCTTTCTTTTAAGTGTTTGTATTTTTCTTCAAATTGTTTGGAAAGTGTTGTAATGTCTTTTATTGTGGGTATAATACAAGTAATTTGTTTACTTGTTTGGGTCCAATATTAGTAAGTTTAGAGTAGTATACTCTAAATTTTACTCAACAATTGGTATCAGAGCGAGACGGTCAGGGATCGTTCTTGGTGGAGCTATCTTGAATCGTGAGGAGTTTGGTACTCTGCAAGTTTGTTAGTCAAGCTTGTTCGGTATAGTCGACGTCTTACCGGCACAATGAATGACCTTCAAGTAGTTGGAGGAATCAAGAAGCTCAACAACAAAAACTACAACACGTGGGCAACATGTATAGAGTCTTACCTACAAGGTCAGGACCTTTGGGAGGTTGTCGGTGGTGGTGAAGCTACACAAACGGCGGCAGAAGATGCCGATGGCATCTTGCAAAAGTGGAAGATTAAAGCAGGCAAAGCGATGTTTGCTTTAAAGACGACAATTGAAGAAGAAATGTTAGAGCACATCCGGAATGCCAAAACACCAAAGGAAGCATGGGACACTTTTGTTACACTCCTTTCAAAGAAGAACAATGCAAGACTACAACTTCTCGAGAATGAGCTGCTATTGATGGCGCAACACGACATGACGATTGCCCAGTACTTTCACAAGGTGAAGTCGATATACCGCAAAATTTCAGAGTTAGATCCGACGGCTCCTATTAGGGAAACCAGGATAAAGAGAATAATTATCCATGGTTTGAAACCTGAATATCGAGGGTTCGTTGTCGCTGTACAGGGATGACCAACACAGCCATCGATTATTAAGTTTGAAAATTTGCTTGCGGGTCAGGAAGCTATGGCTAAGCAAATTGAAGGAGTCACGCTAAAGGGTGAGGAGGAAGCCCTCTACACCAGCAAAAGCAAGGGAAGTTTCAAGCGGCACACTGGTGGTGGATCTAAGAAGGATGGTGAGAAGGTGAAAAGATACCAAGGAAAGGGAGGCTCTCATCCATGGGGAGCTTCGAAGAATCTTGGTAATAGTAGAAAGTTCGATGGCGAGTGTTACAACTGCGGGAAGATAGGCCACATGGCAAAAGATTGTTGGACCAAGAAAAAGCCTATTGAAAGTAATATTGCTACTTCCGGTTCTAAGGAGAATAGGCGAAGATGGTTGGGATGTCGAAGCTTTATTCGCTACGGAGGAAGAAGAATTAGCTCTCATGGTAACAACACCAGAACATATTGACTACAAGAATGACTGGATCGTAGATTCGGGCTACTCAAATTATATGACAAGTGATAAACAAAAGCTGCAAAACCTGTATGAGTACAAAGGAGGTCGTGTGGTGGTGACAGCCGACAACTCAAGGTTACCGATAGCTCACATCGGTAAGACTATAGTTACGCCCCGATATAATTCTAACCAGGTGCCACTTCAAGATGTTTACCATGCCCCAGGAAAGAAGAAAAATTTGCTATCTGTTGCCCAATTGACATCATCAGTCCACTATGCCTTGTTCAGTCCCCGAGATGTGAAGGTGTACCATGACCTAAAAATCTCGAAAACACCGACAATGGAGGGGCGATGATTGGATTCATTCTACGTGATGTCAGCAGAATCTGCACGTGTAGACAGAACAAGAAAAAATGAGACAACAGGTCTATGGCACATGCAGTTAGGTCACGTTAGCTATTCCAAGCTAAGTGTGATTGTGAAGAAGTCAATGCTTAAGAGGCTTCCTCACTAGACGTCCGAACAGACACGGTCTGTGCGGGATGCCAGTATAGTAAAGCACATCAATTGTCATATGAGGAATCAAAGTTTAAAGCGAAGGAACCGTTAGAGTTACTTCACTCTGATGTATTCGGGCCTGTTAAGCAACCATCAGTTAGCGGTATGCAGTACATTGTGGCATTCATGATGACTTCTTAAGGTATGCGTGGGTTTTTTTTATGAAAGAAAAATCTGACACATTCTCAAAGTTTAAAGAGTTCAGAGAGTCGGCTGAAGAAGAAGTGGGAAAGAAGATTTGTTGCTTGCGCACAAACAACGGGGAAGAATATAGCTCGAGCAAGTTCTCTCTATACCTAAGGGAATGCTGAATACGTCATCAGTACATTTGTGCCAACACGCCACAACAGAATGGTGTAGCAAAGAGAAAGAACCGGCATCTTGCAGTAATTTGTCGAGTATGCTGCATGAAAAGAATGTACCTGGAAGGTTTTGGGCTGAAGCAATGAGGATTGCAGCCTTTGTGATCAACAGACTTCCTCAACCGAGGTTAGGGTTCATTTCACCTTTTGAGAAACTGTGGAACATGAAACCTACAGTTAGCTACTTTCGAGTATTTGGCTATATATGTTATGCATTTGTTCCTGATCATTTAGGAAGCAAGTTTGACAAGAAAGCTGTTAGATGTATCTTTGTAGGATACGACAACCAGAGAAAGGGGTGAAAATGTTGCGATCCAACGAGCGGAAGATGCTACACTTCACAAAATGTGGTGTTCGATGAAGCATCTTCTTAGTGGTCCTCAGAGAAGGAGGTGTTGCAAGACTCCTGAGAATTTGGAGACAAACTCCAACAAAAGATGGAGGAGCAACTGTTCAACTCCAACCAAGTTCAGATGAATCATGAGATCCAAATGGCGATGATGTCGAACAAAGAGTGCTCAGAATCCGTGGCAAACTAGCGTGTATCAACAACCAAACAAAGAAGGTGGGCCTAGTGAAACGGAAGAATCAACTCCACAATCTCAACTTCGTAGGTCAACAAGAACACGAAGGACAAATCTCAAATATGCCAACGCAGCCATAGTTGAAGAAGCAATAGAGCCTGAGACGTTTGAAGAAGCATCACAGAGTTCTGAGTGGATGACAGCTATGAAAGAAGAGATAAATGCACTTCAGCAAAATCAGACTTAGGATCTTGTGCCAAAGCCAAGAGATGTGAAATCCATATCCTACAAGTGGGTTTTCAAGATAAAGCGTCGTCCAGATGGTTCAATCGCGAGGTATAAGGCACGATTGGTAGCTCATGGTTTCTCTCAACAGTACTGACTAAACTATGATGAAACGTTTAGTCCAGTAGCGAAACTTACAACTGTAAGAGTCCTACTTGTACTTGCAGCCAACAAAGACTACAATTTGTGGCAGATGGATGTGAAGAATGCTTTTCTTCATGGAGAGCTGGATCGGGAGATCTACATGATCCAACCAATGAGTTTTCAGAGCCAAGATCATCCTGAATATGTGTGTAAGCTGCGGAAACCACTCTACGGATTGAAACAAGCACCCAGGGCACAAAGTGGTTATTCAGTAACACCTGCAGATTCCAGCTTGTTTGTTAAAGCCAATGAAGGAAAGCTAGCTATCGTGCTAGTGTACGTGGATGATTTAATCATAACCAGTGATGATGAGGCAGAAATTCTTCAGACAAAGGAGAATTTATCAGTCCGTTTTCAGATGAAGGAACTTGGACAGCTCAAGCACTTTCTTGGTTTAGAGGTTGATCACACACAAGAAGGAATATTTCTTTGTCAACAAAAATATTCCAAAGATTTGTTGAAGAGGTTTGGAATGCTCGAATGCAAGCCAATATCGACGCCGATGAAACCAAATGCCAAAATGTGTGCACATGAAGGAAAAAATTTGGAAGATGCAATGATGTATCAACAATTGGTAAGTAGTCTTATCAACTTAACCTTGAATCGTCCTGACATTTATTATGCAATTAGTGTGATGAGTCGGTACATGCAAATTCCAAAGGAGTCTCATTTGGAAGCAATTCGGCGAATACTGAGATATGTGAATAGTACAATTGACTATGGTCTTTTGTACAAGAAAGGTGAAGACTACAAGTTAGTTGGATACTGCGATGCTGACTATGCAGGAGATCATGACACCAGGAGATCAACAATTGGGTATGTGTTTAAGCTTGGTTCCGAAACAATTTTTTGGTGCAGCAAGAGACAGCCGACAGTATCATTATCGGCCACTGAAGCTGAGTATCGAGCAGAAGAGAGTAACATGATTGATACAACTAATAAATAATCTACATCAACCAGTAGATTATGCAATTCCATTGTACTGTGACAATCAGTCGGCAATTCATTTGGGGGAGAATCCGATCTTTCACGCAATAATTAAGCATGATGAAGTGCACTATCATTTTATCCAAGAAAAGGTTCTGCAAGAAGAAATTGAAAAGAGGCAAATCAAGACAGATGATCAAGTTGCGGACTTGTTCACAAAATACTTGAGCACCGGTAAGTTCGAAATGTTTCGCTGTCAACTCGGCACAGTGCAAATAGTGAGAGCTGGTGTTGAGCAGGAGTGTTGAAAATTAACCTCGGCCCATTACAAAGCCTAATGTATTTGTTTTTATTTCAGCCCAAGGAAAATAAAAGTCCAATCAATTTATCTAAATTCAAGACAATGGAAGCTTCTCAACAAATGTGGAAGGAAGATATTTAAGAGAAAATTATAGAATGATGTAGAAATAAGATTTTTTAAAGAGAAGTGTGTAGAATGTGGTAATAATGTATGTATTGGTTAGGATTATTTCTTAATTTTATATTTGTATGGTGTAGATTGCATGTAGTGGACTATAAATACCCTCTTTTGCATTTGGTTTAGGCATCCTCCAAAAAATAAGTCTTTGTATTTTTAGTTTGAGAGTGGAGTCTTGAGTGTAAGTTGTGAGCTTTTTTTTTGAGTGTTTGTATTTTTCTTCAAATTGTGAGTGGTCTTTGGAAATTGTTGTAGTGTCTTTTATTGTGGGTATAATACAAGTACATTGTGTAACACCCCAGCCCCAACTCAGACAATTTATTTATTTATTAGTATATTTGTACAACTGCCCACCACAGGCTGCCTCTCAAAAGGTAGTTAACCAATTTGGTGACTCTTGATCATAGACAATATTATTTATTATTAATTAATCATGTAAATCCTCCAATATTGGACTAATTTGCACGGCCAACCTCCCCCCTTCCCACATGAGCAAGCTCATGTGAACCACACAGGGAAACAAAGCAACTCACGGGCCCACCTCCACGTCATCCACGTGCAGCAGCCCAACTCAACAGCTTCTCATTTTCAATAAATCCCAACATTATTACCATCTTGCCATTCCACATTATTACCATTAGAATTCAGTGTCCTCGCTGAGTACAGGACATGCAACCTAGTGCAGGATCTCCTGTCTAGTCGATGTGGAGCGGAGTACCCTGATTCAGCTAATTCTAGGCCCGCACTGACCTCGGCTCCCTCTCAGGCATACATCTCGCCGATGTGGAGTAGAGTACCTTGATTCAGCTAATTCTAGCGTACTATCTCTGGCCAAACTGCCAGCGTATTGACCTCAGCTCCCTCTCAGGCATACATCTTACCCACTCTTACCCACACACGGTGTCGAAAGTCGGCTCTGATACCATTTGTAACACTCCGACCCCAACTCAGACAATTTATTTATTTATTAGTATATTTAGTACAACTGCCCACCACAGACTGCCTCTCAAAAGGTGGTTAACCAATTTAGTGACTCTTGATCATAGGCAATATTCTTTATAATTAATTAATCATGTAAATCCTCCGATATGGGACTAATTTGCACACCCAACCTCCCCCTTCCCACGTGAGCAAGCTCACACGTGAGCCACACAGGGAAACAAAGCAACTCACGGGCCCACCACCACGCCATCCACGTGTAGTAACCCAACTCAACAGCTTCTCATTTTCATTAAATCCCAACATTATTACCATCTTGCCATTCCACATTATTACCATTATGTCATTATATATATATATATATATATATATGGAAAATTTTCCATTGTGCACCACCCCTCCGTGTGCACTCGTGTGTACTTGGCCTTCCTGCCTTCGTATCGACGATCCGAACCGTTCACATTGATTTACATATCTAAATTAGTCTAAATATGTAAAATCAAATCATTTGAAATTTATTTGCCCATCCATCATGTGACTATAAAAAACAATGATTTTCAGCCATATAATTTTGTAAGATTTCAATGGATGGGCAAATGAATTTCAAATGATTTGATTTTACATATTTAGACTAATTTAGATGTGTAGATCAATGTTAACGGTTCGGATCGTCGATACGAATGCGGAAAGGCCGAATGCACACGCCGTGTGCACCATAGGTGGTGCACAACGGAAGACTTATATATATATATATATTATCTATATAATAAAACACAAAGAAAGCTATCAAGTGGCCCTCCTTCAATCCCCCCAAAATCAAAGGCCCATATCTAATCTCACAAAACACATTTTTTCCCCCCAAAAAGTTTCTCCCCAAAACTCAAATTCAAATTTCCCTCCCCAAAACAACTCATTTATTTATTTAATACTCTCTCTCTCTCTCTCTCTCTCTCTCTCTCTCTCTCTCTCTCTATCTATCTATCTATCTATATATATATATATATATATATATATATAAACATGGACTTTTGGGAACATGGACTTTTATTTACAACTAATTATTGTCATACTATTCAAACTTCAGCTACATAATTGTTAATTTACTGTTTACAAGACTTTTCATATGCTGTATCGTTCTAAAGATGTGCCGTAGGCACGTGGCCATGGGCAAATCTAGTACTAGTATATTATACCTCCAAGAAATACGGGATCTTACAAATTGGTTACTTGTTTGGATCCAGTATTAGTAAGTTTAGAGTTGTATACTCTAAATTTTACTCAACAGCTTGGAGTTCTCCGACACCCAAAGACAGGCTCTTCTTATGTCTGTGATGGCCAGTAGGAGGACCCACTCTTGGGGTCCATCCTCTGTGTTGTGGTAAAGAGGAACGAAGATGATGATGACTCTCATCGCGTCGATGATTACTCTCGTGATCTCTTGATGACAGAAGTCTGAGTTCTCCCTTGGCCTTTGTCAGGGATGTAGACAGTCGGTGGCTCCTATTTAGGCTCGAGGGTTGGTCACGCAACAAAGAAGGGGATAGGGGGCAGTGATTATCGGGGCAATGGACCATATCATTTGGCCCACAACCCCTCATGTTGAGTTCGAGTGTCTACATGTTTCATAAGTAGGTGGGAGGGAGAAGAGGGAAGAGGTGGGGGGGGGGGCGGGGGGGGGGGGGAGGCGTCGGGGAAGGAGGGAAGAAGGAAGGCGTCGGGGAATGTTCTTGCTCTTACTTTACATCTATCATTTAGCAATTCTCATTTGTTGACAGAGGTTATTTGGGTTTTTCTTCACAGAAACCAAAGAGGCATAGGTCAATTAAGTTAATTTATCTGCGTAGATATGATTTGATTTATACAAGAGTATGAAAAGAAATACCCTCAACTTCTCCAAAATTTTCAGTAATTTCCTTAAATGAGATTTACTGTCATTAATATCTTAATATGAACCCTGCAAGATAAACTTGATCAATTGAAAGATAGGAAAAGTCAAAGTAAAATAGGTCACTAGTGAATAATTCAAACACTCATGGTTACTCACTAGAATCTTGCTAGAAACCTAAAACACCAATCATTATTGGGGGGAAAAATTGCTCTTTGCACCAATCAGATAAATTCAACTATGTATGTTACAGTAATATATTGTATATATATAGCCTACTTTTTCTACCTATAAGAAACAAAAAACAAATCTTGTAGGAAAAAACTGAACAAGATGAACTATACGCTACATGGAATGCAAAACTACAAAAAGATCATGTACCTTCACTTGAATTATTCAACATTGCCGATGCCTCAGTCTCTTTCACTTATATTGGTAAAAGTCATGGTGGCATTTGTGTTTGCTACTGATGGCATGGGGAAAGTACCCGAGGATGTAGAACTGGATGAGGTGTTGATTTGATTGGCTTTCCGCTGGCTTCTAATCTTGAGTTCCATGAAATCTGAAACTAAACCTGGTTTTGTGACATTCTCAAACTCCACGTCCATCTCACCTGTTAGCATCTTGACAACGGAGGGCATTGTTGGGCGACGCTTGACAGCATCTTGGGCGCATAGAAGACCAATCTTTAAGAACTTGCAAGCCTGGTCGGTGTCCAAATCATCAGTTGAGGAGTCTATAATTTTTGAGAGTTCCCCGAGTTCATAGAGTGCCCACGTCTGCAAGATAAGTCCATGCATGATATTTGAGGACTGAAGTCCATGTCCCGAAGAGTTCGGTCACTAATAACTATAAAGAAATATTCTAATGAATGTAAGAGACCATAAACTGTTCAAATAAAAACTTAGATTAACAGTCTGGAACTAGCATTCGGAATGTGGGATAAACTATGGCCAGTTGAGATCCTTAAGAGTTATGTACTATGTTTATTGGTAAATTTTAATTCCATTGGAGGGACATGCAAAAGATTATTTAGGGATCAGGTCCCAAATCTCGTAATGTTTCTGATATCAGATAAAAAATAAAATAAGTTCTACGTTTGTTACGGGAATTATAAGCAGAAGGCAGTACTCTAGAGGTATGCATAAAATGTCCACAAAAATTAAATAACTGACAAGGACTAGTCTGAACTTAAAGATGAGATGATTGAGTTGCATCAAATGTGCTCTTGATTTCGTAGTGGAAATGACAATGAATGAGGAGGAACTGACTCCTCACAGCTGCACTTTTCGCAATGTGCATGTGAGCAGAGGACTGGTGTAAGAGGTCTCTCTGGAGTTGCAACGGACAGGTTCGGAGTCGTCCATTTTGGGTCAGTAATGCCTCATTATGACATTGGTATTAGCTGAGCTATACTGTGTGCTCTGATAAATATTTTTGACCTTTAAAATTTCTTGATTTCAGTCTCTTTTCATATATTTTGTGTTTCCTTCCTGAAACATGATGGAATTCCTTATTTTGAAGTCCTGTTTCAGAAACGAGGAAACATGAGTTTTTAGATGATTCTAAAAAATTGAGCCTGTTTCATTTAAGAATGTCTGTAAAGGATAAGCAAGCTTACCTGCTCAACTAATCACTTAAATAACACAAAGGTATCTCAATTTATATTTTATAAGTAAAAAAGAAAGCTGTCTACTGGTGTTTTCTAGTTTCAGATTTTCCTACTTATGTAAACAGCTTTGGAATGTCAACTATGAACAATTTAATCGCAATATATAGAGTATTAATCACTTGAACAATTGAAAGATCTCAAATTATAGTAAATAAGAAAGCTGACTATTTGTGTAAGCTAACTTCACATTTTTCTTCTTATGTAAACAGCTCGGGATGTCAATGTAACGATTTATTCTCAATATATAAAAGAGCATGATGTAATTTAACTATAACTTCGTTTATGGAGTTAACTCACTAAATTGATACAAGTGGCCGACCTTGATAAATTTTCTGTGGTTCCTATTTACACAAAGTTTTAAGGTAAAAAAGTATGACCAGCTGGCCACGAGTAAGGTACCAAAATGTGATTCGCGAATATTGACGGTCTCATGGTCTACATTGTGACTAAGGTGGCTCTCTGCCCAAATTGAACGACCATGTTTCTCTTTAAGTATCTCAAAGTTTGAACCTTGGTATCCCTTTGCCAATCCTCTTTTTTTGCCACTATACTCTCCCAAAATTTACAAATTAATTTTACAAATATATTGAAGGATCTGAAGGGTCCTGGAAGAGTATTTTGCTTCTATTTCTTCTGCAGTATAAGTTTCTAATATCTTTCTCTGTTCTTTCATGTTCCTAGATTTTTTCTTCCAAAAATTTATATCTCCTGGCATCACTACAACCTAACGAAGTATGATCTGGTTAGATGTATAATTTACACTTCTTAATGTAACAAGTCTCTGGATACATCAACTTCACAACCAAGATTGATGCAGCACTAAAGAGAAAAAACAAAAGTAAAAATTACAGAACTCAACTGTCGTAAAGATCATAGATGCAAGAGAACGACACTCAAAAAGAAAGAGGTTACACATGCATCTACAATAAAAATACCCATACCTTTTCGAGAAGAAATTGTTCTTCATCACGTAATCTCATGTTGGTATTGACTCTTCCACTAACTATCTCCAATAGAAGAACGCCAAAGCTATAAACATCAGATTTCCGAGTCACCTGCCCACGTATTGCATATTCTGGTGCCAGGTAACCTCTACATAATTTGAAAACCAAATGTTAGGAACAAGAGAAAAATATTGATATTAATGAAGATAATGACAGTTTTCTATGAGCTCAGGTAATGTTGACAAAAGCAAAAGCGTGGAGCCGAAAGCATAATTAGCATAGCATAAAGTGTAAGCGACATGAATTTCAATTTTTGAATTAAAAAAATAAAATATTTATCTTCTAAATTCATTAAACAATTTTTAATATTAATTGACAGATATAGAGTACAATCTAATTACACGTTATACTGATAAATAAGAAAAATTACACTGATATTGGAATGTTGTTGATACAAACCATATGCTCAAATATTCCATTTCATTATTTACTAATTAATAAAGTAATAGAGTAAAAGCTATAGCATAAAATAGCACTTATAGCGTAAGTATTTAAAAGTTATGTTATAATGAAATAACAGGAAAGCTACGGTGTACCTGAGCTACTTTACAGCGCATTGAAGCACGATCCTTGGCTCTATGCTATGTAATGAGTTATTTTAACTTTAAGGTACGCAGCAGTGAGCTTTTTTAAACACTGAGCTCAACTTTGAAATCCTATTCCCCAGACACGACAAATATCATCCATTTACACGACTATCATTACTTAATATCTCATAATCTTATATATGTGGATGTCTGGATGTGTGTAGATTTAAGGGGTAATCCCACCTTCTTCCTTAAGTTATTTTTGGAACAAACCTTCCTTAATTACTAAGAGACATTTACTCAAACTATTTTGGTTGGGTCCAATGAAGATAAGTTGAAATAAAAGGAGACCAAATGGAAAAGTTATAAATGAAAAAATATGTGGAACAAGAAAGATGCAAGACATCACGATTCAAGCGTCTTGGCAAGCAATGAGCCAATGACAACTCAAAGAGGGACAAGCTTACTATTTTCTAATGTATGTGTGTTTGTTTTCTTCTTTCTTCATTTCATTTATTATTTTTATTTTGGTAATTTGATTCACTGTACTTCATTAATGAAATGGTGGAAATAAATTCTATTTTGATTCCATTCTTTAGAAAAGGAATCAAACTCACATCGTTCCAGCAACACGAGTGCTGACATGGGTTGTATTTGGTGGGAGAAGCTTTGCCAATCCAAAATCTGATATTTTGGGTGTAAGATCCCTATCAAGAAGGATATTGCTCGCCTTGATGTCCCGATGAACTATATGGGGCCGGACTTCCTCGTGAAGGAATGCTAGTCCACGAGCAACACCAATACATATTTTAACTCGTGTTCTCCAGCTGAACTGGATGTTACTGCGATTTGCACCTAGGACCAGTATGAATTAGTTTTAAGGGAAACTAAACATAAGTTGTGAAAATAATATAAAGTCAAGAGAAAAATATTTACCAAAGAGAGTTTGTGAAAGGCTATTGTTCACGAGATAATTGTAGACTAGTATTCTACGATCTCCTTCCACACAGAAACCATACAACTTAACAAGGTTCTCATGAGCTATATTGGAGATTGATAGAAGCTCATTTAAGAACTCTCTTGCTCCTTGTTTTGATTCACTTGAAAGCACTTTTATAGCAATGTCTGTTCCATCTTTAAGTGTTCCCTACACCAGTCCAGTTAATTAATAGCGATGCTTTAAATTTATGTTTCGGATATATAATCGCAGAGGAATATTACCTTGTAAACGGATCCAAAACCTCCTTCTCCGAGTTTATTACCAGGGCTAAAATCCCTTGTGGCATTCATCAATTCTTCATAACGGTATAGGTTCACATTTCCAATGCCTGAAATTTCTGAAAATAAAGAATAATCAACTCAGCAACTACATGTTAGAATAAAAGTTTGAAGGGGTTAAACCCGATATAATTTGTCATGGAACCGTATCAACAATTTTCAGAAATAGAAGGCTAAATTTTACTCAGTAATAACACCATTTACATTGAACCCATCAATGATAAAAGTACCTTCATCGCCTAGAACAGTTTGCTGCACTGAAGTCCCTTTACCCTTGAATATGCAAGAGAAACAGTTCATTACTCTGTGAACAACACTCACCTTCCTACAACTAAGACCTTAACAAGACAACAAAGCACCTGCCAAAAATTGAGTTCCTGAAATGAGGCAATAATATTTGTCAAGCAAATAAAAGTACTAATGTATCATAGATACTCGAGTACAGTTCATGAATTTTTCAAGTCCAGCAGATGATCCAAACTTAAAATTACAAATGTTAAGAGCATTCAAACAAATCCAGAAAGATATAAAAGATAATATATGGAGAAATAATCAGATGAAGCTTTAGCAGTTAAAAAGATAATTTTTCAGATATATAGTTTTACGCAGTTCTCAGGGTAAGTCATGTCCAAATACAATGATGGAAAATTTTCAATATACCTCTGTACAGAACCCTTCGCATAGAGCCGGAAGGCATGCATCAGAGATTACTTGAGAGATATTAAAAATTAAATATCTGGATACTCCTTTTCTCTATTCGATTAGATAGGGTTTGCTAGATGATTTCAATCTTATTTAATCACCTCATCCACGACTTGGCATCATATGCAGAAGATATTGGAAGACAAAAATCACAAATATGTATTGTAAAAAATTAAAAAGTCAATCAGCAACATCTTGAATGCCATCACGTATACTTGCAGCTAGATCAATATGGAGAAGATATGGTTATAAAAAAAAATCTCTTTTTGTTGGAAACTTTCGCTTGATAAAATGTCCAAAGATGAGTAGGTTCGAAAACAAATTGATCTAGGGCATCCAGATCATGTTGTCATTTGTCAAGTTCCCTAAACTATATTTCACAGAGCATCTCTGAGTCCATTTACTGGTCTGGCAGTCATAGGCAGAAAAGGTTTGACAAGTTAGGTTGGTTGAGTTATGATATTGGGTAAACGTACTAACTACAAACTATTGGCTAAAATGAATTCATGTTGAAGGAATTCTTATTGCATTAGAAATTCCAAGGATTGAGTTTCAAATGCTTTTGGGGCCTTCATTCCGTCAGCAAGAATCAGTACATTTATATGATCCCAAGGGTGTATGATGATTACCATTTTATAGCATCTTTAAATCTGAAGTCAGACAAAATTCCAGGTTGGAAAATGTCCTTGGAGAAGGAAAACAATAAGGGAATTAGGGTTTCTGAAAGCATCTCGTTGCTAAAGAATCATGAGAGGAAGCTACATACATGCTTAATAAGTTAAGGGAAATATAGACATTTATATATCTATATAATAAAACACAAAGAAAGCTATCAAGTGGCTCTCCTTCAATCCCCCCAAAATCAAAGACCCAGATCTAACCTCACAAAACACATTTTCCCCCCCAAAACTCAAATTCAAATCCCCCACCCAAAACAACTCCTTTATTTATTTAATTCTCTCTCTCTCTCTCTCTCTCTCTCTCTCTATATATATATATATATATTCAAAAAATTAGGAAATAAAAAATTTAAAAATTTTTAAAAAATTAAAAATTAAAAAACTAAAAAATTTTAAAATTTTAAAACTTTAAAAATAATTCAAAAAAAAATCAAGAACTTATAAAAAAAATTTTAAAAAAATAAAAAAATATTTAAATATTTAAATATTTTTAAAAAAAGTTAAATTTTTTGAAATTTTAGAAATTTTAAAAATTCTGAAAATTTAAAAAAATAAAAAAATAAAAAATTTAAAAGTTTTGAAAAATTGAAATTTTGAAAATCTCAAAGCAAATCCAAATCCAAATCCAATGTCGAACCTCAATCAAGAGGTCGTCGCTGATATCTGATCCGCTGCTGATTCTGTATCGGTGACTCCCCTCCACCTAATCGAGCGCGAATATCAAGCGGCTCCGTATCGGCGACTCCCCTGCACCGAATCGAGAGCATCTATATGTGATGCGACGACTCTGATTTTATCTCATTAACCGAATTCTCATTCTAATTTTTAATTTTTTGTGCAGGAGATTACTCAGTTTTTTGCTGACTCGAATTTTGTGTGTGCATGGAATTTAAGTTCAGAAGAGGTATGATTGTTTTATTTTTCGGTTTAAAATTTTTTAATTTGGTGATTTACTTGATGAGTTTTTTATTGGTTTTGATTTAAGGTGTACGCAAGTGAGAGATGGATTATTTGGTGGCCTCAGTTTGAGCTTCCAAACTATAGCAGGACAGGTAAGCTGACTAGCAACCTAAAATAACTTGGCAAATATGAAACATTAATTTCTTTACTATAATAGAAAATACTATCGTGAAGTGTTCCCTTCACTGGATCATGGATAACATAACATATAAAAACTTTTAGTGTCTGTTTGGATATATAGGATTGGGATAACTGGAGTTTACCAGTGAATGGTCCAAACTCTCCACTCAAGAAAGACAGCTAGAGTAAATTTGTTATTTATCCATTTTGATTTTTTTTTATAAAAGTGCAATGGGGAGACAAAGTGGAGATAAAAGAAATGATTAGCTTGGATTAGAGTTTTGAGAATTTCATGTATTTCATTTTGGTTGAAATAATAATAAGAGGTATTTCAATTGCAAACTGAGTCTCAGACAAACAATTGTTTAGATTATTGGTACTGTAGATACCTTCACACATGCACTTGCGTTACCATTGTGTTTAGACATGCTCATAGTGGTTATGGGATTAGAGTAAGCTCTATAAAATCTATATGATAATGTCCTTGCATAACTATTACAAACATCTAAAACTGATACTGAAGTTAAAAAAACTCTACGCAGTGTTTCTAACAAACATATGCATTCCAGGTAAGTTCAAGCTAATGATCAAGAAGGCGATGGTTGAGCTTAAAGGTAGATATACTGCTTTCTCATATAATATGTTTGCTACTTCAATTAATCTGCTGGACCTCCAAAATTATTTTATATAACCAAACCAAGTGCACCGTTCCGAAGACGTGTCGTAGACACGTGTCAACGGGCAAACCTAATATATATACAATAACTAAGAAAATAGGGGTGTTGTTGCCCTGGGACTGCTGGGAAAATTAAGATTTTAATATAAATAAATAAAAAATATTGAAAACTACCCACTGTTATTATTTAAAGAAATTATTCATTTGAAAAGGAAAAAAAAAGAGCACTAATAGGAGCATAACCAATTCAAGTTTTGAAATCAAATTCAAATGTAGGTTATGCAGGTAAAAGAATTTGGGTACAATGTGGGGGAATAGTCAAATTCAAAAAGGAAATATCAACAGAAGGAAAAGAACTATAATTATCAGGGGTAAAGATGATCTCTCTAAATATTATATTGAAAAGAATTATAAAAAAATGCTACACTCTACTAGATTGTGAGCAAGTCAAAATTCTTCAAGTAACTACACGCATTATTGCATGTACGATAACCTAATTTCGAAACTACAAAATAGTATCTAATTTTTTAGCAAACCTACATGGTTTCCTGTAATTAATCCAGGAAAAAAAGAAAGATGAGAGAGGGAGGATGCCGATGACTATACCCTTCCTTCCATTATATAGCAATATAGAAGAATAGACTTACAACTAACTGTAGTAATCAAGACATTGTTACCTTCCAATTCTTACGAAATTGGAAACTGGCATGTTTGTTTTATTACTTAAATGATAATAAAGTATGTTCTTTTTATAATACAAGGACAAGCATGTTAAAGTAAAAATATAGATATGGACATAATGCCAACCTAAAATTTTGGCGTGATCTTCCATTCATCTATCTTCTTCCTAACTTAACATGATGCCAACCTAAAACTTTGGCATGATCTTCCAATCATCTATTTTCTTCCTAACTTAACATGAATCCTTCTACTTCCCACATGTGCAGCCGTCAAGTCAGAACAGTGCAACAGTCACGTCTGCAACAGTGCAGGCCACCTGCTGTCTCGCCACGTCAGATCGCGTCGCTGTCGCCCTGTCACGTCGCGTCAGATCGATGCTGTCTGGCCTCGAGGAACGCGCCGGTGTCTGGTCTTCGACGCACACGCAAGAGAAGAAGAAGAGGCCTGTCACACGCACTGATCCTGCTACTTCTCTCTCTGTTTATTTATTTTTTTATTTTTATTATTAATTCTTTTCGGCTCTTCCGCCGCTCTCCATTAATTTAGTTAGTTAGACTTTTAGATTAATTTAATTTACTTGTTTTCTATATTTATTAAATTTCGATTATCCAAATAGTGATTCATCTAGTAAATTCGGTACTCAATAAAATATCTAGTCTCTGTGGGTTCGACACTCTATTCACTACTATATTACTTGTTGCGATTTTGTACACTTGCAAATATTCACACCAAGTTTTTGGCGCCGTTGCCGGGGACTAGTTATTCTTTTATTGATATTGAAAATTGCTAGATTATTACTAGTTTGGATTTTTTGTATTTTATTATTATTTTACCTCTTTTGACTTACTTTTACTTTCATTTATTTTTCTTATTTTATTTTTTAGTTTTTCTATTTTTTTAGTACTTACATTTCAGGACATACAAGGAAATTATCATGGCAAACGAGGAAAACAGGCCTTTGAGAGACTATGCTATGCCCTCGATTTATGAATCAAGCATAAAGAAGCCGGTTATTGAAGTTGACGATTTTGAGATTGAACCGGAGATGATTATATTGATTCAACAGACTGTTCAATTTTGGGGATTACCGCACGAGGATCCTTACGCTCACATTGCAGATTTTCTAGAAATTTGTGACACTTTCAAACACAACGGAGTATCAGATGATGCAATCAGATTGAGACTCTTTTCTTTTTCACTGAGAGATAAGGCGAAGGCTTGGCTACTTTATCTACCACCCGGTAGTATTACTACTTGGGAGGAACTTGCACAAAAATTTCTAGCCAAGTATTTTCTGCCGGCAAAGACCGCAAAGCTAAGAAATGATATTTGCACATTTACTCAATTTGAGACCGAGTCTTTGTATGATGCATGGGAAAGGTTTAAGGAGTTATTGAGAAAGTGTCCTAATCATGAACTACCGAAATGGCTGCAAATGCAAACATTCTATAATGGTTTGGGAGTTATACATAGATCTATGGTTGACGCAGCAACTGGTGGTGCACTTATGAGCAAAACATACGAAGCAGCCTATGAGATTTTAGAGGAGATGGCATCAAATGATTACCAGTGGTCTTCTGAGAGAGCAATGCCAAGAAAAGTGGCTGGAGTTTTTGAACTTGATCATTTTTCTACTTTAAATGCAAAAAATGATATTTTATATAAAGAAGTAGAAAATACAAATTTTAATTCTATTCAATCTAATGTCATTTGTAATCTTTGTGCAGGAAACCATTCAAGTATAGATTGCCAAGTGGGGAACCCTTTTGCTCCATCAAATGCCGAACATAAAAATTTTGTGTCAAATTTTCAAATGCAAAACAATCATTATGCAAACACATACAATCAAGAATGGAGAAACACCCCCAATTTTTTTCGGAACAACAATCAAGGAGCAGTTATACCACCTCAAAATTTTCCACAGCAAGAAAAGAAGCCGACATTAGAAGAGGTGTTCATGCAATATATACAAAAGACAGATCAGTATATGCAGAAGACAGATGTGGCGATTCAAAATAATACGGCTTCCATTCACAATCTTGAGGTACAAATTGATCCAATTTCAAATATTTTTAATGAAAAAACTGCAGGAATATTACCAAGCAACACAGTTGTCAACTCCACGGAAGATGTCAAAGCAAGAACACTGAGCAGTGGGAGGACAATTGAGCAACCACAAGAAGAAAATGGCGAACAGAATGTGGTTGAAAAGCAAAGTGAGATTGAACAAATTGTGGAGGAACAAATTCAGCATGAGCAAGTAATGTATGATGTTTTTAATTCCATAAAAATTCCTCCTAAAGAACAGTCGTGTTGTCAAGTAAGTAAAATTGATTTAATTGTGGGCGAGAAACATAGTGTCGAAATTGAAAAGCTGCCAAACAAAGTATGTCCAACAAATACAGCAACATTTGAAACTGAAAAAGAAAATATTTTTGAAAATGTTATGTATTTGGATGCTGCACCCTCTATTTATTCATTTTTGCAGCATAAATTCAAAGAGGTGGAGAAATCAAAGACATCATCAAGAAGGAAACGCCTCAAACTAGAGCTTGAACCTAATCCACACCAGAAGAGGAGTATTAGAAAAGATGTTTTGATGATGTTAGATCTTGGCGTTACATAACCATCTCACCCCCACGTCTGGCTGAAGACTTAAAACTTAGCGCTTCTTGGGAGGCAACCCATGTTTTCTTTTATTGCATTTAGATTTTATTTTTCTTTTAGTTTATTATACTTTTAATTTTTGATTTTATTTTGTAGGATTGCATAAATTCTGAAAGTCGCCGGACGGAGCTGTTTTGAACACATGCATTGATGGCTGTTTTTGAGCAGTTTGGAGTCAAAATCTGGAAAACTGATTCAAAGAGAAGTTGTAGCCTATCGTCTTAGCTTTCCAACAAAAAAAAATCAGCCCATTTGGATATCTACAGCTCCAGATATTGCAAAAATACTGAACGCCGCGCGTGCAGAAATTTAAAGACAAATCGGGGGAGAAATTTTGAACTTTTTCCATTCATTTTGTTTTTCTATTTCCTTTCCCATTGAGGACAATGTGATATTCAAGTTTGGGGGGAAGGTTTACAAATTTATTATTATTTTTAGAAAAGAAAAACAAAAATTTAAAAGGACTTCAATTTGATTCATCTTTACTTGCATATGTGGGAAGTAGAAAAGCTGACATGAATCAAGAAAAGCTGACATAAACTGATTGGTTAGAAGAAAAAGGAACCAAGAGTATCAACATGTATCAGTAGGTGACATGTGTCAATAGGTGAACATTCAAGGCCCGGTAGATGATAGAAGATACGAATTTCCACTTTTACTTTATAAGAAGCTCCACAATTAACAGCTATCCTCAATACGCTAGGAAAAAGGGCAACACAATGAAGTTACAAAATCTTCTTCCAATAGAATAAATCCAAAAAAGGTTGTACGTTATAACGTGTTTGCAAATGAATTTAGCCAAAAACAATCATATTGATAAAGCACCTTAATCTCTTACCTCTGTAGTGTGGCTCATTATGAACCAGTAGAAGCACAACAAAAAAAGATAACGGTCAGGGAATGTGTGAGGGTCAGAACTCGCCAACCGCCAAAGATTTTGCATGAACAAATCCCTCTGGTCATTATATAAGAGAACCTTAGGGATGGAAACCAGATCGGGTTGACCCACGACCGGCCCACTCCAACCCGGCCCGCAAGCAATCGAATCGGGTCAGGGTCGAACCTGCTTAGCAGAGCGGGTCGACCCGGGTCGCTAAATTAATGAATCCAACCCGCTCGACCCGACCCGCGAACCTTGTCAAATGGTCAAACCCGCCCCAAACCCGCTCGCTTGACCCGCGGGTTAGGACCCGTTAGACCCGCATGGGTCAAACGGTCGACCCGCACGTGTCGAATGGCTCCAACGGTCGACCCGCACGTGTCGAATGGCTCCTTTCTTCTAGGATCTCTTTTTTCTTTTTCTTTTTTTTGTGTGGTGGGGGGGGTGCGAGGGTCCTATAAACACCCCCTAACTTCAATCATTTTTTTTCTACACCTTACTCTCTTACTCTCTCAACTACTCCTCAATTTAAAGAATTTCATTCATCAAAGAAGCAAGCAACAAAAAATTTACAATTTCGATCGTATCGAATTCGTGGTGATTCAACAATGCTCTCAACAACAAACTCCCTCAACGAAGAATCTCTTTCACTATTTTCTACGACTACCAGACTACAACTACGTCTACTACACTTCTCAATCGACTACGTCTACTTCTACTATTATTTTCTCTTTCATTTTATACATACGATTATTTTCGAAGTACGGTATCAAAATTTATAACCTTCTCAACTCTTTATTTTTTGTTGTATTTCTAATTTTTTTAATCATATTTTTTCATTGGTTTTTCTTGGATTTCTCTCTTAACCCTCCTATTGTTTTTTTGACTTTTTTATACATCTCTCATAGATTGTTTTTTATTTTTTCACATACACTATTAAAATACTGGAAATTGTTTATTTTTTGCATACACTATTATCATGTCTTTATCACGCGGTAGCGGTCATAGCCAAAGTGGATAAGATTCCACCGGTACTTACGTCGGCCTCCAATAGTCGCTCGAATTTATACCAAATCCTATGGTAGGATCTCACGATGTCCCTCCATACGACATTGAAGAAGAAATGAATAATGTTGACACACAAACACAACAAACTGAACTCACAAATACTATAAAAACTAGGAGGAAAACTAGTGATTAACACAAATATTATGACTATATCCCCGAAGAGAATCATCTAGGTTTACGACATAAGATTTGTAGAACTTATTTGAAGAGTTAAAAATTGAGAAAGAGTGAGAAAATAGGTACAATTAAACGACACATAAAAATACACAAGGATCTATTAGAAAACTAACCCGGCCAACAACAAATTCACCCTAACACCGGACATGTAAATATTCACTCATATGATCCCGAAAATGTTCGACGCAAAATGGCCGGTCTAGTTATTAAGGAGGAGTTACTTTTTCCAATTCCGAGAGTCGGAACGTAGAGGAATTTAACCAAAATGCACTAAATCCACATTTTAGAAGAATTCCTAGAAATAATTCAAATCTGATTGTTTTAAACTTTACAACGAAATGAGAAATGGTTTAATTGCACTTTTGTATAATTTAACTTGTAGAGTATCGTTAACATCCGATTGTTGGAAAGGTTATAACTATATTTCAATGATGGGCATAATTTGTAATTGGATCGATAGTGATTGGATGATCCAAAAGAGGATCATATCACTTGCGACTTTGTTATATTCCCGTAGTGATTTAGTAATTGCACATCGTATTTTGGAAGTTTGTGATATCTTTCATATTCGTGATAAAAAAATTGTATTAATTTTTATAATGCATCTAACGACAGTGTTTCGATTGGTAAATTAAAAACACAATTAGCTCCTCTATATTTAAAAAAAATTCACGTTAGATGTACATGTCATATTTTAAATTTATGCATTCAAGATGCATTAAAAATAGCCGAACCATTTGTGCATGACATTAGAAATTGTGTACATTTTATTGCGTTAAGTGGCCCTATGCTTCAACAATTCAAAGAATGGTGTAAGCTAGGCATTTAAAATCAGTTTTTTGGAACTAATTGGTCTAGAAGCGATTAGTGATTAATCGGTTAATTGGAAAATAAACGGGGATTAAATCGAAAATTTTGTTTTATATATATATATATATATATATATATATATATATATATATATATATATATATATAAATTAAAAAAAGATACATCCTCATTATGTAGCAACCCTATATATTATGGAATTATCAAATAGGAAAATATAGTTATAGAGAAAAAGAAGAAAGTAATTGGTTTGAGCTGAGTTTAGATTCTGGATGTGGATCGAGTCGCGTTTGCTGGTCGATTCCGTCAATCAAAAACAATTAGGCAGGAGCAGTGCGAGCAGCAAAAGGAGGTGCAGCAAATGCGTGCCGGATCAGGTATGCGACGGCGCAGAGGGAGCGACGACGGATCAGGTTTGGATTTGCTCGAGGAAGAAGAAGAGAATAAGTTTGAGTTTTGGTTTGAAGAGAATCAGTTTGGGTTTGAGTTTGTTCGAGGAAGACGAAGAGAGCGGCTACATGTCGGGTTTGGATTTGTGCGAGGACCAGAAGGAGTTTGGATTTGAGTTTGGGTCGGATTGAGCCCAAATAATGCAAACAAGCATGAAAATTAAAGGAGATTTAATCAGTTAATCGACCACTTAAAATCGGCCGATTAACTACTAATCTGCCGATTATACCCGATTAAATCGCTAACTATTGAAATATTATAAATCGCTAAAAAAATAATCACTTAGCCTCCGATTAGCAATTAATCGGGAATTAATCGGGAGTAATCGGAGATTTTAACTGCTTAGGGTGTAAGCTTAAGGGTGTACATTTAAAAAAAAAATTCTAACGATGTTAACACCGATGGAACTCTACTTTTGACTTATTAAAAGTTGCTACTCAATATAAAGCTTGTATAAAAGATTTTTTTCCTTGCAAAAAATATGAAAAAAACTCAAATGAATGAACAATCATTGTATTATGAGAAATCTTTGTTACGATTTTTAGAACCTTTTAAAGCCGCAACTTTGAAATTCTCAAAATCTTATGATTCTACTTCTAGTAGTATTTTTATTTCACTAATTACTATGATGCAAACTTTTCAAGAAATGATTGATGACATTTACATTAGTCATATTGTTAAACCTGCTTACACTAAATTTTTGAAATATTTTAGTCCTCCTATGTTGTATCTACTTGCTACTATTACGGATTTTTGTATCAAATTAACAGGTACAAAGATTTTGATTGAAATGTAGTACTTTACTTGGAGATGAATCTGAAATTGATTGTAAACTTTCTTTGAAATGACATTGAATTATTGAACAATTTGTATGATTATTATGATAAAATTTTTGCATCTAGTAGTAGTTCTATTATAATTACTTCTTCTACTTCTAGATGTAAGGGTAAGAGTAAATTACACGATGCCACTTTTAAATTACTTGCTCAAATTCAATAAAAAAAATCTACGACTAATCAACCTAATGAATTAAATTGTATAATCAACAAAATAATGAGAGTTTTAATGTTAAGATTAATGTAATACAATGGTGAAAATATCATGAACATGTTTATAATATTCTTAAACATATAGCTAAAGATCTACTAACTCCTCGTCTCTATAGTTGCTTCAGAAAGTTATAAGTGGCAAGATTCTAACAAATTATAGGAATCGCTTGAAGCCCCAATCGTTGGAGATGCTCATGTGCACGAAAGGTTGGATGAAAGCTGAAGATAGGACTCCAGAATTCGGGGTCGACACGTTAATAAGTAGAAGCAACTCGTCCGAAGAACAACAACAACAATAGTAGGAACCACCACCAACAACAACAGTAAATTTTGATTATCCCCTCAAATATGTAATTCAAAACTTATTGTATGCTCTTTTATAGTTTCTAACTTTCTAATCTATTACTTGTATTATACAAGTAATAGAAAGTATATAGTTGTATTTGTATGTAAAAAGTTGTAAATCATAAAAGTTAAATTAAATAATATATACAATTGTTATTCACATTTTCACTCTTATATATTAATTAGTTGCACGTGTAAAAAAAGTCATAGTTAAAAAAAAAATTGAAACTCTCAACCCTAATGCAAACCCGCGACCTAACTCGAACCCAAACGGGTTCGACCCGAATGGGTTGGCGGGTCGACATTTGGGTTTTTCAACCCAGCCTATTTAACAACCCAGTCCAACCCGAACCCACACACAATTGGGTCTAACCCTGGCGGGTCCGACCCAACACAGATGACCCGAATGCCATCACTAGAGAACCTTACACCATAAGGCAGAAGAAGGTTCTAATGACCTAGGTGTTCAAGTATCTGGAAAGTTCTGTTGTTAGTTGAGACCATCTATGTAGTGGACCAATTATTGTTGGACAACCCCGAATTCTCTTTCCTACAGCAAGATTGTTTAACGCCTTATCAAAGGAACATGGGTGTCCTGGCTTGAACTAGAAGACATCATCATTCTGAGGCAATATTGGAATCTATATATCTATTGCCTATTGAAACACTCCCGAACAACATCAAAATTTGTGTCTTTTCTTCTCTTTTCTTACTAATTGTTAAGTCAGGGTGTGCGTTATCTTCTTGCCATTCGGCGAACTACTAATTGTTTCTACTACCAAAAGATCATACTTAATCATCCAGTCCTAGCACTTACAAACTGATTACAACACAGCACATACCCATGTCTTTTCTTCCTACTGGACTGAGCCAGGAGCTCAATGCTCCAAAAACAATTTGATAAGCTTTTATCCTCAGATATTCACCAACCTTGTTAGAGTATTAGTATTAGTATTAAATCCTCTCCCCCCCCCCCTCCCCTTTACCACAGCTTCGGAGTTTTAATCTATTGGGAGGGTCTTTCAAATGGTATCAGAAGTTCGAATCCCACCGGCTGTGCATATTAAAAATGCATCTTTAAATTGTAAAAAAATACCGTTGCGTATAGTCCAGGTCTTGCCCCTCAAAGATGGCATAAAACTTGCGTGGGTGTGTTAGAATATAAATATTAAACCCTCACTCTTACCACAACTTGGGGGTTTTGGTCCATCGTTAGGGTTGTTCACAAACCCTCTAAATAAATATAATGTCAGGATCAATATCAAGTTTTGCTCAAGGGCTGTGAAGCATTTCATGCAATATTGCACTCTACTATCACCTCGAATTAATACTGAAACTATATTTCTATTCCAATATATAGTCAGGTGAGCTAGGCCATCCGATTCCGGTCAATAACTTATCTCAAGTCAATAACTTATCTCAAGTACCTCTTGCATTTCATCAGTATATTCACAAAAGGGTAAGGCATTCGGCTACCAAGAATTTCCTCTTTAGCATATCTAAATATAGAACATGATTTTTCTTTTCCATGAATTATGCCCAACAAAAGAAATTAAAATAAACAACAAACCGACCAATTCTTCAAATATTAACAATTATTGACCAAACAATTCAACAGACTAACCTAAATTCAGAAGAACAACACTACCAACAACAATTCAACAAACTGGCCCAATTACTCAACAAGATCACAAATTAAATAAATAAAGGAAACCACTTTAAGAATATTACCAACCTAATCAAAGAGCCCCCTAAAAGTAAACCCTCTGAAGAACCACCAAATGGGGCACTCTAGCAATCCAAGCCACCAAAAAAGGCCAGACTTTCCACAGCAAAAGATGGTGCAAAGCACAAAAAGGAGCGAACTTTAGAGCAAAGCTGAGATTTTTATTAGAAAGGGAATAATTAGCTGTAAAATTTGAGTATAGAAATTGTTGTTTAGAAGAAAAAGAAGAACTCAATACTTCTTGAAATCAAATGGAACGTAGATTTGTCAGCACCTTAATACTTATTGAAATAAAATGGAACGTCGATTTGACTGTGTCCAAATTTTGACCGCGTTGAGGAATGGTCCCTACTGACTCACGCGTGGGCCACACCTTGTCATGGAACTGGGCTAGGGATGGCAAGTGGGTCGGGTCAACCGGCGATCCGTCCGCGACCCGTCTGTTGAACCCGGCCCGCGAAAGGGTTAGGCGGGTTCGGATCGAACCCGTGTACAATAACGGGTCGACCCGGGTCGTCGAAAACACGAATCCAACCCGTGTAAATCAGCCCGCGAACCCGTTTAAAAATCCACAACCCGCAGCAAACCCGCGGGTCGACCCGCGGGTTACAACCCGTTGGACCCGTTCGGGTCGAACGTTCGGCCCGTCACGGGTCGACCGTTGACCCGCGGGTCAAACAGGCCGTTGGGGGGTTACTGTACAACAGAGAGCTGTTTTGGCTCTCTTCTAGCCGTTTTTTTTTGTTTTTTTTTTTGTTTTTTTTTGGGTTTTTTTTAGCCTATAAATACTCCCCAAAATCCCATAAAAAAAATCACACTTTACTTTCTTACTCTCTCTACTACTATAACTCATTTCTAAGGAATTTTTCAACAATTGAAGTATTCAACAAGCAAGTCGAAGGCAAATACACGATCAAATTTCGATCGTATCGAAATCAAAATTCAACAACGTCTTCAACTCTTCAACTCTCATCCAACTCCAAGTGATCAAGTCGTCAATTCTCCTTCAAGAATCAAGCTCTCCTCAACTCTTCAATTCCGGAATCGCTTATTTCTATTTCTACTTCTATTCTTATTTTCAATGTTTTTTTTATATACGCGTATCCACGGTGAACGGTATCAAAATTTCATACCTCTCTCATTATTTTATTTTTGTGTTGTAGTTGTAATTATTGTTGGTTTTTTTATCTTCTCTATCTCAACCCTCTTGTTTTTTAGATTTTCTTTTTATAATTAACCGTTCCTACATTGTGTAGTTTTTTTTACATATATTACTACATTATGTCTAGATCACGAGGTAGCGGTCGTAGCGGGCAAGATTCCTCCTTCTCTTCCCGTAGGCCACCAATTGTCCCAATTAGCGAGCCCGCCCAAGAGTACCATGATCCTCCTACCCAATAATGGGGTGCACACGACGAGTTTGTAGGTGACATACAATTAGAAGAAGAAGAACAACAACAACAACAACCAATCGAAACCATACAACCCCGTAGTAGTAGGAAAAGTAAAGGAGAAAGTAGTGATTGACATAAGTTTTACGATTATATCCCGGATGAACAAACTCCGGATATAGGTTTGAAAGTTTGTAAAACATGTTCTAAGGCATACAAATTCAAGAGGGGTGACGGCACCGGTACAATTAGTAGACACATCCAAAATAACCATAAAAATCTTCTTGCTGACCTACAAGGCCAACAAAAAATCAACCGTAGGACCGGTCTAGTTGATAGCCACTCTTATGATCCCGATCTTGTTCGTCGGGAAATGACCTGATTAGTCATAAAGGAAGAGTTACCATTTTCCTATCCCGAGAGTAAGGACTTGGAAAATTTTAATCAAACGGCATTAAACCCTCATTTTAGAAGAATTCCGAGAAATACTTGCAAATCGGATTATTTTAAAGTGTACAATGAAATGAATGACGCTTTGATTGCAATTTTATGGAGTTTGACTTGTAGAGTTAGTTTAACTTCGAATTGTTGGACGGGTGTGAAAAATATTCCAATGATGGGAATAACTTGTCATTGGATCGACAATGATTGGATTTTTCAAAAAAGAATCATATCACTTGCGGCGTTGCCGTATCCCTATAGTGGCACTGAAATAGCAAACCGTATTTTAGAAATTTGTGATCTTTTTCATATTCGCGACAAAATTATGTGTATTAGTTTTGATAATGCATCTAACAACAATGTAGCAATTACTATTTTAAAATCCGTATTAAACCCTCCATCTGACAATATTTTTCATGTTAGATGTGCAAGTCATATTTTAAATTTATGTGTTCAAGATGCATTAAAAATAGCTGATCCATATATAGTAAAATTAGAAATTGTGTACATTTCATTGCATTAAGTCCCAGCGTATTTCAAGAATGGAAAAATTGGTGTCGGATTTCAAATGTACCCTTTAGAAGTTTTCCAAAGGATGTTAGACACCGATGGAATTCTACTTTTGATTTACTACATATTGTTACCGAATATAAAGCAGTTGCAAATGATTTTTGTATCGCAAAAAATATGCCAAATTTTGAAATGACTCCCACCAATTGGTTTTATGCCGAATCTTTGTTAAAATTTTTAGAACCTTTTAAAACCGCAACTTTAAAATTATCAAAAACATATGAATCTACTTCTAGTAGCATTTTTATCTTATTAGTTAGCATGATGCAAACATTTAATGAAATGTTAAGTGATAATTATGTTAGTGAGATTGTAAAACCTGCATACAAAAAAATTTTGAAGTATTATTTTCCTCCTCCTATGTTGATTTTTGTTGCTACCGTTATGGATCCTCGTATCAAATTAGAAGGTACGAAGAATTTGATTGAAATGTTTTTTGTATTACTTGGGGAAATGTAGAAATAGTAATTGATTGCGCTATTTTTTAGTTCAGTTTGAATCTACATTAAATAACTTGTATGATTATTATGATAGATGTTTTGCTTCTAGTAGTACAACTTCTGTAGTTAGTTCTTCTTCTGCTACTTCTAAAGGTAAGGGTAAGAGTATATTTGATGATAGAACATTTAATTTACTTGCACAAATTCAATCCAAAAAACCTAAAACTAATCAACCAAATAAATTAAATTGGTATAACCAACAAGATTCTGAGCCTTCTTCTTCTCCACTAGATATTTTACAATGGTGGAAAAATCATGAATACACTTGTAGTATTCTGTCAATTATGGCTAAAGATTTACCAACTACTCATGTCTCTACAGTTGCTTTTTGAAAGTGCATTTTCTTCAAGTGGCAGAATTCTAACTGATTACAGGAATCGCTTGAAGCACGACACGTTAGAGATGCTCGTTTGCACAGAAGACTGGCTGAAGGCTGAAGATAGGACACAAGGGAAAGCACTATCAACGTCCACAAGTGGGAGCAACTCGTCAGAAGAACAACAACAATAACAACAATAATAGCTTTGCTTGTAATAGCAACTCGACCGACACGTTAGAAATTGTATTATATCTTTGCTTGTTATGTTAAATTAGAAAAATTGAAGTCAATTAAAATTGTATATAAGAAATATGTTAGTGTAAAATATATTTGTGAATTGATTTCTTCATTTCATTAGAAATTGTGAAAATTGTATAACTTAAATTCATATGAATAATATTTCAATATTTTTTTGCCAATTTCACTCATTCAGTCTTATTATTATTATTACAATTTTTAATGTTTATTATTATTATTATTATTATTATTATTATTATTAAGTTAAAAATATTTTTAAAAAACCCTATCTATCTAAACGGGCCAATCCGCGGGTCGACCCGACCCGACCCGGGTTGGACCCTAAAGGGTTCACGGGTTGGGTGGGTCGCCTAAAACAACTTTCGGCCTGGCCCGGCCCGGTTAAGTCGCCAAACCGGCCCGAGCCCGCCCAAGTCAAGGTCCAACCCGGGCAGGTTCGGCCCGGCCCGGCCCGTTCGACCCGAATGCCAACCCTAAACTGGGCCTTGATTTATACTTGCTGATGATTATGATTTCTAATCTCTAGTATCTAATATCTAATATTATAATGGAAAATTTTCTTAGTATCATTTGTAAATCTATCAACGCATGTGATGTACTTACATAATTAATATCAAGAATGTTTCCAAGTCCTCACTCCGTAAGAGTTTTTATTTTATTTTTAAAAAAAATATTAAGACGTGCAATGTCCGTGTATAACTAATATAAAAGAGATCTCAGATTCGAGATCAGACTACGTCAAAATTTTTACTTTAAAAAATATATATTTATTAAGACATGCATCGCACGTGTAAATTACTCGTTAATAATAAGTGTGGAAAAAAGAGAGAATTTGTCTACACCTTAAATATCGTGCTCTGTTTCATAATCTTCTCGATTTTGTGAGGATCAGGTAGAGGGCACGCTTTTTGACAAGGATGAAGGCAATCACAGACTATTATGATGTAATAATGTGTGTAATAACGTGTGTTAATGTTAGTGTAATTATGATGTAATTATATTTAGAATAAAAGACTTGAAGGGAAGTGATTGTAAAATGAAAAAGACGGCATGTCGTCCGTCCAAGTCCCGCTTGAGAAATGACCTGACCGTAGACCGTCTGAACTGTTATACGAACCGAACTTGAACAAATTATTAGGTCTAATGCTTTATCGAGTCTGGTCCGTCTGAACAAACATAGTCTTCTGCTTTTATAATGAACCGAGCCTAAACTATAAAAATTTCATCCGACTTGGACCGAGCCGAATATAAGCTTGTCCGAATAGAATTTTGGTTCGAGCTTGAACATATTGTTGTCTGGTCCCGTCTGGTCCGATTTACAGCCCTAGTCCTTAGCATGGTCTTGAGCTGGAGGAAGGAATCGTGATTTTTCAATGGTGTTTGTACCCAATAATATTTATGGTTTAGATTTTTTTTCCTTTGCTTTTTTGTTGGAAAAGCTATTTATAGTTTAGATTGAGTCAAGTTAAAGGATAATTAGAGTTCATTTATATAGAAATCGTGTGGTAAAAAATAATTGAGGAAAAGCATGAAGAAATTTTGAAGTAACGATGCAAGAAGATAAATGCATAGTGATTAGTTTCTATCCCTTTACCATAATAACTCCAACCGAATCTGGGAAAGATACATTTGTTGTTTATTTTCCATAACCGATTTGGGGTCTATAAATACCATTCACATCCATTAGTCAAAGGTAATCAATATTTTCTCCACTAAAAAAAACCATAATCATTGTTTTAGTGGCTGATTTAAGCATTAAAAGGTTTTACGCCAGAATAACTTCCAGTGTGAGACTTTTTACAGGTACCTGGGCGTTTCCAGCAAGTCATATCCTGATCATTATTGATGGTCCAGATCACCGCTTTCTCCTTCAATAAAAGTGCTCATATCTGATTGCTCCCACACCAATATTTGTAGCAACATAATTGGGGTCGTCTGTCTGAAATCTATAGATCTGCCCTCCAATCAGATTCATCCGCCAAAAACACCTTCAGTCATGCATCGAGAAGAAGGCAGACAACATTCATCAGCCACCAGGGCGATCCTCCTCCCCCGCTCGTCACAACCTCCTTCCAACGGGGTTGCGTTAGGAGGCTCCTAACATCTTCACCCTGAACCTCGTCCGGTCAAGAATCGAGGGTCGGCATACACTTCAACCCCCTCCTTGGGTCCTCCTGAGGGGTTAGACCTCCATGGTGTCATCAACGCCCAATTTGCAGGGACAGACCTTTGTCAGCGCTTAAACAAGAATTGCACAAGGGATGGTGGTTCCCTCTCGGAATGCCATAAGAGCCAGAGGAGTTCGTCGCTCTCACGACAGAGGTCCCATTAACCCCCTTGCCATGAGGATGAAGACACATGAGGAGCCCGACCCCGGTCAGTTGACGAGCTCCCATGAACAACAAGGGGGATGATGTACCTGTGACCCGAGCTAAGTTCCGAAATTTCACTGATCAAGTTCTTAGGGCCTTCCAAGGTTTCTAAGAAAAAGACTGCCAGACAAGTGGTCACCAGTACTGAGCAAGAAGAGGAGACCCACGGGCTGAGCAAGAATAAGAGACCCACGGGCCAAACCGATCCAAGGGACGAGAAGATCTGGTGTTACGTCGCCTTCGATAGATAGAGAACCGCCTTGATCAGATCGGCCAGGGAGGAGGGTCACTGAGGCCGTGGATACCGCCCATTCCGATCTCCCTTTACTAGAGCTATTCTAGAAGACCTGTCCCAAAAAACTTCAAGCCTTTTAACTTTTAGTAATACGATTGTGAAGCCTACTCATGAATCAGATCGAGAGTTTCAAAATCTTCATAATGATCCATAAAGCCTCTGACGCACTCCTCTGTATGACTTTCCCAACTATCATAAAGGGATCAGCATGGGAGTGGTACTCATGTCTCCCTCTAGGGTTTATCTCCTCCTTTGACCAGCTCGAAGAACTCTTCTTGACTCACTTTGTCATTAGCTACAAACCCTAGAAGATGAGTGCTTCATTTCTAAAGCTGAAACAGAGGGCAGGGGAGCCCCTTAAGGACTTCATCAATGATTCAGGGTGAGCCACAGGGGAATTGAGATTCAAGGTTAGCCATCATGATTTTGGGGTCTCCTTGGGGAAGTTTTTGAGATTCAGATTTAAAGGAGAATTGAGGCCAACCTAGAGAAAATTCAAGTCATACTCGACATGTCTTCTCATCCAATAACAAGGAGATCCAGAAACTCACATGGAGTCTCGCCGCCATCAGTAATTTTCTCTCAAAGTCTGGAGAGAAGTGCCTCACCTTCTTTAAGGCCTTCCGATGTTCGAAGGGCTTTGAGTTGGGGGAAGCACAGCAGGAGGCCTTCAAACAACTTAAGGCGTATCTAACCAACCCACCACTTCTAAGTAAGCTAAAACTGGGGGAAGTACTATACCTCTATCTGGCCACTTCAGATCAGACCCTCAATACTGTTTTGGTACGGAAGGAAGACAAGGTCCAGAAGTTGATCTACTATGTCAGCAAGGCACTCCATTATCTAGAACTCTTTTATTCCAAAATGGAGAAGATGGCCTACACTCTTATAATGACCACCCGGAAGTGCTGCCCATACATCCAGGCCCACTCTGTCTCAGTCCTTACTGACCCACCACTCATGTAGGTACTTTACAAGCCAGAGACCTCTCAACAACTCATGAAGTGGTCTATCGAATTAAGATAACATGACATCAACAATTAGCTGAGGACGACCCTCAAGGCCCAAGCCTTAGCTGAATTCATCGTCGAAAGCATTATTCCATATCCCCTTGAGGTGAGCAGTGATTCTCTAGCCTAAGGTGTCTATGTCGATGGCTCCTCCTGCATTGAAAGGAGCAAGACCAGTGTCATCTTGCTCGGCCCAGACGAGTTCACTCTCCAACATTCGCTTCGTCTCAATTTTCAAGCCTCCAGCAACGAAGCTGATTATAAGGCACTGATTGCCAGCATTCTCTTAGCTCGGAAATTAGGGACCCGAAAGGTCAATGTGTTCAGCGACTCCTAGTTGGTGGTAAATCAAATCCGAAGAGAATATGAGGCCAGGCATGACCGCATAATCAAGTAACTGGCTTCTATTAAGAACTCATGATCACTCTGAAAGGTAGAAGTCACTTGCATCCCATGCGCAGAGAACAAACAAGCAAATGCTCTTTCTCTCCTCTTCCATTGAAGGGATACACCATGCTTTTTGAAGTCTTACTCGAGCCAAGCATCAAAGAGGAAGATTCAGAGCTCATGGTTGTCACTCCTTAGACATTTGTCACTCCTTAGACATATGGAGACAATTAGATAAAAACCTTGTTAGACTTCCTTGACATGAGAATCCTCCCAATAGATCCGAAGGAGGCAAAAAAGGTCCGGACAAAGGCAGAAAGGTACACACTTGTTGAATGGGTCATGTACAAGCGTTCCTACAATTGGGTAAATGAAAAAACTTATTTACGATGTCTCAACCTTGAGGAGGCCCAATATGTTTATAAAGAAGTGCATGAAGGAGTCGGTAGCGGCCACATAGGTGCAAGGTCTCTGGCACAAAAAGTTCTTAATCATGCTACTATTGGCCCTCGCTCCTCAATGATACCTTACAATATGTTCGCTGATGTGACCCCTATCAGAATTTTTTCTCGATAAAATGGACGCCTTAGGTAGACATTTTTTATGTCAAGTCTGATCCCCTTCGCCATGTGAGGAATGGATCGACTTGGACCGTTCCCCCCCCCCTGTAGAACCCCGTATTTTCAAATATTATTTTTATTATTTGAAAATGAATTTAAATGAATTTTGAGGATTTAATTGATATTTTCTAAAAGATTTATCTTTTGTACACGTGCAAAACACATGCAAATGACTCTTGAGAAGTTGGGAAAATTAAGTTTTCTTTATGAAAAACCATTATTTATTATTTGAGAATTATTTAGTATTTTTCCAAATTTTTCTGAAATTAATTGTGCCTATTTGCAATTTTTGAGAAAAGAAGGACTTATTTGCAAAATTGACATTTTTAAGGGCTAAAATGCAAAATTGGCATTCTGGACGTTTTAAACAGTATTGGTTAAGATTTAGAAGTATATTTTCTATTAAATCCTAATTTAAATGAATTTTAGATGAATTTCCAAGAGTAGATATATATATATATATGTATAATTGCATTTTGAAGGGATTATTTTGTAAATATATTCCTAAACCCTAATACTTGATCCTGGCCTATATAAGAGAGTTTGCAGCCGTCATTCGCTGCACAACTCAGATCTTATTATATTCTCATTCTTTTGGTGATTGAGGAAGAAGCTTTTGGATCTAGCAAAGGAAGGATTTTGTGGATTCTTCTTGATTCTAAAAGGTGAGTGATATGGACTTGTTTATTTATGTGTATGTTTGTATGCTGTTTTGTAGGATGTTTTTCGTATTTAAGTATGAAATCGACGCCATGGTTGTATTTGTTATATGCATGTGAAATTCCATGAAAGATAGGTAGATCTCATTGACAATTCTTGATTTACTTGAAACATGTTAGATTCGAGTATGGTTATGAAAATAAGAAATTGGATGGATGAATCTGTGGATCTTATGATTACGAATCGGATTAGATTTGAGTTGAGGAAGAGATTTGGTATTGAGATAGACACCAGAATTTATTATTTGATTTCAGACCTAATTTGTGAGAATTGTAGGCCGACAGTCGACTGGTCTATGACTCAGTCGACTGGTACTACCCTATTATTATATTTTCAGTCTCGTGTAATCGTTCGGGACAGTCGACTGGCACTATAATCAGCCGACTGGTATGCTGAGTAAAGTTTTGTTCAGTCGTTTCGGGACAGTCGACCATGACCCCTATGAGTCGACTGTTAGCACTTGGATTGTTCTTGAGAAATTATCGGTAATTGTTTAGGGTA
The DNA here is from genome assembly GCA_017893485.1 of Hemerocallis citrina. Lineage (NCBI taxonomy): Eukaryota > Viridiplantae > Streptophyta > Magnoliopsida > Asparagales > Asphodelaceae > Hemerocallis > Hemerocallis citrina. The sequence goes on from CM030368.1 coordinate 97,401,962, forward strand.
AGTCGACTGATGGTTGATGAAGTCGACTTACTGCACTTGTTATAATCTTGGATATTGGTTCTCGGGGCAGTCGACTTACTATAACATAAGTCGACTGGTTATGATGAGTTTTCGTGATCTTGAGGGTTCTTGTTATCTTTAGTTGTTTGTAGATGGATATGTTCGTCGGTGTCATGGCATGCCGAGTTCGTATTCGATCTATACCTTCTTAGTTTGTTTGTAGATGGATATGTTCGTCGGTGTCATGGCATGCCGGGTTCGTATTCGATCTATACCTTCTTAGTTTGTTTGTAGATGGATATGTTCGTCGGTGTCATGGCATACCGGGTTCGTATTCGATCTATACCTTCTTAGTTTGTTTGTAGATGGATATGTTCGTCGGTGTCTTGGCATGCCGGGTTCGTATTCGATCTATATTATCTTTGGTCTTGTAGATGGATATATTGTTATCCGATCTATGGCATTTTTGGTGATCGATTGTTGGACATACATTGTGGTACTGAGAATTGTTGACAGTTGGACATATTCTGAGTTGTGAGGATTACTGTTTGTTCAGAACAGTCGACTGGTTCATAAGACAGTCGACTGTACCGTACAGTTAAGCTGTACATATTTTGAGAGAGATTGATTGATTGATACTTGATCGTTGATATTGTTTCTTGACTCGGCTTCACTCTTGTACTGGCCTATCGTTCTTGTTTCAGATTACATGTTCAGTTTTTGTATTTTTGTTCAGTACATGTTGCTTATGTTTAGTTGTTTTGTTTATGTTTGTTGTTTATATCATTCACACCATTTATGGCTGACCCCGTAGTTTTGGAGGTTAGGGTTCAACTCTAGCCTCACATGTTGCAGGTTGCTTAGAATTGGAGGCTTGGATGCTTGGGTTAGCTATAGAGATTATGAGTATTATAATAGAGCCTTGTGTAAATTGTTGTAAGAAGAGTTTTGTAAAAGGAATTGTTGTAATCTAAAGTGTTTGTATTTCCGTTGCAATGTTAAAGATTATTGTAGTAAAGATTTAGAATAAAATGATTTGAGTCTTTGGCTATGTATGTTGTTACATTGAAGTGGATAGCTGGGAAAGTGCCACGTATTTTCTAAAGTTTTGTATTTAGAAATTCGGGGCGCTACACCCCCCCCCCCCCCCCCCAAAGTGGATAGAGAAACTTCTTAGTTGTGGCTATTGACTACTTCACTGAGTGGAACGAAGCAGAACCATTGGCCTCCATCACCGAATAAAAGATAGTGCAATTCTTTTGGAAGAGTATTGTTTACATGCTTGGAATACCTCGGATTCTTGTCACTGACAATGGAACTCAATTTGCTACAAAGAGATTTCATACCTTTTGCTCTAATATGGGGATCAAACAACTTTTCTCTTCCATTTCGTATCCCTAGACCAATGGTCAAGCCGAGAATGCCAACAAGCAGATTCTTGATGGCCTCAAAAAAAGGCTAGATGAAGCGCCAAAGGGACTATGGGTCAAAAAACTCCCAATTGTGCTCTTGTCCTACAAAACCACTAAAAGGACCCCGACAGTTCAACCTTGCCTTTGGGTTTGAAAATCTAATCCCCATAGAGGTCGGACTACCTTTTCTGCATGTCCTCTCCTTCAACTAGGAACAAAATTCGGATGATCTACGGGGTAACTCGACCTTGTTGAAGAAGTTCACCAGTTTTCAGCCGTGTGGAAATATATCAGCAAAGAGTGAAAAAGTTCCACAACAAGAGGGTATGGCCGACAAATCTGAAAAGGGTGGCCTCGTTCTAAGAAAACTCGAGATCTTTGAGCCACGCAAGAAGGTAAAGCTTGCTCCCAACTGGGAATGACCATAGAAGGTCTCCAAAGTCGTCCACCTAGGAGCATACTGACTAGAAGACCTGGGGGCAAGGAGATATCAAGGACCTGGAATACGAAGCATTTGATGAAGTTTTACAAGGTGACTTAACACTCTCCATTAGATTTGTAATAATACTGATCTGTATAACAGTCGATGCATGTAATAAAAGCTAGCCATCAAGGTAGCTACTTAGATTGATTTTACAATAAAATTCAAAATTTCCTTCATAAATTCTTGTACTACTGGTTGGATGCAAACAACTAGCTTGGAGCTCAACTCGTTGCTCTAGCTACTCCAATAACACGTTAACTCATAAACAGCGAGTTCAAAGCTCATCTCGTCACTTGAGCTACCCCAACAACTTATTAACAACGAGTTCGGAGCTCATCTCATTACTCTAGTTACTCCCATAACTCAATAACTAAAAACAACAAGTTCAGAGCTCAGCTCATTACTCAAGCTGGTACACCTTTCTAACTCGAAAACAACGAGTTTGGCACTCAGTTCGTCGCTCAAGCTACTCCAACAACTCGTTAACTTAAAACAACGACTTTGGAGCTTAGCTCGTCGCTCTAGCTACTCCAACAACTCACTAACTTAAAACAAAGAGTTTGAAGCTTAGCTCGTCACTTGAACTACTCCAACTCGTTCGGAGCTCAGCTCGACACTCGAGCTACTCTAACAACTCACTAACTTAATTCAACAAGTTCGGAGCTCAGATCGTCGCTTGAGCTACTCCAACCACTCGTTAACAATGAGTTTGAAGCTCAGCTCATCACTCGAGCTACTCCCACAACGAGTTTGGACATATCTCGAGCTACTCTAACAAGTCGCTAACTAAAAACAACGAGTTCAAAGCTTAGTGCATCACTTGAGCTACTCCAACAACTCATTAACAACGAGTTTGAAGCTCAACTCATCATTTTAGCTACCCCCATAGTGAGTTTGGAGCTCAGCTCATCGCTCAAGCTACTCCAACAACTCGCTAACTCAAAAACAAAAAGTTTAGAGCTCCGCTGACCGCTCAAGCAACTCCAACAACTTTCTCTAAAAAACAATGAGTTCGGAGCTTAGCTCATTTCTTGAGCTACTCTAACAACAAATTCGGAGCTAGCATGTCACTTGCGCTATTCAAACAACTAGTTAACAACAATTTTGAAGCTCAGCTCGTCACTTAAGCTACTCCCACAATGATTTTGGAGGTCAGCTCGTCGCTCGAGCTACTCCAAAAACTTGCTAACTCTAAAAGAACAAGTTCGAAGCTTAGCCACCCACTCAAGCTACTCCAACAACTTGCTAACTTAAAATAATGAGTTTGGAGCCTAGCTCGTCACTCAAGCAACTCCATCAACTCACTAACTCAAAACAACAAGCTCAGAGCTTAGTGCGTAACTCGAGTGACTGTAACAACTCGTTAACTCAAAATAATGAGTTCAGAGCTTAGCTCATCACCTAACTTAACTCAAAACAACAAGTTTGGAGTTTAACTTATCTCTCGAGCTGCTCCAACAACTCGCTAGCTCAAAACTGAGGGGGTGACAACTAGGGTTCGTCGCCCCCTCCCCCATTCCGCTGTTCCCTTCCTCTCTTTCCTCCTTCTCCAAACGCCACCTCACCTCCCTCCTCCGCTCTGTATCCCCCCACCCTCCATCCCTCTCTACCAAGGGATTCCTAACATTCTCAGCTTCTCGTTTCTGACTTGGGGTGGGGGTTGTCGACAGATCCGATTTGGGTTGAGGAGTCGGTCGCAGATCCATGGGTTATCAATTTTGACTCCGATTTGGTGTATCAAACAACGACGACTTCGACTTGGGTCATGGAGATGACGTCGGCTTCGATTTGGGTTTTGGAACCAGTCGCAGGTCAGAAGCTCATCAGTCTCGACTCTGATTCAGTGTAACGGACGTTGACGGGTACGAATTGGGTCAGGGAGTGGGTCACCGAGGTCAGTTTCAAGCTCAGTGGTGAGAGCGGCTCTGATTTGGTTTATTGAACTGGCCGCAGCTCGGAAGCTTCTCAGTTTCCTCTTCGATTCGGTGTAAGGGACGTCGATGTGTACGATTTGGGTCGTGGAGCGGGTCACAGAGGTCAGTTTCGAGCTCAGTGGTGAGAAGGGAACTGGCAACGGTGGAAGGAGTGGTTGGCGAATTGGTGGTTGAATTGTAGCGAAGTCGGGGGATTTTTGGACCAAGTGGTGGTCTTCACACACCATCAATCTGCGGTGGAGGGTCTTGTGTACACAGCTTCAACCTGCAGCAGCTTCTTCGGGTGGTTATTCCTCTATCTTCTTGGCTTTGGTTAGGTGCTGGAGGATAAGGAGTGAGGAAATTGGGGTTGGGGAAGAGGAGATGTTGGGCTTGGGTCTGAGTTGGGAAGTGAATTTGGGGTAGAGGAGAAAGGAGATATGGCGGTGTGTGTGAGAGATAGGGGCTAGAGCCCAAAGACAGGGTCCCCCCATGAGATGTGCTCACTCGTTACTGCACAGAATGGGGTTTGGGCCCGCAGAAGGGGTCCCCTCATGAGGTGCACTGAGGGGATATGTAGAGTTGGAGATGTTTCTCAGTGCCGGCGTTCGCCTGTGCCCTATGCCTTCTACCGACATCGTCGTCCGTCTCCTTCAGCGGTGCCAGAACAATTCCTTCGCCGCCGCCACCATGTCCACGCTCTCGGGGCCGATTACGGTGATCTGCGGCCATGATTTGGACCTCCAGGGTTGGTGTAGTCAGCGAAGTAGTCGGGGTTTGTGATGATGGTAGCACCAAAGATAGAGGCTGGAGCTTGTACCCCGTTCTGTTGGGGTGTGATCTAGAGGGGTGGGGGCTGCATCCGGGCTGCTTCACCTGATGATAACAATCGACGAGGCTCCACCACCACTATGCCCTCATAAAGGAAGCCGATGCCCAATGTCATCGCCCGTTGTGGCGAGAGGAGAAGGTGATACTTCAATATGCTGGGTCTTGTATTGGTTTTCTGATTGAGAGAGAGTGTGTGTGAAAGTGAGTGAGTGAAGATGTTGCTCCTCACTACTCTATGTTGGTGGTGGTCTGTATTTGTGAGAACTCACTAGAGATAGCAAGGGCGTGAGAGAGGCGAAGGTATCCTCTTCACGGCTATCTCCTTGACTGCAGTTTTTGGTGGGAGAGTAATAATAGCAAGATTGTAGGAGGATAGGCGGTTGTCAAAATCTACTTACAGGGCTTGGGCCCAAAGATGGGGTCCCCCCAGCGAGTAGACTGAGCTCGGCGGTTGTCAAAATTCGGCCTGCGGGACTTGGGCCCAAAGATGAGGTCCCCCAGCGAGGATAAGGCAAGGCTCAGCGGGTGATAAAATCCTGCTAGACTAGTTTCAGGTTGGTGTGCATGTGTCGTAGAGGCAGTGTACGAAGCTAAACTGACATACATGCAATTTTGATGGACCGAGTTTGTTTGTCGGCCTACCCTCCGGGGTTGTTGGAGGGATTTGTTATTTGTACGGGTTATGTTGTTTCATGTATGTTCTATTTTCTGTCTGTAGGTTGTAACTTGGCCCAGTACTGTGGGTTTGTTTCTTTAATTTCTTATTAATGAAATAGGGTGGCCATATTCCACATTTTCCTTCAAAAAAAAAACTCGCTAGCTCAAAATAATGAAGCACAACACAGAGAAAATGAGAAACAAGATGGAACACATGGGAAATCTTTATTTCATATCAAAATTCTAGTACAAGTTTGAAGGCAAAGTACATTAGATGTGGGAAAAATATTCACAAATTTCTCCACCACAATCACCTACGACCGCGAGGAAGAAGGATACTTCGATTAAGTTATATGCCTAGTCCGCTATACCTCCTTGCCGCACAACTCCCCCTCGGTTACCCAAGCTATCAAAAAGACATCCTAGCCCAACTGATTGAGTCTGAATCACTCGCAATCAAGGGTGTGTGATACCCTCTCAGTATAGGCTATGTTAGACGTCCAAGCTACTCTGCTTTGGGCATCCCTGGGATTCTTTGATGCTATTCAAGGGCACAAATCATCTTATGGAACATCCTTCCTTGATCATCATCATTGCGAAAGGGAGAATTACTTTGCAATCATGGTCTTCCAAGCTTCATCTTCAATTGGTAAATCTCCAAGTCATTCTCGATGAGCATATCCTTAAGACGACTGTCCTCAATCTGAATCTTTCCCCGATCCGCACGAATGCGAGACTAGCATCCATGATGAGTTTCCTTTAAGCGGAAGAGCTCTAAGTCCTTCTCGAATAGCACGTTCTTTAGACGGTCATTTGCAACCCTCTCCTCATTTAAATCACTACAAAGTCGAGCAATCTCGGCGTCACAAAGATCCCCTCCGGTTTATATGACCATCTGTCAACAGAAACGGTGAAGTTACTACAACACTAGCAAACGATTTCTAGAAGTTTTCAAGAGATCCAACCAAACACAGGGAAAGTTTATACTCATAAGGAAAGAGATGTGGTTTAGCGCAAGAAATTTTCATTCACTAAAATAAAGATACATAAGTAGTGGGCAATCCGTTCTTCGGGGGAAAAAAAGGGTCAAAGATCCATATCATGTGCCACTGCCAGGGGAGGAGAAGTCTCAGCCGCTTCCTTCTCCTCCATACGAGTGTTCTTCTTCAAGGTATCCTCCTCAACACCATCATCCTCATCATCCTTTCCATCTGCGGCCTTCTTCGGAGCCTTCTCCTCGGCCCCCTTGTTCTCATCCTCATCGTGCTCCTCTTCCTTGGACTCCTCCCTAATTGGCTACTCCCTGGGCTAAATGTCGACGTTGTATCCCTTCCCATCAAATTCAGGGACACACTCGACCCTGTCCTTGTTGGCATTTGCATATGACTTCTCCATTACCTCCAGGAGAAGGGACTTCACCTCTGCCTCCACCTTGGCGATCGTAGCCTCATTCATCTTGGCCCAAGCCTTCTCCGCCTTCACCAGCTCCCTCAATTGCTCGGCCTTGAGATGGTTGATCTCGCTGATATAAGCCATGATGTGAATTTTTTACAAGTGTACAAAATCGCAACAAGTACTATAGTTAAGTGAAAAGAGTGTCGAACCCACTAATTATTTTATCGAGTACTGAAATTACTAGATTAACTACTATTTGGAAAATCGAAATTCAATAAAAAAAATAATTAAATTAAATTAATCTAAAGAACTAACTAAATTAATTAAAAGGAAGCAGAATCTAAAATTTTGTTGTTTATTAATTGCAAAATTAATTTTAGGGTTTTTGATTTCACCTAGTTAATCTCACACAATTTATAATTCCATGTGAATAAAAAGATTATTTTTCCAAGTTGTAGACCAAAATCCCCTAAGTGTTCAATGCTTTCTCTCGAACAATACCAAAAATATCTCCAACTAACAGTTTGTCATATCTCTATATAAATTTAATTAATTGAAGACTCATTAAGTTTTATGGATTTCTTTATAGTCACATCAATCGTGGTAAATCATCTCTAATTTCGCTCAATCAATGGTGTTTAATTTTATAGTTCTATATCACAAATTACTTCTCGGTCTCTCCATGATCCAGTAAATCATACAATAGTTGGCCAAACAATTATAAGAATTACGAACAAAAGTCAAACACACAACCATGAAAAAATAGAAAAAAAATGTGGAATTAAAAATTGTGTTCTCAAAACTAGGCTACATCGAAGCCCTAAAATAACAAATTTAGTCCATAATAAATTTGCAACTAACAAATACTGTCTTGGATTGCATTATAAAAATTGAAGAAAGAGAAAAGATCTTCACAAAGAACTGTTTTTGTAAAAGAAATTGTAAACCGAAGCCTCGAACCGTGAAAGTTAGCAGTTCTCTTTCTCTCTCTCTTCTTTGTTGTAACACCCCGCAAAATAAAATTATTTATTTTGCTTTACTAAATAATATTATATTGGTAAAGTTGACTACTTTGATTATTTTCTTGAAATTACAATTTTGCACGTGCAAAGTTAGGAATTTTGAATTCTTGAAATTTTATGGTTAATCATTGATTTTTCTCATTTATTTATGATATTTTAATTTTCAGATTTATTTGAATTTATTTGACCATTTTATGAATTTCTCAATTTTACACATGCAAAACACGTGCAAATATATTTTGGGTGCAAATATCCACTTTTAGATTTCTGAATAAATTTTCCTATTTATAATTAAGTTTATCCTAAATTTTGGGATTTTTCTGAATAAAGAAACTATTTTTTATAAATATTTCGAAAGAGAATGGCTTTTATGTAAGAAGTCATTTGGATCTCAAACAAATAATGAAAATTTATTTTTACTGATTTTTGGGCTTTCCATGGTCATCATTGAAAATAAAATATATTTGAATTTTATTTAGAGTTGATTTGGTAAAGATTTAAACAAATATGGTGTTTTTGCAAATATGAAATTTAAGTGGATCTTGTGCAAACATTTTCTTGAAAAGTAAAAGTCAAAAAATTTTAATTGGAAAATCTAATATTTATTTGTAGATATTATTTCTTAATTTTTTGTATTTTTACGAATATTTTATGACATATTTGCAAATATTACAAAAAGATGGACATTTGTGCAAAATGACCACTTTGAGTACAAATCCAAAATTTTTAATTTTTGGGCTATGCTTGATTGTTGGATAACTTAGTAGTAAAAGGATTTGGTTTTATTTTAATTTATTTAACTTATTTAACTACTTTATTAGAGAAATGTTTATATATGTAAAGTAATAATTTGTTAAGGGATGTTTCCATAAACTTGTAAAACCCTTAAAACTCCATATTTCGGCCTATATTATGGCCACAACAGCCGTCTCTCTCCTCTTCAAAAATAAAATATATTTTTACTATTAATTTCTTGGAGTTTCGAAGCGATGATCTTGGATTTTGCAAAAGAAGGGCTTTTTCTCATTCTTTATTAATTCGATTTGATTTCTTCATTGAGATAAGTGACGTATGTTTGTTTTTGCATTGTTCTAAGCATGTTGTATGTGATGATTTGTCTATTAGAAAGCATGTTAGGGATCGGTATGAAGATATAATGAATTATTGATTAAGGGTTGAATAAAAATTGAATCTTTTCATGGAAACTATGACTTTGATGAATATAATTTTATATAGATGACTTGAGATTGTTAAGAACCAAATAGAATACATGGTAAGGTTGTTTTCCTTCATGTACTTGCTGTTTTGAACATAAAAGATGGATGGTATGCTGATTATTGCACAAAAGCGAACAAAAACTTAATTTTACTATGAAGGAATACTTATACTCTGTTTTGACACTTTGAAGAAGTAAAACTTGATTGTGTGTATGGTATAATTACTTACATTCATGGGTAAACTATTGTGAGTGAATTTAGACACCTCCTTGTCTTCTCTTTAATCTTCCTGATAATCGAATCCTTTTTGTTCAGGGAATGCTAGCAATTTATACTATGATGCACATTTTGAAATCTTATAGTAGGATGAAGGCTTTAGAATTGTATGCTGTTATGGTAGCATTATACACTGAAAGCGTGCCAAATCAGTATTTTGTTTAAGTGTTCATGCTCGATTGTTGTCATATATACCCCTTTTAAGAATAAGATTAGTCAAAACATAATTATCTACTATTGCCACCTTCATGCAAGTGTTTCAGCTAAATCCTGCTACTTCGTTTCTTGTATTTTACAATTTTATCACCTTGTGGAGATGCCTAAGTTAGCATGGAAACAAACCAGAATTCTGTGGAAGCTATTTCTGTGAGAGGAGATTCTTTATCTATGCATTTTTATGCTCCTTAGTCCCCTAAAGAATGATTTATCTACGTTTTACACACGACCTCTCTTTACTGTATAACTCTGGGATGTTGTAAAAGTATAAAAATGGTACACTCCTAGTCAAAAAGAAAAAAAAAGGTCAACTTTTCATTTGGCGACACCTGATAAACTTCTAATGAAAGAGAAAAAAAGGGAACAAAATATTACTTTCTTATCATTGATAAGAGTACCAATGTGTTTGAAGCACTTTTCACATTGCATTGCTGCAACTCAGTCGTGAACTCAGTCATGATTCAGTCTACACCGATTGATTTCCAACCTTCCATCCATGGGAAAGAACCTGCGAAATCAGGTTATTTGTGCTAAGGATATGTCAGTTATAATTTTTCCGTGTAGTTGGATAAGTAAGAGGGGTTATAATCTTCTTGGGCTGTAATGTGATGTAATGTTCGTTAGTCTTTACAAAACTAATTACAATTTTTTTTAATGAGCCTGACTCTATTTAGACTGACTATATTTTGCTGATATTAGTTCTAACCTCAAGTGTAAGTGTCCTTCTTCTTCTGAGGTTGTGCAGGTGGTCGTAAATTGTGGTTAATTAGTATATCTATAGGACCTATTTTTATTAACAGTCCACACAGGCTACTATTCATGCCTGTGTGTACACTGTTGGTATTGGTTTCACTGATTGAACTCGATTAGTAATAGAGACAAGAACACATAAACGAGATACAAGGATAGACAGTAGAGCCATCATGAGATGTGAGTTTAATAGCAAGACATCAAGAACTGCATTTAGTAAGGAGGAAATTTTTGACAGATACACATTTGTGCACAACTCCACTTTAGTAAAAAGGGATCTTTCTAAATCATATATATACACATATACTTCATGTCAGTAAAGAGAATTCAGTGAAAGGGATTTCTATATCTTCTATATATATATCGTGTGTATACTTCATTTGCAGTATATATATATATATATATATATATATATATATATATATATATATATATATATATATATATATATATATATATGCATTTCCATAAAAAAGGGACTTTTCTACATATGCTTCTTTCAATAAAAAAGGTTTTCTATATCACATATATATACACACAAACCCCATTTCAGAAAGAGGATTTATATACACATTGTGCACACTTCTGTTCAGTAAAGAGGATCTCCTATATATATATATATACTCATATACAAACAATATGAATGAATGAATTTCTGTGAGTAAGTTAACACTGTTATAAAGTGACTAAAGTGAAAGTTTTATTTTGTGTTGATGGTTGAGTTGTGAGTCTGTAGAGGATGTGTGGACCCTAGATACTGGCAGTTGAGATTTTGTGGTTTGGCCAGTTGTGGCTCTTTTATTGATCATTTGAGTTAAGTCCGGTAGGGTGCACGGACTCTAGGAGACTCGTAATTAATTAATTAACTTAAAAGATAAGGACAGGCACCAGATGGTGATATGATGAAATGAGTGCAAACGTGAGTTATGGACTCTAGGATGATCCAAGGAGTGAGATATTCCTTGGTATTTCGAGATGATGGACGTATGAGCTACAGAATGATGTGCGGAGTGGGATTGATCTCCAGTATTCCGAGGACAAGAGTGATGCTCATGGGATAGTTGTGCAATGAGGGTTCCAGGATGACCTGCGGAGTGAGGCAATCGCCACAGTATTGCGGGACGATGGACGTAAGGGCCACAGAATGATCTGCGGAGTGGGATTGGCCTCCAACATTCCAAGGGTGAGAACCAATACTTGCAGAATGTCTAAATCTCATAGTAGTCATAGTAGTAGGATTAGTGGCATAACGAGGGATTAAATCCTATCAAGTGGTGAACGATAAGGGCTTGCACCAGACCTATGTAGTATGGACTGCATAGAATCCGACAAGTATGCATTAGAGAGTCAGAATATAGCATTGATGTTTTCTTGACTTGGTTTTATGCATGTTGTTTCATGTTTTTCTACACTTGACACTTAGTCTAGTTTTACTTGATGTTTTTATTCTTTATGTATTGTTATTTCTTATTCATTTTATTCTTGCTATCAATACATGTTGTTTATGATTCTATGTCTCATGTTTTATTTATGTTGCATTTATTTTTATGTCACTCACACCGTTATGGCTGACCCCTGTAGTTTTGGGAGTTAGGGTTATCTCTAGTCTCATGTTTTACAGGTAGGTACCTATAGCTTGAGATTTGGATGCTTGTGGTAGAATCTCTAATATTATAATGGGAGAAGGGCTTAGTGTCATTTGTAAATGTCTGTCATTTTGTCAACACGTGCAGCGCACGTATTGGTAGTTTTTTTGTCCTTTTCATTCCCCCTCCCCATTTTCCCCACGTGCAACGCACGTGTATAATACTAGATTTTTTTTTGTCCTTTTCATCCCCCCTCCCCATTTTTCCCACGTGCAATGCACGTGTATAATACTAGTGATAATAGAGCTTATGTAAATTATAAAAGAATGTGTTGTAAAAGAAAGATTGTAATTCAAGGTGTTTAATTTTCCGCTGTGCTTTGTAAAAAATTGATGTAATAAAAAATTCTAATTTACCCTGTATTTGGTTGCTATGTTTATGATTACATTGAAGTTGATTCTGGAATTGTGCCACGTATTTCTAAGATATTATATTGGAAATTCAGGGTGCTACATCAGTCCCATCTCTGTCTCAAGCAGTGTGCCGCCACGTCAGCGCTGCAGTCAATGCCACGTCACCCCACGCCTGTCTGCCTCTCTCCTCTGTCCCTCTGTTGCGCTGACGTCACGCCCATGTCAGCGATGTCTTGGTTTTCGCGCCAAAGCCCACACTTTGTTTCTTTCTTTCTCTCTTTTTCGTTCTCTCTCTCTGCTTCGTGTTTCGCGCCACCACACTTCTCACGTCGCCCACTGTTTTGTCTTTGTTTGTTTGTTTGTTTGTTTGTTTGTTTGTTTGTTTTTTCTTTTTTTAATTGAGATCAGCCGTCTTCGGTTTTTTTTTTGTATGGCGTGTCTCTGTTGCTTCTCTTTGAGTTGAATTTATCGGAGCTCGGAAGGGAGATTTAGGGTTTATTTTTGCAGAAAACCCCATCTTCTTCATTTATTTATTTCCTTATGTGATTTTCTCTATATTTCTTGCTTTTTTTCTTCTCTTTCTCTTCTTGAAGTACGTGCTGCATACACTCAAAATAAAATCATATTTTATGATTAAAAATAAAATAAAATTAATTAGTTTAAATTAATTAAACTAATGAATAATCACATTAACACAATTAAATCCTTTTAAAATTGTTTATTTCAATTTCACCTCTATTGGCAATTAAAAATTTACATTTTTCTTTTCACATGGCCAAATTTTAAAATTCAAAATTCAATAAATCAATAAAAATTAATGAATCGTTCTCCTTGTTTTCTTTGCTAATTTATACTGAAAATCTTCAGCCTTTTGCATCAAAAATCTTATTCCTCTAAAAATAATTAATTAACTGTAATCTATGGAAATAAGATAAATTATTAACAAGATAGACGAATACAAACAATTTTTATGGGTAAATGAGTACAAATATTTATATAAAAATTGGACACATTAAATACCCTCAAACTTAAGATTTTGCATGTCCTCGAGCAAAAAGTAAAAGCATGAATAAAGGAATAATAATCAATAATAGGCTCAACTCATCACACTAAAAGATCTCATTATGCAAGCATCAAAATTTCAATTAAAAATATAAACAATAGCAAATAAAGTAAAATCAAGCATACTCACTTTCTCCAGTGCAATTATTCACTCATAATTCCCGACCCAATCATATTTGTCATGCAATTAATGTAATTATAGTATGTAATAACTCCGACTAGAAGAGCCCTTCTCACTACTACAAATCGAGTAGCAAACTAGAGTTTTTTTTTGTGTCTCCTCTAAGTTGTCATTTGCCTTTTGATGCGAATGCAAACATTTGTGATGAATTCATCTGGTTACTCAACAAGTCACAAACTTAAAGTGCTTTGCATACCCATATTTCAAGTTTCTGTTTGACATAAAAGTAAACATTGGTGATGAATACCCCTAGTTACTAGGCAACTCAAAATATTGGAGTACATAGAACTTTATTCATTCATTTTTTTTTTATCATTATCAGTCTATTTACTTAAATTCTGTTTAGGACGAGATCAAAGGGGATAATCACAAGAAAAAATATCACATTTTTCTTTTATGTATAATTTCATGACTGTCACAATTGTGTAAGGAATTTTGAAATTCAATAATCCTAAAGTAAATAAGTATGTTTAATCTTGCTTTATAAGCAATTGTCTATCATAAAAAAATTATTTCAATGCTTTAGCACAATAAAGAACTAAAAAATGTAATGGTAAACCAAATTGAAATTCCTTTTTGTTTTGTTTTTTTTTCTTTTAAAATATATCTATGAAATATAGAAAAAAATTGTACCCCTTCCTCCAAACTTCAATATCACATTGTCCTCAATGGAAAAGGAAAAGGAAAAAAAAAATGCAAAAAAGTTCAGAATTTCTCCCTTGATTCGTGTAAAAATTCTGCACACGCAACGTTCATTGTTTCAGCGATATCTGGAGCTGTAGGTGTCCAAATGGCCTGATTCTTTTTTTTCTGGAAAGCTAAGACAATTGCCTATGATCTCTCTTTGAAACACTTTTCTAGATTCTGAGTCCATCCTGCTAAAAAACTGCAATCTTTTCAGGTGTAGAAAACAGCTCCGCTCGGCGACTTCCAAACTTATGCAATCCTACAAAATAAAATCAAAAATTGAAATTATAATAAACTAAAAGAAAAATCAAATCTAAATGTAGTAAAAAAAACATGGGTTTCCTCCCAAGAAGCGCTAAGTTTTAAGTCTTCAGCCAGACTTTCTCCATCTCTCATTGAGGGTTGGCCAGATCGATGCTCCACTTTTGCTCACCAAATTCCCCATCCATATATGGCTTCAACCGCTGTCCACTTACCTTGAATGTCCCTTTTTTCTCAGGATGTATCTCAATGGCTCCATATGGAAAAAAAATTGTCACAACAAATCGTCCCGATCATTTAGACCTCAATTTCCCTAGAAAAAGTCTAAGTTTTGAATTGTATCACAATACCTTCTCCCCTACATTAAATGTTCTTCTCAAAATATGCTTATCATGCCATCATTTAGTTTTCTCTTTATATATCTTGGCATTTTCATAAGCATCATTGTGAAACTCGTCCATCTCATTTAGTTGCATCATTCTCTTCTCGCCTACATCTTTCATGTCAAAATTAAGTGTCTTTATTGCCCAATAAGCGCGATGCTCAAGTTCCATCGGTAAGTGACATGCTTTACCATACACCATTCTATATGGGGACATTCCAATTGGTGCTTTAAATGCCATCCTATATGCCCATAATGCATCATCTAATTTTCTTATCCAATCTGTTCGTGACATATTCACTGTTTTCTCAAGTATACGCTTCAACTCTCTGTTTGAAACCTCCACTTGAAAACTTGTTTGAGGGTGATATGGTGTTGCCACATGATGAGTAACTCCATACTTAGCAAGTAAAACATCAAATTGACGGTTGCAAAAATGTTTTCCTCCATCACTAATAATTGCCCTTGGAGTTCCAAATCGCGAAAAAATATTTTTCCTAATGAAGTTGACCACCACTCTTGCATCATTGGTTGGTAAGGAAGCAGCTTCCACCCACTTGGAAACATAATTTACAGCAACCAAAATATATTTATTAGAAAATGAAGATGGAAAAGGACCCATAAAATATATCCCCCAAACATCAAATAATTCAATCACTAAAATATTATTTAGAGGCATTTCATGTTTCCTAGAAATATTTTCCATCCTTTGACAATGATCACGTAATTTAACAAAATTAAAAGCATATTTAAATATTGAGGGCCAATAAAATCCTGATTGTAAAATATTTGCTGTTGTTTTTGCTTCACTAAAATGGCCGCCAACTTCCAATGTGTGGCAATGTTTGAGTATGCTTTCCATCTCCTCTTCAGGTAAAAATCTCCTTATTACTTGATCTGCACAATGGCGAAATAAAAAAGGTTCATCCCAAAAACAATATTTCAAGTCAGAGAAAAATTTCTTCTTTTGTTGATAATTAATATCAGGAGGTAGATTTTTTTATACCAAGTAGTTAACTATATCGGTATACCATGGAGGAGTTTGTACTCGTATCAAATACTCATCTGGAAATTCTTCATTGATTGGTGTAACCTGCAATTTGTTTTCATCTTTAGGTTCAATACGAGATAAATGATCGGCCACCACATTTTCCACACTCATCTTGTCCTTGATTTCCACATCAAACTCTTGTAAGAGCAAAATCCAACGAAGCAATCTTGGTTTGACTTCCTTTTTTGCAAGCAAGTATTTGAGAGCTGCATAATCCATGTACACAACCACCTTTGAACCTATCAAATAAGATCAAAATTTGTCAAAAGCAAATACAACAGCTAATAATTCTTTTTCAGTCGTAGCATAATTAAGCTGTGCTTCTGTCAAATTTCTACTTGCATAATAAATGGTGTGAAAAAATTTGTTTTTTCTTTGCCCTAAAACAGCCCCTATTGCCACATCACTAGCATCACACATTAATTCAAAAGGCAAATTCCAATCTGGTGCAATAATTATAGGTGCTGAAATTAATTTCTTTTTAAATGTTTCAAAAGCATGCAAGAAGTCATGAGAAAAATCAAATGGTGTATCTTTATTCAAAAGATTGCAAAGAGGTTTAGTGATTATAGAAAAATCTTTTATAAATCGTCGATAAAATCCTGCATGACCAAGAAACTTCTTACTCCTTTAACATTGGTTGGTGATGGCAGTTTTTCAATGACATCAATTTTAGCACGATCCACTTCAATTCCTTTAGAAGAAACTTGTTGCCTAACACAATCCCTTCTTCAACCATAAAGTGACACTTCTCCCAATTCAATATTAGATTTGTTTCCTTGCAATGTTGTAAAACCAAAGCTAAGTTAGATAAACAATTATCAAATGAATAACCAAAAACTGAAAAATCAACCATAAAAATTTCAATAAAACTTCTCAACCATATCCGAAAAATTGATATCATGCAGCATTGAAATGTGGCGGGGGCATTGCAAAGATCAAAAGGCATTCTTCTATATGCAAAAGTTTCATATGGACAAGTAAAAGTTGTTTTCTCTTGATCTTCTGGTGCTATGGCGATTTGATTGTATCCCGAATACCCATCAAGAAAACAATAGTATGAGTGGCCTGCAAGTCTTTATAACATTTGGTCAATGAAGGGTAGTGGAAAATGATCCTTTCTAGTTGCATCGTTTTTTCTTCGATAATCTATGCACACTCGTCATCCTGTGATTGTTCTTGTTGGTATTAGTTCATTATTGTCATTCTTTACTACAGTTATTTTCCCTTTCTTTGGCACCACATGTATAGGACTCACCCATGCATTATCTGAATTTGGATAGATGATACCTGCATCTAAAAGCTTCAAAACCTCCTTATGCACCATTTTTTGTATTGATGGATTTAATTTTCGCTGTGGCTGTACTATAAGCTTAAAATCATCATCCATTAAAATTTTACGCATGCATATTAAAGGACTAATCCCCTTTATATCAGAAATGTTCCATCCCAAGACTGTTTTATGTTCTCTCAAAATTCTTAGCAGTTTCTCTTCTTTAACATTATTCAAAGAATCATTAATAATAACTAGAAAAGTGGATTCTTGGCCTAGGAAGGCATACCTCAAATTGGATGGCAGTGGTTTTTAGCTCGAGTTTGGGTGGTTAATCTGTTACTAATGACATCTTTGATATCCCCATATCTTTAAATTTTAGCTGAGTTAAAGGATGAATAGATGGTGTAGCCTCCAAATATCGAACTCATTCCAAAACCTCTTCATTTTCGGATTCTAAAGTTGCTGAATTTGTTAGGCACACTTCTAGAGGTAATTTGTCAACTTCACCTTTATGTGTCTTGTTGATGTCTAGATCACTTTCGCTGACTTGAAAACATGAGTGAACTTCGGCAGAACACTCCATGGATTTAAGTACATCAAAAGTTACTTGCTCATTGTCAACCCTTAGAATAAGTTTTCCTTATTGCACATCAATTAGAGTTCTCCATGTTGCAAGAAAATGTCTCCCCAAAATCAAAGGAATTTGTTCATCTTCCTCCATGTCAAGCACAACAAAATCAGCTGGAAATATAAATTTGTCAACTTTCACCAAAACATCTTCAATGATCCCTCTTGGGTATTTGATAAACCTGTCCGCCAATTGCAAGGAAATTGTGGTTGGCTTTGCTTCTCCAATACCTAATTTCCTAAAAATAGAATAGGGCATAAGATTCATACTTGCTCCTAAATCACATTATGCTCTATGAAAAAAAGAATTTCCAATAGTCCAAGGAATTGTAAAACCCCCTAAATCTTTAAGTTTATGTGGTACCTTCTTTTGTAAAATTGCACTACTTTCTTCAGTTAACATCACCATCTCATGCTCTTCTAGCTTTCTCATGTTCGATAAAATATTCTTAAAAAATTTAGCATATTTAGGCATTTGTTTTAAAGCTTCAATAAGAGGAGTATTAATTGCAATTGCTTGAAAATGTTTAAAAATTTTGAAAACTGATTATCAAGCTTATTCTTTTTAGTTCTTTGTGGAAAAGGAATAGGTGGATCATACGGAGAATTAGGATAAGTATTAGAATTAAACTCCCCTGAAATTGTTTGGCTTCAACCTCCTTTATCCTTCTTAGAATGGTGTTTGTCTACCTGCTACGTTTGTTCTTCCAAAATTTGCTCACTCTCACTTTGCTTTTCAACCACATTTTGCTACTCAATTGCTGTCCCACTTCTAAGTGTTATTGCTTCGACATGCTCCTTGGGATTGACCACTATGTTACTAGGTAATGTTCCTGCCGTTCTTTTTTTAGAATATTTGAAATTTGACCAATTTGAGCCTCAAGATTGTAAATTGAAGTCATATTATTTTGTATTGCCAAATCTGTCTTCTGCATGTATTGCGAACATATCTTCAAGTGTCGGCTTCTTTTCTTGTTATTGAAAATTTTGTTGTGGTCTAGCTCCTCCTTGATTATTGTTCCAAGAAAAATTGGGGTGGTTTCTCCATCCTGGATTCTATGTGTTTGCATAAGGGTTGTTTTGCCTTTGAAAATTTGACACAAAATTTGCTTGTTCGGTATTTGATGGAGCAAAAGGGTTCCCCACTTGGCAATCTGCACTTGAGTGATTTCTTGCACAAAAATCACAAATCATATTAGTTTGAATAGCATTAACATTTATATTACCTAATTATTTAGATAAAGTAGCAATTTGTACAGTTAAAGTAGTAATAGGATCAAGTTCAAAAACTCCCGCCAATTTTCTTTGCATTGTTCTTTCTGAAAACCACTGATAATTATTAGATGTCATCTCCTCTAAAAGCTCATAGGCTGCTTCATGAGTTTTGCTCATAAGTGCACCTCCATCTGCTGCAGCTACCATGGACCGATTTGTAGCTCCCAAACCGTTATAGAATGTTTGCACTTGTAGCCACTTTGGAAGTTCATGATGATGACACTTTCTCAATAGCTCTTTGTACCTCTCCCATGCATCATATAATGACTCGGTCTCGAATTGAGTGAATGTGGTGATGTCATTCCTTAACTTTGCTATTTTTGCTGGGAGAAAATAGTTTGCCATAAATTTTTGTGCTAAGCTTACCCAAGTTGTAATGACTCCTGGCGGTAAAGAATTTAACCAAGCTTTTGCCTTCTCTCTGAGTGAAAATGGAAAGAGTCTTAGTCGGATAGCATCATTGGAAACTCCATTATGTTTGAAGGTATCACATATTTTGAGAAAGTTTGCAATGTGAACATTAGGATTCTCATGTGCTAGTCCTCCAAATTGAACTGTCTGTTAAATCATCTGAATAATTGCTGGTTTAATTTCAAAATTGTTTGCTTCAATTGCAAGCCTTTTGATGCTTGATATTGTTCCATTGACCGAGGGCATTGCATAATCCCTCAAAACTTTGTTCTCCTCTTCGTTCGTCATGGCTAAAGAGAATGTGGTGTTTTCTTTCTTCTTCTTTCTGATCTGACGTAAAGTTCTCTCAATCTGGGTCAAAAAGTGTAGGCTCCAATGGGTTAGATCTGGGCTTACACTCCTAAGTCCTGAAAAAATAAAGAAAGAAAAATAAGTCAAAAGAGAATAAAGAGGTAAAATGACAATTAAATATAAAATAGAAATAAAAATCCAAACTAGTAAAAGTCTAGCAATTTTCAATATCAATAAAAAAAATAACTAGTCCTCGGCAACGGCGCCAAATACTTAATGTGAATTTTTTGCAAGTGTACAAAATCGCAACAAGTAGTATAGTTAGGTGAAAAGAGTGTCGAACCCACAAGAACTAATTATTTTATCGAGTACCGAAATTACTAGATTAACTACTATTTGAAAAATCGAAATTCAATAAAGAAAACAATTAAATTAAATTAATCTAAAGAACTAACTAAATTAATTAAAAGGAAGCGAAGTTTGAAATTTTGTTGTTTATTAATTGCAATATTAATTCCAGGGCTTTTGATTTCACCTAGTTAATCTCACACAATTTATAATTCCATGTGAATAAAAATATTATTTTTCCAAGTTGTAGACCAAAATCACCTCAGTATTCAATGCTTTCTCTCGAACAACACCAAAAATATCTCCAACTAACAGTTTTTCATATCTCTATGCAAATTTAATTAATTGAAGACTCATTAAGTTCTATGAATTTCTTTATAGTCACATCAATCGCGGTAAATCATCTCTAATTTCGCTCAATCAATGATGTTTAATTTTATAGTTCTAAATCACAAATTAACTCTCGGTCTCTCCATAATCAAATAAATCATACAATAGTTGGCCAAACAATTGTAAGCATTATGAACAAAAATCAAACACACAACCATGGAAAAATAGAAAAATAATATGAAATTAAAAATTGTGTTATCAAAACTAGGCTACATTGAAGCCCTAAAATAACAAATTTAGTTCATAATAAATTTGCAACTAAAAAATATTGTCTTGGATTGTATTATAAAAATTGGAGAAAGAGAAAAGATACAAAATGAACTGTTTTTGTAAAAAACATTGTCAACCGAAGCCTCGAACCGCGAAAGTCAGCAGTTCTCTTTCTCTCACTCTTCTCTGTCCCGTCTCTGTCTCGAGCAGCACGCCGCCACGTCAGCGCTGTAGTCAGCGCCACATCACCCCATGCCTGTCTGCCTCTCTCCTTTGTCCCTCTGTTGCGCTGACGTCACGCCCACGTCAGCGCTGTCCTGGTTTTCGCGCCGAAGCCCACGCTCTGTTTCTTTCTTTCTCTCTTTTTTGTTCTCTCTCTGCTTCGTGTTTTGCGCCGCCACACTTCTCACGTTGCCTACTATTTTTTCTTTGTTTGTTTGTTTGTTTGTTTTTTATATTTAATTGAGATCAGCCGTCTTCGTTGTTTTTTTTGGTATGGCGTGTCATTGCTGCTTCTGTTTGAGTTGAATTTATAGGAGCTCGGAAGGGAGATTTAGGGTTTATTTTTGCAGAAAACCCCCTTTTCTTCATTTATTTATTTCCTTATGGGATTTTCTCTTTATTTCTTGCTTCTTTTTCTTCTCTTGCTCTTCTTGAAGTACGTGCTGCATACACACAAAATAAAATCAGATTTTATGATTAAGAATAAAATAATATTAATTAGATTAAATTAATTAAACTAACGAATAATCACATTAGCACAATTAAACCCTTTTAAAATTGTTTATATTAATTTCACCGCTATTGGCAATTAAAAATTTATATTTTGCTTTTCACACGGCCAAATTTTAAAATTCAAAATTCAATAAATCAATAAAAGTTAATGAATCGTTCTCCTTGTTTTCTTTGTTAATTTATACTGAAAATCTTTACCTTTTTGCATAAAAAATCTTATTCCTCCAAAAATAATTAATTAACTGAAATCTATGGAAATACGATAAATTATTAACAGGATAGACGAATACAAGCAATTTTTATGGGTAAATGAGTACAAATATTTATATAAAAATTAGAAACATCAAGCCATGTCTCGACTCTTCATCGCCTCAATCTCCTTGACGGCCCTCTTTCTGTCATTCTCGACCTAAGAGGCCTTGTCATTTCAGAGCTTCTCCTCGTCCTTTATTTCTTCAATCAATTTGCCGACATGGTAAGCAATCTGCAAAAAGGAAGACTTCCAAACTTAGAGACACTTGGAGAAATACAAAAAATCATACCACAAGGAAGAAAACATACCGACACATCGACTCAAGAGATTTCAAGGAGGGTGGGTTTAATCGTAGCACCCAATAGAGTCTACCATCCTACAAAGTAAGGAGATTCTTAAACACCTCGAGGTAGTTCCCTGAGTTGCCAAGAAGGGCGTCACACCACTTGATGCTCCAGTTCGGTACATAGATCTTCTTCTCATCCTCTGTAAAGACTGCATCACCCACGGTGATTAATGGAACCCCCCCTTCCCCCCGTAGTGGAGCTCACCAACGCCTTCGTTGGTGACTCCAAGATCTATACTGGGGTGGGGGTTGACGAACTCCTTGCGATCTTGGAGGACCCTGACTTGGTTGAAGTCCTCTTCCTCTTTGTCCTCTGGATTCTTGTTGCACAGGTTAGCATGAGCATCGACAAGACTATCGAATTTCGTGCCTTCCTCCGCTGCATAAGAGAATAAACAAAGATACAAGAACTAGGTGAAATAAAAAAAAAGATTTAGTACTTGAGAAAAAGAAAACTAATGTCATACGAGGGTCCATTGACCCCCCACCCCCCTCCCCCCCCTCCCCCCCCAAAAAAAAACACGAAGTGGATCTCCTCTGTCACGTCTTGCCAACTCAACTCCAACTTCTTCTCCTCCTTACTCACATCCGGGTCAGCCTTCACCTTCTTAGAAAGGAACATCCCCTTCCACCTTGCAGGGAATCAATATTGCTCGAGACAGTACTTGCTTTACCAATCCTTGATTGAGTCAAGATTCTCTATGACTCCTCTCTCCGGACAAGGAGAGAGATAGTACCAGATGGCTATTGCTTTTTTTCCGATGAAGCTTGAAGTGCGTCTTGCAGATCTTCAAGCTCAGTTCGGAGCTCACTTTCGGGCACTGCAAGATGAAACTGGTCAAGTGCCTCCACACGTTCGACATGTATTGCACTAGGTTGAGCTTATATCAATTTAGGACTCCTTGATAAATGGATGCATGAGGAGATGCAGACCGGCATGGAAAGCATTATAGGTAACGACAAAATATTCCTCGGACAACACTGAGAATTGTCTAACCACGGGGCCCAACAAGAGCAACTCGTACTCTGACGAAATTATATAGGTGGCCCTGATGAGTTTATCCTTTGTAAGGATCATCCTAATATGGTCGGCCTCAGTAGTAGGGCAGTCATGTGGTTCAGGGTAACACAGACCGAACCTCACTAGTTCGGCCAAGTCTTCAGGATACTGAGGAACGAGGAAGGGGGTGTGAGTAGGATGAGCCTAATTGAAGAAAGTTCATGTTATCTCCCTTGTCTCCTCCTTCACCTCGCCGATGACGGAAGACCCAACTACCCCCTTTCCATTCTCCTTTCTTGAAAGGAGGGATCGGAGAACAGAGAGCACCACATCCTCGCCAGGATCTAAGGAGGAGGAGGCATGACCCGAATGATCCTAGACATGGACTTACTCAATTTCTAATACATTAATTATTTGGCTGTCGACGGTGAATTTACGACAGAAAGGAAGCCAAAAAAACTTGTCAGAATTTGAATTCTAGAGAGAGAAAGAGCAAAGATGAGAGAGAATTTCTGATGAAAAATAAGAGGAGAAGTGAAGAAATTGTGTGTGTGGGGAGGGGGGGGGGTTCAAAGTTTTACGGAAAAGGAATCTCAAAAGATTCCTAGAAAACTGTGTTGATGATGTGGCACAATCTCAGCCACCCAGATTTTATTTTGGTCCAACGGTTGGAATGAAGAGTCGAGAAAATGAAGCGACAAAAGGTGGCATGGCAGAAACCTAATTGTTGCCTCTAAAAAAATGTTATGATCTGCGAATTTGTTGTTCGGATGGTTGTCCGAGCAGTCTCACAAAATTCACCCAAAACCAGATAGTTCGGTGCTCAGATCATCGTCAGAGCAGCCTTACAAAATTCACCATAAACCCAAAAACTTGGTTCTTACATCGTCGTCCAAGAAGCTTCACAAAACTCATCCAGAACCAAACATCTCAGTGTTCAGATTGTCGTCCGAGAAGCTTTGCAAAACTCATCCAAAACCGAATAACTCAGTGCCTGGATCATCGACGATTGCGGAACACACCCAAGAGCTAAAATAGCTCGGTAGTCAGATTGTCAACTGAGAAGCACTAAGGGTTCCGAGAAGCACTAAGGGGAGCCTAGCCACTAAGGGATTCGAGCATCACTTGGAGATTTGAGCATCACTAAGGTATCCGAGCAGCACTTGGGGATCCGAGCATCACTAAGGGAGCGAAGCCGCACTAGAAGATCTGAGTCGCACAACATATCTGAGCAGCAACAGGGAGTTCGAGTGCTCGGTGTTCGATGCCAACATCGTCGTCCGAGCTGCTCGAAGCCTCATGGCCAAATCTAGCCCTCAGATTCATTCAAGATTTGTGCTCTTCTAAAATTTTATTAAAATTATGAACAATATTTATCAATTTGGAAAGCTTAATTAAAAATTCTTAAAACAATTATATATTTTAGAAAGTTAATTGCATGTCTCTAAAAATGGTTATTACCAAAAGAAACTCCAAGCTGAGTTGCAAGCGTCCCCAGAGGTCATGTATGACACCCTATGTCCAAAGCAGACGAAATACTCCCAAAGGCTGTGACTTTCAACCTCTGGAAGTGGGGGGCTTATGATATTGGTAAAATTTGAAGCCACATGATCTCAGCACTCATCTTAAAGTCGCCAGAGGTAGTACAATAATTTCACAGTGAGAATATAGTAATTTCATAGTGAGAACAAACCCACTAGAAGAATATGGGCAATCTCCTGGCCCATTAACCCAGCTAGATATCCAATTAGGGTTTGCTTGCTTGCTGCCGAAGAAGAAGGGAATTTCAAGCCAATCATAGTTGTCAGCCAAATCCACCAAAATCAAGGATTATTTGCTAATCCTATTCCTTTACCATAATAACTCCAACTGAATCTGGGAACGATACCTTTATGGTCTCTTCCATGACTGATTCAGTGCCTATAAATTCCCTTCACCTCAATCATTCAAAGGTAATCAATATTTTCTCCACTAAAATAACCTTAATCATTGTTTTAGCGGCTGACTTTTTGTCATAGGGTCTAACACCGGAATAACTTCCGGTGTGATACTTTTTGCAAATTCTTGTGTGTTTCCAGATAGTAAGATTCAGATTCTGATTGATGATCTAGATTGGAGTTTTCTCCCTCAATATAATAACTCATATATAGTTGCTCACACACCAAAGCAGCAATAGGATGGTACTGCAAGCGAAAAAAAGAGAGAATAAAAAAGAGGAATTTAGTATGTCTTACTTTAAAATTTTGAGTTAGTAAAACAATAATTAAAATCAAAGTGATTTCATTGAAATCCTAGTTTTCCCATAAACGGATTTTATGTAAATCCTCAAATCCTACATTTCCATGGATCACATGTCTCGCCCATATGTCCACCTTTTGATTTTTTTCTCATTAATTAAACTAGTAATTTACACGTGTGATACATGTTTTAATAATTTCAAAAAATAAAAATAAAAACTCTGACGTAGGGAGGATTTGAACCGGAAATCTCATTTATATTAGTTATGTACGTGCATTGCACATGTTGGTAGAATGACAAATACAGTAAGGCCTTCTCCCATTTTTTTTATATATACTAGTAATTTACACGTGCGATGCACGTTTTAATAATTTCAAAAAAAAAAAAACTCTGACGTAGGGAGGATTTGAACCGGAAACCTCCTTTATATTAGTTATGTACGTGTATTGCACATATTGGTAAAATGACAAAATGACAAAATGACAAATGACACTAAGGCCTTCTCCCATTATAATATTAGAGATTATATATATATATATATATATATATATTGATTCTTGATTTTGATGATTACAACACAATACAAAGTTTGTTGTGCTACTTCTTATATATTATAGGATATACACAAAGGCAAAATGTTCTAACAAGCTTTACAAGGTTCTTAAAGCAAGTTGATCAAGCAAAGCTACAAACAAAGCTCTTATAGCTAATTGATCAAGAAAGCTACAAGGTTGCCAGCTTCAAAGAAAAAGACGAAGGCTAAAGCTCCATCTCAAGACTCAAGACTCAAGACAAGACCTATGCTTCGATATGTTGTATTAAGTGTCTTGTAATAATTGTAATTTTTTTATTTCTTTGAGTCTTAGAAATTTTGTAATAGCCTTGTCACACACACTCATACATATCTTTAAAATAATCGAACGTTTTTCAAACTTAAAAAGATCAAAACAAGATTGAAAAAGTTTAGCTGTTAAGTACCAGTCGACCGCCATTAGGCACCAGTCGACTATCCTAGTACGAAACTGTCGGAACTTATTCAAACTCTGACCAGTCGACTCATAACGGCAACCCAGTCGACTGTTCAAATCGTTTCGACGGTTTACTGATTTCAAAACTTGATTTTTCGAATTCAAAAGTTTTAATTCCGTTGCTTGACAGTTGGTACAACTACTTCTCAACGTCCAGTGATTCTAATTCTATAAATAGAGTGTAGAAATAACTTGGAAAATGTTACAACAACAAGATAATACTCTCTTTTACAAGCTTTCAAGTACTTATTTTCAAAAAGAGAACAAGAGTTCACAAGCTTTCAAATCCTCTAAGTTTTTGGTTCTCTGAAATCAGTCTAGTATAACAGTGATTCCGTTTTAGACTGATTTTGGAAGTTGACCTAATAACCACACACAAAATCACGTTCACAACAAGGCTATAGGTTGATTGTACATATTTTTGTTGTTATTCTTCACTTTCGGGTTGTGAGAGTGGTTCCTCTCAGTTGGAGAGTAGAGCTCTAGGGTGTAGAGTCAGGTTTTCACTCTTGGTGGAAGAGTGGGTTGCTTTCTCTAGTGGTGAGAAAAGACTACGGGTTAAACAAAGTTGTTGTCTAACGCTGTAGGGTATTCTTGTACATTTTTCAAGAATAGTGGAAAATCTCAAGTGGGTTGCTTGGGGACTGGATGTAGGTCGGGAGGACCGAACCAATATACATCGTGTGTACTCTGTGGTTGTATTTCTCTGAACTTGCATTTCACTTGCTTTTTAAAGTTTTCGGTGAAACTTGTCTGGACAGTCGACTGTGTCTCTTTTTAAGTCGACTGATCAGACTTGTAATACATTTTCTCTGAAAACATGTCTGGTAAGTCGACTGGTTCTTTCATAAGTCGACTAATCAGACTCGTCTTAAAATATTCTTCTTAACTATCGCCCCAGTCGACTGGTTTCTCTTTTCAAGTCGACTGGACCGAAGAAAAAGTTTTATTCCGCAATTATTTTTATAAAACACTATTCACCCGCCTCCCCCCCTCCCTTCAGTGTTTCTTGCCTTACCTACAGGATCCAACAATATATATATATATATATATATATATATATATATATATATATATATATATATCAGTTTACACGTGCGAAGTACGTCTTAATAAATATAGTTTTTAAAAAGTAAAAATGCAGACGTAGTCTAGATTTGATCTAAAACCTCATTTACAATAGTTATGCACGTGCGTTGCACGGGTTGGTAGATGGACAAATTATACTAAGGCCTTCTCCCATTATAGTAGTAGAGATTATTCTATATTTAAGAAAAATATTAGATTGTTTTGAAAGAACAAAAAAATGACGAGTACTCCTACAATTTTAATCTTACGTTTTGTGAAAAATAGAATTAAATATGTCTTTAGTTAACTAACAAAATAATAAGAACTTCAAGTTTCATATTCAAAGACACCGTTTTAAGTTCGTGCCAGTTTGTCTCCTTGTAAATCATGCAAGAGGGAAAGGATGGCGTTTGGCAGTCAAGCACTGGCAAACGAAAGCAGGTGGGGAGGGAGAATTCTGCTTGGGGAAGGTCAGGTGATTGTAGATTCCCATCGGCACAGGGGCATGGGATGGATTTCCAAGGGAGGAGGTTGTGGATCCAAGGGAAGGGTAGATGGGGAGTTGGGAGGATCGAGAGAGGTCTCCACCATCCTCCTCCCTGTCCGAAGCTGCAACCACAACCACAACACCCACAACCTTAGGTAAACATGAATATAAACGAAGGATAGAGGACCTTTCAAAGTGGATGGGCTGAATTTGCAAGAAAACTCGGTGGTGAGGAGGATTGCTAAATATCATCAGATGTATGCAGAGGTGACCAATAATAACAATAATAGTGGGGAAGAGAGTAAAAGGAAGAAGGGTGAGAGAGATAGTGAAAGGGAAGATGGGGAATTGTATAATACCCTGATTTTTCATTTATGAAAATTACTATTATTTTTATTTTTGTACGTATTGTGCACGTGCAATTTTACAGTATAAAATCTTATAATTATTTTCATTACATAGACAAATGAGTATATATATATATATATATGTCTCCTCCATTTGTTTTTATTAAAACCCATTTTTCTTTAATAAACATAAGTTGCTTTTATAGCCTAATTTAATTTATTTTTTTTTGTAAACTAATTTGGCCCATTAAATAAAGGCCCATGAGTTATTTTCTCTTTTTAAATACAACTTGTAATGTAGATTATTTTTATAAAAAATAAAATGTACAACTTTTAAAATTGGGGACTATTGAATGCACGTGCATTGCACGTACACGTGTAGTGTGCACTCCACCTTGGCCGGTTTTGAATGGGAGGGAAAGAAAAAAGAGGTGTGGAGTTGTGAGAGGTAGTTTTGGGATCATGGTTGGTTGCTAGAACTTCCCCTTAAATCCTAGCCTTTGGTCCTTAACTCCTAGATTAATCCTAGCCCTTTATTTGTCCCAAATTTTAGTATAAATACCCCCCAGTTATTCTTGCACTCTTCATTCTCCAAACCTATAGCAAGAAAATATAATTATTAGTAGTGAGTTATTAGTAGGAAGTGAGAATAAAAGATTGAGAGTTGAGTGTTTGTGCTTGCATTCAAGGAGGCCGGCTACTAGGAAGGCTCGGGTTGCACTTGGGAAGCATCGGTTTGCACATCAAGGAGGGGGAGGAGCACTCGTTTGGCAAGCTCGAGAAGGACTCTTTCGTTTAGGAGGTGTTGCGAATCTTTCTCTCCAAATAAGGTGGGTTGTTTTTCTATATTTCTAATTAGATACCATATTAGTTATGATCGAAATGATAATGCATAAAAGAAACTAATAAAGAGTACACTTAATTGGAAAAAGGACTTACTAGTTGATTAAATTGATTGCTTGATAGATTGCATGTTATCTTGTCATGAATCTTAAGTGGTATGCGAATCGTTTTGTAGTGATGGAATATATAAATTAGAATTGTTGTTAAGATCAAAACTAAGTACAAAATGCTAGTAGATGAAATTGTTGCTTTATGTGCTTAGATGGAACTTCGTGATATTGCTTAGAATGAATAAATTATAATATGCTTATGGGCTTATGAAAGGGTTAAAAACAGGGAATTGATGTAAAAATCTTTAATACTAAGTTGTGTGAGAAATGTCAAAATGATTTATGAAAATAGTTGTACGCAATTTAAATTAATTGTATGAGAAATATGCGTTTAATTACTGAAAAAATTATTTTAAATTACTAGAGTGTTAAATTATGTTAGAATAGACATTCTGGAGATTTACAGAAATTTTTGTGAAAGCAAAACAAAAATAAGAGCTTTTGAACATCAAAATGTTCTAATGAACAGAGAGTTTAATTAAATAAAATTCGAGTTGTAGTTGAGACAACTTGAGCCTATAGCTCAAGTGGTCTGTGAGCCCTTTGGCGCTACAGTAACGCGGGTGTGTGTGAGTTGAGGTCGCTGGTTCGATATCTGAGTCCACCATTCTTTTATGTACGTTTTTAAAAATAAACCATATCTCGAACAGAGAGTATAAAACCCTTTGTCTTCTATTCATATCGTTGAGCACATTCGGCCTAGTGGCTAGCTTGTGTGGGTGTCTTTTCTTGGGTCGTGGGTTCGATTTCCGGTCCGGCCAGAATGTTAAATTTTTTTGAAAAAATGATTTTTGAGTTTTCTTGATTTGTAAAAATTCCGAAAAAAATACTATTATTATTCTAAAATCATGTGTGACTTATGAAAATTTATTGGGAGTTATTAGAATGAAAATTTATTGGAAGTAAAAGTGTATTTGGAACTATAGGTATTACACTCGTATAATTTCATAAAAATATGTTTTACGAAGAAATTGAGATAAGTGTTAGAAAAGAAAAATTGAAAGAAAGAAAGTATAAATGTGAAGTTTTATATGAATTATTCTTATTAAAGAATAGTGTGACAATAGTGAGTTTGTGAATGTTCACTTTGACTAGATATTTTGTGATATGATTTTAATGTGGAAATACATGTTAGCTATGAAATGCATGATTGATAATTGAACTCCATGTATGATTATTGACTCATGAAAAGATTGGAAAATCATGTGATTGAAAAAGAAAAATGTTCTTGAGTTTGACAACTTAGATTGTGAATTTGTGAATTGAAATTGAGAATTAGGGTGTAGCCAAAACTCACACTGGCATGTAAAAGTGATGAGATGTGATTATTGAAATTGAAAAGACCAAGTTTAGGTCAATGTGAAATGAAAGAAATAAGATCGGTATTGGAGAGAGGGCTAACCTTAAGAGATTGATTTTGTTCATGATTTCATTAAAATTAAGGATTAGTACATAGTGAAGAGCTGGATGAAAGTGAGAGAAAAACACAAGTATGAGGGTCTCGAGTCTGCGATGTGGGTGTGATTCACAGTTTGTCTTCACGATGCGTCGTGACATGACGTGGGCACTACTCTAGAATTATTGGGATCTTGGCGACGCTTGTAGGGTGTTTGGTGACTGCGAGAGGATCGTGTGCCAAGAAGGAGGCTGAATTGTCCATAGAAAGTCTTCACGATGCGTCGTAATATGACGTGGGATTCCCCTCCAGTGTTTCTGTACATGAGCTCGTACTCATAGGACATCTAGGATACTTACCGTAGTTACAGTAATAGATTAAGTCATGACGAGGGATTGTACCCTACAAGATGAAGAACGATTAAGAGGCTTACCCTCGGACCTATGTAGTATGGGATGCATAGAATCCGAACAAGTGTGCATTAGTGTCATGTAATGTAAATAACTGCATCAAGGACTAAGTGCACAATCACAACACGATATCAATAGGGTATTCCCCTTAGTTTGATATGTGAACAAGTTTGTGTTTTTTAAATATGGAAAATCAATTATACTGTTTCTGGCATAGAGAGGATGGCCGTGTATAATATTCGTCGGTTGAATAAACTGACGTACCCACAGTTTTGTATGCAGGATAAATGTCATGACAAAGATTAAAGAAGAACTGATGCTTAGAGATTACTCAAATGTTGTTGTACTTTTATTTATATAAATGTTGTAATTTTGTTTCCGCTGTAAAATGTAAAGTGTAAAGATTTCTTGTAACTCTGATGTAAAGTGAAAAGTTTTAAATTCCTTGCAAAATTGTACGAAAGAAGTGTAAAGATCCTGTGGAATCTCGAATTCAGTTGTATTTTGAAATTCGGGGTGTTACAGAGTGGTATCAGAGCCACACTTCACACTAATACAAATTTATAAGGAAGGACACCCTAGAAGTGAACATTAGAGTGTGTGTTGAGTCTAGAGATTTAAATGTAAATCACTTACATTTGTGTTGCTCTATGATTTGTGCTTCTTCCTCTCCATTTTCTAAGATGGCTGATCACTTCGACCCTGCTGGAGACGAAAATTGGCATATCATAGAGGAAGATTATTATCCTGGACAAGTAGATTCCGAGGAAGAGTACTAGCCAGGGCAAGCAGACTCCGACGGAGAGAAATGGCCTGAGTCCCGAGAGATCACTCCACCCCTGGACTCATCTGATGACTCTTCTAACGAAGAGGAACTAGTTCCAAGTAGTCTTGTGATATCTCTTCAGAGGTAGGTAGAAAAGCTGCGGAAGAGAGTCGGACTATTGGAGGCTCAGTTGGCGAAGCGCAAGGATGATTTTGCAGTTCTCAGTCATCGTGTATGGGAACTCGAGAAGAGGAAAAACATGACCGATGTACTGAAGGAAGAAGTTAAAGAACTACGGGGAGAGCTTCGTGAAGCCAAAAGGAACCGTAGGTGTTAGACCGTTGTATCGTCTACTGCTTTCATTTTGATGTCAAAAATATTTTAAATTCTAATGTATAAAGTTTGAAATTCAATGAAATAAAAATATTGACTTAAAAGTTCATGTTTCACACTTCGAATTTAATGGATCTTTTGCATCAGAACATGGCTGGACGATGAGCAAGAAATGGTGAAGGTCTGGACTTGAAAACAGAACTAGCAAGAGTCTATCAAACACTCAATGCCGTGGCCATAAATCAGAATCAGGGAAGGGTGCCTGCAAATCCGGTGCCCGAAATAATCAAACTCGTGGAATCATTTAAACGGATGAAACCACCGGTGTTTGAAGGGAAGTCAGACCCTGACACAGCTGACAACTGGATCAGGTAGGTAGAGACTATTTTCGAAGTTTTGGAGACCCCTGAAGGCAGCAAGGTGAAGTTGGTGACTCTGCAATTCGAGAAGGATGCGGCTGTGTGGTGGCAGTCGATGAAGCGGACAATGGGAGGCTTGGTTCTTGGCTGAGAGGAATTTTTGGAGGAATTCTGTGGTCATTACTTTCCTTCAAACGTCCAGGAGAAGAAGGCCATGTTGTTTTTGTCGCTGCAACAAGGTGGCATGTCAGTTAGGGAGCATGAGACCAAATTTACTCAACTTTCAAGGTATGCTCCTGAATTGGTGATGGATGAGATGAAGAAGGCTCGTAAGTTCGAGCATGGGTTGAGGCCGAGCCTGAGATCCAGGATGATACCCCTCGGTATCAAGAGGTTTGACAAGTTGGTCAAACGAGCGGCAGCCACGGAAGCAGACATGGACCAGTTTCATGTTGTTCAGAATCGGAGGAACAACTAGCAGTCTGGTATGAGGCCTGCAAATTCTGGGAATTTCAAGAGACAACCATCGGTACAAAGGTTCAAACCGACAGGGGCAAACGCTATCAGTGTGGTTGGAGGACCCGGCAATAATTTTGTGAGACCTCCTGCGGTAAATTGCTACAACTGCGGTGAGACGGGACATTACAAATCTCAATGCCCCAAACCACAGAATGGTAATCGCAATGCACCAATGCAGCATGCTGGGAAGAGACCGTACCAGCAAGGGCGAGTATTTGCCTTGACTGAAGCTGATGCTGATGAGGTGGATCATGTCATCACTGGTACGAGGGCAGATGTTTAGAGGTTTATGTTGTTTCTTTTTCCCGTTTATTTAGTGAACTATTACGTAATGAGTGTGTATCATGTAACAGGAAAACTTTATTTAAATGGAATGAAAGCTATTATTTTGTTCGATACTGGATTCTCTCATACTTTTGTGTCTCCTAAATTTGCTAAAGTATTGGGAGTTGAACCGAAGATTTTTCTAGGCAAGATCTTAGCAGTAGCTACTCCATCAGGGGAGACTTTAACCACTAATCGGTACTATGCTGATTGCGAGATTATGATTAGAGACAGAATCTTTGGGATTGATCTAATCGAGCTGACTATCTTGGGAGTCGATGTTATCATTGGCATTGATTGGATGTCGGTGTACAATGCAAGCATCGAGTGCAAGACCAAGACGGTAACAGTGAAGACTCCAAGTGGACCTGAAGTCACTTTCCAAGGGAAAAAGAAGTGTTCCAGGCTGGTGGCAGCTATTCGCACGGAAGAGATTCCTGTGAAAGTGTAAAGGATTCCTGTAGTTGGGACTATCCGAATGTGCTCTTGGATGATTTCCTGGGTTACCCCCGCAATGTGATGTACAATTCAGCATCACTATTCAACCGGGAAGCGCACCCATTTCTAAGGCACCGTATAGGATAGTTCCTATGGAGCAGGATGAGATGAAACGGCAGATTGAGGAACTGTTGGAGAAAGGCTTTATTCAACCTAGTGCGTCACCTTGGAGAGCACCAGTGCTTTTGGTAAAGAAGAAGGATGGATCGATGAGAATGTGTCGATTACCGAGAGCTGAATAAGGTCACTGTTCAGAATAAGTATCCTATTCCCCGAATTGATGACTTGTTCGATCATCTACATGGAGCTGCTGTTTTCTCCAAAATAGATCTTCATCAGGATATCGCCAAGTTTGAGTGAAAGCTAAAGATGTGCACAAAACTGCATTTAGAACTCGACATGGGCATTACGAATTCTTAGTTATGCCATTTGGAGTGACGAATGCACTCGCAATCTTCATGGACATGATGAAAAGAGTTCTGAGGCCGTTCATTGATTCTTTTGTCGTGGTGTTTATCGACAATATTCTCGTGTACTCCAAGTCAGAAGAGGAGCATACCGAGCATCTGGCAGCAGTTTTGAGGAAGCTGGAAGAGCAGGAGTTGTATGCCAAGCTGTCCAAGTGCAATTTCTAAAAATCTGAAGTGGCATTCCTAGGTCACATCCTTTCTAAGGTGAGAGTGGCAACTGATCCTCAGAAGATAGAGGCAGTGAGAGATTGGGCAAGGCCTACTACAGTGAAGGAAGTCAGAAATTTTCTTGGATTGACTGGATACTATAGGAGATTCATTTAAGGTTATGCTTAGTTAGCCGTGCCGCTTACTAGTTTGACCAAGAAGAATGTGGACTTCAAGTGGACTGAGCAATGTGAGGCAAGCTTTCAGGAGTTGAAAGAGAAGCTGACTACTGCACCTATTTTGGCTTTGCCTAGAGCAGGTGTTGAGTATGATGTCTACAGTGATGCTTCACATCGTGGACTTGTTTGCATCTTAATGCAAGAAGGAAGGGCGATCGCTTATGGGTCTAGGCAACTACGACCACATGAGAAGAATTATCCGACTGATGATCTGGAGTTGGCTGCGATTATCTTTGCTTTGAAGCAATAGAGACACTACATGTACGGTGAGAAATTGAACATGTATACGGACCACAAGATTTTGAAGTGCATATACCAGCAGAAGGATCTGAATATGAGGCAGCGAAGATGGTTGGAAGTGCTAGAGGACATGCGACCTGAGATCAAGTATCATCCTGGGAAAGCTAATGTTGTTGCTGATGCACTCAGTCGCAAGAGCAGTTTATCCAGTTTGATTACAACTCAGAAGCAACTGATGGAGGAATCGGATCGAGCCGGTATTGAAGTTGTTTTGCAAGGATTGGGAGCATCTTTAGCTCAGTTGTGGCTTCAGCCTACTTTGAATGGAAGGATTATTGTAAGTCAGGAGGTTGATGCTGATATCTTGGAGATGAAGGAGTAGGTTGGTGCTGGCAGGTTGCCCAGATTTCAAATCAAGGATGGAGTGCTGTGGTTCGGAGATAGATTGTGCGTTCCAAATCAGGCAGACCTGAAAGAGAGTATTCTTCAGGAGGCACATACTACTCTTTTGTCGGTACATCCTGGGAGTACGAAGATGTACAAAGACATCAAACAATATTTCTGGTGGTCAGGTTTGAAGTGGGATGTGGCTGAATTTGTGGCGAAGTGTGAGGTTTGTCAGCAAGTCAAAGCCGAGCATCAGAGACCCGAAGGTCTATTACAGCCGTTACCTATTCCGGAATGGAAGTGGGATAACATCAGTATGGATTTCATCACGGAATTACCCAAGAGTCCTAAAGGCAATGATGCAATTTGGGTTATAGTCGATCGACTGACCAAGCGCTCACTTTTTGGCAATGAAACTCACTGCTTCGATGGACAAGTTAGCTGAGTTGTATGTTGGCGAGATCATCAGGCTCCATGGTGTTTCGTCAACTATTGTGTCTGATCGAGATGCACGGTTTACTTCGCATTTTTGGAGGAGTCACAGCTTTGGGTACCAAGATGGATTTCAGCACTGCTTTTCATCTGCAAACCGATGGGCAGACCGAGAGAGTCAACCGTGTTCTTGAGGATATGCTTCGGTGTTGTGTACTAGACTTTGGAGGCAGTTGGGAAAGACATTTATCTTTGGTAGAGTTTTCCTACAACAACAGTTTTCAGACTAGCATCGGGATGGTGCCGTACGAAGCTTTGTATGGTAGGAAGTGCAGAACGCCTGTTTGTTGGTTTTAAGTTGGGGAGCGTCAGTTGTTTGGGTTTGAGCTTGTGCAGCAAACCTCTGAAAAGATTGATTTGATCAGGAAAAGGTTGGTAGAGGCTCAGAGCAGGCAGAAGAGCTATGCAGACAACCAGAGAAGGGACCTTGAGTTTGAGGAATGTGACTTCGTCTTTCTGAAAGTATCGCCCAGTAAAGCTGTGATTCGATTTGGCAAAGACGGAAAGTTAGCCCCGAGGTTTATAGGCCCGTATAAGATATTGTAAAGGATCGGAAAAACTGCTTACCGGCTTGAGTTACCGGAAGAGTTATCTCAGGTGCACAATGTCTTTCATGTGTCTATGCTAAGAGGTTATATTCCAGATCCAGGTCATCATTTGCCTGAAGTGCCAGAATGTTTGCAATTGGATCTCAATTACATCGAGTCTCCTGTCGAGATTGTTGATCGTCGAGAGAAAGTCATGAGGAATAAGACGATACCGATGGTCAAGGTAGTCTGGAGAAACCATCTGGTTGAAGAGGCTACTTGGGAGTCTGAGGAGAGGATGTTGAGGGATTATCCTGAGCTTTTGCTTGATTTGTATTTTCTTTCTTTTTGCTTGTTGTGAGTGTTTTGTTTCTCGCTCTTGACTGTAGTTCCGGGGACGGAACTATTCTAAGGAGGGAGTGTTGTAATACCCTGATTTTTCATTTATGAAAATTACTATTATTTTTATTTTTGTACGTATTGTGCACGTGCAATTTTGCAGTATAAAATCTTATAATTATTTTCATTACATGGACAAATGAGTATGTATATATATATATATATATATATATATATATATATATGTCTCCTCCATTTGTTTTTATTAAAGCCCATTTTTCTTTAATAAACATAAGTTTCTTTTGTAGCCCAATTTAACTTATTTTTTTTTGTAAACTAATTTGGCCCATTAAATAAAGGCCCATGAGTTATTCTCTCTTTTTAAATACAACTTGTAATGTAGATTATTTTTATAAAAAATAAAATGTACAACTTTTAAAATGGGGGACTATTGAATGCGCGTGCATTGCACGTACACGTGTAGTGTGCACTCCACCTTGGCCGGTTTTGAAAGAGATGTGGAGTTTTGGGATCATGGTTGGTTACTACAATTTTCCCTTAAATCCTAGCCTTTGGTCCTTAACTCCTAGATTAATCCTAGCCCTTTATTTGTCCCAAATTTTAGTATAAATACCCCCCCTCCCTCCCTAGCCTAGTTATTCTTGCACTCTTCATCCTCCAAACCTATAGCAAGAAAATACAATTATTAGTAGTGAGTTATTAGTAGGAAGTGAGAATAAAAGATTGAGAGTTGAGTGTTTGTGCTTGCATTCAAGGAGGCCGGCTACTAGGAAGGCTCGGGTTGCACTTGGGAAGCATCGGTTTGCACATCAAGGAGGGGGAGGAGCACTCGTTTGGCAAGCTCGAGAAGGACTCTTTCGTTTAGGAGGTGTTGTGAATCTTTCTCTCCAAATAAGGTGGGTTGTTTTTCTATATTTCTAATTAGATACCATATTAGTGGTGATCGAAATGATAATGCATGAAAGAAACTAATAAAGAGTACACTTAATTGGAAAAAGGACTTGCTAGTTGATTAAATTGATTGCTTGATAGATTGCATGTTATCTTGTCATGAATCTTAAGTGGTATGCGAATCGTTTTGTAGTGATGGAATATATGAATTAGAATTGTTGTTAATATCAAAACTAAGTACAAAATGCTAGTAGATGAAATTGTTGCTTTATGTGCTTAAATGGACCTTCGTGATATTGCTTAGAACGAATAAATTATAATATGCTTTTGGGCTTATGAACGGGGGAAAAATAGGGAATTAATGTAGAAATCTTTAATACTAAGTTGTGTGAGAAATGTCAAAATGATTTATGAAAATAGTAGTACACAATTTAAATTAATTGTATGAGAAATGTGCATTTAATTACTGAAAAAATTATTTTAAATTACTAGAGTGTTAAATTATGTTAGAATAGACATTCTGGAGATTTACATAAATTTTTGTGAAAGCAAAACAAAAATAAGAGCTTTTGAACATCAAAATGTTCTAATGAACAAAGAGTTTAATTAAATGAAATTCGAGCTGTTGTTGAGACAA
The DNA here is from genome assembly GCA_017893485.1 of Hemerocallis citrina. NCBI lineage: Eukaryota > Viridiplantae > Streptophyta > Magnoliopsida > Asparagales > Asphodelaceae > Hemerocallis > Hemerocallis citrina. The sequence goes on from CM030368.1 coordinate 97,440,036, forward strand.
CTTGAGCCTATAGCTCAAGTGGTCTGTGAGCCCTTTGGCGCTACAGTAACGCGGGTGTGTGTGAGTTGAGGTCGCTGGTTCGATACCTGAGTCCACCATTCTTTTATGTGTGTTTTTAAAAATAAACCAGATCTCGAATAGAGAGTATAAAACCCTCTGTCTCCTATTCATATCATTGAGCACAGACGGCCTAGTGGCTAGCTTGTGCGGCTGTCTTCTCTTGGATCGTGGGTTCGATTGCCGGTGCAGCCAGAATGTTTATTTTTTTTGAAAAAATGATTTTTGAGTTTTCTTAATGTGTAAAAATTTCGAAAAAAATACTATTATTATTCTAAAATTATGTGTGACTTATGAAAATTTATTGGGAGTTATTAGAATGAAATAAAGTGTATTTTGGAAGTAAAAGTGTATTTGGAACTATAGTTATTACACTCGTATAATTTCATAAAAATATGTTTTACGAAGAAATTGAGCTAAGTGTTAGAAAAGGAAAATTAATAGTGAGTTTGTGAATATTCACTTTGACTAGATATTTTGTGATATGATTTTAATGTGGAAATACATGTTAGCTATGAAATGCATGATGGATAATTGAACTCCATGTATGATTATTGACTCATGAAAAGATTGGAAAATCATGTGATTGAAAAAGAAAAATATTCTTGAGTTTGACAACTCAAATTGTGAATTTGTGAATTGAAATTGAGAATTAGGGTGTAGCCAAAACTCACACCGGCAAGTAAAAGTGATGAGATATGATTATTGAAATTGAAAAGACCAAATTTGGTTCAATGTGAAATGAAAGAAATAAGACCGGTTTTGGTGAGAGGGCTAACCTTAAGAGATTGATTTTGTTCATGATTTCATTAAAATTAAGGATTAGTACATAGTGAAGAGCTGGATGAAAGTGAGAGAAAAACACAAGTATGAGGGTCTCGAGTCTGCGATGTGGGTGTGATTCACAGTTTGTCTTCACGATGCGTCGTGACATGACGTGGGCACTACTCTAGAATTATTGGGATCTTGGCGACGCTTGTAGGGTGTTTGGTGACTGCGAGAGGATCGTGTGCCAAGAAGGAGGCTGAATTGTCCATAGATAGTCTTCACGATGCGTCGTAACATGACGTGGGATTCCCCTCCAGTGTTTCTGTACATGAGCTCGTACTCATAGGACATCTAGGATACTTACCGTAGTTACAGTAATAGATTAAGTCATGGCGAGGGATTGAACCCTACAAAATGAAGAACGATTAAGAGGCTTACCCTCGGACCTATATAGTATGGGATGCATAGAATCCGAACAAGTGTGCATTAGTGTCATGTAATGTAAATAACTGCATCAAGGACTAAGTGCACAATCACAACACGATATCAATAGGGTATTCCCCTTAGTTTGATATGTGAACAAGTTTGTGTTTTTTAAATATGGAAAATCAATTATACAGTTTCTGGCATAGAAAGGATGGCCGTGTATAATATTCGTCGGTTGAATAAACTGACGTACCCACAGTTTTGTATGCAGGATAAATGTCATGATAAAGATTAAAGAAGAACTGATGCTTAGAGATTACTCAAATGTTGAATGTTATAATTTTGCTTCCGCTGTAAAATGTAAAGTGTAAAGATTTTTTGTAACTCTGATGTAAAGTGAAAAGTTTTAAATTCCTTGTAAAATTGTACGAAAGAAGTGTAAAGATCCTTTGGAATCTTGAATTCAGTTGTATTTTGAAATTCGGGGTGTTACAAATTGGGTGGGGAACCATGGATTATGGTCATCTACAAGAAAATGAGGAGTTTGGATTTTGAAGGGACGGGCATCCTCCTAGGTTTGTCAAATAAGATGATTTTAGAAAGGATAGAAAAGGAAATCCAATTCCCCCGTGTCATAATTGCAGAAAATCTGTATGGTGAGCTCAAATGTCTAAAATGTCATAGGTCTGGACATATAGCTAAGTATTGTAAGGTGGAGATATTTTGCATTGATAGTGAGAGTGGAGGGAGTAGAGGTAGAGAGGCACGAAAGAGTAGAGACCATATGGTGGGAAGAAATGAGAATTTTGTCGAGATGACTAATGAGGGGAAAGAGGAAGGTGGGGTTAAGTATAGTAGACCAGGGAAGAAGAAGGTTATCAGGTCGGTGATTCATCGAACATAGGCGATTACCAAAGCAAAGGAAAGTCATAACTTTTCTTCAATGGTCTGAACTGTGAAAAGGAAGTCGACGATGGAAGAGGAACATAAAGAGATGAGCAGAATATGGATGGGTTTGGTTAGTTAAGAAAGTTGATCACAATCGTTCCATGATACTTTGTGCTACAGAAGAGAGATTAGTGAGAATAATTAATAGAGGGGGGTCTAACTATAGATTCCTTCTCAGTTTCATTTGGAAGATGGTTGCTGGGTATAGGGGATTGGGTTTCAGATAATATGATTACTCGATGGGATCGAATCACCGACTTCCCCTTGCATTGTTGGGAGAAGAATGGGTTTACAAACCCGGTTCGAAGTTTTGCATGGGTCAATCCAACATGAACCCTCAATTACAGACATCCCAGAAGCTACAAGGGTGAAGATACAAACTTGGAACATGGAGGATATTCTGAATAAGGTTGTTATTGAATTCGAGGATGTGAATTACTGTGCAAAATTTGAGATCCTAGAGCAGCATAAGTTGGATACCAATGGTGTGAAGGATGATGAAGTCAAGTGACAAAGGATTGGTGGGGGGGGGTCACATGTTGGAACACTAATCTCGAAGGAGAAGGGTGACGAGATTAAGGGTTGTGATGAAAAGGAGGTGGGAAGTGGAGTACCAAAAAAGATTGTCATGCATGAGTTATTGGGGTGAACTCTCCCTCTTGATGTTGTTTCAGTGGACATGGTACGGGGTTTTCATAATTTGGGTAAGAGTCAAAAGGATGAGATGTCCGAGGGTGATGAAAAGGTGAATGTTAAAGGATTCTTCGAGACAATGAGGAACCAATTCATTAATGAAAAACATGAGGGCGGGGGGGACTTAGCATGGAAACTGGGGGGATTTTTTTGAATTCTAAACTAGTTGGACTAGGATTTAGTGAGGATATTTCTAACGAAATGTGCGTGCATAGTGGACCTTTTGGAAGTGTCCTTTTGTTGGAGGCTAGCAAGAATGTAGAAGAGCTGTTGGAAGTGGCTCAAGAGAGAAAGACCATTGAGAAAGAAAGTTAACTGTAACCCAACTCATTAAGACCAAATGCACAACAAGTTAGGCAATCCGGGAGTTTTTTTATGAGGGAGTTTGGTTTAGAAATGGAGATGGATAAGGAGGATGGGGAGAGCAATGTGAATCAGGAAAGAGAAGCGGGGGAGGAGGGCATTTTGGAGATGTATGAAGAAATGATGAGGAAGAAGAAGAGGATGAATGTGAGAAGGTGGATTATGGGACATGGAGGATGATAACAAGCAACATGATAACTTCGAAGCAACAATAGATATTTTTTAGGATAAAGAGGAAGGGAGATAGGAGAGTGCTTTGAAAGAGACACATAAGGTGGTGTTGGAAGCAATAGCTGCCACAACAGAGGCAATTTTGATTTTATGTACTTAAATTCCGGTGAATCTGTCAATATTCCTCTTACCTCAGACTCAAATCATTTTTTTATTCATATCTCCAAAACATGCGGACTTGACTTAGGGACGGGTAGGGAAGAATAGCTGAAGTCTATGGCATTATAAATGATCGAGATGTTGAGGGAATGTAGGGTGGGGCTGTGACTGTCGTTGAACATGCTAGTGTGATTGGGTGGGATTACAGTTTACATAAGTTTTGCAACTTCTATTGTATTTTGGAATGTTAGGGTTGGAAATGTAAGATGATTAACGATAAAAAAAGAAAAAAACAGAAAAGCCGACCCCCGATCAAGGAGGAGGGAGGACTCCCTCGTCCTCCTCCTCCCCCTCTCCCCCCCTCAGCTGAGGCGCGCTCGTGTGTTGCCTTCATCGATCAGGATCGATGTTGGTTGAGTGGTGCCGGAGTGGAGTCAATGGCGCAGCGAAGGGGTCGCCTCGACTAGGGCTGGGATGACGGCAGGAGCGGCACTGCCCTAGAGGAGAAGGAAAAGCGAGAGAGGTGAGTTTGGTTGGGTTTTGTGCTTCATCGATGGTATTGAAGGCTGTCGGTGAGGGGATTGGGAGGCTTGGAGGGTTTCATTGGGGTTGGGCTCCATTGCTAATCGAAATGGCACAAAGATGGGGGATAGCAGTGGAAGAGGGCTTGCTTCGTCGTGTATCCAGTTTGGACTTGGATCGACAACGGATGCAGATGGGGTTGGCTCGGTAGTGGACGCAGAGAGCGCTACGGTGCCGGGGAGCTCATCGTGGTGAGCCCATGTGGGAATCCTCGGAGCGTGACGATGGTCGGAGTAGACACCGAAGTCGGAGTGGAGATGAGGAGCCACGACTGTCTTTCTTTTTTGAAATTTGAATTAGGGTTTCAAATTTGAAATTAGATTGGGTTGAAATTTTGAATTTTGAATAGCAAATTAGAGTTTTTGAAATGCAAAAGAAAATTTGGGGAATTTCTACTTAGATTTCGAAATTCCTCAAGACTTTCAGGGGAAGGGGTGGTGGTAGGGTCAGTGGTGTTATTGTCGGGATAGAGCGCATCGAGGCTCATTTTAGGGTGCGTCGGAGTGGCACAATCACGTAGCTAGTCGGAGGTTGTGCTTTAGCTTATTGAGTTCCCAAATAGAGTTGGGCTCGATAAGGTACGGAGTCGGGCCTGGTTGGACATAGGGCATAGAGAGCGTAGCTGTGTCAAGAGGCGCATTTCGGTGATGTCAAGAGTGGCATTATTGGAGATACGGCGGAGCTGACGACGGGATGGGTACGACGAGAATTCTTGGAGGAGTGGAGGTGAATACGAAATCGACGATGGTGGAAGCGGAGAGACTGATTTTGAAATTCAAAATTTGAATTTCGAATTATGATTGTGATGCTCAAATATGAATTTAGAGTTAGGGTTCGAAATTCAAATTTGAATTGGAGGAGTGGGAGAGGGGGAGATTCCTAGATTTTTGAATTTTAATATAGATTTTTGAAATTCAAATTTCAGGCATAGAGTGTGAGGAGATTGTTCTGGGGCAATTTGAAGTTCAAACTAGTTAGGTTGAAATTCAAATTACTTTTTGTGGAGTGCTCAACGAGTTCAAGCGGCTCAGTTTCGGTTGAGAACAACGACTACTGTTGAAAGCTGGATTTGACGCAATCGAAAGACGGCGTCGCGGTGGGGTTGGATTGGCGGATACACAACAGCAACGTCGTATGGAGAGGAGTTAGTATGCCAGCAAGAGATGGTGGATGTGGTTATTGCCAATGTGGACGTTTGGGAAATGTGGAGGGAGTTTCGGGGGTGGAGTGATTTCTAGGAGGTTTTTTGAATCCCACATCAGACTTGTGGGGAATCCTTATTACTATTGAGAGTGATAGGTGGGAGAATAAGGTACAGAAGCAGCGTCTGCAAGTTTAACTAGGAAGGAACTAGTTAGGGATGTAGACTTAGCTTTGTAATTGTTCTCCACTGTTCCGTTTAGGAACAGATAGATGTAGCATTTCTGTACTACTTGCATCGTTAATTTTCTATTAATGAAGCGGTGACGATGTCACCTCTTTTCTCAAAAAAAAAAGAAAAAGAAAGATGATTAACGATATGTTAGCTTCCGGGAATCTGTATATTGTCAGCTTGCAAGAAACAAAAATGAGGGGGAATTACTACATGAAACAAGGGCTTCAGTCACGGATGCTTGTTTTTCGTCACTGATGGCTTCAGTGACGGCCAAACGCATCACAATGTAAGTCACAATAGGGTTCCTTACATATGATGTATGTGACTTAAAGCCATCGCAGGTTCATCTAATTGATTCATCAAATGGATTATCATATTGGAAGTGCTCAGTAGTCACTCATCATTCTTGTCATCGGATTGATCATCTGAGACGGCTGTGGCCCTCAAAAATGAACATGAACTCAATAAGAAAATGAAAATTTTGAAATTTTAATATTAATTCTGAAAATTCATATTTTGTATATATTAATAAATTAAAATTTACATACTACACAAGAATAATAATCCTAACATGCATAGAAGGAACCCATCATTAGCCGTTTCTTCCCCCCCCCCCCCCCCCCCCCCCCCCCCCCCAACCATCTCACAATTCACAGCATCACCACAACCAACTCATGGAATCAAATTTTACACAAAATTTGTTCTATTCATTAAAATTTAATATACACTTCAATCCATTTGGATTAACATTTGACTAGAATTTGAATAATTATCTCTAATATTATAATGGAAGAAGGCCTTAGTGTCTTTTATAAATCTACCAACGCATGCATTGCACGTACATAACTAATATGAAGAAGGTCGCAGGTTCAAGTCCTCACTACATTATATTTTTTACTTTAATTTTTTTAAATATATTAAATATGCATCACAAGTGTAAATTATTATCTATCTATCTATCCATATATCTATAATATAATATATAATCTTTAATCTCTAATATTATAATGGGAGAGTTGAAGTTGTCATTTGTAAACATACAAACTCATGCATCGCCCGTACATAGTTATTATAAAAGAGGTTTCAGGTTCAAACCCATAATTCATCGAAATTTTTACTTTTGAAAAACTATATTTATTAAGGCGTGCATTGCATGGAAGAGTTGGAGTTGTAAATCTACCTACTTACATGTAACGCACATGAAACTCCAACTCTCCCATTAGTCTTCACATTACTTTTAAAAATATATAATCCTATTTATTACGATATGATCATACGTGTAAATCAGAATTTTTACTTTAACTTTTTTTAAATTAATACACGCATCGCATGTGTATATTACTAGTCAAAATAAAGAATAACAGTGCAGTAAAAAATTACATCAAAGAGAAATAGAACTTGTGGTTAGTGGCAAGGAGAAGCTAGGTTAGGCATTGTGGACAAGACGTAAGGAGTGTGCGTCTTCTACTTGGTTGTTTTTTCGCCCCCTAACCCGATATCTTCACGAAATGATTACATCATTGTTAGGGTCCAGATTAGCTACATTGGTGGTCGATGTTATGATTGAAGGAGTATAAGGGAGGATATAGAATTTAGTTGTTGTATCAGGTTATACGTGCATAACACACTATTAGTCCATATGTTTCTGTAGGCGGGAGTGTAATGGGCTGCATTATTAGCCCAGTAGTAGTTACATTGTATGCACATGTTTTCTATTTCAATTGTAACTGCCTTTATAAGGTCGGGAGCTAAGAAATGAAAATGTAAGAATTGAGTAAACTGAATCTCCCCCAAATATCTTCTTCTTCTTCTCCAATCTCAGATCTCTTCTAATCCCTCTCAATCCCTAACCCCCTTTTTCCCATTAATAGCGAGATCTCTGTAGCTGGTCGGAATCCAAATCTCTGACAAGTGGTATTAGAGTCGTCCCTCACCGAAGGCGATTCGCGATACTTTGGAGGTACGTCGAACGTGAGGGAGAAGATCCAAGCAATGTCGATCAAAATGGAAGGAAAGTTTGAGGCAGCGTTGTCAAGAATAGATGCGATGATATTGAAGTTACGACAGCCCTATTCCCAACCGCTCAATGTTCCTTTCTACCCGATCGTTCATCGGAACCCACCAATCGAGGTATCAAACCCTAACTTCTCTCCTTTCGATTCTAGAGTTGAGAGTGACAGGAGAATTCGAAGAAGTGAGAAGTTGGAGGTAGCTAAAAAGCTTGTTGATCTGAAAGATGACGAGGAAAGTAGTGAGGGTGATGATGAATATCATTGCAATCTTTGTTTGAGTTCTTGTTCTTATAAAAGATATCACTGCAGTAAATTATTCGACTATGATTTGTGCTTCAATTGTTTTGGTAGCAAGAGATTTGAAGAGGGTTTGACTCCACAAGATTTCATCTTTATCGAGGATAATGAGAGAGCTAACAATTTTATTGTTGTAGATGAAGTGAGTGTGAGTGATGTTATTGTTACTATTGGAAAGAATAGAGATAGTGTAGTTGGTAATAATTTGTTGAATCTGGAAGTTGAAGATTATAGAAGTGAGAAGTCATCTAAGGTGTTTGATGAAATGCCAAATCCAGAAATAGAGAAGAATTCGGCATTGAAAGATAATCGTTTGATGACCGTGCAGCCTTCAATTGAAGAAAGTGAAGGAAAAGTAACGGAGGTGCTTAATGTCGGAAAAGAAGAAGCTATCAGATTTGCACAGAGTAGACGACATATTCTTCCTATCCTCCATTCCATCTATCCCCAAAATTTTGATGCTACTGATGTTCTTGATGGCAATGTCACTGCATTAAGGGCTCAAAAGAAAGACCAAGAACAACTATTAAAGTGTTCAAGAGAGTCAAAAGTTCGTAGAGGAAAATTGTTGCTCGATGGTTGGCCTCCACCTGTTCACTCAAATGTCTCAGTTAAGAAAGGTGCAGTATTGATGATAAAGCCAATTGATGACAAGAATTTAACTATTTTACATACCAAAGTGCAAACAGCAAAACTTCAAATTCAGATTACAACAATGGCATCAACTGTGATTGCTTTCAACTTCAACAAAACCATCATTGACAACAAGAAACTCAAGTATGCAAGCGATGTTTGCTCCGGAGTGATTTTTGCAAAGGAGCTTGTAAATGCACCTGCTAATGTGCTTACACCTGGTGTACTAGCCGAAGAGGCTTCAAAAGTTGCTACTTTGTATAGTGATGTTTTGACTGCTAAAATATTAGATGCAAAGCAGTGCACAGAATTGAAGATGGGATCATACCTAGGAGCTGCGGCTGCATCCTCAAACCCTCCTCATTTCATCCACTTGTGTTATAAACCTCCAAACGGTGATGTGAAAAGAAAATTGGCAATTGTTGGGAAGGGACTGACATTTGACAGTCGTGGCTATAACATTAAGACAGGCCTGGCTGTTCAATAGAGTTAATGAAATTTGACATGGGAGGTTCTGCAGCTGCTTTTGGAGCAGCAAAAGCCATAGGTCAAATAAAGCCTCCAGGGGTAGAGGTACATTTTATTGTTGCTGCTTGTGAAAAAGTGATAAGTGGCACAGGCATGAGACCTGGCGACGTAGTCACAGCTACAAATGGAAAGACAATTGAGGTTAACAATACTGATGTTGAAGGAAGACTTACACTTGCAGATGCTTTGGTATATGCTTGTAACCAAGGGGTTGAAAAGATAGTTGACCTGGCAACTCTTACTGGTGCTTGTGTGGTTGCATTGGGGCCTACAATTGCAGGGATTTTCACACCAAGTGACAACCTAGCAAAGGAGATTGTCACAACTGCAGAGGCAATTGGTGAAAAGTTTTGGCAGTTGCCCTTGGAGGAAAGCTACTGGAGGCTATGAAATGAGGTGTAGTTGACATGGTGAACCCAGATGACCGTCAAGGTGGGTACTATCACCGCAGCATTTTTCTTAAAGCAGTTTGATGATGAAAGGGCTCCAGATTAGCACTAGAAATATATCAACTCAGATAGCCTTCTAGTTCTGTTCACAATCGAAGTCTTTAATTGCAGTTAATGTTCCTCAGTTCAATTTGGAAGGGAGGTTGTACAAGAAAGGACTCCTTTGAGATCCCCTGTGGTCAAGCTTCAGATCATGGGGATATTGAATTAGGAATAAAGCCGACAGAACTGGGAATGGAAGTTTTTTTTTAAACAGGTTCATGTCATTGAGAAACAACTTGAGAAGCTCACTACACTTTTGAAAAAGCTTCAGATAAATGGTAGGTAACCTAAAAATACTGCAATCAGCAGAAGATCAATAACCTGGAACTGCTGCTCAGTTTCTTCAGCTAATGGGTTGTGGAAATGCAATTGTTTTACCTATCTGAAATTAAAACATCCAACAAGTTTTTTCTTTAATTCGATAGAAAACCCAGCTCAAGCACTGATTTCATTGAAAAGTGAAAATGAGGAGTCAAAGGCTGTAACAAAGGCATCTTCTATGAAAGCAATCAAGCAGCGCATGGAAAAAGATATTGATGAAGTGGGGAAAAACTCTTTATCAAGTGGCAGTTCAAACCTATAGTTGTTTCTACTTGGGAAGATATAAATGATGTTCAGCGGAGTTATCTTGATTTTGAGCTTGGGACAAGCTCAATCCGATGGGGATGGAGTTGTTAGGGTCCAGATTAGCTACATTGGTGGTCGATGCTATGATTGAAGGAGTATAAGGGAGGATATAGAATTCAGTTGTTGTGTCAGGTTATACGTGCATAACACACTATTAGTCCATATGTTTTTGTAGGCGGGAGTGTAATGGGCTGCATTATTAGCCCAGTAGTAGTTACATTGTATGCACATGTTTTCTATTTCAGTTGTAACTGCCTTTATAAGGTCGGGAGCTAAGAAATGAAAATGTAAGGATTGAGTAAACTGAATCTCCCCCAAATATCTTCTTCTTCTTCTCCAATCTCAGATCTCTTCTAATCCCTCTCAATCCCTAACCCCCTTCTTCCCATTAATGGCGAGATCTCTGTAGCTTGTCGGAATCCAAATCCCTGACAATCATCTTCTAAACTGCCTTCGTTAGATCCGATTTCAAATCTACCAAAAAGACGTCTCATCAAACTCTAAATCTTATAAAATGAAACCCTAAATTCCTCGTGTTCTTTGGGGAGATTAGATCTGTGGGTAAGTTGTAAAGGAGGGCTTTGTTGTTGAATATACCGTCATCGAACTCCGTTTTTGAATCTTACTGGCGTGGCATCTGCCGCAGTAGCTAACATCGATGACCTTGCTAGTGAGCGGATAAAGAAGAATGATTAGGAAGGGAGCTACAAGGAGATGGTGACTGGAATAGATTAGGTTTTAATACTGGGAGAAGATATGAAGGGTTGAAGGTGGCTGCTCGTTAGAGATTTAGGGTTAGGATAGGGCAGCCAACCATTAAATATGGTTCTCAATTATATAGTATGTCATTTGTGGCCTTGGAGTTGTGCCTCCATCAGGACCATCATCCATTCGAATTTTTTCCCAAACTGTCTCATTTTTTCAAAGTTTTTTTCCAAACCGTGTAGTTTTTTTTAATTCCCAAATAATCTCACTCGGTCTTTGAAAGACCGAATTTAGTTAAAACTAACTCGGTTTTTCAAAGACCGAGTATTAGTCTTGGATTTTTCAAAGTCTAATACTCGGTCTTTCAAAAACCGAGTTATTTTTAACTAAACTCGGTCTTTTAAAGACCGAGTGGGTGGTTTTGATAAATACTTTCGAAAGTGGGTCAGTTTGGTAAATACTTTTAAAATGTGGGTCATTTTGGTAACAAGTTCTATATATTTATTGACTCACTTTTGTATGGCTCCACCTCTTTTAGGACACCTAACTTATGTAACATAGTGATGCCCACTATCTAAGTTTATTTTGTCGATAATAAAATTACAAAACTAAATCTATATAATAAAACACAAAGAAAGCTATCAAGTAGCTCTCATTCAATCTCCCCAAAAATCAAAGGCCCAGATCTAACCACACAAAACATATTTTCCCCCCAAAAGTTCTCCCAAAAACTCAAATTCAAACCCCCCACCCAAAATAACTCCTATATTTATTTAATTATTTTTTTTCCTCTCTCTCTCCCTCCCTCTTCTATTAAAAAAATTAAGAAAATAAATTTTTTAAAAAAAATTAAAAAATTAAAAATTTAAAAATTTAAAAATTTAAAAATTTAAAAATTTAAAACTTTAAAAACTTTAAAAATAATTCAAAAAAATCACATAATATGTTTTTTGCTCTATGTTTGCTACTTCAATTAATTTGCTGGACCTCCAAAATTATTTTATATGATCAAACAAGGTGCACCGTTTTGAAGACGTGCCGTAGGCACGTGTCAACAGGCAAACCTAGTACATATATAAAGATAAAAGTTTTATCTCTCTCTCTCTCTCTCTCTCTCTCTCTCTATATATATATATATATATATATATATATATATATATATATTATATTTTTTTCGTTTCATCAAAAAAAATATAGAGATAAAAGTTAATTTGTCAAACGTACATATTAACTAGTGAGTGGAATTAAAGAGATATATAGGATGGTTGATTTTGATTCAAAGGACATGTTTCGCTATAAAAGGCTAGGATGAATTTGCCGATACTCAATTACTCATGTCATTCCATACCATTCAGGACATTATTAGTTGGCAACTATGTACAATTAACTTAAGAAGTCATTGATGATTCCCTTAAAAAAATTCGTTGATGATGGAAAATTTGGCTATACATACAACATTTATGTGTTACTGATATTGGAAGATAAACTGAAGTTGACTTGGACTTATTTCAAGTAGATGAAGTTAGATGATGTTTGATGAAGTTAGTTATTATCTCCTATGCATGTTGGGTTGCTTAATAAAGTTATAAAAATAAATTTTATACTTATTATTTGTGAAGATGTTTCAAGTAGCTAGCTGGCTAGTTAGAGTTGTCCTCACATGAGATAACTACAAAAAATACTTATTTGACTTATGCTTTAAAAATCTTATAAACTCTCTTCTTAGTTCTTACTATAAAATTATAATTCTCTAGCCCCCAAAAAACAAACTTATATGAATATGATAAAAGCTAGTACATGAAAGATATTTGTCTATGAAATTTTACTTATTATATACTACTATGTATTGTTTTTGCTAACATATTATATTTTATATTTATATATTAAGCTAATAGGACTACCCATCTCTTCTTTTTCTATTTTGAAATAGATAAAGGAGAGCAATAATAGAACTTGTTACCAAAATGATCCAATTTTTGAAAGTATTTACCACTCACCCACTTTCGAAAGTATTTATCAAAATAACCCACTCGGTTTTTGAAAGACCGAATTTAGATAAAAATAACTCAGTTTTTAAGAGACCGAGTGTTAGACTTCGAAAAATCCAAGACTAACACTCAGTCTTTGAAAAACTGAGTTAGTTTTAAATAAACTCGGTCTTTCAAAGACCGAGTGGAATTGTTTAGGAATTTTAAAAGGCAAAATTTAAAAAAACAGCACAAAAGTTTGGAACTGTTTAAAAAAACAGCACAAAAGTTTCACTTTTTAAAAAAACAGCACAATCTTTAATTCCCAACTCACAGAGTTAACCAAACGTTAACTGCCTTATACGTGCACTGCACGTACTTACATAAAATATCCAAAATACCCCTATACCCATCGATTCGTTCCCCTGCCTCTTCTTCCCCAATTACCCAGCGGTAAAAAAAACCCCAAATTGGAGAGAACCCTAATTTACCCAGCGGTAAAAAAACCCCAAATCGGAGAAAACCCTAATTTGCGGAGCCTGTTGTCGACATTAAAGACGCGGTGAGAAAACCCTACCACTGAAAGCCCCAAATTGTCGACATTAGAGACGCGGTGAATCATTCGAAGGTGCCGAGTCTGTGTGGGTTGCAAAGGTGTCGAAAGTTGGAATTTGTCAGGGTGTTTTGTGATCGATTCGCAGTTGAGCCATCGAAGAAGGTTAGTTCTACTATTTTTTCCGTTAGTTAAGTTGGTTTCATTATATTTGGTGGGTTTTGTATTATGAATCTTTTTTGAATTTGATAATAATCTATTGTGGGGGACCATTGTTGTGGGGGACCATTATCTGAATTTAGAAAGAAATATGAATAATGTTGTGAGTGTCGGTCTGATCTCATTTGTTAAATCAAATAATTGGATGTGATGCAGGACAATGCTAAACCTAAACATCCAGTGCAGTGGGTATTTTGTGAAGAATCGCACTTGGAAATACGTGGGAGGGAAGAAGGGGAGATATAGATTCATCATCCTCGAATTGACCAAATGGGAAGGGTTGAAGTACATCTTGAAGAAGGTGTGTGATTACAATGAGTCACATCATGTATACTACAAAATTGGAGTAGGGGATTTTGCCTACAATTTCACATTAGTAGATGATGATGTCAAAACTAAGGAGATGTGGGATGAACACAATGTGGAACCCGAAGTTGGTGAAGTGTATTTGTATGTTGATAATCGAACGGGTGTTGTAGAACAAACCAGCATTGTTGATGTGGAGATGGAAGGTAAGTTATATGTGTATATTGTTCCATAACTGTACGTAAATGTTAATTTGAGTTAATGTGCTAATATATCTATCTTCTCTCGTTGGAATTGGATAACTTTGCAGATGATATTACCGTCCTAGAAGAGCCTATCGAAGTTGTCACGATTGTTGATGATTCGCAGTTGAGCGGAGTGGAACAAACCGGCGTTGAGGTTGTGGGCATGGAAGGTATTTTTTTGTTGCTAATCTTATCGACAACCTTGCATAATATTTTGCATATGTTCAAGATTGCAATATATGTATCTTATCTTGTTGGACTTTGAAAACTTTGTAGGTGATGTTCCAAGTGAAGGAAAACCTATAGAAGTTGCTTCGATTGTTGGTGATACACAGCTGGCAGTGGAACACTCCGGCAATGTGGTTGTGGAGTGGCAAGGTAATTTTCTTCTTGTTTTGTAAACAATCCATACACTGTTGTTTTCAAATAATGTACTAGTATATGTGTCTTATCTTTTTGGAATTTGCTAAATTTGCAGATGATATTACGATCGAAGATAAACATATGGAAGTTGTAACGATGATTGATGATACACAGTTGGGGGAAGTGGAACACACCAGCATTGAGGTTGTGGAGATGGAAGGTAAATTTTTTTGTAATTTTATCTACATCCCTTCATAATCTTTTGTTTTCAAACAATGTTTTAATATTTGTATGTTCTCTTATTGGATTTTGATAATTTTGTAGCTGATATTCCAATGCGAGGAGACCCTACCGAAGTTGAGACATCTAGTGTACCCTTTGGTAGTTCCAGCCAGTATACATTTGTACATGAGGCTCAAGTAAATGTTAGCATGGGTGCGAAACATGGAGGTGGTAGGCCATCTACTTCAAGGTATAAAGTAGAGGAGAAATTTTGTGGAGAAGAATGTGATGTTCCCTATTTGGATTCCGACTATGCTGATAGTGAGGAATTGGGAGATGTAGTCATCTCAGATGACGACACTCTGGGGAACATACAGTACAATGAAGAGAGACATCTGGCGGATCCAGTGATTCTAGTAGGTATGGAGTTCCCACACGCGCGAGACTTTCGAGCATGTGTACGAGAGTGGGCAATTAGGAATGGTTATGATCTTTTTTGGAGAAGAAATACTTCGGTGAGGATTACAGTAGAATGTGCATCTCAGAATGGGTGTCCTTTCTACGTTGGAGGTGCATGGAAAGAAGCCACCAGGGTATTTAGGATTGTTTCTCTTTGTGAAGAACATACTTGTGAGAGGGGAATGGAGAACAGTCAAGTGAGTGCTCCTTGGCTGGCTAACAAGTACTTGGAGTCGTTTCGAGATGATCCAACCTAGAATGTTAATGCCTTCATTTCAGCGGTGAATAGAGATTACGGTGTGACCATCAACAAACAAACGGCTTATAGGGCAAGGAGAATGGCCATTGATGAGGTGGATGGGAAGCATGTGGAGCAGTATCGTAGACTATGGGATTATGCGAACGAAATATTGAAGAAAATGCCGGATACTACAGTGGCAATCAAAACCGAGGAGATTGTAGGTTGTGAGGATAAAAGATTTGGTGGCATGTTTGTGTGTTTTGGCGCACTTGTGAAGGGAATGTTGAACGGATGTCGGAAAATAATTGGGATGGACGGTTGTCATTTGAAAACCGTCTCTGGTGGTGTGTTATTGTCAGCATGTTCAAGAGATCCCAACGATCAAATGTGGCCAATTGCATGGGCGGTAGTCGGCGTAGAGAACAAGGAGACATGGACTTGGTTTTTGAATAACTTGATAGAAGCAATAGGGGTTGTATCACTGCGGGGATGGACCTTTATTTCGGATAGACAAAAGGTACTTATTCTTCTCGTTAATTTAATTCCTTAAATAATATACTTACTAACTATCATGAGATGTTACTTTGAAACCTTCTTCTATTGCAGGGGTACTGGAGACATTTAAGGAGCTAGTTCCCGAGGCTCAAGTCAGGTACTGTGTACGGCATTTATATGCCAACTTTGCAAAGAAGTTTAGGGGGCTAGACCTAAAGGGTCATCTATGGGCTACGGCGAGGTCGTACACAAAGCATGGGTGGGAGACTTCAATGAAAGCAATGAGCAATGTAGATGAGGAGGCCGCAAAGTGGTGGATGGATGTAGGTCCAGAGAAATGGGCAAGGTCACACTTTCAAGACTCCAACAAATGTGATTTACTTTGCAACAATATATGCGAAGCATGGAACAAGTACATTATGGAGGCCAGAGATTGCCCAATAATCACTATGTTGGAAAAAATCAGGCGTTTGGTTATGGTGAGATTGCAGAAGAAAAGGGAGATGATTAAAAAGTACACTGGAATTGTCACTCCAAAGATAAGAGAAAAGTTGAGGTCGCAATATCAAAGGTCTAGAGCTTGTTTTATATTTAGATCATCAGAAAGTAAGTACGAGATAATGGAGCATGGGACTGAATGTATCTTCAGCTTTGTAATTTCGAATTGTATCAGAACTGAAAGTTTGGAAATGTGAAATTTTGTATCAGAACTGAATTGTATATACTATATGCTATAGAATTGGAATTTTGTATCAGAACTGAATGTATCAGAACTGAAAAATGTGGAATTTTGTATCAGAATTGGAATATGTCTTGTGAAAGATGAAATTGATACTTTAATGGTCAATGCTGTAAATCTGTGTCTTGTGTCTTGTTTAGATATATAACCAGTCTCAGAGCTATAAATCTATTCATACTTTAATGGTCTATGTGGTGGTAATGCATTTTTCCATGTAGTCTACTGTCAGTTAGTTGCTTTAGAACTTGGAAATTTGGGTTACTCTACACAGTTTATTCCTTTGCCGGTTAAAGATTGCTTGGCTGATGATGTATGGGAGGGAGTGAAGCACAAATACTAGCAACTAGACACATACTACCTCCCTGTATGTCAATCATCATCTGATTCTGAATGATATGTATGTCAAATAGAAGTTGAATAATAAATATAGTTAGATGAGAACTGTATGTCAATCATCATCTCTTTTTAATAAGAATGAGAACTGTTTCTAATTACATATAAATATAGTTAGATGAATTTTAGTTGAACATTAGTAATACAATAAGTTATAACATTTTTGTTATGGCAAGCTAGGTTTCAAGAATTGCTATAGTCAGACTACCTGTTCCAGTAACTGTTAGAATATCATGGTAAATTTCTCATCTACTTGGTTTGGTTGTAGTTCTCATTCAGATAATAATGATACCTGGGAACAACCTAACCTCCTTTTTAATCTGAGAATAATCAAAATCATGAAGACATGAAGCATTGACAAGTAGTTAACCATTTAATGCAATGCAAAATCAAAATCCTAACCTGTATACTTTGTGTGAAGAATCAACCAGTTTACTAAAATGCTTCTTCTCTCTATCTTGAGAAGAAGAAACATAGAAGATCACAAAGTCCCCTGAAAAGACAAGATTTTCTTCCTACATTTATCTGGATGGATATATGCAAGTTAGCATCTGATTAATGTTTCAGATCATTCACTTTTCTTTCTCTGTGTCACTCAATCTTATTAAAAATGTTAAAAATCTATAAGTTCATCATGTATTGCACTGCATCTATTAACATTACACCAAGAAGTTCATAAACATTAACATTGCATATTACAAGCACCAAATGAAACTCCGCAAACAACCCAAGAAGTTCATAAACATCGAGCAGACAAGTTAATCCATGGTTCACATTTCAAAAAACATCGATTACATTGTCATCAAGATACATTCATTGAACATTACAATGCTGCTATTTCAAGACATACAATAAGAACAAAACAAATACACGCAACGACAAAGCAAACCCCTTTATTGTTCCCTTCACTGTTCCCTCCTTCACCTTCAAAGCGACCACCTTCTTACGCAATGAGTCGCACTCCACTTCCAATTTTTTTAACCTACTAGCTGTTTCCTCAATTACCAAACTCATCTTCGCATTCTCCGCCATCAAATCAGAGTGTGCTTTCTCCCTCTTGTTATCTCCCACAATTTCTACCCAATTAAAAAAACGGCAATTATCAGTTTCCCATTTTGGGCATCCAGCGAAATACCTTCCAGCATTGGTACGGGTACTGGCTATCTTCACTACTGCTGGCTCCTTGTGATGACACAAGAGGGTTCCACCTCCATCGCAATTCTTTGTGAACCTCCTCATTGGAGCTTTCGAAATTGTCGAATCTGCAAGAAAAGTATGCAAAGATTTAAATTGTACAACCAAAATATTATATGAGACATGGAAACATCAAAATTATATGATAGATTTAAGTTGAAATAAAGATTCAACCTGACATGGAGCTTTTGAAAAGAATGATCACTTCCAATTACATCATCGGATCTGGTAAGAAAGATGAATATATGGGTTCATTAACAAAATCTAGTCCCAAATCACATTAACAACCGAAAAATTATTCGAATTCATCCACCCACCCATTTTTCACTTTCAATTGGTTCAAACAAAATCGGAATGGTTCAAACAAAATCGGAATACCAGTATCAACATACACAAATATAATAATTTCACAACCAACCTTGTTCGATTTGGGAGCTATTGACGAATCGAAGGGTGTCATCGAATTGGGAACACGTTCCTGATCGGTGAGTTAGTTAGGGTTTTCACCGATTTGGGGGTATTTTTTTGGGGCTGAGTAATTGGGGAAGAAGAGAAAGGAGAACGATTGGATCACGATTAAAGGCAGGGGAACAAATCGATGGGTATAGGGGATATTTTGGACATTTTATGTAAGTACGTGCAGTGCACGTATAAGGCAGTTAACGTTTGGTTAACTCTGTGAGTTGAGAATTAAAGATTGTGCTGTTTTTTTAAAAAGTGAAATTTTTGTGTTGTTTTTTTAAACAGTTCCAAACTTTTGTGCTGTTTTTTTAAATTTTGCCATTTTAAAAAAAGCTGGATCGGTTTGAAAGAAACTTTCAAAAAGGGGAACAGTTTGGGAAAAAATTCCATGCATTCAGATAGTAGACTAGGTAATGAAGTGACTCCAACTCAAATGCTCCTAATGGATTCCCAAAAGATCAATTCCACCTCATGATGTGTCATTGACTCTCACCTTATCAATAGGTCATATGCTTCTGACTTGTATTGTTATTATACAAAAATTAAACACGTGAAAAAGAATATAGTTATTAATTGGTTCTCTTTTCAGTATATGCTACAGTATTAGATACAGATATATCAGATACTACTGAACTTGTAGGTAAGGAGAAGAGGAGCATGAGAGTTAAAGCAAAGCCAGGACATTTGAGAGATTTCATATGCACATAATATACACGTGCTGATCCAATGTATTTGAAGATGAATTAGGCAGGACAGAGTCATCACGTGGGAAATGCTGAGTGTAGGCAACAAAGTATAAATAAGAGCGATGGGTGAGGCATAGGACAGCTAGCTATTGTAACAAACTTTAGTCCTCATCTCATTTCTTCCTCTAAATGTCATATTCTATTCTTCCCCAAATTACTCTGTAAACTCTAATCTTTCTCTATTAATTCTGAAATTAGCCACAAATTGCTTGTATTGGATTTGATATTTTGAATTTGTTAATAGAAGAGTATTGCTCTGTTCCAATAACACCCCTCAAAATTGAGTAATGACAATTGTGCCTCTCGTGTATTACGCATATGTATTTTGTACCGTTACAGGTAATATCCGTAACATATTTTAATATAAATATCCGTAACATATTTTGTATGTCGACTATTTATCCATTTTCCGTCTTCTCAAAATTCATTCTAATCCTATTTGAGCAAACTCAAATATTAATTTTTCAATATTTGTATTTTTACGTGCATTGCACGTGCTTTCAATACACGTGTCATTTACGTATATTCTACCGTAACGTGTAATATTTTCTATGTGTTACAATTATTTATTTTATGACTTGTCCGAATTCGTTTTATAAACTGAATGTAACCCCTTGTTTTTCCAAACCCGTATTTTATGTGTATTTTTCTATATTTAAAATTTTTTGCAAATTAATTTTTTTGCTTTCAAATTCTTTGTTAAAATGTATTGTTAGATCTTCTGTTAAAACCTATTTTTAATCAATAGTTTATTTATAACTAGTTCCCAATGATATTTTTTTTATATAATACACATATTTTTATTATGTTTTGGATTATTATATTTATGTTTATGATTTTTATTATTATTATAATGATTATTGTTATTTTTGTTATTCATGTTATTTTATCTTTTACTCTTGATTGTTGATTTAAAAACATATTTCTATTGTTATTTGTATTTGTAGTATTTCAAATAATTTCTATTTTGTAGATCAATATATATTTTGATATATAATCCTACTTTTATTTATTACTTTATCTATTCGATTTGATCTTTTATTTAAATCCTATTTGTTATCCTATGAAATTAATCATTATCCATACCCATTAAACAAATCCTACTACTACTCCTAATTACCCATAACCCAATTACCCATTAACCCTAATCCCCTTATATATATATCTCTCATCCCTAGTCTCTCTCTCTTAGTGTTCTCTTGTGGCCGCAAGCCACTATTGTCATCATCCCTCTTGGATCATCTCTCTTTTGGTGGAATTGTTCGTGTGGAGATTTTCGCTCAAGTTTGCTTGGATTCATTCGTTCGTGGATTTTCATTCGTGGATTTTGCTTGTTGTCGGGAATCCATTCCCGTTATTCTTGATTTTTGTCATTCTTCATCTTCGGTTAAGGCAAGTAACTTGTACTCCAATTTAATTGTTTGATACAAGTCAAAAATACCACCTATAGTGTAACTTTGCTTGATGAGTTTTGTCTCTATTATGAAAAGTTGACCATAGATAACTCACGACACAATATGGACATGAATTAACATAGGTTTTATCCGTTCTTGATTTTGATCATGTATGTGAGATTTTTGTGAGAATTCATAATTTGGTTGAGACCCATGTGATATACTTGGCGTAGACATGCTAGATACCCTAATTTATGATGTTTAGACACTTGGTAGACTCGATTTCATGTTTGGATGTGTTTGGATCAATTTTCTTGAATCTATGTTGATTTTGTTTTTAAGGAAAAAAATTGTATTTTTGTCGCTGATATGTTTTGTTTGCGGTTTTGGACTATTTTAAAGTCAGTATCTTAATTTTAGTATAAAACATGATTTTTAGAGAATTTCGTCTGTTTTCAAACACCTTTGACCTTGCTTGATTTTGTTTTCGTATGAGTGAGTTATGACTGTTTTATTACAGAGGTGTCGATCTTTTCCAGATTCTATTTTTTGGTAATTTTGATGACAAATCATTTTAAAGAACTATGCTACGTATATTATTTTGATCCAAAACTTTGGTCAGTATTTCTTTATCAAGTTAGAGATTACCCAGAATTTTGGTGAATTTTATTGATGAGTTTTATGTGTTGTTTCATGCTCGTTTATGAAAACTATGCATGCTATATTTTTGGCCACTGTTCTGTAAAAAATTATGTTTTCACCCTATTTTCTTTTACTGTATGAAAAATATCCGTGAAATATGAAAGTTAGTTTATTTTATCTATTTTTTATCTCCCTTTGGAAGATTTGGATTTCGTTTCACGACTTGCGAGATACCTCAGTTTTCGTACAGCAGTGTTGGGAATTCCTGATTTTCCAAAGTGTCGTTTCTTGATGTTTTCTTATTTTTGATGACTAAATTAATATTACTGGAATATTATGAAACTTTATATTTTGGTTCTATACATATAAGGGAGTACCCTAGATTTTTCCTAAATTTATTTGAGAGGTTTTGATTCATTTTTCCTGAATGAGAATTCGTTTTCCTGATTTCTGACTGAACATGTTTTCTGTTTTCAAATATTTTTTGAGTTATGATGTTTTCAATTATGACTTAATTATACTCGCTGGATTCGTGTGGAAGTCTATTTTCCAGATCCTTTGACGAATCCAGATTTGGATATTTGTAGTAGCGGGATTCACTGTTTTAGTACTATACTGTCTTGTTGTCCTGAATATGAACATACACTATTTTGCTCGTTTATGTGACTGTCTATCATCTATGCGTGCTTATTTGTTACCCTAGACCTGATACTGATTATACTATATTAGTCTGACACCGTTTTATGCTTATACCTGCCTGTTTGAGAATAATAATAAATAATCAAGTCGGGGTTTTAATGGGACAGACCTAGTAGTGGATAGTGCAGAAATGTGTACTCGGAAGGAGACTTGTATTTCCTGTATTACATGTTTACCGATCAAGTTTACCAATCAAGTTATTGATCAAGTTTACCGATCAAGTTACCGATCAAGTTTACCGATCAAGTTTACCGACCAAGTTCTGTGATTCTGTGAATAGCCGAGTACACTGCCCTATATGGTCCCCTATGAAATCTAAAGCGAAACTGTTTGTTGTAGCAACCATGTGTTATAATATGGGGCGCATGAAGTGCTACCTAGATAGTAATCACCACAAGACTTGAATATGATACATGCTTGTTTGATACATGATTACATGATACTTGACACCTGATGCATGTTTACGTGATACTTGTTCCCTTGACATTTGATATATGCCACTTGTACCTATTCACCTTACCATACTAGTTGTTATATTTTGATATGTGATTAGTTAGTTTTCCCCGTGTGCTTGTATCCTACATTATAATTGGCCCGTAACTTGCAATTGACGGGTACCTTGTTTTCTCTTTCCCTCTTTTCTGCAATTTATTAAATTGCAGATTTTGGAGATCAGCTGCCAGATGGAATAGGTGAGATGAGATATTAGTTGCTGGAGCTCTTGCTACATTTATTTATTTCCCTGTTATTCATGAATAATTGTATCTGCTACTTGGATATTTATCTTGTATTTGGGCAATGTGACACAGGATATTTGTGTTATTTAGATCATGACTATTTAAAATTAATATATTTTATTTCAAGTATTCTTGTTGGTATTTTGGCTCATATGTGCATATGGTTGACTTTTCTTGCTTCCGACTCTGATGATTCTTGTGAAATGTTGTAAAGATTCTTGAACAGCTTATGGATGATGAAAATTATTCGCTGGGCTTTTGTCGTGTATCCATATTTTGTATTCTTTTTGGGAAGCAGGGCGTGACACTGAAATTCATTTTTCTCCTATTTTGATCCAAATATTTTTATACGTGCAGTGCATGTCTTTTCTATGTACGTATTGATTACATTGTTGTACATATAGAACTAATGAAATGTATTTTTCGTATGTTGTATTTCGATTATAAATATTGTTATAAACATTTCTCCCTTGATAAAATCTATTTTGTATTTGAATATTTAATTTACGTGCGACACACGTGTTTGCAGTGCACGGTTGTATTCTCTTTAAAAATAAAATTTATGAAGTGTGTGTGTGTGTGTTTATTTTTATTTATGCATTAAAACTCTAATTTTAATTAAATTAAACTAGTTTTATTTAAATACATATTATATATTATACATATACTTTTAATTTAAATAAAAATATTAATAAATTGTGTGCACGTAGCAGCACGTGCACGTGCTTTCTCCACTTAGTTTTGGCTGGCTGGGAATGTTTAGAGAGTGGGTAGGGTGTGAGTTGAGTGAGTGTGTAGTTAATTAGGCTTAGTGGGTTAATTAAATTAACTTATATTAATTAATTAATTTTCCTTTATAAACCCAACCTCCCATTTGGCCGGTGATATGGCTAAAAATAGGAATAAATCGGGACCGTTCAAATCGGGCACGAATCTTAAAGCTCTCAGCGGTAAAACGGTAATTTCACCTACAAATGGGTCCGAAATGGGAACTGGGTCTCTTCTTCAAAACCCAATAACCCATGAACGGATCTGTCATATTGGATACGAGTACCAACCCATTACAAACCAGTTCATAAGGATGAAAAGGAATTCGGATTCGCGATTATCCCTAAGAGGCGGTTTTAACCACTTCTTATCCTTCCACACCGGGAAGTAGAGATTTATTCTTATCTCAAAACGGATCCCTAAGGCGACTATAAATACCCCTCTCCCCCCGCCCTTACAAGGTAATGAATCTTTTTCTAACTAAAGCACTTTCTTAATCTTGGAGATTACTGACAAAAGCATCGGAGGATTCGTCGTTGGGATCCATCCCGGTGTATCGAACTTCGTGCAGGTTCGTTGCAGCGACTAGAAACAAGTCAACACCCAGGTGGAGTCAATAGGTTCGCTTTACTGTTTTCCTTAAAGAACTCACAAATTCATCTGTTTGCTCCCACACCCGAAATCAGCAGCAACAGATTGGCATCGTCTGTGGAAAACAAAAGCAGCGATCCATTTCTCTCTCATCAGTCAAACTAGTTTCAAGCCATGCCTCCCAAGAAGGGGAAGACAACGGTCTCTAACTGCAGGGCCACTCCCGCACCTTCTCCTCCTCCAATCCAGGAAGTTCCCCCTCAACCCACACAACAAGTCCAGCAGCCTGGACAACCTCTTCCTCAACCTATCCAGCAACCGCAGCCTGGACGACCTCTTCTACAACAACCTCAGCCCAAGCTGGCTTCTGAAGGGCCACAAGAGGCTGCCGTGG
Organism: Hemerocallis citrina; assembly: GCA_017893485.1. Taxonomy (NCBI): domain Eukaryota; kingdom Viridiplantae; phylum Streptophyta; class Magnoliopsida; order Asparagales; family Asphodelaceae; genus Hemerocallis; species Hemerocallis citrina. The sequence continues at coordinate 97,464,700 of CM030368.1, forward strand.
GACCCTCCCGGCGAAGTCGGCAAGAGTAACATCCTCATCATGACCATGTGTCGATACATAACCCCTCGTCCAACTCCATGGCCTCGCACAGTCCCCCTACGCCGAAGGACCTCCGGAACATCATCGTGAACAGGCAGAATGGGGTGGATCTCCGGACCCACTTAGATGAGAGGCAGACCCATGACGGGATACCCCGTCGAGAACATCTTAGGGGGTCCAATGATCCGGTCCCCTAGAATCCGGTCCCTCCATAGGCTGGATCGCAAAAGGTCTAAATCTCCCAGGAGACCGAGGGAGTCACCCCAGTGCCATCAAAGGAGAAGCTGCTCTCCAGTCGGCCGACCCGCCCCATGGGACCACCAAGAGCAGGAGCCCCCGTCACGAGGGCAGAGTTCCAACAATTCCAAGAGGCAGTCTTGAGGGCCCTCAATGTTGCCCCCAACCACGGTCAGCGGGCGTCCAGTCCTCAACCTGCCCAAGACCAGAGGCACCATATGCCCAGTCCTCAACCTGCCCCGAGATATCATCGTCGCATTCCCAGTCCCCTTCCACACGAGGAAGAATCCCGGGCCTCAGCAAGATATGACCGGAGGGAAGATTCGGTCTACCACCGTCTCCACGAGATGGAGAGGCGCCTTGGCCGACTGGACAGAGAGGAAGAGCAACGGGCGAGGCATTTCTGCCTTAGCAGGACCCCACTTTCCTGGACTATAATGGAGGCACCGTCCTAGATAAATTCAAGCCTCCTCATTTTTAATCATACAACGGAGAGTCCGACCCCGCAGACCACATCGAGAGTTTTAAAACTCTCATGATGATACACTAGGCATCGGACGTGCTCCTCTGCAAAACTTTTCCCGCCACGCTAAAAGGGCTTGCAAGGGAGTGGTATTCCCGTCTAGCCCCGACCTCCATCTTCTCCTTTGATCAGCTTGAAAGCCTCTTCCTGACTCACTTCGTGAACAGCCAACGAGCTGAAAAGACGAGCACCTCCATGCTATTACTTCATCGAGGGAAAGGTGAGCGGCTGAGAGACTATGTCAAACATTTCAGCGTGGAGGCCAGATTCATCGCCTCCTTGGACCAGTCCGTAGCCTCTGCCGCCTTCCAATCCAATGTCGCCAACGAAAGCCTCCGAGCATCCCTTGCTAAGAAGCCTCCTTAGGATTTCTTAGAATTCCTGCTTAAGAGTGAGAAATACATCCGAGCGGAATAGGCTATTTCCCGTCCTGCTTTTGAGGGATCGTCATCCGGGAATAAACGAAAGGGCACCGAAGAAGAAGGAGCTAAGAAGCTCCAGAAAGACAACGGAGGCCAGCATCGCCCTCCTCCTCGCTTTGAGAAGTTCACTCCGCTCAACGCATGTGTCTTAGCCATCTTAATGGAGGTTGGGAAAGAGGGTCTTCTCCTGCTACCTCCGAAGATGAACACCCCAGGGAAGAAGAGAAACTGGGACAAGTGATGCCGCTTCCACAGGGACCACGACCACGACACAGATGACTGTCGAGCCGTGAAAGACGAGATCGAGGCCCTCATTCAGAAACGACAACTCTCCAGGTTCTTGAGGAAGGACAGGGCGGATCCTCCTCCGCCCCCAGGGGGCCAATAAGAGAACCGAGTGGCACGCGAAGACCCCGGACTCCGAACCAGAGGTTGTCCTGTATCTTATCTACGGAGGCCTAATGAGGGGAGATTTCAACTCCTCTCGAAAAGCCTTCGTCTGGGACGTAAATTCTGTGCGGAACCGTCCTCCCCCTAAGGGCCTGGGGTCCCGGTCACTTTTTCAGATAGAGATCTAGAGGACGTCCGAACCCCCCATTGCGATGCGTTGGTAATTAACCTCCACATGGCCAACTTTGACGTGCATCGGGTACTAGTTGGCAACGGCAGTTCGGTCAACATTCTCTTTCTAGAGGCCTTGCAGGGGCTCAAGCTATCCAGGAATCGACTCAAGCCTGCCGACTACATTCTGCACGGGTTCACAGGAGTGCCAATGACAATTGAGGGTGTCATAACTCTCGACGAAACCGCTCGAAAAACTCCCATTACCCAAACCGAGCCAATGGACTTCATGGTGGTGGACGTGAAAGCCGCCTACAACATCATCCTGGGCAGACCAGGCCTGGCTGCTCTCCAGGCCATACCTTCGGCTTACCACATGAAGATGAAATTCCTCACCATGGCGTGCGTGGGAGAAGTCAGAGGGAGCCAGGAGGCAGCCCGCAAATGCTACATGACCTCGGTGGGAGGACCTGTCCTCTCCCTCGAAGCTCTTGAACTTCCCCAAGGGAGTTGCCCACCTATATCAGAGCCGGTCGATGAGCTGGAAGAGGTGGCCCTCTCAGAATGATATCCGACCCGGAAATTTCAGATTAGCAAAGTCCTCCCCCTCCCGTTCGCTCCGACATTATCCGGTGCATAAGGGGAAATCAAGACCTCTTTGCCTGAACTGCTACTGACATGCCGTGGATCTCCGAGGAGCTCCTCATGCATCACATTAGTGTCGCTTCGGAGGCCAGACCAGTTCAGCAAAAGCGATGCAAATTCGCTCTCCGAGCGCTAGCAAGCTATCAAGGAGGATGTTGAGAAACTCCTTAGGGCTGGGTTCATATAGGAAGTTAACTATCTGGAGTGGCTATCCAATGTCGTGATGGTCAAGAAAGCCAACGGGAGCTGGATGATCTGTATTGACTTTATGGATCTAAACAAATCCTACCCCAAAGATCCATTCCCGCTCCTGAGCAACGACTCCCTGATTAATGCAACCTCGGGCCATAAACTCTTAAGCTTTATGGATGTGTTCTCTGGGTAAAATCAGATAAGAATGTTCCCTCCCGACATTCCAAAGACCTCTTTTGTCACTGATCAGGGCCTATATTGTTACCGGGTCATGCCCTTCGGGCTTAAGAATGCCGGTGCCACCTATCAATGCCTTGTTAACAAGATCTTCAAGGAACAGATTGGGCAGAACATGGAAGTCTATGTAGACGACATGTTGGTGAAGAGAGTCAGTAGATCGGATCAGGTCTTCGATCTCCAAGAAGCTTTTAACGTGTTGAGGAGACACAATATGAGACTGAACCCGAACAAGTGTGCGTTCGGCGTCTCATCCGGCAAGTTCCTGGGGTTCATGGTCATCCATAGAGGCATAGAGGCCAACCCCGAAAAGATCCAAGCCATTCTCAACATGGCTCCCCCCTCCAATGTTAAAGATGTCCAGAGGCTCACCGGGTGCCTTGCGGTGATAGGGCGTTTCCTCTCCAAATTTAGGGAAAAATGCTTCCTGTTATTCAAGACCCTCAGGGGGGCTAAAGTCTTTGAATGGGGGAAACAGCAACAAGAGTCTTTTGACCAGCTCAAGGCCTACTTAGTCAACCATCCACTCTTGAGCAAGCCAAAGCCCGGGGAAGTTCTCTACTTATACCTCGCCGCTTCGAATCAGACCCTTAGCTCTGTTTTAGTAAGAGAAGAAGAAAAGACGCAGCAGCCTATCTACTACGTGAGTAAAGTCCTTAAAGATGTAGAACTCCATTACCCGAAGCTAGAGAAGATGGCCTACACCTTGGTCATGGCAGCCCGAAAGCTCAGCCCCTACTTCCAGTCTCGCTCGGTGGTCATTTTTACCGACCAGCCACTCAAATAAGTCCTCCACAAGCCTGAGACCTCAGGGCACCTTATGAAGTGGTCCATCGAGCTAAGCCAACATGATATCAGCCATCAGCCTCGAACCGCTATCAAGGCTCAAGTTGATGGGTCCTCGTGCGGCAATGGGAGTGGGGTAGGAGTCATCCTGGCGGGCCCAGATGATTTCTTCCTCCAATACTCACTCCGTATCAACTTCAGGGCGTCCAACAATGAGGCCGAGTATGAAGCCCTTATAGCAGGCCTGTGTATGGCTCACAAGGCAGGGGCAAAGCATGTCAAGATATTTAGTGACTCGCAGCTGGTGGTGAACCAGGTATCAGGGGAATGCGAAGTGCGAGACGGTTGCCTGGCCAAGTACTTGGCCAAGGTCAAAGAACTAATGGCCTCTATTGAGGACAAACAACGCCAGCGGATCCCCCGAGAAGAGAATACGCAAGTGGATGCCATCTCAAAGCTAGCTTCCTCCTCCCACCAAGGGCTCGAACAAACTGTCTTAATAGAAGTTCTTCTGAAGCCCAGCATCGAGGAAGAAGGCCCCGAGCCAATGGAGACGCTGCCCTTACAACTCGGGGAGAATTGGATGAGGCCTCTGCTCGAGTTCCTCAGAGATGGGATCCTTCCTTTAGATCCTAAAGAGGTCCGAAAGATCCAAACTAGAGCCGAGCGGTACACACTCATCGAGGGAGTCTTGTACAAATGCTCCTACACCCAAGTAGACGGCATACCCTACTTGAGTTGTCTCTCCTCCGACGAAGCTCAGTATGCTTTGAAGGAAGTACATGAAGGGATATGTGGAGCTCACTTGGGGGTAAGGTCCCTCGCCCGCAAAATCTTGAACTATGGATATTTCTGGCCCACTCTCCTTCGCGACGCCGAACAACACGTCCGTGAACGCGGCCCTTGCAAAAAATTCTCAACAATCTGCTGCCTACCGCAAGCTCAGCTCTCCTCTCTATCCAGTCCAACCCCTTTTGCAATGTGGGGAATGGACTTGCTTGGGACGTTCCCTTCAGCACCAGACCAGCTAAAGTTTCTTGTTATGGTAATCGACTATTTCTCTAAGTGGATTGAAGCCGAGCCCCTAACAACGATAACGGAGAATAAGGTGCAGAGCTTCTTTTGGAAAAATGTTGTCTGCAGATTCGGCGTGCCCCGAATCTTGATAACGAAAAATGGAACTCAATTTATCGGGGCAGCCTTCTGCACTTTTTGTGCAAACCTGGGCATTCAGCAACGATTCTCCTCGGTCTCCCACCCCCAGTCCAACCGTCAGGCAGAGAACGCTAATCGAAAAATTCTCTTCGGCCTGAAAAAGCAACTGAGCAGGTCGACTAAGGGGTTAAGGGTGGAGCAGCTCTCCAATGTGTTCTGGAGCTATCGCATTATGAAAAGGACCCCCACGGGGGAATCGCCCTTCAACCTCACTTATGGATCCGAAGCCGTTATCCCTCTAGAGGTGGGTCTACCGTCCCCCCGCTTGATTGCTTACAACGAAGAGCAAAACGCGAACGAGCTTCGCGTCAACTTGGACCTCATCGATGAAACCCGTGAGAGATCCCCCATTCGACAAGAAATCTATCGATGTAGGATCGAGCAATCCTACAACAGGAGAGTCCGCCCTACTAATCTCAAAGAAGGAGATCTAGTGCTCTTGAAGCTGTATATTTTTTTCCCAGCAAGAAAGGCAAATTGGCACCCAATTGGGAAGGACCATATAGGATCTCCAAAGTTGTTCGCCCGGGCGTTTATCAACTTGAAGATCAGAGGGGCAGGAGGGTGCAGGACATGGAATGCAGAGCACTTGTTGAAGTACCAAGTGGGTGTTTAAACACCGCTCCAAGCAACTTCTCCAAGAGCGTTCTCCTTAAAGAATGTTAAAGTTTGTCTCTTTTTCTTTATTACGTGTAATAATGGCTTGCAACTTGGAAGCAGCCGCTTAGTTGTTTTCAATAAAAGTGGTCTACCCCCTGGAAATTCTCTATTCCAAGCATTCTGGTTGTACTACTTTTGGGCTTACAAAAAAAAACTCATTAAACAACAAGTTCGAAGTCCAACACTTGGTTCGATGCAACTTTTGCTACTTGCGAACGAGCGAGTACAAAGTAGCTCACCATTCAGAATTGCTCCTATAACTGTTGATTCTCTCTAGACGACAAGTTCGGAGTCCAACACTTGGTTCAATGCAACTTTTGCTACTTACGAACGAGCGAGTACAAAGTAGCTCACCATTCGGAATTGCTCCTACAACTATTGATACTCTCTAGACGACAAGTTCGGAGTCCAACACTTGGTTCGATGCAACTTTTGCTACTTGCGAACGAGCGAGTACAAAGTAGCTTACTATTTGGAATTGCTCCCACAACTGTTGATACTCTGTAAACGACAAGTTTGGGGTCGAACACTTGGTTCGACGCAACTTTTGCTACTTGCGAACGAGCGAGTACAAAGTAGCTCACAATTCAGAATTGCTCCCACAACTGTTGATACCCTTTCAAACATAAACGAAACACAAATTCTCACAGGAAGCTCGAGAAATGCATATATTATATCATCAAAATTTGAGGTACAGGTCTAATTCTAGACCAACAGCTCATTATTTGAGATACAAGACTCATATAAAACGGACTACAAGATTACAGAATTCCATCCTAGCCCCTCCTAGGGAACGGGATGCTTCTATTAAGCAATACACGGGGTCGGTGAGCACTGTGTTGCTGTCGCCTCATTTCCATAGAAGTCTCCAACCCGGCGAGCCGAGTGGCATTGTCAGCCCCTAGGAGCCTAACGGTCACTCCAACAGATGCTCCACTCGACGAGACGGCTACCTCGCTTTGTGCGTCCCCAGGGTGTCTCATGACGGGGGGCAAACGAAGCGCTAACTCGTGAAATGACCTTCCTTGTGCGTACTCACCTCGAGGGCAGGAAGTACTTCTGACGTTACTCCCATTAGAAAACCATCGCAGTCAAAGGTTCTCCGCCTCTAGCTCCACGATCCGCTCCTTCAGTGAGTCATCAGTCACTCTGACCTTCAGGCGAGGCATTCGGCTCGAGCTGCCCCCACAAGAAGCCTCGGAGATAGTCCTCTGAAGGTGCGCCATCTCCAGACTGTTCTTGAGAACTATGTTCTTCAACTCGTCTCTTTCATATCTCGCGTCGAATAAAGACTAGCGAAGGAACTTGAGTCTCAGGCCTTGGCTGACGGCCATCGAAGGTGAGTACGAAGGGGGCACTTCGTGAAACCTCTCCTCGAGGCGCTTCAATTCGATTTCTCGACAGGCCAAGGTTAGCTTCAGGTGACCCAACTCCTGCTCGGCTCTATAGAGCATCTCCCGAGACCGAGCTAGCCCCAACTTGGCGACACCCAGATTAGACCGTAAACGAGACACCTCGCTAATTTGTGAAAGTTGAACCAAAAAAAGAGCTTGAATCTTTAAGTTCGAAGAGCCGACATGGCAACACTCCGCTTAAACAAAGCTGCTGAGACAGCTCGGAAGTAGAACAAACCCTCAAAAGTTTCGAAGCCACAACATTTGTAAAAAATAATCATTGAAATTTAACGAGTACAAGAAGCGGTGGCTAGTCCGCAATTAGGCAACATTTCATGATTCAAAACAGAAATATAAACTACAACAAGGTCAAGGGCGGACCTCTTTAGCCTAGTCCCCGGTCACCGAGGGGTCCGACCCTTGTGTGGCGGCGACGATCGCCAGGGGCATGGCCTCCGCTTCGGCCTCTACCTCTGCCTCAACCACCTCGACCTCATCATCTTCCTCATCCTCCTCGGAGGCATCGTCGAACTCAGGGACGGGGTCGGTGAACAGGCGCCATCCGGCACAGTCTACCTCCGGGTAGGCCTCCTTCACCTGCGCGATTGCACGAGCATAGGACTTCACCATATTAACGGTGAGGTACCCTTTCGCCTTCTCCATCGCTTCAGCCTCAGCATCCTTAGCCACGGCGACCCTAGCAGCGACAATGGCGTCCTCCTTGTCCTTCGCCCCCAGCTCTTTTTGTTGGAGCAACAGAGCATTGTCGGCTTCGAGCTTCGCCACAACACTTTCGAGGTACTCCGACCTTGTACCCTTCGCCTCGGCTTCGACCCTCAACTGCTCGAGGTCCTTGGCAATCCGAGCCTTCTTTGCCCGAGATCGGTTGGTCTCTTGCTTCAGATCCTTCTCTAGTTTGGTCATCTTTTCCATCAAATGACCGAAGTGGCAAGTTATCTGAAAAAAGAAAGGCAGAGCACCATGACGAACTCGTACAGAATAGTTTATAAAAGTCAAACCACAAGTCAATAATACTTAATGATACCGCCACCCGTGCAATCTCGAGCACATCGTCACCAACGCTGCCGGCGTCCATGGCGTCCATGGCGTCCAAGTCGTCGGGATGACCCACGGCTCTCGACTCCGTATAAGAAAGTACTTGTCCCTCCAATGCTTTATCGAGTCAGGGTAGCTAATGAGCTTGGCCATGCCTCGGAGCTAGGTAGAACCTGAACTCTGACTTATGTTGTTGGTGAACCCGGTATACGGTCCGCAGCACCCTCAACTCCTGCTCGAGCCTCGCCACCATATAGTGAAGGATGAACCCGTTGATCAGCCTCCACATGTTTGAAATGTACTGGACTAGGCTGATCCGCACCATCGCAACACGTCGACGATGAAGGGATTGAGAGGGAGCCGCACCCTGGCTATGAAGGCGTCGACCGGCCAGAAGCACATGTCCACTGGCATTAGAGAATTGGCCCTAACTCCGGGCCCATGCAACATCAAGTCGAACTCTTCCAGGATCTGAAAACACTTCTGAATTGACGCCAGATCCGCCTCCTTGAGTATGGAGATCATCTCGTCGACCTCCGAGGTCTCTCTGGCAGCATTCTCCTCGTAGCTTCGCCCCATGCCGTACATAATATGCTCGGCCTGTTCGTCCGAAAGGTCCCAAACCCTCTGAAGTCCGGTTAGCACCCCGGGCAGTTTGCTGAACTCCCCCATCCTTCGCTGGTTCTCAACCACCATTTCCACTACAACCAAAGAAGACCCTACCACGGCTTTCCCTTTGTCGATTGGAGGAACTTGGCTCGAGGTCGGCTCATGAGCGAGAGTAGGGGAGGTCTCTTGTCTCGGAGGAATGCCAGACATTCTTTAAAAATAAACTAAGTATGAGATTACCATGAGTTGACAATAACTGCCAGAAAAGATTGCCAGAAGAAGAAGATTCTCGCCTGAAGCTCCAGTAAGAGAAAAAAAATTACCTGAGTAAAAACTAGAGAGTGAGCAAATGAGAAGGGGGGGGGGGGAGTTTTATAGAGAGGGGCACACTAATCGAGACTAAAAGGCCTCTAAAAGCGCAAAGGCCCAGTCCATTTACCGCAAGACGACAGAAAATAGGGAAAACTCAACGGACCTTTGACTGGTCAACGGTCAAACGGTCAGCGTGCCACATGTCATTCTCCTGGATTTCGGCAACCTGTGCCGAGCACTCTTGCCACTGACGTCCAAATGTGAGAAAAAATTCTCTTGAACTTCAGCAACCTGTGCCAAGCACTCTTGCCACCGACGTCCAAATGCGAGAAAAAATTCTCTTGGACTTCGGCAACCTGTGCAAAGCACTGTTTCCACCGACACCCAAATGTGAGAAAAAATCCTTCTGGACTTCGACAACGTGTGCCGAGCACTCTTGCCACCGGTGTCCTAATGCGAGGAAAAATTCTCCTGGACTTCGGCAACATGTGCCAAACACTCTTTTCACCGACGTCCAAATGCGAGAAAAATTTTCTTGGACTTCGGCAACCTCTGCCGAGCACTCTTGCCACCGACGTCCAAATGCGAGAAAAAAATTCTCCTGGACTTCGGCAACCTATGCCGAGCACTCTTGCCACCGATGTCCAAATGCGAGAAAAAATTCTCCTGAACTTTGGCAATGTGTGTCGAGCACTCTTGCCACATACGTCCAAATGCGAGAAAAATTCTTCTAGACTTCGGCAACCTGTGCCGAGCACTCTTACCACCGACGTCCAAATGCGAGAAAAAAAGTTCTCCTAGACTTCGGCAACCTGTGCCGAGCGCTCTTGCCACCGACGTCTAAACACGAGAAAATGTGTTGACTGGTCAACGGTCAACGATCAACGCGCCACATATCGCGCCCCTGGACTTCGGCAAGGGTGCCGAGCGCTCTTGCTACCGACGTCCAAACGCTAGAAAATGCGCTGATTGGTCAACGCGCCACGTGTCGCGCCCTTCGACTTCAGCAACGGGTGCCGAGTGCTCTTGCCATCGACCCCCAATGGCGGAAAATTGCTTGCCTCCCGATGCGCGCTTATGATCGGAGCACTCTGATTACACCACGTCATCAAGCGACAGATCCGCCATCAGATTGTCAAGAAATCGCGCCAACAATATGATCAATGCTCCATATCGCGCCACGTCGATATTCTCTGATTAATTCTTTTATTTAATTTATTAATTCGAATTAACTGTTTAAAAATTACGAAAAATAATTAAAAATTCAATAAAATTAATTAAAAATTCTAAAAGATAATTATAAATTTAGGGAAATATTTTTGAACTCGTGGATGAATAATTATTAATTAGAACTATTAATTAATACTTTTTGAAATTAGATTGTTGATTCGCAAAATTGAATAAATAAATTCGAAAAATAATTTAAAAATTAGGAAAAAATCAAAAAATTCAGAAAAGTTGCAAAATCATTATGGGCACCCCTCCCACTCAGATTGGCATCGTTACACCTCGAGCTAGATCCAAACTCCCCCGAGAACTCCGATAAAGTCCCGTACGCCATTGAAACAGTAAAACTACTCCCCAAAGGTTGTAAAACACATTCTTTAGGGGTGGGGTGCTCGTGATATGGCTAAAAGTAGGACTAAATCGGGACCGTTCAAATCGGGCACGAATCTTAAAGCTCTTAGGGGGTAAAACGGTAATTTTACCTACAAATGGGTCCAAAATGGGAACTGGGTCTCTTCTTCAAAACCCAATAACCCATGAATGGACCTGTCATATTGGATACGGGTACCAACCCGTTACAAAACAGTTTAGAAGGATAAAGAGGAATTCAGATTCGCGATTATCCCAAAGCGGCGGTTTTAACCACTTCTTATCCATCAACACCGGAAAGTTGAGATTTGTTCTTATCTCGAAACGAATCCCTAAGGCAACTATAAAGACCCATCTCCCCCCATCATTACAAGGTAATGAATCTTTTCTTACCTAAAGCTCTTTCTTAATTTTTTAGATTTCTGACAAGAGCGTCGGAGGGTTCGTCGCCGGGATCCATCCCGGTGTATCGAACTTCGTGCAGGTTCGTGGCAGCGATAAGGAACAAGTCAACACCCTGTAACGCCCCAAATTCCAAATAAGACCGAATTCGAGATTTCACATGATCTTTACTTCACTTCGTACAATTTTACAAGGAAATTAAAACTTTTCAATAATACATCAGAGTTCATTACATCTTTTGTTTACACAGCGGAAGAATACAACAATAAAATACCATTTGTACAATTATAAAAATGTAAATCATTAACTGCATCATAACATCTTTACTTCTTCATAAAAGTCCATTACCTGCATATTAAGCTGTGGGCACGTCAGTTACTTACAACTGACAAAAATATTATACTCGGCCATCCTCTCTATACCGTACATATAACGATCTCATTAATTTAACAATTCACGAAAAAAATTGAATGAACAATAAAGTGTTAAATTGTGACTACGCTAAACATGTAAGTGTATACCATGCCTTAATACCTAATGCACACATTGTATACTACGATTACCCTAATGCACATTTGTTCGGTATCTATGCATCCCATACTACATAGGTCCGAGGGCAAGCGCCTACGTACTCCACATTTAAGGGTTCGATCCCTCGCCATGAAACTACCCAGTAATAAAGCAAGGTTTAGATCATTCCACGAATATGGATCCCAGCCCGCCGGCTGTTATAACAGATTCCTCATCGTGCGAATTATCCCGCAAGTGCCCCTCTAGCCCCGGTATACGTATATACATTGGAGTATGGCAACTATCCGCCTGACCATGCTAAGTCCCGAATTTTAAAAATAAAAGCCCATCTCCCACAGAGCATCCACAGTCCGCCAACTAGGTCTATAACCACGGAGATCCACCGCCGACTATATAGAAGTAACCTACTTACGTTTGCCCAGGTTCACTACATCTTCACTTATGTACCTAATTATTTAGTTCAAGACATGAATAAATTTCCAAGCCTAGAATTAGTTTTACCTCCTACCAGACTTTATCAACAAATACGAGATAGCTCCATGGCCATATCTCAAAATATATATCAACTCTTTTCAATAGTGCCGGTACTCGAGGTCTCACTAACTCTTAATCACAACTTTTTCAAGTACAAGAATTCATGGGTACGCATACCCTTCATCATATCTTAAACTTAATCAACTTCAATTAATCACAACTAAATCAATGTCTCATCTTTAGCACTAATCAATGTCTCATTTTAGCATTATTCATGATCTACTTTTTCACTCTTAATTCTTTCAAATCAATGATTCTACTCATACTTTCATCTAATTTAAATTCATTAACAATTTGAGTACATATAGGAATCTAGAATTTCTCGTTCAACATAAATGCATAATCTTAACAAGAAGACTAATTCTCACATCAAAGTCTTTACTTTTCTTCTAAAGATAAGGTTCATGTTCTTAAAATAATTAACTTGAGAACAAAATTTCATTTTTATATCAAATGTCTCCTTTACTTCTCAAATATACATAGAAATCTTTAAAACTATTTTAATAAATTCTCCATCACATTTTATAAACACTATGATTGTTCCCTAAAATTTTAGTCGTAATAGGACTCATTAAATTTATAAAAATACTAAAAAAAATAGATGTGGCGTTCGGGTTTCGAAACCCTGACCACAGAGCCAGCGGCCAAAGCAACCAACGCCAACCAATAATTCCATATGAACTTGTTTAATTCGCTCATCGAAATCCCCTTATATCGAAATCTCAGGTTTGAATAGTTTAAAAAAAATTAACACAGGAAAATGTTTGGGACTAATAGGTTTCGAACCCAACCCGACCAGGAAGCCAGCGCAACGCCAAACCAACAAGCCAAGTGCGCCCAACGACAAAGAGGCATCCCAATGGCTTTTGTTCCAACTTTATGTTATCCCATTATTTTTTTACAAAAACTCGATTCCTCAAATTTGATCAAACCTTTTATTAGACTGAAATAAATTTATATAAACTGAAATTACTTTATAACAGTAACTCTGTTGTGAAATCTAGCTATCTAAATATATAGATCAACTAGACACAAATTAAAAACCTCGCAAGTGTACGAATCGTTTATAGAAGCGTAGTGACAAGTAAGGGTCGATCCCACAGAGATTGTAAAAATTAACTTACTAACCAATAAAACAGAAATAAGAATCTTAAAGTGTTGTTCTAGAAGAAATGACAAGATGAAGATTAGATCAAGTAGTTGTGAATCACAAATATCTATTAAGTAGTTGGGTTTTGATTTCCACCTATAGTCAATAATGCCAAGTCACCTTCTTCTCTATTCTAATTACTCATGTTCGTTCCTTTAAGGGCATGGTATCTACTCCTTAAAGTTATTGTTTCCCTAAGCCAAGAATTAGGCATGGTATCTACTCTAATTCGTTTCTTTCCTTAAGTATTTAGCATGGTATCTACTAAGTTGCACTTAAAGAAAACATAAGAACAATGGAAACGAACAAACACTCGAAGTCCTAGAAATTGGTATCAGATCTAGATTCTTCAAGTTGATTAAACCAAGAATCCCTAAAGATTCCAGTGTTACAAACTATGAGCACGAGATACGGGTCGTCTCTATACTCATATAACAGATTCAGATTTATAATATGCAGACTTGATAATCTCAGGTTCTGTATGGCAGTCGACTTGCTGTCACTCTCAGTCGACTGCTCTAAGAACTTCTGAACAAGTTTGTATATTATGAAGCTATACCAATACTCTCAGGTTTAATAAATAAGTAACAGAATAGCATTCAGAAGAATCTAAGCATTACATAACTACGGTTTCAAACTACCCAACTATGAAATTAGTTCCACATAATAAAACTTTTATTGACTAACAGTTTCGAATACATGATGAAAATAAAACTAAAAAGAGAAGAAATAAACTGATGATGTTTGATCTGAAAAGTCGACTACTGTCACTCAGTCGACTGGTGTGATGCTTCAGTGTACTCGATCTCCTTCTTCTTCGATGCTGATAGAATAATCCTCTTGGTTGATGATTTGATGATTCAGAAATTCCTTGATTCCTTCCGTCCTCTTGAATAACGCCTCTTGGTTGATATTTATAGAATACAGGAAGAGAATTAGGGTTTGCATTTTTTTGCAGAAAAGTCCTCTCCTTTTATTTATTTCCTTCCTTATTTGATTGGCGTTTTATTTCTTTCTCTTTTCTTCTTTTCTTCCTTTTCTGCTAACCACGTGCTCTTGCCAATCCCCGGTCTCTAGCTTTGATTTGTTGGAGAAGTTGTTATTCACATATAACCTGGGTTTGGATAACTAAATCTTGCTTCGTGTTTGGATGAGGATGAATCTTCGCTGTTCTTATCTTTTGACTCCGCCGAATACCAGTCGACTAGTTTTGGAAGCAGTCAACTGTGCCGAGCAGCTTCAACCTCTCTGTCCAATCGACTGTTGAAGAACCAGTCGACTGTTGCTCTGCAGTTCCCTGTATATCATCCTCTCAGTCTGTATTAGTCTGGAATCTGCTTCGTTTTGCTGCTTTTGGTTGTTTCCTATGGAAAAGAGAAAAGAAGAGTAAGATAACACATAAAGAGCATTTAAATGTCTAATCGCACTAAGATTATTGCTCCTAATTGTGAATATTATTGGGTTCATCAAATACCCCCAAACTTAGCTTTTGCTTGTCCTCAAGCAAAAAGTAAAATTATGAACAAGGGAAAAATAATAGTAGACTCAACCCATCACACTAAAAATTCTCATTATGCAAGCATCAAAATTTCAATTAAAAATATAAACAATTGCAAATAAAGTAAAAACAAGCATACCCACTTTCTCCAGTGAAATTGTCTATTCATAGCTCCAAACCCAATCATATTTGTCATGCAATTAATTATAGTTATAGTATGTAACTACCCAATCTGTGATTATCCCTTTTCTCTACTACAAACCGAGTAGCAAACTAGAGTTTTTTTTTTTTTTTTTTTTAATTTTATTTTTTATGATACTCTATTTACTTAAACTCTGTTTAGGACTAGATCAAAGGGGATAATCACCAGAAAAAGCATCACATTTGTTTTTTTTTTTAATGTATAATCGCATGACTCTTATAATTTTTGCAAGGAATTATGAAACTCAACAATCCTAAAGTAAATAAGTATACTTACTCTTACTTTATAAGAAATTGTTTATCCCAAATCAAAAGACTCCTAAAGACTCTAAATAACTACCCCCAAACTTAGATGGAACATTGTCCTCAATGTTCGCACAAAAACTTAAAATAGGCATGTGTTACCACCCAGTTTGAAGGAAAGAAAAATAAAGTTAAGAAATAAAGAAATGATAAAAGAAATAAATAAATAGAGAGTGTAAGTACTCCCCTGAAAAATTGGGTTGCCTCCCAATAAGCGCTGTGTTTCTTGTCTTCACCTAGACTTGATGAGTTCATGCAATGTATTGAATAGTTTGAAGATTCACATCTTCCTCGTGCGGCTCTAAACTCATCTCAATGTACGGCTTCGCCCTATGCCCGTTCACCTTGAATGTTTAATTTTTCTCTTTGCTATGAACCTCCAATGCTCCATGTGGAAAGACTTTTGTAACAATGTATGGGCCATACCATCGTGACATAAGCTTACCTGGAAAGAGTCTTAATCTTGAGTTGTATATCAATACCTTCTGTCCTTCATAAAACTCCTTCCTTGCTAGCTGTTTATCATGGTATATCTTGGTCCTTTCTTTGTACAACTTTGCATTTTCATATGCGTCGTGCCTCAATTCTTCAAGCTCGTTCAGTTGCAATCTTTTTTTGTCGCCTGCTTGTTTCATATCAAAATTGAACCTTTTAATGGCCCAATAGGCTTTTTGTTCCAACTCCACTGGCAGATGACAGGCTTTTCCAAAAACCAGACGGTATGGTGACATGCCGATGGGTGTCTTATATGCCGTTCGGTAGGCCCATAATGCATCATTCAAGCGTAGCGACCAATCCTTTCTCCTTGTATTTACTGTCTTTTCCAAAATGCTCTTGATCTCTCTGTTGCTAATCTCCACCTGCCCACTGGTTTGAGGATGATATGGATTACCCACTCTATGTGTAATCCCATATTTCTTCATCAAAGAAGCAAATGGAAAGTTATTGAAGTGGCTCCCTCCATCACTAATTATTGCTCGTGGTGTACCAAACCTAGTGAAGATGTTCTCCTGCAAAAACTTGACAACAACTTTGTGATCATTAGTTTTTGAGGGGACAGCCTCGACCCATTTAGACACATAATCCACACCCACAAGAATATATAAATAACCAAATGAGTTAGAAAAGGGACCCATGAAGTCGATTTCCCAAACATCAAAAAGCTCGATTACTTGGATGTTTTGCAGTGGCATTTGATTTCTAGAAGAGATGTTGCCTGTCCTTTGGCATTTGTCACAAGTCCTGCAAAAAGAAAAGGCATCTTTGAATACATTAGGCCAATAAAAACCAGATTGTAATACCTTAAGTGCTGTTCTTTTTGGTCCAAAGTGTCCTCCACATGCATATTGATGGCAATGTTGTAGAATACTCATTTGCTCTTCTTCTGCCACACATCTTCTTATAATTTGATCAGGGCAGAATTTGAACAAATAAGGATCATCCAAATAATAGTGCCTGCACATGGCCATCAGTCTCTTTCTTTCCTGAATTGTCATACCTGGAGGGAAAACATGAGCAGTGAGATAATTTACAATATCTGCAAACCATAGAAGTTGTATATTTATTTCAAATAAATTTTCATCTGGGAAATTTTCATTAAGTGGGGGCACAATTCTTTCTTCCTCATGCAGTAATCTGGACATGTGATCTGCCACAACATTGTCACTTCCTTTCTTGTCTCTAATCTCAAGATCGAATTCTTGAAGCAACAGCACCCATCTGATCAACCTAGGCTTAGCATCCTTTTTAGCAAACAAATATCTCAAAGCAGCATGGTCAGTGAAAACAATGACTTTAGAACCAATCAAATATGATCTAAACTTCTCTACAGCAAAAATGACAGCTAACATTTCTTTTTCAGTAGTGGAATAATTAAGCTGTGCATCATTTAAAGTTCGAGAAGCATAGTAAATAACATGGGGTACCTTATTGATTCTCTGTCCTAAAACAACTCCCAAAGCATAATCACTTGCGTCACACATAAGCTCGAAAGGATGGTTCCAATCTGGTGCCATGACAATAGGTGCAGAAATGAGAAGATTCTTCAATGTAATAAAAGCATTTGTGCACTCTTCTGTCTATGCAAACTCAACGTCCTTAGCCAACAATTCACAAAGGGGTCTGGAGATTTTTGAGAAATCTTTTATAAATCTTCTATAGAACCCTGCATGTCCAAGAAAACTCCTAACACCCTTGACTGTAGTAGGAGGGGGTAGCTTTGATATGATGTCAACTTTTGCCTTGTCCACCTCTATGCCTCTTTTTGACACCACATGTCCCAAGACAATACCTTGTTGTACCATAAAATGGCACTTTTTCCAATTCAGCACTAAATTGCATTCTTCACATCTCTTAAGTACAAGCTGCAAATGGTTAAGGCATTCATCAAAACAAGATCCAAAAACACTAAAATCATCCATAAATACCTCGATGAACCTTTCCACCATGTCTGAAAATATACTCATCATGCATCTCTGAAATGTAGCTGGTGCATTGCACAATCCAAAAGGCATCCTCCTGTATGCAAAAGTACCAAAAGGACATGTAAAAGTGGTTTTTTCTTGATATTCTGGAGCAATAGCAATTTGATTATAGCCACTATAACCATCTAAAAAACAATAATGACTATATCCTGCTAATCTTTCTAACATTTGATCAATAAAAGGAAGAGGGAAGTGATCATTCCTGGTTTCGTTATTCAGCTTCCTGTAGTCAATGCATACCCTCCATCCTGTGGTCACTCTTGTAGGGATAAGCTCATTCTCTTCATTCTTCACCACTGTGATTCCACTTTTCTTAGGCACCACATGTATAGGACTCACCCATTTTCTATCTGAGATAGGGTAGATGATGCCAACATCTAATAGCTTCAAGACCTCTGTTCTTACCACTTCCTTCATGTGTGGATTAAGCCTTCTCTGTGCTACCCTGCTAGGTTTTGCATTGTCTTCAAGAAGTATTTTATGCATGCATTTGGATGGACTTATTCCCTTGATATCTGCAATGGTCCATCCTATTGCACCTTTGTGTTCTCGCAGTACCCTTAGCAGCTTCTCTTCTTCTTGCGCACTCAAATTTGCAGCAACTATCACTGGTAGCGTCTGGTTCTCACCCAAATATGCGTGCTTCAGATGTTCAGGCAGCGGCTTAAGCTCCCAGTCTGGTGTCTTGGTAGCAGTCGACTTGTTCTGTTCACCAGTCGACTGGCCTGAGGAAACACAAGTGTTATCAGACACAAAATTTTCAAATGCAGGTGCAAGCTTACCTGAATATGACTTTGGAGTTTCAAGGTGATGTACTGTCTCTGCAATCCTCCAGTCATCGTATTCCTGTTCAACATGAGATAATGTTAGAGATTGTGTAATTGCGGCTTGTAGTGGTTCAATGCTATGTACCTGAAATGTTTGATCAACAATCTCCTGTACCACATCAACATTATAGCATTCATGATCATCATGTGGTAATTTTAGTGTATCAAACATTTTAAATTCAACATTTTCTCCATTTATTTTCATACTTATAGTACCCTTTTTAACACAAATTTTTATATCAGCTGTACTCATAAAGGGCCTACCTAAAATGATCGGTAAAGAAGATGGCATTGAAGAGTCCTCCATGTCTAACACAACAAAATCTGCAGGCAAAATGAAATCATTTACCTGAACTAGGACATCTTCCAAAATACCTCTAGGTCTTTTGATGCTGCGATCTGCCAACTGTAAAGTGATGGATGTTGGTTTGAGTTCTCCCAATCCTAGCTTTTCGTAAACAGAATAAGGAAGAAGATTGATGCTTGCCCCCGAGTCTAGCAGTGCCTTTTCAAAGAAGTGGTCACCAACCTTGCAAGGAATGGTAAAACTACCTGGGTCCTTCAATTTAGGAGGTAATTTCCTTAACAAAACAGCGCTCACTTCCTCTGTCAAAGCCACATCCTCCCTAACCTGAAATGTTCTTTTGTGAGTACAACATTCTTTCAAAAATTTGGCATAAGAAGGAATTTGTTTAATAGCATCAAGTAGGGGGATATTAATTTCTACCTTTCTGAGAGTTTCAAAGATGTCAAATTAATGTTGTTCTTTCTTTTGCTTGACTAACCTTTGAAGGAATGGTGGCAAAACTATCCTTTCTTTTTCACTTACCTTGTTGGAACCCAGAACTTTTGATGGTTGTGTATCTGATTCGTCTGCATTTGTTCCAACCTTGCTGTCAATTGTTTTACCACTTCTCAGAGTTGTCACTGATTTGAGGTGTTCTTGGCCTCTAGGGTTTGGTATGGTTTGTGATGGGAGTTCTCCTGCCTTTCTTTCACTCAACTCCTTCGCGATTTGCCCTATTTGAGTTTCCAATTTCTGAATTGCCTGCCCTTGTTGGTTGCTTGTTTGATGTTGTTGTTAGAGCAATTGAAGAACGGTGGATTCAAAATCCAATTTCTTCTGTTCTTGAACTGGCCGATCAAACCCACTTCCCATCTGGAAGTTCCGTGCATGTTCTTGCGAAGATTGAGTGCCTTGATTGTTGCTTCATGAGAAATTTGGATGGTTCCTCCACCCTGGGTTGTATGTGTTCAAGAAAGGGTTGTTCTTTGGTGGAAACACTCCTTGTCCCACATAGTTTGCATGCTCCTGATCTGTGAAAGAAGACATGGGACACGTGTCAGTTGTATGATCAACATTAGAACAAATTGCACAAATTTCTTTTGTTTGATTTTTTACACTGCCCATTGTCGTCATTGCATTAACAAGCATATCAATTTTTTTGTTCATGTTTACCATTTCTAATTGTATGTTATTACTACCAGAAATCTTGTAAACTCCCTGTTTTCTAGAAATGCCTCTTCCCCTTGTTGAGAATTGCTGTGAGTTCTCGCTGAGTTCTTCAAATAATTCGATGGCCTCCTCACCACTTTTCCTCATCAAGATCCTGTTGCAAGCTGAATCCACAATTGCCTTGTTAATATCATTTAAGCCCTCATAAAATGCTTGTACCTGATCATCCTTAGGCATGTTGTGCGTAGGACACTTGAGAAGCTTGTTTTTGAAGTCCTTCCATGCTTCGAAGAATAAATCCCCATCTTTTTGTTAGAAGAGTTGAATCTCCCTTTTTAGTTGTTTGGTTTTCTGGGCTGGAAAGAATTCTTTCAAGAATTTTGTTGCCAATTGCTCCCATGAATTAATTGATCCTGGTTCCAAAGAATTATACCACAATTTAGCATTAAGTTTTAAAGAGAATGGAAACAAAATTAACCTGATTTGTTCAGGGGTAAGCCCTTGGACACTTTGCGTTCTGCAAAGATCAAAGAATTTTTGCAGATGGAGGTGAGGCTCCTCGTCTGATTTGCCACTAAAGTGGGGAACCATGCTAAGTAATTGGGGAGATAGATGCATATTCCCTGTGACATTAGGTTGACAAGCAATGCAAGAAGGTTGCTCAATATTCTTAGGCGTGAATTTATCCTGCATTGGTACTCGATTTGGTACTTCCTAAGCCATTGTTAGTCGTGAATTGGGTCTCTGTGCAGTTACCTGGTTCCTTGTAGCAGTCGACTGGTTGGTAGCAGACAGCCGACCTAGTCTGTGCAGAGTGCGTTCTGTTTCTGCGTCAATAGGTAGTAGCTCTGGACGAAGTGATCGTCTTCCGTGCATTCACCAAAATCCTGTAACCTAAAAGAGAAAATATTTATCAATAAAAGAAAATAAAAATGAAAACTATTTTACTGATTTGTAAGTTAAAATACTAAACAATCCCCGGCAGCGGCGCCAAAAACTTGTTGTGAAATCTAGCTATCTAAATATATAGATCAACTAGACACAAATTAAAAACCTCACAAGTGTACGAATCGTTTATAGAAGCGTAGTGACAAGCAAGGGTCGATCCCACAGAGATTGTAGAAATTAACTTACTAACCAATAAAACAGAAATAAGAATCTTAAAGTGTTTTTCTAGAAGAAATGACAAGATGAAGATTAGATCAAGTAGTTCTGAATCACAAATATCTATTAAGTAGTTGGGTTTTGATTTCCACCTATAGTCAATAATGCCAAGTCACCTTCTTCTCTATTCTAATTACTCATGTTCGTTCCTTTAAGGGCATGGTATCTACTCCTTAAAGTTATTGTTTCCCTAAGCCAAGAATTAGGCATGGTATCTACTCTAATTCGTTTCTTTCCTTAAGTATTTAGCATGGTATCTACTAAGTTCCACTTAAAGAAAACATAAGAACAATGGAAACGAACAAACACTCGAAGTCCTAGAAATTGGTATCAGATCTAGATCCTTCAAATTGATTAAACCAAGAATCCCTAAAGATTCCAGTGTTACAAACTATGAGCACGAGATACGGGTCGTCTCTATACTCATATAACAGATTTAGATTTATAATATGCAGACTTGATAATCTCAGGTTCTGTATGGCAGTTGACGTGCTGTCACTCTCAGTCGACTGCTCTTAGAACTTCTGAACAAGTTTGTATATTATGAAGCTATACCAATACTCTCAGGTTTAATCAATAAGTAACAGAATAGCATTCAGAAGAATCTAAGCATTACATAACTACGGTTTCAATCTACCCAACTATGAAATTAGTTCCACATAATAAAACTTTTATTGACTAACAGTTTCGAATACATGATGAAAATAAAACTAGAAAGAGAAGAAATAAACTGATGATGTTTGATCTGAAAAGTCAACTACTGTCACTCAGTCGACTGGTGTGATGCTTCAGTGTACTCGATCTCCTTCTTCTTCGATGCTGATAGAATAATCCTCTTGGTTGATGATTTGATGATTCAGAAATTCCTTGATTCCTTCCGTCCTCTTGAATAACGCCTCTTGGTTGATATTTATAGAATACAGGAAGAGAATTAGGGTTTGCATTTTTTTTTGCAGAAAAGTCCTCTCCTTTTATTTATTTCCTTCCTTATTTGATTGGCGTTTTATTTCTTTCTCTTTTCTTCTTTTCTTCCTTTTCTGCTAACCACGTGCTCTTGCCAATCCCCGGTCTCTAGCTTTGATTTGTTGGAGAAGTTGTTATTCACATATAACCTGGGTTTGGATAACTAAATCTTGCTTCGTGTTTGGATGAGGATGAATCTTCGCTGTTCTTATCTTTTGACTCCGCCGAATACCAGTCGACTGGTTTTGGAAGCAGTCGACTGTGCCGAGCAGCTTCAACCTCTCTGTCCAATCGAATGTTGAAGAACCAGTCGACTGTTGCTCTGCAGTTCCCTGTATATCATCCTCTCAGTCTTTATTAGTCTGGAATATGCTTCGTTTTGCTGCTTTTGGTTGTTTCCTATGGAAAAGAGAAAAGAAGAGTAAGATAACACATAAAGAGCATTTAAATGTCTAATTGCACTAAGATTATTGCTCCTAATTATGAATATTATTGGGTTCATCAAACTCACCGATTGATAAGTCATATTTTAGGAAAAAATAAAACAAACTTTCAAAGTTGTTTCTTCTTATTAACAAACACACACTTGCATTCATTCTTTCTAATCAAAGATAGCATATTATGTTCTTATAATGATCCAATGAGTTCCATAACATCAACTTTACAAGATGGATTCATTTTCTCATAAAAAAAAGTTTCCAAACATTGTTCATACACTCAACAATTCCTTCATTCAGGATTATAAGTGTATGGCAGAAAAATTTATTACTTCTTTTCTTATTAACTACTTCATGATGTAAAATTTCAATTCATCAAACATACCATGATTTACTAATTATTCTCACCACATTCATAATATAGTTTGTTCTTACTTCCTCATATCAAAATCTTTATTACTATTATCAACATGCATAGTTATAAAAATTAGAAAGCATGAGAACACCCACCTCTAAGAAGAATGAAAATAACAATTGAAGAGACCTCTTCTAGCTCTACTAGCACCTCCTCCAAGCAAGAACTCCTCCAAAAATGAGAACACTCAACTCTCTTTCTTTTTCTTTCTCTTATTTTAATTTACTTTTTGGTGTGTGAAATGAGAAGAGAAGGGGAGCTATTTATAGAACAAGTTGAGGGTTCAATTTACAAAATTACACACCTAATAAATTACTCAATTAACACTCCATCTCTTCATTTTCTTAACTCTCAAAACCCCCAACCTTTCACATCTCCACCTCTTCAAAAACCCAACTCCCAACTCTTTCTCTTCCAAAACCCCCACTCCGGCCTACCCCTCCATCTACCAAACCGGTCAGCATAGGAAAACTCCACTTCATGTGTACATAAGTACAATTGACTAAGTATATACATATAGATATATATATTGTATAAAGGACTATAGTATATAGGTATAGTGATGTAGGTACAGTGGAAGGGGGACTATGCTGAGTTGGGTTGTGTACCAGTCAAAGAAAAAGGGGATTAGTGGATATAAGTGTAAAGGTGTGCATGGGTAATATATATATATATATATATATATATATATATATATATATATATATATATATATATATATATATATATATAAATTTTTTTTAATTAAAATTATAATTTTTCATGCACAATTAAAATAAATACACATACTCTAAAAATTTATTTTTTTGAAAACGAATGCGCTCAAATACGTGCACTGAAACAAACACGTGCGTCGCACGTAATATATCAAAATACGAAAATTTACTTTATCAACGGAAAATGTTAAAGATAATAAAAGTACAATATAAGAAAAATATATTTATTAATTTTATATACTTCACGACGTAATTGTTACGTACGTAGAAAACACGTGCATTATATGTATAAAAATCATTTTAATCAAAATCCTAGAAAGTGAATTTTCATTTTATAAAATGGATTTGAATACCTAAATTAAATAATTTAAATACTTAGAAAATATTACACGTAGTGATGAAAACACATAATCAATACGTGCATCAAAAACACGTAAAGAGCACGTAAAATGCAGAGATTGAAATTTAACATTTATGTTGACTCAAAATATGGTAAAATCAATACGAAAATTGCATAAATAGTTGGTAATCAAAATACGTGGTGAAAACACGTTATAAAATACACATGCGTAACAAATAAGGGCAAAATTGTAATTTTCAATTTTGCGGGGTGTTACACTCTCCCCCCATAGAATAGTTCCGTCCCCGGAACTTGCTAGGGTAAAGGTTGTATTTTGTACACGTCAAAGAAAATATCATTATTGTATTTAGAAAGCTGCAATCTTTAAGAGAAATAAATGTAGTATAAAAATACGCAACGAGGAAAACATGGCAAATTCTTTATAAGAAAACTATGAGTATCAAAATTTTATAAGAACGAAACAAGAAAATTCGGAAAAATAAAATATGACCATAAAAGATAGAATAGATTGAAAGAAATTCCATACAAAATAATATTAGGTAAAGCATTAGATAAAACAGAAAAAATAAACTTAGTCATTAATTTGAAATAGTTCAGAACAACACAATAAGGAAAACATAGTCAATAGATAATTTATAAGTAGACTTAGTAATCAAATTTCATCAAAGTACTAAGCGGTAGAAAATCGCAAACTGAATTGATACTATATGACAAAATTTGAATTTAGCAATTTAAAAGAAAACTATTTGAATAAGAGTTTGAAAAATAAACGAGAATGAAATTTAGTTAAAAATATAGACAACATAAAATTGACTTTGTATACCAATTAATAAAATTGTTTGTAAAGTAACTATAATCATTATACATACGATTTGAAATTTAAAGATATAGAAAGCATACATCGAAATATTTTCGAATTGTTAAGTAGAGCCAGAAAAACTAACATGAAAAATTTATATTCGTACTTAGGCATCAAAATCATATGGGTGAAACAAACAATGAAAATTATACACGATTTATAGGAGTAAAAACAAAACATCGTAGTTGTAAAAATAGTAACATATTATTGAAATAGTGCGAAAATTTACAAGTTGAAGAAAAAGTATAAATACCAAATTTTATTTTTTTGTTATGTGAGTAGACACCAAAATCTGAGATAAGTTAGTAACAAAATAAAATACGACAAAACAGTATGAAATGTTAAAGACTCAAAATACTAGGAAAAAGATAGTTGACACAAGTAGGATAGAAATCAGTTTAAATAATATAATGCTAGGTTGTGAAATATTATAAGCTGGTACAAAAATAGAATAGGGGTAAGTAAATACTTATAGAAAATAAAATAAGGGTTATTTAAGTAGACAATCCCCTTCTGGTGTAGGTTCGCCTCATCGGTGTCCAATTATAGGCTTGCCTCTATGATTTCAAGTTGCAGAATTACCTCTACGACATCTGATTGCAGTTTGCCTTCTGGACATTCGGTTGCAGACTTTGCCTCCCCGACGTCCAGTTGCAGTTTGCCTCCATTGACGCCTGATTGCATATTTGCCTCCCTCAACATCAGGTTGCACCAAAATGGGAGATGGGAAGATGTAATTTTCCATGTACTCTAGGATACCGGGATGTTTAATAAAATATGGTGTTATGTTTTGAAATCAATGATATAAAAGTGGATGAAAAAGTTGAAATTAAAGTAGGAAATTATGACGATAAAATACTAAAATAGATAGACTTTAAATATAGGATATACAAATTTGTAAAAATGATTTATAATATTAAGTTGAAAATAGTGTAAAGCATATACACGAGAGGAAAACATAAATAAAAACAATAATTACGTAGTGTATGTATTATATTGAAAAAGCATGAAACTACAAAATTTATGAGTAGCGATTTATAATAAAAGTGAATATAACAAAATAATTTAGTAGATAATATGCAATAACAATAGTATTGAATGTTGGCAAACAAAATGGTAAGTCATATTTATATTGGTAGAAAATTTCAATCTCACTAAAAAGATATTGAAATATATAGGACAATATAAGATAATGAAAAATATAGTATTACAAAATCAAATCATATAAAATGAATACATATAAGAAAATTCAGAATATAATTTAAATAAATAATGAAGAAATAATAGATGCAATAATACAAAAAATAATAACAAATGTAAACGGATAAACACAAAGGGACATAAAACACGAAGGACATTTTTTTTTAAATTTTTTTTTAAGATTGAAATATAGATAAAACAACTTCAAAAGATCGAGACTGATAAAGATAGTTAAAATAATACATATCCAATTGATTTAATAATATAAGAAAATATTTATTTGAAAAATATTGAATGTTGAAAAATACTAGGATGAGAATCCAGGAAAAATAATAATTTGAAAGGAAAGTGTGTCTACATGTAGTGTATCATGAATGTAGGGTCAACCAACCACGTTTCCACTGCGCCACTCTGATGCCCAGGAAAAATATGCTCGCATACAATCTCACATCAATGTATACGAGGAGAGCATCATGAATGGAAGTCAATAACTACACAATTCACGACTCCAGCCATCCAATAGGAAGGGAAAACATGAGTATATAGAGCAACACGAATGTAAATCACTTACATTTAAATCTCTATAACCTGAACTCATACTTCTAATGTCGACTCTAGGGTGTCATTCCTTATAAATTTGTACTACTTGTGAAACCTGCTCTGATACACAATGTAACGCTCCGAATTCCAAATAAGACCGAATTCGAGATTTTACAGGATCTTCACTTCACTTCATATAATTTTACAAGGAAATTAAAACTTTTCAATAATACATCAGAGTTCATTACATCTTTAGTTTACACGGAGGAAGAATCTATATAATAAAACACAAAGAAAGCTATCAAGTGGCTCTCCTTCAAACCCCTCAAAAATCAAAGACCCACAACTCAAATTCAAATCCCCCACCCAAAACAACTCCTATATATATTTTTTTCTCTCTCTCTCTCCCTCCCTCTTCTCTTCAAAAAATTAAGAAAATAAAATTTTAAAAATTTTTAAAAACTAAAAAAGTTAAAAATTTAAAAGCTTTAAACATAGTTCAAAAAAATAAAAAAAAATCATATAATATGTTTTTTGCTGAACCCCAAAAGTTTCTTATATAATATTTTTGATACTTCAATTAATTTGCTCGATCTCCAAAATTATTTTATATGATCAAATAAGGTACACCGTTCCGAAGACGTGCCGTAGGCACGTGTCAACAGGCAAACCTAGTACAACAATAAAATACAATTTGTACAATTATAACAATTAAATCATTAACTTCATGATAACATCTCTACTTCTTCATAAAAGTCCATTACCTGCATATTAAGCTGTGAGCAAGTCAGTTACTTACAACCGATGAAAATATTATACTCGGCCAGCCTCTCTATGCCGTACATATAACGATCTCATTAATTTAACAATTAACAAAAAAATTGAATGAACAATGAAGTGTTAAATTGGGACTACGCTAAACATGTAAGTGTATACCATGCCTTAATACCTAATGCACACATTGTATACTACGATGATACTAATGCACACTTGTTCGGATTCTATGCATCCCATACTCCATAGGTCCGAGGGCAAGCACCTACGTACTCCACATTTAAGGGTTCGATCCCTCGCCATGAAACTACCTAGTAATGAAGCAAGGTTTAGATCATTCCACGAATATGGATCCCAGCCCGCTGGCTGTTATAATAGATCCCTCATCGTGCCAATTATCTCGCAAGTGCCCCTCTAGCCCCGGTATACGTATATACATTGGAGTATGACAACTATCTGCCTGACCATGCTAAGTCCCAGATTTTAAAAATAAAAGCTCATCTCCTCCAGAGCAACCACAGTCCGCCAACTGGGTCTATAGACACGGAGATCCACCGTCGACTATATAGAAGCAACCCACTTACGTTTGCCTGGGTTCACTACATCTTCACTTATGTGCCTAATTATTTGTTCAAGACATGAATAAATTTCCAAGCCTAGAATTAGTTTTAGCTCCTACCGGACTTTATCAACAAAAACGAGATAGCTCAATAGCCATATCTCAAAATATATTTCAACTTTTTTCAATAGTGCCAGTACTTGAGGTCTCACTAACTCCAAATCACAACTTTTTCATGTACAAGAATTCATGGGTACGCATACCCTTCATCATATCTTAAACTTAATCAACGTCAATTTAATTCACTACAAAATCAATGTCTCATCTTTAGCACTAATCAATGTCTCATTTTAGCACTATTCATGATCTACTTTTTCACTCTTAATTCTTTCAAATCAATGATTCTGCTCACACTTTCATCTAATTTAAATTCATTAACAATTTGAGTACATATAGGAATCAAGAATTTCTCATTCAACATAAATACATAATCTCAAAAAGAAGACTAATTCTCACATCGAAGTCTTTACTTTTCTTCCAAAGATAAGGATCATGTTCTTAAAATAATTAACTTGAGAACAAAATTTCATTTTTATCTCAAATGTTTCTTTTACTTCTCAAATACACATAGAAATCTTTAAAACTATTTTAATATATTCTCCATCACATTTTATAAACACTAGGATTTTTTCCCAAATTTTTAGTCGAAATAGGACTCATTAAATTTATAAAAATGATCCAAAAAAACAGATGTGGCCTTCAGGTTTCGAACCCCTGACCATAAAGCCAGCGGCCAAAGCAACCAATGCCAATCAATAATTCCATATGAACTTGTTTAATTCGCTCATCGAAATCCCCTTATATCGAAATCTCGGGTTTGAATAGTTTAAAAAAAATTAACACAGGAAAATGTTTGGGACTAATAGGTTTCGAACCCAACCCGACCAGGAAGCCAGCGCAAAGCCAAACCAACAGGCCAACTGCGCCCAACGACAAAGAGGCATCCCGATGACTTTTGTTCCAACTTTATGTTATCCCATTATTTTTTTACAAAAACTCGATTCCTCAAATTTGATCAAACCTTTAATTTGACTGAAATAAATTTATATAAACTGAAATTACTTTATAGCTGTAACTCACCGATTGATAAGTCATATTTTAGGAAAAAATAAAACAAACTTTCAAAGTTGTTTCTTCTTATTAACAAACACAAACTTGCATTCATTCTTTCTAATCAAAGATAGCATATTATGTTCTTATAATGATCCAATGAGTTCCATAACATGAACTTTACAAGATGGATTCATTTCCTCATAAAAAAAAGTTTCCAAACATTGTTCATACACTCAACAATTCCTTCATTCAGGATTATTAGTGTATGGCAGAAAAATTTATTACTTCTTTTCTTATTAACTACTTCATGTTGTAAAATTTCAATTTATCAAACATAACATGATTTACTAATTATTCTCACCACATTCGTAATATAGTTTGTTCTTACTTCCTCATATCAAAATCTTTAGTACTAATATCAGCATGCATAGTTACAAAAA
Source organism: Hemerocallis citrina (assembly GCA_017893485.1). Lineage (NCBI taxonomy): Eukaryota > Viridiplantae > Streptophyta > Magnoliopsida > Asparagales > Asphodelaceae > Hemerocallis > Hemerocallis citrina. The sequence goes on from CM030368.1 coordinate 97,494,110, forward strand.
TTAGAAAGCATGAGAACACCCACCTCTAAGAAGAATGAAAATAACAATTGAAGAGACCTCTTCTAGCTCTACTAGCACCTCCTCCAAGCAAGAACTCCTCCAAAAATGAGAACACTCAACTCTCTTTCTTTTTCTTTCTCTTATTTTGATTTACTTTTTGGTTTGTGAAATGAGAGGAGAAGAGGAGCTATTTATAGGACAAGTTTAGGGTTCAATTTGCAAAATTACACACCTAATAAATTACTCAATTAACTCTCCATCTCTATATTTTCTTAACTCTCAGAACCCCTAAACTTTCACATCTCCACCTCTTCAAAAACCTAACTCCCAACTATTTCTCTTCCTAAACCACCACTCCGGCCTACCCCTCCATCTACCAAACCGGTCAGCATAGGAAAACTCCACTTCATGTGTACATAAGTACAATTGACTATGTATATACATATAGATATATATATATATATATATTGTACAAAGGACTATAGTATATAGGTATAGTGATGTAGGTACAGTGGAAGGGGGACTATGCTGAGTTAGGGTGTGTTGTGGGGTTCGGATGTTGACTGGTCAAAGAAAAAGGGGATTAGTGGATATAGGTGTAATGGTGTACATAGGTAATATATATATATATATATATATATATATATATATATATATATATATATATATATATATATAATATGTAAAATTTGTTTAATTAAAATTATAATGTTTTATGCACAATTAAAATAAATACACATACTCCAAAAATTTATTTTTTTTGAAAACGAATGTGCTCAAATACGCGCACCGAAACAAACACGTGCGTCTCACGTAAAGTATCAAAATACGAAAATTTACTTTATCAACAGAAAATGTTAAAGATAATAAAAATACAATATAAGAAAAATATATTTATTAATTTTATATACTTCACGACGTAATTGCTACGTACGTAGAAATCACGTGCATTATACGTATAAAAATCATTTTAATTAAAATGCGAGATAGTGAGTTTCCATTTTATAAAATGGATTTGAATACCTAAAATAAATAATTTAAATACTTAGAAAATATTACACGTAGCGGTGAAAACACATAATCGATACGTGCATCAAAAACACGTAAAGAGCACTTAAAATGCAGAGATTGAAATTTAATATTTTTGTTGACTCGGAATAGGGTAAAATCAATATGGAAAATGCATAAATAGTCGGTAATCGAAATACGTGGTGAAAACACGTTACAAAATATACGTCCGTAACACAAAAGGGCAAAATTGTAATTTTCACTTTTGCAGAGTGTTACACTCCCAGGTTGAGTCAACAGGTTCGCTTTACTATTTTCCTCAAAGAACTCCCAAATTCATCTGTTTGCTCCCACACCCGAAATCAGCAGCAACAACCCAGCAAAACTAAAAAAAAATGAAATTGTGTTCACTATGCTGCCGAAATGCTTTGCTGGAGATTTTGATTTTTTTTCTTTCTTTTGGAGCACGATTTTCGAGGAGGAGAAGTGGAAGGCATTTTAGGAGTTTTATTTGCTTGGAAAATTCTTCAAATAGGTGGTTGTCTCTTTTACTTTCTAAATTATTGTAGGATGCATGTGTAGGTAGTCTATGCTTGAAATTGAAAATTTATATGAGTTCTTTAATTACTTTGGTGCTGCATATTATGTTGTTATCTAGACATTTTAGTAGAAATGAAATATGAGAAAGTAAATGCATGCCAGATAAAGAATTATAGTATAAAGTTGTTATGATGATTAAAGTATGACTTTATTAGAGGGTTTTGTAATGATGTCATAAGGAGATCATGTTTATGATTTGTGTATGTATTTAAAATTGTGACTAAGAAAATCATATAAAGATAGGGGTGGATTATAATTTGAAATGATGGGGAGAATTTTTCATAAATTCATATTAATCAATAAAAAAATATATTAAAGCTAGTTTTGGTACAAAGTGTAACATCCCTAAATTTTAATTAATGTTTTGGAATTTATAAATGAATAAAAATGAAATTCTGTGATTTAATAAACATTTTTCCGAAATTTAACTTTCTTCTCGTACAAAACACATGCACATGTTTTCTTGGGAAACACGTAGTCAGAAAAATCCATTTGGGAAATCTAACATTTACTAGTAGATATTATTTATAAATTTTCTGAATTTTTATGAATGATTTATGATATATTTGCAAATACTAAAAAATGAAGGACTTTTGTGCAAAATTGCCACTTGGAGTGAAAACTCCATATTTTGGTTTTCTAGGCTGCACTTGTTGGCCGGAAAAATCTGGAGAGTGAGGGGATTTAACTTTTTTTTATTTTAAATTGATTTGATTAACTAATAATTGGAAGGATCCATATATGTAAATAAATAATTTTCGTGAGGTGTATTTTTGTAAACTTTGAGAAACCCTAAAACCTAGATCCCGGCCTATATTAAGTGCAGCAACCGCCTATCCCTGTTGTGAACTCAAAATATATTTTTCTCGTTATTTTCTTGGAGTTTAAAACTTGGATCTTGGACTTTTGCAAGGAGAAGGAAGAGGCTTTTCTTCACTATTTCTTTTGTGCTTCAATTGTGTCTTCTTGAGGTGGGTGATGCTTTCTTACCTCTTGTTTGCTATATGATTGTAAATTATTCAAGTATAATACATGATTAGAAGTTGTATGATTATGAAATATGATGTATGAATATAGATTCTAAATGAATAGATGACTAATCAACATCTTTTATGAAGAAATATGAATGTATGAGTAATTTTCCATGCTTAAATAGTTAATGAATAAAATATACAAAGATCTTCACTTTCTTATGCCATGCTTGAATAAATCATGTTTTAAATTGATCTTGAATGTATATGAGATTTGTAGAGTTATTATTTAATTAGCATTGAACAAATTAGAGCTTGCATGAGAAATTATTGAGTTCGTGGGTGTATTTTTTGTATAACTAGATTGCAATTGGAATAGTAACATCATACATGCATATGGATGAGTAGAGAATCTTTAAGTTGCTGATTTACTTTTGTGTTCGCTGTTTTAAGAAGAAACATGGAGAGTTTAATGTTGTTTTGGGTTGAATTGATTGAGAAATGAAAGAACTTGATGTTGAGTTGGATGGATTGAGATATTGACCAATGAATGTGTATTTCAAGATTACTCTCAATTTTAAACATGTTTGAATTGAGTTTTCTGAATGAGAAGAGATCTGGACTGCGTCTGGTGGTCTTCAAGTATTTATACGAAAAGTTTCTTTAGACATCTTCCTATTCAAGTTATAATTTCAAGATTTGGGATTTTTGTGAAATTTATGAGGATTTGATTTGATATATGAACTGCATTGTTTTTGCCCAAGTTGTACTTGTTTTATCTCTGGTTTTCGTCATTTGAAATCATGTATTCAAAGTTTTTAAAATATATCAGTTTTTGAGAAATCTGCGAAGTTCTTGGCTGTAGCAAACTGCGCGCCAGTCCACTTTGTGGTTGACCGCAGTGCATCTTTCGGTAGACTGCAGTTCTTGAACGCGCAGGTGTAGTCGACTATCACGCTAAGCTGTCGCCAATTCCTTCACTAGCAGTCGACTGCAGTGTTTGCTGCAGTAGCTTCCAGTCGAATGCCAGGGTTTTGAATTGCTGTTTTTATTTGAATGTTGTCGGTTGATCGCAGTTTCGAAACTGTGTCTGTCGGTCGACCGTCGTGTCTGACCTTCGTATCTGTTTTGCTGTATTTTTTTCTATTTTTTGAACGATTGTTTCTTCGAATTTGCGAAAGATAAATTCTCTGGTTTCAAAGTTATTTAGTTCAGATTACACCATTTTTAGAGAGTGTGAGTTCATAAGTTTTGATAGAGTTAAGTTCTATTTTTGTGGTTTTGAAAAGTGAACTTTTCGTAATTTCCAAGAGTATTATATTGGATTTATTCTATGCTAGTTTGAGAATGTAGATTTTAGTTTTATACATACTTCGTTTCATTGTTGATAATTTATACAGTTGTACTTTGGAAGTATTTGGTTTTATTAACTGTTGGATTTGAGGGAAACTTCGTTACGAGCTGGATTATTTGGATTTATGAGATACCAAGAACATTGAGTTGATGTTTGAGTTTTGGGACTCTAGAGGTTGAGTGGGACCCTAACATGTCGGTGGTTGCGACTTTGTGGATATTTTGGCCAGTGAGGCCTTGTTGTTGAGTTAGTTGGATTATATCTGACTAGGGGGAATTGTGACTTAACTAATAATAATAAAAAACCTAAGGACATGCACTAGTTGGAGTTATGATGAAATAAGAGCAAACATGGGTAGGGGGCTCATATGATCAGATGATGGAATGTGGTCTCAAGAATGATCGAGGTGTAATCACTTGCGGTGTGGGATGCATCTTCAGAATTATCGGGATCGAGGTGACGCTTATAAGATATTCGTGTGATGAGGTGCCATTTGGCTTGCGGTGTAGGTTTCAATTTCTAGAATGATCGGAGTGTGAGGGAGTGTACCCAAAATCACTTGCGGTGGAAAGTTGATTCTCAAGAATGATCAGGGCATGGCACTAGATACTCATAGAATACTCTAAATCTTAAAGTAATCACCGTAGTAGGATTTGTTGCATAACATGGGATTGAACCCTATAAAGTGGAGAACGATAAGGGCTTGCACCAGACCTATGGAGAGTGGGATGCATAGAATCCGACAAGTATGCATTAGCAATCATCATATGCATTTGTGTTTTCTTGACTTTTTCTATGTATGCTTGCTTTCTGTTTCTTACACTCGACACTTAGCCTAGTTTCACTTCATGTTTTATGATTCAATTATTTTGTTTTATGTTCCATCTATTATTGCCATGTTGTTCATGTTCTATTATTATTATCATGTATTAATTATCATTGTTCGTGATAGCGAGGCTGGAAAGTATCACTATTACAATAGTTGACGTCAGTTGCATTTAACTGACGTGCCCACTTTTCATTCAGATTTTTGCAGGTTTATAGTTATAGGTAAAGTTGAATTAAGAAACATCTTGGAGTTAACTGAAATTGTAGTTCATCATGTTGTAAAGAATTGTAATTTAAAGTATTTTGAATTTCGCTGTGTTGGTAAAGAGTTGATGTAAAAAAAAGTTTTAATTTTCCCTTTGTTTTGTACTATGTTTATAATTGCAATTGAAGTTGATGCTGGAAAATGTGCCACTTATTTCTAATTTTATTTATTGAAAATTCGGGGCTCTACAGAGTTGGTATTAGAGCAAGCTTCAATAGTAATGCTAAACATGGTAGAGGAAATGAACCTAGGTATGGAAAGTAGAGCGTGAGTACCTAATTGTGGACAATAGAGTGTGAGTATTAAAACATGAAACTAAAACAAATAAAATGGTTTGGGTATGAACAGTTTTCTGTAGTGGGTAGTTGGTATGAATGTGATTTATATTGTGGTGCTCTAACATTATCACGTGTTTTGCAGTATTCAGTGGAATGGCAGGACCCAGGACCAGGAATGGTGGGAATGATGATGGGGCTGAAGGTCCTCACAGGGCCAGACTTGATCTGGAGACGTAGATTGCCATGGTGTATCAGACTCTGAATGCATTTATTGCAGCAAGTGCGACTCAAAATCAGGGGACAGGGCCTATGCCTATTAATGCTGATCCGATCAAGCAGGTGGAATCTTTCAAGCGGATGAAGCTGCCAGTTTTCGAAGGGCAAACAAATCCCAATGAAGCTGATGACTGGATCAGGCAGATGGAGATGGTCTTTGAGATTTTGAAAACCCCCGAGGCCAGCAAGGTGAAATTGGCAACAATGCAGTTGGAAAAGGATGCCGGTGTTTGGTAGGTAGTTGGTGAAGAGGACTTTTAGGGTTGAGCAGATGGCTTGGGAAGTTTTTCTTGGAGAGTTCAGGGATCACTATTTCCCCTTGGACATTCAGGAGAAGAAAAAAATGGAATTTCTGAACCTACAGTAGGGTAATATGACTGTGCATGAGTATGACAATAAGTTCACGCAGCTGTCGAGGTATGCACCCGAGCTGGTTGTTGATGAAGCAAAGAAGGCCAGGAAATTTGAGCAAGAATTGAGGCTGAATCTAAGGCCCCGAATGATACCATTGGGAATCAGGAGGTTCAACAAACTTGTTAGGAGGGCAGCCATGACCGAGGAGGACATGGATCAGTTCCAGAAGAAGTAGGAAACCTGGAACAGGAATAAAGGTCAGCAAAAAATCAGAGTGAGAGGAAGTTCCCGGAGAAGAAGGGCAGATTCAGTGGGCCCGATCGGAAGGTAACAACAACGCAAGACATGATTTGTTACAACTGTGGAGAAGCGGGTCATTTCAGGACAGCCTGTACCAAACTCGCAAGAAGTTGGGCTTGTTTTCAGTGTGGGCGAGAGGGTCATACCAAGCCGTTCTGCTCGCAGCTTAAGAAGGATGGTGCAAATGGGAGCAAATTTTAGTGGCAAGGGCGAGTGTTCGCACTGACTGAAGAGGATGTGGGTAACTCAGAAGATGTGATCCAGGGTATGCAAGAATTTTGATTTATTTATTGAATGTATTAAATAAAACTTTGTTTATGATTAAAAATGGAGTTTTGAGTATCATTCTTCATGTAACAGGACATGTTTTGGTTAATGGAATACAAGCAAATGTTTTATTTGATACTGGTTCTTCGCATACATTTGTGTCGCCCAATTTTGCTAATGTTTTAGGTGTGGAACCTAAAGTTTTTTTGGCAGAGTCTTGTCAGTGGCAACACCATCAGGAGAGAAATTGATTGCTGACCGATATTATGAGGATTGTGATTTTGAGATTGGTGGAAGGCTTTTTAGAATCGATCTCATTGAACTGCAAGTTTTGGGTGTAGATGTGATTGCGGGCATTGATTGGATGACAATTTATGATGCTACAATTGAATGCAAGACTAAAGAAGTTATAGTGAAGGCATCGGGAGGACCCACAGTGACTTTCCAAGGGAAGAAGGGGAACTTGAAGATGGTTGCAGCTATATCGAAGTTAATGATTCCAAAAGGGGTCAAGGAGATTCCAGTTTTCAGAGATTTTCCTACAGTGTTTTTGGAAGATCTACCGTGCTTGCCACCACAACGAGATGTTGAGTTTTGCATCAATGTTCAACCTGGAAGTGCCCCAATATCTAAGGCTCCTTATAGGATGACACCTGTAGAGTAGGATGAGGTTAAGAAGAAAGTTGAGGAATTGCTGAGTAAGGGGTTCATTAGGCCGAGTGCTTCACCCCGAGGTGCACCAGTGTTGCTAGTAAAGAAAAAGGATGGGTCAATAAGGATGTGAATTGACTATCGAGAATTGAACAATGTGGCCATTCGGAACAAGTATCTGCTTCCACAGATTGATGATCTGTTTGATAGGCTTCAGGGAGCAGCAGTATTTTTAAAGATTGATATGTGGTCGGGGTATCATCAGGTCCGAGTTAAGGGGGAATATGTGAGTAAAACAGCTTTTAGAACTCGGCATGGCTTTATGTGTTTTTGGTGATACCATTTGGGGTCACGAATGCACCAACAGTGTTTATGGATATGATGAATTGGATTTTGCGGCCATTCATTGATTCCTTTGTGGTGGTATTCATTGATGATATTTTGGTTTATTCGAAGACGTAGGAGGAGCATGCTGAGCACTTAGCAGAGGTGTTGAAGAAGTTGTAGGAACATGACTTGTATGCCAAGCTATCTAAGTGTGAATTTTAGAAGTCAGAGGTAGCTTTCCTTGGTCATATCCTTTCTAAGGAGGGAGTGGCTACTAATCCTCAGAAGGTTGAGGAAGTAAAGAGTTGGCCTATACAAATGACTTTGAAGCAGGTCAGGAGTTTCTTGTGGATTGGCCAGGTACTACAGGCAATTCATTCAGGGCTATGCACAGATTGCAGTTCCGTTAACAGGTTTGACTCGGAAGGATGTGAGTTTCACTTGGATTGATAAGTGTGAGGCAAGTTTTCTGGAGTTGACGAAGAGGTTGACGTCGGAACCTATTCTAGCTTTGCCACAAACTAGGAAGGAGTATGATGTCTACAATGATGCGTTGCTCAGGAGTTTGGGTTGCGTCTTGATGCAAGAGGGGAAGGTTATTGCTTATGGTTCGAGACAGTTGCGTCTTCATGAGAAGAACTATCCGACACACGATTTGGAGCTTGCAGCCATCATCTTTGTCTTGAAACAGTGGAGGCACTTTGTATATGGAGAAAAGGTCAATATGTATACCGATCACACGAGCTTGAAGTATATTTATCAGCAGAAAGATCTAAATCTTCGACAGAGAAGGTGGTTGGAGGTGTTGGAAGACATTCGTCCTGAGATTAGGTATCATACAGGAAAATTGAATGTAATGGCTGATAGGCTTAATCGGAAGAGTAGCCTGTCATGCTTGATCAAGGCTCAGAAGTAGTTGGCAACAGAGTTAGATCAGGCAGGTACCGAGGTTGTTTTGCAAGGATTGGGAGCTTCGTTGGCACAGTTGAGGCTTCAGCCTACATTGAGGGAACAGATTTTGGAAGGTCAGAAGTTAGATACAACAATTCAGAAGATGTTGCAGCAAATTTCCGATGGCAAGTTGTCAGAATTTCATGTTCAAGATAGAGTTCTGTGGATGGGTGAGAGGTTGTGTGTGCCGGAGAATGCAGGTTTGAGGGAAAGCATCTTGCAAGAAGCACACAGTACCTTGTTGTCAATATATCCTGGAGGTACGAAGATGTACAAGGACATCAAGCAACACTTTTGGTGGCCATGAATGAAGAGGGATGTAACAGACTTTGTGGCGAGATGTTTGACTTGTCAGCAAGTTAAGGTAGAAAATCAGAAACTTGAAGGCTTGTTGCAGCCGTCGCCTACACCGAAATGGATGTGGGAAAATATCAGTATGGATTTCATCACTGGTTTTCCTAGGATTCTGAAGGACAACGAATCGATTTGGCTCATTGTGGATTGTTTGACCAAGTCAACTCATTTCTTACCTATGAAGATTTTATGGTCTGTGGAGAAGCTAGCAGAGTTATATATTGATGAGATTGTAAGACTCCATGGGGTTCCCATTTCTATTGTCTTCGACAGGGATACAAGGTTCACATCGAGATTCTGGAAGAGTTTGTAGGCAGCTTTGGGCACCGGAACTGACTTCAGTACTACTTTTCATCTGCAGACCAATGGTCAGACGGAAAGGGTGAATCTAGTATTGGAAGATATGCTGAGGTTTTGTTTCATGGACTTCGGTGGCAGTTGGGAGAAGTATTTGGCATTGGTTGAGTTTGCTTACAACAACAGTTACCATGCAAGTATCGGTATGACACCTTATGAAGCGTTGTACGGGAGGAAGTGCATAGCACCCATTTATTGGTATGAAGTTGGAGAGAGGCAGATGTTTGGGCCAGAGATTGTGCAGCAAACATTGGAGAAGATTGAACTGATTTGTAAGAGGTTGGTCGAGGCTCAGAGTCGGCAGAAGAGTTATGCTGATACTCGACAAAAAGACTTGGAGTTTGAGGTTGGCGATGCAGTGTTTCTCAAGGTGTCTCCGACAAAAGAAGTAATCAGATTTGGGAAAGGTGGCAAGTTGGCACCAAGGTACATTGGGTCATATAGGATTTTGAGGCGGATTGTTAAGATGACATATAAGTTGGAATTGCCTGAAGAGTTGGCACAAGTGCATGATGTGTTCCATGTGTCAATGTTGAGGAAGTATGTGCCAAATTATAGTCACTAGCTGATGGAAGTGCCCGAGGGGTTACAACTGAACTTGACCTACAAGGAGTAATCGGTGGAGATTGTGGACCATCGAAAGAAGGTTTCGAGGAATAAAGTTATACCTATGGTCAAGGTTTTATTTAGGATCCAGTTGTTCGAGGAAGCCACTTGGGAGCCAGAGGATCACATGAAGAAGGATTTCCCTGTACTTTTTATGTAATTTTCTTCTTTTGCTTGTAATTATTTTTGTCCCTACTAGCAGTAGTTCTGAGGACGGAACTATTCTAAGGAGGGAGTAATGTAACATTCCGAAATTTTAAATAATGTTTTGGAATTTGTAAATGAATTAAAATGAAAATTTGTGATTTAATGAACATTTTTCCGAAATTTATCTTTTTGCACGTACAAAACACGTGCATATGTTTTCTTGGGAAACACGAAGTCAGAAAAATCCATTTGGGAAATCTAACATTTATTATTAGATATTATTTATAAAATTTCTGGATTTTTTATGAAAGATTTATGACATATTTGCAAATACTAAAAAATGAAGGACTTTTGTGCAAAATTGCCACGGAGTAAAAACACCCGATTTCGGTTTTCTAGGCTGCACTTGTTGGCCGACCAAATTTGGAGAGTGAGGGGATTTAACTTTATTTTATTTTAAATTAATTTGATTAACTAATAATTGGAAGGATCCATATATGTAAATAAATAATTTTCGGGAGGAGTATTTTTGTAAACTTTGAGAAACCCTAAAACCTCGATCCCGGCCTATATTAGGGGCAGCATCCGCCTATCTATGTTGTGAACTCAAAATATATTTTTCTCGTTATTTTCTTGGAGTTTAAAGCTTGGATCTTGGACTTTTGAACGGAGAACGAAAGGGGCTTTTCTTTACTATTTCTTTTGTGCTTCAATTGAGTCTTCTTGAGCTGGGTGATGCTTTCTTACCTCTTGTATGCTATATGAATGTAAATTATTCAAGTATAATGCATGATTAGAAGTTGTATGATTATGAAATATTATGTATGAATATCGATTCTAATGAATAGATGACTAATCAACATCTTTTATGAAGAAATATGAGTGTATGAGTAATTTTTCATGCTTAAATAGTTGATGAATAAAATACACAAAGATCTTCACTTTCTTATGCCATGCTTGAATTAATCATGTTTTGAATTGATCTTGAATGTATATGAGATTTATAGAGTCATTATTTAATTAGCATTGAACAAATTAGTGCTTGCATGAGAAATAACTGAATTCGTGGGTGTATTTTATGTATAAATAGATTGCAATTGGAATGGTAACGTTATACATGCATATGGATGAATAGAGAATTTTTAAGTTGCTGATTTACTTTTGTATTCGTTGTTTTAAGAAGAAACATGGATAGTTTAATGTTGTTTTGGGTTGAATTGAATGAGAAGTGAAAGAACATGATGTTGAGTTGGATGGATTGAGATATTTTAACCAATGAATGTGTATTTCAAGATTACTCTCAGTTTTAAACATGTTTGAATTGAGTTTTCTGTAAGAGAAAAGATCTTGACTGCGTCTGGTGGTCTTCAAGTATTTATACGAAAAGTTTCTTTAGACATCTTCTTATTCAAGTTATAATTTCAAGATTTGGGATTTTTGTGAAATTGATGAGGATTTGATTTGATATATAAACTACGATGTTTATGCCAAAGATGTACTAGTTTTATCTCAGGTTTTCATCGTTTGAAATCATGTATTTGAAGTTTTTGACATATATCAGTTTTTGAGAAATCTGAGAAGTTCTTAGCTGCAGAAGACCGCGCGCCAGTCGACTGTGTGGTCAACGGCAGTGCATCTGTCGGTCGACTGCAGTATTTTTTGCAGTAGCTGTCAGTCGACTGCCAGGGTTTTAAGTTGCTGTTTTTATTGGAATGTTGTCGGTCGACCGCAGTTTCGAAACTATGTCCGTCGATCGACCGTCGTGTCTGACTTTCGTATATGTTTTTCTCTAACTTTTTCTATTTCTTGAACGATTGTTTCTTCCATTTTGCGAAAGATAATTTCTCTATTTTCAAAGTGATTTAGTTCAGATTACACCATTTTCAGAGTGTGAGTTCGTAAGTTTTGATGGAGTTAAGTTCAGTTTTTGTGGCTTTGAAAAGTGAACATTTCGTAATTTCCAAGAGTATTATATTGGATTTATTCTACGCTATTTTGAGAATGTAGATCTCAATTTTATTCATTCTTCGTTTCAGTGTTGATAAATTATACAGTTGTACTTTGGAAGTATTTGGTTTTATTAACTCTTGGATTTAAGGGAAACCTCGTTACGGGCAGGATTATTTGGATTTATGAGATACACAGAAATTTTGAGTTGATGTTTGAGTTTTGGGACTCTAGAGGTTGTGTGAGACCCTAACATGTCGACGGTTGAGATTTTGTGGATATTTTGGCCAGTGGGGCCTTATTGTTGAGTTAGTTGGATTATGTCTGGCACGGTACACCAACTCTAAGAGAAATTGTAACTTAACTAATAATAATAATAAACCTAAGGACATGCACTAGTTGGAGTTGTGATGAAGTAAGAGCAAACATATGTAGGGGGCCTCATATGATCGGACGATGGAAGGTGGTCTCAAGAATGATCGGGGTGTAATCACTTGTGGTATGAGATGCATTGTAATACCCCGCAAAAAGTAACTAACTATTTTGCATAGTAGTCTGGGCACGTCTGAGAATTGCACGTGATTATATATTTTTCGTGATTATTATTCTTAAATGAGGAATTTTCGGATATATTATATATTCTGGACCCGATAAGATATATTCGGGATATCTTCTCAATTAAATTGTGTGTATTGTTCTGCTTGTTTTAACAAGATAATCCTTGGAACAAAAAATATTTTTATAAAATATATTCTTATATTCTACAAATAAATATTTTATTTGTAAGCATGTATATATATGTATGTATATTGTGATTGGATTGTATATGATATAAATACATAAATACTTGTATGCATTTTTATATGTATATGTATATGTATGTATTTATATATATTTGTATGTATACATATTTAATTGAATTGTCATGAATTTGATTTTATACTTAATAAAATTGGAGTGTATGTATGTATGTATGTATGTATGTATGTATTTGTATGCATATGTGAGATATAAGCATAAATATATGTATGTATATGTATATATACTATTGTAGTGGTGTATAAGACTCACACCCTAACCAAGAGTTCTCCTTTGTAGATCATGATGATCAAATCAAATTCTAGGGTAGAGATTTAATCTTGGAAGCATAAGAACTCCACTTCTTCATTTATTATTGAATGTTCTAGGGTCTAAAATAAATAAATCCATACTCCTTATCTCATTTCCTCTTCTCCCTCTCTTCAACCGACCTCCCCCCCCCCCCCCCCCCCCCCCCCCGCATTTCTATGACAGCCGAAAGCCTCCTCCCTGTCATCTCCACTCTAATCTCATCTCCATCTCTCATTTCTAAACCCAATTTCTTCTACATCTTCTTCTACTTCTTTTACTCTCCATCTTCTTCTACTACTTCTTCATGGGATGAGAAAAGAAGTGAAAGAAAAGAAGAAAGAAAGAAAATTTTTGATTTTCCTTGTGGGTTCTTGGAGCTTTGGAGGTGAAGAAATTAAGAGGAGGAGAAGAGCTAGCAAAACTAGAGCTTGGAGATTCTTCAATGGCTCTGAACTCTAATGTTATTATTTTTTATTATGATTTTGTGTGGAATGTTAATAATAGCTTAATAGCATGTTTGTATCCTTGGAAAATTACAAACAAATGGTTATAGGTAGTACAATTGACGCCTTGTTTAGATATGAATGTATTGTGGTATGGTGTTGAAGTTAGAGAATTTCTAACTCACAAGTGGCTTCAAATTTGGTCGTAATATTTTTACAGTAAGTTTTACTATGAGCATTTGATAGCCCAACAAAGTGTGCATTTTTTAGAGTGCATTTGGTAGCCCAACAAAGTGTGCATTTTCGGAAAAGTGAGCAAGGGAAAAACTGGCTATGTCCTTTTTTAGAATGATGTTTGGAAATTCATATCTTGGAATTGGTGTAGTGTCTTGAGCTCAAACTTTTTGTAGAGGTTCTTAAATGTGTTAAAAACCTTAATTTCAAATATCATATTTTTCAGAATTTATCTTATATTTCTACAAAAATATATTTGGTCGACTAGTTGAGACGGCAAACTGGCTCTATCCAGATTTCAAGCTGAAGTTCAAACAATTATAATTATTTTTGGGTATAGAATTTGAAAATGATAATTTTTTGTAGCATCTTCTATGTGTCGAGATCATGTTCCTAAAGTTTTAGAATTTTTAGACATCCCTTGATGCTCTTTAAAAATTGTATTCCTGGAGAGTGTTTGCACACTGCTGGAAAACAGAACTGATTTTCTACTAATTATAAAAGTGTATAACTCTTTGAGTATTTTTAATCTTGATGAGATTTTTTGGGAATAATGAACCTTTATATGTGTAGTTAATGAATCTTAAGTTTCATAATAATTGGAGGTATGGTTGTATTGATATTAATTTTTGAACATAGCATGTTCAGTTCAGTTCAGATTGTAACTAGTAAGTGAGTTTGTGGAATTCTGGATTTGTGTGTTGAGAATCTGGAAGAATGATTAGCTAGAAGTTTGTAGTAAAGAGTATTAGCTTTCTAAAACATCTTAAATCATGCAATTTCAGTTTGTATAGAAAAAGATATGATTTTTCTAAGTTTGAGACAGAACCAGTCCTAATAAAAAGACCTTGTTTTTGTTTAGAAACTTATTTCCTGTGTACACCTGATGGGAAATAGGGGTTTTCCAGTGTTGTAATGGATAAATCTGAGTATGTGATTAACTAGAAAGTTTTAGTAGACACTCCCAGCTTTCTATAGAATCCAAGATCACGTAATTCTGATAAGTGAGCGAATTGTTAGAGCATCTGTAGTCGTTTGCTATTTATGGATAATATGCATATTATCCATAAAAAGTCGCTGCAGTCGTTAGCTATTTATCCATATTATGGATAAATCGCTACAGTAGATTGCTATATTTGAGAATCCGCATAGAGCATATGCATATTTGGGTAACGGCACATCATGTGCCGTCCCAAAAAAAAAATTATTTTTTTTTCGTCGGACGGCACATAATGTGTCGTCTGTTGATTTTTTATTTTTTTCCCAATTAAAATAATCCCGGCGCTCCCCAAATCCTCGGACGGCACATGATGTGCCGTCCGGTGGATTTTGTAATTTTTTAATTTTTTTTGCAATTTTTAAAAATGTTTTTATAATTTTTAGATTTTTTTTGCAATTTTTGAAATGTTTTTGCAATTTTTATAATTTTTTTGCAATAACTGAATTGTTTTTGTAATTTCTAAAAAGTGGAAAATGACAAAAAAACCAATCATCCCCAACTCCTGGACGGCACATCATGTGCCGTCCGGAATTTTAGTTGAATTTTTTTTTTTTTTTCTTTTCTTCTCCGTGCTTTCGGCGGATATTTTATTATTTTTTTTCCTCAGACGGCACATCATGTGCCGTCCCTTAATATTTTAATATAAATAGCTAAAAAATAGCTTTGCACGACTGCAGCAAAAGTGGGATTTCTATTTCTATTTATCCATATATGGATATTTTACATTACAACGACTACAGATGCTCTTATGCTTGTTGCAAGATGCAGCCAGAATCATAGGGTCTGCAGTTTGGATGTGCACAGCTGATGGAAACAAGAGATTTCTAGTACTTAAATGGATGAATTTGAGTAAGTGATCAACTGGAGAATTGTAGTATACATTCACAACTTTCCATAGATACCAAGATCACGCGATTCCGATAGGCGAGTGATTAGTTATGCTTGTTGTAAGAAGCAGCAATACTGCAGTGATACTATGAGTCTGCATGTTGAGATTGTGCATACCCGATGGAAACAATGATTTTATAGCATCTAGATGGCAGAATCTGAAGGAATGATTAACTAGAGACTTGTAGTATAGAGTCTTAGGTTTCCAGAATGGGTAAGATCATGCAATTCTAAGTTGTATTTTGAAAGTTATGAATTTTTCTAGGTACAACAACTGCATTTCTTTGAACTTCTTATTATTAGTAGATTGGTAAGAGATTTTCACACTTTAGTTGGCATAATTTGGGATAGTTGTCAACTAAAGAAGTGAAGTAGAGGATTATACCTTACTATAGGATCTGGAATCATCAAATTTGGGTTAGTAGATGAATTGGTATGGAATTTTCTGCATACTGCACTTTTATGATTATGAGCTAATTGAGTTTTAAGTTGTTTTAAGTATTTTTCCCTTCTAAGAACTTCACAATGGACTTAGATGAGATTCTTGGTGCTTATAACTCATAATGGAACTATGATCGAGTTGGGAATATAGTTTTACGATTGATTGTTGTATTTATAGCTGTGGTTAGGACTATCAACCAAATAGGCAAGTATTGATATTGATTTCCACCTTGAAAGATGGTGAATTTCTTGTGCGCCGTAGGATCGTTTACCGAGAGAAGGTTGACCACAGGCCGGGATACTGGATGAGATCCGGGACGGAGGTGGTGGCGATTGATGGAGATCGGATTGCGGGTGTTTGGGGTTGATAGGCTAGGTTATCTACCTCATCTAGAATGTGTTGATGCCTAGGTCTGTCTGTAGCGCCCCGATTTCCGATACTGGAAAACCGAGACACGAGCCAAGATCTTTTCTTCAATTAGTCACAATACACAGAAAAACAGAAGAATTTAAAACTTTTTATTCAATACACAAAGTGTTACAAGTCTGAATATTGTACAACTGTAATACCTTACAATAGAGTTACAATATTGCCTTTATATTTCTAAGTATTACAACCTTCACATCTTACATCAGAGTACTTCTCAATTAATACAGAATCAATACATATTTTGCAGCGGAACTAAACTTAATACTGACTCCTTGCTTTCCTTGCCTTGAGTCCTCCTGAATATCGCCTTTGTACCTCGGCGATCCAGTACCTATGGAAGTGGGGACGTCAGTATTCACTGACGCTTAAAGGCTGATCATATAGCAGCGAATCTTCCAAACAATATACCAAATATACAAACATAGCAATGGTGTCGGTGTAGTTTAAGTGTACGTGAGTGCTATGACTAGACTCTAATGTGATACTTAAGTAGAACTAGGACACTCCTATTCTAATACCCGGGATTTGAACCCGTGCTATGAATTCTAATTGTACACAACCCGTTCCTGACACCCACCCACGGCAGTTCAGGAATTAACAGCGCGAGATACGCAACCCGTGTCCTCAACTCGTGAGACGGCACCGTACGTATCCCTTTGACGGGAAGGTAGAACTAGGATGCTTCCTATTCTAATGTCAGCAAGTCTCCGAAAGTAACATGCAGCCCATAAATACATGCGACTCCATCTCAAGCCGTTTCTCCATATATAGGGATTTGAACCCGCGTTATGAATTCTAATTGTACACAACCTGTTCCTGACGCCCTACACGTGACTCGCGAGGCTGCAGATGTGGTCATGTGCCACTGTTGCATATCGCCCGTGGTGTCTATGTTCGCCACCGCGACCCGGCTAACCGGACCTCACTCAAAATAGACGAACCCAGTATATCGGGCGTCATAACCAAAAATCAAACCATAGAGTTTCGCAAGCGCAGGGTAGCACGAAGCCTACCCTGTGGCACTCTCTGGGGTATCGCAAGCGCAGGACTGCACAATGCATCCTGTGGCACCCCTAGCCACGGTACCT
Source organism: Hemerocallis citrina (assembly GCA_017893485.1). Taxonomy (NCBI): domain Eukaryota; kingdom Viridiplantae; phylum Streptophyta; class Magnoliopsida; order Asparagales; family Asphodelaceae; genus Hemerocallis; species Hemerocallis citrina. The sequence goes on from CM030368.1 coordinate 97,511,585, forward strand.
CAGGAATTAACAGAGCGAGATACGCAACCCGTGTCCTCAACCTGTGAGACGGCACCGCACGTATCCCTTTGACAGGAAGGCACAACCCTGTACACCACCTATGATCTGCCTCAAGAGACGAGTTAGTGTCGGGGCCCCCTACAACTGACTCCTCTCTCCCGGCAAGAGTTAAAATGATCCTTGTAAGTCACTACCCTAATGATGTCCCTGACTCGAACAATCCTAGGGTGACAATATTATAACCACAACATGCTGGGCCTTAAGTTAGGCTTCGCAAGACAACTCTACTAGGCCGCTCAACCTAGACTTACCAGAATCCCTCAGGACCCGGTTCGTGGCTCATCGATCCAAGACTCTGGTAACAATCTCCCTCTCAATCATCACTACCCCTAACTCGGATTCTACCAACACTCTCGGCCCACGGTCAACCTACATTGGTTAAGATCCGTCAACGTCCGAGGTGAGATCTATCCGTTTTGCTCTAAGGAGGTAGGATGTGGTCTCGATGGTCGATAGCCCTAGGGTGGTAACATCACCCTAGACGAGCGCAACGAACTGTGTACTAGCTAACAAGCTATACACGAGTAACAACCACATACGAGCCAACTAAGCTACGTACGAACAATAACTACCTACGAGCCAGGCGGGCCTCGTAGGAGATAACCACGTACATACCGGCCAATTAAGCCGCGTATGAGACCAACAGCTACGTACGGGCCAGTCGGGCCGCGTACGAGACAACAACCTACATACGAGCCAACTAAGCTACGTATGAGACCCACCGCTACATACGGGCCAGTCGAGCCACGTACGAGCACGACCGTGTGCAAACAACCATACAGGTAATCAATCTTAGAAGCAACCACCTGTGCTTACTAACAAACTTAATCTTCTACTATTAGAAGCAACAAAGGGATCTACTAGTAGTCTATGATCGGTATTCTACTAAGGAAGAATCCGAAGGCGACAAACGGCCTTTATCAACTAGTTATTACTAGTGGTCTTCCCACTCTCACTACTTCGACCTATAATGCCTTAAGTACGACATACACTCGTAGGCATCTTCCTAAGGCAATCCAATTACAAAATAGAACTACTCACCATCACACTAGCACGGATAGATAACTAATATAGCATACAATCATTCCAAGGTATAGTAGGTATTCTAACATTACTCCTACAATGTTCTAATCATGTATTACTCTAGCATGGCATAGGATCCAACATAAATCACTACAACTAGCCATGGGTAGTTTCTTTACCCTAAGCATGAACATCCTAGTATGGGTATCCTTATCTTAATAAGATCAATAATTTGCATGATCACTACTTACTTAGCATGAATCATGGTCATTCACTAACTTCTCTACCATTTATCTAGCATGGTACACAATTTGCCTACAATTTAAACTAGCATAATATGCAAAATACTTACGATTAAGCTAGCATGGTATATCGTTTCCCAACAATTAAATTAGCATGAGAACCTAGTAGGATATTTTTAGGAAAAGTCCTACAACATCCTAAACATAAGGCATGATAGGATAATTTTATAAAACATCCTACAACTAATTAAGCATAGAATCATGGTAGGATATTTTCATAAGTAATCCCACAACTAACTAAGCATGGATATGGCTTCTAATTATTTTTAGGAGTAATCCTACAACACATGAAACATAGAAATGGCTTCTAATTATTTTTAGGTGTAATCCTACAACACATGAAGCATAGAAATGACTTCTAATTATTTTTAGGTGTAATCCTACAACACATGAAGCATAGAAATGGCTTCTAATTATTTTTAGGTGTAATCCTACAACACATGAAGCATAGAAATGGCTTCTAATTATTTTTAGGTGTAATCCTACAACACATGAAGCATAGAAATGGCTTCTAATTATTTTTAGGAGTAATCCTACAACACATGAAACATAGAAATAGCTTCTAAATAATTTTAGGAATAATCCTACAACACATGAAACATAGAAATAGCTTCTAAATAATTTTAGGAATAATCCTACAACACATGAAACATAGAAATAGCTTCTAAATAATTTTAGGAATAATCCTACAACATGTATAACATGAACCTCATCCTTTCATATGATATAATACATCTACTACTTTAATGGAAACATACATCTACTATTACTACTTTTTAATGAAACATACATCTACTATTGCTACTACTTCATTCACAATAAAAATCACCACATACAACTATCTATTACTACTACTACTACTTTACTCACAACAAAATCACAACATACACTATCTATTATTACTACTTCATTCACAATAAAATCACAACATACAACTATCTCATTCTACTACTTATTATTTAGCATACTACTCCTTAGTTGCTTACTAACCTTATTTATTACTAGTGATAAAGAAAGGGTTATTTTATTTAAGATAGCTACAACTAGTGGGTAAAATAAAAGAAGATCTTTTTGATTAATAGCTACAACTAGTGATTAAGAACAAAAGAAGATCTTTTTACTTTGTTAGCTACAACTAGTGTTTAAGAATAAAAGAAGATCTTTTTAATTTATTAGCTACAACTAGTGTCTTAAAATAAAAAGAAGATCTTTTTAATTTGTTAGCTACAACTAGTTGGTTAAAAATGAAAAGAAAATCTTTTTAATTAATTAGCTACAACTAGTGTTTTAAAATAAAAGAAGATCTTTTTAAATTCATTAGCTACAACTAGTGTCTTAAAATAAAAAGAAGATCTTTTTAATTTTATTAACTACAACTAGTTGGTTAAAAAGAAAAGAAAATCTTTTTAATTAATTAGCTACAACTAGTGTTTTAAAATAAAAAGAAGATCTTTTTAATTTTATTAACTACAACTAGTTGGTTAAAAAGAAAAGAAAATCTTTTTAATTAATTAGCTACAACTAGTGTTAAAATAAAAAGAAGATCTTTTTAAATTCATTAGCTACAACTAGTGTCTTAAAATAAAAAGAAGATCTTTTTAATTTTATTAACTACAACTAGTTGGTTAAAAAGAAAAGAAAATCTTTTTAATTAATTAGCTACAACTAGTGTTAAAATAAAAAGAAGATCTTTTTAAATTTATTAGCTACAACTAGTGTCAATAAAAAGAAGATCTTTTTAATTTGTTAGCTACAACTAGTTGGTTAAAAATGAAAAGAAAATCTTTTTAATTAATTAGCTACAACTAGTGTTTTAAAATAAAAAGAAGATCTTTTTAAATTTATTAGCTACAACTAGTTGGTTAAAAATGAAAAGAAAATCTTTTTAATTAATTTACAACTAGTGGTTAAATAAAAAGAAGATCTTTTTATTATTACATTAGTTACAATTAAGTCCTACAACCAATCAATGGTTGTATTGTTCAACAATATGCCATATGTAAGTTTCTTAGTCCAATAACATACAACAAGAGTTTACCATACTAAAGTTATGATCTTTAGTGCTTGCTACTACTACTTTTCCTTTTTCCTCTTTTACTTACTACACATACCACACACTCAACCCAAAAAAACCAAAATAAAACAAGAATGTAGAAGAAGAAGAAGTCACACAACAACAACAAACAACCAAGCAAACAACAAAGAAACAAACAAAGATCAAATGAAGAAACCCCCACCTTTCCTAACTTGTTGGAAGAACTAGCCTTGCTACCTTCTCCTTCCCCTAAGCTTCCTTTTAGAAGTCTTCTATTACCTACAAAACAAAACTCTCTAATTAATTTGTTCTCTCTTTCTTTTCCTTTCCTTCTTTCTTTCTTTCTTTGGTTTTTCTAAAATGAGAGAAGGAGGTGAATGAGGGGTGTTTTATAAAAGGAGATGGGAGTGGTAAGTGCACCAAAATGGCACACAATAACCCTCAAGAAGAGGTGGCCGGCCTAGCTTTAGGGGAGTAGGGGGTGAGGTTTAGAGTGGTGAGGTGGAGGGAGGTGTTATGTGAGGGAAGGTTGCTTCTAGAAGGATTTAATCCTAATCTTGTGCATACAATTCTCTTTTAACCTTCTAATCAAACCCTAATTCTCTAATTGAGTAACCATGACAAGCACAAGTGTATTGTCCTAAAGTACATACTATATAATATACTAAGTGTCATACAATTATGTGTATGTGTACATGTATGTGTATACAAACAATCTTTTTATAAAATCCTCATAAAATTCCCAAAAATAATTTAATTTGGAAAATAATAGTAAAATGAATTTTATTACCAATTCGGAGAGTCGCGCTATCAATTTGATGCGCTTTGGTTGCGCATCGACCGATAGTTGCGCGTAGGTACTGTTTGCGGGCAAACCGGAGAAAAATCGCCAAAATAGTCCGACTTCGGAATTAAAATAAAATAATAATAAAATAATAATAAAATAATAATTTATATGAGTTAATATCCGTCCGGGATATTACACTGTCATTAACTGGATATTACTAAATTGTGTATGTTTTGCCTCAGTTGTCGGGTAGGAGGCACTCCTTTGGGCGCCGTTGTGCTGCTCGCTGAGGGTCGTGGGCCGAGGACATTAGGTCGAGGACCTACAGAGGTGTTAGCAATCAATGAATGTCGGTTCGCCGTGATTAGTTATTTTTTTTGACAGATCGGTTTGGGCTCAATCATTCGTTAGACACTATGCATGATTTGACAAACTCGCATGTTTTAGAAACCAATGTTATTTAAGATTGTATTTCTTTATTTTTCGCTTGAAGACCGAGTTGATGTTAGGGGTGATTCCCCATAATTCGACTTTTTCTAAGGGCCAGCACTAGGCGGTGATAACCAGGGTTGTCTCTTCCTGTCAACGGGATATCAGACCCGTATCTCACTCTGTTAATTCCTGAAGTACCGTGGTAAGAACGGGAGAGTTCCTATCGGATAGGGAGATTAGACCCTCGAGGCCGTAATATTCTTATGTTAAGTGGACATGAATGGACCTTGGGGCTGCGGTCCCATGAATCTTCGGGCCATGGATATGTGGTTGTGTATCTGTTAGATCGTCACGGCATTTGGTGTGATCCAGAACGGATTGGGGCACTAGTGGCAAACGGGAACACCACTTTGTTTAGCAGTAATAACTGTAGGATTCACCAGCCACGTTGTATCTATCAGGAACAGGTTGAGTATAATAGTAGAATGAATTGCATGGCGAGGGTTCGAAACCCTGGAACTGGAGAAGACGGCTTGATTTGGAGCGTATGTAGTTTGGGATGCATGCGTATCCAAAGTCTTGCTGACATTAGACTAAGTGCATCTGTTTTCTGTATATTGTGTACTATGCATTAGACTTCAGGTCATGACATACACTGACACTAGGAAATGAGGATGCATGTTTCTGTTTTCATTAAAGGTTGGTTGTCATTGCTAGTTGGAGATCGTTATTTTCTTATCAACATTGCGTCAGTATATGTACTGATATGCCCATTCAATTAGGTAATGGATATCGGGTCACGAGTGCAGGAGAACCCAAGACAAGCAGGGCATCCAAGTGGAGTAGCAATATACTTACCTACCATTCGAGCAGGTGCAGGATATAAGAGTAACGCATCGAAAGATTCGAGCTACAGGGCGCATCTCAAGGAAGTAGCATGACCGCTCGGTGGAGCTTCCAGTAGAGAGCATTTGATTACCGTTCTGGGTGGTAGACGGTAATCATTACATCTAGTATCAGAATTTGTAATAAGTTGATGTAATTTGTATTCCTTGTTATAAGAACAAGATATAAATATTTAATGTAATGACTTGATGGCAATTAAAAGTTTTTATTTTCCGTGTTTTCACTGTGTTGAGATGCATTTGAAGGAAAAAAATTCTGGTTTGTGACACGGATTTCCAGTACCGGGATCCAGGGCGCTACATGCATATTCAGAATTATTGGGATCGAGGCGACGCTCATGGGATATTCGTGTGATGAGGTGTCATTTTTCTTGCGTTGTGGGTTTCAATTTCAAGAATGATCGGGGTGTGAGGGAGTGTACCCAAAATCACTTGCGATGGGAAGTTAATTCTCAAGAATGATCGGGGCATGGTACAAGATACTCACAGAATACTTTAAATCTTAAAGTAATCATCGTGGTAGGATTAGTTGCATAACATGGGATTGAATCCTATAAAGTGGAGAACGATAAGGGCTTGCACCAAATCTATGTAGAGTGGGATGCATAGAATCCGACAAGTATGCATTAGCAATCATCATATGCATTTGTGTTTTCTTGACTTGTTCTATGTATGATTGCTTTCTGTTTCTTACACTTGACACTTAGCCTAGTTTCAGTTGATGTTTTATGCTTCATTTATTTTGTTTTATGTTCCATCTATTATTGCCATGTTGTTCTTGTTAATTATTATTTTCATGTATTAATTATCATTGTTTCTGATTACGAGGCTGGAAAGTATCACTATTACTATAGTTGACGTCAGTTATATTTAACTTACGTGCTTTCATTCAGATTTTTGCAAGTTTACAGTTATGGGTAAAGTTGAATTAAGAAAGAACTTGGAGTTAACTGAAATTATAATTCATAATATTGTAAAGAATTGTAATTTAAAGTGTTTTGAATTCCGTTGTGTTTGTAAAGAGTTGATGTAATAAAAAGTTTTAATTTTTCCTGTGTTTTGTACAATGTTTATAATTGCATTTGAAGTTGATGCTAGGAAATGTGCCACTTATTTCTAATTTTATTTATTGAAAATTCGGGGCGCTACATAAAGAGTTGTAAATGTTACTAACTGAAATATAAGAGTTCTAAAATTGACTATTTAATTTAATTTGTAAACAATTTCATGTTACCATTGATAAAATTAATGGATAAACATTTCTGGAAATTTAGAAATGCAAATTAGTGGTATTAATTATGATGTAAAGCAATAGAAATAAAAATAGTCAAAAGTGTTAAAAATGAGATTAAACAGAGAGTGGAGTTAAAAAGTTTTAAACTCTTATACTATAAGTATTGGCATTGGCTCTTGTGGCTAGCACAGGGACTAGCCCGCCAAGCGCTGCCATGTGTCGCGCTTGGGGGTTCTCTGGTCGCGGGTTCGAGCCTGGGAGGCTCTGCCTCTTTGGGATTTTTTTTTGAATAGAACTCAAATGGCGTGTTTGGGGTATAAAACAACTCAGTGTGCTTTTATCACAATTCGTGAGTAGCTCACTGGTTAGGGGTGACCCTTGAGGTTGCAGTTTGCCTGGGTTTGAATCCGAGTGTATTACTTTTGGGTTTCATTTTATAGTTTTTGGACATTTTTAATGTTTTAAAAATTGGGAAACTTCATAGAAATAATATAGAATATTATTAGAATACTTGGGAATTATTTCACATTATTCGACCAGATATTTTGGGGATTTAAAAGCCATATTCATGTATTAGATGAGTTTTTCAAGATTACAAAGAAAGTGTACATGACTAAAGATTTTAAGAGTTGGTTTATAATAAAATCAAACACATGGTTAGGAGATTAAAGATAAGGAATTTCAAGTGATTAATCTTAAAGATATTTTGTATTAAGAAGTGGTGATTTAATCTTAAAAAGGAATTTTTGTATTAAGAAATATACTTGAATTATATATAAACATGGTAAGGGTTGTATTAATCAAAAGAGCATTGAGAATTATCAAAGTGAATGAGTTTGGTTGATTACCCAAGAAATTGCTATCGAGTGAAGTTGTGAGGAATTGAATACTTCATGATTTATAAGCATAAAGAAAGTGAACAAAGGAGATGATGAATGAAATGTTTTGCTGAGGTTAGATATAACCTAACTAATCTCTATTATTGAAATGGTTGTTGGAATCTAGAGGCTGGGTGAGACACTTGGTAACCGGCAATTAATGAATAAAGAAATTTGAGATGTAGCCAGTATGGGCTAATGTTTCTCGTGTGTTGATTTATGTCCGGTAGGATAAGCTAGCTCAAGGTTGTGATAATTATAATTAAAACTTAATGATAGGCACTAGAAGAAGATATGATAGAAACAATGACAAACATGTCCGGTAAAGAATGTGCAGTTCCTAGGGGTCCGAGAATGAGGAATACGCCCGGTAATTTATGTATATAGGCTAGGGGTATGTCCGTCTATAATCGAAAAGGCCGGTAAAGAGTCTGCAGTTCATAGGAATGTTCGGGACGAACCTGATACGCCCGGTAAATCCACTGAGGCGGGCTAGGGGTAGGCCTGGTTCGTAGTTGTGAGAGATCGACTTGCTAGGTTTCATGGCTGAGGATACGCACGGTAAATCCACTGAGGTGGGCTAGGGTAGGCCGGTAAGGTCCAATATCCTGGGGATGCATCTGTTCGGTGACTACACAATGAAGTATATTCATTGGGTTAGGTTGCATGGCGTGGTATGTAAACCCTATAATGAGGATTTCCTTAAGAGCTTGCCCTCGGACCTATGTAGTATAGGATGCATAGAATTCGAACAAGTATGCATTAGTGTCATCGTAGTGTAATATCTGCATTAGGCATTAAGTCATATCATACACTGACATGTGTAGGATAGTCAGTTTTCACACTTTGTTGTGCATTCAAGTTTGTGTTTGCTAAAGTAAGAGAATCTCTGTATTATAGCATTGCGTCAGTTGTATGCAATTGTCGTGCCCACAGTTTTTCAGTGCGAGACTTGGATTGGAAAAAGGCATAAAGATGAACTGATTCTAATGATTACTTTCAGATTAAAGTTGTATATTTTTGTTGTAACAACAAACCATGTGTAAATGAAAAATTTTAAATTCCTTGTAAAATTGTACGAATTTGAAGTAAAAAATCCTGTTGTGCTATGAATTACATGTAAATAGAATTCGGGACGTTACAGAGTGGTATTAGAGACGACTTCAATGAGTAGTAAAAAATTATAAGGACGACACATTAGGGTGGACATTAGAGTGTGAGTGTCAGTTTGGAGTCATAAATGATATAGTTGTTGAACTTGCATTCATGATACTCTCTTCTTATACATTGATGTGATATTGTATGCGAGCATGTTTTTCCTTGGTATCAGAGTGGCGCAGTGGAAGCGTGGTGGGTTTGAACCCACATTCATGATACCTTGCACGTAGACTAACCTTTCAATTTTATTTTTCTTCGTGTATTTCCCTCGTAGTACTTTTCATCTTTAACGTTTAATATATATTTTTTTCAAATAATTATTTTCTTATACTATTAATTTACTTTTATATTTATTATTTTATCTACAATCCTTATTCTTAATCTTTTAAGTTTGACTTACTCGTTTTCTTTCCTGATGTTTTATCCTCCTCACTATTATGCTCTTTTACGTTGCTTATTTATTTTTTCTATTACTTTTATAGTTTCGAATTACTACTTATTAAATTATTTTTAAGATTATCATTCTCCTTAGTTATTATTCCTATTAGATTTTTGAATTTTAATTTTGTATGTTTACATTCACTTAACAAATACTTTGCTTTCATGATATTATATTTTACAATTATCTTATATTGTCTATACTTTTAACTGAATTTCACGCTCGTATATTTTTCAAATTTTTATCCAATAGTCTTCTCTTAAATTTCTAGTTCAAATTTTATCTCGTAATATATAGTACTAGTTCAGTTTGCAATTTTAATCATTCTACCGATTAGTACTTTGATATATTTTTTATTTCTAAGCCTATTAATAGTTTATCAAAGTATCTATGGACTATGCTTTTCTTTAGTCTTTCTAATTGCTTTGTTTTCCAAACTCTTTCACAATTAACGACTTAATTTATATTTTCCTTTTATCTAATACTTTACCTAATATTATTTTTGTATGCAAATTTCTTTCAATCTATACTATCTTCTATGGTCACGTTTCTTTTTTTATACTATTTTTGTAGTTTTTCTTGTTCCGTTCTTATAAATATTGATACTCATAGTTTTCTTATATAAGTTTAACTTGTTTTCCACATTACATACTGCATTTGTTTCTTGGTATTGACCGTTTTTCTATATGCAATAATGATTATTTTGGTGTATACAAAATACAACTTTTACCCTTGTAATATCTGAGGACAGAACTGCTCGGGGGGGGGGGGGGGGGGGAGTGCAACACCCCGCAAAATTGAGTTATGACAATTTTACCCATCGTGCATGTGTATTTTGTACCGTTACGGGTAATATCCGTAACACATTTTAATATAATTATCATACGTATTTTGTATTTTGACTATTTATTCATTTTCCAACTTCTCAAAATTCATTCTTATCCTATTTGAGTCAACTCAAACATTAATTTTTCAATCTTTGTATTTTTACGTGCATTGCACGTGCTTTCAATACACGTGTCAATTACGTATATTCTACCGTTACATGTAATATTGTCTATGTGTTCTAATTATTTATTTTATAACTTGTCCAAATTCTTTTTATACACTGAATTTCATTTCTCTCCTATTTTGATCCAAATATTTTTATACGTGCAGTGCACGTGTTTTCTATGTACGTGTTGATTACATTGTTGTACATATAGAACTAATGAAATCTATTTTTTGTATGTTGTATTTAGATTATTTATAAACATTTTTCCCTTGATAAAATCTATTTCGTATTTGAATATTTATTTTACGTGCGATGTACGTGTTTGCAGCGCACGTGTCGGTTGTATTCTCTTTCAAAATAAAATTTATGAAGTGTGTGTGTTTATTTTTATTCATGCATGAAAACTCTAATTTTAATTAAATTAAACTAGTTTTATTTAAATACATATTATATATTTTAACATATGCTTTTAATTTAAATAAAATTATTAATAAATTGTGTGCACGTAGCACGCACATGCACGTGCTTTCTCCACTTAGTTTTGGCTGGCCGGAAATGTTTGGAGAGTGAGTGGGGTGTGAGTTGAGTGAGTGTGTAGTTAATTAGGCTTAGTAGGTTAATTAATTTAACTTATATTAATTAATTAATTAATTTTCCTTTATAAACCCAACCACCCCTTTGGCCTTCATCCGCAAAACTAAAAAAAAAAAAATGAAATTGTGTTCACTGTGCTGCTGAAATGCTTTGCTGGAGATTTTGATTTTTTTTCTTTTGGAGCACGATTTTCGAGGAGAAGTGGAAAGCATTTTAGGAGTTTTATTTGCTTGGAAAATTCTTCAAATAGGTTGGTGTCTCTTTTACTTTCTAAATTATTGTAGGATGCATGTGTAGGTAGTTTGTGCTTGAAATTGACAATTTATATGAGTTCTTTAATTACTTTGGTGGTGCATATTGTGTTGTTATCTAGACTTTTTAGTAGAAATAAAATATGAGAAAGTAAATGCATGCTAGATAAAGAATTTTAGTATAGAGTTATCATGATGATTAAACTATGACTTTATTAGAGGGTTTTGTAATGATGTCATGAGGGGATCATGTTTATGATTTGTGTATGTATGTAAAATTGTAACTAAGAAAATCATATAAAGATAGGGGTGGATTATAATTTGAAATGATGGGGAGAATTTTTCATAAATTCAGATTAATCAATAGAAAAAAAATATATTAAAGCTAGTTTTGGTTTAAAGAGTAATTAATGTTACTAATTGAAATATAAGAGTTCTAAAAGGTACTATTTAATTTAATTTGTGAACAATTTCATGTTACCATTGATAAGATTAAGGGATAAGCATTTCTGGAAATTCAGAAATGCAAATTTGTGGTATTAATTATGATGGAAAGCAATAGTAAAAAAAAATAGTCGAAAGAGTTAAAAATGAGATTAAACAGAGAGTGGAGTTAAAAAGTTTCCGCTCTTATTGCTAGCGTCGGCTCTTGTTGCTAGCGCAGGCGCCAGCGTGCCACCACTGCCACGTGTCATGCTTGAGGGTTCTCTGGTCACGGGTTCGAGCCTAGGAGGCTCTGCCTCTCTGGGATTTTTTTTTTTTGAATAAAAATCAAATGGCGTGTTTTGGGTATAAAAGCAACTCAGTCGGCCTTTATCACAATTCGTGAGTGCCTCACTGGTTTGGGGTGACTCTTGAGGTTGCTATTGGCCTGGTTTGAATCCGGGTGTATTACTTTTGGGTTTCATTTTATTTGTTTCGGAGATTTTTCATGTTTTAAAAATTGGGAAACTTCATAGAAATACTATAGAATATTATTAGAATATTTGAGAATTATTTCACATTATTCGAACAGATATTTTGGGGATTTAAAAGCCATATTCATGTATTATATGAGTTTTTCACGATTACAAAGAAAGTGTACATGACTAAAGATTTTAAGAGTTGGTTTATAGTAAAATCAAACACATGGTTAGGAGATTAAAAATAAGGAATTTCTAGTGATTATTCTTAAAGAGATTTTGTATTAAGAAGTAGTGATCTAATCTTAAAAATGGATTTTTGTATTAAGAAATATACTTGAAGTATAGATAAACATGGTAAGGGTTGTATTAATCAAAAGAACATTGAGAATTATCAAAGTGAATGAGTTTGGTTGATTAGCCAAGAAATTTCTATTAAGTGATGCTGTGAGAAATTGAATACTTCATGATCTATAAGCATAGAGAAAGTGAACAATGGAGATGATGAATGAAATGTTTTGTTGAGGTTAGATATAACCTAACTGATCTCTATTATTGAGATGGTTGTTGGAATCTATAGGCTAGGCGAGACCCTTGGTAACCAGCAATTTATGAATAAAGAAATTTGAGAAGTAGCCAGTATGGGCTAATATTTCTCGTGTCTTGATCTAAGTCCAGTAGGGTAAACTAGTTCTAGGTTGTGATGATTATAATTAAAACTTGAAGATAGGCACTAGAAGAAGATATGATAGAAACAATGACGAACATGTCTGATAAAGAATGTGCAGCTCCTAGGGGTCTGAGATCGAGGAATACGCCCAGTAAATCCATGTATATGGGCTAGGGATATGCCCGTCTATCATCGGAAAGGCCGGTAAAGAGTCTGTAGTTCCTAGGAATGTTCGGGACAGACATGATACGCCCGGTAAATCCACTGAGGTGGGCTAGGAGTAGGCCGGTAAGGTCCAATATCCTAGGGGTGCGACTCTTCGGTGACTACGCATTGGAGTATATTCATTGGGTTAGGTTGCATGGCGTGGGATGTAAACTCTATAATGAGCAGTACTTTAACGGCTTACCCTCGGACCTATGTACTATGGGATGCATAGAGTTCGAACAAGTATGCATTAGTGTCATCGTAGTGTAATATCTGCATTAGGCATTAAATTATATCATACACTGACATATTTAGGATAGTCAGTTTTCACACTTTGTTGTGCATTCAAGTTTGTGTTTGCTAAAGTAAGAGAATCGTTGTATTATAGCATTGCATCAGTTGTATGTAACTGTCGTGCCCACAGTTTTTCAGTGCGAGACTTGGATTGGAAAAAGGATAAAGATGAATTGATTCTGATGATTACTTCCAAATTAAAGTTGTTGAATGTTAAAGTTGTATAATTCTGTTGTAATTTCCGCTGTGTATATTTGTAACAAACCATGTGTAAATGAAAAGTTTTAAATTCCTTGTAAAATTGTACAAACTTTGAAGTAAAAGTTCTTGTTGTGCTATGAATTACATGTAAATGGAATTCAGGGCATTACAGTTCATTGGAGTATTTCCTTGTATCAATTTAGTGCTTTCACTGACTTGAGCTTCGACAATGGCGGATGGCAGGAGTTTGTTGGAGGATGTGCGTGAAACAACTCAAGTTCTTGGTGAGCAGCTGCAAGCGCTAACAAGTGATGTTGCGCAGAAGAAATTATTCTCCAAGTTGTTTCATCGATTTGCATCCATGGAAGAAAACTTGGGTTATAAATTGTTTGGTATCATTGGAGAATCCAGTCAGTGTAAGATCATTTCCCTCATCTTTGCATCATGATAATCACTTAAAAAATCCTCGACTAGATTTTCCTAGATTTGATGGTAGTAACCCTATGGAATGGTTGTTCAAAGTTAATCAATATTTTGCATTTCATAAGACACCTCAACAACAAAAACTTCACATAGTGTCATTTCATCTAGATGGGAGAGCGTTAGCCTGGTTTCAATATAAGTATGAAAATTGTGATTTTCTTAACTGGGAGGTGTTTGTGAAGGAGATAGATATTAGATTTGGGGTTTCTCCATTTGTGGATCATGTAGGGCAATTATTTAAGTTGACCCAAACTACTTCACTAGTAGATTATCATGATCAATTTGATATGCTAATCAACAAGACCAAGGGCCTATCTGATAGTCACGTTTTGAGTAACTACATATCTAGATTAAAGTCTGAAATCCGTAGAGAAGTATTAGCTCATAAAACACTAACCCTAGCAGATGCAATTGGGCTAGCTAGACTCCAAGAAGATAAAGTTACTGAGAATAGATATCAAGGTAGTTGTGGGAGCTATCCAAGACCACCATGGAAACCTCCACCACCCGATACACTTCCCCCTCTATTGCCAACTCTAGGACCTACTAAGCACACACAGAACCAAACTCAACAGTAAAAATTTGTAGTGAGAAAGATACCACTAACAAAGTGGGCATCTAGAAAAGCGAAGGGGCTATGCTTCAATTGTGACGAAAAGTATGTACCTGGTCACAAGTGTCAGCGAAATTTTTTAATGCTATTAACTGAAGAAAGGGATGAAAGTAGCATTGCAACTACTTATATACAATACACTTTAGATTACAGTGTTCAATATGAAGTTTGCACTGATGATGCAGTAGCACTAGAGATTTCCTTTCAAGGTTTTTCAAGTCAAAAATCATTGAGGACTTTAAGGGTTCAAGGCACTATTGCTAATCACTCAATACAAATATTAACTGATTCTGGCAGCACTAACAACTTCATGCAGGAGAGATTAGCCAACTTTTTGAATTTGCCAATACAACCAGCTACTCATTTTAAAGTGATGGTAGGGAATGGGCAGACATAACGAATTGAGGGGAAGTGCTTAGGAGTTCCATTGGTAATTCAGGGCCATTCTTTCTTGATTGACTTTTATATACTACCTATCCATGGCTCAAATGTGGTCTTGGGCATACAATGGCTGAGGTTGCATTGTAAAATTGTTAATGACTATAGTTAGATGACTATGGAGTTTATGTCTGGTGACAAGAAAGTGTTAATACAAGGAGGTGAAGTTCAAGGGCCTTCTTAGATATATCTCAAATAACTGCGAAGAGAAGTCACTACAAATGCAATATGTGATTTTTTTTCACTTGGTCCTGCAGGAAGATCATCAAGAGCAACTATTACTTCTAGATATTTTGAAATTGATACAACAGTATGCACCATTGTTTAATGAAGTGAGTGGGTTACCTCTGACTAGAGAATTTGATCACTCCTTGCATTTGATTCCTGGAATGGTCCCTACAAATGTCAGACCCTATAAGTATCCACATTTTGAAAAAAAAATGAGATAGAAAGGCAAGTGACAAAAATGCTACAAGAGGGAATTATTCGACACAGTAGAAGCCCATTTTCCTCACCAGTAGTCTTGGTAAAGAAGAAGGATGAGACTTGGAGATTTTGTGCCGACTGTAGAGCTCTAAACTCAATCACTATACGAGATCAATTTCCCATACCTACTACAGGATGAGCTCTTTGATGAGCTGCATGGAGCAATTTTTTTTAGCAAGTTGAAACTCAGAGCTGGGTACCATCAGATCGGGGTAAAAGCTGAGGATGTGGAAAAGACTGCCTTTCATACACATGAAATCCACTATTAACTCTTGGTGATGCCCTTTGGCCTCATAAATGCACCATCAACCTTCTAGGCTACCATGAAGTCCATTTTCAAGCAGTGTCTAAGAAAGTTTGTTTTGGCTCTTTTTTTTATGACATACTGGTATACAGTGAAGATTGGCCTTCTCATTTACAACATTTATCTATAGTAATGATAGTTTGGGAGCAAAATCAATTTTTTGTTAAGAAAAGTAAATGTGAATTTGGTAAGCAGCCCTTGGAGTATTTGGGGCACTTGATATCTGTAGAGGGTGTTCAGGCATGTCCCTCAAAGGTAGCAACTATTAAAGAATCGCTAATTCCAAAAACAATCAAGCAATTGAGGGGTTTCCTGGGATTAGCTGCTATCTATAGAAGATTTGTGAAAGGCTATGCATCCAAAGCTGCAGCACTAACTGAGTTATTGAAGAAGGAATCATTCATTTGGAGTATTGAAGCTGAACAAGCTTTTAATCAACTCAAAGAAACTCTGCAAAACACCCCTATACTAACACTGCTAGGTTTTTCAAAGCAATTCACTGTAGAAACTAATGCTTCTGGGAAGGGAATCGGTGCAGTACTTCAACAAGATGAACATCCAATTGCATTTTTAGTAAAGTCATGTCCCCGAGAATGTAATCAGCCTCCACATATATAAGGAAAATGTTTGCAATTATGGAAGCAATTAAGAAATGGAGGCAGTACTTACTTGGGAGAGAGTTCACCATATGCACATATCACCAAATCCTACACCACATGGTCAATCAAATTATTCAAACTACCGAGCAATAGAGATGGATTTATAAGCCAACTGGATACAATTTTAAAATTGTCTATAAACCTAGGAAGGTAAATTCAGCTAATGACAACTTGTCGAGGTTACCTAGTGATGAAAGTGGTGCATTAATGACAACAATTTCAATTCCACAACCTGAAATTTGTGATCAAATTAGAGAAGAAGTGAAAAATGATCCTGAGTTAGCGAAGCCTATTCAAGAGCTCACATTAAATCATGCAGCTAGTCCTTCAGTGATTATGCGAGAGGGATTGTTGCTCAGTAAAGGCAGAGTGTTAGTTTCAAAGAATCTCAGATGGTTGATTATGCAAGAGTGGCATTCATCTGCTGTGGGGGGTATGCAGGCATAGAGAAGACCTTGGCCAGAATTAAAGAATCATTTATATGGGAAGGAATGTACAAAGATGTGCATCAATTTGTACATGAGTGCCCCATATGTCAGCAGACAAAGTATAACACATCAAAACCTGGGGGGTTACTACAACCATTACCAATATCAGAGCAGATATGGGCTGATATTTCAATGGATTTTATCATGGGTTTGCCAATGTCTCAAGGTAAGTCTGTCATTTTAGTAGTGGTTAATATGCTATCGAAATATGCACACTTCATACACATTTCACTGCAGCAAAAATAGCATCACTATTTTCTACTAATATAATAAAGTTACATGGTATTCCAAAGTCAATTTTATCTGATAGGGATCCCATATTTCTCAGTCACTTTTGGAAAGAGTTGTTCAAATTGCAGGGCACCACCTTGAAGTTAAGCACTGCATATCATCCACAAACGAATGACCAGACAGAAGTGGTCAGCAGGGTATTGAGCAATATCTGAGAGCATACACTAGTGAAACACCAAAGCAATGGGCCAAGTTCGTGGATTTAGAAGAATATTGGTATAACACTTCAATGCACTCATTAAGTGGCTTTACTCCTTTTGAAATTGTATATGGAAGAAAACCCCCTTGTGTGCTTGATTATATTCCAGGCATGTCACTTAATAATGTTTTAGAAGAAGAGCTCAAGAGCAGATCAGAGGTCCTGACCAAGTTGAAGTAGAACATATTGCAGGCTCAGTTGCGAATGAAATAGAAGGCTGATATGCAAAGAGTGGAGAAGCAATTTAGTGTAGGAGATTGGGTGTACGTGAAGCCTCAAGCCTATAGACAACAATCTCTTTGTCAGAGGCAGTGTCAAAAACTAGCAAAGAGAAACTATGGCCCTTATGCAGTGGAGAAGAGAATTGGGAAAGTGGCATATCAGCTACAATTGCCGGCAGAATCAAAGATACATCAAGTTTTTCATGTGTCTCTTTTAAAGAAAGGGAATAGGAGATCCTACAACATTGGTACCTTCAGTTCTTCCATCAAGTCCAGATGGCGATACTCTTTATTTTTAGCCAACTACAATAATAGGGAAAAGATCTATGAAGATAGGGAATAAATTGCAAAATCAGGTGTTGGTGCATTGGGAAAGTCTATCAAGTGAAGAGAATAGCTGGGAAGATGAAGCATCTATAGAGAAAGCTTTTCCACAACTGCATTGGAACCTTGAGGACAAGGTTCAAGCTAAAAAGGGCTATTGATATAGTAACTGATACAAATATATCAGATACTATTGAATTTGCAGATAAGGAGAAGAGGGGCATGAGAATTAAAGCAAAGCTTGGACATTTGAGAGATTACATATGCACATAATATACACGTGCTGGTCTAGTGTATTTGAAGATGAATTAGGCGGGAAAGAGTCATCACGTGGGAAATGCTCAGTGTAGGTAAGGGAGTATAAATAAGAGTGATGGGTTAGGAAGGGAGTATAAATAAGAGTGATGGGTTAGGAATAGGATAGCTAACTTTTGTAACAAACTTTTGTCCTCATCTGATTTCTTCCTCTAAATCTCATATTCTGTTCTTCCCCAAATTATTGTGTAAACCCTAATCTTTCTCTATTAATTTTGAAATTAGCCACAAATTGCTTGTATTGGATTTGATATTCTGAATTTGGTAATAGAAGAGTATTGCTCTGTTCCATTGGAGTATTTCCCTGTATCAGTATATTCTATATGAATCATATAGATAATAACTTCAAGTGTGTTTTTATAATTTTCCTACTAATCACTAGCAAATTATATACACATTATAAGGACTATAATTTTTTCACATATGAATGAAAAAAAATTAAAAAAGAACTTAATTCGGTAACACCAATAGTTGCATTATATATATATATATAGATAGATAGGGTAAAAAGGATATGGGCAACTTGCTCATTTAGTAATTGAGCAAGTGATTATATGACATGCATGTGATACATTGGACAACTAACCATTTTAAGGATTTTCCAATCACATGCATGCCACATCATCAATTGCTTATTTATTAAGCAAGTTGTTCATACCCCTTTTTCCCATATATATATATATATATATATATATATATATATATAAATAATGAAAATATAGCGTTAATAATTAGTAAATAATGATCACATGCACATGCTCTTTATATGACTTTCAAATGTTTGTAATTGAAAATTTTAATTTTTTATTTTCCTTCTAACAAAACCATCCTCCATCCTCCATCCTCCATCCTCCATTCTTCTTCCGTCAGATCCGGCCCTTCCAGTGTTTGTAGTCCCCGACTCCGTTCATTAAAATTGCTCCTCTCCTCGCCATCTCCAAACCCTTTTCTTCCCCTTTCCCCTATCGAAATCTCGTCTTATTCGTCCTTTTTTCCCGTCTGGTTCTAGTTTCTTCGGCGCCCCAGTTCTTTGAGCTGCTCCCCCTCCCCTTTCCTCGACTATTATCGGCGTGCGGTTTCGAATCGTGCGTCCTCCTCCCGCTCTGTCGCTGGGTGGTGTTTCCCCCTTCTTCCTCCCCTCCATTCGCGCTCCTAGGCGCATCTGCAGTTTGGCTCCTTTGGTGTTTGGCGCTTCATCCGTTGGGCCTTCGAAGGTGTGGAGTTCTCTTTTTAACGGTCCATCGCCGCAGGTAGTCTCGCTCTCGGCGTCGCCACTGTAAGTATTCTTCCCCTACCCCATTTATTTCCGTGTTCTGGTGAGCGTGAGTTCGGTTTGATCTGTATTGTTTTGGCGGTGTTTCGGAGTTTGTTTTGCTTCAGAGCGGCCGTTACGCCGGAGCTCTTCTATCTCTCTCTTGGGGGTTGCGTAGTAGCTCAGCCTCAGGAGTATTCTCTTTGGAGTCTTTCATCGTGATTTTCCCCCTGGTAGCGTTGATTGTGCGCTTTATTACCGTGGGTGTAGTTATTCATTCCCTCGGTGATTGTTGGGTGTGTGGGATTCTCTCCTTCATCCCCTCCCCTTCTTTTTCGCTTAAGCGAACCTTTCTATCTACCTTACTCGTTCTAATTGTTTCGATAGTCTATCCTCCCTTAGTTCTTAGCCACGCGAGTCCTTGCACATCGTGCTTGCGTTCTTCAGGATTTCGTCTTTAGTTTCCCCAGATTTGGTCTATTGGATCGGGGTGTTTTTGTTTGGTGGTGGCTACGCAGTGCCACTCCATTTTCTGTTCTCTGAGAGACCTCTTATTGCTTGTTGGGCTCTTGTCTCTCTCTGTCAGTTTTAGGCCCATGGAACTTACGTGGGTTCAAGTGGTTAAAAAATCCAAAAAAATTAATAACTTCCATCTCTTGATTGATGGTGGGCCGAATTTGAAGCACTCCTCTTGGCCCAGAGAGCCGAAGCTTCCCAGAAGTTTCCCTCTCACTTCCTCCCGCCCAATCACTTCCTCCCGCCCAATCACTTCTAAGTTCTCCCCATCATCTTCTCGTTCTAAACGAGGATCCTTCCACTCCCCTATCTCTTGTTTCCGCTGCCTTCAAGCAGGTCACGTAAAAAAATTCTGTTCGGCAGCTATGAAGTGTCTTTTCTGCTTAAAAGAAGGTCATTCCCGCTCCAAATGTTTTGCTCTTCAAAGATTACTGGGTCTGTCCTTCGGGGTACCCATCTCGGATCAGGTCCTTGCTGCGATTGATCTTCCAGCTTTGCAACTTAAGCTGTCGTCGAATCCCTCCCTTTCTTCGTCTTCCAAGAAAGCCCTATCCAAATCGCCGATCCTTCCCACCCCTCCGCTCAGCAAGCGACTGGTTGATCCGTCCGTTCTTCAATCGGCTTCCGTAGTCTCCGTTCCTGTCCCCCCTTCCAAACCAATCATGCTTCAGGTCTTTATCCCTAAATCCGACCTCTCAGATCGTTTGAGATCTTTCGATACTTATGGGGCCATATCGTTCAGTGGCGGTTCTATCCCCATTTTCACCCTCAACTCTTTTCTCTGTATATCTTGTAATGTGAAGGACTGGGATTGGTATCTTAGCACATGTTCGAACGGGGACATTGTGATCGATGCCCCTCCCCTAAGTTACTTCAGGACCTCATTGAAAAGTCCTCACTATCGATCGGCTCAATCTCTTTAGCTATTCGAAAATGGGTCCAACAGACTACTTCTAGTTCTACCCCCCAAATGCGCTCGGCGATTGTTACCCTGTTGGGCCTACCTCCGTTCTGCGATGCGCTGCACCGTATGGGTGATCTGGTGAAATGCGTAGGTAACATCGCTAGCATTTCTTCTGTTTCCAAGCTTGCTTCTGGCTGTTTGCAAGTAGAAGCCACTTTCGAGATCTCTGATCAGCAAGCTCGCATTGAGGCCTTTGTTCTTCAAGACGGTTTTATTAATTTTCCTGTGACTGTCCAATACCATGGTCCCTCTCCTGCCATTGTTGCAGATAAGAGCATTTCTACTCTTCCTCATCCTGTTGCCTCTCTACCATCCCCGGCTACCTCTGCATTCCACCCGGGTTCTGATGTGTCCTCTAAATCTCATTGGAAAGTTCCCTGCAAGGCTTCAGCGAAGAAAAAATTCCAAGTTCCGAACAAGTCTCCCTTCCCTGGTAGTAAGGCGAAGATCTCTCCGGCCAAACCTCCTAACTTGGTATGGATTAACCCCGAGCGCCAATCTTCTCAGTTGGCTAAGCCAGTTCCCAAGCCCCTCCCTCTTCCGAATGTCTCATCCGTTCTTCCTGCCGAGAGTGGTGAGGTTAAGCCTTCCCCTCCCGCAGTGCAGCCGTCGGCTTATGCCTCTCTTCCAGCCCCCAATCTTTCTAGCTCGGCTTCTGATTGGCCGAAATGGGAAATTAATCCTCATTTCGAGTCTGATTGGCAATTATTCCAAAAGCAAGCTCATCTTTCATCCATTACTTCGGCTGACCCCAAGCTCCCCCTCATTAAGATCAAAAGCGATAAGCCTGCGAAAACCCCAGCGTGGACAGATTCTGATAATCTCCTGGAGGAGGAAGAAGAGGATCGCAAAAAGGATTTAGCCAATTATAAGGTATGTTCCTATTTAGATGTTATTTCCACTTTTGTTAAATCATTTAGTATGCTTTCTGTTTCATACTGTTTGGTGGGGTTTGGTGGTTTCAGCAGTCGGTTTATTCACCAACCGAGTTGTTATTCCTCCTTTGTTCTATTTAAAAAAGGAAAATGTTCTACTTCTCCGATTTTTAAGTATGCGATGCACGCATCTTTAAGTGTTTTCCTGCCCTTAGTTGGCGCTAATTTTTTTACTGGTCTATTTCCCTCTTCGGAGTCGAGGATATTAGCCTCGTCCAGTCTCTCCCTATCTAACCCGTTGCCCTCTAACTATCTTTCTCCCCCAAAAGTTTCGGTGGGTCAGCACACAGCTACCATGATTTCGCTCAATAGTTGGTCCAGGACTGGCCATCTTTCGACCTCCAACTCCAAACCCCGCATCATCCGTTCCAGTGCTCGCTTGCGAGCTAAATCATCTGTTGTTTTCCCCCAGACTCTTTTAGCAGATTGCTCCCCATCCTCTAAGGATGACTCTCTAAATCCGCCTCTAGGCTCGATTTTTCATCTTCAATTCGATCATTGTTCTGATAGTGAGCTTGTAGCTGACTCATTGTCTTTAGGCTTCAAGCCTCTATCTTCCCCGTCTTCTCTAGCTAATACCATCAGGCACATAGAAAGATCTAGAGTTAGAGAGTTCAAAGGTTTTTAATGATTACACTATCTTGGAACATCAGAGGACTTAACTGTCCCGATAAACAAAGATCAGTATATCAGATGATTTCCTCTTCTCGTTGTGACCTAATCTCCATCCAAGAATCGAAACTTGATTCTTTATCTCCTTCAATCCTGAGATCGATTGGAGGCAACTTGATGTCGAAATGGATATCCTTAGACGCCTTAGGTGCGAGGGGAGGCATCCTCTTTGGCTTCAAAGAAGCTTTATTTTCTGTTCAGTCTATTTTACACCTCAACTACTTTCTCGTTGTTCAACTTTTATGGATTCCTCTTAATATCAATCTGACGGTTATTTCAGTTTATGGTCCATCTTCTTCCCTAGGCCGTCCTCTGTTCTGGAACGAATTTCAATCTCTTCTACCCTTCTCGAACGGGTTGTGTATATTTTGTGGGGACTTTAATGTCACCCGTTTTGCTTCTGATAGATCTACCCCATCGTCTAATGGCAATCACCGTTTCAATGATTGCATCAGATCTTTACAACTTCATGACATCCCCTTGTCGGGTAGATCTTTCACTTGGTCTAACCTTCGCCATCACCCTTTGATGGCGAAACTCGATCGTTTCCTTGTATCCAACGATTGGATAGACCGTTTCCATAACTCGTTCGCGCAAGCCTTACCAAACCCCTCTTCCGACCACGTGCCCATTGTGCTCTATTCCGACTTTCTCTTCCCCCGACATCATCAATTTAGATTTGAAAAATTCTGGCTGGAAGACCAGGTTTTCGTTAACCTTGTCTCTGAATGTCTATCGGCAATCTCGGGATCTTCCGGATTGGGATCCATTCTTCTTAAACTTCATGCGATCAAATTCGGTTGTAAGATTTGGAGAAATGAAAGACAATTCAACACCAATTTTCTTAAAAAGTACCTCCTATCCACCATTGAATCTATTGACAAAATGGAGGAACAAGCCCCTATCTCGATTAATTTGTTCAACGAACGGCGTTCTTGTAAATCGGAATTTTCGGATATCCTCTGCCAAGACCACTTGAAATGGGCTTAAAGAGCCAAATTTCGGTGGCTCAAAGAAGGGGATTGCAATACCGCTTTTTTCCACAATTTTGCTTCCCATAGGCAAAGATGTAACCACATCTCTTCCATATCTCAAGATGGAACGGATATTTCTTCGATTGAGGATATCCACCAGTCTTTCCTGCGTTTCTATAAAAACCTCCTTGGCTCACCCAAACCTAGGACTCTGAGCCTAGACTGGGAGCAGCTTTACGGAGAGGTGAACCACGATCTGTCTGCACTCGAATCTCCATTTTCAATGGACGAAATCAAAGCTGCGGTTTTTGCCTTAAAAAGCGATGCCGCGCCTGGGCCGGACGGTTTCCCGGCCTTTTTCTTCCAAAAATTTTGGTTTTGGTTAAAAGATGACCTCTTCTGTATGTTTGCTGACCTCCATTCAGGTTCATTCTCCTTCGATCGCATCAATTATGCGCATATAGTTCTTATCCCTAAAGTCCTTGGAGCCAACACGGTTGCGAATTTTAGACCGATTAGTCTCATCAATACCACGTTCAAAATCATTATGAAGGTCCTCTCGGCTAGGCTCGGTGAAGCTATTCCCCCCCTTATCGATGCTGCCCAATCGGGTTTCATTAAAAATAGATTCATTCTTGATAGTGTGGCTGCGGCCCAAGAAATTATCTCTTATTGTCATAAGTCCAAGACTGAGGGGATCCTCCTCAAATTGGACTTTCAAAAAGCGTACGATAACGTTTCTTGGGAGTTCCTCTTTGATATCCTTATCCATAGGGGTTTCGGGCCCAAGTGGATAGCTTAGATTAAATCCAGCCTATTCGCGGGAACTTCCTCCATCCTCATTAACGGATCGGAGGGTCACAAATTTAAAATCAAATGTGGTCTTAGGCAAGGTGACCCTCTTTCTTCCCTCCTTTTCTCGTTGGTTGCTGACGTGTTCAGCAAGCTCCTTCGCAATGCTTGGGAAACCCGGGTGATTGATGGACTGGGTGGTTCCCGTTTCTTCAACGGTGTACTGAATCTTCAGTACGCCGATGATACCATTATTCTAGCCAAGCCGAATCCTCATACTCTGAGGAATCTGAAACTGCTTCTCTACTGTTTTGAGCTCGTCTCAGGTCTATCAATCAACTTTCATAAATCTTCTGTCATTTGGTTAGGAGGATCTCCTAACAGACAGAACGAAATCTCTGAATTCTTCAATTGTCCGATCGCCTCGTTCCCGGTAACGTATTTAGGTATCCCTCTGAGGTGGGGTATGCTTCATAAATCGGACTGGTCCCCTATGATCGACAAGATTGAATCCAGACTTTCGATTTGGTCAGGTAGGCAACTTTCTCGAGGTGGTAGACTTATCCTGATCAATTCAGTTCTATCTTCTATCCCCCTGTACATGATGTCTTTCTACTTCCTCCCGTCTTGGGTGATCAAAAGAGTTGACCAGATCAGGAGCAATTTCCTTTGGTCTGGATCTTCCAATTTCAAACCGGGATCTCATCTGTGTAACTGGAAGCGCATTTGCTCCTCGAAAATCGCGGGAGGTTTGGGGGTGTTAGACCTCAGGCACCAAAACCTGGCATTACTTGGTAAATGGATTTGGAGATTTCTCACCTTAGAGGATCTTCCCTGGATCAATTGTATCAAATCCTATTATCGTTATTCCAATGATTGGTGGAATTTTCTAGGCCAGCCTCCTAGACTCTCATCTACCTTTTGGAAAGGCATTTGGAAAGCTTCAGAGGCTTTTCTTTGTGGTTTAAGCCACGGTTGCGCCGAGGGCTCTAGGACTAGGTTCTGGACCGATAGATGGATTGGTCAATCCTCTTTAGCAACCGTTTTCCCTTCTATTTTCCGGTTGGCTACCAACCTGCTCGCTTTGGTATCCGACTACCTCAATATCATCGATGGTATTAGGGTATGGTCGATTCCCCTTTCGGCCGAACTCCCTCCCCCTTTAACCCATGATTGGAATGAGCTGGGTGTCATTCTCTATAATGCGGTTTGGTATGACAAAGAGGTCCTTTTTTGGCGATGGAATTCGTTAGGGATCTTCTCTGTCCATTCTTTCTATCAATTCCTCAATTTTAGAGGCACGATATCTCCTTTCTTCGATCTAGTCTGGAAGACTTGTGCTCCTCTGAAGGTCAAAATTATGGTTTGGTTGGCTCTCAACAATAAACTTCTAACGGTTGACAACCTCAATAAAAGAAATCTAGCTTGGGGCCAATTATGCCCCCTGTGCAACGCGGAGCACGAGAGTGCTAATCATTTGTTCCTAGACTGCGATTTCTCCCGGTCTCTTTGGAAAATTTCCGTCCTAGCCTGGGAAGCAGGCGACTGTCCTATCAGTTTGGTTGACTGCTGGATGAAACGTCCTTCTAATCGTGCTTTCCACAAGTCGTGGATCCTTTCTTTCCAAATTATTTTGTGGATAATTTGGAAGGAAAGGAATAACAGATTATTTCGGAACATTCTCTCGCCTATTCAATCGTTAAACGATGAACTCTTGTTCTTATTCAAGTTTTGGACTTCCTCTTTAAAGTTGGTAGCTAGGGATGCTATGTGTGCTGAGCGTCTGGAGAACGCATTAGTTTGCCTTACTAACCTCAATGCCATTTAATTTTTAGTGTATTTGGAAGTTTATTTTCCATTAGCTACTGTTATGGTTTCTTCCTCTTGTTTTTCTACTTCCAAGATTACAGTTCTATCTTTATCTAAGTGCGACTGATGAGAAGTATTGTGGTGGTTTTCTTATTCTTTCCTTGTTGTTATTTTGGGCGCAGGTTTGAAAGGCAGGCAACTCTCCTCTTTTGGCTCTTAGTAACGTTCTTGATGGGCTGGTTTTTTAACCCTTATCTCAGCAGTATGTATCCTCTTTTGCTTAGTTTTTGGCAGCTCCGCTTTCGCTTCCAGACGGTATCCATGATGTTTCTCCGATTATGCTCTTCGGAGTAGAATCAGTATGGTCGTTCTTCGTGCTATTTCACTCGTCTTTTTGAGATCAACTAGCTTATCCTGTTCTTGGCTGTTTTCGGTTTATCATTCCGCTGCACTTTGGGATGTTTTCAGTTGTTCAGGGGTGATGGATGTTTTGTATTAAATACTATGTTCTCTTTCTTTTTATACTGTCTATAGCACTTGTCTATTAACCATATCTGATGCTGGTATTTTGCTGTATGGATGTCAAGTTTCGTGTAGCTCTTAAAATGTTCTATGCTGCTTTTGTTCTGTGCTGATGAATTGGCTCCATCTGTTAGTATGCATCACCAGTCGTTCTAATTTAACTTAGTGTCGTATTTAGTGGCGTCGACACTCTCGTCGTTTTCTTTCTTTATGTTCTTTCTGTTTCTTTCGACCTTCGCTGAGTCGGTGGCTGCTTAGTCTCGACCCTCAGCGGTGTGGGGTTTTTTCAGATGCGACTCTTTCATCTTTCGGATAGGCGTCTCCTTCATTCTGGATTGCTATTTATCGGAGCATTCGGATCGAAGTTTCCGCTGGTTATCTCTGCGAGCAGCGTTCTCTTGGTATCCATGCTGCGATTAGGCGATTGGCTTTTGCTTTCGACTATCTCGCTCCTGCTGCCGCTATGGAGTATTGTTTGTGCTTTGTTGGTCTGTAATATCTATATTCATAGTTAGGGGTTGTCTCTATTGTATTTTTTGTTTTACCTCTTGTAAAACCCTACTATTGTATTATCTTATGATTAATGCATGGCTGGAGTCTTCCGACTCTATCCGTTTCATCAAAAAAAAAAATGTTTGTAATTGAAGAAAGTTCATATGTAATGAAATACATAACACTGTGGCAGCTGAACATTCATCTGTGACAAAATTCATAAAATCGTCATAGATGAACAATTATATGTGACGTAAGTTTAAATTTTTCACAGAAGCATGTTCATCTGTGTTGGGCATTTCTTAGTGTCACAAATGCCATTATCTGCGACCAATACTTGAAGGTCGTCACAAATATCTTTAGAAAAACCCCTCTTCCATGTAGTCGAATATTTATAATGTTTTTTCACAACTGGGCTTTAATCACACTACAGATTGGAGAGCTAAAGAGGTTGAGGGTCAATTAGGAGGGTTAGTTATCGGAGTTAATAAGGAAGTTTGGTTGATCCTAGATTCATGGGTGCGGCATTTTTCAGCGTCGATTAAGGTTAGGAATAAGGGTGGTATGTGGGAATAAATTATTACCACTTTGTATGGTCCTAATGACAGTGGAGAAAGGAAGGGTTTGTGGTAGGAACTTAAAGTTGTTAGAGACAAATAGGTGGGATAATGGGTTATTTGGGGGGATTTCAGTCTTACGAGATTTGGTGAAGAGCACTATGGGAGGGGTTTCTCCAGCAGGGATATGAGAACTTTAATTTAATGATCTCATAAGGAAATTGGAACTAGCAGAATTTTCTATTAATGATAGGAGACACCTAGTTTAATCTCCAAGTGAATCTGATCCTGTTCAAACTCGATAGGATCCTTGCCAAACTGGAGATTCGCCGGAATGGGAAGATTGATATCCTTCAGCATTTGTGTCCAACCTATTGCATTGCCTCTGATCACGTCACCATTATGATTAGAATGGGTAAACTGGGGATAGAAACAAACAGACTTTCTGTTTCAAGAAAGCTTGAATCCTTAAGGAATCTCTTGGATTTGTGGTGGCTGAGTCTTGGGGGCTCCCTCATGGGAGGGGGGGATGCAGTGACAATCTAGAATGGTAAATTACAGTCTTAAAAAGCATCTTAAGATTTGGGCTAGGAGGGTAATTGGGAGGTTTTAAAAACACGAATACTGAATTGGGGGATAAGATTAAGGAGTTGGAATTGTTAGAAGATGCTAGGGTCCTCACGGAGGTGGATAGTAAGGAGTTGCAAAATAAAGGGAGGGAATTGCAAACTTATACCTTATTGAGAAGTGTTATTGGAAACAACTTTTTAGGTAACAATGGTTGAAAAAAGGGATGAAAACACTAAAAGTTTTTTCACAATATTGCAAATGGGAGGAGAAGGGAAATTTTGATTTTGGGTTTATTCCATGAGGAGGAATGGGTTGGGAAGGGACCAAGACTCAGAGCGATCATATGTCAATCCTTTAGGAATCTATAGGGTTGCTTGATAACTTTCAAATGTAGAGCTTTGGAAGGTTTTGAGGGGAATAGAGTGATTGAACGAGTTATAAGTGGGGAGCTTGAAGTAGAATTCTCTGAGGAGGAAATCCTTAAAGCTGTTAAAGGGACGAATCAGGACAAGGCTCCAGTGCCTGATGGATTCCCCTTATGTTCTTATGTGGCTTTCTGGGATATCATAAACGAGGACTTTCTGAATATCATTTGATGGTTGGTATGTGACTACTGATATTTTCAATGCTTAAATACGCATCTGTAGTTTTAATTCAAAAAATGAAAGACATCATGAGAGTTAAGGACTTACGATCAATTAGCTTGATCAAATTCTTATAAGATTATCACTAAGATTTTGGCTAAAAGGTTTGAGGAGGACCTTCCTAATCTAGTCAAAAAACCACAATGTTGTATTATTGAAGGGAGAATTATTGATAGCGTGGGTTCTGCACAGAGAAGATTTTTAGGAATAGGCAGAATTATTGCAAGGGTTTCTTATTCAAGGTGGATTTTAAGAAAGCAGATAATACTGTCAACTATTGAGAAACAAAGGGTATGGAGAAAGATGGATTGGGTGGATGAACATGTGTACTAGGGGCCAAATCAAAATGTTGGGTTAATGAGAATTTGGGTAGAGAGATTTTGTATCAAAGAGGAGGCAGGGAGTCCCTTTTTCTCCACTATATTTACTCTAGTTTGTTGAGGGTCCCAAAGATGATGGGTGGATGTAGAAGGGCAAACCTTTTCACAGGATTGGAAGGACTTGGGGAGGAATAAGAGGGAAATGATATCCTTCAATATGTGGATGATTCCTTGATCTCTGGAAAGTGGGATTCTGAGAATCTAATCGCCCTCAAATATATATTATGTTGCATAGAACTTTGGTCGAGGCAAAAGGTAAATTTTCATAAAAGTAAGGTAATATATTTAGGAGGGAAGGTAAGACCAGTTATCCCAGTAGATGCTACCTTAGAATGTAAAATTTGAAAATTTCCAAACTACATACTTGGAGGTCCCGCTAAGAGATGGGAGATTAAAAAGGGAGGTTTGGTACCCTATGATTGATAGGATTTAGAATAGAATGGAAGGGTGGAATGGAAGATATCTCTCTCTACGAAGAATAGATACTCTCCTAAATTCTGTGTTGTTGAACCTTACCACTTATATGATATCGGTCTATAAACTTCCTAAGTTGGTGATTAAGAGTATATAGGATGAGAAGAAAGTTTTTATGGGGAGGTGTCGGGGAAGAAAACAAAAGAATACCTCCAATGAAGTGGGGGTG
The DNA here is from genome assembly GCA_017893485.1 of Hemerocallis citrina. Lineage (NCBI taxonomy): Eukaryota > Viridiplantae > Streptophyta > Magnoliopsida > Asparagales > Asphodelaceae > Hemerocallis > Hemerocallis citrina. The sequence goes on from CM030368.1 coordinate 97,541,494, forward strand.
TGTATGTAAGAAGAAGGGGTTTGGAGGATTGGGGATCACCACCCTACAAATATGAATGAAACCCTGTAAGTGAAATTATGGTGGAAAATTCATAGTGGGGATAAGGCACCCTGGTTTGAGTGGATTCATCTCTATAAGAGGAGGAGAAAAGTTATATTTGGCTAGGAGATGAAATGAACACAATGTTCTGCCTTGTGGCTTAGTATGGTGGGGGTAGGGGAGACATACAAAAATATGACATGTAAAGTGTGGTATGGAAAGGAAACTAGATTTTGGAATGATAAATGGTGTGATGATTTTTCTTTGAAAAGTGTGTTTTCTTGACTGTTTGAGATATTGGCAGAACCATATACATTTGTAGGGGATGTATGGAGGATGTAGAGGTGGAGACCGAGATTAAGATTCAAGTTAAGTGAAAGTAAGGAGAGATTGTTACAGATGATTAGGGACAGTGGAACAATGATTGACGGGCAGATGGATCTAAGGAGGTGGGGTAGGGGAAACATAGGGGTTTTCTTAGTCAAATCCATGTATTCTTGTCTGAACGATAGGGGACTTTGACAAGGGGATGCTAGCAAAATTTGAAGGACGTTGACAACTCATAAGGTTAGAATCTCTGAATGGATGGTGTACAATGACATTATTCTTACAAAATTCAATCTTTCTAAAAGAAATTTCCTACAGGATGACATATGTCTACTATGTGCAAGAGGACCACAAACCTCACTACATCTTTTTCTGGAGTGCTGCAATGTGGGATATCATTAAGGGAGGGTTCCGACTTAAGGAAAAACCATGAGTAATTAGGGATCTTTAGGGGAATTGGAGGAATAGAAATGTTGATAAAGATTTTAGAGTCTTTTGGGATTTGAATGTAGCCACATGCTTAAGGGCGAAATGAAATAATAGAAATAAGTTATGATTTCGAGATATTAATAATTTCATTACCTCTATGGCTAAACATATGTTCCTTCTTATATCTTCTTAGCAGGGTTTGCAATGGGGAGTAAGGGGCTTAGGGAGTTAGGGGGTGGAGATAACTAGGTACCAGGTTTTTCTATCTCTTATTGGGACTTTGGGAGGAGATTCAGCACATATAGATGATTACTTTAGTGGGCTTGGGAGGAGCCGGGTCCTCTTTTGTAACGCCCCTACCCCTAGCTCAGACAATTTATACAATTTATAAGGCAAATTAGATACTATGTAGTACAACTGCCCACCACAGGCTGCCTCTCAAAAGTTGGTTAACCGATTAGGTGACTCTTGATCATAGGCTATTATATTTATATATTATTATATCACAGTTTATTATCGATATGGGACAATCTTACCTTTCTCCCGCTGTATTCCCTTTTTCAACACAGTTGAAACATTCCTCCCTGGGTAGGGGCCCTCCACTCAGAATGCCATGTCACCTCGGTGACAGCTAAGCCAAAGCTAGAGCAAGCTCTGCTCTTATGAACTGTGCCCCCCCCCCCACCATTATACCATATACAACATATTTTATATTTTACCAAACCAAGCCAACTATTATATCAGCCAACTATCATATCATATTATATATATATATATATATATATATATATATATATATATATATATATATATTGAAATTACACGGGGTGTTACACACACCCCCTTTAGAAATCAGCATCCTCGCTGAGCACGGGCATGCACAATCTAGTGCAGGATCTCCTTTCTAGCCAATGTGGAATGGAGTACTCTGATTCTGCTTGCTGCACCATACCCTAATTCTGTTGGTGGTCCACTATTTCAGGCCGCCACCTTGCTCCCTCTCAGGCATACCCAACGTACATCTGCTAGCTCCATCTCAGGCATACATCTCGCCCACTCTTACCCACACTCGGTGTCGAAATTCGGCGTTGATACCATTTGTAACGCTCCTGCCCCTAGCTAAGACAATTTATATGATTCATAATGCAAATTAGATACTATGTAGTACAACTGCCCACTACAGGCTGCCTCTCAAAAGTTGGTTAACCGATTGGCTGACTCTTGATCATAGGCTATTATATTTATATATTATTATATTATAGTTTATTATCGATATGGGACAATCTTACCTTTCTCCCACTGTATTCCCTTTTTCAACACAGCCAAAACATTCCTCCCTGGGTGGGGCCCTCCACTCAGAATGCCATGTCACCTCGGTGACAGCTAAGCCAAAGCCAAAGCAAGTTCTACTATTACGAACCGTGCCCCCCCCCCCCCCCACCACCACCATTATATCATATACAACATATTTTATATTTTACCAAACCAAGCCAACTATTATATCAGCCAACTATCATATCATATATATTATTATATATATATATATTTTTTTTGAAATTACACGGGGTGTTACATCTTTGCTTTGGTTATGTCTAGAGTCTTTCTAGGAGTAGTTAGGGTCGGCTGTTCGAGGGGCATGTCTGCCGTCTTTTGTTTTGTTTCTTTTTGATACTTTTAGTTTATTCGTTGTTTGGTAGTTGGGGGTTTGGTTTAGTTCTATTACTTACTTGCATGACTTTTTGCTTTGATAGGTTAGTGTAGGTCTGTTGCTCTTTTAGTGGTTTTTGTTGTCTCCCATTTGTTATATACAATTTTTTTGTTTCGTTAATGTCTTATTAATGAAACAAGCTGGTGTTTTTTAACAATATTAATAAAATAAAATAAAACATCACAATTCTAAAAGGATATTAGCGCCTCATCATTAGAAGAGTTTTTCTTTGGTTCAACTTTACTACAACCTCTCCCTTTTGTGTTCTTGTAACCCCCGTTCCTGTAAATACATATTTTCTGAATATTTTCTATATCTTGATTATTTAAAAATTTATTTTGTGCTAAATTCGTTCCGGGTCTTTTATTAAAGTGTTTTCTAATAAAATTTTATTCATTTCAAATAATGGTGTATTTTAATCTTACTTTCTATTAATTATTGAATGGCTATTTATTTGATCCCAAAAAATATATTATTATTATTTAATTATTTTAATGAATTCGTCAAATCTGAATACTATTTTTTATATGATTTTTTTATTATTATGATTATAATTATTAATTTTTATTTCTTGATTATTTAATTAAAGTTCCTCTATTGAATTATTTTATTATCTTACTTGATCTAATTTTCTTGGGGAATTCTAATTTATTTTCAAGCCCAGTTTATATTCTTTTCATTTGTATTATTATTTATCTAATTGGATTTAAATTTTTGTTCATGAACTATTCTTTTCTTCTAGTTGGACTATCTATCTTGTGGATTTTATTTTATTAGATTGTGGGTATTTTATTTGAACCCTATTGCCTTCAAACTCATCTCTTATTGAACCAAAAACCCAATTGCAATTGAATCTAGACCCAAACCCGCTATTATTGGATCCTAACCCAATAACCCAACAATCTAATTGTATTCTATAAGTACAACCCTAATACAAACACTAAAAACACAAAAAATACAACTACTAGTCATCATCTTCTGTAACCCCTGTTTCTGTAAATACGTATTTCCTGTATATTTTCTGAATTTCGATTATTATTTTGTTAAATTTATTTTGGATCTTCTATTAAAAATTTTTCTAAACGACTATTTATGTTATTTCAGATAACAATGTATCTTAACCTCACTTTCCATTTTATAAGTGATCGACTATTTATATTTTATATTATTACTGTTCGGATTTTAATGAACTTGTTAAAACTCAAATCCTATCTTAATATTTATATATTTGCTATTACTGTTATTATTATTATTATGGTCATGATAATTGTTATTATTGCTATTATTATTATTAATTTTTCATGTTTATTAAAAAAAAACCCATTTCTATTTGTTAATTGCATTGTAGTCATTTCAAAATAAATTCTATATTGTAATACAAATTACATTTTATTATAAATCACATTTTTATTGGCTATTTTATTTTCCTATTAGATTTTTAACCCAAACCCTATAACCCTTCTTGTTGGATCCAAAACCCCTATAACCCAACTCTACCCTATACATACTGCCCTAATCTAACCCTAACCTACCCCCTCTACTGTGTAACCCTAGACGCACTATTCCTTCATCCCCTACTCTTCAACAGAGACCCCTAGCCACTAATCACCCCTACCCCCGTTCTCCTCTCGTCTCCCTCCCCTGCTCACTTCGAAACTCGCTCACCTCATCATCAGCCCGTTCACCTTCTCCTCCACCTCATCGACATCTGCTCCTTCCTCCTACCCTCATCGTGCCCTGCTCACTTGCACCCTTGCCAGTCCCGTCGCCTTCCTCATCCCACCTTTGCTGCCAGCAACTCCCTGTCGCACCACTAGTCGCAGCACTGTAACACCTCGAATTTTAAAATACCGAAAATATTCGTTTTTATATTTTGTAGGGGTGAGAATTATTTCAAGTGATATCTTATTGATACTGGTATGGATATTTTAATTGGATTGGTGTAGATGATGTGTTGAAGCCATGAGTTGAGATTTTATGTGAAGAAATATTATTTACTTTATTTTACAATTTTGGGGGATTATTATAAATTAATTTTAATGTATTTGGTATTGTTCGTATTATTATAGAAAAGAGTTGGGTTTATTTGTAATATTTTGGTTTTGGAGGGTTTATAGGCAAATATACCTTACTTATATTATTAATATATATTATATATTTTAAAATAAAACCCCTCCCCATTTTTCCTTATTTCCTTCTTTCTTCTTCTCCCTTCCGTTCTTTTCTCCCGATCCCAAAACGAACCCACTCGGCCGGCCACCTCCCCACCCAAATCCACCCCATCTCTTCTTCATTTTCAAATTTATTTGAGGGGACAGCTAATTGATGGGTTCTCTACCTTGTGGAAGTGTCAGATTTTCAAAAGGATTCCGAAAAGGTATACCCTATTTTATTTATTCGTATAAAATTAAGTGTGGTTAGTTTTATTGAGTAGGATTATGATGGTAGAGAGATTTAGAGGTGTTGGAAGTGGAAGATTTGAGGAATTAGTGGGTTGTTAGAGAAATTACAAGTTGTTAGTAAATTAGGGTTCTGGGTTTGTAAAAGAGAGTATACAGAACATGTTAGAAGTTAGGATTGGTGCATATCATGGTCAAATCATGAAGTTCTAATTTTGGCATAAAACCAAATTTTAGAATATGTGAAGTGGAGTGAGAAACTTGCTTCTAGCGAGTTTAGAAAAAGTATGGGAGGTTGTGGAGTAGTGTGAGAGTATTAATATGAATTTAGGAAGATTTTTATAGGCTTCAAGCTCAATTAGATTGAGTGAAATGGGTTATAGGTGAAAAGTGCATGCCGGGTATTCGGTGAAATGCCCGAGCGAGATATAGGTGAGAATTTGTTGGGTTCGGTGGTATAGATGAGTTCCATTATTGTTGTTAACCCTAATTTGAGATATTAGGACAAAGGGATTGACGAAATTAGGAAATAGGAGATTTTCCTATTAGGAAGCCTCCGATAAATATTTGAGTTCTTGCATCGGGGTTCGAATTTGAAATCGGTCGATGTAGCTCACCTACATATGTCATTTGTGACGTGTGGGTGAAGACGGATTAAATTTGGAGATCCGTAGGTCGAGTTTTGAGCTTTCAACTAATCGGTCCTATAATTTCCTATTTAGGTGGAAAAAGTCGAACTTCGACTGGCTACAGGGCGGACGTGGGACATCGTTTGCTCGATCCGTCAGGTGAGTATGTTGTATTTATACATATTTTATATTGTGGCCGAATTTCGTAGCTTTTTGATATATTTTGTAGAAGTTATGCCAAAAATTGATTTTCAATGAAAATACAGATTTTTAAGAGTCCGAAAATGGGTTTTTGAGATATTTGATGAAATTAACTATTTTAAGTATATAAAATCTATGTTATGGGTTAATGTGATGTGTTGAAGTATAAAAGCTATATATATTAAACGGTTTATGCATATATTTACCCCGTGCATGTTTCGTGCATGTTTTTGTGAGAATAAGCCGATATAGGTGATTTGGTATGTGTGGAGCCTTGTGTGTGGGCTAGCATGTTATGGATGGATATTATAAGATGTAATTAGACGAGATTAGTGATGATGTCCATGTTTTGGAAACCTGTGTATAAATAGTGCATGTTTTGTGCATATTTTGGGGCATATAGGCCCTTATAGGTGATTTTAGTTACATAGAGTATTGTGTATGCGCTTGCATGCCATGATTGGTTGTTATGGAGTTTAATTAGAAGAAATGAGTGATTTTGGCCCCTTTTTCTTGGAAACCCGCATGTGTGGTGTATATTTGTGTTATATATATATCATGATATTGACTCGGGATGTGATAATTGATGAGATTAGTAAGTGGGTATATGTTTACATTATAATTATGTTTGAAGTGAATTAATGAGTAATGGTATGCTATTATAATGTGATGAAGTATACATTTTGATACTTTTACGATATGGAATAACTGAATGTAGTCTTTTATTAATGTTATAACTTGGCGTATGCCTATATATGATATAATGGGGTAATGAATAGCATGGTACCCTTAATGTGGGTTGTTATGGCAAAATAAAAATCTTGGTGCATTAATATCATGCATTAATATGATATGATGAGTTATGCGTTGAATAACAGGGTGCATGCATAATGTGGTATGATGATATGAAGATAAAAGATCAGCTGGTATGTGCTAATAAAATGTGGTATTAATTCACGTGGTTAAAGTCAAAGATATGACTCGTTGTAGCAAAAGTGAAATGCTTGTGTGATAAAGTAGGCTGAAAAGATGAAATGATTAATGCTAATAACAGATGATTTTGTTGACCAGTACCTACAGCAATCCTGGGAGTTTGGGCTAGACCTCCTAATACCCAAGGACCGGCTTGGGGTGCGGAGTTTATTACCTAAACTATGTTTGGGGTGCAGAGTTTTATCGCCCAAGCTATTGGCTTGAGGCCCGGTTATACCCTCGATGACAGATGTCGCGAGGAAGTACCCAGTATACCTGGGGTGCGGAGTTTTTCTCTTTTAGTTTTCCCTCGCTAGCTTCGGCTGGGAGGAAGTACCCAGTATACCTGGGGTGCGGAGTTTTTCTCTTTTTGTTTTCCCTCGCTGGCTTCGGCTGGGAGGAAGTACCCAGTTTACCTGGGGTGCGGAGTTTTTCTCTTTTTGTTTTCCCTCGCTGGCTTCGGCTGGGAGGAAGTACCCAGTTTACCTGGGGTGCGGAGTTTTTCTCTTTTGTTTTTCCTCGCTGGCTTCGGTTGGGAGGAAGTACCCAGTTTTTCTGGGGTGCGGAGTTCCCTCGCTGGCATAGGCTGGGAGGAAGACGTAGCCTCGGACGAATAAGACTCTGTGTGAGCATCGGTCCGCGTGTTTTACTGGGCTGTCGGCTTTCAGTATATTGGGATACTGTGGCTCACTGGTCGACAAACTAACAAAATAACTAAGTGTAAATAAAAATGTGAGAGTAAAGGAAGTGGTAAGTGAATTGTGAATGCGAATGAAAGTGGTTGTGAATAAAATGAATATGAAGGAATACGAGTTATGAGTTTGTGTATGAAAAGAGATGATAAATGCAGCATGTGGTTAATTTAAAATGAAAGAGTAACAGAGACATGTGTTTTTGTGAACAGTATGAAGTAATTATATTATGTCAATGATTATTAAAGTAAAGTACAGTATGATATGAGTTGTTACACCTTGGAATTGTGTCAAGGAACTACCTGCCTGCTATTTCTATGGAAATGGTGGGAACTACTTGCCTTGGCATAATTCGCAGGGTGAGTTGGCATGATAGTGGTAATGATCAATGGAAATGAAGAATTAAGTAAAGTGAAGATGAAAAGTAATTGAAGTGAATTAATAACCAAGCTATCGGCTTGAGATGTGATGTGATATTACCTAGACTATGTGTTTGGGGTGCGGTGATTATTACCCAAGCTATCGGCTTTGGGGTGTGATATATTATTGCACAAACTATGTTTGGGATGTGGAGTATAAATTGTTGAGAATGAAAATGATATTAATGGTGACTTGAGATATAAGTGAAAATGATGATAAGATATATTACTTATAAAAATGAGAATTGCTAAAGTGGTATAATGAGAGGAGAATGAGCTATAAAACATGATTTTGATGCAATGAGTATAAGCGTTTTAATTATTGATATGTTAATGATGTGATGAAATGTGAGTAATTGCAATGGGCAATGAAATGTTGTATTTGTGTCATAAAGCATGAATGAATGTGATATTATGAGGATAGATGCATATGTTTATGATGTGATATTTGATATAATACAATAAAATAAATACTTGTATTATGAGATTGGTTATGAAAATGGTTATTAAAGAAGGTATGTCGTGATATGAGTTTGTGTATCTTGGAAGTGTGTCGGGGAACTGCTCGCCCGCTATTTCCATGGAAATGGTGGGAACTACCTGCCTTGGCACCACTTCTAGGATGAGTAAGTGAGTTGTTGATATAATGCAAGTAAATGAAGTGCATGGCTAAATAGAAATGAAGAAAATATGTAGTAGCATCATGTGGTTATATTCATATAATACTATTATGACGATAATTGTGGAAAAATGAATATTGGGGTTAGAGAATTTAAATTGAACAGGAATGGATTGTATGTGAATTCGTATATTGCGAATGTAAAATAAGAATATATATATACGAGGTTGATGTCAAGTACATTATGAAATGTGGGAAGTTATGGATAATTAAATAGTTGAATGCAGGATTGGCAAAGTATTTGATATATCGTCGTATTGATGATGTTTTTGTGTTCAGGATTCAGATAGCATTATCTTAACTTGGTATTTGTAAGTTTAAATTATTTTCTTTATACTATTTTAATTTGTTATTAGATTAATAACTATACTCACACTAGAAATGGCTAACCCCTTAGTGTTTGGGGGGTTAGGGGAGTCTGAGGACTACCCTAGACCCCCTACTGTTACAGGTTCTCATCAGTGCAGAGGTGAGGCATGGGTTGGTAGGATAAATTTTTATTTTAAAAATTTGTACTAATTAGTTATGTGCATAATAAAATTTATGATCTAAATTGTATTATGGATGTATAACCATGTATATGATGATGATGAGTATAGTGAGATGTTTGTGACCCGTACCCATCTCGTTGTGGAGTACCGGGCTCTGTGGTAGATTTTACAAGGATTTTTCTAAAATTTTACCTCGTTTTTCAAAGAAATTTATAGTTTTTATTTGATATTTGATAATCCGTTGTGAGTTTGGCCCCCAGAGCATTATATTATATTGCCTGTATGTATCTGCTCATTTTGGCCTGGGGAGCCCGTGAAATTATTGGGTGTATTGTGAGCTACGGAATTTTGAGCAGAATTCCGTAAGCCATCTGTGTTTTGGGGCAAAATTTACAGGGGAGACTCTGCTAAAATTTTTCCTGAAATATAACTTTCTTAGTTTATGTTTAAAGTGATATAGAAATTGGAAGAATTGTATTTAGAGGTTTAGTTGGTCAAAAAAATAATGGGGTCTTACAAGCACCCTCCGCCATTATTGCACCCCATATCGTCGACCCTCCTTTGTTTCTCCCCTAAAATAGGGCATCCCCGCCTCGCCATGTTTTGTACACTTACATGTATGTTTGATAACAATAATAAATAACCAAGCCGGGTTAAGGAAAAGACCTTAGTAGTAGACAATATAGGTATGTGTACTCAGAAGGGGGCCCGTGTTTCCCATTACTTGTTGCCATATTTCATGATTACATGATTCATGCTTGTTATTACTTGTTGCCATGTTTCATGATTATATGATTCATACTTGTTATTACTTGTTGCCATGTTTCATGAATACATGATTCATGCTTATTATTACTATATGCTGGCATGTTTCATGACTAAATGATTCAAACTTGTTATTACTATATGATGCCACGAGTTCACGATTACGTGATTCGTGCTTATTACTTGCTACTTGTTACTTGACTTGACGCCTGAGTACACGGCCCTATAGAAACCCACCACTAGGCCTAAACGTAATTTGCATGAATGTAGCAACCATGTGGTAAAAACCTGGGACGCATGAAGTGCTACCTAGATAGGACTAGATACCAGACTTGAAACAACATGATCATTTGACACTTGCTACTTGTCACTTGTACCTGATACTTGATACATGATACTTGACACTTGTTACTCGTTACTCGTTTATATGATAGTTGTTTACTTGACACTTGTTACATGCCACTTGCACTCGTTCATCTTGCCATGCTAGTTGTTCTATTTTCTTGCCATGTCTATTCCATACTATGTTTGTTTTCGCTGTTACTCTATATTTGTTTATTCTTTTCCTGTACTTGTGCCTGCACTGCAAGCGGCGTGAACTTGCATTGACGGGAATTTTGTTTCTCTTTCCTTTTTCCTGCAATTTGTTAAATTGCGGATTTTGGTGATCAGTTGTCAGATGGAGTAGGTGATCTGAGATTTTTGTTACTGGAGTTCTTGCTATATTTACTTTTCTACTATTCTTGACTAAATGTAATTTGCTATATGAATTTTGTATTGGGCAATGTGACCCAGAATTATTGACTTGTTCAGATTTGGTTTATTTGAGATTATTAAATTTTGTTTCAAGTGAATTCGTATTGGTATATTGATTCATATATGCATGCATGGTTGATTTCTCCTTATTTTCTTTGGATTATTCCTGTGAAATGTTGTAAAGATCCTGACAACTTAGGGATGATGAAAATCATTCGCTAGACTTAGTCACGTATCCGTATTCCGTATCTCCTTTTTGGGAAGCCGGGCGTGACAAAATTTTTAGTGGTATCAGATCACCAGGTTTGGCTAATGTATTAATTTGAATGATATATTAGACAAGCTTGGCTCGATCTAGTATTGGCTCAATAGTACATAGACCATGCATACATGAATGAATTATAATCAACTTGATCTGGATACTAGTCTTGTTCCGTTCATTTTGATCCCTCATTATTCAATTCCTTGATTCCTTGATTCTTCCATCTTTTTCAGTCGTACTCTTTGATTGATTTCTTCTTGGGTATGAATTCATTCTTCTCGTACCCATATCCTTCTGATTTTGGTGCCATCCATTCTTTTTTTTATTTTCTGCTTGGTCTGTCAGCCGGATCGCTGGTTCTACTTCGACTTGTCAGTGGCTTGGATCATCACCAGGAGAGGAAGTGTCATGGTTCACTCCAAGATGTGAATGCAGAGTCGCAGGACCTCACGAAGTGTTCGGAATCTGAAGGTTCTAGGAGTTCGAACTTCATGCTAGTGAGATGTCGTTTGGACGTGTCAAGGACATGGTGAGCCACAAAGTAGATTGCTAGAGCTACTGGATGCTATTGTTAGAGTCTTCCCGATCAGAGTTTTGCAGCGGAAGCGTTGTGGGCCCATAACCCACAAGTCCCAGGATTCTCTTGTAGTTTCTCCTTCCCTGCATTGTTTGCATCTCTATCCCTTGCATTCGTTTTCATCCGTTGACTCAATGTTTGATTCAATCATTCCTTGTCCATCCTTTCTTTGATTCCAGCTCTATTTATTTTTTCATCTCTTTGCTTTGTCATCTTGCAATTCTTGTGGTGTTTTTTCTTCATTTTTGATACCGGTTACTTCTTTCTGGCATTCCATTTTGCCATCATGCACCAATTCATTATTTAATTCAATTCTTTCCTGTACATTCTCTCTTTGATTCTAGTTCTGTCTGCTCTCTATCTTTCTTTGTTATCTTGTGTTGTTTCTTTCCTTTTGATACTGTTTATTCTCTTTCATGCACTCCATTTGACATTATTGTTGTCCACTTCTTCCATATTTTGGTATTGCCACCACTTGTTCCTTCCCCTTTAATTCTTTGTTTTGTTACCCTCCCCCAAGTTTGTTATTGCCTTGTCCTACGTACCGCCTAAGCAAATTTCGAGAACGAAATTTTGTTGTAAAGGTCAGTAGGATTGTAACCCCTGTTTCCGTAAATACATATTTCATGTATATTTTCTGTATTTCGATTATTATTTTGTTAAATTCATTTTGGATCTTCTAAAAAAACTTTTCTAAATGACTATTTAGGTTATTTCAAATAATAGTGTATCTTAACTTCACTTTCAATTTTATAAGTGATCGACTATTTATATTTTATATTATTACTGTTCGGATTTTAATGAACTTGTTAAAACTTAAATCCTATCGTGATATTTATATTTTTGCTATTACTATTATTATTATTATTATGGTCATGATAATTGTTATTATTGCTATTATTATTATTATTAATTTTGACTGTTTATTAAAAAAAACCTATTTCTATTTGTTAATTGCATTGTAGTCATTTCAAAATAAATTCTATATTGTAATACAAATTACATTTTATTATAAATCACATTTTTATTGGTTATTTTATTTTCCTATTGGATTTTTAACCCAAACCCTAAAACCCTTATTATTGGATCCAAAACCCCTATACCCATTACCCTATAACCCAACTCTACCCTATATATACTGCCCTAATCAAACCCTAACCTACCCCCCTCTACTATGTAACCCTAGCCGCACTATTCTTTCATCCCCTACTCTTCAAGCGAGACCCCTAGCCGCTACTCACCCCTACCCCCGTTCTCCTCTCGTCTCCCTTCTCTGCACACTTCGAAACCCGCTCACCTCATCATTAGCCAGTTCACCTTCTCCTCTACCTCATCGACATCTGCTCCTCCTTCCTACCCTCATCGCGCCTTGCTCACCTGCACCCTTGCCAGTCCCGTCGCCTTCCTTATCCCACCTTTGCCGCTAGCAACTCCCCGTCGCACCACCATTCGCAGCACCCTCCCCACCACTGCACCCTATAGCGTCGACCCTCCTCTGTTTCTCCCCTGAAAACAGAGCGTCCCTGCCACCAACTCACACCACTGCCATTGCCATGTCCCCGCCTACAGCCTTCCTCACAGCTGTCGAAGTCGCTGGTTGCGACCATCGCACGCCGTTGGCCACCGTCCAGTACCTCTTGGGCAGTCGACACTCTGTCACCCCCCCTGTGCACCTCGCCGATTGCTATCGACCGCCCTGTGCCACCCTCTTCCCGAGCAACGCACGCCAGCCAGCAGCCCCGACCTCGCCACCTTTCCTCTGTTTTCTCTTCGAAAATAAGCACCCTGTGCTCCGGTCGACTGAAGCCTCGTCGACCATTCTCCCACTGTTGAGATCTGTTGCAGCCACCTGCGGCCGCCACCTTGCCGTCCTGTGCCGATTGCCGTTGCCACCCTCACTACCGTCGGCTTCCTCTGTGCAGCATCACTCCATCATTGTCATTGATTGTAGGCCGCCCAATCTCCTCTCAATCTGATGTGATCATCTTCATCACTGGATTAGATCTGGCCGACCATTTGATCTGATCACCTTGATCAACACCATCCAGCTCATTTGAATCTCAGCCGTCCGATCACATCTCATCATCATCTTCATTAGCGATCTCAGTCATCCATTTGATCTGATCTTGATCATCGTCAAGATCCGTGCCGGATCATGTTCGTCTCGTCAAGATTCGTGATATTGAGTTCATGCCCGGGAATCCATTCCCGTTATTCTTGCTCTTGCATCGTTTTCGTTGTCGGCGATAAGGTAAGTAACCTGTATTCTTTTTGTTGTATAATACAAGTACTAAATACCGCCTGTAGTGTAGTTGCTTCAATATCAATTCCCATGAAAACCCTTGTTTGATCTTGTCTCTATGAGTTGATCCGCTCGTAGTTGTCTCATTACACACACGACCTGAAATAACTTAGGGATAATCAACTCTTGTATACATGCATGTGTTCATGAATTTCGAGGTGTTGTATGATCTTGTATGTTCATGGGTTCGTTGTAGTATAACTCGTTGTAGACGTGTCAAATACCCTATACCATGTTGCTTGGACACCTAGTATACCATATTTCATACTTTGTTATGATTTGGATGTGTTACATATGATCTAGTAGATTTTATGTACGAAGAATAATTCTGTCCATGTTGGTATCCCGTTTTTGTGCAGTATTTTAGACCCTATTAAGGTCAGTATATGAAAATTATTGGTGAATATGAATTATAGAGGATTCTGTCTAATTTCCATATTTTCTGACAGATCTCAGTTTCGATTTATGAGTTTCAAGTTATGGATATTTTACTACAGATGTGTAGAAAATTCCAGATTTAGTTTTATATGAATTCTGTATGGTAATTTATTTTTATACTGATGTTAAAGGTAATATTTTGATCCAATATTTTGCTGAGCATAACTAGACCTGATTGGGATTAAGGCCTATTTTTTTGGATTTAATTGTTGATTGTTATAAATTATTCTATACTTGTAAACAACTACTTTACTGGCACAACTTTCTTACTGTTCAGTAAAGAAACATAATTTTGACCTGATTCTATTTGCATTCTATAAAAACTTTGTGAATATGAATTGTAGCCTGCTGTATCTACTTTATCACCCTTTTGACGGATCTGGATTTTGATTTATATTTTGTAAGATATTGTTATTTTAGTACTGCTGTGTTTATAATTTTAGATTTACAAAATTGCTGTATCTAGCTGCTTTCTGATTTTAATTGAGTATGCTATCTATGTTGAAAATTTTTAAAACTTTATTTTCTATTTCTAAACATACTAGGGAATACCTCATATTTTTCTTGGATTTAATCAGTAAGTTTTGATGCCGTTTTCCTGTTTATGAATACAAACTTCTGATTTCTGGCTGAACACGTTTTCTGGATACAAATCTATTTTGAGTCATGTTTTTTGTGAAATACAAATTTGACTTATATATATTTGCTGGATTCGGCCGATAGTCTATTTTTCAGATTCTCTGACGGATCCAGGTTTTCGTATTTGTGGCAACGAGAATCTCAGTTTTGGTGCAATAGTGTCTTGCTGTCCAGAACTGAAAGTTTCGTTGTCCTACCCTTTTATGAGTTGTCTTTCACCTGTGCAAGTTTATCTTCCAACCTGAATCTGTTACTTGTTCATGCCATGTTATTCTTACCATGTTTTGTACATGTACATGCCTATTTGATAACAATAATAAATAACCAAGCCGGAGTTAAGGGAAAGACCTTAGTAGTGGACAATATTGGTATGTGTACTCAGAAGGGGGCCCGTGTTTCCCATTACTTGTTGCCATATTTCATGATTACATGATTCATGCTTGTTATTACTTGTTTCTATGTTTCATGATTACATGATTCATGCTTGTTATTACTTGTTGCCATGTTTCATGATTACATGATTCATGTTTGTTATTATTTGTTGCCATGTTTCCTGATTAGATAATTCATGCTTGTTATTACTATATGCTGCCATATTTCATGACTACATGATTCATGCTTGCTATTACTATATGATGCCACGAGTTCACGATTACGTGATTTGTGCTTGTTACTTGTTACTTGACTTGACGCCTAAGTACACGGCCCTATAGAAACCCACCACTAGGCCTAAACGTAATTTGTATGAATGTAGCAACCATGTGGAAAAAACCTGGGATGCATGAAGTGCTACCTAGATAGGACTAGATACAAGACTTGAAACAACATGATTATTTGACACTTGCTACTTATTACTTGTACATGATACTTGAAACTTGACACTTGTTACTCGTTACTCGTTTACACGATAGTTGTTTACTTGACCCTTGTTACATGCCACTTGCACTCGTTCATCCTGCCATACTAGTTGTTCTATTTTTTTTGCCATGTCTATTCCATGCTATTAATAAATAAAATTTAAATTAAATTATTTAATTATTTTGAATTTTCGTAAAATTGATATTTTCACACGTGCAAAACACATGCAAATATTTTCGAAGTGTGGATTTAGAATTATGAGTTGATGTACAACTCCTATCATTTGTTATTAGGTATATTTGAATTTTTGAGATTTTCTGAATAAAGAAAACTACTTTTGTAAATTTTTGAAAGACAGTGGTTTTTTGCAAAAAGTCACTTAGGGGTGAAAAATGAACTTTAAAAAATTGTTTGTCTGCATTTAGGGCCGGCTATACAGTAGATGGCTCCAAGGAATTAGATTATTTCCATATCCGGTTAATTTTTATTGATTTAATTGAATAAATATATAATTACGCAATTTTGAGATTGTTGGGGGCTTTATTGAAAATATTCTTTCTGGAATATAAAATTCAGAATATTTATTGGAAAATCTAATATTTATTAGTAGATAATAATTCTACTTTATCAGGATTTTTACAAATATTTTATGGCTAATTTGCAAAATATTACAAAGAAAATGACTTTTGTGCAAAATTGCCACTTGGAGTAAAAACTCCAAATTTTGATTTTTCTGGGTTGTGCATTTTGGCCGGCCAAATCAGGAGAGTGAGAAGATTTCATTTTATTTTATTTTAAATCAATTTGAATAACTAATTATTGGAAGGATCCATATATGTAAATGAATATTTTTCTTGGGGAGTATTTTTGTAAACTTTGTGAAACCCTAAAACACTAGATCAAGGCCTATATAAGGGAAGGGGGGGGGGGGGGGGGGGGGGCAGTAACATCCTGAGTTTTCATCTATAATTAAATTTGAGTTTTGTTTGATTTCACGTGTTTTGCACCTGCAAATTTATGTACAATTTCCTTTAAAAAATTATTTACTTTTATCATGAACAAGTGTTTTATTTCTTCTCTAATTAAAGCCTACTATAATTTCTAGGCCTAATTGTCTAATTTTAGTTATAACCCATGTTTTCCCAAAAACGTATTTTTGTGTATTTTCTGTATTTAAAATTTTTGCAAATTATTTTTTTCGGTTTTCAAAAAAAAATTGTCAAAATGTATTGTCGGATCTTCTATTAAAAACTATCTTTAATCAATAATTTTATTTGTAACTATTTCTTATGTTTTTATACAAATCTTATTATTGATATTATTACTTTGATTTCTTTTATTGTTACTATTACTGTTATTATTATTATTGTTATTGTTTTATTATTATTATTACTATTTTAATAAAATCCAAATTTTATATTTTTATTTGTTATTTTATTTATTTATTTATTTATTTTCTTCCAAACCCTACCCACTGTTTTAACCCTTACCCGTTATCACCCTACCAACCCGTTAGCCGCCTCCACTATACTTCCCTCAACCCTACTCTGCTATTCATCCCAACCCTAAAACCCCTTATGTATATTTAAACCCAGCCGCTTCATCTCCCCCTTCCACCTCCGATTTCTCATCTACCCATCCTGTTCCTCGTGCTCCCCTGCCTCCTCTCGGTATCGCAGCCGCCTGGGACAGTCGACCAGCCCTGTACCTCCTAACCCCTACCTCCAATCTCCTCTGCCATTCTCCCGTCTCCTTCTACTCTGCCTCGCCCCGTCCTCCCCTGTCCGCGCACTGCAACAGTCGCATTCGCGACTGCACCTCTCCGGCGCCGCTCCCCGGCTTCCCTTCGCACTTTGTAGCGCCCTGTTTCCCCATCTCCCTGGTCTCCTGCGCTGTGGCGATGCTCAACGATGCCGCCAGCAACCCCCTGGTCTTCCCCGTCCGTCTTCTCCCCGCTGCATCAGCCTCGCCCTTGCCTTCATCGTGACTCCTCAGCGACAGGTAGGCTCCCCCTCGACTCAGCATCGGCATCGACGACAGCGACAGCAGGACCTACTGTCGCTGCCGTGTGCCTCAACGTCGCTTGGTTCTCCTTGCCATCGCTGTCCCCACTCGTGCCGTTGTGGTGCATTGTGTGTCGAGCACGTGCTTTCCCGTGCCCATGGTGGTTCGGTTGGTAGAGATTCTCGTTCATGGGTTCGCTCGTTCGTTGTTTGTTGCTGGGAATCCATTCCTGTTATTCTTGCTTGGATTTGTTTTCATCGTCGTTTAAGTTAAGTAACTTGTACTCAATTCCTTTGTATGATACAAGTCATAAATTTTGCTTGTAGTGTAGTTGGGTTCTAGAGACTAACTCGTGTGTGATTTATTTTTGATGAGTATTGTCTCTATAGTGCTATTTGACCATAGTTGCCTCATGACACAAATTTGACATGAAATAACTTAGGTTTTGACTATTCTTGATGTGATTATATTTGTGGGATAATTATGAGAAATCGTGTGTTTGTTTGGATCCATGTGATATACTTTTTGTGGACATGCTATATACCCTATTTCATGTTGTTTGGACATTTAGTAGACTCTATAACATGTTTGGTTGTGTTGGGCACGAGTTTCGTATGTTGTATGTTGATTTGTTGTTAAGAGGAAAATCTGTACTTTGTCGATGATCAATTTTGATTGCTATTTTAGACCATATTAAGATCAGTATCTTAACTTCAGTATTAAACGTGATTTTTAGAGAAATCCGTCTTCTTTCCAAACTCTCTGACCTTGATCGATTTTGTTTTCGTATGGGTGAGATATGGTTGTTTTACTACAGAGGTGTATTATATTTCCAGATTTCATTTTTTGATGATTTTTCGATGACTAAACTATTTTGATACTAGTGCTAAACATATTATTTTGATCTGAAATTTTGGACAGTATTTCTATAATTGATTAGGGATTACCCAGAATTTTGGTGGATATATTTGATAAGATTTACATACCGTTTCATGCTTTCAAATAAAAACAATACTTGCTGGGCTCGCTATTCTGTAAAGAAGTATATTTTCACCCTAGTTCCTTTTCTGTATGAAAAATATTTATGAAATATGAAAGTTATCTTATTTTGTCTATTTTCTTCTCCCGTTGGAGGATTTAGATTTTATTTTACGGTTTGCGAGATATTACAGTTTTCGTACAGCAGTGTCGGGAATTCCAGATTTGCCAAACTATCGTTTCTTGATGTTTTCTGATTTTTTTTGACAAAGCTAATCTTACAGGAAAATTATGAAATTTTATATTCTGATACTAGAAATATAGGGGAATACCCCAGATTTTTTCTGGATTTATTTGAAGTGTTTTGATTCTATTTTCCTGACTTTGAATTCGATTTACTGATTTCTGGCTGAACGTGTTTTCTGGATTCAAATCAGTTTTGAGTTATGTTTTTGTGAAATACTATATGAATTATATATGTTCGCTGGATTCGGCCGGGAGTCTATTTTCTAGAACTTTCAACGGATTCAGATTTGCATGTTTGTAACACCAGGAATCACTGTTTTACTACAGTATGATCTTGCTGCCCTAAACTAGAAATTTGGTTACTTTATCCTTTTGTGTTATCTTGCACCCGTACTTGTTTATCTTGCAACTTGAACTAGTTACGCGATAATACCATGTTATACTTGATATGTTTTGCACACATACAAGCTTTTTTGACATTAATAATTAATAATCAAGTCGGAGTTTAAAGGAAAGATCTAGTAGTGGATAACACAGAAACGTGTACTCGGAAGGGGATCTATTGATTCTACATGATATTTGGAGCTTGACACGTGATTACTTGCACTTGCACACTTGACATAGAGCTTGATATATTTTGGGTATTTGGAGCTTGTTATTTGGTTATGTGGAGCTTGTTTGGAGCTTATTTATCTGGTTATTTGGAGCTTGTTAATCTGATTACTTGGAGCTTGATATTTGATACTTGATAGCTTGTCCCTGAGTACACTGCCCTCTATGGTCCACTATGAAATCTAAAGTGAAACTATTTGAATGTAGCAACCATGTAGTAAAAGGATAGATGCATGAAGTGCTACCTAAATAGTAATAAATGCAAGACTTGAAATGACATAATATATGATACATGAATACCTGTTACATGCTTGCCTGTTACATGTTTACCTACTTGCTTGATACTTGCTACTTGATACTTGTACTCGGCTACTTGAAACTTGTACTTGATACTCGCTACTTGTACTTGATACTCGACACTTGATACTTGTTACTTGTTTACATGATACTTGTTCACTTGACACTTGATACATGCCACTTGTACTTGTTCATCTTGCCATGCTAGTATTTTATTTTTTTATCCTGCATATTTCATGTTATTAGTTAGTTTTCCCCTATGTACTTGTATCCTACATTACAAGTGGCCCGTAACTTGCATTGACGGGAGTTTGTTTTCTTTTTTCTATTCCTGCGGTTGCTAAATTACAGATTTTGGAGATCAGCTGCTGGATGGAATAGGCGAGATGAGATACTAGATGCTGGAGTTTTACTATCATGTTTTTACTGCTATTATTATCATTTCTTGTTGCTTGCTTTGAACAATTGTATCTTGTACTTGGATTTATTGTATTTGGGCAATGTGACCCAGGATATTGACTTATTCAAATCTAGATATATTTAAGATTTATATATTTTGATTCATATGTGCATGCTTGGTTGATTCTTTTGCTTCCGACACTGATTATTCTTGTAAAATGTTGTAAAGATTCTTGAACAGCTTATGGATGGTGAAAATCATTCGCTGGGCTTAGTCACGTATCCGTATTCCGTTTTCTCTTTTGGAAAGCGAGACATGACATTAGCCCACACTAATTAATTAATTAAATAAATTAGAAAGCCCTTAGACTTTTAGCCCACTAAAAGGAGACCATTAGTTTATTCTCATTTAATGAGACAACTTGTAGGGTAGACTTGTTTTTGTAACAAATTAATTAATAAATATGAACATTTAGTAATTAGGTGTGCATTGTGTGAAACGTGCATTGCACTTGCACGTGCAAGTGTGCATGAAGGGGGTAGGCTGGATGGCTTCAAGAGGAGGTGGGAGAGATGGAGTGAGTGGTGAGTAGTTATTTGATCATGGGTAGTTGTTCTGACTCCCTAATGCATCTTAGCCTCTCATCATAACTCATCTAAATCAATCTTAGCCCTCCATTTGTGTTTGAAAAGTATATAAATACCCCCTCATCTTCTTCATGAAATGCACTAGAAAATTTGCAAGAGAAAAAGAAAGAAAAGAAACTAGTTGTGACTAAAAGATTGATAGTAGTTGTGAGTAGAAAGATTGAGAGATTTTGTTGTGTGTTCTTGCAACTATTGGAGGCCAGCTTACATCAAGAGGAGCAAGGAGGAGCTCGGGTTCCATCAAGCGAGGAGGAGAAGGCACATTTTGGTGGCACAATCTAGGAGGAGAAGGAACCGTTAATGCGTTCAAGGAGTTTCCTAGGAGTTTTTCAAATTTGTTTCTTCAATAAGGTGGGTGATTTCTTAAGCTTCTAAATTAGATGCCATGCTAGGATTGAAATTGTGAACATACAAAAAACAAATAGGAAAGATTGCCCTACATTTGTTTGAAGAGATTAATAAGAAAAGAAGCTTTAATTGTTCTACATGAAAAGTGAGTAAAGTAAATTGGAATGTATCATTTAAAATGTGTTATGATGGTTTGTTAGTATAATTGCATGCTAGAATTGATGAATTATGATTTTATGATTAATTTGTTTATAAATGATTGGTAGAATGCAATATGTGAAAATTGTGCCTATGGAAAAATTATAGAATGCAAACTAGTACTCATGGATTAAGAAATAGATTGGTTCTGGTAAAAAAGTGTGTTCTAATTGCCATATATGAGCAATATTGTAGTCTCTAGATTATCATCCATGCTGCTCCTTGAAATATAGGCAAATGATTAGTTGTAAAAATAAGACTAATTTAAGAGCTCGATCTTTGTAAGGAATGAAAAGAGTGTATGAACACATTGGGAATGAAAGGAAATTTGTTGATGAAAGATTTCACTAAAGAGAAATATACCTTTGTCGAAAATGTATTCAAGATCCATTTTTTCAAAGGAACTAAAGAAAAATATTGTTTTTATGTGTTTAAAAATGAGTTTTATACAATTTAAGAACGTACAAGTTATTGTTTTTCCAAAAGAATGTAATCAGGAAAAGATCTAGATTTTATAAGTGCAATCTAATTGAGAAAAATCGAGTTTTTCTAAAAAGAACTAGAAATATTACAGTCTGACACAAAAAATTTTTAATCGATTTCATATACGGGTGAGTCACTCGGACCTACTGGTTTTCAGGTGCATTTTAAGAGTGTTAATATAGCTCAGCGGAGCTTTTGACCTGGGTTCGAGTCTTGGAAGAGAGACTGTTTTTTTTGGAAATTGACTTTTACTCAAAAACCGAGAGCCAAACCTTATACATAATTTAAGTTCTTAATAGAATAGTTGGTTGCCTTGGACTTTTTGGTCCTCGGGTGCGACTGTGGATGGTTACTGTTCACCGAGCAGGGGTTTTGGTTCTGGGTTCGATTCGGCCTCTGGCCAATTTATTTTTGTTTTTGATTTTTTAAATATTTTTTTGGATATTTCTAAGGTTTTAAAGTGTTTAAAAAAGTTGAGGAAAAAAAATAGAATTATTCTAAAAATACCTAGAATTTATGAAAATTATTTCCATAATATTTGACCTATTATAATGAGGATTAGAAGTAAAATTCTTTAGAGGAAGAATTAATAAGTTTTTTGAATGTGGTTTTCTTGGAAATTAAAGATATAAATATTTTGTTGAACATAGAGAAATTTGTGAAGAGTTCAAAAATGAGATTTTTGACATGTAAAATATTGAGTAAAATTTAATATAAGATTGTTTAAGATTATGCAAAATGTGCATGGAAAATAAAGTAAAAGAACATGGTGAAATATGAAATTATGAATATGAATACTCTCATTTTTTAATGTACATGAAAAGCGAATTGTGACTAGAGTTTTAGCTAAGTCCTCACATCGGCACGAATAAAATTTTAAAAGAGAAATGTGATAAATAAAGACCAAGATTGGGTCATGATTGATGTTTAAGACCCATGTAGAGGTGACGCTAATTCTAGAGTATTGATTTTTAATCATGATTCTATTATCTAAGGATTACACATAGTGGAGATGTGATGAAAGTAAGAGAAAAACACAAGTATGAGGGCCTCGGATCTACGGTGTGAAAGTATTCATAGGTTGCCTGCTTGAGGCGTTATTTCATGGCGTGGATACATCTTCGGAATTATCGGGATCGTGGCGATGCTTGTTTGGGGGTGTTTGGTGACTATGTAGCGCCATCGTTCTATGACGGAGGCGAATTGTCCATAGGCTCTGCATGATGCGTCATGTCACGACGTGGGATTTCCCTCCAAGCTGTCTGGGCATAAGCTCGTAACTCATAAAACATCTAGGATACTTATCGTAGTTATCATAGTAGTTTAAATCATGGCGAGGGAATCAACTTTACAAGATGAAGAACGATTAAGGACTTGCCCTCGGACCTATGTAGTATGGGATGCATAGAATTCGAACAAGTACGCATTAGTGTCATCTGATATAAATAACTGCATTAAGGACTAAGTGCACATTCACACACGACATCAATAGGATAGTCCTCTTAGCTTTGTTTTGTGACAAGTGTGTGTTTTCTAAGTAAGAGAAATTGATGTATTATATCCTAGCATCAGTTGTATGCAACTGACGTGCCCACAGTTTCTATGCATGATAAAGTGATTGACAAGACTAAAGAATGAATGCTGCTTAAAGTAATGTTCAAGTTATTGGTTAATTCATGTAACATATTGTAATTTATAATTCTGCTGCGTTGATGTAATCATTGTTGTATAAAAGTTTTAAATTCCTTGTAAAATTGTACAAAGTGAAGTGTAAAGATCTTGTGGAACTTCGAATTCAGTCTTATTTGGAATTTTGGATGTTACAGGGGCAGCAGCCGCTATTCCCTGTTATGAACTCAAACCTATTTTTTTCATTATTTTATTGGAGTTTTTCTTGGCTTGGATCTTAGATTTTCACAAAGAGGAGGATTGAATCTTTTTTTATTATTTCCTTCAACTTGGGACTTCTTCAAATTGAGGTGAGTAATTATTCAAATTTTCTTGTTGTGTTTCAATGGTAGAATATATTGATGTGCTAGGTTTTGGTTGTGGATCTATTGAATGAATAGCATGCATTGTTGATTCCTACTATGAGATCAAGTTTTGATGAAATATTTCGTTGTGTTTTTGGTAAATTTATAGTGGGTTGAAGTTTGAATTTTTATGTACAATATGGATTAAAATCTCCACAAAACACATGTTGAAGTATTAAGAACCTAGGGTTAGGTAGCAGGGTTTGGGAGGGTAACAGTAACCCCAGGGTTACTATTCACCCGAACTGTAACCAGGCAGGTTGCTTTTTTTTTTGGTTGGATTTTTGGTGGTTTCAGATGTTTTTGTTGTGATTTTGTGTGCTAAGGTGGGGGAAGCCTAGTATACTTATAGAAGTGTTTATAAAAGTGTTTAAACTAATAATTATGAGAGATTTGATCGATTTTGGATGAGATTTCAAAGCCGTTATACAGTTTGGACTGCTGTCTGCTCCAGATTGGAACGAGAATTAGACATAGTTGCTGATGATATTACCTAAAATTTATTAAATAGAAATTCTTGCTCACTATGTCTAGTTTCTAGAACATCTGACGGATTCTCAATCTGACTCATAGATTGTAAAATATACAATTTCTACCACTGTACTATCGTAGTTTTATATTTTTAAAATAACAGATAGTTTTCAGAATTTGCTGGATATGAACCCCTTGAATAAATTTATTTAAGTTCAGATTTTTATGGTGAATTCCTCATTATGTGTTGAATTTAAATTGACTTTTCCAGAATTTAATATTGACTATAGAATATACTGTTTTGAAAAACGAAATCATGTAACTTTCATATTTTTGGATGAAAGATAGTTTTGAGAATTTATTGAATATCAACCCTTTAAATTAATTTATTTGAGTCTATATTTTTAAGGTGGGTTCCTTGATATGTGCTGGATTTAAGTTAAATTTTCCAGAATTTAATATTGATTTTAGAGTGTATTGTTTTGAATGAAAAAATCCTATAATTTACAAATTTTGTAAAAATCTATATTTTCGTGGATGAAATGTGTTTCATATATATAAATGAGTTCTCATGATAATATTAGTTCATTAAAAGGAATGTTGTTAATGAAGAGTAGTTTGTATAATTAAACCAAGTTGGGTTTTCATTTGAGACTTAGGGTTAAGATGTGGACCCTAGAAAGACTATTATTAATATTTTAATTATGAAACTCTAGAGATTGAGTGAGACCCTAGCGCACCGGCAGATGAGATTTTGTGGAAATTGGCCAGTGGGGCCTTGTTGTTGTGATTTCAATTGGGATTAAGTCCGGTAGGGTACACCAACTCTAGAAGGAATTGTGACTCAATTAATAATAATAAACCTAAGGACATGCACTAGGTGGAGTTGTGATGAAATGAGAGCAAACATGGATAGGGGGCCTCATATGATCTGCGGTATGAGATAATCCCCGGAATTATCGAGGTGTGAGGAAAATAGTCTCCGGAATTGCGGTATGGTATAGATCTCATGAATTATCGGGGTCAAGGCAACGCTCATAGGATATTCGTGTGATGAGGAGCCATTGCTTGCGGTGTGGGGTATTCTCGAAGATTTCCAGGTGTGAGTGAAATAGTCTCCGGAATTATCTGTGGATAGAGATTGACCTATGGAATTATCGAGGCATAGGCTAGATACTCACGGAATAATCTAAATCTTAAAGTAATCACTATAGTAGGATTAGTTGCATAACGTGGGATTGAACCCTATAAAATAAAGAACGATAAGGGCTTGCACCGGACCTATGTAGAATGGGATGCATAGAATCTGACAAGTATGCATTAGAAGTCAGCATATGCATTTGTGTTTTCTTGACTTGGTTTCATGTATGCTTGCATTTTGTTTTCATTCCATACACTTGACACTTAGCCTTGTTCCACTTGTTGATTTATGATTTTTATTCTTTATGTTTTCATTAAGTTTATACTCTTTTGAATATTACTCACACCGTTATAGCTGACCTTTGTAGTTTTGGGGGTTAGGGATATCTCTAGCCCCATGTTTTACAGGTAGGTACCATTAGCATGAAATTGGGAGCATGTGGTAGAACATTTAAATGTTTATGCATATTTTGTAAAAGGAATTATTGTAAAAAGAAAGTTGTATTTATAGTACTTTTAAATACCGTTGTGTTGTAAAAAGAATTGTAATTTAAAGTGTTTAAATTCTGCTGTGCTGTTGTAAAGAGAGTTAATGAAATGAAAAGTTTTAATTTTTCCTTTCTTTGTACTATGTTTATAATTGCAATTGAAGTTGATGTTGGGAATTGTGCCACTTATTTCTAATTTTATATATTGGAAATTCGGGGCGCTACAAGAACGACTCTATGAACCATGGGTATGGACTGAAAACAGGTTGACGACAAGTTTTGGGAGCAATCGAATGACGAATCGAGCCCCGCACACTTACTCGGTGGCAAGTGGCTAGAGCAACTCTTTGAACCGTAGGTATGGACTCCACACTTGTCCGTTGGGGTTATCAATAAGTAGTTCGTGTTGCTCCGAGGAAAACCATGTGTCTGACTCATTGTTTGTCTGGTTGAATTTTACAAAAAAATTTGCAAAAGAAAAGACAGATTTTTAAAAAAAAAATAAAACTAAGTGGTTGCTCTGATTGCTAGCTTTTATTTGTTGGTGTATGCCCTAGAGGCCAGTTGTGTATCAGGATATTTATTTTATATATGAGGCATTTTATTTATTGTGTTGTTTATTGTGATTAAATGAACATAATAAAGTCCTTAGAATAGTAGGTTCAATACCATAGGATATCAAGTGCATGACTTGATTGTGAGATCTTATTGGTTGTAATCAAAACACTATTCTTAAATGTCCCTAATATAGTATTATTGTGAATTAGGACAATAATAGTACATAGAGACTTGTATGTGCGTAGGCTGATGACCATATCTCACGGGTCATGGATATGAGATATCAAGTCTTCACATGGGTACATATTAGAGTAATAATATACTGGACTGACCCACCGTGAGAATGCTGTATGGATCGCTATGTGAGTGTCATAAGCGGTTTTCACAGTGACTATCGTGTATGTAGTCCTTTGAATTGAAGTCACTACGGTTCCCTACGCGAGAAGTTATATATTTTAATGTTGTCAAACGTTGCCTGTAATAAGGTGATTATAAAGTCGACTATTGTATATACTACAAATCATGCGGAGGGATTTGAGTGACTTAGATAGGATTTGTCCCTCTTACATAACAAGTGCGATATCTATGGGCCCCTTTATTGAGTGAGACTGCAAAATGCATGGCAATGCTCAAATGATTCAATATGAGATATTGAGCTCATTTATTTTAGTAAGTCTACTCGAACATCAAGAAACCAAAGATTGAACTATACAAGGGTGACACGCCCTATGCCTTGTGGTCAATTAAGATATCTTGACATAGGGACTAGACTACATAGTAACAATGGTCACAGATAGGTTATGTCTAATCACTGACATTTCGGTTACTTGAGTAACAGTGATGTATTGCTAGATACCGCTCACTATTTGTAATACTAAAATATGATTTTAGTATTAATGTCAACGTAACGGGAACCTATAGGGTCACACACTTAGAATGGACAGAAATTGGGATTTAAATTCAGAAGATGAATTTAATTGGGGATCCAAGTAAGACTTGGACTCCTGACGTTGGTTGGACATTTAAATTAGATTTAATGGGTTGACTAAAGTTCAAAGGCCCACACATGAATCTGAACCATGTCAAATTGTGAGTCTAACAACCTTATTACTCTTTTAGGGTTTATTTTCTGCAGTTGCATATATGATATGTATCTGTGGAAAAGAGTCATATGAGAAAATACTAGCCATCACAGAAATTGTGAGAGAGAGAGAGAGAGATCGTGAGGAACATCCCTTCCCACAGCTAGAAACGCGGCGAAGAATCTTGAACTGACAGACTATGATCTTCTAGAAGAATAGCTGAACCTTATGCTCTCTGATGGTTGCTAGTGGTTCCACCTCGAAACTCTTTGTGAAGTAGTCGATGGCTACAAGTAGGAAGTTCCATCTAGTAGTGGGAGGAAATTGTCTGAGCAAGTCCATTCCCCACATTGCGAAGGGGCAGAGGTTGACATAGAGCTGAGGTTGGCTTGAGCTACCCGCATGATGGAGGAGTACTTTTGGTAGAGGATGCATTGGCGGACATATGCTTGGGCATCATTGAGGAGAGTGGGCCAATAGTATCCATGAATTTTTCATGGAAGTGGCCTCGCACCTAGGTGACTGCCTCATATTCCTTCATGTACCTCTTTGATGGTGTAATCGGCCTCTTTGAGGGAGTGACATCGTACATAAGGTCGGCCATCAACGTGGGTGTAGGAGCGCTTGTAGAGGACTCCCTCGATGTGTGTATATCTTTTAGCCCTCTCCCGGATCTTTCTTGCTTCTTTGGGGTCCGATGGGAGAACTCCCTTGTCGAGGAAGTCGATCATGGGTTTCATCCAGCAATCTCCGGGGTGTATGGGGGGTGATGAACATGTGAGCTCCAGTTTCTATTCCTCGATGTTCGGCTTGAGTAGGACCTCGATGAGCAATGTATGGTCGAGTCCAATGAATGATGAGGAGGCTAACTTAGAGAGGAAATCTGCTTGCCCATTTTCCTCATGTAGGATGCGAGTGACTTCGGCTTCTTTGAAAGTAGACATGAGTTTCTTCACGTAGGTCAAGTACTTTATCATGCGGTCATCTTTGGCCTCATATTCGCCCTGGATTTGATTCACCACCAGTTGGGAGTCGCTGAACACCCCGAACCTCTGTGCCCCTGCTTTTCGCTCTAATAGTTTGGCGAAGAGGGCTTCATACTTGGCCTCATTGTTGGAGGTAGGGAACTTGAGGCGTAGCGAGTACTGGATGATGAACTCATCCGGACAGAGAAAGATGAGTCCAGTCACACTCCCTTCAAAGTGGGAGGATCCATCAACATAGGTTTTCCAAAGTGGGGGGTTGTCTCCTTCCTCAGGGGGATCAGGGGTAGTGCTTTTGACAATGAATTTGGCTAAGGCTTCGCCCTTGATTGCTGTTCTTGGTCGATAGGTGATATCATGTTGACTTAACTCGATAGACCACTTGATAAGTCTCCTGGAACTTTTTGGCTTGTAGAGGACTTGTTTGAGTGGCTGATCGGTGAGAACCCAGATGGAGTGCGCTTGGAAGCAGGGTCGGAGCTTTCAGGCGGCGGTGTCTAGTGCATAGTTCATATTCTCCATCTTTGAGTATCGAAGCTCGACATTATAGAGTACCTTGCTTTTATAGTACATTGGCTTTGTTCCCTGTCTTCTTCCCTTACGAATACGAAACTGTAGGTCGGATCTGAAGTAGCCAAGTAGAGGTAGAGGACCTCTCACGGCTTGGGCTTGCTAAGGAGTGGAGGATTGACAAGGCGTTCTTTGAGACGTTCTAAGGCTACCTATTGTTTTATCTCCCCACTCAAAATTCTTCACTCCTCGGAGAGCTTTGAAAAACGAGAGGCACTTCTCCCTAGACATGGAGAGGAAGCACCCAATGGGGACGAGGTGGCCGGTAAGCTTTGGACTTCTTTGATGGTAGTCGGGGGAGATATGTCGCATATGACTCTAATCTTCTCAGGGTTGGCTTCGATTCCCCTTTGGTTGACCATGAATCCTAGAAACTTTCCTGAGAATTCTTTGAAGGTGCATTTTCAGGCATTCATTCTCATGTTGTGTCTCCGCAGTACATCGAAGGCTTCTTGGAGATCTGGCACATGGTCCTCTTTTCTGACGAGCATATCATCCACATAGACATCCATGTTTCAGCTGATTTGCTCCTTGAAGACATGGTTTACCAAGAATTGGTATGTAGCTCCAGCGTTCTTCAACCTGAAATGCATGACTCGGTAGCAGTGGAACCCTTGGTCGGTGATGAAGGACGTCTTCCATGAAGCTTAAGAGCTCATGACATGAGGTGGTATCTATCAAGGCGTTTATGCTTGGTTTAGGAAAGGGGTCCTTCGAACATGCCTTGTTGAGGTCAGTGAAGTCTATTTATATTCTCCATTTATCGTTGGCTTTCTTCACCATTTCCACATTTCCTACCCACTCGGGGTAGCTAACTTCTTGAATGAAGCAGGCATCTAGAAGCTTCTCGACTTTTTCCTTGACTGCTTACTGCCTGTCGGGGGCGAACTTATGACACTTTTGTTGAATCGGCCTGACTTCCGAATTCATTCATGATTAGATCCTCAGAGATGTCCGGCATGTCAGAGGCGGTCCAGGCGAAGAGATATTGGTTCCCCCTAACGCAAGTGATGAGTTTCTCCTTTACTTGATGGGGAAGAGCCTTGCTTACCCGAAAACACTTAGCTTGATCCTTTTAGGAGAAGAGAATTTCTTCTAGTTCGTCTATAGGTTCGAAGCTGGCTTGTCCCCTATCTTGTGGGAGTTCAATGGCATCGAGGGGGAGGACCGAGCCCCCCATTATGGCCGTGTAACACAACCGAGCAGCTTCTTGGATTCCTTTGACTTCCCCTACCCCTGATGCTGTAAGAAACTTCATCTTTACGTGGTAGGCTGAGGCAATCATGTGAGGGGCTAGCATGTGAAGGGCTGCTAGCCCCGGGCGACCAAAAATGGCATTGTAGGCGGACTTGATGTTGACAACCATGAAGTGGAGTGCTTCTGTGTGGATAGCTGGTGTAACACCCTAGACTTTTAAATAATGATTTTGAGGTTAATAAATGAATTAAAATGACTTTTTGGTGATTTAATAAACATTTTTCTAAATTTTATCTTTTTACACATGCAAAACACGTGCAAATATTTTCTTGGGAAGTTAAAAGTCAGAAATCATTTTGGGGGAAACCTAATAATTATGAATTTTCTGGATTTTTCTGATATTTATTTGGTTTATTTGCAAATATTACAAAAAGATGGGCTTTTGTGCAAAATTACCACTTGGAGTAAAAACTCCAGATTTTTAGATTTTTTTGGGCTGAGCATGAATACTATTCAACTTAGAGGTAAAAGTTTCCTTTTTGTTTTAACAGATTTGTTTTATTTCGTAAATTTCTTAAAGAAGGGTCTTTTTACAAAATTGCCACTTAGAGGCCAAAATTACAAATTTCGTTTTTCTGGATTTACAAATAGTGCCGACCATGTCTGGAGTAGTAATATTTTTTTTTAATTTGAATTGAATTGGTTAATCTAATTTTCAAGTATAAAGATTTATATATGTAAAGATATATTCAAAAGGGATATTTTGAAAAATCTACACAAAACCTTAAAAACCTAATTTCCTGCCTCATATAAAGAGAGTGCAGTCGTCTCTTTGTTGCACTACACAAAGGGTTATTATTGATTTCTTGAAGTTTCGAAGCGAAAGACTTGGTTTTCTTGTGATAGGAAGGACTTTTCTTATTCTTTTTATTATTTCGGTTGATTCTTCAATATTGTGAGTGACATATGTTTGATTTCTTGTTGTTGTATGCATGTTGTATGTGATGATTTGTCTATTAGAAAGCATGTTAGGGAATTGTATGATGATATAATGAGTTATTGATGATGAATGAATAAAAATTGAATCTTTCATGAAAACTATGTTTTTGATGATTAAAACTCTATATAGATAACATGAGATTGTTAAGAACCTAATAGAAATCATGAGTTTGTTGTTTTGTATCATATTCTTGCTGATTTGATCACCTATTATGAGTTGTATGAGGTAAATTGCATAAAAGTGAATAAAGTTGAGTTCTTTACTGCTAGTATGCATATACGTGTACTGTTTTGTTTTTTTATGAAGTAAAACTTGATTAATTGTAACCCCCATTTCCACAAATACGTATTTTCCTGAGTATTTTTCTGTATCTCTATATTTATAATTTGTTATTGTTAAATTCGTTTGAGTTTCTTTGTTAAAGCATTTTTCTAAATAATGATTATAATTATTTCAAATAAACTTTGTTTCCATTTCTACTTGATCAACTATTCACACATTAACCCTCAAAAATATTATTACTATTTCGACAGTTTCAACAAAATTTCTATTTTTATATATTGATAATATCCTGATGATTGCTATTATTATTGTTAGTATTTTTATTGTCATTATTATTATTATTGATATTATTATTAGTATTATTATTTTTATTGTCATGGTTATTATTTCTATTCTTATTGTTAATATGGTTATCTATTATTATTAGTATTGATTATTAAAACAAATCAATTCTTATTTAATAATAGTATTTTCGATTGTTTCAAATAATTTATGTAATGCAAATTATATCAGATATCTTATTTCTTGTATTCGAATTTGTATTGATCAATTTTATTCATGTACAATGTATTTTCATTTATTGGATCCATACCCAAATACCCAATAGCCCAATATCTCTTTTTCCCCTATAAGTACTATAATATTTTATTAAACCCTAATCCTATTTCTAATTTCCCTAACCCTCAGCCGCTTTTACCCTCTACCGTGCTACCCCGTCTCTCTCTCCCTCTCCCTGTTTCCATCTAAACCCAACTCCCAAACCGCCCAACTCCATTGCTCCGACCACCACCATCCCCCTCCTCGTCGCTCCTCGCCATCCCTGTCATCATCCGCGCACCCATCTCTTCCTCGTCGTCGTCCTCACCCCGATCCTCTTCTCCGCCGAATCGCCCATTGCTGCTTTGCTCGAACTTTGCTTGCACCATTTCCTTGCCGCCACCACCATTTTGTCATCGCCCTCTCCCCTCTGCTGTCCCCCTCGTAACCACCGGAGAATGTAACCCCTGTTTTCATTTTATGTATTTTTGACTGTATTTTTTTCATTTTGGTGCATTTTTTTCTCTTGTATTTTTTCTGAACCGTATATTGGATTTGATCTCAATATATATTCGTTTTATTTCATTTTGAGCTCCTTGTGTTTGATTGATTGTCTCTTTCGACTCGTTTTTCATTATTTGGATCATTTCCTTATTTTTTGGTCTCGTTATCTTTATTTTCATTATTCTGTGCTGTTGTGGTGGTGTTTTGGTTGCCTTTTCCCTTTTCCATTATCTTTGATCCCTAATAAGATTTTTAAAGCCATAGATCTCACTCCTAATTGTATCCCTATTTGTATTTGACCCAATATCCAAAACCCATTTGTATACCTATTCCTAGTTACTAATACCCACGACCCATTAACCCACATTTCAACCCTATATATATACCCTCCTTAACACAAACCCTAACCCTAACACCACAAACCCTAGCCTCCTATCTCTCTCTCTCTCTCTCCTGGCCTGCACTTGCCCAAACCCGAGCACCCCCCTACAGGCCGGCCTGCCCTTCCTCATCCAGGCCGACCACATAACCGGCCACCCCACTCCCTACTCCGGCATCCCTAGCTCTGGCCACCATACAAACCGAGACCCCCTTGCATCCCCTTTGCTTGCCGATCAGCATCACTATCACAACCATCAACTCTTGCATCAATTCCTTCTCTCTTGGTGATGTTCTCAAAGTGGGTGTTTGCCACTTTGATCGTTGCTTCAAGGAGGATCGTTTGTGTGGAGTTTCGTTCGAAGTTTCTTGGATTCGTGTTTATAGCAGATTTCGTTCATGGGTTTTGCTTCTCTTCGACTGTATTTTCTGGATGTTTTTTTTGATTGCTGTTTTCGACTGTGTTACAGTGAGTATCTTGATTCGGTATAAAACATGAGTTTTAGATAATTTCGTCTATTTTCAAACCCCACCAACCTTGCTTGATTTTGATTTCTGATGACTGAGTTATGGCTGTTTTAGTACAGAGGTGTTAATCTTTTCCAGATTCAGTTTTTCGGTAATTTTGATAACAAACTATTTTCAAGAACTATGTTATACACAGTATTTTGATCCAATATTTTGGTCAGTGTTTCATTATTAAGTTAGGGATTATCGAGAATTTTGGTAAATTTTATTGATAAGTTTTATGTGATGTTTCATGCTCGTTTCTAAAATCTATACATATGCAGTATTTTGCTCGCTGTTCTGTAAAGAACCCTATTTTCACTATGATTCTTTTTACTGTATGAAAATTCTTTGTGAAATGTGAAAGTTAGTAAATTCTATCTATTTTCATATCCCTTTGGAAGAATTGTTTTTCTTTTCACTGATTGCGAGATATCTTAGTTTTCGTACAGCAGTGTTGGGAATTCCAGATTCGCTAAACTATGTTTTCTTGATGCTTTTGTATTTTTGATGACAAATCCATTCTTGCTGAAAAATTCTAAAACTCTATATTTTGATATTGGACATATAGGGGAATACTCCAGATTTTTTGTGGATTTATTTGATGTGTTTTCATACTGTTTTCATGCTCTTGAATTCATTTTCTTGACTTTTGGCCTAACCTAGTTTCTGTATTCAAATTAGTTTTGAGCTGTGTTGTTGTGAACTAGTATATGACTTAATTATACTCGCTGTATTCGTGTGGATGTCTATTTTCCAGATCCTTCGACGGTTCCTGATTTGCTTGTTTGTGACTCTTGGAATCACTGTTTTACTACAACATGGTCTTGCTGTCCTGAACTTGAGATGTGTTTAATTTGTTCCCTTATAAGATATCTTGCACTTGTACATGCTTAGTTTGCTACTTGAACTTGCCACGATCATGCCATCCTATTCTTGATATGTTTTGCACATTTACATGCTTGTATGATATTAATAATAAAATTTTCCATGACGGGATTAAGGGTAAGATCTAGTAGTGGATAGTGCAGAACCGTGTACTCGGAAGAACCTAGTGGTTATTGGAGCATGTTTGCATGTGGAGCTTGACACGATATACATGACACGCACACACATGACACTAGAGCTTGTTTGGGTTTTGGATCTTGTTTACATGATACATGATTACATGATACTTGGAGCTTGTCCCTTTGTACACTGTCCTGTATGGTCCCCTACAAAATCTAAAGCGAAACTGTTTGTTGTAGCAACCATGTAGTAAAAACCGGGATGCATGAAGCGCTACCTAGATAGTAAATCACTACAAGACTTGATACATGCTACTTGAACATGATACTTGAGCCTAATACATGCTTGATTGATACTTGACTACATGATACATGAGACTTGATTATATGAGACTTGACACTTGATACATGATTACATGTCACTTGACACTTAATGCATGTTTACATAATACTTGATTTCTTGACACTTTATTCATGCCATTTACACTTGTTCACTTTTGGCATGCTAGTTGTTTATGTTGGACATCATGATTATACCATGCTAGGTTTGATACTTAGATTCACCCATTTTCATGCACTTGTATCCTACACTATTTGTGACCCGCGACTTGCAATTGACGGGTACTTGTTTTCTTCTTTTCTTCTTCTCCTACAAATTTAATAATTGCAGATCAGGATGGACGGTTGCCAGATGGTATTGGCGAGATGATGTACTAGATCTGGATTGCACGCTTTATTTAATTATTATTAGTATTTGTTGCTTGAACTTGAATATGATGTACTTGATGACTTGGATATTTATCTTGTATTTGGGCGATGTGACCTAGGATATTTGACTTGTTCAGAACTTGATTATTTGAGATTATTATATTTGGTTTTCCAAGTAATTTCTGTTGGTATCTTGTTTCAATTATGCGTGAATGGTTGTGCCTTTCGCTTCCAACTCTGACTATCTTATGAGGTATTGTAAAGATTCTTGAACAGCTTATGGATGATGAAAATCATTCGCTGAGCTTTTGTTACGTATCTGTATTCCGTATTATTTTTGGGAAGCAGGGCGTGACAGGATTTTCGGTAGTATCAGAGCATCAGGTTTGGCTAATGTATTAGTTACCTAATATATTAGACAAGCTTGGCTCGAACTGGGATCTGCACCATATTTCACCAACCATGTATACATAAATAAAATTCATACCAACTCTGGTTCTGGACGCTAATTGTTTTTGGTTTTGTGCAGACTATGGCTCCCCGAGGTTCTACTTCTCAGTCGCAGGTTGATCCGATTGAGGCTGTCACAACTGTGCTTGAGCAGCTGATTAATTAGCAGCAAAACCACAGTGATCTTGTGATGGCTGCTCTTGAAGCTGCCCGGGTTCCGCCTCCTGTTGTCCCTATGCAGGAAAATCTTCCGCCTCGCCCAGGGACACTTACAGAATTTATGAGGCTGCATCCCGACCGTTTTTCCTGCACTGAGACACCTTTGGAGGTTGAACAGTGGTTGATCCGGACTGAGCGCTTGTTGTTAGCGGCTTGTGTTGCCGAGGCTGATCGGGTGGACGTTGTTTCTATCTAGCTGGTGGATTTGGCTCATATTTGGTGGATGGCTGAGTCTGAACATCTTGAGAGGCTTATTGCTTGGGCTACTTTCACTCAGGGATTCTTTGAGAAGTTATTGAGTTGAGATGGAACAGCAATTCCTGGCCCTAAAATAGGTTAAGTCATTGTTCCATTTTGGATTTGTTACATAATTGTTCACGCAATGTTGTAATATGGACTTTCTTGCAACAGGGTTCCAGGTTAGTGGATGAGTAAGCAACTGAGTTTACTAGGCTTAGCCGCTTCGCTGCCGTTCTTGTGGCAACCGAAGAGGATAGGGCTCGTAGATTCACAAATGGGTTTGAGTAGGATATCAAGAGACATCTTGTCTCTCTTCGCTTGCGTACCTACACTGAGGCTCTTGAGGCAACCCGAGCCCAGGAGTAGGCTCGTGGTGGTTCTTCTTCTTCTCAGCGGACTGTTCCCGCTACTGTTGCTAGGCCTTCTGGTGGGCCTATTCGGAGGTCTGTTTCTTCCCATCCAGTCAGAGCAGCTCCTTACTCTTCTGCTGGTTTCTAGAGGGATAGTTTTTGCAACTTTTGCCGACTTGCCGGGCATGAGAGCAAGGACTGTAGGCGGGCCAATCGCCGCTGTTTTGCTTGTGGTGCTCCTGACCACACTTTGCGGGATTGTCCACAGCAGAGGGTCCAGTCCGTGGTCCTGTCCAGCCAGCAGTTCCAGCTCGTAGTCCAGTTAGGCCACCACTTCCTCCCCAGCTTCAGATTGTTGGTCAGAAGACTGTTGTTCCAAGGAGAGGTCAGGCTTTCAACTTGACTGCTGCAGATGCTCAGACAGCTGAGGGTGTGGTTGCAGGTATCTTTTGTTTTATTATTTTATTGTTGGTTGTTTCTCTTTGTTTTTCTCCATTTTCCTTGCTTTATTTCTTTCTGTTGTTCTTCTGCATTTTGTTTCCCTTACCCCTGTCCAACCCTTCTTTTCTCTATCTCTTTTGCTTTCTATCTTAGGTGTTGTGTTTGTGTGCTCTTTCCCTGCTTATGTTCTTTTTTATTCTGGGGCAGCCCATTCTTTTGTCTCCTCTCGATTTATCGCTCGCCATCAGTTGGAGTGCAGCAACATGTCAGAGGCTTGGAACATCGTGACAGGTGGTGGAATTGTCAGCTGTTCCCGTGAGTGCAAGCAATGTTCCGTTGTTATTAGGGACGCAGATTTCAAAGCCTACCTGATTATAATTGGAAATTCGGGATTTGACGTTATTCTAGGTATAGATTGGTTGGGTGAAGTCCATGCCATTATTGATTGCCGTGCCAAGAAAGTTGTCTTCAAAATTCCAGATCGAACAAAATTTGAGTTCCATGCCGGAGAGTCTTTCCTTGGTCGAGCAAAAACTGCAGTTGAGCAGGTGGATTGTGTGATGGAATTGCGCTCATGCTGTGAGGCTGCGCCTCTAGTACTTCGGAATTTCTTGGATGTTTTTCCAGATGAGTTGCCTGGCTTAACCCCTGATAGGGAAGTGGAATTCGGTATTGATGTTCAGCCTGGAACGGTGCCGATATCGAAAAGTCCCTACAGGATGGTGCCGGTTGAGTTGGCAGAGCTTAAGGTGCAGATTCAGCAGTTGCTTGATTTGGGTTTCATCAGACCTAGTGTATCGCCATGAGCTACTCCGGTCCTTTTTGTTGACAAGAAGGATGGTAGTCGTCGATTGTGCATGGATTATTGAGAGCTGAACAGAGTTACTGTGAAGAATCGGTATCCGTTGCCTAGTGTAGATGATTTGTTTGATCAGCTGAGTGGGGCTGCTGTTTTCTCGAAGTTGGATCTTCGTTCTGGGCATCACCAAGTCAAGGTGAAGGCTACAGAAATACAGAAGACTGCTTTCAGGACTAGATACGGGCACAATGAGTATCTGGTGATGCCGTTCGGGGTCACGAACGCGCCGGCTGTATTCATGAGTCTTATGAACCGGATCTTCTCTCAGTTCTTGAATAGATTTGTGGTGGTTTTCATTGATGATATTTTGGTGTATTCTCGGAATCGGGAAGATCATGCTGAGCATCTTAGAGTGGTTCTGTAGACTTTGAGGGAGAATTAGCTCTATGGGAAGCTTAGCAAGTGCGAGTTTTGGCTCGACAGGATTTCTTTCTTGGGGCACATTATTTCTAGCAATGGTGTTTCTGTGGATCCTGCTAAGATTGAGGCTGTGAAGGATTGGCCTATTCCCAAGTCAGTTTTAGAAGTCAGAAGTTTTCTCGGTTTGGCTAGCTATTATTGGAAGTTCGTTTAGGATTTTTCAAAGATAGCAGGACCGTTGACTAAATTGACTAGGAAGGATCAGAAGTTTTGTTGGTTTGATAAGTGCAATGAGGCTTTTGTTGAGTTGAAGAACAGATTAACGTCAGCGCCTGTATTGACTATTCCCGATGGTTCAGGTGGATTTGTAGTTCACTGTGATGCTTTTGGTAAGGGTCTTGGAGCATTTTTGATGTAAAAGGGCCGAGTCGTTGCGTATGCATCGAGGCAGTTGAGGCCGCATGAGAAGAACTATCCTACTCATGACTTGGAGTTAGCGGCAGTGATTCATGCTTTGAAGCTGTGGAAACATTATTTACTTGGAGACCGAGTGGAGATCTTTACAGACCAAAAAAGTCTCAAGTACGTCTTCACCCAGAAGGAGTTAAACATGAGGCAAAGGCGTTGGTTGGAGCTTATGGCTGATTATGACATCAATTTGCAATACCATCCTGGTAAAGTAAACTTGGTGTCTGATGCTTTGATCAGGAGACCGGCAGTTATGTTTCTTACTCAGTAGAGTGATCTCATTGAGCTGATGAGGAGGTTGGATTTGGATGTTCTGTTGCCAAGTTCTGGTCGGAGTTGTTTGGCGCTCCAGCTGCAGTCGTCTCTTGTTGAGCAGATTAAAGAGGCGCAGGCTAGTGATGCACAGTTACAGAGTTTTCGAGCTGATGTTGAGTCTGGGTCCAGGACGGACATGGTCATTCATGTAGATGGTTCACTTCGTTTTGGTTCCCGGTTGTGTGTCCCTAAGGGTGAAGTTTCTCAGAGGTTGCTTAAAGAAGCTCATCAGTCTTCGTATTCTATCCATCCTGGCGGTACTAAGATGTATCGGGATTTGAAGCTTCATTTCTGGTAGCATGATATGATGAGGGCTGTTGCTCGGTTTGTTTCTCAATGTTTGGTCTGTTAGCAGGTTAAGCCAGAGCATCAGAGAACCGCAGGACTTCTTCAACCGCTTCCTATTCTAGAGTGGAAATGGGAACATATCACTATAGATTTTGTGACCGCTTTGCCGAGGAGTCCTAAGGGTCATAATGCCATTTGGGTGATCGTCGACCATTTGACGAAGAGTGCTCACTTCATTCCTTTTCGTGTCAGTCAGTCTACTGAGAGCCTAGCTGAGAGGTACATGCAAGAGATTGTCAGACTTCATGGGGTTCCAGTCAATATTGTATCCGACAGGGATATGAGATTCAGATCTCAGTTTTGGGAGAGTCTTCAGAACAGTTTGGGGAGTAAATTAAAGTTCAGTACAGATTTTCATCCCCAGACTGATGGACAGTCAAAGCAGACTATTCAGATTCTTGAGGACATGTTGAGGTCCTGCATGCTTCAGTTTGGTGGGTCTTGGGAGGATCATTTGCATCTCGTAGAGTTTTCGTACAATAACAGCTTTCAAGCCAGTATTAAAGCTGCTCTGTTCGAGGCACTCTATGGACGGAAGTGCAGGTCACCAGTGTGCTGGGATGACATTGGTGAGAGGAAGTTGTTGGGTCTGGAGTTGATGACCAAGACAGTTGATGTTGTGGTCCAGATCAAGAAGCACTTGCAGGCAGCTCAGGACAGGCAGAGGCGGTGGGCTGATGTCCATCGTAGGGCTTTGGAGTTTGTTGTTGGTGACCATGTTTTCCTTAAGGTATCGCCGTGGCGCGGTGTCATTCGGTTCGGTGGCGGGGGCAAGCTTAGCCCGAGGTTTATTGGACCGTTTGAGATTTTGGAGCGAGTAGGCAAGGTGGCTTATCATCTTGCATTGCCGCCAGCTTTATCAGGAGTGCACGATGTTTTCCATGTCTCACAACTCAGGAGATATATCCGAGATGAGAGCCACGTGATTGACTATTCTGAGTTGACCGTTCGGCTGAATTTGACTTGTGAGATTCCGCCAGTTCCTATTGTGGATCGGCGGAAGAAAGTACTTAAGAACAAGGTCATCAAGTTGGTTCATGTTTCTTGGAATCCTTACTCACCTGGTGAGTCGACTTAGGAGCTGGAGGAGGAAATTCAGCAGAAGTTTTCTCATTTATTTGAGTAGTTTTGTTTTGTTCTTTTGATTGTTTTGGAGTTACCCTATGCATCTTCGTTTGAATTTCGAGGACGAAATTTTCTTGTTAGGTGGGTAGGATTGTAACCCCTATTTTTTATTTTATGTATTTTTGACTATATTTTTTTCATTTTGGTGCATTTTTTTCTGTTGTATTTTTTCTAAACCGTATATTGGATTTGATTTCAATATATATTCGTTTTATTTCATTTTGAGCTCCTTGTGTTTGATTGATTGTCTCTTTCGACTCGTTTTTCATTATTTGGATCATTTCGTTATTTTTTGGTCTCGTTATCTTTATTTTCATTATTCCGTGGTGTTGTGGTGGTGTTTTGGTGGCCTTTTCCCTTTTCCATTATCTTTGATCCCTAATAAGATTTTTAAATCCATAGATCTCACTCCTAATTGAATCCCTATTTGTATTTAACCCAATATCCAAAACCCATTTGTATACCTATTGCTAGTTACTAATACCCACAACCCATTAACCCGCATTTCAACCCTATATATATACCCTCCTTAACACAAACCCTAACCCTAACACCACAAACCCTAGCCTCATATCTCTCTCCCTCTCTCTCCCGGCCTGCACTTGCCCCAACCCAAGCACCCCCTTACAGCCCGGCCTGCCCTTCCTCATCCAGGCCGACCACATAGCCGGCCACCCCACTCCCTACTCCGGTATCCCTAGCTCCGGCTACCATACAAACCGAGACCCCCTTGCATCCCCTTTGCTTGCTGATCACCATCACCATCACAACCATCAACTCTTGCATCAATTCCTTCTCTCTTGGTGGTGTTCTCAAAGTGGGCGTTTGCCATTTTGATCGTTGCTTCAAGGAGGATCGTTCGTGTGGAGTTTCGTTCGTAGTTACTTGGATTCGTGTTTGTAGCGGATTTCGTTCGAGGGTTTTGCTTCTCTTTGCATTTGCATCGTTCTTCATCCCCAAATTAAGGTAAGTAACTAGTACTCCAATTCATTTGTTTGATACAAGTTCCAAAGTTCACCTATAGTGTAGTTGGGTCCAGAGACAATCTTAGATGGTGTTTTCCTTGATGTATTTTGTCTATATTGTGATATTTTGTCCATAGAAGACTCATGACACAAACCTTGACATGAAATAACCTAGGATTCGCCCGTTCTTGAATTTGGATCGTATATGTGTGAATATTGCGTGTTTTTGTGTTTTGGTTGATACCCATGTGAAATTCTTGGCGGCGACATGTTAATAACCCTAAATCATGATGTTTAGACACTTGGTAGGCTTCATTTCAGGTTTTGATGTGTTTGGACCAATATTCTTGAATCTATGTTGTTTTTGTTCTTATGGGTGAAATCTGTATTTTCTGGATGTTCTGTTTTGATTGCTGTTTTCGACTGTGTTACAGTGAGTATCTTGATTCGGTATAAAACATAAGTTTTAGATAATTTCGTCTATTTTCAAACCCCACCAACCTTGCTTGATTTTGATTTCTGATGACTGAGTTATGGCTGTTTTAGTACAGAGGTGTTAATCTTTTCCAGATTCAGTTTTTCGGTAATTTTGATAACAAACTATTTTCAAGAACTATGTTATACATAGTATTTTGATCCAATATTTTGGTCAGTGTTTCATTATTAAGTTAGGGATTATCGAGAATTTTGGTAAATTTTATTGATAAGTTTTATGTGATGTTTCATGCTCGTTTCTAAAATCTATACATCCTGTATTTTGCTCGCTGTTCTGTAAAGAACCCTATTTTCACTATGATTCCTTTTACTATGAAAAATCTTTGTGAAATGTGAAAGTTAGTAAATTCTATCTATTTTCATATCCCTTTGGAGGAATTGGATTTCGTTTCACTGGTTGCGAGATATCTTAGTTTTCGTACAGCAGTGTTGGGAATTCCTGATTCGCTAAACTGTGTTTTCTTGATGCTTTTGTATATTTGATGACAAATCTATTCTTATTGGAAAATTCTGAAACTCTATATTTTGATACTGTACATATAGGGAAATACCCCAGATTTTTCGTGGATTTATTTGATGTGTTCTCACACTGTTTTCATGCTCTTGAATTCATTTTCTTGACTTCTGGCTGAATCTAGTTTCTGTATTCAAATTAGTTTTGAGCTGTGTTGTTGTGAACTAGTATATGACTTAATTATACTCACTGTATTCGTGTGGATGTCTATTTTCCAGATCCTTCGACGGTTCCTGATTTGCTTGTTTGTGACTCTTGGAATCACTATTTTACTACAACATGGTCTTACTGTCATGAACTTGAGATGTGTTTAATTTGTTCCC
This sequence comes from Hemerocallis citrina, assembly GCA_017893485.1. Taxonomy (NCBI): domain Eukaryota; kingdom Viridiplantae; phylum Streptophyta; class Magnoliopsida; order Asparagales; family Asphodelaceae; genus Hemerocallis; species Hemerocallis citrina. Next base: position 97,584,206 of record CM030368.1, read on the forward strand.
TTATGAGATATCTTGCACTTGTACATGCTTAGTTTGCTACTTGAACTTACCACATGATCATGCCATGCTATTCTTGATATGTTTTGCACATTTACATGCTTGTATGACATTAATAATAAAATTTTCCAAGCCAGGGTTAAGGGTAAGATCTAGTAGTGGATAGTGCAGAACCGTGTACTCAGAAGAACCTAGTGGTTATTGGAGCTTGTTTATATGTGGAGCTTGACACGATATACATGACACGTACACACTTGACACTAGAGCTTGTTTGGGTTTAGGAGCTTATTTACATGATACATGATTACATGATACTTGGAGCTTGTCCCTTTGTACACTGCCCTGTATGGTCCTTTACAAAATCTAAAACGATACTATTTGTTGTAGCAACCATGTAGTAAAAAACCGGGACACATGAAGTTCTACCTAGATATTAAATCACTACAAGACTTGATACATGCTACTTGAACATGATACTTAAGCCTAATACATGCTTGATTGATACTTGACTACATGATACATGAGACATGATTATATGAGACTTGACACTTGATACATGATTACATGACACTTGAGACTTGATGCATGTTTACATAATACTTGATTTCTTGACACTTGATTCATGCCATTTAGACTTGTTCACTTTTGCCATGCTAGTTGTTTATGTTGGACATCATGATTATACCATGCTAGGTTTGATACTTAGATTCACCCCATTTCCATGCACTTGTATCCTACACTATTTGTGAACCGCAACTTGCAATTGACGGGTACTTTTTTTCTTCTTTTCTCCTTCTCCTGCAAATTTAATAATTGCAAATCAGGATGGACGGCTACCAGATGGAATTGGCGAGATGATGTACTAGAGCTGGATTGCACGCTTTATTTAATTGTTATCACTATTTGTTGCTTGAACTTGAATAAGATGTACTTGATGACTTGGATATTTATCTTGTATTTGGGCGATATGACCCAGGATATTTGACTTGTTCAGAACTTGATTATTTGAGATTATTATATTTGGTTTTTCAAGTAATTTCTGTTGATATCTTGTTTCAATTATGAGTGAATGGTTGTGCCTTTCGCTTCCGACTTTGATTATCTTGTGAGGTATTGTAAAGATTCTTAAACAACTTATGGATAATGAAAATCATTCGCTGGTCTTTTGTTACATATCCGTATTCCATATTCTTTTTGGGAAGCGGGGCGTGATAGAGAACCCCCCACCGCCTCTTCGTCATCGTCCATAGCCGATGTTTGCCTCCTCGGTTTTCGAGCGAAACATGGCTTCGCTCGTGCTGCCGTCCTCTGCCACTGCCGTCGCTTCCTGACCGCAGCGACATCGTCGTCGCCCCGCCACAGTGCCGTGCCGTCTCCAGTTACCGAGGTCTCTCTCCCTCTCTCTCTCTCTCTCTTTCTCTCTCTCTCGGTCGAGTGGGGAAGAGGTGAGCACAGTGGTGAAGCTTTTGTGTTTGATGTTCAGTTTTAGGCAATCCGAACTCTGCTATTTGATGTTCCACCTTGGATCCGGTGTGGAGTAGTTTGCTGATTGGTCACTTCTGGTGTATTGGTGTTCTGTGTGTGCTTGGGATCCGCTGTGGTGGAGTTTGTGTGTTGTTTTGGTTTCGCACGTGACTCGCACGTGTTCTTGTGGATCTTCGCCCGGGATTCCAATCCCGTTATTCTATATTATTCGAATTAACCATCTCACAGGCAAGTCTCTTCTTGAACAAGTATTTTATTTTGTTCAAGATCCCTTTGATCTCTGGAAGTAGATCACGTCCTTTTTCTTATCATACTGTATTTGACAATTCCGTTAAGTTTATCGAGGGTTTACACGAGCTAACCCAACATACTCTTAACATCGTGCCGCTCTCTTTGATCTAAAACCTAGTTCCCTATTGTTTCATGCATATGCACTTACACAAAAATTAACTAGATCCATGCTACAGACTTGTTTGATGAATTGTATACATGTTAGATTGAATGTGATTAAATGATTTGATTACCATGCCTGTGAAATTGTATTTAAGAAACTGAAATTTTGCATGTTAAACATCTATTGACAATCGGATCATTAATTTGCCCGAAAAATATGATTGTATAATTTAACGGTTGCCTATTCATGTTAAAACAAATTCTGGACTGCTGTGTGTTCCATTATGAATCAGATTTTCAACTATGTTGCTGTCATATTTTGAAATAACTTTCTGAACATGAAATTTAGCCTTTGATGTCTAGTTTACTGCCCTTTTGTGGATTTGAATTCCGATGTGTAATCTGTTAGATATCATCATTTGAGTATAGCTGTATCAGAATTTTCAGATCCACAAATGCATACGTATCTTGCTGTTCTATAATTTATTTGAGCATGTTAATAGTAAAATAAAAATCTGAAAAAATCTAACTGAACCTAGACATGTGTATGAATGACCAAGAATTTTTATAGATTTATTTGATGAGTTTTCTGATCTAAAACAAATAGGTGAACACATTTTACATGATGCTGCCTGAACATAAAATCTGAATAGAATATAGTTTTCACCCTAGATTCTATAACTTTTATATGGCTTATATATATTTGCTGGAACTGTGGGGAAGTATACTTTCTAGACCTTCTAACGGATCAAAGTTTTCTATTTTTTAGTAGCCGTAATCCATGTTTTAGTACAGCAAGGTCATGCTGTCCTGATTATGTGAATTGTGCTTATTTGATATGTTTGCTTACTGCTTTGTCTGTAACGAATAGAATTAGTCACACTTAGTATCATACAACATTGAAACCATCTTGCATGCTCACATAGGATGAAAAAACTAATAAAAAGCTGGGGTATCATGAGTTTGACTTAGTAGTGAACAATCGGAGACTGTACTCGGTAGGGGTCCCTTGCCAGCTAATTCCCGAACATCCTAAAAATCTTGAATATCCTGAAAATCCTGAATATGCTAAAAATCCTGAATATCCCAAAAATTCCAAAAATCCCGAACATCCCGTAAATTCCCATTACTGAGCCGAGTACACGAACCGAGAATTCACCATCAGTCTAAAACATTCACTATGTGTTTGCACCGAACCTGTAGTATGGCATGTTGTAGTACGCGCACTAGATAGACTAATAAAATGATTAATATATTGCATACTTGATCCTGTATGGAGCTTGACTCGTCATCACGCACTACATGTATGATTACTGTAGACCTTTCATATTGTTGCCTACCTTTGCTTTGTTCTTTGACTTTGATCATGTCCCTTTTCTTTGATATTCAGGTTTCCTTTATCCTCTGTTTTTCTCTACTTGCTGTCCATGACTTGCTCTAAGGACACTCTTTTCTCTCTTTTTAGATCAAGAATTTATAGGTACCGAAGGAACAATACCAGAAGAAATTGGTGAGCAAACTCTCTTAAGATCGGAGCTGGACCATTAGACTACTATAGCTATCTTTTGTTATTTGTTTATTTCATTGCTTTTATCATACTTTGTATTCTTGGGCTTTTATGACCTGAAGTTTGTTTTCATCCCAGATGTTTGATTATTATTTGGTGAATTTATTTCATGATTAATTGGAGTTTATTCATTGTTTATGTGGTTATTCTTTTCTCTGCGTGGTTGTATTCTCTTGTATATTATTGAGTTAACTGTTACAGCTTATGGATGATGTATAATCATTCGCTGGGCCTTCGTTACCTGATCGTATTCCCGTATTTTGGGAAGCGGGGCATGAAATTAATACTCATTGTAATTGCTTCTGATCATGGGAAAAACATTTTAAGTGATTGTGTATGAGTTTAATGAATTTCAAGAAGATTTTTTGAATCCACTACAAGGAATTTCACATATAGTGATAGCAAAAATTCGTGGGTAAAAGGTGGAAAACCATAGGTATAACCCGTAAAACCTATACCGACGGACATATTTTTCCGTAGTCAATGATTCGCTATATCCACGGCAGAATGCCGTCACTATAGCCTATAGCGACGATTTTTTAACCCGTTGGACAAAACATCGGTGTTATACCCACGGTTTTGTATCCGTTGGTATAGGTTTTAACCACACCTCTTGATTTCTTATACCCACAGTTGAAACTCCATTGTTATAGGTCTTAGTGATGGTTTTCGCATCCAAATATTTGAATATATACCCATTGCTCTATACACAATTTTTTCTTATTAATTACGCTTATGATAATTTAATATTTTCTTTTATAATATTAATTCAATTATAAACTAAATACACAATAAAATAAATAAATGTGTTTATGAAACTAAATTAAATAAAATTAAACTTCAATCATATTAAAAATTAATGAAGTACTACAAGCATGTTAAATTACAAAATAAAATTCACTTTGTTTAACACCAGAAATATAGCTCCTTAGCACAGAGCAAAAAGCTAGTTACAATAATGATTGGGAACTCGTGTTCCCGTCAGAATTAAGCTTCAGGCAACTTTAGAACTTTAGCGTAATTTTCATTTTATATAGAAGAGCTCCTCATTAAATAGGACATAAGGCACCAAATATAGCTCCTGCGCAAACCTGCATACAAATGTTGAAAAGATTTAGCAACTCCAATATTGAACAATACAACTATCATGTCCAGAAAGTTACATGCAGTAAGCTAGGCCTAAATTGGAAATAACTTTAAAAACAGAGTGAAGAGCAGTGTTCCAACAAATACAAAACAAAAGAACACAACCAACATTCACATTTGATATTCAAGTGAAATAAAATTTATAAATTCAATCCTGCCAACAAGAATATTTTTGTGTTCAGGTGAATCGAAAAAGTGGGGCACGTGAAGCATCTACTTGACTGTAACTACAAGGTTCCAAAAACTACATATATAATTCTACTATTATGTGAAGCATTCATTTATAAACTAGCTTGAATTTTTAAGTGTTGCTAATTTTAAATTTTAAACTATATATCGCATCATACTTATAAACAAAAAGAAATGCACTTGTCTGTTTTTGCAATTTAAGTCTAATACTGAGCTTAACTGATCACATATCAGAAGTTGTTCAGGATGCAAAAATTCATCAGGTTAAACACACTACAGATGTACAAGGTTCCGGTATTTGGTTTTTGAAGTAGTGATTCTATCATCTGCCTGCTTCCATCAGCATGCTCGCATTAATTCGCCATTGGCAATGGTGCTAAATTCTCTAGTAATATGGTTTGCCAATGAAATACCAGTTGTTCACCCAAATTCTTATTAAAGGCCAAAGCCAACTATAACATAAAAACCATCAACTACTCTAACTAGAAATTAGCCATAATTCTAGTGCGTGTGGTGGTGGTGGTGTGTGATCCTATGAACAAGAAGGTAGATTATCCCATCTACCATCCCATACCCAGTCCAAAAATAAATTTACACCAAATTAGATGCTCACTTGTTTTTTTTCTTTAGCTATATGCATAGTGTTTAATTATGTCTATTAATATATATAACTCTTGTTACAGATCATCTTTTGTGTATATGGTTGAAGGCTTACTGAGAGACCCAATTCCTTGTCCACAGAGCTGGCTTATTAGGTGAATTTGGCCCCAAAAATGTTTCTCCACATTGCAACCCATTGCAGGTATTAATCTGTATGAGAATTTCTGTTAAGTAATTTTTTGACTAATTTAATGCATTCAAATGTAGACACAACATTTATATATATGAAGAAATATAAATAAAGATATAAAACATTAACTGACCACTGGACCAGGGGCATCTTGTTGTTTGCACATCATCCATGGACACCAGTTCGAAGACTCACAGCCATCCATGCTGCCCAAGTAACATAAGGTGGTCCTCTCGCATGGAACGAAGCTTCAACATTTTGGTATTCATTCTCAATATGCCTTACGACAATATCAATACATGCTTATTATTCGTGTCCAAGTTGTATAAATAATAAATAATAAATAATAAATTAGAAAATTATTGTATTGTGTTTTTTGAGAACCGTGTACCTGGGAGAGTATAATGGGGCCTCCTTGAGATGCATAGAGTCCCTCAGACTTCATCAAGTTGACTATCATTGATGTGTACTTCTGCATGTAGAACTACAGGTGGACTATCCAACTTAGACATAAGCATGCAAAAACACAACACCACGAATAGCAGTGACAACACAATAGGAATTGGTTTAATATATTCTTATATATATATGCACAATGATGATATACAATTAATTAATTGTTCGCGTTGTATGACAAATATATAGAGTTTGATATTACACATTTTACTTACAAAATAAGTAGGTGCTGTTCATTATGTCTCTGATCCTTTTGCAAGATTATTGATTGATCTTGTACAGGTACATGGACTCTTTCATGTGTACAGATAAAGTGGTTCATGCCTTAATGTGTACAAATAAACAGATTCATTTCCTCTCCTCAGCTTAGCTTTTATTTGACATCTATTCCAACAATGGTAGGCACTAAAATTATTATCTGAGTGCATATATTAGGCAGTATTTTATAATACGATTTCTTAATTTTCTAATTGTATTTGATAGTATAGTGATATTTTTCTATGAACTAAGAATGTTTTGCTTGAAAGAGAATTTCATTCACATACAAATACACTACATAAATGTATATACCTTGAAAGGTTCATTATCTAATCGGAAGACAATGCTTGGAATGTCATGCAACCAGAATGGGAGGCCGCTGCACCACAAATTCGAACATAAATATTACAAGACAAATTTAACATGGCATATATTTTATTTAATTTAAACATTTTCTAAGATATTTTTGATGTAGTTCATCTTGCAGAAAAGTCATCTACTATTGGAAGTGAATCTATCTTAACATTCAAACATAAAAATTTAAACTACCCTTTAATAATTAATTTTAACATGTAGCTCACTTGAAGTGAATCTATCTTGAGTCAGAGAATAAGAAGATGATCATTTTTTAAAAGCCATTGCAACTGATCAGATCAACAATCACTAAGTTCTAATAATGACAAATCTTATGTTGCCATTATTAATGTCTGAACACACAGATTTGCATCCTACAACAAAGAATAAGAAACATCATTTACTTGTTCTAGATACATTACTTTAGTTAGAAGATTGCTCACCCATATTTCCATTCCGATTCGATGAAGGGACCAATTCTGAAGCATACACACAAACCTTGATCTCTAACAGCTTTTATAAATTTCACAAGCCATTTAAAAATCGTGCATTGAGCAAGATACCTTGATTCATATAAAATTTTGAAAAATAGCCTTAGGCTATATACTTAAATGTCCATAGGCCTAATTGACTATGTCCTGAATAGACCATAAATAAATATATATGTCAAAACCTTAAATAGGAAACTAAATATATATGTCAAAACCTTAAATCATGTCACTGCTTCATGTTCCAAAACAAGATCATGTGCAAAAATGCATAAAGCAAATTCCTTGAACTTCTGCTAACACATAAAATCAATTATCATGGCTTCCAACAAATAATGTGAAGGAAAAGATACAATAAATCTAGAATGCTCAAAATCAACATCTCATTATGTATCCAAAAAGAAAAAAGATACAAACTAGTATAAAAAGTCCACAATAGCAGGGGAAAACATAAACATCTTAGGAAATGAAACTTTCAATAGTTACATGAGCTAATATAATCAAATTACCTGATTTTTCTGCATTTCCATGATGTCCGCCTATTAAAGTAAACATAGGGAGGAGAATTAGTCCATGTTTTCATATACAAAAACACACATTGCTAGTAAAACAAATCTTAAAGGTTAGGAATAGGCTCAAAATAGAACTTATTGTTTTGAATTATGCAATCAATTATATAATTGATGATATAATGCCAGCCTCATAATTATCACCTTATATTGTTCACATTCTTATTTGATCTTAGTTTCTATAAACAAGTACTACGTATGTCACCATCTTGTATATTTTTTGGATTGTCAAATCATTTTGTGCATCATGTATGCATGTCCCTGTTAGTATATAGGTGAATGCAAGCATGAAGTCAGGAAATGTATTACTATTTTGAGGAGCAAGGGAACAAAAAGATAACTGACACAAGAAACACCAGGGTTTGTCACAATCAGCAGGGGATCCAAATGAACTAAGAATAAAAGGTATAACTTTTCAGTAAGCAATAGCATTCATCACTATTACATCTTCAACATGTTTAATAATTGACAAGGTTAAAAGCAAATTAAAAATTGGACTTAATTTATCATCAATATCACTCGTCTCAAGTATGCTTAATAACTGAAATGGTAAAATGAAACTTTAAAAAAAACATGTAATGTGCACCATTCTTGAAGCCTCAATAGTAGAACTCTCGATATGCTCACTTTGAACAAAGTTCTTAGTTGAGAAAATCTTCAAAAAGCTAACCCCAAAGACCAATGAAGCATATATGTACTTGCATTTCAACAAGAGAAAGAAAGACCCATGCAAGAGTCTTCTAGTACAAATGGACAAAAGCACCATCCATTTTCATTTCATTTACTTCACCAACAATCCCTCAAAGCTGCACATGTTTTCTAATATGTTGTTGGACTGTGACTTTTTTTGAGATATATTGATTAAAGTTTAAACCAAACAAGAATACTACTTCAGGTGAATATCCTCATGATCAAGAATAAGAAAAAAGATAATCGCATGTGACACTGATTCTGAATGGTAAACAATGTAAAAGGAGTAGGATTTACATATGGTAAACAATTAGTTCATTAATACAAGCATTTAGATAATACTGCTAGTATCATGTGTCTTAGCTATGTCCAAGGAGTGTCCATAAGAAATGGGACACTGGTACAAGTGTACAACTACATTTCCAAAGTTTACCACTAAAGTAAGGTCTGATTAGGAATAATGAAGGTAGGTCATCTTGTGAGACTTTTACACTTCAAAAATATTTTCTATGGTAATTATAGATTTACTACATTTCTATTTAGTTACATGCCAGTACTTTATTTCTATATAGAGATGTATAGAGTAAATTTTAATGAAAAATCTCTAATTTATATGCTGAATTGCTTATTGAATTCAGATTGTTCTTTTCTTGTTAATGTTATTAGAACCATTAAAATCGGACGAAAAGGACAACTACTAGATGTAGGAATGGTATCTGGTTGTATATATGTGCTTGCAGTTTTCTGCTTTTTATGTATAAATTCCTCCACAATTTGATTAGATAATAATGGCAAAAATAAATGTAGTTGATACGAGAACTAGAAATTAGATCAAAGATAATGAAACATAAAAATGGCCTATTGTATAGCTGTACTTGTCATAATAAAATTTCTACAATAATTATTTTATAACTGCAGAATGCTCCCAAAGCAATTATCTATTGACAGTATCCTTCTCAATTTTCCCACATGAGAAGATGTTTAGTCCTATATATTATGGAACATGGAACATGGCAATCAATAGTGTAATAGTGAACATGGCAATCTTGCAAGAATCAGTGAAGCATGGTAAAGAACAACATGGCAATCAAAATTTATCAACTAAGGGGGAAACACCAAGCAAGAAAAGCATCAAATTCATACATAGGGTTTGCAAAATTAATCAAAATAGATAACCGCAGGTGATGGTGGAAGCAGTAGGTGACGGCGGATAACGAAAGACGACGGCAGAGGAAGAGGTGGGCGACAAGGGTGGGTGGCGGCGGAGGAAGACGGTGATAGTGGAAAGGAAGACAGCAGTGGCGATGGCGATGGAGGAGCAATGGCGATGGTGGGAGAAGGACGACGACGGCAACGTGGTGGAATGACGACGGCGACGTGGTGAGTCGGGGATTCGGGTGTGAGAGAGAGAGGAGAGAGATAGGGGATTTGGGTTTGAGAGAGAGAGAGAAAGAGAGAGAGATGAGTGTGTGTGAGAGATTGTATAAATTGGGGGATTTAGGATTTGGGGGGAAAATGAAAAAGTTGGGGGGCAAATGAAATAATTTGGGGGGTTTAATTGGCGATCGGATAAATAACTTAAACTTTTTAAGTTGGGCAGACTATACCCACAGTATTTTACCCCGTTAGTAAAACTTATAGTTACAGATTAAAAGCTTTAAATTTATAGGATACCTATACCTACAGTTTACTACACGTCTATAGGTATATGATGCCTATACCCACGGTTTTAGTCACCCGTCACTACAGGTATCCATTGGTATATGTCAAATTTCTTGTAGTGATCAAAAAGATCAAGTTTTGAGTGAAAGAGGGGTTTTGGTGCTTCGGGTCTGATGCTTCAGCCGATTTTTTGTGTGTGGTGATTTTGTGTTGTTTTCAAATTAGGTGTGAGTTGTTGTGATACTGAGATGGTTTTGAACAATATATTACCTATATACAATGCTTTCTGGATGCTTTACTGAGGCTTAACACACCAATACACACACACACACACACACACACACACACACACACACACACACACACATATATATATATATATACTATTTGACTGTTTTGAAGAATTTTGTCAAAAATTACTCTTTCGTGATCTTGATGGGATTTTGATGTGTTTTATAAACTCCTATATGTTATAAAAGTTGTATTTGATTATCTCAGGAATTTAGCTTCGCAAATTTATGATTTTACGAAGATTTAACGAAGTATCAGTAAAATGGTGCACAAATTTCAAAGCTGTCAATTTTCGAATTTGACAGTCGACCGCTTTGTTTTTGAACTAAAAATGACAGTCGACTGTCAATTCCTAATTTTTTTGGATTTTCACTTGACAATCGACCGTCACATTTTGAACTGGGTTTGACAGTCGACCGTTAGTGTCTTGGGTGATTGTTTTTCTTGAGTTTTCTTTGTTTTTCTTGAACGATTATTTCTTCGATATTATGGATTATTGATATAGTCTTTTAGATGATGTTTTTACTACAGATTTCAGTATTTTACAGAGAGTTATGTTTTGATTATAATAGAATTAATTGAATTTCTATGACTTTATTAAATGAAAGATATTTGGTTTTCGAAGGAATTGGAGTTTTGTGATATTCTACGACTTCAAAATATGATTTTCAGTTATTTAATAGATTTAATACTTTATTTCAGTTCTGGAATTTGTGAGTATATTAAATGAATTTGAATTCATTGATTTTTAAGGAGTTTTCTTAATATGAGAGTATTGATAATGAAATTGAGAGTTTTAATGAAAGATTTTGTATTGATGGTTGAGTTATGAGTCTATGGAGGGTGTGTGGGACCTTAGATACCGGTTGTTGAGGTTTTTGTGGTTTGGCCAGTTGTGGCTTTGTTGTTTATCAGTTGAGTTAAGTCTGGTAGGGTACACCAACTCTAGGAGATTCGTAATTGATCGTAATTGATTAATTAACTTAATAAGATAAGGATAGGCACTAGATGGTGATATGATGGAATGAGTGAAAACATAGGTTATGGGACTCAATATGATCTACGGTGTGAGATAATCCCCGAAATTATCGAGGTGCGAGTGAAATAGTCTTTAGAATTACATGCAGTGTGGGATTGATCTCCGGAATTATCGGGGTCGAGGCGACACTCATGGGGCATTCGTGTGATGAGGCTCCATAGCTTGCGGTGTATGGTATTCTCAAAAATTTCCAGGTGTGAGTGAAATAGTCTCCAAAATTATCTTTAGATAGAGATTGACCTCCGGAATTATCGGGGCATGGGCTAGATACTCGCAGCTGATCTAAATCTCGTAGTAGTCATCGTAGTAGGATTAGTTGCATAACGAGGGATCTAACCCTATAAAGTGGAGAACGATAGGGGCTTGCACCTGACCTATGTAGTATGGAAAGCATAGAATCCGACAAGTATACATTAGAGAGTCATCATATTGCAATTGTGTTTTCTTGACTTGGTTTTATGCAAGTTTGTTTTCTGTTTTCCTACACTTGACACTTAGCTTAGTTTCACTTGATGTTTTCATATTTTATTTATCGTCATTTCATATTCCATCTGTTACTACTGTTGGTATGCCTTGTTTATAACTTTATTCTTCATGTTTTATTTACGTTGTATTTATTTTGATGTCACTCACACCGTTATGACTGAACCCGTAGTTTTGGGGGTTAGGGTTATCTCTATCCTCATGTTTTACAGGTAGGTACCTATAGCTTGGGATTTGGATGCATGTGGTAGAATGATAATATGACTTATGTAAATTGTAAAAGAGTGTGTTGTAAAAGAAAGAAATTGTAATTCAAGGTGTTTAACTTTCCGCTGTACTTTGTAAAGAAATGATGAAATAAAAGTCAAAAAAAATTTATCTGTGTTTTGACTATGTTTACTATTACATTGAGGCTGATGCTGGAAATTGTACCACGTATTTCTAAGATATTATATTAAAAATTCGGGGCGTTACAGCTGGAGCTTTCCCTACAGTCACATCAAGGGTGACTATTCCTTCGATCTGAACTGGGGCTCATGAGAATCCATGAAGGTGCAACCGGTAGGTTTTGAGATAGTTCCGTGTAAGCTTGAGGCCCTCGAATACATCTAGGAAGAATATGTTTACCGAGTTGTCGTTGTCTACCAGGATGCAGAGCACCTTGTGATTTACCAAGCATATGCTAATTACAAGTGCATTGCAATGAGGTGTTCTAACACCTTCGAGGTATTGGACTGAGAATGTTTTTGAAACCCTAGAGCTCTTGGGAGAGGGGAGGAGGGGTGTTGTGTACTGAGTTCACTATGTGGAGGAATACTTTCCTAGAAGAAATTGAGAAACCCCCCATAGGTCCTCCATGGATCGAGTGGAATACCGCCATCCATCCTGAGTCTCAGGACTCGGAAGGCCTCTGTAGTCGCTTGTTGGCTCTTCTTATGGAAAGAGGCTCGATGTTGTTTCTTTGGATGAACTTGGTGAGGTAGCCCCATCGGAGCAGGGCTTTGAGCTCGTCTTTGAGGGCTCGACATTCATCCGTGAGATGTTCGTGATCTTTATGAAAAACACACCACTTATTCCTATCCCTTCTTCTTCCTGAGGCGTTCATCTTGAAGGGAGGTTGAAGGAGTTCATCCTTGTCATCTTCTATGAGAATACAGGGATTTTGACACTAAGTAGAGTGTACTTATCGAAACAAAGCGCTGGGAGAGGACAACGCTAGCCTTTGACATCCTTCTAGGTCTTCCTCAGTTCGTCTTCATTGGTGCGTTCTGTTTTTTCCCGGATGAGGGTACCTTCTGTTCTTGGGGTCGAATAGCATCTTCCACTCATATGTACTTCTCGACTCTTTGAAGAAGGTCGGAGAAGTCCCGAAGGGGTCTTTTGACGAGAGAAGATTTGAGGTGGTCATGCTTTACATTGTACCTAAAGGAAGCCATTGCTACGAATGAGTCGAGTGAGGGGATGGATCGGGAGTCGACTATGAAGTGTCATACATAACGCTTGAGAGACTCTCCATCATATTACATCAAGTCAAGCATTTGTCTTCTCTATCTTGTGGCTAGTGATAAAGTGTGTGAAGAAGAGTTCCTCAAGTTGATTGAAAGAGAAGATAGACCCTGGAGAGAGACGAGAGAATCACTCCCATGTTGATCCCTTCAGGGTTGTTGGAAATATCTTGCAGATGAGGGAGTCAGATGCGTGGTGGATCATCAAGAGGGTTTTAAAAGTCCCATTGTGGTCTACCAAGTTGGACACTTCGTTGTATGACTCAAAAGCTGAAATTTTGAAGTTGATTGGAACATGAGATTTGATGATTTTTCTGGAGAAGGGGGGTCGGATGGGGCGGTATGTTCCCACGTGTCTTTCCTCTTCTTATTTCATCAGTGGTAGACGGTTTTCCATCTTTTGAGGCACTGGAGGACCATGTTATCTTATTCTTCGGACCTAGTGGGCCGATGGGACTCCCCACATCGTGGAGGAGTGGAGCGGTGAAAGGCTAGTTTGTCGGGTCCTGCTGGAAATGATGTTGAGGGCGTGAAGGATCTCATATTTGAAGTTTCAAAATTCTACGCTGGTGATGGGTGCCTCTTCCTCCCTACCACTCCTGTGGGCTAATTGGCTTGTTGGATGTAAGCCCTGTTTTCCCAAATATATATTTTCAGAATATTTTTCGTATTTTAATTATTTATAAATTTGTTATTATTTTAAACTCGATTTGTGCCTTCTATTTAAAATCTTTTCGAATCGGAAGTTGTACTGTCTTCGACTGGTAGTATATGCTAACTTTAATGATTATTTTGTAAGTGATCAACAATTTGTATCTTATTTTATTACTATTTGGATTTTTATAAACTTGTTCATCTCAAATCCTATTTAAAATGTATACCAAAATTATTATTATTGTTATTATGATCATTTTTATTATTCTTGTTATCAGTACTATTATTAGTATTTTTACTATTAATATTATTACCCTTGATTTTTAATTTAAAAATCTATTTGTATCATTAATTGTATTTGTAGTCATTTCGAATAATTTCCATATTGTAGTACAATATGTATATCTTGATATATAACCCTACATTTTATTGGTTATTTTATTTTCCTATTGTATTTTTAGACCCAAATACCCATTTGACTAAATCCTATGATTATTGGTTTTATTTAAACCCTTTAACCCATTTGATTATTAGACCATATACCCTATATCAACCCAAACCCACTTAACAACTACCCATTTGTAACCCGTACATCACAGCCCAACCCTAATCCTACTTCATATATATACACCACTATTAAATTTCCCTAAACCCTATTTTCACCTACAGCCACCATATACTCTTCCCTAACCCATCTCTTCATCACCTCGTCCTCCGCTCGCGTCGCCACACCCCCGAGCCATCCCCGCTCTCATCCTCCCCTGTTGCGAACCCAAAAACAGAGTTCGAAGACCCTGCCTCCAACGCTGCTGTCGCAACCACGTCGCAGCGTCGCCGCCATCGTCGTAGTCGCCGCCTGCCTCACCATCGCCAACATCCATCCTCCGTCGCATTTCCACATCACCGACCCTTTCCCATTTCCCGCTCTCCACTCTGTTTCGACCCCCCAAAAACAGAGCATCACGGCGTCGCTCCTCGACGTTGTGCCGCCACTCGCCGCTGCCATCTCGTCGCCTCGTGCCAGCCTGCGCCGCAGTCCCGCTCTCTCTCCCACTTGCTACCGTCGTAAGGAAGAAGACGGCCAATGAGTGGTCGAATTCGCTGTTAGGTGTTCGGGCGCATCGGATCCCCGCTCGCTGTCCCCTGTTTGGATCAGATTCGGTGCAGGGGCGCAGTCTGATTGGCTGATTCGGTGTTTCGCTGTTCTGTCGCGCCAGATCTAGAGAAGCTGTCCGCTGTTCTGGGCAGATCTGGTGTGGGATTTTTTCATAGTTACTATTGGATTCCTTGCACGTAGTTCGCACGTGCTTTTGGGATATTTCGCCCGGGATTTTTCGACACAGTTTTTCTCAATTATCGGATCTAATTGCCCTCATCCAATCAAGGCAAGTATTCATCTTGTACAAATTTTTATTTTAGTACAAGCGTTTAATTTGAAAATACCACAAATAGTTAGTAGTTGTGACTCCTTCTTGACTCGTCGTTGTTGATCAAATATTAATCCTCATAAATTTCATAATCTTAAGAGTCACAACAATTTCATTGTTATATTATAACTATTTGGACTCATTTTATCTCCTAAGGCACATGAACACATGAAATTAAGAAACCCTAGATTTGTAGATGTGTGTTGTATTTTGTATGTGATGAACTTGCACCCATTTGAGTTGAGAAATAAATATTACTTACTGTTTTGATAATCATTACCTCGTATTTGTATCACACGTTAATCTAGGTGCTTAACAACCAATTATCATGCAACCTACACATGTAAGACATTCACACTTGTTGTTGTCCTGAACTTTACTTGCTATTTTGATCCCTTTAAAATTTGAATCTGAACCCAATCCCTGAACAGTAAATGTAGCTCTAGATGTCTAGATGTTGATAGCCTCCAGAATTTTTGAATTTCGAGTTACGGTCTAGGAAATATCGCAATTCTACTGCAGCTATGTCGGTAGTCGCAGATTCACAAAACTGCTGCACTTCTCTAGTTTACAAATTAATTTAACTATTTTAACAGTAAGCGTTTGACTTGAAATTTTATATGCTATTGCTGGACACCCTATAGGACATCCCCAAATTTCTCAGAAATTATTTGTAATATTTCAACCCTGTTTCACATGTTTAAACTTAGAATCACAATTTCTGCCTGAACGCATTAACAGTGTAGTTCGCTGTTTTGACACATGTTAGCACAACTTTCTTGTACCTTAATTATATGCGTTGGAACCGGACAGGAGTCTAGTTTCTAAACCTCCTAACGGATTCACTTTTGCTATCTCATAGCAACGGAAATCACAGTTTTGGTACAGCAACGTCGTGCCATCCAGATTTGAGATTTTCGTTGTTCGTGATATTTTTATTCGCATTGACCCTCGAATATACTATATAAATATCTTAAACTTGTCCCATGTTCATAATTATGACTTCTTGACTTGTTTCACACACTTGCATGCTTGCTTGATAAAAATTAATGAGAGTAATAAGTCGGGGTTTAAGGAAAAGACTATAGTAGTGGACAATATAGGTAAGTGTCCTCAGAAGGGGGTCCGTGTTTTCCAAATACTTGGTTCATGAACTTGTTGTATCTTGATCGATTCATGGAGTCAGTTACTTGGCTCATGATCGTGTTTAATTCATGAATCCATTGTGCGGTTCTTGAACTTGTTAGTGAATTTGCGAACTTACTTCGTGAACTTGTTATTTATTTTCCGATTCATGAACTGATATGGCTAAAAATAGGATTAAATCGGGACCGTTCACATCGGACACGAATCTTAAAGCTCAGGGGTAAAACGGTAATTTCACCTACAAACGGGTCTGAAATGGGAACTGGGTCTTTATTCAAAGCCCAATAACCCATGAACGGATCCACGTCAACTAGGTATGGGTTCCAATCCGCTGCACACCCGATCCAGCAAGATACAATCAAGGTCCCTGATTAGATCTTAATCAACGGCCCTGATTTACATCTATCTTTTCACTGGGAATTAGGGATTCAATTCCTTATCTGATTACTAGGAGAATATTCCTTATCTAATCACGGGGATTACATTCCTAATCCATTCCCAAAGATGCCTATAAATACCCCCCATCCATCTCCATTGCGAGGTAATCAGTATTTTCTCAATTTACGCTCTTTCATAATCATTTCTGGTTACTGACTTGAGCGTCGGAGGGTGCGTCGCCGGGATCAACTCCGGTGTCTCGCACTTTTTGCAGGTGTACGGCAGGAGTCAATGGTCAAACCCCGGCAGAACAGGTTAGAGGTTTGCTATTCAGGTTTTTCACGAATCCACAAATTCTATCTGTTTACCCCCACACCAGATTTAGCGGTAACAGATTGGCGCCGTCTGTGGGAACACCAAACGAATAGCAGCCCCTCTTCCCGTTGGTCCGATCTTCTCCAGCCATGCCTCCGAGAAAAGTCAGGTCCAGAGGATCCAACCGCGGGCCCAACCCCGCCGATCAGCAAGAGGTAGTCCCCGTCCAACCCGCTCTGCAGCAGGGACAACCCCCGCTTCAAGTGGAGGACCCTCTTCAACAAGATCAGCCTCCTCTTCAGAATCAGCAACCCCCCAAGGGTCCCACCGGTCCTCAGAACGCCGGTGCGGGGGGCTCCCGCATGAAGCAACCTCTCCACCTAGACCGCGTCTCCATACACAAAGCCTCTACGGATTCCATGGCCTCTCACAATCCTCAAAACTGGCAGAAGGTGGAGGACTTACGCCACCGTCTGGACGAGAAGCGGTCCCGAGAGGGAGCCTCCCGCCAGCAACGTCCGGGTGAGCGATCCCCACACCGCCGAGATTACAAAAGGTCCCACGTCCGAAGGGGAAGGAAGGAATCCCCCGAGCACTACAGAAGAAGACATCGTTCCCCCGCTGATCGGCAACACCCAAGGAACGATAAGGCGCCCATCACTCGTGCCGAGTTCCAACAATTCCAAGCAATGGTACAACAGGCTCTCAACCTCCGTCCTCATAACTACAATGCCCAACGGGATCCTACACCCCCGCGGGTCCAGAGTCCTCACCACCGGCAGCATACTCCTAGCCCTCGCCGTTCCCAGAGTTACCATCGCCACAGTCCTCGCTCTCCCTCCTACGAACACGAGTCCAGAGGCTCGTTCGACTACAGTCGGAGGGACGATGCCCTCTACCGCCGTCTCCACGAGATGGAGAGGCGCATTGGCCGGATCAACCGGGGAGAGGAACAGAGGGGCAGGACCCTCTGTCCAAGCCGACCTCCTTTTTCCCGAACCATAATGGATGCGCCAGTGCCAATCGGCTTTAAAACTCCTCAATTCGAGACCTACTCCGGGGAAACTGACCCCGTTGACCACATTGAGAGCTTCAAGACTCTCATGCTCATCCATCAAGCTTCCGATGCCCTGCTATGCAAGACCTTCCCCGCAACTCTCAAGGGTCCGGCTCAAGAATGGTACTCTCGCCTTGCCCCGTCCTCGATATTCTCATTCGAACAGTTCGAGACCCTTTTCGTCACCCACTTCGTGAGTAGTCGCCGAACTGAAAAGACCAGCATTTCGCTACTCTACCTTAACTAGAAGAAGGGTGAGAAGTTGAGAGACTATGTGAAGAGGTTCACAGCTGAGGCCAGGTCTATAGCTTCCCTCGACCAATCCGTCGCAACGGCCGCCTTCCAATCCAATGTCTTCAATTCCAGCCTCCGTCCCTCTCTTGCTAAGAAGCCTCCACAGAACTTTGCCGACCTCCTTCTCAGGTGTGAAAAGTACATTCGGGCCGAAGAAGCCCTCGACCCCCTTGATCTGGAGGAGACATCTTCCGGGAACAAACGGAAGAACACAAGTGAAGAGGGGTCCCAAAAATCCCAGAAGGACAGTAATGGCCAGCGCCGTTCGACTCCGCGTTTTGAGAAGTTCACCCCCCTCATTTCTAATATATCAGAAATCCTTATGTAGGTGGACAAGGAAGGACTACTCCGCGCTCCCCCTAGAATGAATACCCCTGGCAAGAAGAGGGACAAAGATAAGTGGTGCCGCTTTCACAGGGACCACGGCCACGACACGGATGATTGTCGGGCTCTCAAGGAGGAGATCGAAGAACTCGTACAGCGGGGACACCTGACCAAGTTCATCCAAAAAGATGGGGCCTAGCTTCCCCCCTCCGAGGAGCCAACAAACGAACCGAAGGGCCCGGTGAGCTCCAAGACTCAGAACCTCCCAGCTCCTCCCAAGAGGTCTTCACCTTATCGTAGAAGTAGGATTTTGATTTTCAATAAGACCGATGCTTGTAACCCGACCAATAGCATGTAATAATGGCTCGCCCTGTTGAAGCAACCACTTAGTTTATTTCAATAAAACTTTACATTTTTTCATTGGAAATTGTTGCTCTTGCTTCATCTCAATCTCTCCGAGTCACGACTCGTTAAATGGCGATTTCGGAGTCCAGCTTCTTCTACATGGCTCCTCCCGCAACTCACTAAACTCTAACGATGGTTCCAGAGTCCAATACTTGGTTCGATTCTGCTTCGAATAACTTGCTCTTAAGCGGGTTAGAAGTGGTTCGCCATTCGGAATTGCTCCTACAGCCGTTGAACTTTTCTAACGATGGTTCTGGAGTCCAACACTTGGTTCGATTCTGCTTCGAATAACTTGCTCTTAAGCGGGTTAGAAGTGGTTCGCCATTCGGAATTGCTCCCACAGCCGTTGAACTTTTCTAACGATGGTTCCGAAGTCCAACACTTGGTTCGATTCTGCTTCGAATAACTTGCTCTTAAGCGGGTTAGAAGTGGTTCGCCATTCGGAATTGCTCCCATAGCCGTTGAACTTTTCTAACGATGGTTCCGGAGTCCAACACTTGGTTCGATTCTGCTTCGAATAACTTGCTCTTAAGCGGGTTAGAAGTGGTTCGCCATTCGGAATTGCTCCCACAGCCGTTGAACAAACCAAACGATGGTTCGGAGTCCAACACTTGGTTCGATTCTGCTTCGCAAGCTCGCTCCTAAGCGAGTTAGAAGTGGTTCACCATTCGGAATTGCTCCCACAACCGTTGATTCCCTCACTCAAATAACGAGTTCGGAGCTCACCACTCCCTCCTAGAGTTGCTCCTCAAACTCGTCTCACAAGGGCTCTCTCCCAGAGTCGAGCTCTTCACTCCGCTCGCCTCCCAGACGGACCTCTCCTCGAACAAGTTTGGAGCACAACTCTCTCCTAGAGTTCCCCCTCACACTTGTCTCACAAATAGCTCTCTTCCAGGTCCGAGCTCTTTGCTCCGCTCGCCTCCGAAGCGGACATCTTCTCAACAAGATCGGACCTCACAACTCTCTCCTAGAGTTGCTCCTCAAACTTGTCTTCCAAATGGCTCTCTCCTAAAGCCAAGCTCTTCGTTTTGCTCACCTCAAAGGATGGGTCTTCCCACGGCTCTTACAAGGGTCTTCCTGGCACAAGGATTTTCCCAGCACAGCTTCTCCGCCCCTAGGAGTGGAGCTCCTCTTCCAAAATCCCCACGACCAAAACACTCCTCAACTTCATGAAGACAAGAATGTTGCGGGGCTATTTTGACCATGAAGGAGGGTGAATCTTCGTCTCACTCCTAAAGAGAAGTCGTAGATCTTCGAATTAGCTTCGAAACAAGGGATCGCACGCCCCGAGCCGACCTCCGTAGCACCGGGAACATCAAGAAGAACTCTGCAGGGAAAAATTGGAGTTCGGCACAAGCTGCCGAGCGTTCTCGGAACCGACCTCGTTACGGGGAAAAATTCAAGTTCGGCACCCACTGCCGAGCGTTCGTGGAACCGACCTCGTTACGGGGAAAAATCTAAGTTCGGCACCCACTGCCGAGCGTTCGTGACACCGACCTCGTTACGGGGGAAAATTCAAGTTCGGCACCCACTGCCGAGCGTTCGTGGAACCGACCTCGTTACGGGGAAAAATTCAAGTTCGGCACCCACTGCCGAGCGTTCGTGACACCGACCTCGTTACGGGGAAAAATTCAAGTTCGGCACCCACTGCCGAGCGTTCTCGGAACCGACCTCGTTACGGGGGAAAAATCGAGTTCGGCACCAGCTGCCGAGCATTCTCGGAACCGACCTCGTTACGAGGGAAAAATCAAGTTCGGCACCAGCTGCCGAGCGTTCTCGGAACCGACCTCGTTACGGGGGATAAATCGAGTTCGGCACCAGCTTCCGAGCGGTCTCGGAACCGACCTCGTTACGGGGGAAAAAATCGGGCCTCGGCACCCCTTCTCCGAACGCTCTCATATACAAGCAACCAAACAAACGACACAAAAACGAAAAGGGGGGCTATAGGGTCGGGTTCAGACCCGTTAAGGATCCAAAACCAAACCCTCTCTCTCTCCTCCCATTCTTCTCCAACAAAGTTGGCGCCGATCCCAAGCAAAAAACCAAAACTCTCCTCAACCACATGAATACAAGGATGTTGCGGGGCTATTTTGACCATGAAGGAAGGTGAATCTCCATCTCTCTCCTAAAGAGAAGTTGTAGATCTTCGAATTAGCTTCGAAACAAGGGGTCGCACGCCCCGAGTCAACCTCCGTAGCACCGGGAACATCAAGAAGAATTCTGCAGGAAGAATTGAGGTTCCGCACCAGCTGACCGAGCGTTCTTGACACCGACCGTTTTACGGGCTCGAGTTCGGCTCCAGTTGAGTTCGGCTCCATTTGAGTTCGGCACCCGCTGCCGAGCATTCTTGCCACCGACCGTTTTACGGGCTTGAGTTCGGCACCCGCTGCCGAGCATTCTTGCCACCGACCGTTTTACGGGCTCGAGTTCGGCTCCAGTCGAGTTCGGCTCCAGTTGAGTTCGGCTCCATTTGAGTTCGGCACCCGCTGCCGAGCATTCTTGCCACCGACCGTTTTACGGGCTTGAGTTCGGCACCAGTTGAGTTCGGCACCCGCTGCCGAGCGTTCTTGCCACCGACCGTTTTACGGGCTCGCGTTCGGCTCCAGTTGAGTTCGGCACCCGCTGCCGAGCGTTCTTGCCACCGACCGTTTTACGGGCTTGAGTTCGGTACCAGTTGAGTTCGGCACCCGCTGCCGAGCGTTCTTGACACCGACCGTTTTGCGGTCTTGAGCTCGGCACCAACCTCCGAGTGTTACATGGAAAAAACTTACCCAGCACTTCGCAAAGACTCGCCGACACATTTGGAAGCAATCTGCCATCGGAGCTTAAAAAAAAAAAAAAAAAAAAAGGGCCAGGTTCGGACCCATTAAGGATCCAAACCCGAACCCCACACTTCCCCTTCTTCTTCAGCCATTTTGGCGCCAAAACCCCAGCAAAAAGAAAGAAGCCAGTTCGTCATCTTCAACCTTTAAGCCGAGCTCACAACTGCGCCAAACCCAAACAAGAAGAGCCGACCTCCTCCCGCGCTCGATCGACCTCTTCGAGCTCACCACCATCGCGTGCTCCACCTTCGAGCTGCGATGCCGAGCTCCCCTATAGTCAAACTCCGAGTTCTCCTTGCCGCCATGGCCGAACGCCTCTCACCGACCTTGCCGACTGCCTCCTCCATCAAGCTCCATTCTAACTCCAAACGCCGAGTTCTCCACCGCTTCGAGCTCCAACATCGGCACCGCCTCCTCAACGTCGAGCTCACCACCGCTACGGCCAAACCACGAGCTCCACCCTCGCCGATGCCGAGCTCGAACCCAACTCCTCGTCGAGCTAGCCATTTCCGAGCTCGACCTTCTCACCGAACCCACTGTTAAGCTCGAGCCTCTCGAGCTCTCCCTTCGTAGCTGTCGAGCTCTCCCAACAGACGAGCTCCACCACCACATCGACAACTCCGACCTCCATCAAGCTCAACCTACCTCCGAGCTCCAGGCCTCGTCGACCGCAGTCATCGCCGAGCTCACAAAGTCTCTGCCACCTGCAAGAACTTCAAACTCATCACGAAGCTTCGCCACCGAGCTCATCTGCCGAGCTCGCTTCGTCACTGAGCTCATCTGCCGAGCTCGTCTCCACTCGCCATCAGCTCCCTCCTCGAGCTCCGCCACGGCTGACCACGATGCCAAGCTCCGTCATCTCCTTAAGCTCCGTCGAGCCCCCACCTCGAGCGAGCTGCCTTCACTGCCAAACTTCCCCCTCTCCGAACTCGAATGACAGCCGAGCTCTGGTCCCCTCATTGTCATCTGTCGAGCTCGCGACCAAGCTCTACTCCTTGTCGATCGTCAATGACAAGCAACCCCATCGATCTCCGCTTCGCGAGCTTTAGGCGCTTCAAAAATGGAGAAGACGAAGGAAGAGAGAAAGAAGAAGCAGCGAAAGAAAAAAAAAAGTCAACGCATACCGTTGACTTCGCCACGTGGACTTCGGCCACCTTTTCCGAGCGTTCATGGAACCGACCTTGTTACACCCAAAAAATGGCCTTTTCTTCCTCCTCCCGATGCGCGCTCGCTTGATCGTGATCAACACACAAGATTGCGCCACGTGTCCAGGTAATATTTTATTTATTTATTTATTTATTTATTTGTTTTAATTATTTAAAAAATCCGAAAAAATATTTAAAAATCGAAAAAAATTAAATAAAAATTCTAAAAATAATGATAAATTCAGAAAAATTATTTTAAATTCTGAAAAATATAATTATTTAATTAGAATAATTATTTAATATTTTCGATAATTAATTATTTAATTCGGAAAATGAATAAAAAATTCAAAAAAATGAGAAAAAATTCAGAAAATTCTGGAAAAATCACCAAAAATCCAGAAAATTCTGAGGATATTTTTGGGTATTTTACAAGCCCAGAATGACACCGTTACACCCCCGAGCAAGATCCAAATTCCCTTAAGAACACCGATAAAATCCCGTACGCCATTAGAACAACAAAACTACTCCTCAAAGACTGAAAAACTCAGTCTTTAGGAGTGGAGGGCTCGTGATATGGCTAAAAATAGGATTAAATCGGGACCGTTCACATCGGACACGAATCTTAAAGCTCAGGGGTAAAACGGTAATTTCACCTACAAACGGGTCTGAAATGGGAACTGAGTCTTTATTCAAAGCCCAATAACCCATGAACGGATCCACGTCAACTAGGTATGGGTTCCAATCCGCTGCACACCCGATCCAGCAAGATACAATCAAGGTCCCTGATTAGATCTTAATCAACGGCCCTGATTTACATCTATCTTTTCACTGGGAATTAGGGATTCAATTCCTTATCTGATTACTAGGAGAATATTCCTTATCTAATCACGGGGATTACATTCCTAATCCATTGCCAAAGACGCCTATAAATACCCCCCATCCATCTCCATTGCGAGGTAATCAGTATTTTCTCAATTTACACTCTTTCATAATCATTTCTGGTTACTGACTTGAGCGTCGGAGGGTGCGTCGCCGGGATCAACCCCGGTGTCTCGCACTTTTTGCAGGTGTACGGCAGGAGTCAACGGTCAAACCCCGGCGGAACAGGTTAGAGGTTTGCTATTCAGGTTTATCACGAATCCACAAATTCTATCTGTTTACCCCCACACCAGATTTAGCGGTAACATGAACCATGGCTTGATTGATACTTGATACCTAAGTACGCCGCCCTATAAAATCCATTACTAGGCCTAAACGAAATTGTATTGACTGTAGCAACCATATAGTAAAAGAATGGATGCATGAAGTGCTACCTAGATAGTAATCACCACCAGACTTGAACATGAAACTTGAACTTGATACATGTTTACTTGATACTTGACAACTTGTTACTTGATACTTGACACTTGAATATAATACTTGATACTTGTTCACTTGATACTTGTACTTGACAACTTGACTCTAGACTTAAGACTTGTTACCTGTCACTTGTACTTGATGCCTGTCACTTAAGGTTAGATACCCCTACATATTCACTTGTCACTTGTTTCACCATTAGTATTTGTTATCCAGCCTGTTTACTTGAGGTGTCCTTCTTGCTAGCTAGTTCTTAGATTTTCACTACTTGTTGTATCCCTGTTACATTCTTGATTCCAATTCTTGTTCTGCATTACTTGTACTCGTTTTTACTATTTGTGGCCCTAACTTGCACTAAGAGCATTTTCTCTTTTTTTCTCTATTTTTTCTTTTTTATATTTATTAAGTAGACTTTGGAGACGTGCTACCTGCTGGAATTGGTGAGTAGAGATTTTAGTCTTCAAGTGGAGAAAGGACTTGCTTAGATTATTTGTTTTTCTTGAGTTATTTAAATTCTTGTTGTTTAAAACTTGTAACGGGCACATGTTCGCAAGTTTTAACCTTGATCCAGACTTGAAACTATTTGGATATTATTATTGTGTTTCAATTGTTTCTGTTGCTAATAAATTATTAATGCATGCTTAGTTATATATATCTCTCTTGTTGTATTCTTATTGTGATGCTGAGTCGATCCTACAGCTTATGAATGATGTCAAAATAATTTGCTGGGCTTCGTCACGCACTCGTATTCCATGTTTTGGGAAGCAGGGCGTGACATTGGAGTTGGGCTCCTTCTCCCGCGAGGGGGATGAGTCCTTTTTCATCCCCTAGGAGAGTGATGGCTTCTTTGTCCCCAGGGGAAGATGTTCTTTTGTGCCTATGTCTTTGAGGAGAGGGACTCCTCTTATTTTCTTGGTGTGCTGGATAGGGGACCTCGTCCTGGACTTGCCTTCCATTCAAGTGATTTCAGAGGTCAGACCGTTGCTGTCAGGAAAGTGTGATCTGACGGAGGTTCGGTTATGCTTGAGGCGCTCCAGGGGGTAGTGTGGACGGTGTGGAGGTGTAGATCAACCCCCTATTGTCACCAATATGCTGGGCACAATGCTAACTTCTTCGGAAGCCCACCGGTAGTCTTTTTAGAGGGATGCTGTTAAGGGGGATGTTCCGACAATAGGTTGATCCAGTTGAGGGGGTTGATCCTGCCGAGAGGTAGGAGGGACTTCCTTCTCAGGAGGAGTTGGAAGAATATGATTCGCTCGTTGGCTTAAGGCCGCTGCCTTCCCTTTCTCCTTTGGAGACATGGCTGAAAATAGTTTTTACTGGCGAAAGGCCAAATTCCTTTTCTGTTTTCCACAGATGGCGCCAACCTGTTACTACTATTTTCTGTCTGGGAGCAAACAAATGTTGTGAATTCTTTTTAGAAATAATAAAAAGAAATGACCTTTTAGTTTCCGCTGATATTAACTATTTCCGACTGATTTTGATTCATGAATCTAACTTGTTTGAACGTTGGATCTCGTCTGTACGGTGACGATCGCTCCTATTGACCTGCAAAAGTTTGAAACACCAGGGTTGGCCCCGGCGACAAATCCTCCGACGCTTAAGTTAGAACTTAGAAATATATTAGAGTTTTTAGTGGCAAAATATTGATTACCTGGTTCCTGTGGAGGTCATGGGGTATTTATAGTCGCTTTGTGGGCTATTTCAAGATATTGATTTATCTTTACTTTCCGATATTTTGGTAGAGTTGGTTATTCTCTTCTTCACGACGAGATAGGGTCGGTTACTCTTCTCTTGATAAAGAGATAAAGTTAGTTGACTTTCTTCCTCATGAAGAGATAAAGGTTGTTGTGGATATAGAGTTAGGACTTTTCTTTTGTAAAGTGATATGGTTTTTAAACTGTCTCTTATGGATAATTATGAGTTCAAAATGATATTTTAAATAATCATGGACCCCTTTGTATTGGGCTGTTATGACAACCCAATTTGACAAGTCTGTTTTGGGTTGTTGGGCTTGAAAGATGTCCAACTCCCGTTTACGGACCCGTTTCTAGCGAAATTTACTGTTTTTTCCTAAAAGCTTTAAGATTCGTATCCAATTTGAACGGTTCCGATTTGGTTCTATTTTTACTAATATCACTATTTATTGCCTACAATAAGGACTGCACGAAGATTATAAGGACCTTGGCTCTTATAAATTGCCTAGATAACATAAAAAAAAATCAGTAATAATACTCTATATAGTTAATCTGTTAATGTTTTATGTTCAAGTTGTCTTACCAACAACTTAACTACCTCCCCAACTTCACAAATGTTTTCTCACAGGCTACAACTAAATGTATGTCGACAAGGTAAGGAAATCTTTTAAATGTTCAAAAATAGGAAATCTGCATACTATGAAGCTCTCATCCTTATAATTTCTTCAGTAACATAGTTAAAATAACGTTATCGAACCTACTAGCAATGAACCTATGTGATGTACAACATGTCATCCACCATTCCTCATTGTATGCTTATTTTGTTTTGGTTGGTTACATTTTTTTGTTTACGTTATTTTACTATTGAGTTGCATATTTATCTTTACTTTGTTTTGCTATAGTTTTTTTATTATGTTACTTTACTTTATTGGGGGGAAATCAAGAAAACTCCTTATATTATTTTTTGCAACTTAAATTTCCTCTACCATCTATTTTCGAATTTTATGTTAAACTTGAATTATATTATTACTCAAATACCCTTTCTTCATATGTTTTATACAACAGTTCATCTCTCACCCATTATTCTTCTCACTCATTCTCTTTTAAATCCTAGATGTGAGATGAAAGAATAGAGAAACAAACAACAAGGATGGTCATGATGCCTAGGAGGACAAGGATACTCATGATCATGAGTACAACTAAGGATGGAAAAGATCAGTAGAATTGGAAGAGAAGAGTTTGAGGAGAGGTGTGTGAAGAATGGAAGAGTTTGAAGAAAGGAGGACAAGGATACTCATGATGACGGGGAGAAAAAAGGATGGTCAAGGAGACTCCCTGGTTGGAAGAGATCAAGAGTTGAAACAGAGGAATTTGAAGAGAGGTGTTTGAAGAGGCAAAAGAAAAGGAAAGACCAACCAAAACGTAAGAGAATACGACATGCAATAAGGTCAATTCATAATTCAAACTTAATAGAAAATTCGAAAATAGACGGCGGAGGGGGTTTAAGTTGCGTAAAATAATATTACGGGATTTCTTGCTTTAAATAGCAAAAATTATGGGTTTTTTTTTCCTTACTTTATTTTAATTTGCTCAAATAAAGATTCAATTATGCAATTTGTTAAGGCAAAAATTGTAAGACATTCCTAGAATGGAGGCATAACACAGTATCATTTTTCCATATTATTTTTAAATTCACGTTGGTTTGATATTAATTTAAAGCTTAATTTTAAATAAGATAAGATAACATCAAAAATATTGGTTGAAAAATTAGTATTACAATATCTATGCCATCAAAACTTAATCCATTGTCAAAATTAAAATTATGTATTGATGAAGGTGGGAGATTAACATCCTTAAAAGCCTTAGCACACAAATCTCTTTTTTCCATGGGGTAATCTTTTTTTATTCAAAATCCACACTCCATTAATTTATATCGTTAAGGGGGCGTTTGGTAGGGAGATTTTTTTTTGATTCCCGGGAATCATGATTCCCAAGAATCTTGATTCCTGGGAACGATGATTCCTGAAAATGTTGAAAATGTGTTTGGTAAGCCTTAAATATTCCTGAGAATGTTACTTGGTAATCTTGATTCTCTTATTTAGTTTAAATGGTAATTTTCCTAGGAATGTTATTTTTATTTACAAAAATATCCTTAAATATAGATTATATGAAAATGAAAATTTTAAAATATTATTAAAATGTTAAAAATTAAAATAGTTTAAAAAAAGTATATGTTAATTATTTTTCTATGATTTATAATTATTATTATTTATTATATATAAATTCTAAAATATTAATTATATTTTTTATAATTTATTATTATTATTTATTAAATATAAAATTTAAAATATTTGGTTTTTTATTAAAATATAATTATTATTTTAAAAAATTCAGACTAAATTATTTTCGAAAATAATAATTATATTATAATAATTTTTTTTAATATTTATATTAATAGATAATAATAATAATAATAATAACAATTCAGAATAATTATTAATAAGTTCAGAATAATAATAATAATAATAATAATTGATATGGCTAAAAATAGGATTAAATCGAGACCGTTCACATCGGAGACGAATCTTAAAGCTCAGGGGTAAAACGGTAATTTCACCTACTAACGGGTCCGAAGCGGGTACTGGGTCTCCTCCTCACAGATCCAACAACCCGCGAACGGATCCATCTCAACTGGGTACGGGTCCCGACCCGATACAAACCCAGTCCAGCAAGAGGAGATCAGGGTCACTGATTTGACCAAATCAACGAGCCTGATTTGCAGTTATCCTCTCACCGGGAATTAAGGGATTACATTCCTAATCTGATTACGAGAATTTTATGCCTTATCAGATCACAGGAATCACATTCCTAATCTGATCCCAACGGCGACTATAAATACCCCCCACCTACCACTGTTACAGGTTAATCAATACTTTTCAATAAAAAGCTCTTTCTTGATCATATCACTGGTTACTGACAAGAGCGTCGGAGGGTGCGTCGCCGGGATCAAACCCGGTGTCTCGCACTTTCCTTGCAGGTATTCGGCGGGAGACAGCGGCCCAACTCCGGCGAACAGGTTCGGATCTGCTATTCAGGTTTCTCGCGAACCCACAAATTCATCTGTTTACCCCCACACCAGAATCAGCGGTAACAGATTGGCGCCGTCTGTGGGAAAACCATACGAATAGCCTCCGCCTCTTCCTCGTCGACTAGCTCTTCTCCGGCCATGCCTCCCAGAAAGGTCAGATCTAGGGGGTCCAACCGTGGGCCCAACCCCACTGATCAGCAAGAGGTAGTCCCCATCCAACCCGCTCCGCAGCAGGGACAACCCCCGCTTCAAGTGGAGGACCCTCTTCAAGATCAGCCTCCTCTTCAGAATCAGCAACCCCCCAGGGTTCCCACCGGTCCTCAGAACGCCGGTGCGGGGGGCTCTCGTATGAAGCAACCGCTCAATCAGGACCGCGTCTCCATACACAACACCTCTACGGATTCCATGGCCTCTCACAATCCCCAAAATCAGAAGAAGGAAGAGGACCTACGCCACCGTCTGGACGAGAAGCGGGCCCGAGAGGGAGCCTCCCGCCAACAACGTCCGGGTGAGCGGTCACCTCACCACCGAGATTATAGAAGGTCTCCTGTCCGAAGGGGAAGAAGAGAGTCACCCGGGCATTACAGGAGGAGGCGCCACTCTCCTACCGGTCGGCATCAGTCGAGGAACAATGAGGCACCTATCACCCGTGCCGAGTTCCAACAACTCCAGGCGATGGTACAACAGGCTCTCAACCTCCGACCCAACGATAATGAGGCCCAAAGGGTTCCTTCGCCCCAACGGGTTCCCAGTCCTCGCCGTAGGTCCGCCTCTCCTCCGCCGGCTCCTAACCACCATCAGCATGATCTTAACCCTCGCCGTTCCCGGGACAACCAATATCGTCGTAGCCCCGGCTCTCCCTCGCGGGAGGGACGATGTCCTATACCGCCGTCTCCATGAGGTGGAGAGGCGAATCGGTCGGATAGACGAGGGGGAGGGGTCGAACAGCAGAACCATCCGTCCGAGCAGACCCCCTTTCTCCCGGACCATCATGGAAACTCCTATCCCAAGAGGTTTCGAACCCCCCAAGTTCGAAACTTACTCGGGGGAGTCGGACCCCGTGGACCACATCGAAAGCTTCAAGAACCTCATGCTCATCCACCAGGCTTCGGACGCCTTACTTTGCAAGACCTTCCCGCCACCCTGAAGGGGTCGGCTAGGGAATGGTACTCCCGCCTTGCTCCCTCTTCCATCTTCTCCTTCGAGCAATTCGAGACCCTCTTCATCACCCACTTCATGAGTTGTAGACACACAGAGAAGACCAGCCTGTCATTACTCCAGCTCTGCCAGGAGAAGGGAGAGAAGTTGAGAGACTATGTGAAGAGATTCACTGCGGAGGTCAGGTCCATAGCCTCCCTCGACCAATCCGTCGCAACAGCTGCCTTCCAATCCAACGTCTTCAATTCCAGCCTCCGCTCCTCTCTTGCTAAGAAGCCTCCACGGAACTTTGCCGACCTCCTTCTCAGGTGTGACAAGTACATTCGTGCCGAAGAGGCCGCCTACCTTCCAAGCTTCGGAGGGTCTACCTCAGGGACGAAACGAAAGGTGACCGAAGAAGAAGAGGCTAAGAAACTTCAGAAGGACGGCAATGGCCAGCGCCGCCCGACTCCTCGGTTTGAGAAGTTCACCCCCCTCGTTGCCAATATATCAGAAGTTCTTATGGAGGTGGACAAGGAAGGACTCCTCCGCGCTCCCCCGAGAATGAATACACCTGGCAAGAAGAGGGACAAGCATAAGTGGTGCCGCTTTCACAGGGACCACGGCCACGACACGGAAGATTGTCGGACTCTGAAGGAGGAGATCGAAGAACTCATACAGCGGGGGCACCTGACCAAGTTCGTCCAGAAAGAGGGGGCCAAGCTTCCCCCCTAAGGAACCAACAAACGAACCGAAGGGCCCTCCGAGCTCTAAGACTCAGAACCTCCCGGCTCTTCCCAAGAGGTCTTCACCTTATCATAGAAGCAGGATCTTGATTTTTAATAAGGCCGATGCTTGTAATTCGGTCAATAGCATGTAATAAGGGCTCGCCATATTGAAGCAGCCACTTAGTTTATTTCAATAAAACTTTACATTTTTTCATTGGAAATTATTGCTCTTGCTTCATCTCTACCTCTCCGAGTCGTGAATCACTGAAGGGTGAGTTCGGAGTCCAGCCTCTTCTACATGGCCGCTCCTGCAACTTACTAAGCTCTTCCTAACGAGTTCGGAGTCCAACACTTGGCTCGATTCCTCTTCAAATAACCTGCTCTTCAGCGGGTTAGAAGTGGTTCGCCATTCGAAATTGCTCCCACAACCGTTGAACACCTCTACCGATGGTTCGGAGTCCAACACTTGGCTCGATTCTGCTTCAAATAACCTGCTCTTCAGCGGGTTAGAAGTGGTTCGCCATTCGGAATTGCTCCCACAACCGTTGAACACCTCTACCGATGGTTCGGAGTCCAACACTTGGCTCGATTCGGCTTCAAATAACCTGCTCTTCAGCGGGTTAGAAGTGGTTCGCCATTCGGAATTGCTCCCACAACCGTTGAACACCTCTACCGATGGTTCGGAGTCCAACAGCCGAGCTCGATTCTGCTTCAAATAACCTGCTCTTCAGCGGGGTAGAAGTGGTTCGCCATTCGGAATTGCTCCCACAACCGTTGATTCTCTCACATAAGCAGCGAGTTCGGAGCTACAGCTCTCTCCAAGAGTTGCTCCTCAAACTCATCTCACAAATGGCTCTCTTCCAGAGCCGAGCTCTTCCCTCCGCTCGCCCCCGAAGCGGACCTCTTCTCAACGAGTTTGGAGCTCAACTCTCTCATAGGGTCCCTCCTCAAACTCATCTCACAAATGGCTCTCTTCCAGAGCCGAGCTCTTCCCTCCGCTCGCTGCCGAAGCGGACCTCTCCTCGACGAGTTCGGAGCTACAGCTCTCTCCAAGAGTTGCTCCTCAAACTCACCTCACAAATGGCTCTCTTCCAGAGCCGAGCTCTTCCCTCCGCTCGCCGCCGAAGCGGACCTCTCCTCGACGAGTTCGGAGCTACAGCTCTCTCCAAGAGTTGCTCCTCAAACTCATCTCACAAATAGCTCTCTTCCAGAGCCGAGCTCTTTGCTCCGCTCGCCCCCGAAGCGGACCTCTTCTCAACGAGTTTGGAGCTCAACTCTCTCATAGGGTCCCTCCTCAAACTCATCTCACAAATGGCTCTCTTCCAGAACCGAGCTCTTCCCTCCGCTCGCCCCCGAAGCGGACCTCTTCTCAACAAGTTTGGAGCACAACTCTCTCCTAGAGTTCGTCCTTACACTTGTCTCACAAATAGCTCTCTTCCAGAGCCGAACTCTTTGCTCCGCTCGCTCCCGAAGCGGACCTCTTCTCAACGAGTTTGGAGCTCAACTCTCTCATAGGGTCCCTCCTCAAACTCATCTCACAAATGGCTCTCTTCCAGAGCCGAGCTCTTCCCTCCGCTCGCCGCCGAAGCGGACCTCTCCTCGACGAGTTCGGAGCTACAGCTCTCTCCAATAGTTGCTCCTCAAACTCACCTCATAAATGGCTCTCTTCCAGAGCCGAGCTCTTCCCTTCGCTCGCTCCCGAAGCGGACCTCTTCTCAACAAGTTTGGAGCACAACTCTCTCCTAGAGTTCGTCCTTACACTTGTCTCACAAATAGCTCTCTTCCAGAGCCGAGCTCTTCCCTCCGCTCGCCCTCGAAGCGGACCTCTTCTCAACAAGTTTGGATTACAACTCTCTCCTAGAGTTCCTCCTTACACTTGTCTCACAAATAGCTCTCTTCAGAGCCGAGCTCTTTGCTCCGCTCGCCCCCGAAGCGGACCTCTTCTCAACGAGTTTGGAGCTCAACTCTCTCATAGGGTCCCTCCTCACACTCGTCTCACAAATAGCTCTCTTCTAGAGCCGAGCTCTTCCCATCCGAGCCCCAACATCAAAGAGCCCGGTCGGATGCCGAGCAAGTGCCTTCCCGATCCTGCAAACGGAGAAAACTCACTTTCTCCTCAACATTCGTGCAAGATCTTGATCAGACGGCCCAGATCTTGCCAGCGTCGCTAAACGACAAGATAGCATTTTCTTGGGAACTGAGCCGTCTCGAGATTCGTGCCATCATCCAACGGCCCAGATCTTGCCAGCGTCGCTAAACGATAAGATAGTGTTTTCTTGGAAACTGTGCCCGCCTCGAGATCCGCGCTGAGATCCAGCGGCTCAGATCGCTCCACGTCGCTCAGTATTCCTAGCCGAGCGACTAGCGATCCGACCCACTCGCGCCTCTTCTTCGCCCCAAGGGTCTTCCTAGCCCAAGGGTCTTCCTAGCCCAAGGGTCTTCCAAGCACAAGGTCTTCCTAGCACATCTTCTCCGCCCCTAGGAGTGGAGCTCCTCTTCCAAAATCCCCAAGACCAAAGTACTTATCAACTTCATGAAGACAAGCATCTTGCGGGGCTATTCTGACCATGAAGGAGGGTGAATATTCATCCCACTCCTGAAGAGAAGTTGTAGATCTTCGAACTAGCTTCGAAACGAGGGGTTGCACGCCCCGATCGGACCTCCGTAGCACCGGGAAAGTGGATCTCAATGCAGCTACACCGAATAGCTCGGAAATCCGAGCCGAGCCACTCGCACGAGTCGAGCCACTCGCACGAGCCGAGCCAAGCCACTCCCATCCGAGCTCTTCCCATCCGAGCTCCTCCCATCCGAGCTACTCGCACGAGCCGAGCCGAGCCACTCCCATCCGAGCTCTTCCCATCCGAGCTCCTCCCATCCGAGCCACTCGCACGAGCTGAGCCGAGCCACTCCCATCCGAGCTCTTCCCATCCGAGCTCCTCCCATCCGAGCCCCAACATCAAAGAGCCCGGTCGGCTGCCGAGCAAGTGCCTTTCCGATCCTGCAAACGGAGAAAACTCACTTTCTCCTCAACATTCGTGTAAGATCTCGATCAGACGGCCCAGATCTTGCCAGCGACGCTAAACGACAAGATAGCATTTTCTTGGGAACTGAGCCGTCTCGAGATTCGTGCCATCATCCAACGGCCCAGATCCTGCCAGCGTCGCTAAATGACAAGATAGCGTTTTCTTGGAAATTGAGCTCATCTCGAGATTCGTGCCACCATTCAATGGCCCAGATCAAGCCACATAGTTCGGATCTCCAATCCGAGCTACTGCCCTATCGAGCTTCAAAATGGACAAAAATTTGCCTCAAAATCCGTGCTCGGATTGGCCGAACAAGAAGCAGAGGAGAGGAGCTCGGATCTGCCAAACAAGAAGAAGAGGACAAGAAAAAGACAAAAAAAGTAATATAAAAAATATGTATTTTGTGCCACGTGGCGCCGCGTGGTTGGGCGAAGTTACCTCTCGGTCGGCTGCCGAGCAAGTGCCTTTCCGATCCTGCAAACGGAGAAAAACACTTTCTCCTCAACATTCGTGTAAGATCTCGATCAGACGGCCCAGATCTTGCCAGCTGCACTAAACGACAAGATCGTGTTTTCTTGGGAATTGGGCCCGTCTCGAGATTCGTGCCACCATTCAACCGTCCAGATCGAGCCACGTAGCTCGGATCTACCATCCGAGTACTGCCGTACCGAGCTGCAAAATGGCCAAAAATTCGCCTCAAAATCCGTGCTCGGATTGGCCGAACAAGAAGCCAAAAAAAAAAAAAAAGGGGTACAAGTGGCCGGGTTCGGACCCGTTAGGGTCCTCAAACCCGAACCATCACGGCCACGTCACCCTTCTTCTCCAACCCTGCTGGCGCCAAAACCAAAAACAAAACCCAACCACCCTTCGAAAGCTTCTAACGGCAGCGCCTCCACCACTCCGACGTGCCGAGATCCTCCGTCGCCGACCTCAACTCTCCATCGTCAAGCCATCGAGCTCCAACACAAAGCTTGAGTTTCGCGCCTCCGTCGCCGACCTCAATAACACACAGTCGGTGCTTGGCATGGCCATTGCTACAGCCGTCGCCAACCGCCATGGCCGAACCACGAGCTCCAACGTTGCTGATGCCGAGCTCGAACCCGACTCCTTCGTCAGCGAGCTTCGCCGAGCTCCACTCCTGCTCGTCCGACGTCGAAGCTCGAGCTCCATCTCCAAGCTCTCCTCCTCACCTTGTCGATGCCAAGCTCCATCTCCAACGAGCTCCGCCATGGCCGAACCACGAGCTCCATCGTCGCGGATGCCGAGCTCGAACCCGACTCCTTCGTCAGCGAGCTTCGCCGAGCTCCACCGCCCATCTTCGACAAACTCACCCCTTCGCTGACTCCCCTCGTATCTCCGAGCGCCACCTCCGTCGAGCGCGCCAAGGTCGAGGCCCCCATCACCTCCGTTTCGATCTCCTCTGCCGAGCTCTAGCCTCTCCACCGCTGTGTCGAGCCCATTACCTCGTCGATGCCCCCCACGTCGACGAGCTCGCCTCCAAACATCGTGCTCCAAGCTCCATGAACCCCCGCACGGGGTGCTCGCCGCGATGACGACGAGGCTCGAAGACGTAGGCCAGGGGAGAAGTCGAAGAGAGAAGAACAGAACTCAAGAAGAAAAGAAGGAGAAGAACGAAGCTGGCGGGTATATATATATATATTTTTTGCCACGTGGCGCCACGTGGCCTCAAATCCGACCTCGGATCCGCTGCGCAAAGATTCGCCACAGTCGCTCGGTCGGCTGCCGAGCAACCCCCTTTCCGATCCCGCAAACGGAGAAAAAATCAGCCGAGCAACTACAACCGTTGGATCTTCCAGAAATTCGTGCTTCTGGTGATGGACGATCCAGATCGCGCCACGCGCGCTAAACGACAAGATAACGATTTTTCGAAAAGCGCGCCTCCTCGAGATTCGTGCCATGATCCGACGGCGCAGAACGCGCCACGTGTCAGGTATTAATTAATTTAATTAATTTATTTATTTAATTGTTTTTTTATTTAAAAAATCCGAAAAAATATCTAAAAAATCGGAAAAAATTAAATAAAAATTCTAAAAATAATTATAAATTCAGAAAAATTATTTTAAATTCTGAAAAATATAATTATTTAATTAGAATAATTATTTAATATTTTCGATAATTAATTATTTAATTCGGAAAACAAATAAAAAATACAAAAAAATGAGAAAAAATTCAGAAAAATCTGGAAAAATCACCAAAAATCCAGAAAATTCTGAGAATATTTTTGGGCATTTTACAAGCCCAGAATAACACCATTACACCCCGAGCAAGATCCAAAACTCCTTTAAAGAACACCGATAAAATCCCGTACGCCATTAGAATAGTAAAACTACTCCTCAAAAACTGAAAAACTCAGTCTCTAGGAGTGGGGGGCTCGTGATATGGCTAAAAATAGGATTAAATCGGGACCGTTCACATCGGAGACGAATCTTAAAGCTCAGGGGTAAAACGGTAATTTCACCTACTAACGGGTCCGAAGCGGGTACTGGGTCTCCTCCTCACAGATCCAACAACCCGCGAACGGATCCATCTCAACTGGGTACGGGTCCCGACCCGATACAAACCCAGTCCAGCAAGAGGAGATCAGGGTCACTGATTTGACCAAATCAACGAGCCTGATTTGCAGTTATCCTCTCACCGGGAATTAAGGGATTACATTCCTAATCTGATTGCGAGAATTTTATGCCTTATCAGATCACAGGAATCACATTCCTAATCTGATCCCAACGGCGACTATAAATACCCCCCACCTACCACTGTTACAGGTTAATCAATACTTTTCAATAAAAAGCTCTTTCTTGATCATATCACTGGTTACTGACAAGAGCATCGGAGGGTGCGTCGCCGGGATCAAACCCGGTGTCTCGCACTTTCCTTGCAGGTATTCGGCGGGAGACAGCGGCCCAACTCCGGCGAACAGGTTCGGATCTGCTATTCAGGTTTCTCGCGAACCCACAAATTCATCTGTTTACCCCCACACCAGAATCAGCGGTAACAATAATAATAATAATAATAATAATAATAATAATAATAATAATAATAATAATAATAATATATAATTTCGGAATAATTATATTAATAATGATATAATAATTAATAATAACATTAATTGATAATAATATATAAATTCAAAAAATATATGAAGAATAATTATTATTAAATTCAGAATAATAATAATGTATAATTATTAATAAATTCATAATAAAAAATATTTTTGAAAATAATAATTATAGTATAATAAAAAATAAATATTTTAATATTTATATATAATAAATAATATTAATATTAATATTGTATATGGGAAATTAGGATATTATAGTCTTTTCAAATAAAAAAAATTTCCATTACCATGGGAAACTAGGATTCCCACCCCCTCTCAAGGGAATGTTTTTGGGTGAAACATAGCCAAAAACATTTATGAGAGTATTTGTTTCCTGAGAATGTGTTTTTAAGAAAGGCATACCAAACATGGAAAATTAGGATTTCCAAGTCATAATTTCTGAAAAAATAAAAGAATCCCTTTACCAAACGCCCATAAAAGTGTTTTTAAATATGAAACCAAAATAGGAATAGATTGAATTTCATTGACACCGCAATCAATAAACTCTAAAAAATAAAAGAATCCCTCTACCAAACGCCCATAAAAGTGTTTTTAAATATGAAACCAAAATAGGAATTGATTGAGTTTCATTGACACCGCAATCAATAAACTCTTGTGGAAAAAGATGAACCTCATTTCTAGTGTTAATCTTGTACACTGCTTTGACATATATACGGGCGTGCTACTAAGCATATGAATAAACATTCATGATTTTTAGTTCACAGTGTTGATTTTTAAAAAAAGATAAAAAAACAATCTGCATTGGAAAAATAATTTCAAATCGATGGTCTTTCATTTAGATAGAGGTGGCAATCGGGTCGTTCGGGCCGGGTCGGATTGAACCCGCTCGGGTCGGCCTGATATTCGGACGGGCTCGGGTCGGGTTGGCAAGCTAACCAGACAAGGTCGGGCTGAGTTCGAAATTCAAATTTTCAACCCGGTTGACCCGCGAATCCATTCGGGTCGAACCTGTTTCGGGTCGGGTCGGTCGCGGGTTGGCCCGGTTAATATATTTATATATTTTTTTTATAACTTCACTTACAAAAAAGAAGAAAAAATTAATTACAACAAATATAATTGTAAAAGAATGAAAAAAAATTGAATATATTATTCATTTCAACTTCTATGAATTTTTTACAAGTTTTTTTACATACTAATACAACTAATAGAAACACATAAAACACATACAATATTTCTTGAATTACATTTACATGTTTGATGAGATAATCAGCATCTAGAGTTCGAGATAGTCTAGAGCTAGATTGAAGAGAGGGCATTGGACTACTGTCGTGCACCTTTACTTAACCTAAACTTAGGATCCATCACCCTAAATTCCCTAATCTTATTATTAGACTTCAGGCGAGTTGCTTCTATTTGTTGATGTAGATGCTGCTTTTCCTTGAATCCTGTCTTCAGCCTTCATCCAATCTTTGGTGCACACGAGTATCTCCAACGAATCCGGCTTCAAGCGATTCCTGTAATTTATTAGAACACTGCCACTTATAGATAAAGCACATTCTGAAGCAATTGTGAAGACATGAGGTGTTAGTAGATCTCTAGCCATATGTGAAAGAATAAGAAAAAAAAATTCATGTTCTTTCAACCATTGTAGCACTTTAATCTTAGTACTAGAACTCTCACTATCTTTTTGATTATACAAATTTAATTCATTAGGTGCATTATTCCTAAATTTTTTTATTGAATACGAGCAAGTAAATTAGCAATGACAATTTCTAATGTACTCTTACCCCTTACCTCTAAAAGTAGAAGAATAAGAAGTAATCATACTAGTTGAACTACTAGAAGCAAAATTTCTATCATAATTATCATACAAGTTATTCAATGTCGATTCAAAGTTAGCTAAAATTATTACAATCATATTCAGATTCATCTCCAAGTAATGTACAAAACATTTCAATCAAACTCCTCATACCCGCTAATTTGATACAGGGATCCATAACAATACAATACAACATAGGAGGAGGATTAAAATACTTCAAAAAATTAGTATAAGCGGAAAAAACAATATGGCTAATGTATTAGATCATGTCTTGAAAAGTTTGCATCATAGTAATTATTGAAATAAAAATACTACTAGAAGTAGAATCATAAGATGTAGAAAACTTCACAGTTGCAATTTTAAAAGGTTCCAAAAACCGTAACAAAGATTCAGCAAAATACCATGATTGAGGAGTCATTTGAAAATATTCAATGGTTTTGGCAAGAAAAAAATCGTTTATAATATTTTTGTATTTAGTAACAACATTTAGTAAATCGAAAGTAGAGTTTCATCGGTATTTAACATCTCTAAAAAATTTTCTACATTGTATGTTTCTAAGTTTACACCATCCTTTAAATTCTTGAAACATAGTACCACTCAAAGAAATAAAATGTACACAATTTCAAATTGCAATTATATATGAATCAGCTACTTTTAATGTATCTTGTACACATAAATTTAAAATATGATACACACATCTACATGAAAATTTTCATTACATGGAGGAGATAATTGTGATTTTAATGTACTAATCGAAGTATTGTTGTTAGATGCATTATCAAAACTAATAGTAAACTTTTTATCACGAATATGATGTAAATCACAAACTTCTAAAAAACGTGTTGCAATAACCATACCACTATGAAAATATGGCAAAACGACAAGTGATATGATTTTTTTTTGAATCATCCAATCAATATCTATCCAATGACAAGTTATAACCATCATCGGAATATCGTTACAACCTTTCCAACAATTGAAAGTTAACGATACTCTACAAGTTATAGAATACAATAGTGCAATTAAAGCGTCTCATATTTCATTGTAAAGTTTAAAATAATCGGACTTGTGGATTTATTACATTTTGGTTAAAATACTCTACATTCCTACTCTCGGAATAGGAAAAAGGTAGATCATCCTTAATAACTAGTTTGACCATTTTTATACGAACATTTTTGGGATCATAGGGGTGGCTATCTATTTTTCGGTCATAGGGTTAATTTTTTGTTGGCCTTGTTGGTCTTGTATTAGTGCGAGGTGTACATTTAAAATGTGTCGTTTAATTGTACACGCTTCCTCACCCTTCTTTCATTTGTAACTCTTGCAACATAATTTACAAATCTTATGTCCTATACTAGTATTAAATCATAAAATTTGTGCCAATCACTACTTTCCCCTCTAGTTTATCTACTACTAGTGGTTTGTGTGGATTTGGTTTGTTGTGTTTGTGTCTCAATATCATGACTTTCTTATTCTATGTCCTGTGCAGGAACATCATGAGAACCTATGTTTAGCATGAGGTTATATTCGGGTTCTAATTGTGTGATTGTTGGAGGCTGACGAGAAGAACTAGTGGAATCTTCTCCATTTTAGCTATGACCGCTAGCTCGTGATCTAGACATGATAAGTTCTTTGTAGTAGTAGTGTATGTAACAAAACGAATTCTAGTGTTTTAATAGTGTATGTGAAAAATTAAAAAAAAACAATTTTAGAAGTGGGATATCTAGGAAAAAAAATCTAAAAAACAATAGGAGGGTTGAGAGATTGAGAGAATCAAAAAACCAACAAACAAATATGATAAAACAAAATTAGAACTACAAAAAAAATAAAGAGTTACGAGGGTTTAAAAATTTTGATAACGTACTTCACGAATAATCGTAAAATGAAATGAGAGAGAAAATAATAGTAGAAGTCGACGTAGTCCGGTAGTTGATTGAGAAGTGTAGTAGATGTAGTCACGTAGTAGTAGAAAAAGAGAAAGAGAGAGAGAGAGAGAGAGAGAGAGAGAGAGAGAGAGAGAGAGAGGTTCTTTTTTAAGAGATTTCGTAGTAGACGTAGTTGAGAGTGTTGAATCAACACGAATTCAATACGATCGAAATTGTTCACTTCTTTATTGCTTGTTTCTTTGTTGAATGAAAATTATTTTATTGAGTAGTAGTAGTAGATAGCGTAAGACAATAATGTTGTGTGAAAAAAAATTGATTGAAGTTTGGGGAGTTTTATAGGCAAACACCCCCCCCCCCCTAAAAAAAGCAAAAGGCCCAAACAGACAATTGAATGGTCGACTGCCAAAAATGGAGCTGTTCGACCCGCGCGGGTCGGACGATTTCCAAACTCGTGGGTTGATGAGCGATTAACAAGCGGGTTTGACTACTTAACGGGTTCGACTGGTTGGATTCGATTAATTTGAGACCCGGGCGGCCCTATTAGGTTAGCCGGTTTGACCCGAACCTGAACCGGATCGAAGTCAGCCAGGTCAAAGCAAGCGGGTCGCAGGCCGACCCGACCCGATTGCTATCCCTACATTTAGAACTATTTTGTAACTTTAAATGTCTTTTCTTTATTAAAGAAAATGTGGAATACCACCACTATTTTTATTAAAGAGAGAATTACCAAATAAGTCTAGAAGGCTGGGACCAGAAAAAAATAAGGCTAAATTTGAAAAAACCCCACTAAACTTTTTTATTTTAAAAAAACCGCACTCAACTATGTTATCAAAAATCCACATTGATGGAGTTAGGTTTCCGTTAAGGTTTATGTCAAAAATCACATTCATCTTTCATTTGTGTTTAAAAAAAACATCACTTAATCAGATGTTTTAAAAAACCTCACTGAACTATTGCATCAGTGCAATGCAGGTGACATAAACCCTAACGGAAGTTAACTCCGTCAATGTGAGTTTTTTGATAATATAGTTGAGTGCGATTTTTTTAAAATAAAAAAATTTAGTAGGATTTTTTAAAAATGACTAATACTTCAATGGATTTTTTTTTTAAAATTTAGCCAAAAATAAACCTTTAACCCACAATATCCTAGGATAGGATATAGGCAAGGAAAGAAGTTTACAAGACTAGAAAAAACAAAAAGTAAGGTTGCGTTTGGTTTGTTGTTTTGAAAACAGTTTTCTGAAAATTAGAGTGTAAAAGCTATTTGGTAATAATTTTTTATGAAAACAGTTTATTGAAAATGAGAGTATAATGTATGTATAGATTTGGTTGTATGTATATACTGTATACAGTATATATACTCTGATACATACATGTTATATACATATACATACATACTGATATATAATAATATAAAATATTTTATTATAATAAACATATTTAATAATATACATATATATAATAATATATAATAGTATTATACAATAATAATAATATATATAATAATAATAGATAATAATAACAGATTATTATAATATTATATAAAAATAATATATATGAAATAATAGTATATATAAAATAGTACATATAAAATAATAATATAATATCTTACATATATAATAATAATAATATAATATAATAATAGTATATATAATAATAATATAATATAATAATAGTATATATAAAATAATATATATAAAGTAGTATATATAAAATAATAATATATATAATAATAATAATATAATATAATAATAGTATATATAAAATAGTATATATAAAAATAATAATATATTATAATAATTGTATATTATATAATAATATGAAATAATTTATTATAATAAACATATTTAATTATATACATATATATAATAACATATAATAATTATAATAATATATATGTAATAATAGTCTATTATAATTATATATTAAACAATTTATTACAATAATAGTAAATTATATAATAACTTATATAATAATATATAATAATAATAATATATATTATAATAATAGTATATATATATATTAAAAAATAAAAATAAAAATAATAATAATATATATATAAATAATAATAATAATAATAATAATAATAATAATAATAATAATAATAATATATATGTAACAATAATATATTATAAATATATATGATATGGCTAAAAATAGGATTAAATCGGGACCGTTCACATCGGACACGAATCTTAAAGCTCAGGGGTAAAACGGTAATTTCACATACAAATGGGTCCGAAACGGGTACTGGTTCTCCTTCTCACAGATCCAATAACCCACGAACGGATCCACCTCAACT
This sequence comes from Hemerocallis citrina, assembly GCA_017893485.1. Classification (NCBI taxonomy): domain Eukaryota; kingdom Viridiplantae; phylum Streptophyta; class Magnoliopsida; order Asparagales; family Asphodelaceae; genus Hemerocallis; species Hemerocallis citrina. The sequence continues at coordinate 97,627,650 of CM030368.1, forward strand.
GGGTACGGGTCCCGACCCGATACAAACCCAGTTCGACAGGATAGAATTAGGGTCTCTGATTGAACCAAATCAACGGGCCTGATTCGCGACTATCCTCTCACCGGGAATTAAGGGATTACATTCCTAATCTGATTACGAGGATTTTACTCCTTATCAGATCACAGGAATTACATTCCTAATCTGATCCCTAAAGGCGACTATAAATCCCCCCCATCAGTCTCCATTGAGAGGTAATGAATCTTTTGCCAATTTACGCTCTTTCTTAATCATTCCTGATTACTGACTTGAGCGTCGGAGGGTGCGTCGCCGGGATCAACCTCGGTGTCTCGCACTTTTTGCAGGTGAACGGCGGGAGTCAACGGTCAAACTCCGGCGGTACAGGTTTCAGGTTTGCTATTCAAGTTTTCCAAGAATCCACAAATACTATCTGTTTGCCCCCACACCAGATTTAGCGGTAACAGATTGGCACCGTCTGTGGAAAACATACGAATAGCGGCCTCCCCTCTTCCTGTTGGTCAGATCTCCTCCAGCCATGCCTCCTAGGAAAGTAAGATCCAGAGGGTCCAACCGTGGACCCAATCCCGTTGATCAGCAAGAGGTAGTCCCCATCCAACACGCTCAGCAGCAGGGGCAATTTTCTCTCCAAGCGGAAGACCCTCTTCAACAAGATCAGCCTCCTCTTCAGAATCAGCAACCCCCTAAGGGTCCTGCCGGTCCTCAGATTGCCGGTGCGGGGGCTTCGCGTCCCAACCTGCAGAAGCAACCCCTCCATCAGGACCGCATTTCGGTACACAATGCCTCTTCGAATTCCATGGCCTCCCACATTCCTCGAGTTTTCGACCTCCGCAATACCATCCTCAATCGACAGAAGGATGAGGATCTTCGCCGCCGTCTGGACGAAAAGCGGGCCCGATAGGGAGCTTCCCGCCAACAGCGTCCGGATGAGCGATCTCCTCACCGCCGAGACTACAGAAGGTCCCCTACCCGAAGAGGGATGAAAGAGTCCCCCGAACACCATAGGAGAAGACCTCATTCCCCTACCAGTCGACAACATCCGAGGAACGATGAGGCACCCATCACCCGTGCCGAGTTCCAGCAGTTCCAAGCAACGGTGTTGCAAGCCCTCAACCTCCGACCCAACAATAACAATGCTCAGATGGCTCCTACCCCTCCACGGGTCCAAAGTCCTTGCCATCGGTCCATAACTCCTCCTCCGGCTCCTAGCAACCAACAGCGCATGCCTAGCCCTCGCCGCTCCCAGAGCTACCGTCGTCGCTCCCCTTCCTATGAAGACGAGTCCAGAGGCTCGTTTGACTATCGTCGAAGGGACGATGCTCTCTACCGCCGTCTCCACGAGATGGAGAGGCGCATCGGCCGAATAGACAGGGATAAGGAGTTAAGAGGAAGGACCATCCGCCCGAGCAGACCTCCCTTCTCCCGGACCATCATGGAAGCTCCTATCCCAAGAGGTTTCGAACCCCCGAAGTTCGAAACTTACTCGGGGGAGTCGGACCCCGTGGACCACATCGAAAACTTTAAGACCCTCATGCTAATCCACCAAGCTTCCGATGCTTTGCTGTGCAAAACCTTCCCCACCACTCTTAAGGGTTCGGCTCGGGAGTAGTACTCCCGCCTCGCCCCGTCTTCCATATTCTCCTTCGAGCAATTTGAGGCCCTCTTCATCACTCATTTTGTGAGTAGCAGACGCACGGAGAAGACCAACACCTCGTTACTCCAGCTCCGCCAGGAGAAGGGAGAGAAGTTGAGAGACTATGTGAGGAGGTTCACTGTAGAAGTGAGATCCATCGCTTCCCTTGATCAGCCTGTTGCAGCGGCCGCCTTCCAATCGAACATCCTCAACTCTAGCCTTCGCTCCTCCCTTGCCAAGAAGCCCCCACATAATTTTGCCGACCTATTTCTTAGGAGCGAGAAGTACATTCGGGATGAAGAAGCCGAGAATCTCCCGGGCTTTGAGGAGACATCTTCCGGGAACAAACGGAAGAGTACAAGCGAAGATGGGTCCCAAAAATCCCAGAAGGACGACAATGGATAACGTCGCCCGACTCCTCGGTTTGAGAAGTTCACCCCCCTAATTGCCAATATATCAGAAGTTCTTATGGAGGTGGACAAGGAAGGGCTCCTCCGCGCTCCCCCGAGAATGAATACACCTGGCAAGAAGAGGAACAAGGATAAGTGGTGCCGCTTTTACAGGGACCACGACCACGACACGGATGATTGTCGGGCTCTCAAGGAGGAGATCGAAGAACTCATACAGCGGAGGCACCTGATCAAGTTCGTCCAAAAAGAGGGGGCTGAGCTTCCCCCCTGAGGAGCCTACAAACGAACAAAAGGGCCCGCCGAGCTTCAAGACTCAGAATCTCCCAGCTCCTCCCAAGAGGTCTTCACCTTATTGTAGAAGTAGGATCCTGATTTTCAATAAGGCCGATGCTTGTAACCCGGCCAATAGCATGTAATAATGGCTCGCCCTATTGAAGCGGCCACTGAGTTTATTTCAATAAAACTTTACATCTTTTCATTGAAAATTATTGCTCTTACTTCTCTATCTCTCCGAGTCACGACTCTCTTAAATGGTGAGTTCGGAGTCCAGCTTCTTCTACATGGCTGCTCCCGCAACTTACTAACCTTTACCAACGAGTTCGGAGTCCAACACTTGGTTCGATTCCTCTTCAAATAACTTGCTCTTCAGCGGGTTAGAAGTGGTTCGCCATTCGGAATTGCTTCCACAACCGTTGAATAACTCTAACGACGAGTTCGGAGTCCAACACTTGGCTCGATTCCTCTTCAAATAACTTGCTCTTCAGCGGGTTAGAAGTGGTTCGCCATTCGGAATTGCTCCCACAACCGTTGAATAACTCTAACGATGGTTCGGAGTCCAACACTTGGCTCGATTCCTCTTCAAATAACTTGCTCTTCAGCAGGTTAGAAGTGGTCGCCATTCAGAATTGCTCCCACAACCGTTGAATAACTCTAACGACGAGTTCGGAGTCCAACACTTGGCTCGATTCCTCTTCAAATAACTTGCTCTTCAGCGGGTTAGAAGTGGTTTGCCATTCGGAATTGCTCCCACAACCATTGAATAACTCTAACGATGGTTCGGAGTCCAACACTTGGCTCGATTCCTCTTCAAATAACTTGCTCTTCAGCGGGTTAGAAGTGGTTTGCCATTCGGAATTGCTCCCACAACCGTTGAATAACTCTAACGACGAGTTGGGAGTCCAACACTTGGCTCGATTCCTCTTCAAATAACTTGGTCTTCAGCGGGTTAGAAGTGGTTCGCCATTCGGAACTGCTCCCACAACCGTTGATTCTGTCATTTAAATAGCGAGTTCGGAGCACAACTCTCTCCTAGAGTTCCTCCTCACACTCGTCTCACTAATGGCTCTCTCCCAGAGCCGAGCTCTTTCCTCCGCTCGCCTCCAAAGCGGACCTCTTCTCGACGAGTTCGGAGCACAACTATCTCCTAGAGTTCCTCCTCAAACTTGAAACTCAAATGGCTCTCCTAATGCCGAGCTCTTCGCTCCGCTCGCCTCCAAAGTGGAGCTCTTCTCAACGAGTTTGGAGCACAACTCTCCCCTAGAGTTGCTCCTCAAAACTCGTCTTCCAAATAGCTCTCTCCCAGAGCCGAGCTCTTTCCTCCGCTTGCCTCCAAAGCGGACCTCTTCTCAACGAGTTCGGAGCACAACTCTCCCCTAGAGTTGCTCCTCAAAACTCGTCTTCCAAATGGCTCTCCTAAAGCCGAGCTCTTCACTCTGCTCACCTCCAAGGTGGACCTCTTCTCAAACGAGTTCGGAGCTAAAACTCTCTCCTAGAGTTGCTCCTCAAACACGTCTTCCAGATGGCTCTCTCCTAATGCCGAATTCTTCGCTCCGCTCACCTCCAAGGCGGACCTCTTCTCAAACGAGTTTGGCGCTAAAACTCTCTCCTAGAGTTGCTCCTCAAAACTCGTCTTCCAAATGGCTCTCTCCCAGAGCCGAGCTCTTCGCCCCGCTCGCCTCCAAAGCGGACTTCTTCTCAACGAGTTCGGAGCACAACTCTCCCCTAGAGTTGCTCCTCAAAACTCGTCTTCCAAATGGCTCTCTCCTAGAGCCGAGCTCTTCCCTCCGCTCACCTCCAAAGTGGACCTCTTCTCAACGAGTTCGGAGCACAACTCTCCCCTAAAGTTGCTCCTCAAAACTCGTCTTCCAAATGGCTCTCTCCCAGAGCCGAGCTCTTCGCCCCGCTTGCCTCCAAAGTGGACCTCTTCTCAACGAGTTCGGAGCACAACTCTCCCCTAGAGTTGCTCCTCAAAACTCGTCTTCCAGATGGATCTCTCCTAGAGCCGAGCTCTTCGCTCCGCTCACCTCCAAGGCACTTCTTCTCAACAAGTTCGGAGCTCACAACTCTCCCCTAGAGTTGCTCGTCAAAACTCGTCTTACAGATGGCTCTCTCCTAGAGTCGAGCTCTTCACTCCGCTCGCTTCCAAAGCGGGCCTCTTCTAAGCAAGTTCAGATCCCAAAACTCTCCCATAGAGTTGCTCCTTACACTCTCTTCAAAGAATGGATCTTCTCCACCCTTAGGAGTGGAGCTCCTCTTCAAAAATCTCCAAAACCAACAGAGCATCACCTCTTCCATATGCCGACCCATCCCCTTCATCAACTCGCCGAGCTTCTCCTCACACTCGAGCTGTCCGAACTCCGAGCTCCACTACACCGAGCTACTACGGGCAGAGGGTGAACTACTGAGTCACCGAGCCGAGCGGACGAGGTACCGACCTCCACATATGGCGAAAAATACCGCCGACCCGATCTCACCGTTAGATCATCTCAAAATTCGCACTCAAGCATGATGGATGGATCAGATCGCGCCACGTCACCACAAAACGACAAGATAATATTTTCTCGAAACTCATGCCTCTTGTCTCGTGATTCGCGCCATGATGGTGATCAACCGTCCAGATGGAGCCACGTAGCTCGGATTTGAAATACAAGCTACCGATCTACCGAGCGGGAAAGTGGTGAAAAATGCTCCTCAAAATCCGTGCTCGGATCTGCCGAACAAGATGCATCTGCCGAGCAGCAAAGCAGATGAAGAGGAAGAAAAAAAAGAGGCTAACGGGTCAGGGTCGGATCCGATACCCACGGTCCGACCCATACCCTTCTTAGCTCCTTCATTCTTCTCCTTCTTCTTCAATCTTCCCGCCAAAAGTACCCAACACTTCTCCTCTTCTTCACTGTACGAAAGAACAAGGCAGAGGAGAGAACCCAAATGCCTCTCCTCCCCTTCTTCTTTCTTCTCAGGGCCGAGCTCCGCCATGGCCGAGCTGCCGAGCCGAAGGGACGAGGTACCAACCTCCACATATGGAGAAAAATTCTGCCGATCCTATCTCACCGTCAGATCGTCTCAAAATTCGTGCTGGAACAAGATGAATGGCTCAGATATCGCCACGTCTCCACAAAACGACAAGATAGCGTTTTCTCGAAATTTGAGCATCTTGTCTCGTGATTCGCGCCACGATCGTGATCAACCGTCCAGATTGAGCCACGTAGCTCGGATCTCACACCCGAGCTACCGAACTACCGAACTGCAAAGTGGCAAAAATGCACCTCAAAATCCGTGCTCGGATCTGCCGAACAAGACGCATTTGTCGAGCATCAAGGAGGAGAGGAGAGAAAGAAAAAAAAAATTATTAAAAGAAGGGTCGGGTCGGACCCGTTAGGGTCCCAAACCCGAACCCTTCCCTTCTTCTTCCCTACACTCTCCCGCCAAAACCAAGAAAAATAAACCCAACTTCACCTCCGAGCTTCGGCTCCTCCCTCACCGAGCCTCCGACGAGCTCCACTCCACTCATCAAGCTCGTTCGCCGGAGCTCCTCGCCATGCCTCTTCTTCGTCGAAGCCTCGACGAGCTTCGACTTCGACGCGCCGAGCTCCTTCCTCGATGAACCCACGGGAGAGCTCCACTCCCCCATCGCCGAGCTCGGCCCATCTCCTTCCCGAGCTGTCTCCGTCGTCAATGCTCCGAACTCCACTCACCAAGCCTCCGACGAGCTCCACTCCACTCGTCGAGTTGGTTCACCGAAGCTCCTCGCCATGCCTCTTCTTCGTCGAAGCCTCGACGAGCTTTGACTTCGACGCGCCGAGCTCCTTCCTCGACGAACCCACGGGAGAGCTCCACTCCCCCATCGCCGAGCTCGACCCATCTCCTTCCCGAGCTACCTCCATCGTCAAAGCTCCGAACTCCACTCACCAAGCCTCCGACGAGCTCCACTCCACTCGTCGAGCTGGTTCGCCGAAGCTCCTCGCCATGCCTCTTCCTCGTCGAAGCCTCGACGAGCTTCGACTCCGACGCGCCGAGCTCTTCCCTCGACGAACCCAACACCCATCTTCAACATCGGACCGAGCTCCTTCAACTTGCAGCTCCACCCTCGACGAGCCACCCTTCGTCGATAGCCCGAAGCTCCAACTCCTCGCCGCGTCCTCCTCATCGCTCAACTCCTCCATTGGAGAACGAGCTCCTCTTCTGGATCGAGCGTCACTGACCCCATTGCCGAACGACCCTCGCCTCTCGTTCGCCAAGCTCCTCTCCAAGTGCCGACCACAGTACCAAGCTTCGCTGCCGAAGCCCCAAACTCCGAGCTCGCCTCTTCTCTTCGCCGAGCGCGAATGAGCAGCCGAAGCCAATCATCGAAGCTTGGAGCTTCGTCAAGCTCACTCCACGGTGTCGATCCTCCTCAGCCGAAGCTCGAGCGCTCCTCATCGACCCCAGTTCCGAGCCTCCACAGTCGAAGCTCGAGCGCTCCTCGTCGACCCCAGTTCCGAGCTCCAATAGCGAGCTCCGAGCCTCCCCATCGAACTCTCTCGCGAGCTGACGAAGACGCGCGAAGTCGGAAAACCAGGCAAAGAAGGAAAGAGCTGAAGAAGAACAGCCGAAGAAAGAAAAAAAGGAAGAAAACAGAGGAGAAAGAGCAGGGCCAAAAAAAAAGGGGGGGGGGGGTTCCACGTGGCATTGCCACGTGGCAGCATATGGAGGGGTCGGCAGATCCAAGTTGCCGAGCCGAGGTGCCGATCCGAGGAGCCAAAGAACCGACCCTCGTATATGAAGAAAAAATCCGACGACCCATACAATCCGTCTGATCGTCTCAAAATTCGCGTCGCGACACGATCGATGCTCAGAAATGTGCCACGTGTCTAGAACATGATCTACCTTACGATGCGCGCATATCTGATCATGATCGACGCTCAGAAACGCGCCACGTGTCCAGAGCATGATCTGCTTTGCGATGCGCGCCATCTGATCACGATCAATGTCCAGAAATGCGCCACGTGTCCAGATAATATTTAATTAATTTATTTATTTATTTGTTTTACTTATTTAAAAAATCCGAAAAAATAATTAAAAAATCGAAAAAAAATAATTAATAATTCTAAAAATAATTATTAATTCCAAAAAATTATTTTTAAATTCTAAAAAAAATAATTATTTAATTAGAATAATTAATTAATATTTTTGATAATTAATTATTTAATTCGAAAAATGAATAAAAAATTCAAAACAAATGAGAAAAAATTCAGAAAAATCTGGAAAAATCACCAAAAATCTAGAAAATTCTGAGAATATTTTCGAGCATTTTACAAGCCCAGAATAACACCGTTACACCCCGAGCAAGATCCAAACTCCCTTAAGAACACCGATAAAATCCCGTACGCCATTAGAACAGTAAAAATACTCCTCAAAGGCTGATCAAACTCAGTCTTCAGGAGTGGGGGGCTCGTGATATGGCTAAAAATAGGATTAAATCGAGACCGTTCACATCGGACACGAATCTTAAAGCTCAGGGGTAAAACGGTAATTTCACATACAAATGGGTCCGAAACGGGTACTGGTTCTCCTTCTCACATATCCAATAACCCACGAACGGATTCACCTCAACTGGGTACGGGTCCCGACCCGATACAAACCCAGTTCGACAGGATAGAATTAGAGTCTCTGATTGAACCAAATCAACGGGCCTGATTCTCGACTATCCTCTCACCGGGAATTAAGGGATTACATTCCTAATCTGATTACGAGGATTTTACTCCTTATCAGATCACAGGAATTACATTCTTAATCTGATCCCTAAAGGCGACTATAAATACCCCCCATCCGTCTCCATTGAGAGGTAATGAATCTTTTGCCAATTTACGCTCTTTCTTAATCATTCCTGATTACTGACTTGAGCATCGGAGGGTGCGTCGCCGGGATCAACTCCGGTGTCTCGCACTTTTTGCAGGTGAACGGCGGGAGTCAACGGTCAAACTCCGGCGGTACAGGTTTTAGGTTTGCTATTCAAGTTTTTCAAGAATCCACAAATACTATCTGTTTGCCCCCACACCAGATGTAGCGGTAACAATATATATAACAATATATTACAAAAATTGTATATTATATAATAATATATATAATAATATATAATTGTAATATATTATATATAAATATACATAATAATAATATAAATAATAATAATATAATATAATAATAGAATATATAAAATATTATATATAAAATAATAATATATTATAATAATCGTATATTATATATAAATATAAAATAATTTATTATAACAAACATATTTAATTATATACATATATCTAATAACATATAATAATTATAATAATATATATGTAATAATAATATATTTTAATAATATATTAAATAATTTATTATAATAATAATAAATTATATAATAATATATATAATAATATATAATTGTAATATATATTAATAATAATATATATTATAATAATAATAGAATATTATAATAGTATATATAAAGGGAAATGCTCCATTAAAAACGGGTCTAGTTTTCACAGGTTGGAAAACACCAATCTGAGTCGTTGGATCGCTCATGATCGTGATCAGCGGCTCAGATCGAGCTTCCATAACCCGTTTCAATTGATCAGCGGAGGATTATTTTGGAAATTTCGTCCCCTAGGTTATAAAATTTTGAATTATAGGCCGTTGTTTGGAACAACGGCCTTATTTTAAATTTTTATAAGCTAGGCCATTGTTCCCAACATCGGCCTAGGTTATAAAATTTTATAGAAATTTTATAATTTAAATTTTTATAATCTAGGCCATTGTTCCCAACAACGGCCTAGGTTATATTCATTTTACCAGCGCCAATCAGGCGAAAAGTTATTTGGGACGAAATTCCTAAAATAACACTCCGCCACTTAAGTGATATAGGGTGATGGGCGGAGGCGATCTGAGCGCTGATCACAATCAAAAGTGATCCAACGGCTCAGATTGGTGTTTTCCAACCCGTGAAAACAAACCCGTTTTCAATGGAGCATTTCCCATATATAAAATAGTATATATGAAATAATAATATATATTATAATAACGGTATATATATATATATATATATATATATATATATATATATATATATATATATTAAAAAATAAAAATAATAATATAACATATATAATAATAATAATAATAATAATAATAATAATAATAATAATAATAATAATAATATATATGTAACAATAATATATTATAAATATATATATATAATAATAATAATAATAATAATAATAATAATAATAATAATAATAATAATAATAATAATAATAATAATAATAATATATAAATATAATTAGAGAGCGGATGTAAAAAAACAGAAAATAGTTGATGTGGAGTTTGTGAAAACTGATTTCACAAAACAACCTAACCAAACGGGATTTGGGGTTTTGGAAAAAAAAAGAAGAAAAAAACAACAAACCAAACAGACTCTTAACCCCCAGCATAGTTCACTATCTACTTTGTAACATCCCTTTTCCTACATAGCAAGTAGGGCCAGCCCTGAGTTTTCGGGGTCCAAGGCAAAAGCCCAAATAATTATTTTTTTAGGCCCCTAATTATAATATTTTTTTTACGCGCAAAATACGTGCCTATATTGAAAAGGAAATACAAATTTGAGGACTCCTAAAATTGTAAAAAAGTTGGGAGCCTGAGATGGCCGCCTCACCGGCCTCAAGGTGGGGTCCAGCCCTCCCTGATAGCAAGCTAAGAGCATCCACAGTCGTTTTTCTCATATGCTAAAAAATGGCAGCTACAGTAATAGCAAATAAACCTGTTTGCTGCAGTGGTCGTTTGCTATATGTTTCTCATTTTTTAGAAAATAAGCGAGCGACGGTATATGTTATACCGTCTCATCGTTTAAAAATAAATTTAAAAAAGTTAATTACTTATTAACTATTAAACTATATTATTTAAATAAATTAAATAATATAATAATAACTAAACCTATCCAAAAACTAACTAAACCTATTTATATCCACCTAACCTACCCACTAAAACCTATTAAAGTATATTAAGTCAGCCAGTATAACATATCCCGGCCGGGATATGTTATACCGTCTGATTTTTTTATTTTTTTATTTTTTTTTAATTTTTTTTAATAATAAAACTGACCGTTGGATTAGAAAAAAATAAAAAAAAAAATTAATATACGTGGGCCGGTATAACATATACCGAACGGTATATGTTATACCGTCCGACCCACTTTAAAAAAAAAATAAAATAATGAGACGGTATAACATATACCGGACGGTATATGTTGTGCCGTCTTTTAAAATTTAAGAATTGCTATTCTGTTTCTCATATATGAGAAACGAATATGACAGATTTGCTATCAAATGGCAAAATGAGAAACCATTGCAGCGCTCCGTTTCTTATAAAATGACAATTTGCCATTTATAAGAAACCATTGTGGATGCTCTAAGTAATAGCTTTTCTTACATCACACTTTCAATTTTCTCGATATCATAGTCCTCCAGCAGGAAGGCTCTAACTCTAACAGTCCTCCCATAAGCAACAAAAGCATGCTCGCTTTAAATGTCAATATTTGGTGTCTTCAAACGTTGATTGACATAGATTAAGTTATATTTGTCTTTCATTTATAGTGCATCTAAATAGTTTGTCATCTCCAATATCTTACTGCTTTATATGGCATTTAAGTTTACATAAGTCATCCGTATCACAACTTTGGAGCATATGCTTATTATATGCAAATTAGAACAAATAAAAAATATAATACGCTTTCATACAGTTGATATTTTTGGGTATCTCTCTCTATACGAGTACATTTAGATTTTATGTAAGAGTACATTTAGATTTTTTTTGTGAGAAAATCTGTGTAAACTCTTTCTTTAAATACTTTAGTAGATGCATTGGTTCTTCTGAAAGAAATTTTCCCTCACGACTTGATTTCTTTCTAAAGGTTTCCTTTTTAAATTAATTTTTGACTATTTTTGTTGTTGTTATTCATGAAAAAAGTATTCGGGATATGTTTTTGCAGGCATTTGTTTTCTATTTTTTCTTCAACAACAACCGTACCATGTTATTTTTCAACTAGTTGGGGTCGCTACATGAACTTGGTTGTTCATTCTACTCAGTTTAGTGCAATATCTTCTGTAAGATCATAAGGTATCATATATTTTGTCACATTTTCACCGAAGTAAGTTTAGGTTTTTCCCTACCCCTACTCTCAATACTTAGCAAATCACTATTTCCAACGGGGCACTACTAGGTCTACGTGTGATATGTCCAAATCATCTGAGACGATTCTCTCTTAATTTATCTTGAATATGAGCTACCTTTACCATATCTCGTATATGCTCGTTTCTAATTCTATTATTCCTGGTTTTACCACACATCTATTTTAGTATTCTAATCTCCGCTATACTCATTTTTTGGACATCTTGTTTCTTTGTTGCCCAACACTCTGCCTCTATTAGACCTGGCAATCTTGACCCGTGACCCGTGGGTACTCGCGGGTGTACCCGTACGGGCCGGGTACGGGTAAGGAAAATTTTGAAAAAAAATGAGCGGTTACTTTTTTACCCGGCCCGTGAACCCGCGGGTCGGGTCGGTTATACCCACGGGTACCCGTGGATACCCATGTATTTAAATAAATTAAATTAAATTAAATACTCATCAACTTGAGTTGTAATTTATTTGAGTGTGTTGAGTTTGAATTTTATTTGGTTTCATTGTTTTTAATGTAATTAATTTCAAGACTTTAGAAACTTGTCATATGGTTTCATTGTTTTGATTTTGCAATTGTATTTTTGATTATGTTTAAATTTTGTTTAGACTCAATTATGTCTGTATACTTTGAAAAATAATTGCTCTTTCTTTTCATGATTGGACAAATTATTGCTCTTTTGTCTTTGTTGATGAAATGATAAATTGAAATGCTAGTTGGATTTTGAATGTTGATACATATATTTATTTGAACAAGAAGCATAAAAAAACAACAAACAACAAGCTTATTGAATTATCGTTCTTGATTCCTGATTACATTTGTTGTTGTTTCAATTATTCAATTTTATATTTTCAATTTTTTAAAAAAATGATAGCATGTTGCTAATGTTTTTAATCAATTATTCAATTCAAATAAAATTTTAAATTTTTTTAAAAAACCCCAAAACAAACTCAAAATAAACAATAAAATATTGACGGGTACCCGCGGGCCGGGTCCGGGTTGGAAAAAAACTTTAAAAAAAGTTGCGGTTACTTTTTGACCCGGCCCGTTGGACCCGTGGGTCAAGCAACCCGTACCTATGGATACCCGACCCGGCCCGTTTGCCAGGTCTAGCCTCTATACATCATTGTTGGTCTAACAGCCATCCTATAAAATTTTATCCTTCCATCTTAGCATCCTAATTTTCGCTATACTCATTTTTTGGACATGTTGTTTCTTTGTTGCACAACATCCTGCCTCCATAGATCATTGTTGGTCTAACAGTTGTCCTATACAAATTTTCTTTTACTTCAAAAGTATATGTTTGTCATACAAAACACCACTAAAATTTCTCCACTTAAGCTACTCTGCTTGGATGCTCCCATTTTTTTTGTATAATCGAGCCTAAATATTGGAAACAGTCTCGCTTAGGTATCTCTTGGCCATCAAAGTTCATTACTTTTTCATTTGTGTTCTGAATATCGTTAAAATTACATTCCATATATTCTTTTCTTCAGTTTAAAAATAATAATAAAATAAAGAACATTCTTTTGTAGAAGATGCAAAATGAATGAAAGGTCTTACGGTGCATTCCTTCATCTTATTGATAATGAGTCTTAGATCTGGAAACTTGTAATTTGTCTAACCTTAATTTTCAATTTTAATTTTAATATTAGAACAAGAAAGCTAAGGTGTGTATTACGTATTTTTCGTTTTCTCATCAGAAATTGATGAAAACTATTATAAACTTTTCTGTAAATTAAAATTACTAGATATATTAACCAAAATTTTAAAAATATTAATATTTCAAAATAATATTTAAAAAAGGGATAAAAAATCATTTAAACAAACATGTTAAACTATTGACTGCCACTAGGGGTAGTGGTAAGATATATACTTCGATGAGAGCAAGAAAATGAGTCTCGTTTGCACCAATTACTATATATAAGATTGTTGCCTCTGTTGAGAGGTGATGCACATTATGTAAGACTTCATTTTTCCATTTTAAACAAAATTTATTATTATAGGTAGGATTTGACAGATAGATGAATTCATGGTTGTAGCTTCTTGTACCATCTTTTATTAAATAAAACCCTATAATATTTCCCACTCGTATTGGGTTTGTAATAATAAGCAAGCTCTTATCTTTGGTGTGATTGATTAATTGTTTCATTTTCATTATTCAACTTGACAATATGTTGTTTTTTCCATCCCGTTGCACTGATACGATTTTTTTCTGATGGACCCAGTTGAGAATGTTTTAAATTTCTTGGTAATAGCCAGAACTAATTGTAGAAGTTATTTGCATCCAAAGATTTTTTTTTGTTTAAGTGAGAGAAATTAACTAATAAGAATTTGGAAATAATTGGAAACTGGCAAATGTCCCATGCGACCGTCCCTCTTGTAATGCCACTTTACTCTGCAAAAGTGTCTACGAACCTCACCTTTACCTGCTCTATCTCTTCCAATTGAACTTCCCTCCACCGCCAGACAACTTGAAAAAGTAAACCCTGATTTATGAATTTCCTTCCTGAGTTCATCCTCCTTCAAACCCTTGATCATTACCGACCACTGAGAGCTTCTCCTTGGGAGATATCTCATGTAATATGGTGGTTATTAAATGCTCATATGAATCTGGCAATGCATATACCAAGTTGAAAGCTTTATCCTCGACACTACAACAAATATGTTATTTGATAGCATTTAATTTATAAATGCTATCAAAGACCTACGACAGCGTTTCGCAAACGCTGTCATTACCCCCGCTATGGTATGTACATAGCGTTTCCAAGAAACGCTATAAAAGGAATAGCGTTTTGAAAACGCTATAAATACAATAGCGTTTTGACAATGCTATCGTATTTATAGCTTTTTCGAAACGCTATCTTATATATAGCGTTTTCAAAATGCTATAAATACCATAGCGTTTCAAAAAATGCTATCATATTTATAGCATTTTGAAAACGCTGTATATACGATAGCGTTTCGACAAAATGCTATCGTATTTATAGCATTTTCCGAACGCTATACCTTTAATAATGTTTCGAAAACGCTATCGTTTCTAAGAGTGTTTTTTTTACAGCATTTTAAAAACGCTATTTCTTTTGACCTGTATGCAAAAAAAATTCTACAGATGCATATAAAAGTTTTGAAAATTCTCCGGATGCATATACATAAAACATCAATAACACCATTCAACCTATACATGTTTTGAAAAGTTGTGTACATGTATATCAAAATCTAACATCATAAAACAATTCCGTACAATGAACTTGAATTTGTACAATAAACAAATAAAAAGTTACATCTAATAAACCTAAAACTGACGACAAAAAATCCTTGAGTGACTAACATCGTAAGAATTTGCATTCTTCGTTTCATTCATAACATCTCCAACCTGCAAATGGAGATGAAAAAATATCAGTGTGAATAATAATTGAAAAGTGAAAAAATATCAAAATAAGTTTGCTATTGTACGAACATATTGAAAAAGTAAGACTTATCAGTGAAACTTGTTCAACTGATGATAAAGTAAACTTTAAGACATAATTTAAATGTCATGGATTTTAATTGTTAGAATATTTGTAGTATGTTAACCAGTTATGTAGAACATAGCACAAGTTTCCACACTTACGTGAAAAGAAAAAAAGAGAAAAGTTCAAGGGAATATTTTATTATGGTCTCTTAACAAGGCAGAATAGGGAAATTTAAAATAGAAAACAAGATGTTATAATTATAGACCTTCGCAAGACTAACGGGCATGCACAAACCAAGCACTCCTTTTACCATTACTTTAACTATCTACTAAACGGAGTGATGACCAAGTTTAAACTAGGTCATATGTTCCATTTCTTTTAACAAATCAACCTTAAAACTAGCCAATTGCTAAAGATAATCACACCAAAATGAGTACTACCAATCTCCCTAGTTAATAAATTACCATCTATGGACCAAGCTAAAGCTATAACTTAGGCTCTTTCTTAAGGGAGAACTTGCACTCATTCATATGAGAATTTCATTGCATACATACTGTACGTTACACTGCAGTAGTATGCACGCTGCTATGAATGTCCTTTGTGTATGTCTGAAAGAGAGAGAGTGTGTGTGTGTCCAAACCTTAATGCTCTTTAATGTCAATTCACCATCTAGCATAAATTTCCTAGCATAATCGTTTCCTGTATATGCCAAAACCTGTACATAACGTGCAATTAGTCTATTAACAAAAACACCATACTTTAGGCTAGTATATGTAACAAGAGAATAATTGTAGTTAACAAAAGACTCTTCATAATATCTTCTGTTACATTATGGAGGACAACGAACTTACACTTGGGCCTTGTCCAGTAACTCCAAAATAATCTGCCACTGGTTTACCGAAGTCCTCGTTATCTACCTTCACATAGAAAAAAATGATCTGCAAAAAGTAAAAGATGTCCCGATTAGTTTATCAAAAACAGATAGATACAAAACAAATACAATTCCAATTATGTATATCTGGATTTTGATATAAATTATAAACTCAACACAATGAATTTTTTTCATTAGTATGAATTTTAGAATGTAGAAGAAAACCAAAAATGTGCACCCTATATAATGATTTCGCAGATTCAATTCAATGTGCACATTATGTTCACAACTGTAGTGATCTTTTCCAAAACATATATTTCTGGTGTATTCTTACCTACGAAGAGGGTATAGAAATGAAGTTCAATTATCCTATGCATACATGCCATTCTAAAATTATCAAGGTTTCCTACATTCATACTTCCTGTGTCTATTTCTCATCAATTTTCTATGATATACAAATGTATATTCTATCTTGTTATGATGTTATCTTTACTTCTATGTTTAATTATGTTTTGACTGCTTCTCTGACTTGTATACATTTTTTATATACAGTAAAACGTTACTTGTTGCAATACATAGTGTGGATATAAACTGCCAAAAGTTATTAACAAAATACCCTGATTATTTATTTTCTTTACGCTAATATAACAAATGAAATTGGTAACAACTCAAGTACATTGATTCAACTAGTCAATCTGACAAACAGTTTCAGTGCAACTATGATGAAACTAACACAATAAGCATCCACTTGAAGACTACAAGCATGTAATATTATTAACTTAGGAATCACTTAACAATAACAAGTTCGAAATAATTTCTACTTACAGTCTTGCAGCAAGAGGCCCTTCTCATGCACCATGCCACCTGATACAAGAACAAGCCAAATAAGAATTTACAATGCAATTTAACCCAATAATCTCAATATTTCCACAACCAAAGAAAGAGGAAGAAATCAATCACTAGTTCTGCAATCTCCCGTTCTTCAAGGATTTCCATCTGGATGTGGGCACCTCATATATCTGCTAAAACCCAGGAAAAAAAAACACAGCTATCAGGTAAGCAGCAGTAAAATATAATTAAAATAGAAAAGGAAGCAGAGGTCGATGACTAATATAGTGGGGGTATTGGGGGGCGAGGAGAAGAGGGCGACGGCAGCGTGGGGATCAGGAAGCAGGTGGAGAAGAAAGCGACTGCACAAGAGAAAGAGAAGCGGAGGTCGGTGACTAATATAGTGGGAAATCAGAGGGCCGAGAAGAAGAGGGCGGCAGCAGCGTGAGGGTCAGGAAGCGGGGAGGAGAAGATGGCGATGGAGAAGACGGTGACGCGGAGCTGGGAGAAGATATTTGGACTGGGTTTGAGAATGGGGAGGAGAAAATGAACGATATTTGTGATTTCGATCGGGGAGAAAAGGAACTAGTTTGAGAATGATTTAGATTTTTTAATTAGAATTTTCTTTTTTTATCCTTACCATTTTAGTTTATTTACAGATATTATAGCGTTTCTAAAATGTTGTAAAAAATACAGCCTTTAAAAAACACTATTGTAGCTTAAGAATAAATTTCAAAATTATTCTAAGATAGCATTTTCTTCAAAAATGCTATTATTGATCACTTTCAATAGTATTAAAACTTAAATGCTATAATAAATCCGCTGCAGAAAGCCTTTATCGCCTTCAACAGGCATAACATATTGTTAACTCTTGTGTCGTCACTAGTTAAATAATATCTCAGTTATAACTTTTGTGATCATTTGTCACCTCTCTCTCTATTTCCACCGCGCACATATTCCCCAATAATTGGTATCAGAGGTCCTTCGGAGTTGTTCAAGTTCCCTAGTGAAGATGATAGTTCATAGTATTTTGAATATCAAGCATTTAGACGGTAAGATCAACTTTAATTTTTAGAGGGTGGACATGTATGACATATTGGTTCAACAAGGATTGCATATTATCCTAAAAGGAGATAAAGAGAAGCTAGACAAGCCGAAAAACCCAGACAACATGACAAAGGAGAAGGGGGATGAGATTTGTTCAAAAACGTTGAGTTTAGTTCAGCTATTGGCGGATGAAGTCAAGTGCAACTTTCTTGAGGAGAAAAACACAACAAATCTATAAGCGAGACTCATAATTGACTATTCGGGATGTCGTTATTAGATCAGATGTACTGGAAGAGAAAACCATTTTGTTTCTCAATGAAGGATCTATTTATCTCTCAAACCTCATTACAAGATAATCTACTGTTTACAATGGAAACTCTCAGATGACTTATTACCTCTCATGGAGACCGATGCAATAATTTATAGAGATCTAGAAAATTCTATGTTGTAGTCTTGATCTTTCATCATTTGACAAGTCTGACGAGATTGCCATGCGGTAAGAGCCATAAGATGTAACTTGAAGAACAAACCGGGCTCAAACAAATCCCTGAAGATCTGGGCTTTGCACGATGAAACTTGCGGTCGATTGCCCAAAGTGCTAATCGCTACTTTGCTGTTGAGAGCAAATAGAGAGCTCCCAACTTGTTTGCAGTTAGCACCCCTAATTGGCAGTGTGTCACCTTCCACTTACCCAATAACAACATTTCCTTCCCCTTCTTCACTTCGAAACCTTTTCCCACTTTGGCCCTTCATCTTCAACTCGAACTAAGTATGCAAGACATAAACCCTAACAAAGGGACCGAACCAAGAA
Source organism: Hemerocallis citrina (assembly GCA_017893485.1). NCBI lineage: Eukaryota > Viridiplantae > Streptophyta > Magnoliopsida > Asparagales > Asphodelaceae > Hemerocallis > Hemerocallis citrina. The sequence goes on from CM030368.1 coordinate 97,646,198, forward strand.
GGCTTCATCCTTTTCTAATTTCCATTCTCGTTGTCTAGGCCATGTCCATAACACACCTGATGCTAGGTGATGTGTTGTTTAAGATCCGTTAATCTCGGCTTGAGGTTTTGTGGCAGCCTACCCTTGAACAGCGGTTTCCACACACCTCTTTTCCATCAGCTACTAAGCCATTTGGTTTTGCAGCTAACTCATATAGGTCTCAAAAAAGCAACCTTAGTGGATGCCCACCACACCATTTGTCCCACATGAATCTCTTCATTGCCCCATTGCCAATGAATGATGTCGAAGCATTGCTAGCATGATCATAGGCTTTGACAATACATTTCTAGAACCCAAAACACCCTTGGTCCCATGCAAAATCCCCTATTTTGTATGCCTCTCATTGTTGTAGAAATTCTTACCAACCCTCACCGTTTAGGTGGAATATCTTCCACCTCAATTTACCTAAGAGTTCTAGGTTCATATCTTTAAGATCGATCACATCGAGACTTGTTAGGTTTCGATGGAAATCTCAGATTAAATACACAGTGTAAAAGTTACAAAGAAATATCGAAACCTAACCATGGATCCATGCGAAACCCATAAATTGTGTTTAGGAGTTATACCTTAAAGATGGATCTGCTGCCACCACAATATGCCGATCAAAGGACTACAATATTGCGGTGCCTCTACGGTATCCACACGAACAGATCAAATCAAGCTTTTCTTCATGCCGCAAGGCTAGCTGCAGGAAGGGATGTTCCTCACGATCTCTCTCTCACAATTTCTGTGACGGTTAGGGTTTTCTCATGTAACATTTTTTCCACAGATACGTATCATATATATAGCAGCAGAAAAATCAACCTTAAGAGAGTATTGAGGCTGTTGTACTCACAATCTGACCTGGTTCAGATTCGTGTGTGGGCCTTTAAACTTTAGTCAGCCCATTTAATCTAATTAAATGTCCAACCAATATCAGGAGTCAAAGTCTTACTTGGATCCTCAATTAAATTCATCTTATGAATTTAAATCCCAATTTTGATCCATTCTAATTGAGTGACTGTCATACCTCCTTTCCAAAATACGGGAATACGAGCACGTAACGAAGGCCCAGCGAATGATTAAACATCATCCATAAGCTGTACCAGTCTAACTCAATAATATACAAGAGAAACAACCATACAGGAAGAATATAATCACATAAACAAAGAATAAACTCCAAAATAATCATGAAATAAATTCACCAAATAATAATCTAACATCTGGGATAAACAAACTACGGGTCATAAAGCCCAAGAATATAAGTATGATAAAAAGAAATACAATAAGCAAATAACAAAAGATAGTTAAGTAGTCTAAAGTCCAGCTCCAATCTTCAGAGAGTTTTCTCACCAATTTCTTCTAGTATTGCTCCTTCTGTACCTGTAAGTTCTTGATCAAAAAAGATAGAAAAGAGTGTCCTTAGAGCAAGTCGTGGGCAGCAAGTAGAGAAAACAGAGGATAAAGGAAAGCATGTATATCAAAGAGAAGGGACAGGGTCAGTTAAAGAGCAAAGTAAAGACAGGCAGTAATACCAAAGGGTTACAATAATCACACATGTAATGCGTGATGTTAATTCAAGTTTAATACATGATTAAGTATGCAGGTTATTAGTCATTTTATTAGTCTATCTAGTGCATGTACTACTGTGTCCCAATCCACAGGTTCGGCGCAAACACACTGTGAACGTTTTAGACTGATGGTGAATTCACAGATCATGTACTCAGTGTCGACAACGATAGTTTTACAATCAATAATTAACAATAATTTGCAATCAATACTTCTTCTTCCAATCAACACTTCTCCTCCTTCCAATACAATATTTCTCCTCCTTCCAATACAATATAATGATAAGGCCTTGCCGAGTACATTTTTCGATCATTCACTACCAAGTCCTACCCATGATACCCCGGCTTGTTATTAGTTTATTTTCATCCTATGTGAGCATGCAAGAGGATGTCAATGTTGTATAGTACTAAGTGCGTCTAATTCTATGCATTACAGACAAAGCAGGAAGCAAACACATCATATAAGCACAATTCATATAACAAGGACAACATGACCTTGTTATTCTAGGGTGAAAACTCTATTCTATTCAGGTTTTATGTTCAAGAAGCATGCAGTAGGTTGTGTTCAACTAATTATTTTAGGTCAGATAACTCATTAATAAATTCTATAATAATTCAAGGAAGTACCTATACATGTCTAGGTCTAGCCTCATTTATTTCAGATTTTTCATTTACTGTTAACAGGGTCAAATAAAATATAGAACAGCAGGATACACATGAAATTATGAATCTGGAATTTCTAACATGGCTGTACTAAAATGTTGATATCTAGCAAATGACACAGCGGAACTTAGATTCGTCAAAAGGATGTTAAACTAGACATCAGAGGCTGAAAATTCATGTTTCTAAAGGAAATTCAAATTATGATATTATCATGGGTGAAAATTTGATTCAAAGTAAACAACTAGCAAATTCAGGAAATTGTCTTAACATGAATAGGCAATAATTAAATCATACATCATATATTTCATGCAAATTGGCAATCAAAGTGATCCTAGGTGTTAACATGCAAATTTCTATGTTTAAGATACAATTATCACAGGCATAGTATCAATTCATCGATCAACTTCAATTTAGCACATACAATTTAACATGTCCAACTTATTAAGTAGTCCTATATATGAATCTAGTTATTTAAATGTGCATATGCATGAAACAATGGAGTATGGATTTTAGATCAAAGAGATAGCACGATGTTAAGAGTATGTCAGGTTAGCTCGTGTAAACCCTCGATAAACTTAACGAAATTGTCAAAGCAGTATGATAACGAAATGGACGGATTCTACTTGCAAGAGATCAATTAAACTTGAACAGAATAAAATGCTAGTTCAAGAAGAGACTTGCCTGGTATATTGCAGATTCAAATAATAAGAATAACGGGATTGGAATCCCGAGCGAAAATCCCAAAAGCACGTATGAGACACGTGCTAAGAAACCCAAGCAAACAACAATAGCAGCTGCTCATGGTTAAAACTCCACACCCGATCGAGCGAACACCAAATAGCGAAAGGGGATCGCTGTGCGCCGAACACCGAACAGCGAAGACACCTAATGGGGGCTCGTCTTCTACCTTCGGCAGAAAGAGAGAGAGAGCGAGCGACTGCGATGCAAGGTGATGACTGCATTGGGAGCGCGGCGACGATAGACGATGGAGCTCTATGGTCGGGAAGCGACTGCAGTGGCGAGGGCTCCGACGTGAGCGCTCTCTGTTTTCGTTCGAAAACATGGGAGATGACGATGGACTGTTCACGGCTTGGACGGCGACAACGAGAATGATGGGGGGTTCTCCAGAGGTTGCGGAGTGCACGGAGAGGGCGAAGACGAGGCAGTGATGGGTAATGGCGACGGATGGCGATGACAAAGCGATGGGTTAATGGCTGCTCGGTGGAGTTGGGTTCGAGAGGTGGAGGAGGGGGGTGATATTGGGGGCGACGATGGGTTGAAGATGACGAGGAGAGGGTGAAGATGAGGGCGATGATGAAGGTGGAAGGATGGGAAGAGATGGCGACAAGAGGGGTGACGGTTTCGGTTGGATGGAAAATAGTGAAGAGGGAGAGAGTGCACAGTAGGGGGGGTAATGCACAGGACGGCTAGGGTTAGGATTTAGAGATAGATTAGGGTATTTATAGGGAAAAAGTAGGATATTGTGTTATTGGGTAATTGGGTATAAATCCAATAAAATAAAATACATTGTAGATAATACAATTGATCAATACAAATCCGAATACAAGAAATAAGATATCTGATAAAATATAATTTGTGCTACATAAATTATTTGAGACAATTACAAACACAATTATTGAAATAATAATAATTCATCATAATACCCATAAGAATATAAATAATAATCATGACAATAATATTGTAATACTAATAATAACATTAATAATAATAATAATAATAATGACAATAAAAATACTAACAAAATCAATATATAAAAATAGGAATTCGTTGAAATCGTTCCAATCAGTAATAATATTCTTTGAGGATTAAAATGCAAATAGTTGATCAAGTAGAAATAGAGACCAGACTTATTCGAAATAATTATAACTATTGCTTACAAAATGCTTTAACATTAAATTCAAAATGGATTTTACAAACAACGAATTTATAAATATCAAAATACGGAAAAATACCCATGAAATACGTATTGGCGGGAATGGGGGTTAGAAATCTTACCCACCTTATAACAAAATTTCGTCCTCGAAATTTGCTCAGGCGATATATAGGACAAGGCAAAAACAAACTGGGGTTAACAAAACAGAGAGTTATAAGGGAAAGGAACAAAGCAGTGGCAATACCAAAAAAAGGAAATGGATAACAATGAGATCAAATGGAATGCACGAAAGAAGAAATCGGTATAAAAAATGAAGAAGAAACAACACAAGACTTGCAGGATAGCAAGCAAAGAGATAAAGTAATAGATAGAGTTGGAGTCGAAGAAAGGATGAACAAGCAAGAGTTAGACCCAGCAAATGAGTCAACGGGTGAGGATGAATGCAAGGGATAGAGGGAAATAAACAATGCAGGGAAGGAGAAACAATAGGAGAATCCTGGAACCTGTGGGTTATGGGCCCACCACGCTTCCGCTGCGCTACTCCGATGGTAATGTCCCAAGCAACATACATGCCGCTGTAGATCACATGACACTAATCGACGAACCGAGTAGGAAAACAAGAGTGAGATACCAGGATCACGGTGAGTATGGCTCAAGATAGATATAAGCAATAATGAAAAAGAATATAAAATTGAGCTTCAATTTAAATAATTAAAAGATATAATATAGATCAAAACTAATGGCTTTAACAAAAATAATAATAACATCAATAAAGATAAGGAAAAACAATAATAATAACAGCAATAGAAATGACAATAATAATAATAATACCAATAATAATAACGAAAACAATAGCAATAATAAAAATAGCATTATAAAACAAAGTAAGAATTTGGCTTATCAACACTATAAATAAATCAACTACACTAGTTCAAATTGTATGGGAACATAAAGCGTAATTGTATAAACAAAATGTCATAAAGAAAATATTTCTTTACCATTTGTTTCATTATATAAGTAAAAAGTCTTGAAATATCAATTAGCAAATAGGTAGAAAATCTTGCCTCCTTACCATCAAGTTGAATGTTTGCCTTCACGACATCAGGTTGCAGGTTGCCGTCTGAATATTCGGTTGCACATTTTGCCTCCCCGACATTCAGTTGCAATTTGCCTCCATTGACATCGAGTTGCATATTTGTCATCTCGACATTTGGTTGCACCGAAATGGTGAAATGGAAGATGTAACCTTCCATATGCACAGGGATATGGGACATTTAATTTAAGTATGATGTTATGTTTTGAAATTCGTGATATAAAAATAGTAGAAAGGTAAGAATAATAATGCAAGACAAAATATAGTTTTGGGTTCAACATTTTTTTTTGTTTGTGTGAGAGTAATTCAATATTAATAATAATGAAATAATGAAAACAACAATAATAATAGCAATAGTAGTAACAATAATAATAATAATACTAGTAATAATAATGAAAACAATAGCAATAATAATAATAGTAGTAATAATAGCATTATACAACAAAATAAGAATTATAATCCAATAGAAATATATAGTCGATCAAAAATGAAAAGTGAAGTTAATATACACCATTATTCGAAATAACATAATCTTTGTTGAGAAACATTTTTATAAAAGATCCAAAATAAATATAACAAATAATAAGCGAAACATAGAAAGTATTCGGGGAACAATAAATATAAAGAGAAAAAATATGTAGGAGAAAAAAAATGAATCTATACCCAATAAAGAGTCAATGAAGAAGATGACTAGAAGGGACAAAAGAAAATCAAGAAATCGAATACGAAGGAAGATGAACAAGGGGCAAAATTGGAATTGAAGAGAATATAGCAGGGAAGAAATAACTAACATGATACTTAATATTGAATTGAAAAAATATGATAGATGAAAGAACAGAAGAAATAAAAGATGCAAGGACTGAAATGCAACAAAATAGCAAAATACCTGCGGTCGCACCTTCGGTAGTCTTTACTTCCTCTGCAATCTAGTTGTGGGCCTGACCACATTCGCCAGCCCGTCCTCCACCGGGAGCTGATCCTCCAATTGGTGTATTTCTCCTGTTATTTGGGTAGTCCCGAACCTTGTGATCACTCGCTCCACATCCAAAACATAGGCAATTGGTTGTCCGGCAATCCTTACTTAAGTGACCAATCTTGCGGCAATAGTTGCATGTCGGGCCCTCCCTTCCATAGGTCCGCCTCATGAGAGCGAAGGCATGATGCTGGGGTGCCAATACACACAGTCGGGTGAGTTGTGCATCCTCCTGGGCTCTTTCCAGACTAGCTCTCATCAGCTTATTGTACTCTCGTTGTAACACCATCATTCGTTGTATCGCTTGGAGAATGGCAACATTCTCTGATGTTTCAGCCCTGGGCGGAGGAGTCAAGGAATCTTCACGAGCCAAAGTCTGCAAAAACATCCAGTTGGTGAGTACCCAAACATATGTTGGTTATTATACAAGTATTCATGTGATTATCGTGGTGTGCAAATCACTGAGTTAACCCAGTTAGAGCCAAACTCGACTAATATATCAATCAAAGCCAAACCTCGTAAAGATAGTCATGTTTGATTGATATATTACTCAATCCTGGAATCTGATATCACTAAGAACATGTCATGCCCCGCTTCCCAAAATACGGGAATACGAGCACATAACGAAGGCCCAGCAAATGATTAAACATCATCCACAGTTGTACCAGTCTAACTCAACAATATACAAGAGAAACAACCATGCAGGAAGAATATAATCACATAAACAAAGAATAAACTCCAAAATAATCATGAAATAAATTTACCAAATAATAATCCAATATCTGGGATAAACAAACTTCTGGTCATAAAGCCCAAGAATACAAGTATGATAAAAAGAAATACAATAAGCAAATAACAAAAGATAGCTAAGTAGTCTAAAGTCCAGCTCCAATCTTCAGAGAGTTTGCTCACCAATTTTCTCTAGTGTTGCTCCTTCGGTACCTGTAAGCTCTTGATCTAAAAATAAAGAAAAGAGTTCCCTTAGAGCAAGTCGTGGGCAGCAAGTAGAGAAAACAGAGGATAAAGGAAAGCATGTATATCAAAGAGAAGGGACAGGGTAAAAGTCAGAGAGCAAAACAAAGACAGGCAGTAATATCAATTGTAATGCGTGATGTCAAGTCAAGTTCAATACAGGATCAAGTATGCAGGTTATTAGTCATTTTATTAGCCTATCTAGTGCACGTACTGCTGCGTCTCATTCCACAGAGCCGACACAAATACACAGTGAACGTTTTAGACTGATGGTGAATTCATGGATCATGTACTCAGCATCGATAACGATAGTTTTACAATCAATAATTAACAATAATTTGTAATCAATACTTTTTCTTCCAATCAATACTTCTCCTCTTTCGAATACAATATAACGATAAGGCCTTGCCGAGTACATTTTCCGATCGTTCACTACCAAGTCCTACCCAAGATACCCCGACTTGTTATTAGTTTATTTTCATCCCATGTGAGCATGCAAGAGGGTTTCAATATTGTATAATACTAAGTGTGTCTAATTCTAGGCGTTACAGATAAAGCAGGAAGAAAACACATCATATATGCACAATTCACATAACCCGGACAGCATGACCGTGCTGTACTAAAACATAGATTATGGTCACTACAAAATAGTAAACCTGAATCCACCGAAAGGTCAGAAAGTAGACTTCCATACGGTTCCAGCAAAAATAGTTAAGGCATATAAAAGATACAGGAACTAGGGTGAAAACTCTATTCTATTGAGGTTTTATGTTCATGCAGCATGCAGTAGGTTGTGTTCAACTAATTATTTCAGGTAAGAGAACTCTTTAATAAATTCTATAATAATTCAGGGAAGTACCTATACATGTCTAGGTCCAACCTAATTTATTTCAGATTTTTCATTTACTGTTAACAGGGTCAAATAAAATATAGAACAGCAGCATATGCATGAAATTCTGAATCTGAAATTTCTAACATGGTTGTACTAAAATGTGGATATCTTGTAAATGACACAGCGGAACTTAGATCCATAAAAAGGATGTTAAACTAGACATCAGAGACTAAAAATTCATGTTTGTAAAGGAAATTCAAATTATGACATTATCATGGGTGAAAATTTGATTCAAAGTAAACAACTAGCAAATTCAGAAAATTGTCTTAACATGAATAGGCAATAATTAAATCATACATCATATATTTCATGCTAGGGTTAGGGTTTAGCGATAAATTAGGGTATTTATAGGGAAAAAGTAGGATATTGTGTTATTGGGTAATTGGGTATAAATCCAGTAAAATAAAATACATTATATATAATACAATTGATCAATACAAATCCGAATATAAGAAATAGGATATCTGATAAAATATAATTTATGCTACATAAATTGTTTGAGACAATTATAAACACAATTATTGAAATAATAATAATTAATCATAATACCCATAAGAATATAAATAATAACCATGACAATAATATAGTAATACTAATAATAACATTAATAATAATAATAATGACAATAAAAATACTAGCAAAATGAATATATAAAAATAGGAATTTGTTGAAATATTTCCAATCAGTAATACCATTCTTTGAGGGTTAAAACGCAAATAGTTGATCAAGTAGAAATAGAGACAAGATTTATTCGAAATAATTATAACTATTGTTTACAAAATGCTTTAACATTAAATTCAAAACGGATTTTACAAATAATGAATTTATAAATATCAAAATACGGAAAAATACCCAGGAAATACGTATTGGCGAGAATAGGGGTTACAGTGACCCTGTAGGTTCCCGTTACGTTGACAGTAATACTAAAATCTTATTCCAGTATTACAAACAGAGAGTGGTATCTAGCAATACATCACTGCTACTCAAGTAATGGGACTGTCAGTGATTAGACATAACCTATTCATGACCAATGTTACCGTGTAGTCTAGTCTCTTTGTCCAGATATCTTAATTGATCACAAGGCATAAAGCGTGTCACCCTTGTATAGTTCAATCTTTGGTTTCTTGATGTTCGAGTAGACTTACTAAAACAAATGAGCTCATATCACATATTGACTGATTTGAGCATGGCCATGCATTTTGTAGTCTCACTCAATCTAGGAGCCCATAGATATCGTTCCTGTTATGTAAGAGGGATAAATCCTATCTAAGTCACTCACATCCCTCCGCATGATTTGTAGTATATCCAATAGTCGACTTTATAATCACCTTATTACAGGCAACGTTTGACGGTATTAAAACATATAACTTATCATGTAGGGAATTGTAGTGACTTCAAGTCAAAATACTACATACACCATGGTCAAGTGAGAACCTCTTATGACACTCACGTAACGATCCATGCAGCGTTCTCATGGTGGGACAATCCAGTACATTATTACTCTAATATGTACCCATGTGAAGACTTGATATCTCATATCCATGACCCGTGAGATATGGTCATCAGTCTACGCACATACTAGTCTCTATGTATTATTGTTGTCCTAATTTACAATAATACTTGACTAGGGACATTTAAGAATAGTGTTCTGATTACAACCAATAGGATCGCACAATCAAGTCATGCACTTAATATCCCATGGTATTGAACCTAATATTCTAACGACTTTATTGTATTCATTTAATCACAATAAACAACATAATAAATGAAATGCCTCATATATGAAATAAATATCATGATACAATGTAAACTAGTAATGTCAATACACAACTGGCATCTAGGGCATACACCAACAAGACCTCCAAAGACTTTGTGCAAGCACACCCTTTTCCAGCGGATTGATTAGATGGTATCCCTTTCTAGAATCGTCTGCACCTTTATAAATGAAGAACTTCCTTACTTGATCAATTCTTTGGATAAACCACTTTGATATTTTAAAAAATGACATGTAATACGTGGGTAGACTCAATTTGACTGAGTTGATTAGAGTCACTTTCCCGCTTAGTGACAAAAATTTCTCTATCCATCCTTCCAATCGTATTTCAACCCTATCCATGATAGTAATCCAATCCGACTTCCCCAGTTCCTCGAGTCTAAGAGGTAGCCTAAGATACTTAACCAGGAAAGATTCATGTTTACATTTGACAATGTTAGAGTGAGTACTCAAGTTCTCTTCTAAGAGCATCCACTATCTTTTTTGCCAAATACCCAAAATTTGGAAAATGAGAAATGGGTTTTGGAGGGGTGGATGCAATTGTTGAAACCAAAATTTGGGAATTTTTTTTACAAAAAATTGACGGACTGAAGAACTTCTTCCATCCGTCGTGTTATTTTTTTTCAATGTCTATCCGTCCGTCACATTTTATTATAAAAAGAAACAAATAAAGTGGAAAATGGCATTTTTTAGTAATTCTTTATTTCTTCCGTCCATCGTTCGTTTTTTTCCCCTTCATAGTTTATTTTAAAAAGAAGAAAAGTAATTGAAAAAGTTGGAAATGGTGTTTTAGTAATTTTTGTAAAAGATTTTGAAAGAGTTGATGGTACTCGTTCTTTCCCTCCATATTAAAAAATAATAAAATAATTCAGATGGAACATCTGATTCTGTTTCCTATAATTTGGAAAAAGTCATTCGTCATGCCAAATTTGGCATGCTATTGTTCCTTTCCAACCTGTTTTTGGGGTATATGGCCAACGAGTGCAGACGCTCGTTGGCCATATTTTGAGATTTTTGGGTTTTAGCCAACGAAAGTGGATGCTCTGAGAGGGTAATTGGCACGACGCTGCTCTAATGAAAGTTGACTTGTAGGTCATACCATGCTTTGAAGAAATAGAGTGCTCCTTTGATAGCAATAGTCTCCTCCATAATAAGACTATTAAGAAAGACATATGCATTACACATGCAAAATAACGAGTAAATCATAAGTAATAAATATATATCTAAATAAATATTTTTAAACCCAGATATAATCAAATCCTAGCCCATCCACACAGCCCGAAGATCAAATCTAAATTCGGGCTTTAAACCCGATCTGCAAAAACTTCAACCCTGGATATAGGGTTGGAACTGGGTTCGGGATGGCCCAAACCCATGGGCCGGCCCGAAAAAAGTGGGACTCTAGGCATAAACAACGACGCTTTAGGCAAAAAATGGGTTAGGAAAAATACCCCTATATTATTTGGGTCGGGTTTGATTTTGGCTAGGCCTAGCACCCATAACCCGTCTCAAATAAAGCCCACTGATAAGGCCCGACACGAGGACTATACAAAGCCCACTTATAGCCCAAATATGTAAGGCCACACAAGACCCATGTAAGATCCATGATCCCAATGTTCGAAAAAGTGGACATCCCTATGTAGTAAGTATTTGAATGCAATAGTGTGATTTTTGGGAACTTAACTTATTTTTTTAATATAAAATTTTGGGGAAGTTAAGTTATCAAGAATAATGATTTTAAAGAACTATGCTTATAAGACCATAAATGAGGCTGATATTGAACTTAGATAAATATTATTTGTTTCTGTCAATATATAGATGTTTTGTCCAACCTACGAATGTACAATTGGGTTAGGCCATATAAGTACCATTGGGTCAGCCCGTTAAGGCACGCGGGTAGGCCTAAGCACGACCTATTTACGTTTGGGCATAAGTATTGTGGCCCACAACAGGCCTATGCCGGGTCCAGACGTGACTTTTACATTTCAGACCAGGCACGGGTTTCACAAGGCATGACATGAACTCGGTCCAGTTCCAACCCTGGCTATCTCTCTATCTAAAGCGGGTCAGATCCATATCAATAATCCAATCCTAGAACACCCGAACTTGATCCACCATCATCATCAGTGACTTTTTGAGGAGTTACTTGCCGTACTACCACATTTTGAAAATATTTGCAATTATGAGCAAGTTTCGAAGCTATTAGCGCTCGTGGGCTACTTGGTGCCACGTCAGCAGTGGTCGCTATTCTCATTAGCAGCTTATTCATTTTGAAAGTCGCTAATGGGAATAACAGCCACTATTTTAAAATATTTGGAATTTTTTATTTGTTGCAGCTATTCCCACAAACGACCGAAGTATATATGAGGCCGCTAATGGGATTAGCGATCTAAAATGAATGTATTGAGAAAGTTAGTGATTTCTGGAGAGCTTTTGCTTTCTTGGGAAAAAAACTTGAATATGAGGTCTCTAGTCCGAACAGCGACCTCAGTAGAAGATTAAATCTCCTTACTCTCTGTAAGATTTGCAAAATAATCACCTAACTAAAGTCACTATTCGCAATAGCGACCTCAGTAGGAAACTCAATCTCCTTGTTCTTTGTAAAATTTGCAAAACAGTCACACAATTAAAGCCTCTATTCGGAATAGCGACCTTAGTACAATTAAGGCCTCTATTCTGAATAGCGACCTTAGTACAATTAAAGCCTTTATTTTCGAATAGCGACCTATGTACAACTAAGGTCGCTATTCTGAATAGCGATCTCAATTTCAAAAATAAATTAATTGTTATTTTTTCAGAAAACAAAGCTCTCTAGATCTTTCTAAGTGTTGGAATACAGTTCATTAAAGGTTGTTAATTCCATTAGCGACTTCATATATGTTTTGGTTGCTAATAGAAATAGCGACCGTAAACAAAAACTCCATTTTTTTTTTATAAAAAGATGCCGCTATTCCCATTAGCGACCTCTAAAAGAAACAGATCGCTATTATCATTAGCGGACGCTGCTGACGTGGCACAAAGTAGCCCACGAGCGCTAATAGTTTTGAAGTTGGCCCATAATCGCAAATATTTTCAAACAATGGCCTAGTACGGCAAAAAATTCCTTTTTGAGAGGAGGCTGCTAGTTATAATGTTCTATTCTAGGGTTGAAGAGTTTCTCCCACGTCTCCTCTAGCTTCCATTGATTCAACCGAGAAGAGCTTGGAATCTCGCGAGGAGATGTTTTCCAGGCATAGGTATTGAACTTGCAATCCAAGTAATAAGGGTTATTTTTACTGTGTTCAATTTGGTTGCTTCAACTGGGAGTAGTATTGTAGAGCTCCGCTTGTCAGCAATTCTGACTACTTCCACCTGGACCTTCTACTCTTTAGGTTTTTTATTGACGTTGATGGAAAATCTTAGATGCCCACTTTCTATTTTGTGATGTTTGAGTTCAGTTTGATGAGGGAGTGTTTCTTCATTTTTTTCCGTAATAGGTCACTTTTTAAAAATATTTGCGATTATGGGCTACTTTCGAAACTATTAACGTTCGTGGGTAACTTTGTGCCACGTCAGCAGTGGCCGCTATTCTCATTTGCAACCTCTTCAATTTTAAAAGTCACTAATGGGAATAACGGCTTATGTTTTAAAATATTTGGAATTTTTTGTTTGCTGTGACTATTCCTATTAGCGACCAAAGCATATATGAAATCGCTAATGGGATTAGCGACCTTTAATGAACTTTATTCTAACACTTAGCAAAATCTAGAAAACTTTTGCTATCTGAAAAAATAACAGTCAATTTATTTTTGAAACTGAGGTCGCTATTCGGAAGCGATATTAGTTGTACAAAGGTCGCTATTCAGAGTAGATGTCTTTATTGTACTAAGGTCGCTATTCCGAATAGAGGCCTTAGTTGTGTGACTATTTAACAAATTTTACAAAGAATAAGGAAATTGAGTTTCCTACTGTGGTCGCTATTGCGAATAACAACCGAAGTTTACTAAGGTCGCTATTCCCAATAGCGACCTCAGTTTTTAAAAAAAAATCCAAGGGAGCAAAAGTTGTCTAGAAATCGCTAAGTGTCTCAATACATTTATTTCAGGTCGCTAATCCCATCAGCAACCTTATATATACTAAGGTTGCTAGTGGGAATATCGACAACAAACAAAAAATTCCAAATATTTTAAAACATAGGCCACTATTCCTATTAGTGACTTTCAAAATGAAGAGCTCGCTAATGATAATAGGGACCGCTGCTAATGTGGCACAAAGTAGCCCACGAGCGCTAATTGTCATGCCCCACTTCCTGTTATATGGAAACATAGATTCGTAGCTGAGGCCCAGCAAATGATATAAGTATACAAACTCATATCATTCATAAGTTGTACAATACTAATAAGCTCAACAATATAATAATAATCACAGGAATAAGAATATAATGCAATAACCAATATCTAAGATACAAGAACTTACAAAAAGTCCAGGAATGCATAATGCAGCAAACAGTTCACCAAGTTCCTTCAGTATCCCATCGTTGTACATGTATAACATTTACTCGAAAGAAAGATAGATGGTGCCCGTTAGAGCAAACTACGGGCCGCAAGTAGTACACGTCAATGAACGAGGACATGAATATAGCAAAAAACAGAGAATCATGTATATAGGAAACAAGTCATGTAACAGGAAACTACAACATGTAAACGAGGATCATGTAAAGCTGACTTATATACAGGAATCATGAAACTGGTAAACAGGAATCACATAACCTATAAATAGAACATGTAACATGTAAAAAGGAATATGAATGTGCAACGTGTTAATCTTAAGTCTATTCATTTAATCAGTTATATCTAATGCACACAATCCTGTATTCCATACCACAGGTTCGGGTGCATACAAACGAGTTAACGTTTAGACTCTAATGGCAAATTATATAGGGTCAAATAATCGGAAAATCATGTAAAGAGGAATCTTGTAGTCAAGTGGTGGAGTCTAGAGGTGGCCCCCGTAGAGTCTAGAGGTGGCCCCCATCACCCATGATGTGGCACTTAGTTCCATATAACTTGTGAACGTGTAATCATGTAATGGAGTCTAGAGGTAGCCCCCGTAGAGTCCAGAGGCAGGTTCTGTCACCCATGACGTGGCACTTAGTTCTACGTGCCACTTAGTTCCATGTGTTAGGTAACAGAAATCACAAGCTTGGGAAACACGGGTCCCCTTCCGCGTACAATCTTCTATATCATCCACTACTAGGTCTTACCCTTATTACCCCAACTTGTTATTCCTTTACAAAAGTTAAACATGAACATGAGATAATGAGAACGGGTATCAGTACATGATCAAGAAAGTATCAAGGGCTATGCAAGGCATGTATTGTATTTCAATTCATAATGCAAGGAACAAACATATTTATAATTAAAGTCATGAAAATACGAATACTGGACAACAAGATGTTGTTGTACAAAAATACA
Organism: Hemerocallis citrina; assembly: GCA_017893485.1. Lineage (NCBI taxonomy): Eukaryota > Viridiplantae > Streptophyta > Magnoliopsida > Asparagales > Asphodelaceae > Hemerocallis > Hemerocallis citrina. The sequence goes on from CM030368.1 coordinate 97,661,498, forward strand.
CTTCCCACTGCTACAGGAAAACGAATTCAGTTCCGTCAGGAATTCTAGTAACTAAACTCCCTGCCGGTTCCGACGCATATTCACAAAACATATTATAGTCAGAGCAGCTAGGTCCAACAATTGATTCTTTACTGGTCTAGTGTTCTGTCAGCAGCCTAGGGTTAAGTTTTTATATATATAAATCAGCATTAAAATCATTAAAAAAATCTTATAAAATTATAAAGTGAATCCTAATCATGTCGAGTAACATGCAGGTAAATTTCAAGTCTTTATTCTACTGCTAACACAATGTTTTGGTCAATAAATCAAGGTAGTGTGCTTCAAATCGGTTATCTGGAAAATTAGAAACCATTCAGTACTAAAAATGTGATAACTTGCAGCCTACAACTCGGAATCTGGATCCGTAAGACAATCCAAAAACTAGATTCATAGGGATACAAATCTTATTTAATAGATTCTAATTGACTTTGTAACCCCCGTTCCCGTTTATACGGATTTGTACTTATTTTTCTTCTTCGTATTATTGAAATGCAAATTTCTAGATAAATCTTCCATTTCTCCTGGAGCTCAATTGTTTTCATTTTAGATATCCGATTAATTTGGTTGAACCCAGAGATTTTAATTCGTACTATATTATTGCTATTTGACCATTTAATTATTTTGGCAGAAACTCCTAATCCAACCTATGATTTATTTATTTATTTGATGAGTCCAATCTAAACCAACTCAACCTATTCTTATTTTCTAATTCATATTTATTTGTTTTATTGAAGCCCATTATTCATTTGAATACCCAAGCCCATTCTATGTTGGATCCTAACCCAAACCCATAAACCCGTTAACTCAAACTCAAACCCACTAACCCAATTTTTCCTAATCTACTAATTGCCCAGTCTTCAACTCCCTATCACGTTTTCCCCACCCTCTTCTATAACTGCCATATATTTAATACCCCACAAATCTCTCCATATCTCCACTACTCCTAACTAAACCCCCTAATCCCCATTAATTAACCTAATACTAAATTAATCCCTCAACCAACTCTCACACTCTCTCTCCTCACTCTTTTTCTCATCTGTTCTCTCTTTCGAACCAAGACCCAACACCCCCCGCCATCACCTATGACCTCGACAGCACCCTCGCCTCCTCATTAACCACCGCCCTGCTCCTCCATTACCACCGTCACCCCTCGTCGACAACACGAGTCGCCCCACACCACCCTGCTCCTTCCCCTACCTCGCAACCCTGCAACCGCTCATCCCGACCACCTGCTCAACCGCAGCCTTGAGCATCTCTCTCATCTTCCCTGCATCCCGAGTGCGACCCTTCCCACCCATCATCCCCATAGCTCCTCCATCTCCTTAAAGCTTCACCTCATCCCCGCCGCCACCCTCCATTCAACCCAACCACCGCCGCTCGACCTTGCCAATGCCCCCGCCTTTCTCTCCACCATATCCTCGTCTTTGAGCCATGCCAACCTCTCTCCTCGTTGCTCTCTTCCTCCATCACCCCAATCACCATCCCACTGCACTCCTCGACTCCCCGGTGCTGCTTTGCAGTCCCTATCTCCGACTGCATAACCCTCACCTCCTGATTGTAGCCAACACCCCTTGCTGTCCAGTCCATCCCCCTCGTCGAAGCCCCGACTGCCACTACCAACCACCACAGCGAGCACCACCCCGTGCTGCCCCCTTGCTGCATTTTCTATCGCTGTTGCTCTTACTGTTTGTTGTCATGCCGTCTCTTGTTGTTGTTGTTGTTCCCTTGGTTTCCCTCCAACCGACAGCAACCATCCTCTGTAGCCGCTGCCTCGCTGTAGCCGCAACCGCACACCCCCCTTGCTGCTACTTATTGTTGCTATTCTCTCTATTGGAGTTGCTAAGTTTTCGCTCCCCTTGCCATGTATCATAGCCATAGCCATCTCTTGCTATTGTGAAGCTATCTGTTGCCGATGTCGCTCCGTCCCCGTGGTGCGCACCACTTTCATACTCATAAAATATAAGAAAAGTATCTTGTACATTTTTATTGTTTCGTACAAGCATTTTATTTGACCCCTCGCAATTAGTATTCATATTGATTACCGTGATTGAAACCCATTATCGTCCATGTTCATGAAAGTGTTATTTATAAGTTTTGATTGATTGAACTATCGTATTTGAAATCCTTCTATGTTTAAATCAGTCGTTATATATTACATCGAATCAACCCATTTGCCTCTGTGATTTGGTGCCCATCAAAAGATCGTAAATATCAATTTGTATGCTTCCGCCCTGTTGCTTATGCTAACTCGTAGCGAGATTTTGACCTAGTTACATTTTAAATCAATTAGAACATTACAAATAATTGTTGTAGCTCCATGAATCTAGTTTCTTGAACTTCTTACGAATCCATTTTCCGAGTTGTAGGCTACAAGTTATCACATTTTTAGTACTGTATGGTCTCTAGTTTTCAGATTACTGTTTGAAGTATACTACCATAATTTATTGACCAAAAATTGTGTTAACAGTAAAATAAATATGATATTAACTAGAATGTTACTAGACATGATTAGATATCCCTTTATAATTTTTATAAGATTTTCAAATGATTTTACAGCCGAGTTACATATATAAATAGCTGACCACCAGAACAGTAGTTAAGTAAAGAACTGTTTGGTTGACCTAGCTATTGTATCTTTAATGTATCATGTGAATATGCGTTAGAACTGGGATGAAGTCTATTTTCTAAAACCTCTGACGGTATCTGATTTGCTTTCTTGTAACAACGGGAAAGTGGGTTTTTGTACAACAATGCATTATTGTCCAAAATTGTAACTTCATGCTCTTGATTGTAAATATGTTTGTTTTCTTGCTTTAAACTAATATAATTTACATATTGTGCATTGCATAGAACTTGATACCTCCTTGTTCCTGTCTTGATACCCATTTCACTAGTTGCAAGTTCATGTTTAATTATTGCAAAGGTATAACAAGCCAGGGTAATAAGGGAAAGAATCTAGTAGTGGACAATATAGGAGAGTGTACTCGGAAGGAGGCACGTGTTTCTCATAATAGTGACTTTGTATATGTTTATATGATATGATATGATTCTGGTTACATGATACGATATGATATGATATGATTACACGAAATGATATGATTCCTGTTATTGTCACTGGAAGACCCGACTACATGACCTATAGAATTCACCATTAGAGTCTAAACGTTAACTTGATTGTATGCACCCGAATCTGTGGTATGGGATGCAGGATTGCGTGCATTAGTTAGGACTGATAAAAGATTGATAAACATAAGATTAACACTAAACATGTGCATGACTCATGTTTACCAGTTACATGATTCATGTTACAAGTTACATGTTACCTGTTACAAGATTACATTATTCCGATTTATAAGTTATATGATTCATGTTTACAAGTTAGATGATTCATGTTTATAAGTTACAAGATTCCTATTTATTTGACATGTTTTTCGTTACATGATTCATGTTTCCAGATTAGTTGTATTTTTAGACTTGTTCCATTTGTTACATGCATTACACTTGATCATATTGTATTACAATTACATCGCCAGTTCTTGTTTTTCTTCTTTTCTAGTTCTGTTTCTCCCTTGTTATATATATTGTTTCTCGTTATCATGGTTGTTCCATGTCACGCCCCGCTTCTCAAAATGGAATACGGAATACGAGTACGCGACTAAGCCCAGCGAATGGCTTTTACCATTCATAAGTTTTCAGGATCTTTAAAACAAGTACAGGTATAAACAAGAGAGATACAAGAGAAATAGTCAACCACGCATGCATAACTGAATTAATATAGTCAACAAGATTTACTTAAAACAAAATTTAATAATCTCAAATAAACCAGATCTGGAACAAGTCAAAAATCCTGGGTCATACTGCCCAATACAAAATTCATGTAGCAATTACATTTATTCAAGAATAGCAGGAAAGTAAATTTTAGCAAGAACTCCAGCAACTACAATCTCAGATCACCTACTCCATTGGACAGCTGATCGTCATAATCTATAATTTAACAAATTACAGGAAAAAGAAAAGAGAAAATAAACACCTGTCAATGCAAGTTACGGGCTGCTTGTTGTGCAGGCACAAGTATACGAAAAGATAAACAAATATAGAGTAATAGCGGAAACAAACATAGCATAGAATAGGCATGTCAACAAATTAGGATAACTAACATGAATCAGGAAAAAAAAATCAAGTAATGTGGTGAGATAATAGGTGTACGTGACATGTAACAAGTAACAGGTATCATGCAAGCAGGTAAACATGTAATCAGGTAAACAGGTAGCATGTACAGGTAAGCATGTAACAGGTGTCATGTTATGTCAATTATTGTATTTATTTCTATCTAGGTAGTACTTCATGCGTCCCATCCATTTACCACATGGTTGCTACATTCAAACAAGTTACGTTTAGATTTTGTAGGGAATTCTATAGGTCATGTACTCGGGTTTTCACAGGATTACAAAACTTGGTCAGTAAACTTGATCGGTAACAGAAAATTAACTTGGTCGGTAAACTTAATCGGTAACTTGGTCGGTAAACTTGATCGGTAGCATGTAATTAACTTGGTCGGTAAACTTAATCGGTAACTTGGTCGGTAAACTTGATCGGTAACAGAAAATTAACTTGGTCGGTAAACATGTCATACAGGAAACATGAGTCCCCTTCCGAGTACAGGCTCCTATATTGTCCACTACTAGATCTTTTTCTTAACCCCGGCTTGGTTATTTGTTATCATTATCAAAAAGAAATGTATGTGTCACAAAATAGGGCAGGAATAATATGGCATGAACAAGTAACAGATTCAGATTGAAAGTTAAATATGTACAGGTGAAAGACAACACATAAAAGGTATGACAACGAAAATTCTAGTTCAGGACAGCAAGACAGTACTGCACTAAATCTGAAATTCCTGTTGCCACAAATATGCAAATCTGGATCCGTCAGAAAACCTAGAAAATAGACTCTCGGCCTAATCCAGAAAATATATATAAGTTGTATGGTACTTCACAAAAACATGACTCAAAACAGAATTGTATCCAGAAAACATGTTCAGCCAGAAATCAGAAGTTTGTATTCATAAACAGGAAAAAAGCATAAAAACGTATTGATTAAATCCAAGAAAAATCTGGGGTATTCCCTAGTATGTTTAATAATAGAAAATAAAGTTTCATAATTTTCCAACATAGATAGTATAGTCAAATGAAATCAGAATGCAATAAGAAACAGCAGTTTTGTAAATCTGAAATCATAAACACCGCAGTACTAAAACACTAATAGATTACAAAATATAAATCAAAATCCAGATCCGTTGAAACGGTGGTAAAATAGATAAAGTAGGCTACAATTCATATTCATAAAGTTTTCATAGACAGCAAATAGAATCAGGTCGAAATTATGTTTCTTTACTGAACAGTATGAAAATTCTGCAAGTAAAGTAGTTATTTGCAAGTATAGAATAGTTTATAAAAGTCATCAATTAAATCCACATAAATTAGGGATTAATCCCAATCAAGTCTAGTTGTACTTAGAAAATTATTGGATCAAAATATGATAATTAACATCAGTGTAAAAATAAATAACCATACAGAATTTATATAAATCAGAATCTGGAATTTTTTACACATCTGTAGTAAAATAGTCATAACTTGTAACTCATAATTGAAAATGAGATCTGTTAGAAATTATGAAAAGTAGATAGAATTCTCTATAATTCATATTCACAAATAATTTTCATATACTGACCTTAATAGGGTCTAAAATATTGAACAAAAGAGGGTAACAACAAATATAGAAATATTCTTCATGCATAAAATTCACATAGATCATATGGAACTCATCCAAATCATAACCACGTGAAATATGGTGTAATAATCACTATTCTCGTAAATACGTATTTTCTGTATTTAAAATTTTTGTAAAATATTTTTTCGTTTTCAAATTCTTTTATTAAAATGAATTGTTGGATCTTCTATTAAAATCTATTTTTGATCAATAATTTTATTCGTAATTATTTTCTATGATTTTCATATTGTAATACAAACCCTATTATTCTTGTTATTATTATTATTATTATTATTATTATTATTATTATTATTATTATTATTATTATTATTATTATTATTATTATTGTTATTATTATTATTCCTCTTATTATTATTAATGTTATTATTACTACTGTTAGTATTATTATTTTTATTGTTATTACCTTTTGATTTTATATTAAAAATCCTATATATATATATATATATATATATATATATATATATATATATATATATATATATCTTATTGGACTTCTATAACCCAAAAACTATATTCTAATTTCTTTTTGGACCCATTAAAACCCAATACCCAATATAAAGCCCAAACCCGTTATAAACCCCCTAACCCGTTACCTTTAACCCTATACCCATATTCCCTACCCTGTTTACCCCAAAACCCTCCTACCCGTTATCATTTACCCCCCAACCTGTTTACCTATACCCAACCCATCAGCTGTCACCCCCCTAAACCCTAAACTCTAGTATATATACCCACCTATATCTCTACCCTGTTACTCCAAACCCTAGCCGTTGATAGCCTCCGAAACCCTACCTCCCCCTCTTCTGCTAATCTCCCTGCCTTTCCCCTTGTTCTCCCGAATCTATCTCTCTACCCTGCCTCTCTCCCATCGTCCTCGACTCCTTCTCTCCCGCTCATCTTTCTTCGAGCCACCCTCCAGCGTTGCTCCATCGCAGTGCACCCCGTTGCCCCCTGCAGCGCTGCCCAGCAACACCCAGACCCACCTTGGTGCCTCTCCTCGACAGCAACGGCCAGAGCGACGCCGACAGACCCTCGTCCCCCGTGCTCCTCCTTCCTATCGAGCGACGCCAGCATCGCTAGCAGCGTCGGTGCCGGTCGCGACTTTTCTATGTGTTGTCCCTCTGATGCACAGCAGCAGCGACAGCTCCCTGCATATGCGCTGTTGTCCCCCCTGTGCTGTGCTCATCCCGACAGCAGCGCTGCTCCCTGTTGCCGTCCCTCGCTTCCTCTCGCTCTCTTGGTGTGCGTGTTTGTGCTCGTGTGATTGCGTGTGTTTGTTATTGTGTTGGTGGGTTCGTTCGTTCGTTCGTTCGCTCGTGTTCGTGCCTGGGAATCCGTTCCCGTTATTCTTACTTTTGTGTTGTTTCTATCATCGTCTTTCAGGCAAGTAACTTGTATTCTTTTCTTTACGAAATGAAAGTACTAAATACCGCATGTAGTGTAGGTTTGTTCTAGAGACAATTCTTGTGCAAAACCTCTGTTATATCTTGTCTCTATTGTGTTGACCCGCCTGTAGTTGCCTCATTACACACATGACTTGCAATAACTTGGGGACAGGGCCAGCCCTGGCCCAGGGCCGGTTGGGCGACCGTCCAGGGCCCAATTCAGGGGAGGGGCCCAAAATTTTATCATCATCAGGGTTTCTAATTAAATCTTGATTATTTAATAATAATAAGAAGAAGAAAAGGTGACTAGTGAATGAATAAATGAATGAATGAATTGATGATGCATATATATAGAAGAATAGAATAAAGAGGACAATATTACTGGGAGCCAGCTAGTTTGTTTCCAAGGTGTAGCTAATAGTGTATCTGCGTGTGTACTTTTTTATTTTTTAAAAAACCAAAATTTGCATTTGGAATTAGATCTTAACTAATTAATACTATAATCATAATCAAACTTATTTGTTTCCTACCATTGAAAAAAGGTCTTCTTTACAACCACCAGTCAATTTGCTATATTTCTCGATAACACTCAATATATATATGTGTGTGTGTGGTGGGGGGGGGGGGGGGGCTGCGCAAATTTTCTAACTAGTTCTCAACATAAATTTGGTGCCTACATTTTATTTTAAAATGGTACCTTTGTTCTGTTCTCATTTTAACATCAGGTGAATTTTCAAGTTTTGATTTTATTTTAAGTTTGGTTTTTTGGAATGAAATTTTGTATAAAATAAACTTAGTGAGTAAAATGTTGCAGACTAAAGATATGCTTCTTGATGCTGCAATTTTGTATAAAATAAACTTGGAAGGATTGGTTTCATTTTTTGAAAAATATAGAGAAAATGGATTTACTTCTTCTATGATTGAAGCTAAAGAAATTGCATCTGAAATGAAAATTGAGCCATTATTTCTTGTAAAACAAAGGATTTTTAGAAAGAGACATTTTGATGAAATTCCTGATACGGATAGAGAACAACAATCTGCTCAAGAAAATTTTAGAACTGATTGTTTTCTTATTTTAGTTGATATGACTCTTTCTCAATTGAAGAGTAGGTTTGAACAAATGCAAATGTTTGAATCTATATTTGACTTCTTATTACGGTTAGTTTCATTGGATGATGATAAAATGAAAAATTGTTGTATACAACTTGAAATTGCTTTGAAACATGGTAAGATGTCTCATATTGATGCAAATTATTTATTTTCGGAATTACAAATTGTCACTCCTGTATCCCCTTTTCCTGTATTTTGTATTGTATTTATTTTTCTGAGTATCTATCCTAATCATATTCCTTATCATGTAATTCATTCTTCGTTCTCAATAAAATTCATTTGTTGTTTTTGTCGTCTAAGATTTCAATCTCTTTGGTTCAAATTCTTTCTGCCAATTATTTGTCTTTGGATAAATTAATTAATTCTAAGTTTGTTCATCTATGGCCTAATTTTTTACTATTCGATTTCTGCCTTTTGGATCTGGTTTCTAACCTAGTCTACCCTGTTTAAACCCTTATCCACCCAACTGGATCCTAAACCCGCTACCCAATACCCTCTTTGACTCAGTCTCCCCAAGTTTTCTCCCTCACGTTCTCCATATCTGCCTAACAAGCAAATACCGTTTCCCAATATCTTCCCTGATTCCTCAAATCTTAACTCACCAAAATCCTATTAAAATAACAACCTAATTTGTTATTCTCCTCTACAGTCATTATCTCCTAAACCCTATACTACAAACCCTAATCTCATCTCCCTCTCTCCCCGTGTGCACCGCGAATGCCGGCTACCCCTCCATCGCGCCACCCTCCGACCGTCCCCCCTCCCGTCGTGATCACCTCGGCAATTTCCATCGTTGTTGCCGTCCTGCACGCCCACGCCTGCACCCCCGCCATCTCCACCTTTTCCTATCCCGAGCGTAGCATGCACCCCACGACAGCCCTTTCACTCCCGACGCCCGTAGCTTCCCGACTGTCGTCGCTCCTGCCATTGTGCTGCCGTCCTTTGCCGTTGACCTCCCATCACAGAGCACCCCCTTGCTCTGTGTTGTGATCAAGATTCAACCCCAGCCGTCCGATTTCCTCCCGATCGTGATCTTGATCATCTTCATCACATCAAGTTCCGTGTGTTGTGTTTGTTGCCCGGGATCCGTTCCCGTTATTCTACTCTTTCTTCGGATTCATCGTATACACCCCAAGACAAGTAACTTGTATAAATTTTGTTTGTATACAAGTACAAAATACCGCATATAGTTTCGCTCTCGTATTGTATTTGTTCTCATAAAGATCTCGTGATAAATCTTGATCTCATTCGTTGATCCATTCGTAGTCTTGATCCATTATCCTAAGTTGTCACACACACTACATGAGAATAAACTAGATCTAGATAGACTCTTGATGTATGTATATATATTCTTCGTGATCTATGATAAGTTGTGTATTTGTTGCATGCTTGGTGTATTAGATGTGTTGACTTGTGGTAGACTTGTTATATACCCATACCATGTTGATTTGAATATCTAATATATCATGTTTTACATTATAATCTAAGTTGGATCTACTGCATATGAGTTTTTGGTTAAATGCATGAGAAGAGATTTCGTTTTGCTGCTACCCTGATTTGGTTTGGTGTTTTAGACCCTGTTAAGGTCAGTAAATTAAATTATTTTGTGAATATGATTTGTAGGCCCCGATGTCTATTTTTCAGAACTTTCGACGGATCTCAATTTAGATTTTTGATGTGAGAGTTATTGTTGTTTTACTGCAGCTATGTTGAAATATCCAGATTCTGTTTTACGAGATTATTGTATGTTTATTTATTTCAAAACTGGTGTTAAAAGTAAAAATTTGGATTCAATATTTTTTTGGGTATGACTAGACATGACTGGATCAACCCCTATTTTTTTTGGATTTACTTAATGAACTTATAATTTATTTCATGCTTGTGAAACAGACCAATATATTTCCAAACTGCATGTTGTTCAGTAAAGAACTCTTTTTTCAACCTGATTCCAGTCACTGTTGATTAAAACCTATTGAATATGAAATGTATCATGCTGTGTCTATTTTAAAACCCTTTTTATGGATTTGGATTTTGAGTTGTATTTTGTGAATTATCACTATTTTAGTACCATCGTGTCTAAAATTTCAGATTCATAAACTTGCTAAATCATTTTGTTTCCAAATTTATTTAACTATGCTATCTGTAATGGAAGTTTACGAAATTTTATTTCCTGATACTAGACATGCTAATAAATCTTCCAGATTTTTCTTAGGTTTAATTATGATGTTTTTATGTTATTTTCATGCTTATAAATAAAACTTGCAATTTTTGTGTGAACATGAATTCTGTGTGAAATGCTGTTTTGAACCTTGTTGCTATAGTCATCATATGACTTGTGTATATGCGCTGGATTCGGCTAGGAGTCTAGTTTCTATATTTTCTAATGGTTCCAGGTTTGCACTCTTGTGGCAACGGGAATCTCGAATTTGGTGCAGCTCTGTCTTACTGTCCAGAATTGGAAGTCTCGTTGTCCTAGCCCATTCATGATTTATTTTGTCACCCATTCTTGTCTTCCATCCAACATGAACTTGTCCCTTGTTTCTTGCTGTGTTTGTGTACATCCATGCTTGCTCTAATAATAATAACGAGAAATCAAGACGGGGTTAAAGCGAAAGATCTAGCAGTAGAAAACACAGAAATGTGTACTAGGAAGGGGATCCGTAGATCCTACTTGATACATGATTACTTGACACGAAATACTTGATACTTGATTACTTGACAAGAAATACTTGACACTTGATTACTTGACACGTGACTACTTGATACTTGATACATGAGTACATGGTCATCTATGATCCACTACGAAATCTAAACGCAAATTGCTTGAATGTAGCAACCATGTGCTAAACATTTTGGGACGCATGAAGTGCTACCTAGATAGGACTAGATACAAGACTTGAAAATAACGTGATCACTTGCGCATCCTTATTACTTACTTGAACATGCTACTTGACACTTGTTACTTGTTACTTGCTTGCATGCTACTCGATACTTGTTACATGCTACTTGCACCCTATTATCTTGCCATGCTACTTGATTTCATTTCTTAATTAAGAGTTAGTTATTCTAGTTTGCTGTCAAATTCCTTCCATGCTTACTTCAGTACTTGCTTCTTGTTGCTACTCTGTATATTCTTTATATGTTTTAGTACTTGTTGCCTGCACTACATGTGGCCCGTAACTTGTATTGATGGGCATTTTGTTTTTTTTCCCTTTTTCTGTAATTTCCTAAACTTGTAGACTTTGGTGATCAGCTGTCCGAGGGAGTAAGTGACCAAGTGTTCTAGACTTGGCTAGCGTTCTTGCTCGAGTTATTTTCTGCATTTGAATAAATTGTATTTTGCTACTTGAATTCTTGTATTTGGGTAGTTTGTCCCAGAACATTTAACTTGTTTGTTTCCAGATCTGATTATTGAGGGAATTTTTATTTGTTCCATGATATTTTGTTGGTTATAATAATTTGTTTCATGCATGCGTGGATGATTCTTTCTTGTTTACTTCTCGTATTTCTTGTGACTTGTTGAAAAGATCCTTGCAGCTCATGAATGGTGAAAGCCATTCACTAGACTTTTGTTGCGTATCCGTATTCTGTATTCCTTTTTGGGAAGCGGGGCATGACACAAATATTACAATAAATGCTACCAAGTGAAGCTTATGAAACAGATAAACTATGACATTCAATTAAAATTATGGAGTTTGCAAAAAAAAAAGGATATCTTTCCAAATATTTTGGTTGCTTATAGGATTTTGTTGATTGTACCTGCCAAAAGAAGCTTTTCAAAATTAAAATTATTAAAATCTTATTTGCGAACAACTATGACTCAAGATCGATTAAATGGATTAGCAATTTTGAGTATTGAAAAGAATATGTTGAAAAGTATTGAGGTTGAACATATAATTGATGATTTTGCTTATAAAAATGCATGAAAAAATCATTTTAGATGAGATGTGATTGATTTTTTTTTTTGGCAGGTGCAAGAGTCACTGTCACTATGCTTAATGAAAAATATGGAGTATTTAGTGTCATAAAGCTATACAAAGGCAATCTTTATTTTTCTAGATATTGTTTTTATATCCCCCGCCGTTATATTATATTTTATTAATATACTAGGTTTGCCCGTTGACACGTGCCTACGGCATGTCTTCGAAACGGTGCACCGTTTTTGATCATATAAAATTGTTTTGGAGGTCCAGCAAATTAATTGAAGTAGCAAATATAGAGCAAAAAACATATTATATGATTTTTTTTGAATTTTTTGAATTATTTTTAAAGTTTTTAAATTTTTAATTTTTTTAGTTTTTAAATTTTTTATTTTTTAAAAATATTTATTTTCTTAATTTTTTGAATAAAAGAGTGAGGGAGGGAGAGAGAGGGAAAAAAATAATCAAATAAATATAGGAGTTGTTTTGGGTGGGAGATTTGAATTTGAGTTTTGGGGGAAAAATATGTTTTGTAAAGTTAGATCTGGGCCTTTGATTTTTGGGGGGATTGAAGGAGAGCCACTTGATAGCTTTCTTTGTGTTTTATTATATAGATATAAAAAGTCATGCGTGTCTATAAAGGGCCCAATTTTTTTTCACCCAGGACCTCAAATACCTCAGGACCGGCCTTGCTTGGGGATGACCACTTCTTGATGTATACATGCATGTTGTTCGTATGATATCATGTGCTTGGTTGTGTTAGTTGTAGTATACTTGTTGTAGACTTGCAAAATACCCTATACCATGTTGCTTGGATATTTAGTATACCCTATTTCATGTTTGGTCATGATTTGAATGTGTTTCATATGATCTATATTGATTTTATGCATGAAAAAGATTTCAGTTTTTGTTGTAATCCCGTTTTTATCAGTATTTTAGACCCTATTAAGGTCAGTATCTGAAAACTATTTGTGAATATGAACTATATAGAATTCTGTCTACTTTCCAGATTTTTTGACAGATCTCAATTTCGAGTTATGACTATTTTACTACAGATGTGTTTAAAATTCCAGATCCAGTTTTATATGAATTCTGTATGGTAATTTATTTTTCTACTGATGTTAAAAATAATATTTTGATCCAATATTTTGCTGGTTACAACTAGATTTGATTGGGATTAACCCCAATTTTTTGTGGATTTAGTTAATAACTTTTATGAACTATTATATCCTTGCAAACAACTACTATACATGAAGAATTTTCGTACTGTTCAGTAAAAAACATAATTTCGACCTAATTCTATTTGTCGTATATAAAAATTTTGTGAATATGAATTATAACCTACTGTATCTATTTTATTGAACTTTTGACGGATTTGGATTTGGATTTATATTTTGTTAGATATCGCTATTTTAGTACTGCAATATTTATGATTTCAGACTTACAAAATTTATGTATCTTGCTGCTTTCTGATTTTACTTGACTATTCTATCTATGTTGAAAAATTATGAAACATTATTTTCTAATACTAAACATACTAAGGAATACCCCAGATTTTTCTTGGAATTAATTAGTAAGTTTTGATGCCTTTTTTTTTTACGAATACAAACTTCTGATTTCTGGCTGAACACGTTTTCTGGATACAAATCTGTTTTGAGACTTGTTTTTGTGAAATACCATATGACTTATATATATTTGCTAGATTCGGCCGAGAGTATATTTTCCAGATTTTCTGATGGATCCAGATTTGCACTTTTGTAGGAACAGGAATTCCAGATTTAGTGCAGTACTGTCTTGCTGTCCTGAACTAGAATTTTCGTTATCTATCCTTTTATGTGTTGTTTTTCACCTGTACATGTTTATCTTTCAACCTGAACCTGTTACTTGATCATGCCATGTTATTTTTGCCTTGTTTTATGCACACATATGCCTTTTTGATAATAATAATAAATAACCAAGCCGGAGTTAAGGGAAAGACCTTAGTAGTGGACAATATAAGTATGTGTACTCAGAAGGGGGCCCGTGTTTCCCATTTTATATTTGATTCATGTTGATACATGAACCTTTTGATGCATGGAACTATTTGTTCATGTACTTGTTACATGTTGATGCATGGACCTGTTGGTTCGTGTACCTGTTACCAGTTGATGCATGGACCTATAGGTTTGTGTACCTGTTACCTGTTTGATTCATGAACCTGTTGATGCATGAATCTGTTGATTCGTGTACATGTCAAATTCATGAACCTGTTCCTGCTACTTGTTACCTGACGCCTGAGTACACGGCCCTATAGAAACCCACTACTAGGCCTAAATGAAATTTGCATATATCTAGCAACCATGTGGTAAAAGTTTAGGACGCATGAAATGCTACCTAGATAGTAATAAATACAAGACTTGACATGACATAATACCTGTTACATGCTTACCCGATACATGATTACCTGTACATGCTACTTGACACCTGTTACATGTTTACCTGCTTGCATGATACCCGTTACCTGTTACAAGTTATATACACCTGTTATCTCACCATATTACTTGATTCTGTTCATGATTCATGTTAGTTGTTCTATTTTGTTGCCATGTCTATTCCATGCTATGTTGTTTATCTTTTCCATGTACTTGTGCCTACACTACAAGTGGCCCGTAACTTGCATTGACGGGAATTTTATTTTCTTTTCCTCTTCCTACAATTTATTAAATTGCAGATTTTGGAGATCAGCTGCCAGATGGAGTAGGTGATCTGAGATTCTAATCCTGGAGTTCTTGCTACTATTATTATTATTTTCTGTTGCTTATTTGAATAAATATATATGTTACTTGGATTATTTTGTATTGGGCTTTGTGTCCCAGACTTAGGTTTTGTTCTAGACATGATTATTTGAAATTCAGTATTCTTGTTTCTTGTTTCAAGTATTCTTGTTGACTATATTAATTCAGTTATACATGCGTGGTTGACATCTTTTGCTTTCTACTCTGATTTATTTCTGTGAATTTTTTTAAAGATCATGACAGCTTATCGATGATGAAAATCATTTGCTAGGCTTAGTCATGTATCCGTATTCCGTATTCTCTTTTGGGAAGCGGGCCGTGACAAGGTTTTTAGTGGTATTAAAGCCCAGATTTGGCTAATGTATTAGTTTGACTAATATGTTTGACAAATTTGGCTCGATCAACGATTGGCTCAATAGTACACAGACCAAGCATACATGAATGAATTATAATCTACATTGATCTGGATACAAGTCTTGTTCTGCTCATTTTTTATCCCTCCTTATTCAATCCCTTGATTCCTTGATTCTTCCGTATTTTTCAGTCGTCCTCTTTGATTGATTTTTTTTTTGGTATGAATTCATTGTTTCTGTACCCATACTCTTTTGATTCTGATGTCATCCATTCTTTTCTTCCTGCTTGGTTCTTCGGTCGGCATTGCTGGAGCTAATGGATGCTATTGGCAGAGTCTTCCCCGATCAGAGTGGCACAGCGAAAGCATTGTGGGCCCATAACCCACAGGTTCTAGGAATTCTCTTGTCGTTCCTCCTTCCCTGCATTGGTTGCTTCTTTCTATCTCTTGTACTCGTCTTCATCCGTTGACTCATTGGCTGGTCTAACTCTTCCTTGTGCATCCTTTCTTCGATTCTAGCTCTATCTATTTCTTCGTCTCTTTGCTTTGTTATTTCCAAGTCTTGTGTTGTTCCTTCTTCATTTTTGATACCGGTTACTTCTTTCTTACATTCCATTTTGCCATCATGCACCCATTCATTATTTGGTTCAATTCTTCCCTGTCCTTTCTCTCCTAGATTCCAGTTCTACCTACTCCCTTATCTTGCTTTATTACCTTGTTTTGTTCTTTCCTTTTTATACTGCTTATTCTCTTTCATGCATTCCATTTTACCTCGTTGTTATCCACTTCTTTCTTATTTTCGGTGTTGCCACCATTTCATTTCTGTTCCCCTAATTCTCTGTTTTGTTACCCTTCCCCAACAAGCTTGCTTTTTCCCTGCCCTACGTACCGCCTAAGTAAATTTCGAGGACGAAATTTTGTTGTAAGGTGGGTAGGGATTGTTATCCCTGTTTTCGCAAATACATATTTTCTGTATTTAAAATTCTTGTAAATTATTTTTCAGCTTTCAAATTCTTTTGTTAAAATGTAATGTTGGATCTTCTATTAAAATTTATTTTTGATCAATAATTTTATTTGAAACTATTTTTATGATTTTATATTGTAATACAAACCCTATTATTCTTGTTATTATTATTATTATTATTATTTCTGCTATTATTTTTATTATTATTATTATTATTATTATTATTATTATTATTATTATTATTATTATTATTATTATTATTATTATTACTACTGTTAGTATTATTATTTTTATTGTTATTACCTTTTGATTTTATATTAAAAATACTATTTATATATATATATAATATATATATATTTTATCTCTTATTGGACTTCTATAACCCAAAAACCCTATTCTAATTTTTTTTGGACCCATTAAAACCCAATACCCAATATAAAGCCCAAACCCGTAATAAACCCCCTAACTCGTTACCTTTAACCCTATACCCATATTCCCTACTGTGTTTACACCAAAACCCTCCTACCCATTTACCTATACCCAACCCAACAGCCATCACCCCCCTAAACCTTAAACTCTAGTATATATACCCACCTATATCTTTACCCTGTTACTCCAAACCCTAGCCGTCGACAGCCTCCGAAACCCTACCCCCCCCTCCCCCGCTAATCTCCCTTCCTTCCGCTTGCTCTCCCAAACCCATCTCTCTACCCTGCCTCTCCCCCGTCATCCCCGACTCCTTCTCTCCCACTCATCTTTCTCCGAGCCACCCTCTAGCTTCGCTCCACCGCAGTGCACCCCGTTCCCCCCTGCAGCGCTGCCCAGCAACACCCAGACCCACCTCGACGCCTCTCCTCGACAGCAACAGCCAGAGCGATGCCAACACAGCCCCGTCCCCATGCTCCTCCTTCCTGTCGAGCGACGCCAGCATTGCCAGCAGCATCGGTGCCCCGGTTTTGACTTCCCTGTGTGTTTTCCTTCTAATGCACAGCAGCAACGATAGCTACTTACATTTGCGTTGTCGTCCCCCCTGTGCTGTGCTCGTCCCGACAGCAGCACTACTCCCTATTGTCGTCCCTCACTTCCTTTCTCTCTCTTGGTGTGCGTGTTTGTGCTCGTGTGATCGCGTGTGTTTGTTATTGTGTTCATGGGTTCGTTCATTCTCTCGTGTTTGTGCCCGGGAATTCGTTCCCGTTTTTCTTATTTTTGTGTCGTTCCCGTCATTGTCTCTCAGGCAAGTAACTTGTATTCTTTTCTTTGTGTAATACAAGTACTAAATACCACATGTAGTGTAGGTTTGTTATAGAGATAATTATTGTGCAAAACCCCTGTTATATCTTGTTGCTATTGTGTTGACCCGCCCGTAGTTGCTCATTAAACACATGACATGAAATAACATAGAGATGACCACTTCTTGATGTATACATGCATGTTGTTCATCTGATATCGTGTGCTTGGTTGTGTTAGTTGTAGTATACTTGTTGTAGACTTGCAAAATACCCGATACCATGTTGCTTGGACATCTAGTGTACCTTATTCCATGTTTGGTTATGATTTGGATGTGTTTCATATGATCTATGTTGATTTTATGCATGAAGAAGATTTCAGTTTTTGTTGTTATCCTGTTTTTTATCAGTATTTTAGACCGTATTAAGGTTAGTATTTGAAAATTATTTGTGAATATGAATGTTGCCGCTGAATCTGGTGTGGGGGCAATAGACAGAATTTGTAGGTTCGTAGGACAGAATTTGTGGGGGCCAACCGGGGAGCGGCTTCGTCTTGGGCGATGCAGAGGTGAATCCCTCCGCCTCCGGGGAGAGTTGGACCCCTTTCGATCTGACCAGCATGGTGACCGATCCCTCGGGTGCTCCCATCGAGGGTCCGCCTCGCGGGTCTGCCTCTCCTCTAGATGGGTCCGAAGATCGGGCCCTGGTTCGGTTTGACGATTATTGAGCACGCCCCGTAGATCCTTTGGCGTGGGAGGACTATGGGAGGCCATAGAATCTGTGGAGACGTTATGGATGGACACACGAACCTGATGTACGGGTTGCTTGTGGCGGCTGCTGGGCGGGTGAAGGGAGATCCTCCAGAGGAGGAGGAGGAGGATAAGAAGAGGTTGTTCTTTGGTTGGAGTTTGTGGGCTTCCTCTTGGGAGGCATGGCCAGGAGTAGCTTTGGCTGAAGGAGAAAGGTGGGGTTGTTTGCCGAGTATTTCCCACAGACGGTGCCAATCTATTGCCACTGAATTTGGTGTGGGGAAAATAGACAGAATTTATAGTTTCGTAGGAACTCGAACAGGCAGAATCCTACTTCTTCCTTGTTGACAAGTTGACTCCTTGATTCTCCCGCTGATCTGCATAAACGTTCGAAACACCGGGATGGATCCCGGCGATGAACCCTCCGACGCTCTTGTCAATACCAGAAAAAGTGATAGGAAAGAGCTCAAGTGCACAAAGAGTGATCACCTGTGACAGTAGAAGGTAGGGGGTATTTATAGTCACCATGGGGATTTCTTTCAGGATAAGAGTGAATCCCAACTTTCCGGTGGAGCTGGATAGGGGTGGTTATAACCACCTCCTCAAGATAAGGGTGAGCCAGGATTTCCTCCAATTCTGTTGAGACCTATCTGTTCATGGGTTAGCGGGCCTGAAAGGAGAGACCCGATTCCTAATTCGGACCCGTCTGTAGGATAAATTACCAATTTGCCCCTGTGACTTTAAGATTTGTGCCCACTTTGAACGGTTCCAATTTAACGCCATTTTTAGCCATATCACGAGACCCCACTCCCAAAGACTGTGTGTTATAGCCTTTGGGGAGTAGTTTTGTTGTTTGAATGGCGTATAGGGCTTTATCGAAGTCTTCAAAGGGTATTCGAATCCTGTTTAAGGGGCGATCGTGCTTTTTTGAGCTAGCAATGTACCCAAGTCTGCTTTTAGGTCCCTCTGGATTTTCGGGGATTTTACAAGATTTTTTAGTTACTTTTCGAATCATTTATTCAATTTTGCGAAGTGTTGATTTGTTTTCAGGAGCGTCGATTAACTATTCCAACCAATAATTATTTATCCAGGGGCGCAAAAATATTTCCCCGAATTTATAATTATTTTTTAGAATTTTTAATTAATTTTCCTGAATTTTAAATAATTTTTCACAATTTTTTGAATAAATAATTAGAATTAATAATTAAAAAATAATTTTAATCACCTATTGACGTGACGCAATCTGGATCATCCATCAGCCATCAGCGCGAAATTTTGGGTGATCTAACGGAGGGATGGTGCTGAGTGACGTGGGCTCATCTAGGGCCTGCATCTGGGGCGGTGATCGGACGGCTCACGTTGCTCGGTGTCGTTTTCCCCACATGAGCAGCTCAGAATGCTTGTCGCTCAGATTGGGATTCCGAGCGACATGGCATAATCTGGGATGACCATCTGGATGCGGCACGAATTTCAAGGTAATCTAATGGTAGATCTTGCACTTGGCCACGTGACTGGATCATGGATGTCCATCAAGTTGCAACACAAATTTCGAGGCGATCAAATGTCTCTCATAGCTCACAGACTTTTTCTCCGTATGAGCAGCTCGGAATGCCTGTTACTCGGATTGGGATTCCGAGCGATGTGGCACAATCTGGGACGTCCATCTAGCTTCGGCGCGAATTTCGAGAGGATTTAGCTGGTGGATCTTGCACTTGGTCTTGTGTTCGAATCAGGGACGTCCATCAGGGCGCAACACGAATTTCGAGGTGATGAGATGGGTCTCATAGCTCAGCGTCATTTTTGCCGTATGAGCAGCTCGGAATGCGAGTCGCTCGGATTTGGTTTCCGAGCGACGTGGCACGATCTGGACAGTCCGATGAAGATCAGGCGCTGATCACGAGGTATGACGGCATGGATCACGAGAAAACGTGATTTTGGTCGATGCGGCGTGATCTGAGCTGTCTGATGATGATGAGGCGCGGATCACGAGGAGAAAGTCATTTTTCTCCAATTCGCAGCTCGGAATGCAAGTTGCTCGGATTTAGTTTCCGAGCGACGTGGCGCAATCTGGACCGTCTGATGAAGATCAGGTGCAGATCACGAGGCACAACAGTGTGGATCACGAGAAAATGTGATCTTGGTCGACGCGACGAGATCTGAGCTGTCTGATGACGATCTGGCATGAATTACGAGGAGAAAGTCGTTTTTCTCCAATTCGTAGCTCAGAATGCAAGTTGTTCGGATTTGGTTTCCGAGCACCGTGGCACGATCTGGACCGTCTGATGAAGATCTGGCACGGATCACGAGGCACGATGGCATGGATCACGAGAAAACATGATCTTGGTCGATGCGGCGAGATCTGAGCCGTCCGATGACGATCAGGCGTGAATCACGAGGAGAAAGTCGTTTTTCTCCAATTTGCAGCTCGGAATGCAAGTTGCTCGGATCTGGAATCCGAGCAACATGGAGCGATCTGGACCGTCTGATGATGATCAGGCATGGATCCTGAGGTGAGAGATGAGTATTGCAAAGATTTTGGCGCTTAGGCTTATGATTTTGGCGTTTAGGCTTCTAGTGGGCCATTGTGGGGGCCCAAAGTATTCGAAGGCCCACCCGAATCTGCCTTAACGCTTATAAGTTTTCACCGCCTCTCTTTCCCCTCATTTCTTACTCTTTCATCTCAACTTCACATTTTACTTAAGTCACTTTTGCTCTCGAGCGGCGCTGCTAGCGTTCGTGGCAAGGCATTTTTAATCTCCGGCGAACTATTCCGACCGTAGACGTCACTTCAAGGTAAATTATCTCAACTTAACTCGAAATGTCTAGAGCGTTGTCGGGGAATGAGATCTCCACCTCGGACCAAGAGACCAACCGGGCTCTAGTGGTCCCCCCGAGCAAGGGGAAGGAAGTGGCGAAGTCAGTCGTTGCCGAAACCATAGTGGAGAAGGTGAGAGGAGTCGGGGTTCTGGGTCGGCTACCGTCGACGCTGTCGAGCCTCGGAATGGTCAGAAGCTACTCTGGGGATATCTTGTCCAAGGCAGGTGCACGGGATGTCTGTGGCCTACGAAGAGAACAGTCCGAGGGATCCTTCCGAGGTGGACGAGATCCCCTCGGTGATGATGGAGGCGGACCTTCATCGAATCAAGAAGGGGTTCCGCATCCCGAAGGAGTACGCCCTGCTCCTCCCCGGTCCAGACTTCTGAGCGTGCACGGGGACGTCGCCGGATACATCCGTCTTTCCGTATGACTCACTCAATGCCGGCCTTCGGCTACCTCTCCCGCCCTTCGTGGTCGAGGTGCTGCAGTAGTACGGCTTGAGCCCAGTGCAGTTCATGCCAAACATGTGGTGACACGTCATTGCCTTCATCCTCCAGTGTCAAGCGGTCGGCGTGCAGCCCCAGTTCGTCATTCTCGTAGTCTCTACCAGATCTGTCGAATGAGCAAGATGGAGTACAGGTATTACCTGTCACCGAGGAAGGGGGTCATGTTGATCGAGAACCCGGACTCCATAAACATTGGAAAGAGAAGTAATTTCTGATCTGAGGTCCCGAATCGTGGGGCTTTTCGACAACTTGGAAAGAGACGGTTTCGAAGTGGGCAAAAGCCGAGCCGGTGCTCACCAAGGAAGAAGAGGAGGTCGTGACAAAGATCCTCGGTCTTCCGACCCTCGGTTGGAAAGATATCACCGAGGAGATCCTGTTCGGTAGGGGTCTTAGTCGATTGACCCCAGTATGCTCCGTTTACTTCTTTTTCTTTAGTATATATGTGTTTGCTTTTAGCTTGCTAACTCTTTACTAATTTTCCTCGTTCAGAAGCCCCGGTATGGACTACAGAGCTCTTATGGCAAAGAGGGGTGCAGCAGCGACGAAGGGGGTGGACAGCAAGAAGAGGAAGAGGATGACGACGGGGCCCCCTTCCAGCCGAGCAGTTCAGGCACCCTCGGCACCTGCAGCTATCGTCGACTTGGTTAGCGACGCCCCCTCAGCTCCGTAGGTGATGCTCCCCTCGGCTGACGCCCTCGGGTCTTCGAGCGGGGCATTTTTGGCAGGTGTCACCCTGGCATTGGAGGTGCCGCCACTTACGGCCGAAGCGGAGACCATCCTCACCGAAGAGCACAAGAAGCTCTTCGTCCCTAATTGGAGGGTGATGAAGCTAGACGGCCTCCTAGGCGACGCGGCGATGTGTATGCAGGCCGTTCGCCACCTGCCGACCCCGAAGGATCGCGCGACCCTTAAGGCTGGCACGGTCGGGGACGATGCATTGGAGGTCACCCGGTCAATGATGTCGGTAAGTGATCTTACCCTATTCTCTTAAGTTTCGGAGTCAGTGATTCTGGGTTCTCACGTTCTTCTTCTATTGTTTTCAGACCCTCTGCCACTTCAGCCATATGCTCGAGCAGTTTGCCGAGCAAGAGAAGGAGATGAAGGTGACAAATGACCGTGAGCGGGCAGAGCGTGCCAAGGCAGGTGAAGTTGTTTGAGGCCAAAGGAGGCACTGAAGGAGCAGGAGGCGAAGGTGGAGGAGGCAAGGAAAGCCGTTCACGACGAGGCAGAGGCCCACATGAGGACGAACATGGAGGAGGCCCACGCTCGGGCTTTGAAGCACGTGGCGGTTTGTCTCCCGGACTTCAATAACTGGTGTACTACTTCTACGACCCGGTAGAGGGCGAGGAGTTCGTTCATCTGGCTGAGGGCGAGCCCGAAGGGGAAGGCGGCGAGGGCGAGGGCGAGTGCGAGGAGGAGGTGAATCCCAAGGGGCGCTCGTCACTTTGCCGAGCGAGAGCGCCTCGGAGCAGCACCTAGAGGTGGCTCCTTGACATAGTCACTTTTTCTTCTTTTTTTTTTCCTTCTCCATGTATTGCCGAACTGCGGACTGGCCATCGCTTTAATTTTGAATTGAATAAAATTCTATCTATTTTCGTCTAAGTGTTGGATTTTTGTTTTTTAAAATCTTTTTGGCTAAGTGTTGGAGAGATCTTCGAGCTCTTTTTTGCTAAGTGTTGGAGAGATCTTCGAGCTTTTTTTGTTTGAGTATTGTAGAAATCTTTGAACTCTTTTTGGCTAAGTGTTGGAGTCGTGAGAACTCAATAGCTCCGTGCTCTGGCTCTTTTCAGATTGTCGAAGCGCTACAAATCGCCAAAGTAGCTCGGATAGCCGAAGTGGCTCGTCTCAAGGCTAGTCTAGAGGCGACGAGATTGGGGCTCGTGAGGAACCAAAAGCGGCTTCGTGAAGTGGAGACGGATATCCATAAGGCAAAGTATGAGCTGAATCACCTGAGATCGACCCTAGTTCGCCGAGACATTGAGAGGACGTGATTAGAGGAGCGGATCAAGGTGAGGACCCCTGAAGGTGATGATGTGGGCTCGTCCGCATAAGCCAACCTCGGCCTGAAGCTTAAGCGCCTTTGCCACTCTCTGTCTGAAGTGACGGCTGAGAGGGATGAGCTGAAGAAGGTGACCCTCTACAAGAGCATGGAGGTCGCTCACCTTCGGCGGATGATCACTGATGGCTCTCGAGGGGCAGACTCGATGCGACTGCCTCGTATGAAGATAAAGGTGAACGACGCCTCGCTTAAAGAACGAATTGTCGAGCTCGAGGCGGAGGTCGCTCATCTTCAAGCACGATCTGAGTGGAGCAATGTCAAATCTGCTTCTTGCACTCGGGAGGAACGTGATAGAGGGATAACTTTTCACGAGCTCGCGCATCGCTCGCCCCTATTCGACGAAGCCCGGGCGATGCACAAAGTGGGGTGGCCGCTTCGTCGAGCGGAGCATCTGTTGGGGCCACCGTTAGAACGGGCGCAGATATGCCTCTCGGCTCGCCGGCCTAGAGATGAGCGCCGAGGTGGGCGTCGACAGTACAACATTCGTCGCCCCCGGGTGTCTCTCAACCGAAGTGTCCCCGCTCCTAAGAGGCGTTGAAGTAGCTCCTTGTAGTTTTGTACTTTTAGTTTCACAAGTTTTGTATCTCGTTGTACAGATGAGTAGTTGGTCTTGTAATTAGACTCGTTCCTCATACTTTAATTAAATGAAATTTGTTTTTTGCACTTGTGTGTTTTGTTAGCATTTGTAGTTGTCAATGGTTGTAGGAGCAATCTTGAATGGTAGGACGCTTGGTACTTACTCATTCGCGAGTAGCAAAAGTTGCGTCGAACCAAGTGTTGGACTCCGAACTTGTCGTTTAGAGAGCACCAACGGCTGTTGGAGCAATTTCGAATGGTTATCCGCTCTTTACTCGCTCAGAAGCAAGTGGTTGAAGCAGAGTCGAACCAAGTGTTGGACTCCAAGCACGTCGTTCTGAAAATATCAATAGTTGTAGGAGCAATTCCGAATGGTGATCCGCTTCATACTCGCTTAGAAACAAGTAGTTGAAGCGGAGTCGAACCAAGTATTGGACTCCGAGCGTGTTATTTAGAAAGCATCAACAGCTGTAGGAGCAATTCTGAATGGTGATCCGCTTCGTACTCACTTAGAAGCAAGTAGTTGAAGCGGAGTCGGACCAAGTGTTGGACTCCGAGCACGTCGTTCGAATGAAAGAATTTTTTTCTAAGTAGAGTTAGACTACCCCAAAACAGAGAATTTGCTAAGTAAAGCTAGACTACTCAGGAAGTAAAAAACTTGAGAGGTAGAGTTATACTACTCAAAAGATAGAAAAGTTGTGGGGAAAGATTTCTTTTTATTGAAAACAACTGGACGGCCGCTTCTAAGTTGCGAGCTGCCTTTACACTTTGATAAAGAGAAAATACAAGTAAGGAGTTTGGACATGTCTTCTGGAGCTCAATTGGAGAAGTTGCTTGGAGCGGTGTTT
The DNA here is from genome assembly GCA_017893485.1 of Hemerocallis citrina. Lineage (NCBI taxonomy): Eukaryota > Viridiplantae > Streptophyta > Magnoliopsida > Asparagales > Asphodelaceae > Hemerocallis > Hemerocallis citrina. Next base: position 97,686,613 of record CM030368.1, read on the forward strand.
AGACACCCTCTCGGTACTTCATCAAGTGCTCTGCGTTCCATGTCCTCGGTATCTTCCTACCCCCCGGGTCTTTGAGTTGATAAGCTCCTAGGCGAATAACTCTGGAGACCCTATATGGTCCTTCCCAATTGGGTGCCAACTTGCCTCTTTTGCTTGGATCGAAGATCGACAACTTTCTGAGCACTAAGTCACCCTCTTTTAGGTTGGTGGGCTGTACCCTCGTATTGTAAGCCTGAGTGATCCTACAGTGGTAGGTCTCTTGCCGAATCGCGGCTCTCTTACGAACCTCGTCAATGAGGTCTAGGCAGTTGCGAAGCTGGTTCGCATTCTGCGCTTCACTGTAAGCTATGAGTCGAGGTGAAGGTAAGCCCACCTCCAAAGGGATGAGAGCTTCGGATCCGTACGTGAGGTTAAAAGGGGACTCTCCCGTTGGAGCTCTTTTGGTGGTGCGATAGTTTCCAAAGCACATTGGGAAGTTGTTCGACCCATAGCTCCTTAGTGGACTTGTCAAGCCTCTTCTTCAAGCCAGAGAGGATTTGTCGGTTCGCATTCTCTGCTTGGCCATTGGACTGGGGGTGAGCTACCGAGGAGAACCATTGCTGAATGTCGAGGTTGGCACAAAAGTTTCCAAAAGTCGCTCCCATGAACTGAGTCCCATTGTCGGTTACGAGGATGCGAGGTACCCCGAACCGACAGACGATGTTCTTCCAAAAAAACTTCTAGACCTTGTGCTCGGTGATTGTCGAAAGAGGTTCAGCCTCGATCCATTTTGAGAAGTAGTCTATTGCTACCACTAAGAACTTCAGTTGGCCTGGCGCTGGAGGGAAGGGTCTGAGCAAATCCATTCCTCACATTGCGAAGGGAATTGGGCTTGCCAAGGAGGCAAGTTGTGCTTGGGGTCGACGGATTGGGGCGAATTTTTGGCAGGAGTCGCACTGGCAGACGTAATCCTCGGAGTCACTTAGTAGTGTAGGCCAGAAGTAGCCATAGTTCAAGAGTTACAGGGCGAGGGATCTCGCTCCCATGTGCACGCCACATAGATCATCATGGGCCTCCTTAAGGGCGTAGAGCGCTTCCTCTAGGGAGAGGCATCTCAGATAGGGTCGACCGTCTATCTGGGTGTAGGAGCGTTTGTACATGACTCCGTCCACGAGTGTGTACTGCTCGGCTCGTGTCTTGATCCTCCTTGCATATTTCGGATCTTCGGGGAGGACTCTGTCTCGGAGGTACTCGAGTAGGGGCTTCATCCAGTTTTTCCCAAGCGTTAGGGGGTAGGCTTCCATCGGCTCTGGGCCGTCTTCATCAATGCTTGGTCTGAGAAGGACCTCTATCAAGACGGTCCGTTCTAGACCCTGGAGAGACGAAGATGCGAGCTTAGAGAGGGCGTCGGCTTGCGCGTTTTCTTATCGGGGAACCTACTGGAGTTGAACATCTTCGAATAAGGCTAGAAGCTTCCTCACCTTTGCCAAGTATCTGGCCATGCGCTCGTCTCTTGCCTCGTACTCCCCCGACACTTGGTTGACAACCAATTGCGAATCACTAAAGACTCTGATCCGCTTGGCCCCGGCTTTGCAAGCCATGCAGAGCCCCGCTATGAGAGCCTCATACCCTGCCTCGTTGTTTGATGCCGGAAAGTTTAAGCGGAGGGAGTATTGGAGGAAGAAAGCATCTGGGCTGGCTAAGATAACACCAGCCCCACTTCCGTCAGCGCTAGAAGACCCGTCTATATAAACGGTCCAGACGAAGGGGTCGGCCGATGACTCGCAAGGGTCGGGGATGGTGCTCTCCACAATGAATTCGGCCAGAGCTTGATGCCAAGTATCTTGACCTCCTCTTTGATCGCCTGTTGCCGCTCGGGAGCGAACTTCTGCCTCTTCTGTTGGATAGGCTTAACCCCAGAGGTGACGCTCAGATGGTGCATTAAGAGCTCCTCCAAGATCCCTGGCATGTCTGCCGTGGTCCAAGCGAAGAGGTCGTGGTTCTCCCGTATACATCGGGAGATGTCCTGCCTAATTGAGGGGGAGAGAGCCTTGCTGATGCGGAACGTCTTAGTGGCATCTCCTTTGGAGAAGGCCACTTCCTCCAACTCGTCCACTGGCTCGAAGATAGTTTGACTACCCTCCTGGGGAAGCTCGAGGGCTTCCAGGGAGAGGACCGAATCCCCCATCGAAGTTATGTAGCACTTCCGAGCCGCTTCTTGGCTTCCCCTCACTTCTCCCACTCCTGAGGGCGTGGGGAACTTCATCTTCATGTGGTAGGCTGACGGAATAGCTTGGAGCGCGGCAAAACCTGATCGACCCAGGATAACATTATAGGTGGCCTTGACGTCCCCCACCATAAAGTCCATTGGCTCCGTGCGAGTTACCGAGGCCTTTTTCTAGTCGTTACATCGAGTGTTTTAATGCCCTCGATCGTAATCGGGACCCCAGTGAACTCGTGAAGAGTGTAGCCTGCGAGCTTGAGCCGGTCCCTCGACAGTTGGAGGCCTTTGAAGGTCTCCAAGAAAAGGATGTTGACGGAGCTGCCGTTGTCCACCAAGACCCGACGAACGTCGAAGTTTGCCATTTGGAGATTGATGACGAGGGTGTCGCAGTGAGGCGTGCGGATGCCGTCTAAGTCCCTATCGGAGAACGCCACAAGGACTCCTAGGCCTTTTGGGGGAGGATGGCTCTGCACGGAGTTGACCTCCCTAACGAAGGATTTTCAGGAGGAGTTGGAATCTCCCCCCATTGGGCCTCCGTGTATCAGGTGCAAGATGCCATCTACTTCGACCTCCGGAATTCTCCGTGCACTACTCAGTTTGCCTGTTAGCCCCCCTAGGCGGTGGAGGCAGATCTGCTTGGTCCCTTCTCACAAACTAAGTGAGCTGCCCTCCATGAATGAGGGCCTTGATCTCATCCTTCAGGGCCCGACAATCATCAGTTTCGTGCCCGTGGTCCTGGTGGAAACGACACCACTTGTCCTGGTTTCTCTTCTTGTCGGAGGTGTTCATCTTCGAAGGTGGCGACAGGAGACCTTCGTTCCCGATCTCCATCAGGATGGCGGATACACTTGCGTTAAGCAGAGTGAATTTCTCGAAGTGAGGGAGGAGATGCCGCTGACCCCCATTATCCTTCTGGAGCTTCTTAGCTCCTTCTTCTGTGCCCTTCCGCTTATTCCCGGAAGTCGACACCTCAAAGGTAGGGCGGTGGATAGAATCTTCCTCTCGGATGTACTTTTCACTCCGGAGTAGGAGCTCTGAGAAGTCCCGATGGGGCTTCTTGGCATGGGACGCCCTAAGATCCGCATTGAGGACGTTGGACTGGAAGGCAACCGTGGCCACCGAGGGTTCCAAGGAGGCGATGGATCTTGCCTCGGCAGTGAAGCGCTTAACGTAGTCCCTCAATGGTTCGCCCTTCTTTTGGCTGAGGAACAGTAGGGAGGCGCTCGTCTTCTCTGTGCGGTGACTGCTCATGAAGTGCGTGAGAAAGAGACCCTCGAACTGGTCGAAGGAGAAGATAGATGCCGTTGCAAGCCGAGAATACCACTCCCGAGCTGGTCCCTTGAGTGTGGCCGGAAAGGTCTTGCAGAGGAGGACGTCGGATGCATGATGGATCATCATTAGAGTTTTGAAACTCTCAATGTGATCCGCAGGGTCTGTCTCCCCGGTGTAGGTCTCGAAGTGTGGAGGCTTGAATTTGTCGGGGACTGGGGCCTCCATGATGGCGCAGGAGAATAGGGGCCTGCTTGGACGGGAGGTCCCTCGCCCGTCGCTCTTCGTCTCGGTCGAGCTGGCCGAGGTGCCTCTCCATCTCGTGGAGACGGCGGTAGACTGAGTCCTCCCTTCGGTCTTGCCTAGCTGAGCCCTGAGACTCGTTGTCATGTCAATGAAGGCTGGGGCTGCAACGGCGATGGCTCAGAGTAGGTGGTAGACTGACTGAACGATGGGGGTGACTCGGAGTAGGATGCGAACTTCGGGAGCGGCAGTGGTGATTGGGAGAAGGGCGGCATTGGCTCGGAGCTGGCATGGGACTTTGGGAGCGGCGGTGATGGCTCGGAGCTGGCCTGGGACTTCGGGAGCGGTGAGGATGACGAGGACCTGGCCGAGGGCTGGGTGGCTGAGGACCATTGTTGGGGGCGGCGTGGAGCGCCCGCAGGACTGCCTCCTGAAATTGCTGAAACTCCGCCCTTGTGACGGGGGCCTCCTACTCGTGATGGGCTCAAGCTACAGGACGGCCAACCGGGGAGCGGCTTCGTCTTGGGCGATGTAGGGGTGAATCCCTCCGCCTCTGGGGAGAGCTGGACCCTCTGCGATCTGACCAGCATGGTGACCGATCCCTCGGGTGCTCCCGTCGAGGGTCTGCCTCGCGGGTCTGCCTCTCCTCTAGTTGGGTCCGAAGATCGGGCCCTGGCTTGGTTTGACGATTATTGAGCACGTCCTGTAGATCCTTTGGCATGGGAGGACTATGGGAGGCCATAGAATCTGTGGAGACGTTATGGATGGACACCTGAACCTGATGTACGGGTTGCTTGTGGCGGCTTTGCCTAGAGGGCTCACCCACGTATGCCTGGGGCCCTACAGCTGCTGAATAAACTGGGGAGCCTACTGCTCGAGCTACAGGGTCTGCTGGCCGGGTGGAGGGAGATCGTCCTCATGAGAAGAGGTTGTTCTTCGATTGGAGTTTGTGGGCTTCCTCTTGGGAGGCATGGCCAGGAGTAGTTTTGGCTGAAGGAGAAAGGTGGGGTTGCTTGCCGAGTATTTCCCACAGACGGCACCAATCTGTTGCCGCTGAATCTGGTGTGGGAGAAATAGACAAAATTTGTAGGTTTGTAGGAACTCGAACGGGCAGAATCCTACTTCTTCCTTGTTGACAAGTTGACTCCTTGATGCTCCCGTTGACCTGCACAAACGTTCGAAACACCGGGATGGATCCCGGCGACGAATCCTCCGACGCTCTTGTCAATACCAGAAAAAGTGATAGGAAAGAGCTCAAGTGCACAAAGAGTGATCACCTGTGAAAGTAGGAGGTAGGGGGTATTTATAGTCGCCATGGTGATCTCTTTCAGGATAAGAGTGAATCCCTACTTCCCGGTGGAGCTAAATAGGGGTGGTTGTAACCACCTCCTCAAGATGAGGATGAGACAGGATTTCCTCCAATCCTGTTGAGCTGGCCACTAATGGGTTGAGAACCGTTCTCAACTGAACAGATTCGTTCATGGGTTAGCGGGCTTGAAAGGAGAGACCCGATTCCTAATTTGGACCCGTCTGTAGGTGAAATTACCATCTTGCCCCTTGCGACTTTAAGATTCGTGCCCACTTTGAACGGTTCCGATTTAACCCCATTTTAGCCATATCAATGAATTATAGAGAATTCTTTCTACTTTCTAAATTTCCTGACAGATCTCAGTTTCGATTTATGAGTTTCGAGTTATGACTATTTTACTACAGATGTGTTTAAAATTCCAGATCTAGTTTTATATGAATTCTGTATGGTAATTTATTTTTCTACTAATGTTAAAGATAATATTTTGATCCAATATTTTGCTGGTTACAACTAGACTAGATTGGGATTAACCCCTATTTTTTGTGGATTTAATTGCTAGCATTTATGAACTATGCTATCCTTGTAAACAACTACTATACATGCAGAATTTTCATACTGTTAAGTAAAGAAACATAATTTCGACCTAATTTTGTTTACTGTGAATAAAAACTTTGTGAATATGAATTATATCCTACTGTATCTATTTTATCACCCTTTTAACGGATCTGGATTTCGATTTATATTTTGTGAGATATCGCTGTTTTAGTACTGCAGTGTTTATGATTTCAGATTTACAAAATTTTTGTATCTTGCTGCTTTCTAATTTTACTTGACTATTCTATCTATGTTGGAATATTATTAAACTTTATTTTCTGATACTAAACATACCAGGGAATATTCCAGATTTTTCTTGGATTTAATTAGTAAGTTTTGATGCCATTTTTCTGTTTATGAAGACAAACTTCTGATTTCTCGCTGAACACGTTTTCTGGATACAAATCTATTTTGAGACTTATTTTTGTGAAATATCATATGACTTATATATATTTACTGGATTCGGCTGAGAGTCAATTTTCCAGGTTTTCTGACGGATCTAGATTTGCACTTTTGTAGCAACGGTAATTCTAGATTTATTGCAGTACTGTCTTGCTGTCCTAAACTAGAATTTTTATTGTTCTATCATTTTATGTATTTTTTTCACCTGTACATATTTATCTTTCAACCTGAACCTGTTACTTGCTCATGCCGTGTTATTCTTGCCCTGTTTTATGCACACATATGTCTGTTTGATAATAATAACAAATAATCAAGCTGGGGTTAAGGGAAAGACCTAAGTAGTGGACAATATAGGTATATGTACTCAGAAGGGGGCCCGTGTTTCCATTTTATATTTGATTCATGTTGATATATGAACCTGTTGATGCATGTACTTGTTTGTTCGTGTACATGTTACATGTTGATGCATGGACCTGTTGGTTCGTGTATCTGTTACCAGTTAATGCATGGACCTGTTGGGTCGTGTACCTGTTACCTGTTTGATTCATGAACCTATTGATGCATGAATTAGTTCGTTCGTGTACATGTCTGATTCATGAACCTGTTCTTGCTATCTGTTACCTGACGCCTAAGTACACGGCTTATAGAAACCCACCACTAGGCCTAAACGAAATTCGCATGTATGTAGCAACCATGTGGTAAAAGTTTGGGATGCATGAAGTGCTACCTAGATAGTAATAAATACAAGACTTGACATGACATAATACCTGTTACCTGATTACCTGTTATATGCTTACTTGATACATAATTACCTGTACACGCTACTTGACACCTGTTACATATTTACCTGCTAGCATGATACCCGTTACTTGTTACAAGTTATATACACCTGTTATCTCACCACATTACTTGATTCTGTTCATGATTCATGTTAGTTGTTCTATTTTGTTGCCATGTCTATTCCATGTTATGTTGGTTATCTTTCCCATGTACTTGTGCCTGCACTACAAGCGGCCCGTAATTTGCATTGACAGGAGTTTTGTTTTCTTATCCTCTTTCTGCAATTTGTTAAATTGCAGATTTTAGAGATCAGCTGCCAGATGGAGTAGGTGATCTGAGATTCTAGTCCTGGAGTTCTTGCTACTATTATTATTATTTCATCTTGCTTATTTGAATAAATGTATTTGTTACTTGGATTATTTTGTATTGGGCTTTGTGTCCCAGACTTGTGTTTTGTTCCAGACATGATTATTTGAAATTCAGTATCCTAGTTTCTTATTCCAAGTAATCTTGTTGACTATATTGATTCAGTTATGCATGCGTGGTTGACTTCTCTTGCTTCCTACTCTGATTATTCCTGTGAAATGTTGTAAAGATCCTGACAGCTTATGGATGATGAAAATCATTCGCTGGGTTTAGTCCCGTATCCATATTCCGTATTCTCTTTTGGGAAGCAGAGCGTGACATATGGTATACTTGATGTCCAAGCAACATGGTATAGGCGAGTTATACTACATCGAACCCATCAAACATACAAGATCATACAATACCTCATAATTCACAAACACATGCATGTATGCAAGAATTGATCATCCCAAAGTTATTTCATGTCGTGTGTGTAAAGTGACAACTATGGGCAGGTCAACACATAGAGAAAATATATAACAGGGGTTTTGCACAATAATTGTCTCTAGAACACAACTACGCTACAGACAGTATTTAATACTTGTATTACACAACAAAAAGAATACAAGTTATTTGCCTTATAATGACGACTGATTTGATAGAAAAAAGAGAATAACAGGAATAGATTCCTGGGCGACGAACCACGAATGAAGAATACGAAAACACTTGCGAGCTACGTCCAAACAAACAGTACACAGGAAGATCAACTCATCCAACTCCATCCTCTACACAAAACAGCAAACTTACAACCAACACCCACAACTCCAACCAACACACACCAAGAAGAAGAACCCCAACTCTGCCTTCTCTTCAACTGCGACAGAGAGAGAAAGAGAGAGAACACAGTGGGGGGAACGACGACTGGCACGATTGGCGGTGGCCAAGGGGACAGCCGACGGGGACAACGACGGGGACAGGTGGTGGCACACGAAGTTGTTGTTGCTGATGTTCTGTCGTCGAGGAAAACACAGCGCGGTTGTGTCATCGGAGGGAAGACGAGCACAGGGAGACTGTCGTGGCCGGGCTTCACTGGCATTGGGCTGAACAGCATAGGGAGGCGCTGCTGTTGGCTTATGGGAGGAGAAGGGAAGTTGGGGGAGGTCACTGGTTGAGGGTGGTCGGGATGTCACAAGGGCGCACAGGGCGAAGAGGGGGAGAGATCGGGGGTGGGTAGAGATCGGAATAGCACAGGCTAGGAGGTCGGGGTGAAGTAGTGTATGCGGTGGATGAGGATAATAGGCGGCTAGGTTAGATGAAACACAGTGAGATGAACAGGGCTTATATATATATATATATATATATATATATATATATATATATATATATATATATATATAGGAGAAGGTTCGGGTGAGAACCATGTCCTGGGGTGAGAACCGAAGGGCCTATCACAGCCATTCATCTGTGTAATCTTAACGGTCAAGATTTTTTAAAATTAAACAATAAGATTAATTAATTTTTGCATTAAGATGTCAATCCCTTTAATTAAGGAATGGGGACCGCGTAATAAAAGGAATGAAAAATCACAGATTATTAGGCAACATATATTGCCTTTTTTATTTTATTTAAAAGGAATGTAGATCACAGATTATTAGGCAACATATATTGCCTTTCTTGTTTTATTTTCAGCCGAACCATAATCTTCATCAGGATGAACAACATTTGTTTCTACGTACAATGTTGCTAAATATGAAATTTTTGTTGCTACGTACAATGCAGTTAGTTGCTATTCAAAAAACATTCAGTTGCTATATGGAAACTGACAGCATGTACAACATAAGTTTGCAAATTGATAAACAAACAATATATATATATATATATATATATATATATATATATATATATATATTCCTGCTAAAATATGCACTAGTTGTATCTACTTACAATACAGTCAGTTGCTATATAGTGAAAGAATTGGTGAAGGAACGAATTGGTGATGATTCTGCAGTTGCTATTAATTTGGGATACAAAATCTTTCTCGAATAGCAACTATAATAATTATAAATAGCAACTGAAATAATTATACAGCAATACCTGACCACTTAAACAGCAACTGTAATAATTATAAATAGCAACTGTAATAAACAGTAACTGTAAGGAACGAAATGGTGAATGATTCTGCAGTTGCTATTAATTTGGAAAACAAAATCTTCTCCAATATTTTACGGGAATAAATTATTTCTCTCTCCAGTTTAACCAAATTTGCCTTAACCGTCGCACACAAAAAAAGGCAATTTATAATTATTCCTTTTATTTCGTGACCAACATCCCTTAATTAAAGGGATTCCCATCTTAATGCAAATATTAATTAATCTTATTGTTTAATTGAAAAAAATCTTGACCGTTAAGATTAAGCATATGAGTGGTTGGGAGAGGCCCTTAGGTTCTCACCCCAGGGTTGGTTCTCACCCGAACCGACCCCTATATATATATATATATATATATATATAGGTAGTTAGGGTTTATGTGGGGGTAACGGGTAGGGAAGTAAACGGGTATTGGGTTTGGGCTGTTATTGGGTATTGGTTGGTAATGGGTTATAGGATTTTAAAACCAATAAGAGGTAGGAAAAATATATAAATAAAAATAGGATTCTTTTAATATAAAATCAAAAGGTAATAACAATAAAAATAATAATACTAATAGTAGTAAAAATAACAATAATACTAATAATAGCAGAAATGATAATAATAATAATAATAATAATAATAATAATAATAATAATAATAATAATAATAACAAGAATAATAAGGTTAGTATTACGATATAAAAATTCATTGGAAAAAAAAAAATAGCTACAATTAAAATTATTGATTATGAACAGACTTTAATAGGAGATCCAACAATACATTTTATCAAAAGAATTTGAAAGAGAAAAAAAATAATTTACAAAAATTTTAAATAAAGAAAATACACAGAAAATATATATTTGCGGAAATAGGGATTACATTCCATACTTGAATTGTCAATTCTTATTGCTTTCCTGGTTATAACTTGTTTCCTTTTCCTATCTTGCTTTTTACTACTTGCGACCCGTAACTTGCTCTAATGGGTACCATCTATCTTTCTTTGCGTTAATGTTATACTAGTACAACGATGGGATACTGAAGAAACTTGGCGAACTACTTACTGGATTGTTTATTCTCATACTTATTGTAAGTTCTTGTATCTCAGATATTGGTTATTGTATTACATTCTTGTTCCTGTGATTATTATTGTATTGTTGAGCTTGATGGTATTGTACAACTTATGGATGATATGAGTTGGTATACTTATATCATTCGCTAGGACTCAGTTGCATGCCCGTGTTTCCATATAATGGGAAGCGGGGCGTGACAGATTTTAACTTTAATTAGATCAAAATCTCATTTCAATCTCGGGCAGACAGCATGCAAAGTTACAACATTGAAATAAATAGCGATTGAAACCCTAACAACATATAGTCTTTGGATTAGAGTTTAACATACATCCAAATATAGTAGTTATGGTTGAAATCTACTATTTTCATAGGAAAAATATTATTTCTTCGATATTGCACATAAGATTAATATTCACATCTTTATATCACACCACAATCAAATAGCATCAAGACCCATCATGAATTCTTATACTACGCATCTTTATCATGTGTCTGTGTAATGCATGGAATAACGATGGGTATTCAAGATCACAATACAAGCATAGAATTAACAAGTATTGATTAGGCTAGCACATACTAATGGATCACGATCAATCAACACGACGGAAAGGAACGAGGTTGTAACACGATGAATTAACTAAAGTCTACTTGCGGGATTCAAAGCAAAGCTTGTACAGGAACAAAAGAGTGTACAAGAGAATACTTGCGTTATAGATGTGATTCCAAATATGAAAGAATAACGAGAACGAGAGTTCCGATGGTAACACACGGTGGTGCAACGACGAGCGAGGCACAGGAAACACACAGCGTACACAAACAGGGATAATGGCAATACTGGTAAGAGACGGCGAATTTGGCAAGCGACAGCAACAACCAACAGAGACAACGACAACACATCGTGAGGCAGTAAGGGTGACAAAGACTTTGGCGCTGCGATGGACTGGACAACAAGGGGGTGTTGTGGCAGTCGACTGCGTGAAGAAGAATCACAATGGTGGGGGCTTGGGTGCGGTCGAAGGTGGTTGCAGGGGTGCGGAGCGACAGTTGACAAGGGGATGTAGTGGTGGATTGGTTCAGCAATGGCGAGGGGCTGAGGTGGTGGAGCACATGCAGTTGTGGAATGAATGGGAGATGCTGTGGGTTGTTGATGATTGGAATGAACACAGGGTCGACAGCAGGGGTAGTAGTAAGAGGCGAGGAGGATAGGCGGGGCTAGCAATGGCGAGGGCTGACGACGACGGGGGTTCGACAGTACTGTAATCGGTGGATGAGGTCAAGGCGATGAAGGACAGGGTGGCGAGGTGATGGGTGTTGGCGACGATGGGGCTCAGTGGTGCAAGTTAGTCGCGGCTGCTGGCGGTAGGGGCGACTGTCGATGGGGCAGTTGGGGTGACGCAGGGAAGGTGGTGGTTAGGTTTTGGGTGATCAGAAAAGAAGAAGAAGAAGGATGATTAGTAGTGGATTTAGATTATGAGATAGTTAGAGATAATGGGAATGATTAGTGGGGGAGATAAGGAGATAATTACGGAGTTAGTTAAGAGATTAGTAGGGTATGGGATAGTTATGCAGTTAGTAGGGATTTTGGGTAGGATTTAGATAGGGGGTTAACGGGTTTGAGTTATGGACCAATAGGATTTGTTTAAAAGTGTGGGCTTGGATTAACGGGCTCGAATTCAATTAAGAAATTAACAATAGGATGACATTGAGTTTCAAATAAAAATAATAAAAATAATAAATCCAATAATATTGGTTGGGCTTCACAAAAAGAGATCAAACAATAATAACAATAGTATGGATTAAAATTGGGTTTTGACAAAATAATAGATAATCAAGAGAAATATTGTAGAATGGAATATGATTTGTGTTTGGTTTTGGACCGGGCTTTGAAAAGTTAACAAATAATCCGAAGAGAAGGAATAGGATTTTGCCAAAATATAAAATCAGGTGAAAAGAAACATAAGATTGTAGAATAAAATAGGATTTTGGGTTCAAGAGAATAAAAGAATTTATATACGGGCTTGGGATCAGTCAAATATGAGATGTACATAACAAAATTTAAAGAAACAATTTATAAGAAAATTGGAATACAAAAATACGAAGAAAAAAGAAATGAAAATCCGTATAAACGGAAACAGGGGTTAGACTAATAGTTTCGAAACTGGCCGATAATAGCAAATATTTTCAAAAAGTGGCCTATTACGGCAAAAAAATTGTGTTTCTTTATTTGTGATTGCAATTTGTGTGTGGGTGTTTGTTGTTTGATTGTTAGTGGGGTTTGTATTTATGATTTAAATTATTGAAGGAGGATTTTTTAGTAAAGTCATGGCTTCCAATTTGCTAGATAGCAGTTGTCCTGGATTTTGTGGGTTGATATAAATTATTCACTTCGATGAAACTGTTACGATTCTGATCCAACCCGATGGTGGATCATCGCAATTTTCATCATTGCCGGCAGTGAAAACCATGATTCGATCACAAGAACAACAAAAAAAGAACAATGAAGTAAAAGAAGCTAAGAAATATCAATTCATATTCATTCATATCCTCATTCTTCCATTACAACCACATATATAAAGAGGAGGAAGAGAATGAGCAGGCTTGCAGCTATTGGCCTGTGTTGATACGTAACACCTGCAACACGCGGGATTACAAAGAATGAAATAGGCACAACAATTACCAACTGATTTCATTGTAGCAAGGGAGCCCACTGCTCATGAGTTCTCCACGCATAAGCGAACACGTGTTACGTGCTTCTCCCGTGAGAATCAAATGAGGGGTCTTATTACAAAACACACCTACACTTTTGCACTTAAACCCAACAAAGAAAGAAATTATCATAGGAACTGATACGTGAAGAAATGGACTGATACGCAAGAAACAGTTGAAAAGAGATATAGCCTAGTGGACTGTATCATTCCTCCCTGCTTGAAATAGACCTTCCATAACACTGAGAAAGTTAGGGAAGAGACTATTGATATCCCAGAACTCCTGCCCAGTTTGGGCTTTGGGTGATTCAACAGGGAAGTACTTAATGCCGATATCGTCACCAACCTTGCTAAATATCACTAAGGTTTTCCTAAGGACTTCTCTGATATGGGAAGCAGAGATGTAGATTTGAGCTCGGGCTAGGAGAAGAGGTGTAGCAGGGAATGCAACAATCACAACATCAACATTTTGTTGCAGACACTTTCAAGAGAAGACTGGGATTTTTGCCGGATTATAAAGCATTATAGGCATAACTGGAGAATCATCGTCCCCAAGTACTTAAAATCCCATATTCTGAAGTTTCGATATGAAGAATTTACTGTTCTCGCGAATTTACACAAGCATCCAAGCCTCTATTGGAACCATCTTCACCAAGAATAACTTTAATTGCAAATATGACTTGTTGTACGACAGGTGGTGACATGAAAGTTTTTTTTTGAGGTAAAGGTGGAATAAGGCCACCCTGTTTCATTAATAAGCAGTTAATAAAACAACCCCGGCATACCGGAAGAAAACAACAGTACAAAACAAAAGTACAATGCAGAAAGAAAATGCAAGAAAACAAACATACACCCCCAACAAGCCCTGGGGGATGGGACAAACTACTCAAACATCAATCTTCCCGACTGTACAGTAGGCGGAAACAAAAAAACACTAGTTGGCATAAGCACTGTCGTGACTGGTGAAGCCAGTCCCTCAGTCCAGCGTCGAACCGATCTCTACCTCCTCATCATCAAACTCCTCTACCTGGAATGCTCTGGCTATCCTTCCTCTTGCCCCCGTGGCCGCAGCTGTAGCCCAAAAAGAGATAAGATGCATGATGTGAGACAGGTTACCAGAAATACTATTACATGTAGCACGAAAATAAAAATTATTTCTGTCAAGCCATAACACCCATGTTGTTGCCGCTATTGCGATGTACCACGCATCCTTCATATCATGGCGAATCGTTGCAAATTTGGGGCCAATCCACAAATCCTCATATACGTAGGGGTAGTCGCCTGTTCCTAAGGCTCGGAGTATCTCAACCATAGTTGCCTTACTTCTGGGGCAATGGATGAAAAGGTGATTTAGATCTTCCACATGTACATCGCAGAAACCACAGTTGGTCGCCACCTGTGGTTGTCTCTTGGCCAGGTTTTGCCTCATGAGGATAGCATTATTGAGCACTAGCCATAAGAACACTCTGACTTTAAGGGGAGTTTTCGCCTTCCATAATACCTGTGCCTAGCTGGGTCTGCATCCTCGAAAGTGGATCCGATGATACAGAGATCTCACCGAGAAAGCTCCCTTGCTCTGAGTCCCCATCGCTTCTGGTCTAGGCCTTGAGTGAACCTTGTGCCTGCCCGTGTGATGTGTGCTTGCATGTCAAGCAATTGCTGTTGTAAATTTGGGGTTAGCGTTCCTCGGAACGCTGGCTTCCAGCCTCCCCTTTTCCATCCTTCGGCAACAGACAAATTCAGTCGACTCGACCTCTCGTACAGTTCTGGGAATGTTTCCTTCAGGGTATGGGCTCCACACCACCTATCCCACCAAAATCTGGTGGACCGACAATTGCCGATATTCGACGAAACAGCCGAGTTGAAGGGGCCGCTAGCCTTGGCAATTCCTTTCCAGAGTCGCGAAACATTAGCTCCTACTCGGAAGCCGAGGTTTCTTGTGCCTTTTCCCCTGAAATAAGGTTGGATGAAGTCCTGTCAACCTTCCCCACTGTTGTGGAATACCTTCCACCACCACTTCCCCAGCAGGGCAAGGTTCATATCTCTGAGGTCGATGATGCCTAGCCCTCCATGCTTCTTCTTCATGCAAGCGATACTCCATTTGATGAGGTGGTAACCTCCTTTATCCGAGTCTGTCCCCTTCCAAAGGAATCGTTTTCGAATTCGGTCAATCCTTTGGATCACCCACCTTGGAAGTTCGAAAAATGACATGTAGTAGATTGGCAGGTTAGACAACACTGAGTTGATGAATACCACTCTGCCCCCGAGAGACAGCGATTTACCTTTCCAACCCGACAGTCTGTCCTCCACCCTGTCAATGATAGGCAACCAGTCTGCTTTAGATAATTTCCCTGATCTGAGTGGTAGCCCCAGGTATTTGATAAGGAAGCCACTCGTCGTACTGTTCAAGATAGTAGCATGTACCCCTGCTTCATCATCGGATAGGAAAATTGGAGTCAGCGCACTCTTGTTAAAATTAATCATGAGGCCTGACCAGACCTCAAAACAGTACAGGGTCCCTTTAAAGCAGGCAGTTTCTCGTCTAGACCCATTACCAAAGAGTAGGGTATCATCTGCGTAGTGCAGGATCGTACACCGTTTAGTAGATGCCGAACAGGCCACTGGCGTGATCCAACATTTTTCCTGGCAATTCTCGAGCATAACCCTCAAGACATCCGCTACGATAGTAAACAGGAGCGGCAATAGCGGGTCCCCTTGTCTGAGGCCCTTCCTACAAAGGAACGGCTGCCCCGACCTACCATTCACTGATATAGCCGTTTTGCTAGTCTGCAAGCACTGCCTGATCCAGCAGATCCATTTATTCTGAAAGCCCCTACCCCTGAGAGCTTCCAGCAAGTACTCCCAATCGACCGAGTCATAGGCTTTCTCAAAGTCCAGCTTAAGCAGAAAGCTCTTCGAATTGGTTGTATGGTAGCAGTGAATAACTTGTTCTGCCGTTGCCACACAATCTAGGATATTTTTGCCCTTAATGAAGCCCGATTGAGATTTGTTAATAAGGTTGTCCATAATATCCCCCAGGCGGATAGCTAGAATTTTTGTAATAATCTTCGCCGAGCAATTTATGAGGCTGATCGGCCTAAAATTGCCCACTTTCAACGCCTCTTCCCATTTGGGAATCAGGACAACATCCGCAAAATCGAACATACCCAATCTGAGCTTATTGTTAAAAAAGTCTTACAGTAGTGCCATATAGTCCCCTTTAGTGGTGACATGAAAGTTGCGTAAAGATGCCCAGGACTTGAGTATTTCAAGTATTGGATTATCTGCTTTGATGCGGCAATATAGCCTCCACAAGATCTGAATGATTTAGTAAATGTTCCCATCATGATATCAACATCTGCATGATCTAAACCAAGAAGCTTACAAACACCTCGTCCTGATTTCCCAATTGCGCTGATGTTGTGGGCCTCATCTAAGTAGGTGTATTTTTTGCAAACTGCTATAATCTTTGGCAGTTTTCAAAGCCCGCCCTCCATACTGTAAATTCTGTCAAGAATAACAATTATTTTCTTCCAGGGTCTATGTGTTCGAGGTTCTCCCTTAGCAATCTGCTCCCTTAGCACCTCCTCCAAGTGCCCTCATTGTTGCACCTGATCCTCGAGCACCATTGACAATTGAGTTATGGTTCAAAGAATCACTAATGATCAACCCTCCCTTTGCCGCATCAGATTGACTAAGCACAAGAGCAATTTTCTTCAAAATTTCTTCAGCCTTTTGAACTGCTCTCTTCACACCCTTTGCAGCATCAGTAAGAACAAGTTCTGCTCCAAGAGCATTGTACTTAGCAGTTGTTGCCTGCTTTAGTGCAAGAGCAGTGTCCCCAAAGCATGAAAATATAGGAAGTTTTATAGATCGATAAGGCACGACATTTGAGAAATCCTTCAAAAGACTAGTCATGATACCATCCCAATAAGGAGGAACCTTGTAATCTAAAGCACGACAAATGTCTCCAACTAATACAGAACAGACTTGATATCCCTCAGATTTTGGCAAACCCATCGTTAGATACTTATAGAACTCATCGATGTACTTGGTAAATTCTACACCATAGTTCAGCAGTGTCTCAATAACATAATTCTTGGGAAACTCTTACAAATAAAGCGAGAACGAATGGTAGCAAAAATCAGCAAAATCTCTAACCATTGTACAGCTCCTTTTGATTGTACCTTATGTACCATCCACAAAGCTATGGAAAAACTTCTTTGCTTCACTGCTTTGGTGGAAAGCTTCGAAAGTAGACACCCACGGTGCGAAGAATCCATAGCCAACTCCAACTAGGCCACTGCTAGAGATTCCAAGACCAACCAAGGTCCAAATAGAATAAGAACATCAAATAGAAGTGCAAACTAAGAGCAGCATTGATTCGATTGGTCTTGATCCCAGCAGCAGCCAATTGCTTCCAAATAGAAGACCTGAAATCTATAGCAACCGAAGAAGAATTTGATCGAACACATGGTGGACTGTTGGAGTTTGAGGAAATAGAGTTGAAGATTTGTGAGGAAGAAGCACCGAAAACATATCGGTTGCATTCAGTAGCGTCGGAGGTGATAGGGAGGGTCGGGGAAGTCATGTGGAAGGAGAATGAAGGAAGGGGATGCAGGTTCCGCTTGGAGGTTTAAGTGATAGACGTTGGAGATGAGAGGGTGCACCTCGTGAATGGAGAAACCAACGGACAAAGGTCTGCTAGGGTTGAAAAGGAAGTCACCATTAATGGAGTACTGGTGTTTTAGGGATGATGATGACGATTGTTAATTTGGTAATTTTACTCGGAAACGGAATACGAAGCAGGAGGTGGGAGAAGGCGTTTGCGAAGGGCGATCTTGATGCAGGGCTAACACTGGGGGCGGCCAGCGGGGAGACAGAGTAGGAGGGTCTTGACAGTGGGAAGGGCGGTGGAGCCCAGGTTGAGATCAGGGAGGTCACGGAGGGGGTTTGCAGTAAGGGGTAGGTTGAGGTCGTAGATCTGGAAGGAGCCGTCGGCGATGGCGGCGAGGGCGAGGGCGAGGGAGTTGTGGGATTTGGAGATGCAGTAGTCGTAGATGCCGTCAGTGGCATCGAAGGAGATGGAGTTAAGGATTGGAGAGGCTAGCGAAGTCAGAGGCGGCGATTGAGGAGGAAGACGACGACGAGAATATGGGAGAAGAGAAGGGGTCTTTGAAATCGAAAGACAAGAGGAAGGGATTAGGATTAGGGTTTGAGTTGGGATGATAATCATCGATGAAGTCGCCGCTGCAGTGAAGGCAGAGAAGGTCATAGGAACAGGAGTGGCAATGGACGAAGGGGATGTGGAAGTTAGGGTTTGGGATTGGGAGATGAAGAGGACGACGAGGAGCATGCAGGTGGAGACGAGGGTGATGATGCGGCCTTTGGCCATGGCGGATTTGAGAGAGATATTTGGGGCTAGGATTTTGGATGTGTTTGGTAGTGAGTGGCGGAGGTGGGAAGAAGATGGATTTGGCGAGAAAGAGGAGAGAGTGGGATCGAGCTGTGGAGGTACTAGCGGTGAGGATAAGGATGAGGGGGAGGATCTCGTCGGAAATGGCGGCGTCGGGATCGGGTTTGATGACAACAGAGGTGGGAGAGATGGTTCTGATACCATTGTTACAATCCCAATCGAACCCGGTGGTGGATCATCACAGCTTTCATCATTGCCAGCGGTGGCAACCATGATTCGATCACAAGAACAACAAAAAAGAACAAAGAAGAAGAGGATGCTAAGAAATATCGATTCATATTCATTCACATCCTCATTCTTCTATTACATCCACATATATAAAAAGGAGGAAGAGAAGGAGGAGGCCTGCAGCTATTGGCCAACCGCATGTTGACACGTAACACGTGTAATATGCAGGATTACAAGAAAAAGAAATAAGCATAGCAACTACCAACTGATTTCAGAATTTTTTGCAGTGCTAGGCTACTTTTTGAAACTTTTTGTGATTTTAGGCCACATCCCAAACTATTAGCATGGCTAGGAAGTGCCATGTTAGCAGCGGCCGCTATTGAAAATAACGGCCTCTTCACAACAACCAACACATTGGACTTCCACACTTGGCAGATATGTATAATTGCAAACCACTTGGAGTAACTGAGGTCGCTATTGTCAATAGCGACCTTGTATACCTAAGGTCGCTATTCCCAATAGCGACCACAGGTTGACCCAGTCGCTTTTAGGCCCACTTGAGGTCGCTATTGGGAATAGCGACCTTAGTTAGACGATGCCGCTATAGACAATAGCGGCCTCAGTTATACCAAGTAGTTTGCAATTATACAAATCTGCCAAGTGTGAGAGTCCTATGTGTTGGTTGCTATGAAGAGGCCGCTCCCAATAACAGCCGCTGCTGACGTGGCACTTGCTAGCCAAAAGTGCTAATAGTTTGTCAACAGGCCTAAAATCGCAAAAAGTTTCAAAAAGTAGCCTAGTACTGCAAAAGACTTCTGATTTCACCGTAGCAAGGGGGCCCACTACTCGAGAGTTCTTCACTTATAGGAAAACACATGCTACGTGCTTCTTCCGTGAGAATCAAATAAGGGGTCTTATTACAAAACGCACCTACTCTTTTGCACTTAAACCCAACAAGAAAGAAATTATCCTAGGGACTGATACATGACTAAATTGACTGATACACAATAAATAGTTGAGAAGAGATATAGCCTAGAAGACTGTCTCTGAAACTGGTGGTTATTTCCAAAATTCATTTAGTGGCAGACGGGGCATTTTAATGGCAGATTGAGCCTGTCGGACTTGAGGGAGGACCCTCCTGTTAGATCTACAATGCTAAAACATAGAATTTTGCGATTATTTTCGTTTTACTAACGACTGAATGAAAAACAGAATTCAATATATTCAATAAAAGAGCGATGGTTTTGAGATTAGGATGTGGCTTGTCAAAGGGAGATGCATTGTAAATGTCCTAAGAAGGCTATTGTCGTCCCTTGTGCAAAGGTTTGTTGGCAGGATACATTATTTAGCGGTGCAACTTGCCATTCGTGCAACTGTCTCCTCTAGGTACAAATTAGAGGACAATCGGAAGACTCATGCCAACTCCTTATGATGCTCAACGATATTGATAGAAAGAAGAAAAGAGTGTAGAGATTTAGGGTATATTACTTTGCTTGTAGTTGTGTATTCATATGAATTTGGAGCTCCCCTATTTATAACAAGTTGACAAGAATTTGCATGCTCCTAGCTTTGGTAGGCATCTCTTTATTGTGCACGCGGCTGCATGTGCATGTGCACAATTAGTACTAGATTGTTGTGTTTCATTTCTTATTTTCAACTTGTTTTTCTTTTATGTGTGCAAAATTTCCTGTCATATTTGCACCCACTAGTTGCAGCACCCACTACAAAATGCACGGGCTATAGCAGCGCTTTTACAAGGCTATAGCGGCGTCTTTTGGCGCCGTTATAGCCCATAATGGTGCTTTTGAAATTGCTGCTGAAAATGCCGTTACAGTGTGCGTCATTATAGCTATATGGGCTAGCACGACGTTTACCGAAGCCACCGCTATAGGGGGTCCATCTATAACGGTGTTGCGAAATCGCCGTTATAGGTGCATTTTCGTTTCCTGGTTTAAAAAAAAAAAAGAGCTATAGCGGCGTTCCAAAAGCGCCGCGATAGATTGTACTGAATATTAGCTAGCGTCATGGTATTTAAATCAGTACCCTACCGCGGCGCTTGCCAAGCGCCGCAATAGGTACCGTATAGCGGCGTTTCTGGGTAAACGCCGCTATAGGTCTGCTTTTTTTTCTTTTTCATTATAAAATTTTCAATTGAAAGAACCAGTAATTAATCGCATATTACAAATACATATAATTATATTAAATTTAAATGCTTAAATCTTAAAATCAGTAATAACATCATAATCAACAACCAAAAGTTACACATCGCAAAAAACAACTCAATAGAATACAAAATATGTAACAAATATAAACTGTCATACAACGAGTGTCAAATGTATATATTGTACAACACTTAGTTATTGCAAAACATAGATATAAATCCTACAAAACATTTAAAAAAAGTCCAAATCCGACAAACTACACGGGGGAGTCTCCGCGTGTGGCCCGGTGTTGCTTCCAATTCCATCGTTATTTTGCCCTAGTGTATGTGTGTGACTGGAAACCGATGGAATACGCTGGCCCTGTAGAAAAACATAAATATTTCATCATCAATTTGTCAAACAAAAAAAGAAAAAAAACACAAATTGGTTGACAATAAGCCTCCTAGCAGGTACACTTTCTTTCTTCAAGGAAGCACACAATCTTGATGACTCACTAATTGCCATAACCTAGCAAGCACATTAAGTTATACACAAAATTTCTCTTTCTTTGGTCTTAAATATGATCAAAATTTGTCTTTCTTTTCCTGATCATAATACTTTTCTAATCAAAATTTGTCTTTCTTTCGTTAGTTGATTGAATTGGTATTGATATATTGTCAAAGAATAGGATATTAATCTGAAGAACTGCCTTTTCTTATTGCAGGTCCTCTACATATTTTTAAAAAATCATACACGAAATAAATAAATAAATAAATAAATAAATAAATAAATAAATATATATATATATATATATATATATATATATATATATATATATAAGAGAAATATCAAAGTAGAGGATTCAAAATGTCAACTCCTTCTGTTATTACCTAAAGACGCAATGCACAAAAAGGCATCATCGACACTACGGTACCTTTTGATTCGGTTAGAACAGCAGTTCACAGATTTGGGGGAAGTGTTGATTGGAAGGCTAATAGAACCTTATCTTTTCAGGTATTATTTCTAAATTTCATCAATCATCAGTAAAATCCATTGATATATATTATGAAAGAGTAAATATAATTGGGGAAACTCTAGGGCAAAAAATCAATAATCAAACAAATCAAGTAAAAAAAATTAATATACTCTAGGATTAAAAAAAAAATTAAAAGAAAAAATCAACAAATCAAGTCCAACAACCAGGACAATGATAGTAAACAGATCATCAACATTAACATATGAAAAATATCGGTAGTATCATGTATAAGAGGCAAAAATTGATATTTATCAGTTACTAATTGACTTAGAAAATCATATAGGGAGATATTTGGCAGCATTTTTACAATTACAGGATATTAGAAACAATCATTTCAACCAATATAACATCAATTAAGAAAGCCTCTGGTTGTAAATGTTGGAAACAACCAAGCAGAGTTCTGATTAGTGAAGAGATAAACAGAGTTCTAATTGGTCAGTTTTAGGTAGATCATCAGCTTTAGGTAGATCATCAGCTTATACTCTCCCAGTTCCAAAATGTATGTCATTCTAGGTTTTTCTACTCACATATTAGTAAACAACCTCAACTATTGTAAAAGAAACAAACTTTTTTTTCTTTCTAATTAAAGCTATTATATGATATACTCATAGTAAATTCCTCTCTATAATTATAGTTATTAAATGATGTACTCATAGAACCTCAAGGGTATACTTGGTACTCGAGTAAAACATTCAATTCATTTAAACATTAGAAAATTTTAAGACATTCTCTTCGAAACCTAAAGCAACAGTTTGGCACAAAAAGAAGACTAAAATGACAAACACTTTGGGACGGAGGGAGTAATGAAGATTAAGAATAGTTTTAATAAATGCACAACAAGATTACATCATTCAATTAAAAAACTAATAGCTCAAAATTGCAGATATTGATTTTCGAGTGAAGTAGATTAGGTGGATCAAGAAAATGGAGATTGCAAGTACATGACCTGCTATCATTCAGGAAAATTAACTAATTAAAACATACACTATTAGACATTATTTAGCAGCAAGATGGATAGGTACAAAAAGAGGATGAGTTGAAGAGGCATATAAACATGACGATATCTTCTCTTGCAAAAAATTCATATTTAAGCCATGGGGCATCCCTAAAATAAAATACATATCTGGGCAGTTCATTTATTTAATATAAAGAATTTGACAAACTAATGAAAAATATGAAGTTCATCCAATAGCAACCAAAATTTGAATCATGAAAAGTTCATATAGATGGAAATTGGTTATGCATACATATAGGATGAAGTCAGCATAAAGCACAATAGAGGTTATATTGGAAATTTTAAGGCTAATTAGTATTCATGATGATTGCTGCTTGCCAATATGAAGTCAAGTGTCTTCACAAAGTGGATTCAAAATAGGGTTCATATTTTCAATATTTTTTTTCGAGGATTACCCCCAGTAATACATACAATAATTCATATTACTAATGGCAAACACATGCATAGTTCTCCAAAATAATAAAAAGGAAGTGCATACATATGTACAGAATTTCTGCTATCAGAACTTACATCAACTCACCTTAAATGGAATACTCCTTCAGATCTTCTTTCAAGCCACCCACTTCCAAGTCAGTCATGCATTCCTCTGCAGTTAGAGGAGGAGGTTGCCTCGTCTTTCTCTTCAGGTTGTGCTTGTGCCACTCTGTTTTGAAATGTACCCTGTATTGTTTAGCATCTCCTACAAAAGCATCACAAGTGCTGCATATGTTTTGCTTGATTTGCCCGTCGCTGCTGCTGCTTTCTGTAGAAATGTTCTGTTTCTTTAATTTCTCACCTAATTGGGCCGTCGAATCTGAGTTCTTACTAGAATTTAGCTCCTCAGTTGACTGTAAGTGGAAGTCCTCGGTATCCCCATACTCGTCGACATGAGCATCCCCTTTCATGTCGGCTAACACCGAGAGTATATCCAATATCCCTTACAAATTCCTCACTAGAGCATCACAGTCCCTGAAGCAACCTGGATCTACTTCACAAACCTGCACCAGAATTACATATGGTATTGAATAAAATAACTAAGCTTTTATTAATAAGCAGACAACAATGCAGAAAACTATCCGTGAGAGAATAACACTAAATGCTTGCATAGCTGGATATTGAGAAGCGTTAGTGTATCTGGTCCAAGATAGAAAGAACAGTAATAATGAATTTACCACCCAACAATCTAAAGAGAGAACACTAACAATCAATTTATCACCCATCAGTTGAGCTAAAGAACTTGAACAGGAAGATTATTTGAAAATAATATTAATACATAATTAGATAATGTTGAACTTAACAAAATGACATCCTTTCATCATTCCTTGCTCAATTCCTTCTGAACACTGTTTTTTCCTCTATACGTACAGAAATATGCATTTATGCATGGCTGCCAAAAGATGTGCTTTTTATCATACCTCAAGAATTACGTAAGAGGTGTTCTATTCAAGAAACCATTCCTCAACTTGTTGTTTGGTTTTAAGTGAAGCCCAACATGATTTTGTGCATGTAAATTCTCTTAAAAAATAGTTATGCATAACAAGTCCGAACTAGTACAAAGCTTAACTCCATGGTTATGTTTTGTTATATTACAGAATTATCTTTGTAAGAAAGATTTACACCAAGTAAGTAGCCTACTAAATAGTAGTTATGCATAACAGACAATTAGTACAAGATGAAACTAAAATAATCAGAAAGAAACTCGCATGTCAATCTAGAGCAAAGAACAGTAATGCAAGGTAGAAAGAACGCTAGTAATCAATTTAAGAATGTGTATCAGAATATCAGTGTATGGGTAACAGAAAACAATGTACAAAGAACACTAATAATCAATTTAACAATGGCATCAGTGTATGGGTAACAGAAAACATTGTACAAAGAAGACTAGTAATCAATTTATTACCCACCAATCTAGAAAGAAAGAACACCAGTAGTCATAACCCCAAAGCATTCAGTTCTTTCTATGATACACAGACCCAAGCACTTGACAGACAGGGTGACACAAGATAAGAAAAAAGAAAGATACAGGAAACAACTATGATATATTGTCTGTTTATTTACAAAATTAATATCAAATAAGTTACTAATCATTTGTGACTACATCCTCGGTAAACCATTTGTGACTACTATGTTTATCTCTTCACTAATCAGAGCTCTGCTTGGTTGTTTCCAACATTTCCAATCAGAGGCTTTCTAAATTGATGTTATATTGGTTGAAATGATTGTTTCTAATATCTTGTAATTGTAAAAATGCTGCCAAACATCTCCCTATATGATTTTCTAAGTCAATTAGTAACTGATAAATATCAATTTTTGGCTCTTATACATGATCCTACCGATTTTTTTCCTATGTTAATGTTGATGATCTGTTTACTATCATTGTCCTGGTTGTTGGACTTGATTTGTTGATTTTTTTCTTTTAATTTTTTTTAATCTGTAGAGTATATCAATTAATATTTTTTATTTTACTATCAGTAAAGAGTAAAAACTGAAGAGTTTGGGGAAACTCTAGGGCTCACATAGTCCTTCCCTCTCATTAACTCTAGGCACACAATAATCAAACAAATTAATATACTAATCACAATCGCTGAAGTTACCTGGGCGTCGACGGAGGGGAGGCAGCGGCAAGGGAGACACGGCAACGGAGGGAGGGGCGGCAGTGACGGAATAAAAGGCAGCGATGGACGGAGTGGAAGGGCGGTGCGAGCGGCGATGGACGGAGTGGATGGATGGAGATCCAAAAGGGAGGGGGTGAGGGGCGAATGGCGAGTGGCCAGAGAGAGAGAGAGATCGCAAGAGAGAGAGAGAGATTTGGGAGGCTTAATAGGGTTTATAGAATTGGGGGGAAACGAAAGTGAGGGCGGGACGGGGGAAAATAGATTTCATTAGCACGTGCACAACATGTTGCAACGAAATAGTAAAAAAAACAGTCCATCGCCGGCGGTTCATGTATAAGCACCGTTATAGAGTTACATACGCCGGCGGTTCATGTATAAGCGCCGTTATATATCATATATCTAACGGCGTCATATATAAACGCCGGCATAGATATTCGATATTTAAAAAAATTATAACAACGATCTATTCCGGCATTTAGGTATACACGCCGGGATAGATACGCCGTTATAGCAACAAATGATTTGATCAACCAAAGTAAATTTGGCAAAAGGTACTACGGACCTAACACCACATGTAACTGGCTTTTCAAAAGCACTAGAAAATTAAGAAGCAAATAGAAAGGAAAGTTTGGAGGTACAAGGTAAAATATTTTTGAATGCCAATTAATTCTTTTTCTATTTTTATTATTTTTCTTGGGCAAGTGAAAGTCCGCATACCTATGGTCTTAGGAAAAATTGAATCTTTAGCCAACAATTGTTTGAGAATCAATGAAGGAAATTACATTGGTCTATGGCACTATTCTACACATTGAGCCAGGGGCGTAGCCACAGAGGGGGTGCGGCTGTGCCCCTTGAGTTTTTATACATATATAATCTAACTCATTCCAAAGCGAAAGCAAGTGTACTGTGTAGGAGGTAACAGAAGTATCAGCTGTCGTCTGATTATCATGCCACTAAATGAGGTAACTTCTCCATCATTAGTATCTTTCCACATGCCAGATCTAGGGTGATGATCTTCCCAAACATACTACCCATTTCTATATCCAACAATGTATTCAATTTTAGTGAATGGAAGGCCAAATAGCAACAAATGCTATTAAGAATATTTTGATACAAAAATTCACAACACAAAATAACTAGTAAATATAAAAACAATTTTCAAATGGCAACTGCTGCTACAGATCTAGTTGAAAATGATACAACTGAACTATCCAGTAGAACAGAAACAAAAATGTAACTCAAGCAACCAATTAATGATTTTAAAGAGATGAAGCTATGGTGATATTGGATTTGTTTGATTTCATTTAAGTAAAGCTAGCAAGTCACTGTTTGACTAATGGTAGGATCTTCTTTTAGCAGTTGCTTTCAATTTTGTGTTGTTGTTGAGAAGTTAGTTACTTGTTTATTATCATTCATGTTTTCTTCCTTAGAATGATCCATCTATCTCAGTATTCACCCAAATAGTCATAATTTGTTGCCTTTAAATTTGAAAGAGCTAATAAATGACAACACTGTAGGGATTTTTGTAGCCTAACATAGCTTCTTGCTTGCATTTATTTTGAATAGTAGTTTATTTGTTTTAGGCATATTGATTTGTTAGAATTGGATATCATTTCAGTATGAAAAAGACTACACTATTCATGTTTTTGAAAAAATCTCAAGAATAAGCGGCTTCATGCCCCTACTCGGGCCAACCCCATCCCTACATCTGCCCGTTGTCCAGCCCCCACCTATGTATGATATAGAAGATGACTATCCGTCCTATCCTACTTTAAGAAAAAAAAATTATGAGTATGATGTTAAAGAAAGAGAGAAAGTTCGACGATACTACTTGCAAAAAGGACCATGTCAGCCTAAAAATCACAACTTTCCTTGGCGTTATTGTACAAATAAGAAGCATCGATTTTAGTCGTCGTGGTTCAAAGAGATGTTGTTTAAGAATTGGCTAGAATATAGCATTACAACATATGCTGCTTATTGTTTGTATTGTTATCTTTTTAAAGCCGATCAATGGTGGCCAAGGCGGTGGTGATTCATTTGTTGGTGGAGAAGGTTTTAATAATTGGTGAAAGAAAATAAAGTTGAATGGGCATGTTGGAGACCACACTAGTACGCATAACAAATGTGTGAGAGCTAATTATGATCTTTTGAAGCAACCACAACACAATAAACATTCTTCGGCTACTCAGTGTATTCAAACTCAAGCCGACTATTGTCTCCATTTGACAGCATCAATTGATTGCATTAAATGGTTGGTGCGTCAAGGATTAGCTTTCCGTGATCATGATGAATCTGAGGAATCAAAGAATAAGGGAAACTTTCTTGAACTTTTTCAATTTCTTTGTGATCACAATGACAATATATCGATAGAGTTGCATTAAAGAAGGCTCTAGAAAATCTTAAATTGACATCCCCCCAAATTCAACAAGAGATTATTACTTCCATTGCAAAGGTAACTACAGATGCTATCATTAGAGATCTTGGTGATGAATTGTTAACTATTTTGGTTGATGAGGCATGAGACATATCTGTGAAAGAAAAAATGGCTTAGAATAAGAAATCTCGAAGGGTTTTATTGCTAAAGAAAAAGGGATATTTAGTGATTGTAATAGTTTATGACATTGGGTATTAATATATAATAATTTGAGGATTACAAATGTGTGTACTTTTTCTTTTTTAAAGTGTCGCACCCCTTAAATGAAAATCCTGGCTACGCCACTGCATTGAGACATCAGCAAAATTAGGAAATGCCATCCAAAGTTATGTTCATCTGGATTTTTCTCGTCTTCTCTATAAATTGGGGTGTTTCAAAGTCAAGTGAAAACACAACTACTTGCAAAGTCATATTTAAAAACTCTATTCTTTCTATCAATCTTGTTGAGCATCCTAAGGAGTTGGCTGAGTCTCTAGATCATCCTCTAGTTTCTGGCCTCGAGGCAATAGTGGCTTGATTGGAGGGGTTATATCGCTAGGGAGAGCATCTGGCAAACTTGTAACATCCTGAATTTTCAGCTATAATTAAATAAGAGTTGTTTGATTTCACGTGTTGTGCATGTGCAAATTTATTGTACATTTTTCCCTAAAAAATTATTCTTCATGAACAAGTGTTTTAATTATTCTCCTTCTTATTTAGAAAACTTATTTAAACTCTTGGCCTATTTGTCTCATTCTATCCCACCCTAATTAATTAATAATTTATTTAGAAACCCATGGACTTTTAACCCATTAGTGTGAGCCCATTAATTAAATCCTCTTTAATTAACATGACTTGTAGTGTAAACTAGTTTTGTAGTTTATTAAATTAATTAAACTTGTACAAACTAGTAACTAGGGGTGTTTGGGTAGCACGTGCATTGCACTAGCACGTGCTTGGAGCCCTCATAGGGATGGCCGGATGGTAAACAAAGAGAGAGGGAGAGATGGAGGTAGTGGAGAGGTGGTTTCTCAATCATGGGTAGTTGCTACAACTCCCTAACTCATCATAGCCTTTGATCTCTAACCATTTAGATTAATCCTAGCCATCTATTTTACTCAAAAAATGTATAAATACCCCCCTCACTCTCTTCATAATTCGCAATTGAAAAATTGAAAGAAAGAAAGAAAAGACATTTTGTGAGCAAAAGATTAAGAGTATTTTGTGAGATTAAAAGATTGAGAGCTTGTGTGTGTTCCCCTTTCAAGGAGTGGCCGGCCTACACCATAGGAGCAAGAAGAAGAGCTCGGGTTCCATCAAGCTAGGAGGAGAAGTCAATTGGTGGCACAAGCTAGGAGGAGAAGGAGTCATTCGTTCATTCTAGGAGATTTTAGGAGTTCTTAGTTTGTTTCTCTCCATAAAGGTGGGTGATTTTCTCAAACTTCTAACTAGATTTCATGCTAGGGTTTGGATCAATAAAATTGATAAGAAAAAACCCAACTAGATTAGTCATGTGTTGTAAAAAGGAGACAAATTGCAAATAATGTGAATGCTTGTTAAATTGAATGTTAGTTGATGCAAACTGTGATTATTACCTTAGAAATTACCATGCTACCATGACTTATGTGTTTGAGTTGTGCTAGATTATGAAAAATGTGTTGGTATGACTAGTTAATTGAATTAGAATCATGGAAATATGAATTGCCTAAATTGACTTGATAATAGTATGAAAAAGAAGAAATTTTGTTGTAGAAATGCTTGTACAATCACAAAAAAATTAGAAAAGAGAGTTATGGAAAATTGTAGTGCTAAGATATGAAGAAACTATAATTGCTTTCTCATTGTCAAAATTGTAGGCTAAAAATACAAAGCAGAGAGTAAAATTTATATTTTTGTGTCAAATAATAATTTTTTTATTTACTGATATACTGTAAATTTTTAGAGATTATATTCTGGAAATTTAGAATACAAAGTAGAGAAGAAAAGAATTAAAACCACTTGATTTATGAAAAATTCGTAATGAACAGAGAGTCAAATTATAAACAATTTAACCCAACTCATATCGAGTTAGTCACTTGGACTTATTGGTCTTCGGGTGTGCCACAGAGCCCTTACTGTAGCTCGGGTCTGGTCTTTGGTTGTGGGTTCGAAACTGGGCAGAACCCCTTTTATTTCAATTTTTTTTAAAAAACCGAAAGACCTAAAGTTTGACTTATGTGGACTTAAGTCCATTTCATATCGTTCGGGAGCTTTGGGCTTTCTGGTCTTCGGGTGCGACAC
Organism: Hemerocallis citrina; assembly: GCA_017893485.1. NCBI lineage: Eukaryota > Viridiplantae > Streptophyta > Magnoliopsida > Asparagales > Asphodelaceae > Hemerocallis > Hemerocallis citrina. Next base: position 97,716,785 of record CM030368.1, read on the forward strand.
AGTATGTTTACTGTAGCATGGGTTTGCCTCGGGTCTCGGGTTCGAAACCTGGTTCTGGCTTCTTAAAAACATTTTTCCATTTCTTTTTTTTTAGTTTTTGAGTTTTATGGACTTTAAAAATTCAGAAAAAATACTATAATTGTTACAAAAATATCTAGACTTCGTAAGAAATATTTGTACAATATTTGGTCTAATAAAATGAGATTTAGAGGCAAAAGTTGAGTAGAGACAATTAAAAGAACTCCATAGAGTTGATGTTATGGAAATAAAAATGTGATTAATTCTAGAGAAAAATTCTATATAGTTTATAAAATGAATTTTTGTATGGAAAATTAAAGTGTGATTTATTATGGATTTTATTCATGAAATTGTGAAATTTTTATGCATGGGAAGTTTACTTAAGATATAATTGTGATTTTGAACCAAGTAAAGGAAAGAAATGATAATGTGAGAAATAAAGGAATTATATAGAGATTCAATTATGAATGTGAAAGGAATAATTTAAAATTGTCACTTTATGCATGAAATTGATGCACAAGAATGAAATAGAAATCATGTTGATTTATGAGAAAGATTTTATGAGTATGAATACTCAATTCTGTGAACATGAAATGAGATTAAAGGACTAGAGTGTAGCTAAGCCTCATACCGGTATTAAATGAATTCTTTGAGATAAGATTTGAAATAAAAAGACCAAGTTTGGGTCGTGCTGTTGAATTAATGGTTAAGACCGTTATAGGGGGAGTGCTAACTCTAGGGAATAGATTTTATTCATGATTCCAATAATTTAAGGACTAGATACATAGTGGAGATGTGATGAAAGTAAGAGAAAAATATGAGTATGAGAGCCCTTGGATTGGCGGCGTGAGAGTGTTCACAGGATGTCCTCATGATACGTCATGATTAGGGCATGGATACTACTCTAGAGTACCGTCACGGTGGCGACGCTTGTGGGGTATTTGGTGACTATGGGTAGTGCCATGGTCCATGATGGAGGTGAATTGACCACAGAATGCCTGCATGACGAGTCATGTATCTGTGCGCGGTGTTCCTTCCAGGATGTCTGGACGTGGGCTCGTAACTTATAGAATACCTAGGATACTTATCGTAGTAACCGTAATAGTTTAAGTCATAGCGAGGGATTGAACCTTACAAGATGAAGAACGATTAAGGGCTTACCCTCGGACCTATGTAGTATGAGATGCATAGAATCCGAACAAGTGCATATTAGTGTCATATAATATAAATAATTGTATTAAGGACTGAGTGCACCTTCATACACGACATCAATGGAATAGTCCCGTAGTTTTGTTTGTGACAAGTGTGTGCTTTCCATGTAAGAGAAAAATTGATGTATTATATCCTAGCGTTAGTTGAATGAACTGACGTGCCCACAATTTTCATGCAGGATAAAGTGAATGATATGACTAAAGATTGATTTCTGCTTGAAGAGATGTTCAAGTTATTATTTAATTCATGTATAAACATTGTAATTTATATTTCCACTGCATTGATGTAAACTCTGTTGTAATAAATGTTTTTAATTCCTTGTAAAACTGTCCGAAGAGAAGTGTAAAGATCCTGTGGAACTTCGAATTCAGTCTTATTGGGAACTCGGAGTGTTACAGAATGGTATCAGAGTCACGCTTCCAAGTAGTATAAATTTGTAAGGAACGACACCCTAGAGTGGACATTAGAGTGTGAGTTGGGTATAGAGATTTAAATGTAAGTCACTTTCATTTGTGTTGCTCTATGATTGATGCTTCTTCTTCTCCCTTCCCCAAGATGGAGAACCACCACGACTCCGCAGGCAATGATGATTGGCACATAATCGAGGAGGACTACTTCCCCGGACAAGGAGATTCTGACGAAGAAGATCCCGAGGAGTATGAAGAGGAATGGACTGAGTCCCGAGAGATCACTCCACCTCCGGATTCATCTGATGTTTCCTTCGACGAGGAAGAGCCAGTTCCGAGCAGTCTCATTGTGTCTCTTTAGAGCCAGGTGGAGACTCAGAGGGAGAGAGCAGAGCTACTGTAGGCCCAGTGCGCGAAGTGCACGAAGGATATTGCAACTCTTAGTCATCGTATTTGGGATCTCGAGAAAAGAAAGAACATGTACGATGTATTGAATGATGAAGTGGCGGAACTACGGGAAGAGCTTCGAGAAGCCAAGAGGAACCGTAGGGTCTAGAATGTTGTATTTTCTTACTGCTTTCATTTGATGTCAGAAATATTTTAAATTTGAATGCACAAAGTTTGAATTCAATGAAATGAAGAGTTGATTTAAATTCATGTTTTCTACTTAGAATTTAATGGATCTTTTGCATCAGAATATGGCTTGAAGAAGAGCTAGAAACGGAGAAGGCCTTGACTTGGAAACGGAGTTAGCGAGAGTCTATCAGACCCTCAACGCCATTGCCATGAATCAGAACCAGGGGAGGATGCCTTCAAATCCAGTACCTGAGGCTATCAAACTCGTGGAATCATTTAAGAGGATGAAACCCCCCGTGTTTCAGGGGAAGTCAGACCCAGATGCGGCTGACAATTGGATCAGGCAGGTCGAGATTATCTTTGAAGTCTTGGAAACTCTGGAAGCCAGCAAGGTGAAGTTGGCTGCATTGCATTTCGAGAAGGATGCAGCTATTTGGTGGCAGTCCATGAAGCGGAGGATGGGAAATGTTGTTCTTGGCTGGGAGGAATTCTTGGACGAGTTCTGCAGTCACTATTTTCCATCCGATGTCTAGGAGAAGAAGGCTATGGAATTCCTAGCGCTGTAACAGGGCGGTATGTCGGTTAGAGAGTATGAGACAAAATTTACTAAGCTCTTGAGGTATGCACCCGAACTTGTGCTGGATGAGGCAAAGAAAGCTCGAAAATTCGAGCACGGATTGAGGCCAAGTTTGAGATAAAGGATGATACCCCTTGGTATTAGGAGGTTTGACAAGTTGGTCAAGCGAGCTGCAGCCACCGAGGCGGATATGGAGCAATTCCATGATGTTCAGAACCGGTGGAACAACTGGAATGTGGGGAAGAGACCCGCAATTTCTGGGTATGTCAAAGGGCAGCCACCGGCTCAAAGGTTCAAACCTACTGGGGCTGGAAGACTCGGGAATGTTTGGGTGAAACCTCCTGTGACTTGTTTCAGCTGTGGAGAGACAGGCCACTACAAGTCTCAATACCCTAAGCTGCAAGATGTCGTCCGTAATGGACCAACTCAGCAGGTTGGGAAGAATTCGTACCTGTAGGGGCGAGTATTTGCCTTGACTGAAGCTGACGTTGATGAAGTGGATCACGTCATCACTGGTACGAGGAAGGATGTTTAGAAGTTTTTCTGTTGTTCTCTTTTCCCTGCTTTATTTAGTTAACTATTATGTAACGAGTGTGTACTATGTAACAGGAGAACTTTATTTGAATAGAAAGAAAGCTGTTGTTTTGTTTGATACTGGATCCTCTCACACTTTTATATTGCCTAAGTTTGCTAAAGTTTTGGGAGTTGAACCAAAGATTGTTCCAGGCAAGGTCATAGTAGTAGCTGCTCCATCAGGGGAGACTTTAACCACTGATCGGTACTATGTGGACTGCGAGATTATGATTGGAGACAGGATTTTCGGGATTGATCTGATCGAGCTGAATATCCTGGGGGTCGATGTTATCATTGGCATTGATTGGATGTCGGTGTACAGTGCGAACATTGAGTGTAAGACCAAGGAGGAAATAGTGAAGGCTCCAGGTGGTCCTGAAGTCACTTTCTAGGGGAAGAAGAGAGGTTAGGATTTGGTGGCTACTATCAGCAAGAAGAAGGTTCCTGTAGAGGTGCAGCAAATTCCAGTGGTTCGGGATTACCCGACTGTATTCTTGGAAGATTTGTCCGGGTTACCCCCGCACCGTGATGTAGAGTTCAGCATCACTATTCAGCCAGGGAGTGCACCCATTTCCAAGGCACCGTATAGGATGGCACCTGTGGAGCAGAATGAGATCAAACGGCAGATTGAGGAACTGTTGGAGAAAGGCTTTATTCAACCGAGTGTGTCGCCTTGGGGAGCACTGGTGTTGTTGGTAAAGAAGAAGGATGGTTCGATGAGGATGTGCATCGATTATCGAGAGCTGAATAAGGTCACTATTAAGAACAAGTATCTTGTTCTCCGAATTGATGACCTGTTCGATCGTCTACAAGGAGCAGTCGTTTTCTCCAAAATAGATCTTCGATCGGGATACCATCAGGTTCGAGTGAAGACTGGAGATGTGCATAAGACTACGTTCAAAACTCGACATGGGCATTACGAATTCTTAGTTATGCCATTTGGAGTGACGAATGCACCTGCAATCTTTATGGACATGATGAACAGAGTTCTTAGGCCATTTATTGATTCTTTCGTCGTGGTGTTTATCGACGATATTCTTGTGTACTCCAAGTCGGAGGAGGAGCACACTGAGCATTTGGCTGAAGTTTTGAAGAAGCTTCAAGTGCATGGGTTGTATGCCAAGTTATCCAAGTGCGAATTCTAGAAGTCTGAAGTGGCATTCCTAGGTCACATCCTTTCTAAGGAGGGAGTGACAACTGATCCGCAGAAGATAGAGGCGGTGAAGGATTGGGAAAAGCCTACTACAGTAAATGAAATCATGAGTTTCCTTGGGCTAACTGAATACTATAGGAGGTTTATCCAAGGCTATGCTCAGATAGCCATGCCACTCACTGGCCTGACCAAGAAGAATGTGAACTTCAAATGGACCGAACAGTGTGAGGCAAGCTTTCAGGAGTTGAAAGAGAAGCTGACTACTGCTCTTATTTTAGCTTTGCCTAGAGCAGGTGTTGAGTATGATGTTTACAGCGATGCTTCACATCGTGGGCTTGGTTGTGTCTTAATGTAAGAAGGAAAAGTGATCGCTTATGGGTCTAGGCAACTAAGACCGCATGAGAAGAATTATCCGACTCATGACCTGGAGTTAGCTACAATTATCTTTGCCTTGAAGCAATGGAGACACTACGTGTATGGTAAGAAACTGAACATGAACACGGACCACAAAAGCTTGAAGTACATCTATCAGTAGAAGGACCTGACTCTGAGGCAACGGAGATGGCTGGAGGTACTTTAGGACATTCGTCCAGAGATTAAGTATCATCCCGAGAAGGCTAATATTGTTGCTAATGCACTTAGCCGTAAGAGTGGTCTGGCTAGTTTGATTACAACTCAGAGGCATCTTGCAGAGGAGTTGGATTAGGCTGGTATTGAAATCGTTTTGCAAGGCTTGGGATCATCTTTAGCTCAGTTGAGGCTTCAGCCTGTGCTGAATGAAAGGATTATAGTAAGTCAGAAGGAAGATGCAGAGATTCAGAAGATGAAGGAGCAGGTTGGTGCTGGCATGTTGTCGGAGTTTCAGATCAGGGATGAGGTGTTGTGGTTTGGAGAGAGGCTATGTGTTCCGGATCAAGCAAAATTGAGGGAGAGTATTCTTCAGGAGGCACGTGCTACTCTTTTTTCTGTACATCCTGGGAGTACCAAGATGTATAAGGACATCAAGCAACATTTCTGGTGGTAAGGTTTGAAGCGGGATGTGGCTGAGTTTGTGGCGAAGTGTGAGATCTGTCAGCAGGTCAAAGCCGAGAATCAGAAGCTCGGAGGTTTATTGCAACCGTTACCTATTCCGGAGTGGAAGTGGGATAACATCAACATAGATTTCATCACGGGTTTACCCAAGAGTTTGAAGGGTAATGATGTGATTTGGGTCATAGTCGATCGACTAACCAGGTCCGCTCACTTCTTGACGATAAAACTCACTTCGTCTCTGGACAAGTTTGCTGAGCTATATGTTGGAGAGATTGTCGGCTTCATGGTGTTCCGTTGACCATTGTGTCTGATCGAGATGCACGGTTTACTTTACATTTCTGGAGGAGTTTTTAGACAGCTCTGGGTACCAAGACAGATTTCAGCAGTGCCTTCCATCATCAGATTGATGGACAGACTGAGAGAGTCAATCGAGTTCTTGAGGATATGCTTCGGTGTTGTGTTCTAGATTTTGGAGGCAGTTGGGAAAGACATCTAGCTCTAGTGGAGTTTGCCTACAACAACAGTTTTCAGACTAGTATCGGGATGGCGCCGTACAAAGCTCTGTATAGCAGGAAGTGTAGGACACCTGTTTGCTGGTTTGAAGTTGGAGAGGTTTGGGCCTGAGAACATGCAACAAACCTCTGAATAGATTGTTTTGATCAGGAAGAGGTTGGTGGATGCTCAGAGTAGGCAGAGAGCTATGCAGACAATCGGAGGAGGAACCTTGAGTTCGACGTTGGTGACTTTGTCTTTCTGAAGGTATCACCTAATAAAGGTGTGATTCGTTTTGGCAGAGGCAGGAAGTTAGCCCCAAGGTTCATAGACCCACATAAGATATTGAAGTGGATTGGGAAAACTGCTTACCGATTGGAGTAACCGGAGAAGTTATCTCAGGTGCACAATGTCTTTCATGTGTCTATGCTGAGAGGTTACGTTCCAGATCCGAGTCACCATTTGCCTGAAGTGCTAGAGGGTTTGCAGATGACTCTGAGTTACATTGAGCTCCCGGTTGAGATTGTGGATCTTCGGGAGAAAGTCTTGAGGAACAAGACGATACAGATGGTGAAAGTAGTCTGGAAAAACCAGTTGGTTGAAGAGGCTACTTGAAAATCCGAGAAGAGGATGTTGAAGGATGATCCTGAGCTCTTTGTTTGATTTGTATCTTCTTTTCTTCTCCTTTATGTTTTCATTGTTGTATTCTGTTTTCTCACTCTTTAAGCGTAGTTCCGAGGACGGAACTATTCTAAGGAGGGAGTGCTGTAACATCCTGAATTTTCAGCTATAATTAAATAAGAGTTGTTTGATTTCACGTGATGTGCACGCTCAAATTTATTGTACATTTTTCCCTAAAAAATTATTCTTCATGAACAAGTGTTTAAATTATTCCCCTTCTTATTTAGAAAGCCTATTCAAACTCTAGGCCAATTTGTCTCATTCTAGCCCACCCTAATTAATTAATCAATTTATTTAGAAACCCATGGACTTTTAGCCCATTAGTGTGAGCCCATTAATTAAATCCTCTTTAATTAACATGACTTGTAGTGTAGACTAGTTTTGTAGCAAATTAAATTAATTAAACATGTACAAACTAGTAACTAGGGATGTTTGGGTAGCACGTGCATTGCACTAGCACGTGCTTGGAGCCCTCATAGGGTTGGCCAGATGGTAAAAAAAGAGAGAGGGAGAGATGGAGGTAGTGGAGAGGTGGTTTCTCAATCATGGGTAGTTGCTACAACTCCCTAACTCATCCTAGCCTTTGATATCTAACCATTTGGATTAATCCTAGCCATCTATTTTACTCAAAAAAATGTATAAATACCCCCCACACTCTCTTCATAATTTGCACTGGAAAAATTGAAAGAAAGAAAGAAAGAAAAGACATTTTGTGAGCAAAAGATTAAGAGTATTTTGTGAGATTAAAAGATTGAGAGCTTGTGTGTGTTCCCCTTCCAAGGAGTGGTCGGCCTACACCATAGGAGCAAGAAGAAGAGCTCGGGCTCCATCAAGCTAGGAGGAGAAGTCAATTGGTGGCACAAGCTAGGAGGAGGAGTCATTCGTTCATTCTAGGAGATTTTAGGACTTCTTAGTTTGTTTCTCTCCATAAAGGTGGGTGATTTTCTCGAACTTCTAACTATATATCATGCTAGGGTTTGGATCCATAAAATTGATAAGAAAAAACCCAATTAGATTAGTCATGTGTTGTAAAAAGGAGACAAATTGCAAATAATGTGAATGCTTATTAAATTGAATGTTAGTTGATGCAAACTGTGATTATTATCTTAGAAATTACCATGCTACCATGAATTATGTGTTTGAGTTGTGCTAGATTAAGAAAAATGTGTTGGTATGACTAGTTAATTGAATTAGAATCATGGAAATATGAATTGCCTAAATTGACTTGATAATAGTATGAAAAAGAAGAAATTTTGTTGTAGAAATGCTTGTACAATCACAAAAAATAAGAAAAGCGAGTTATGGAAAATTGTAGTGCTAAGACATGAAGAAATTATAATTGTTTTCTCATTTTCGAAATTGTAGACTAAAAATACAAAGTAGAGAGTACAATTTATGTTTTTGTGTCAAATAATAATTTTTTTATTTACTAATATACTGTAAATCTATAGATTTTATATTCTGGAAAATTAGAATACAAAGTAGAGAAGAAAAGAATTAAAAAAACTTGATTTATGAAAAATTCGTATTGAACAGAGAGTCGAATTATAAACAATTTTACCCAATTCATATCGAGTTAGTCATTTGGACTTATTGGTCTTCAGGTGCGCCACAGAGCCCTTACTGTAGCTCGGGCTGGTCTTTGGTTGTGGGTTCGAAACTGGGCAGAAATCCTTTTATTTCAAATTTTTTTAAAATCCCGAAAGGCCCAAAGTTTGACTTATGTGGACTTAAGTCCATTTCATATCGTTCGGGCGCTTTGGGCTTTCTGGTCTTCGGGTGCGCCACAGTATGGTTACTGTAGCATGGGGTTGCCTCGGGTCTCGGGTTCAAAACCTGGTTCTGGCTTCTTAAAAACGTTTTTCCATTTCTTTTTTTTATTTTTTGAGTTTTATGGACTTTAAAAATTCAGAAAAAATACTATAATTGTTAGAAAAATATCTATACTTCATGAAAAATATTTCTACAATATTTTGTCTAATAAAATGAGATTTAGAGGCAAAAGTTGAGTAGAGATAATTAAAAGAACTCCATAGAGTTGATGTTTGTGGGAATAAAAATGTGATTAATTCTAGAGAAAAATTCTGCGTAGTTTATAAAATTAACTTTTGTATGGAAAATTAAAGTGTGATTTATTATGGATTTTATTAATGAAATTGTGAGATTTTTATGCATGGGAAGTTTACTTAAGATATAATTGTGATTTTGAACCAAGTAAAGGAAATAAATGATAATGTGAGAAATAAAGGAATTATATGGAGATTCAATTATCAATGTGAAAGGAATAATTTAAAATTGTCATGTTGATGAACAAGATTGAAATAGAAATCATGTTGATTTATGAGAAAGATTTTATGAGTATGAATACTCAATTCTGTGAACATGAAATGAGATTAAAGGACTAGAGTGTAGCTAAGCCTCATACCGGCATTAAATGAATTCTTTGAGATAAGATTTGAAATAAAAAGACCAAGTTTGGGTCGTGCTGTTGAATTAATGGTTAAGACCGTTATAGGGGGAGTGCTAACTCTAGGGAATAGATTTTATTCATGATTCCAATAATTTAAGGACTAGATACATAGTGGAGATGTGATGAAAGTAAGAGAAAAACATGAGTATGAGAGCCCTTGGATTGGCGGCGTGAGAGTGTTCACAGGATGTCCTCATGATACGTCATGATTAGGGCATGGATACTACTCTAGAGTACCGTCCCGGTGGCGACGCTTGTGGGGTATTTGGTGACTACGGGTGGTGCCATGGTCCATGGCGGAGATGAATTGACCAGAGGATGCCTGCATGACGAGTCATGTGTTAGCGCATGGGGTTCCCTCCAGGATGTTTGGACGTGGGCTTGTAACTCATAGAATACCTAGGATATTTACCGTAGTTACCATAGTAGTTTAAGTCATAGCGAGGGATTGAACCCTACAATATGATGAACGATTAAGGGCTTACCCTCGGACCTAAGTAGTATGGGATGCATAAAATTCGAACAAGTGCGCATTAGTGTTATATAATATAAATAATTGCATTAAGGACTAATTGCACCTTCACACGCGACTTCAATAGGATAGTCCCCATAGTTTTGTTTGTTACAAGTGTGTGCTTTCTAAGTAAGAGAAAATTGATATATTATATCCTAGCTTCAGTTGAATGAACTGACATGCCCACAGTTTCCATGCATGATAAAGTGAATGATATGACTAAAGATTGATTGCTACTTGAAGAGATGTTCAAGTTATTATCCAATTCATGTATAAACTTTGTAATTTATATTTCCGTTGCATTGATGTAAACTCTGTTGTAATAAAAGTTTTTAATTCCTTGTAAAATTGTATGAAGAGAAGTGTAAAGATCCCATGGAACTTCGAATTCAGTCTTATTGGGAATTCGGGGTGTTACAAAACTATTCTTTGAATGGAAGGTGCAATTATTCTTTAGTGTAGTGACAACACACCTCACCTTCGATAGGCATTCTAAAACTCAAAACTCTGATCTTTTATTAAATTACTATTAGATATTGTATCATATATATTTAGTCCCATATCAGATATGTATCAGTTTAGTGTTTGGTTCTCTCATATATATTAAAGTCATTGTACTCAGTTGTATTCATCTCAATAATTCAATAACATTTTCCAATCTCTCTGTTAACATTATCATAGTATCAAAGCAGAATTTTATTGTTCTCACTAATTCCTAACCCTAATCCACAACAACAACAAGAGCGGCTACACCAACAACTTCGGCAACAACATCATCAAACCCATCTCTAACTCCTCAACAGCAACGCCATAATCTTCGTCATCACCACCACTCAGCAATTTCGCCAACCTTCCTTCTCCAGATCATCAACCTCCGGTGACTTCCCAATAGCCAACAATACTCCGACGACTCACTTCCGACTATCCAACCGTCATTCTCCCACCATCAACTTCGGTGACCCAATCCTACCAAACCCAAACCCATCTCCTCCGACGTCTCATCCTCTAATGTCGCCAGCTCCAAATCCAACTACATACCTCCATAATTCTCGTCGCCGAACTTCCCAAAACTCCAACTTCCATCGCCAACCGCGACTCCTAGCCGCCACCACTCCTCGCCGAAACCCTAGCTGCCGCCACTCCTCGCCGAAACCCTAGCTGCCGCCACTCCTCTACAATCCTAACCCCAAAACCATATTCTGTAATCTTCCAAAACCACATCCAAATCCAAAACCCTAACCTATCCAAACTCGCAACCCAACCCGTTTTTGTGTTAAAAAAAACCTTATTCTCCACACCCTATTACTCCCAAACCCGATCCACAACCCAAAACAAATACCCACATCCTATATCCCAATCACCATCCAAACCTAATATCCAACTCTCCTACCCAAATCCGATATACTTGCTGTTTGCCGTCGCCGTCACTGCTAGTCTTCAAAAAAAAAAAAAACAAATAAATCAAAAATAAAAAGCAATTTTTTTTGCAGGTACTCTTTGTCTCCAATGGAACCTCAATCTCACTGGTCTCTTATGTTCTCCACCGGCTTCCCCATTGCTAAATCTCCATCTTTACTCTCCCTCACATACCCATCTCCATTTAGATTCATACAAATGCAGCATCGTCATCATCCTGATACCGGCCTCCTCCTTTCTCCTCCCAAGGTCATCTTCAACACTACCCCACCTCTTCTGCAATCGGTAGCACCTTCCAGCTTTCTATCCCGATCCTGACACCAGCAGTAGTTCCACCCTCATTTCGATCCCTGCTACAGGGACTTCGTCTTATTCCTCCTCGCAGCACCTCTTCCCTTACATCCTCGGCTATGACCATTACTCCAGCCTTGTCGACTCCTGCTGATTGTACTAATCTCCAGCATTGCCTCACTCAACTTGAACTCCAGCTCTTAAGTCAGTCTATCATTACTGGTCCCTATGCCCCTGCATTCTTTGTTACTCCTTGTATGAATAATTCCTGATTTTAGATTCTGGTGCTTCACATCATCTTACTAGTAATTATACACTGCTCACCACCAGCACTACACTTCCCTCTTACTCTCCATCCTTACACACTGCCGATGGCTCACAACTTCTCATTACACACTCAGGGTCTATCAGCTCTCCATCTCTCTCGTTGCCCTGTGTTCTTTGTGCTCCTCATTTATCCATGAACCTTATTTCCATTATTACACTGTGCGGTAGTGGCCTTGTTGTTACATTTGATTCTTTCGGTTGTTCTATTACTGATTCTCACACTGGTCAGGAGTTTGGTCGTGCTAGTCGACAGGGTAGTCTATATCACCTAGATTTTCTTCATGCACATAAATCTCATCCTAATTTTGCTGGAGTTGTGCACTCTGATGCTGATCTATTTCACAAACGTTTAGGACATATTAGCGATTCTCGACTCAAGACTTAGCCCATAGTGGTGCCCTTGGTCCTTTTTCTTTTACCAATTTCTCTGATTGTCAGGGTTGTCATTAGGCCAAACACATAGCACACCCTTTTTAATCATAAATGCACTTCTCAAACCACCCATCCTTTTCATCTTATTCACTCTGACATAAGGGGACCATCACCCACACCTTCTCACAAAGGTTATTTTTATTATGTTAGTTTCATAGATGACCATACTCGCTACACATAGGTGTTTCTTATGCGCCTACGCTCTGAGATATCTGACATTTACCAGTTCTTTATGAACATGGTTCACACTCAGTTTGGTGAGCGTATCAAAATCTTTCGCTCAGACGGTGCTCGTGAGTACGCTTCCGCTGCTATGAGTCAATCCTTCAATCTTATGGTATACTCTTTCAACAATCATGCCCGCACACTCATGAACAGAACGGTGTAGCTGAACGCAAGTATTGTCACATCCTTGAGATAGCTCATGCTCTTTTACTCTCCTCTTCTGTTCCTCATTGTTTCTGGGCTGAAGCTGTCATGATGCCTATCAGTCTCATTAACATCACTCCCTTCGTTTGCCCTATCTGGCACGTCACCTTATGAGGCTCTTCGACACTCACCACCAGACTACAGTATGCTTCATACTTTTGAGTGCACCTTTTATGTCCTTCTCCCTTCCACTGAGCGCATGAAACTCACCGCCCGATCTACTAATTGTGTTCACATAGGTCTCAGTCCTGAACATAAAGGATATCGTTGTTTTGATCCTGTGGCTGGTAGTATTCATATTTCTCGACATGTCACCTTTGTGGAAGACTCTCCCTACTATTTGACCTCTCCTGAGGATTCCAGTTTTCTTGACTCCTCTGTTGTTGGGTCTTCTTCCTCGGCTAGACCTTCACACATTCCATTTGATCCCACACCTTTAACTTTTTCCAACCTCATACTGACGTTCCACCTATTCTTCCTCCTACGGAAACACCACCAGCATCTCCACAACATCATGCCCCCTCCCTACCTACATCCCCACAGGTGCATGCACACACACAGCCTATCTCACGTCCCCACCTTGTTCATTCTTAACCGGTCCGTCAGTCTGCACATTCTACCTAGGGCATCCCACCAGCTTGTTACACACTAATGCCACTGGTCCTTCCGACCAGTTTGGTTTTTCCACCCTAGCCTCCTACTCACCACAGTTTCATGCATATCTCACTACCATACACTCTACACGTGAGCCCAAAACTTACTAGGAAGCTATTTAATATCCGGAGTGGTGGAAAGCTATTGCAGAGGAGTTTAGTGCATTTGATCAGACTAGCACTTGGAATGTTGTTCCACTGCCTGTAGGCGTCCAGCCCGTTAGCTACAAATGAATTTTCAATGTTAAATATCGACCTGATGGCTCCAATGAGCGGTACAAGGCTCATCTTGATGCTCGAGGATTTACTCAGGATCATGATATTGATTATGATGAGAATTTTGCTTCGATTGCATAAATGACTATAGTTCGCACTCTCCTTGCTGTTGCCACCATTCGTCAGTGGCTGTTATATCAGATGGACGTGAAAAATGCTTTCTTCATGGTACCTTATCTGAGGTTGTTTACATGCATCCTCGTCTTGGTCTTACCACTCATCCTTGTCATGTTTGTCGTTTGCGTTGAGCTGTATATGGTCTGAAACAAGCCCCTCGATCCTGGTTTGAGTGTTTTCGTAGTGTTATCACCCACGCTGGTTTCCGTCAGAGTTCACAGAACCATTCTATGTTTATGCTTTCATCACAACAGGGGAGGGTCATTCTATTATTATATGTTGATGATATGATTATCACTGTGGACGATTCTGCAGGCATTGCCTCTACACAGAAGTACCTTCACCAGTAGTTCTATATGAAAGATCTTGGTAGGTTACACTACTTTATGGGCCAAGAGATTGCCCATGGGTATCGGGGATACTTATTTCTCAATAGAAATGCACATCATATATTATCTCGGTTGCTTGTCTATCTGACAGTCGATCGGTCGACACTCCTTTAGAGCCTCATGTGAAATTTTGTCCCACAGATGGTGAGCTCCTTCCTGACCCCACTAGATATAGACAAATTATTAGACAGCTTGTCTACTTATGTATGACCAGACACGATATTACTCATGCAATTAGTATTGTTGTCAGTTTGTTTTCGCTCCTACATCAGTTCATTACGGTGCTCTTCTTCGGATCCTCAGATATCTTTGGGGCATGATCACTCGCTCTTTATTCATGCTTTCCACATCCACCCTAGAGCTCCGCGCATACTCTGATTCAGATGGGGCAGGTGATCCTACCTCCATACGGTCTACTACGAGTTTCTCTCTATTTCTTGGTGATTCACTGTTCTCGTGGCGAAGCAAGAAATAGGTACTTGTAGCATGTTCTTCAACTGAAGCTGAGCATAGAGCAATGACATTCACTACTAGAGAAAATTTTCACGTTCGTTGGCTATTATCAGATATGGGTGTAACTCTCACTGGTGCTACTCCTCTTCATTGTGATAACCGAAATGCATTACACATTGCAAGCAAACCGTTTTTTCATGTGCAAACAAAGCACATAGAGATAAATTGCCACTATGTTCGTGAGCGCTTCAAAGCAGGGACCATTTTACTTCACTCTGTTCTTCACAACAGACAACAAACTTCTTCACCAAGTCTCATACTGCCCAGAGATTTCGTTACTTGGTGGGCAAACTCACACTGTTCGACCCATCGTGAGTTTGAAAGGGGTGTTAGATATTGTATCATATATATTTAGTCCCATATCGGATATGTATTAGTTTAGTGTTTGGTTCTCTCCTATATATAGGAGTCATTGTACTCAGTTGTATTCATCTCAATAATTCAATAATTTTTTTCAATCTCTCTGTTAATATTATCAATTATATTTATTTGCTATATTATTTGTTTGTTAGTAAAATGAAAAATGATATCAAAACTGTTGACTTCTAACTGCGGAATAACTCAACAATGACGACGACGAGATGCAAGAACTATAGAACCAAACAAGAGAACAAAGAACAACCAAAAAGCAACACACAAGAACACAACACACAAGATTTTTTCGAGGTTCACCCAAAACAATGGCTACTTCTCCGTGCAGAGGCACTCCTGCGATTTCCACTTGAAATATGAAGAATAGGTTTACAAATCTCTTAAGAATTACCCCCAAGGTGTAAGGTTTCACTCTATCCCCCTTACTCTCAATGACGGCTAGGAAATCTCTATTTTCTTTTCGCTTAACCCTAAAATCGTACACAATACAATATATATAGGTTTTCTCAACTTTCAATCTCAGTCGATCATCAAACAACGTCAGGACGGTCGAACGCAACACTAAGTCGATCGAACGGTTCATACCTTCGACTGTGCAGAGTCCGACAGAGTGTAGGTCGGTCGATTGTGCGGTCGATCGGTTGCCTCTTCAAGTGTACAGGGTTAAAGGAGTGAGCGAGATGGTCGACTGCGCGGTCGACTATACATTGTCGGGGGTGCGGTCGACCGCATGGTTGATCGCAACTTTGCCTGTAGCTTCAAACTACTTTTGACCTGCTTGGTCCCACTTCGACTTTCCTTCTCATCTATCTTCTTCAACCCATTATCGTGTATTGGATCCATAATCCCCAATAATCTCCCACTTGGAGACATATACACGAAGTCTCTAACCTGTTCTTCATTCTTCCATTGGCCTAGTGTAGGCATGTGCCTCTGCGAGTCTCCTCAACAATTAACTTGGAGACAGTCCGATAGCGGTATAGCAAAACTGATGTTTCCTGCTATCCACCACCTTAGTGAGCATGTCTGCCGGATTCTTAGTGCCAAGAATCTTAGTTAGCTTCAACCATTTTTTCTCAACTGCCATTCTAATAAAATGATACCTCATTTGAATGTGCCGAGTCCTAGAGTGATATGCCGAGTGTTTCGCCAAAAAAACTGAACTTTGACATCACACCATAGTTCACCTATGGGTTGCTTCCTGCCCAACTGTTTCATAAGCTCCGAAATACACAACATGTCTTTTATCGCTTCTGTATGTGCCATGACTATGCTACAACCTTTTATAGCTGCGAAGACCAACTGACAGTCATTCCTCCAACTATAAATACATACCCTGAATTACTTCTGCAACCATCACGATCGCCCAAAAAATCTGCATCCACATAACCATGTATATAAAAAGAATCTCCCTCAAAACAAAGAGAGTGATCTGAAGTACCTACAAGATATCTAAGAATCCACCTTATTGCATCCTAATGTTGTTTACCTAGATTCTTCATGTAACAGCTGACAACTCCCACTACTTGTGCGATGTTTGGTCTTGTAAACACCATCGCATATATCAAACTCACAACGACTCAAGCACAAGGAATAGAAGCCATTTCCTCCATCTCCGCCTCTGTATTAGGACACAAGCCCATTGATAACTTGAAGTGAGCAGCCAAGGGACAGGTGACTGGCTTCGCACCATCCATGTTGAATCTCTTTAACACCTTCTTCATGTAGTCTGCTTGAAATAGCCAAAGCTTCTTGCTTCTCTTGCCTCTGCTAATCTTCATGCCGAGGATTTGTGTAATGCCCCGAATCCCAAACACACTGAATTCGAGATGTTCTACAGGATCTTTTCGCTTCTCTTAGTACAATTTTACAAGGAAATTTAAACTTTTCACTTTACATCAGAGTTTACATCATATATTACATTTACATTTGCACAGCGGAAGTAAAATTTACAATATTTAAGTAAATATACAACAACATGGTAAAATCTTTATACATCCATTCCTCTTTAATCTTTAACATGTCATTTATCCTGCATACAAAACTGTGGGTACGTCAGTTTATTCAACCGACGATAATTATACATGGCCATCCTCTCTATGCCAGAAACATTATAACGATTCTCATTTCTTAACAGATCACAAACTTGTTCACAATAAAAATGTAAATCAAAGGGGAAAATCTTAATGATGTCGTGTTGTGATTGTGCACTTAATCCTTAATGCAATTAGTTAATTTACATGACACAAATGCACACCTGTTCGGGTTCTACGCATCCCATACTACATAGGCCCGAGGGCAAGCCTCTTAATCGTTCTTCATCTTGGTAAGGTTCAATCCCTCGTTATGACTTAATCTACTACTGTAACTACGGTAAGTATCCTAGATGTTTTCTGACCTACGAACTCATGTCTAGGCACTCTGGAGGGAATCCCATCGCTGACATGACTCATCATGCAGACATCCTGCAGTAATTCAGCTCTCACCATAGACACGACACCACCCATAGTCTTCAAACATCCCACGAGCGTCGCCACTGGGACGGTACTCTGGAGTAGCATCCTCACCCAGACTCATCATGGGAATTCGTGGGATACGCTCTCGCCGCTACCCAATAGCCCTCATACTCAATGTTTTTCTCTTACTTTCATCACATCTTCACTATGTACTAGTCCTTATTTTAATAGAATCATGAACAAAAATCAAAGCTCTAGAGTTAGCCTCTCCACTAAACCGGACTTATTCATTCATTTCAATACATGACCAACCTTGGTCTTTCAATTCTCATTTCATTTCCATTGCCGGGGGAGACTTAGCTACTCTTTTGTTTCAATTTCCACTTCACAACTTCCAATTTGAGCATTTCCAGCTCATGAATTCAATTTTCGTTGCCTCAGCATATTTCCTTTATCATGTTCTTAGCTTTCATATTCATGTAATTCTCAAATCAAAACTATGATTCGTTTCATGTAAATTCTCAATTCAAAAACTATGATTCATTTCGTGTAAATTCATGCAGAAACAAATAGACTTTATCAACATCAACCATAAGGTTCACAATCTTCAAAATAAACAGAATAATGTTCTCTGACATATCCAATCACTCTGGACAGTCGACTTGGAGATGTCCAGTCGTGTAACTCCTGTTTCCCCGTATTTATATTTTTGTACTGTTCTGTGCCTCATTGTACTCTCTCGTCTATTTGAGATCATGTAATTTGTTCTGATTGAATAAAATTATTATTCTTGTCTCAACTCAAATTGTGGGTCTTTTTATCAAATTCAATTGTGTGCCATTTGTATCGTTCTTCGTGAGAAATAGACCGATTCTTCTCGTTTATCTCTCTAATCCCCATTATTGTGCATTTTGACCATTTCTTCTGTTGGGCTCTTTTTGAAACGGATCCCCTAAACTCTCAAACCCACAAACCCGCTAACCTAGTATTTAAACCCCTACCCTAACCCTAATTACATTTCTACTGTTAAAACCTAACCCTATTTCTCTACCCCCGCCGCTATCATCTTCCCCGTTTCTTCTCCGTATCCATCGCCAACCCATTTCTCCCCCAACTCCGATCATCGCCCGCCCCATCGCCTCATCTCCCTCTCGTCTTCACAGCCACGACCAGACCACCACCATCGCCCCACTCCATCGCCTTTAAACTCCCGAACCCATCGCCTCGCCAACTCGAACCCACTTCCGAATCCACCTCCGACCACCTCTACTCGACCCCTCACCGCCTCGTCGACCCCCTCAGCACCACCGCCTCCACAAACTCCATCGACGTCGCCTCCATCCCCACAGCGCCGCCGAGTCCTTGGTTTCCACTCTCCCCTGTTCGAAACCACGAACAGAGCACCGCCGCGCCGTCGCTTCTCGACGTCGTCGCCGTCGTCGCCTCCGTCACTGCCGTAGTCGCCGCCAACGAAGCAGCCACGCCGTCGCTCCTCCCTCTCGAGCTCTACTCGGTCGAACGACGAACGAAGAAGAAGATCGAACGAAGAAGAAGGAGGGAAAGGCGGGAGCGAATCACAACCGTCAGATCGCGCCAAGATCCGCGCTGGTGATTGCTGTCCCGTGTTCGTCCGCACCGGATCCGAAGCCGCTGTACGCTGTTCTGGCCTCAGATCCGCTGCTTCACAGCGATCTGATTCGCCGGCTTTGCTGTTCCGTGTTCGTGCCGCACCAGATCCGATCGCTGTTTGCTGTTTTGGGCCGATCCTGTGTGCGGGGAAAACTTGATCTCCGATCAATTTTTGCACGCGCTTTTTGAGGACATCTTCGGGGATTTTTCTTCTCAATTGCTTCAACAAGCGGAGTTTATAATCGTCGATTTAAGGCAAGTAACCTTGTACATCTTATTGTCCTAGTACAAGTCTCCTTGAAATACCACATATAGTTAGATTGTGACTCCCTTTGAAATATCATAGTAAATCAATTTGAACCTTCAAACTCACAAATCTAAGAGTCACAAAACTTCCTCGTATTAAATAATAATCAATTGGACTCTTTTATCTCGTTGAACACATGAATCACATGGACATATGAATTAAGGACCCCTAAAATTTGTAGACGCATATAAAGTTAGTATTTTGACGAATTTGCGACTATTATGACTTGAAAAAATATTTATTAATTGCTGTTTGATCTCCATGATTATGTATTTATGCTACTTAACAACTTAGACACCAAATTACATATTTCCATGAAACCTACATTAGTAAATAAATTCTGAATGTTGCTGTCTGAATATTCTTTTGCGGTTTCGACCCTTTTATCATTGGAATTTGGGCCCGATCCCTGAATATGAAATGTAGATCCGGATGTGTAGATATCGATAGACTCCAAGTTGATCGAATTTGGAGCTACGGTTTAGGAGTTATGGCAGTTATACTGCAGCTGTGTCAGTAGACGCAGTTTTGCGAAACTGCTGTATATATTTACTTTACAAATTATTTTCGCTGTGTAAACAGCGAGCGTTTGACCCCAAATTTTATATGTAGCTGCTGGACACCCTATAGGACATCTCTAATTTTTCTTAGAATTAATTTATATTATTTCACCCCTGTTTCACATGTATAAATACAAGAACACAAAATCTGCCTGAACAAATGTAACAAGCCGGGTTGAGGGAAAGACTATAGAGTGGACAACATAGGTAAGTGTACTCGGAAGGGGGCCCGTGTTTCCCAAGTTGTATGTTAAATGGAACTAAGTGCCACGTAGAACTAAGTGCCACGTCATGGGTGACGGGGGCCACCTCTAGAGCCTACGGGGGCCACCTCTAGAGCCCATTATATGATTACATGATGTATGTTTGAGATCACATGGAACTAAGTGCCACGTAGAACTAAGTGCCACGTCATGGGTGACGGGGGCCACCTCTAGAGCCTACGGGGGCCACCTCTAGAGCCCATTATATGATTACATGATGTATGTTTGAGATCACATGGAACTAAGTGCCACGTAGAACTAAGTGCCACGTCATGGGTGACGGGGGCCACCTCTAGAGCCTACGGGGGCCACCTCTAGAGCCCATGGTTGATCACCTGCTAGTTTGATGCCTGAGTACACCGCCCTATAGACTCCATTACTAGGTCTAAGCGCAATTGATTTGACTGTAGCAACCATGTAGTATAATGGATGCATGTCGTGCTACCTAGATAGTAATAATTACAAGACTTGAACTTGACACCTGTCACTTGATACCTGATGATATGATACATGAAACATGACACCTGAGACTTAAAGCCTGGAACTTGATACTTGGACTTGACATTTGAAACCTGACATTCAAAATAACATATGACACTAGACTTGAGGTTGTCGCTTGATATTAATTACCTTTATAGGTGTACATGACATGTGATTCACCACTAGCAGTTGTTATCCAATCTAGTCATTATGATGTTCCCTCTTGCCAGCTAGTCTTTGAATTTGCCACTACTTCTTATAACTCTGCTTATTCTTGATTCCAATTCTTGTTTTTCCTTTTCTTGTACTTGCTTTTACTATTTGTGGCCCTAGCTTGCACTAAGGGCATTTTCTCTTGTTTCCCCTCTTGTTTCCTGTTTATCTTTTATTAAACAGACTTTGGAGATGAGCTTCCCGCAGGAATTGCTGAGCAAAGGTTCTAGTTTCCATGTGGAGAAGGACCTGATTAGAACATTTAATTCTTGCATTATTTGTTTATTTTGGATTATTATTATTTCTTGAGTTTTGAGAACTTGTAACGGGCTGATGTTCCCGAGTTTACTTTGATTCAGACTTGAAACTACTTGGATGTTTTATCATATTTCAGTTGTTTCTGTTGCTAATAAAGTATTCATGCATGCTTGGTTTTATATATCTCTCTTGTTATATACTTGTTGTGATGCTGAGTCGATCCTACAGCTTATGGATGATGTAAAAATCATTCGCTGGGCTTCGTCACGTGCTCGTATTCCGTATTTTGGGAAGCGGGGCGTGACAAGTTGACTTGTCTAGTCAATTCAAATTCTTCATAACCACTCGGGAGAGTCGACTGCTGCGCATGGCCAGTTGGCTGTTCCGCAACTTTCTATACTCAAAATGTCATTCACGTGACAGTCGACTGTCAATAAATCAGTCGTCTGTCCCTGGTTTTAACAGTACATATTCATGTTCAGCTCAGTCGACTTGCTACTCGCATTATGTCGACTGGACAGGTTCACATTTCAAATTAAGGGATTATCTTTCCATCAGTTCTTACATGCACATGCATCATGGTGTCAAATTACAATATACATATATTCATGCTTCATAAACACGTAATTTCTCAACTGTTCAGTAACATCACAACATGGAATTTCAAATAACTAGTACTGTCTTTTCTTCAAGGAAGTATTAAACATGGGTTTACACTTGTTCATAACTTTCTTGCAGAGATGAAATATTAATCTCAATTTATTACACTAGGACAACACAATGGAAATATCTCATTTCATAGAATTTTGAACCATTCATAATTTACTCAATACATCGGTCGGCTGTTCATATTAACAGTCGACTGCACAGGCTAATCTCAGTTTTACTAATTATCCTAGTTTCTTTTCATACGTTCATGTCTCCTCCATCATATATAACATGGGGGAATATGAATTTAGCAATCATACTATCACTTCTGTTTTGCATACATGTACATTATTAAATCATGAAAATATTCGCCTCGTACCAGTTGACTTGTACATGCGACAGTCGACTGTACATACCTATTTTGGCCTTATTCACAGTGTCATCACTTCATTTTTAGTCCTTCACAACTTTCATCATAAGCATACACAGAGCAATCTAATACGTTTGAATTTACTTTTCATAAGCATAGTAACAATCATCATAATCATGGCATGTTTCCTACATTAGAAGTCCTGAGAAACACCCACCTTATTGACGAAATAACCAAAATCCAGAAAAGCTCCTTAATGCAATGGACGACTCCTTGCTCCTTGCTCCTTGCTCTACACCGAAACCTTCAAAAAATGATGCCCGGCCTCCACAGAATAACACACACAACTCTCTCACAATATAGCTCTCTTACAAAATGATCTTAGTGTAAAAGAACAATGGATGAGAGGGGGGTATTTATACACCAATTTGGGTGAGATGGAGGGCTAGGATTCAGTAGATAGTTAAAGGATCAAGGGCTAGGATGAGCTAGGGAGTTGTAAAAACTACCCACATCCCAAATAACTACCCATGACTCACACCTACTTCTTTACCCAAACCGGCCAAGAATGTGTGCTTATGCACGTGTACATGAAGTGCACGTGTAAGCACAAGTCACTCTAACAAAACTTGTACACACATAACAAGTTTTTTTAAAAAAGAAATGTTACACATTACAAGTTGTAGAAAATAAAAAACGGGTTTAAATCCATGGGCTTAAATTTAATTGGGCCAAGATAATTATTTTAGAAAAAAAAATAAGTAAACAAACATTTGGGCTTTAGGAAAAATGCTTTATAGAAAACAATATTCTTACTCATCATGTTGGAAATAATAGTCAAAATATCGCACGTGCACACTACGTGCGAAATAAATAGTTTTTCATTACTTTGAAAAATTAGGGTATTACAACACTCCCTCCTTAGAATAGTTCCGTCCCCGGAACTACGATCAAGAGTGAGAGAAACAGAAAATACAACAAAACAACAAGAACAAAAGATACAAAGATACAATCAAGCAAAAAGCTTAGGATAGTCCTTCAACATCCTCTCCTCAGATTCCCAAGTAGCCTCTTCAACCAAATGGTTTCTCCAGACTACCTGACCATCGGTATCGTCTTATTCCTCAAGACTTTCTCCCTACGGTCAACAATCTATACAGGAGACTCGATGTAATTCAGATCCAACTGCAAACCTTCCGGCACTTCAGGCAAATGATGACTCGGATCTGGAATGTAACCTCTCAGCATAGACACATGAAAGACATTGTGCACCTGAGACAACTCTTCCGGTAATTCAAGCTAGTAAGCAGTTTTCCCGATCCTTTTCAATATCTTATACGGGCCTATAAACCTCGGGGCTAACTTCCCGCCTTTGCCAAAACGAACCACACTTTTACTGGGTGATACTTTTAGAAAGACGAAGTCACCAACCTCAAACTCAAGGTCCCTTCTCCGGTTGTCTACATAGCTTTTCTGCCTGCTCTGAGCTTCCACCAATCTTTTCCTGATCAGATCAATCTTCTCAGAAGTTTGCTGCACAAGCTCAGGACCAAACAACTGACGCTCCCCAACTTCATACCAATAAACAGGAGTTCTGTACTTCCTGCCATACAAAGCTTCGTACGGCGCCATCCCGATGCTAGTCTGAAAACTGTTGTTGTAGGCAAA
Source organism: Hemerocallis citrina (assembly GCA_017893485.1). NCBI lineage: Eukaryota > Viridiplantae > Streptophyta > Magnoliopsida > Asparagales > Asphodelaceae > Hemerocallis > Hemerocallis citrina. Next base: position 97,740,557 of record CM030368.1, read on the forward strand.
CTCTACCAAAGGTAAATGCCTTTCCCAACTGCCTCCAAAGTCTAGTATACAACACCGAAGCATATCCTCAAGAATACGGTTGACTCTCTCGATCTGCCCATCGGTTTGCGGATGAAAAGCAGTGCTGAAATCTGTCTTGGTACCCAAAGCTATCTGAAGACTCCTCCAGAAATGCGAAGTAAACCGCGCATCTCGATCAGACACAATAGTTGACAGAACACCATGAAGCCTGACAATCTCGCCAACATACAACTCAGCCAACCTTTCCATCGAAGCAGTGAGTTTCAACGCCAAAAAGTGAGCGGACTTGGTTAGTCGATCGACTATAACCCAAATCGCATCATTGCCTTTAGGACTCTTAGGCAATCCCGTGATGAAATCCATACTGATGTTATCCCACTTCCATTCCGGAATAGGTAACGGCTGTAATAGACCTCCGGGTCTCTGATTTTCGACTTTGACTTGCTGACAAACCTCACACTTCGTAACAAATTCAGCCACATCTCGCTTCAAACCTGACCACCAGAAATGCTGCTTGATGTCTTTGTACATCTTAGTACTTCTAGGATGTACCGACAAAAGAGTAGCATGTGTCTCCTGAAGAATACTCTCTTTCAGGTCTGCCTGACTTGGAACACATAGCCTATCTCCGAACCACAACACTCCATTCCTGATTTGAAATCCGGGCAACCTGCCAGCATCAACCTGCTCCTTCATCTCCAAAATATCAGCATCAACCTCCTGACTTGCAATGATCCTTGCATTCAAAGTAGGCTGAAGCCTCAACTGAGCCAAAGATGCTCCCAATCCTTGCAAGACAACCTCAATACCTGCTCGATCCAGCTCCTCAATCAGATGCTTCTGAGTCATAATCAAACTGTCTAAGCTGCTCTTGCGGCTAAGTGCATCAGCAACAACATTAGCCTTCCCAGGATGATACTTGATCTCAGGTCGCATGTCCTCGAGCACTTCCAACCATCTCCGCTGCCTCAGATTCAGATCCCTCTGCTGATATATATACTTCAAGCTCTTATGGTCCATGTACATGTTCAATTTCTCACCGTACACGTAGTGCCTCCATTGCTTCAGGGCAAAGATAATCGCAGCCAACTCCAGATCATGAGTCGGATAATTCTTCTCATGTGGTCGTAGTTGCCTAGACCCATAAGCGATTACTCTTCCTTCTTGCATTAAGACACAGCCAAGCCCACGATGTGAAGCATCGCTATAAACATCATACTCAACACCTGCTCTAGGCAAAGCCAAAATCGGTGCAGTAGTCAGTTTCTCTTTCAACTCTTGAAAGCTCGCCTCACATTGCTCGGTCCACTTGAAGCTCATTTTCTTCTTGGCCAGTCCAGTAAGCGCACGGCTATCTGAGCATAACCTTGAATGAATCTCATGTAGTATCCAGTCATCCCAAGAAAACTTCTGACTTCCTTCACTGTAGTAGGCCTAGCCCAATCTCTCACTACCTCTATCTTCTGAGGGTCAGTTGCCACTCCCTCCTTAGAAAGGATGTGACCTAGGAATGCCACTTCAAATTTCCAGAAATCACACTTGGATAACTTGGCATACAACTTCTGCTCTTCCAGCTTCTTCAAAACTGCTGCCAGATGCTCGGTGTGCTCCTCCTCTGACTTGGAGTACACGAGAATATCGTCGATAAACACCACGACAAAAGAATCAATGAATGGCCTCAGAACTCTGTTCATTAAATCCATGAAGATTGCGGGTGCATTCGTCACTCCGAATGGCATAACTAAGAATTCGTAATGCCCATGTCGAGTTCTAAATGCAGTTTTATGCACATCTTCAGCTTTCACTCGAACTTGGTGATATCCTGATCGAAGATCTATTTTAGAGAAAACAGCTGCTCCTTGTAGACGATCGAACAAGTCATCAATTCGAGGAATAGGATACTTATTCTGAACAGTGACTTTATTCAGCTCCCGGTAATCGATACACATTCTCATCGATCCATCCTCTTCTTTACCAAAAGCACTGGTGCTCCCCAAGGTGACGCACTAGGTTGAATAAAGCCTTTCTCCAACAGTTCCTCAATCTGCCGTTTCACCTCATCCTGTTCCACTGGAGCCATCCTATACGGTGCTTTAGAAATGGGTGCACTTTCCGGTTGAACAGTGATGCTGAACTCTACATCACGATGCGGGGGTAACCCAGGAAAATCTTCCAAGAACACAGTCGGATAGTCCCAAACCACAGGAATCCCTTGCACTTCCACAGGTGTCTCTTCCTTGCGGATAGTTGCCACCAGCTTAGAACACTTCTGCTTCCCTTGGAAAGTGACTTTAGGTCCACCTGGAGCCTTCACTGTTACTGTCTTGGTCTTGCACTCGATGCTTGCACTGTACACCGACATCCAATCAATGCCAATGATAACATCGACTCCCAAGATAGTCAGCTCGATCAGATCAATGCCAAAGACTCGATCTCCAATCACAATCTCGCAATCAGCATAATACCGATCAGTGGTTAAAGTTTCCCCTGATGGAGTAGCTACTGCCAAGATCTTTCCTGGAAAAATCTTCGGTTCAACTCCCAACACTTTAGCAAATTTAGGAGACACAAAAGTATGAGAGGATCCAGTATCGAACAACACAACAGCTTTCATTCCATTAAGATAAAGTTCGCCTGTTACATAATACACAACATTACATAACAGTTTCACAATATGAGCGGGAAGAAGAAATGACAAGACCACTAAACATCAGCCCTCGTACCAGTGATGACGTGATCGACCTCATCAGCATTAGCTTCCGTCAAGGCAAATACTCGCCCTGGTTGGTACGGCCTCTTGCCAGTCTGCTGCGTTGGTGCATTGCGATTACTATTCCGTGGCTTGGAGCATTGAGATTAAAAATATCTTGTTTCACCACAGTTGTAGCAAGTCACCGCAGGAGGTCTAACCACATTATTCCCGGGTCCTCCAGCTACACTAACAGCGTTCGCCCCTGTCGGTTTGAACCTTTGTGCAGATGGTTGCCCCTTGAAACTCCCAAAATGTGCAGGCCTCTTTCCAGACTGCCAGTTGTTCTTCCGGTTCTGAACAATATGGAACTGCTCCATATTCGCTTCCGTCGCTACTGCCCTCTTGACCAACTTGTCAAATCTTCTGATACCAAGAGGTATCATCCGGGACCTCAGGCTCGGTCTCAGCCCGTGCTCGAAACTTACGAGCCTTCTTAGCCTCATCCATCACCAGTTCTGGAGCATACCTAGAGAGCTGAGTAAACTTAGTCTCGTACTCCCTCACTGACATGCCGCCTTGCTGTAGCGACAGAAACTCCATAGCCTTTTTCTCTTGAACATCGGAGGGGAAATAATGACTGCGGAATTCTTCCAGAAATTCCTCCCAGCCAAGCACTATACCTCCCATGGTCCTCTTCATCGACTGCTACCAAACAGCTGCGTCCTTCTCGAATTGCAAAGTGGCCAACTTGACCTTGCTGCCTTCCGGGGTCTCCAACACCTCAAAGATTGTCTCCACTTGACGAATCCAGTCGTCAGCCGCATCTGGGTCTAACTTTCCCTCGAATACAGGTGGTTTCATTCGTTTGAACGATTCCACCAGCTTAATCGTCTCGGGCACTGGATTCACCGGCCCCCTTCCTTGGTTCATAGCCACTGCATTAAGCGTCTGGTAGACCCTTGCAAGTTCGGTCTCCAGATCCAAACCTTCCCCATTCCTAGCTCCTCTTCTCGACATATTCTGATGCAAAAAATCTATTAAATTCGAAGTATAAGATAAGAACTTAAATCAACTTGCATTTCATTGAATTCCAAACTTTATACATTCGAATTAAAAACATTTCTTAGAAGCTACAACAATCTAACTCCTACGGTTCCTCTTCGCCTCCCGAAGTTATCCCCGTAGTTCATCAACCTCATCTTTCAGCACATCTGTCAGGTTCTTTCTCTTCTCAAGTTTCCATACCCGGTGACTGAGAACTGAAAAGTCGTCCTTCCGCTTTTCCAGTTGAGCTTCCAATACTCCAACTCTCTCTCGCAGGGTTTCCACCTGCCTCTGAAGAGAAGTCACAAGACTACTCAAAACTGGTCCCTCTTCTTCATCAGAAGAAGAATCGTCAGATGAATCCGGAGGTGGGGTAATCTCTCGAGATTCAGGCCATTCCTCCTCATCAGAATCTGCTTGCCCTGGGTGGTACTCGTCCTCGGAATCTGTCTGTCCAGGATGGTACTCTTCCTCAATAATATGCCAGTCGTCATCTCCAGCAGGGTCGAAGTGATCAACCATCTTAGAATAGAGAGGAAGAAGCAGGAGTCATAGAGCAACACAAATGTAAGTCACTTACATTTAAATCTCTAAACTCAGACGCACACTCTAATGTCCACTTCTAGGGTGTTATTTCTTATAAATTTGTACCAATATGGAAAGCGTAGAAAAGCGTGGCTCTGATACCACTCTGTAACGCCCCGAATCCCAAACACACTAAATTCGAGATGTTCTACAGGATCTTTTCGCTTCTCTTAGTACAATTTTACAAGGAAATTTAAACTTTTCACTTTACATCAGAGTTTACATCATATATTACATTTACATTTGCACAGCGGAAGTAAAATTTACAACATTTAAGTAAATATACAACAACATGGTAAAATCTTTATGCATCCATTCCTCTTTAATCTTTAACATGTCATTTATCCTGCATACAAAACTGTGGTTACGTCAGTTTATTCAACCGACGATAATTATACATGGCCATCCTCTCTATGCCAGAAACAGTATAACGATTCTCATTTCTTAACAGATCACAAACTTGTTCACAATAAAAATGTAAATCAAAGGGAAAAATCTTAATGATGTCGTGTTGTGATTGTACACTTAATCCTTAATGCAATTAGTTAATTTACATGACACAAATGCACACTTGTTCGGGTTCTATGCATCCCATACTACATAGGCCCAAGGGCAAGCCTCTTAATCGTTCTTCATCTTGGTAGGGTTCATTTCCTCGTTATGACTTAATCTACTACTGTAACTACAGTAAGTATCCTAGATGTTTTCTGACCTACGAACTCATGTCTAGGCACTCTGGAGGGAATCCCATTGCTGACATGACTCATCATGCAGACATCCTGTGGTAATTCAGCTCTCACCATAGACACGATACCACCCGTAGTCTTCAAACATCCCACGAGCGTCACCACTGGGACGGTACTCTGGAGTAGCATCCTCACCCAGACTCATCATGGGAATTCCTGGGATACGCTCTCGCCGCTACCCAATAGCCCTCATACTCAATGTTTTTCTCTTACTTTCATCACATCTTCACTATGTACTAGTCCTTATTTTAATAGAATCATGAACAAAAATCAAAGCTCTAGAGTTAGCCTCTCCACTAAACCGGACTTATTCATTCATTTCAATACATGACCAACCTTGGTCTTTCAATTCTCATTTCATTTCCATTGCCGGGGGAGACTTAGCTACTCTTTTGTTTCAATTTCCACTTCACAACTTCCAATTTGAGCATTTCCAGCTCATGAATTCAATTTTCGTTGCCTCAGCATATTTCCTTTATCATGTTCTTAGCTTTCATATTCATGTAATTCTCAAATCAAAACTATGATTCGTTTCATGTAAATTCTCAATTCAAAAACTATGATTCATTTTGTGTAAATTCATGCAGAAACAAATAGACTTTATCAACATCAACCATAAGGTTCACAATCTTCAAAATAAACAGAATAATGTTCTCTGACATATCCAATCACTCTGGACAGTCGACTTGGAGATGTCCAGTCGACTTGTCCAGTCAATTCAAATTCTTCATAACCACTCGGGAGAGTCGACTGCTGCACATGGCCAGTTGGCTGTTCCGCAACTTTCTATACTCAAAATGTCATTCACGTGACAGTCGACTGTCAATAAATCAGTCGTCTGTCCCTTGTTTTAACAGTACATATTCATGTTCAGCTCAGTCGACTTGCTACTCGCATTAGGTCGACTGGACAGGTTCACATTTCATATTAAGGGATTATCTTTCCATCAGTTCTTACATGCACATGCATCATGGTGTCAAATTACAATATACATATATTCATGCTTCATAAACACGTAATTTCTTAACTGTTCAGTAACATCACAACATGGAATTTCAAATAACTAGTATTGTCTTTTCTTCAAGGAAGTATTAAACATGGGTTTACACTTGTTCATAACTTTCTTGCAGAGATGAAATATTAATCTCAATTTATTACACTAGGACAACACAATGGAAATATCTCATTTCATAGAATTTTGAACCATTCATAATTTACTCAATACATCGGTCGGCTGTTCATATTAACAGTCGACTGCACAGGCTAATCTCAGTTTTACTAATTATCCTAGTTTCTTTTCATACGTTCATGTCTCCTCCATCATATATAACATGGGGGAATATGAATTTAGCAATCATACTATCACTTCTGTTTTGCATACGTGTACATTATTAAATCATGAAAATATTCGCCTCGTACCAGTTGACTTGTACATGCGACAGTCGACTGTACATACCTATTTTGGCCTTATTCACAGTGTCATCACTTCATTTTTAGTCCTTCACAACTTTCATCATAAGCATACACAGAGCAATCTAATACGTTTGAATTTACTTTTCATAAGCATAGTAACAATCATCATAATCATGGCATGTTTCCTACATTAGAAGTCCTGAGAAACACCCACCTTATTGACGAAATAACCGAAATCCAGAAAAGCTCCTTAATGCAATGGACGACTCCTTGCTCCACACCGAAACCTTCAGAAAATGATGCCCAGCCTCCACAGAATAACACACACAACTCTCTCACAATATAGCTCTCTTACAAAATGATCTTAGTGTAAAAGAACAATGGATGAGAGGGGGGTATTTATACACCAATTTGGGTGAGATGGAGGGCTAGAATTCACTAGATAGTTAAAGGATCAAGGGCTAGGATGAGCTAGGGAGTTGTAAAAACTACCCACATCCCAAATAACTACCCATGACTCACACCCACTTCTTTACCCAAACCGGCCAAGAATGTGTCCTTATGCACGTGTACATGATGTGCACGTGTAAGCACAAGTCACCCTAACAAAACTTGTACACACATAACAAGTTTTTTAAAAAAAGAAATGTTACACATTACAAGTTGTAGAAAATAAAAAAAGGGATTAAATCCATGGGCTTAAATTTAATTGGGCCAAGATAATTATTTTAGAAAAAAAATAAGTAAACTAACATTTGGGCTTTAGAAAAAATGCTTTATAGAAAACAATATTCTTACTCATCATGTTGGAAATAATAGTCAAAATATCACACGTGCACACTACGTGCGAAATAAATAGTTTTTCATTACTTTGAAAAATTAGGGTATTACAATTTGTTTGCTTCACCCAAGTCCTTCATTGAAAACACCGAAGCTAGCCCCCTTTTCACTTTCTTGATCTTCTCCATACATGAACCAGCTAACAACACGTCGTCCACATACAACGCCAAGGTAACTATATCATTGTCCTCATATCTACGAACATACACTGTCACGCCCCGCTTCCCAAAAAGGAATACAGAATACGGATACGCGACTAAGTCCAGCGAATGATTTTCATCATCCATAAGCTGTCAGGATCTTTACAATATTTCACAGGAATAACAAGAACTAAACAGGGAGAAATCAACCATGCATGCATGAATGAATCAATATACCAAAGGGATTTACTTGAAACAAAATTTAATAATCTCAAATAAACAAAATCTGGAAACAAGTTATAAATCCTGGGTCAAACTACCCAATACAAAATAATCCAAGTAGCAATACATTTATCCAAAATAAGCAACAAGAAATAATAATAGCAAGAACTCCAGCAACTAGAATCTCAGATCACCTACTCCATTGGGCAACTGATCACCATAATCTACAATTTAACAAATTGCAGGATAAAGAAAAGAAAAACAAAATGCCCGTCAATGCAAGTTACGGGCCGCTTGTAATGTAGGCAACAAGTACATAAAAGATAAACATATATAGAGTAACAGCAGAAGCAAGTACTGAATAAACATGGAATAAAGGTGACAGAATGGCTAACATAAAACAGAAACATGATCAAGTGATGTGATGAGATAACAGGTGCATGTGACATGTGACAGGTAACAGGTATCATGCATGTAAGTAAACATGTAACATGTGTCAAATATCATGCAAGTAGGTAAACAGGTAAACAGGTAAATAGGTAAGCAGGTGAACATGTGTCAGGTAATCATGTAACAAGTGTTATGTCATGTCAAGTCTTGTATTTATTACTATCTAGGTAGCACTTCATGCATCCCATATTTTAACCACATGGTTGCTACATTCAAATAAGTTATGTTTAGATCTAGTGGTGGGTTTCTATAGGGCCATGTACTCAAGTATCATGTAACAGGTAACAGGAATAGGTTTATGAATCAAATAGTAAACAGGTACACGAACCAACGGGTTCAATGATCAACAGGTTCATGAATCAACAGGTAACAGGTACACGAACCAACAGATTAATGAATCAAACATAAAGTGCAACAGGTTCATGCATCAACATGAGTCAAAACAAAAATGGGAAAAACGGGCCCCCTTCTGAGTACAAATAGCTATATAGTCCACTACTAAGGTCTTTCCCTTAACCCTAGCTTAATTACTTGTTATTATTATTAAACAGGCATATACGTGTACAAAACATGGTAAGAATAACAGGGCATGAACAAGTAACAGGTTCATGTTGGAAAATAAACATGCACTGGTGATAGACAACACAAAAAAAGGTAGAACAACGAAAATTCTAGTTCAGGATAGCAAGACTGTAACCCCTGTTCCATGTATTCGTATTTTCTGCTGTATTTCATTCTTGTACTCTATTTATCAATTTGAGAATCTGTATTTTTGTTCAAGTTCTAATAAAAGTCATCTATTTTGTTTCGACTCAATTTTGTGTCAATATTTATTTCAATTGCATCTTTCCTATCCGCTCTAATTTGTTGTTCTTCATGGAGATTTGACTGTTTCATCTCATCTAATTCATTTTTCCTAATTATAATGAATTTTGACTCAATCTCCATTTGGATCCTACTCAAACCCGTTAACCAATAACCAACAACCCAAAACCCTACTATATAAACTTAATTCCTAACCCTAATTAACCCTAAAACAATTCACAGTTGAAACCCTATTAGCCGCCAACTCCTTTTTTCCCTACTGTTCATCTCCCACCTCCAGAACCCAACTTCGTACCTGTGCTTCATCCCTACCCTTTGACCTCAGCTCCGTCACTGCCTCATCACATACCCCTCACCCTCTTCTTCATCACCGCATCCCCTTATCGCTAACCCATCGCTTCGTCATCACCGAACCCATTACCCTCACCTCGTCCTCTCCTCGTAGTCATCCCCTACCTCTACATCCATCGTTGTCCAAGCCCAGAATATTCTGCCATTGCTGGCGCCTCATCGCTCCTCTGTTTTCGCCCAAGAACAGAGAGCCTGACCACCACCCATTGCTGCATCGCTCCTCGATCGCAGCTCCGCTCCACAGTCGAGCCTCGACGTCACTGCATCTTGCCGCCCACAGTCGTCGCTGCTAGTCGCCACAGTCCAAGCTCCTACTGTCGCTGCTATTGATCAGAAGAGAAGGAAAGAGAAGGATCATTTGAATCTCGGCCATCCGATCTCATCAAGATCGTGACCTAATCTGATCTGATCTGATCTCTATTATCTTGATCAGATCAGACCTGATCTAAGCCATCTGATTGTCTTGATCTTGATTGCCATCAAGATCCGTGCCGATCCGATCCATTCGATCTCGACCATCGATCAACACCCTCATCCAATCAAGGCAAGTATCTTCTTGTACAATTTGTTGTTCTAGTACAATCTTTTATTTGAAAATACTGCAAGTAGATCGTAGTTGTGACTTCCTTTTGGCTTATCATTTGATGATCTTATTTTACTCCCTATTAATTCCATGATCATAAGAGTCACAACCTTTCGTTGATATATTCGTTTCATCACTTGTTGGATCTAATTTATCTCGTATTTACTTGAACACATGAAACTAAGAACCTCCTTGACTCGTAGATGTATGTTGATTGATGTATGTATTGATCTTACTTTTCTTAAGTTGAGAAACAATTGTGACTTGCTGATTTGATATCCAACAACAATCACCAATCTAGACTCATACTAGTCATTTATCATGCCACTTTTATGTAAAAGAATTTCACAAATGCTGTTGTTCCTGTCTTTAATTGTTGTTTCAACTCCGATAACATCAGAATATGGACTTGAGTCCTAAACATGAATTTTAGCTTTAGATGTCTAGTTTGCTACCCATTTGACGGAATTGAGTCCGAGTTATGGTTTGTGAGTTATTGCAGTTTTACTGCTGCTGTGTCGTAGAATTCTAGATTCATGAATTTGCTGCACCAATTTGCTTCACAATTAAATAAACCATGCTACCAGTAAGATAATGACTTGAAATTTTGCATGCTGATACTAAAAACACTATAGGACATTCCCTAATTTTTTTGGAATTAATTAATGATATTTCAGACCTGTTTCACTTTTGAAAACATAGTTTTACAAGTTCTGGCTGAACATGAATTATGTGTAGTTTGCTGTTTTTACTCCAGTTATTACAACTTTTATGCATCTTGTTTATATGCGCTAGATTCGGTAGAGAGTATAGTTTCTAGGTTTTCTGACGGATCCAGATTTGCATTCATGTGGTGGCGGGAATCACAGTTTTGGTGCAGCAACGTCATGCTGTCCAGAATTGGAATTCTCGTCATTCTTGATAACTTTAATTTGTTTTGACTCTTGACTATGCATCCTACCTAGCCTAAACTTGTTACATGTTCTTGATCATGTTACTTGCCCTGTTTTGCATGCTTTCATGCTTGTCTTGATAATAATAATAAATAACAAGCTGGGGTTTAAGGGAAAGACCATAGTAGTGGAAAATATAGGTAAGTGTACGCAGAAGGGGGCCCGTGTTTCCCACTTGATTCTTGTATCATGAACTAGTTATATTATTATTCGATTCATGAACTAGTTACTATTGATTCATAAACTAGTATATGATTATTCGATTCATGGACTGGTTATATTAACACTTGATTCATGAACTAGTATATTTTGATTCATGACTTGTCATGTTATTACTTGACACATGAACTAGTTATATGATTACCCGATTCATGAACATGCTTGCTTGATACTTGATGCCTGAGTACACCGTCTTATAAAATCCACCACAAGGCCTAAACGTAACTGTTTGTAAGTAGCAACCATGTGGTAAATAGTTGGGACGCATGAAGTGCTACCTAGATAGATTTAAACATTAGACTTAAGAATAACTTGTTACTTGTTCACACTTAACACCTGTCTTTCTTGATACTTGCTTCTTGATACTTGTTACTTGATCCTTGATACAACTACATGTTCACTTGTTACTTGTTCCACTACTAGTATTTGTTACCCAATCATGTTAATTGAGTTGTCTTACTTGCTAGCTAGTCTCTTGAACACCACTACTTGTTGCATTCCTATCATATCATGTTATACATTCTTAATTCCAAATCTTGTTTCATATTTTCTTGCACTTATTTTCATACCCTTGCTTGTACTACTTGCGGCCCTAACTTGCACTAAGGGCATTTGTTTTTGTTTCTCCATTTTCTTCTGCACGATAATACAGACTTTGGAGACGGGTTGCCAGTTAGAGTTGGTGAGCAAACCTTCTAGGCTTCTCTTGGGAAAGCTTGCTTCAATTATTTTTGTAATTCAGTTTATCTAATTCTTGTTGGTATTTAAAAATTGTAATGGGCTTGTAGCCCCGAAGTTTTTATTTTTGATCCAGATCGTGAATTTATTTGGGATATTTATATTTGTTTCAAATGTTTTCTATTAATTAATAAATTATTCATGCATGCATGGTTGTGTATATTTTTGCTATATTTCTTGTTATGATGCTGAGTCGATCCTACAACTTATGAATGATGAAAATCCTTCGCTGGGCTTCGTCACGTACTCGTATTCGTGGCCTGAGCCGGACTGAGCCCAGCCGACCCTAGTATATTTTTGTTCTGAATTTCTTACTGCCTTCGAGTTAACATTTATTTCTTTTTCTCCCTTTTTACAGAGATGTCTGCCAAGCAGCTTAACGATTGGCAGGCCTTGTTGGCCTTAGTCGCCAAAAGGAGGGCAGACAAGGAGAAGAAGGCTGCCAAGGGTGTGGGTCCTAGTCAAGGGCTGGCCTCGGTGATGGTGGAGTCGTCCCCAAAGAAGGCGAAGAAGCACCACCACACTCCGAGGTCGTCGTAGGAATCGGCGGCGAGCTCCGGTAGCAGAAGAGGGGGCCAAGGTCTCGGAGCAGAGGCTCCCTCCACCCCGCCCCAGCACCTGAGCAGATGATGGAGCAGTAGGGCATGAGGCCGCACGCCCTTGATTAGGGGGTCAAGGCAGGGGATACCCTGCTCGAGGGTCCGGTGGCCATGGAGGTGGTGAAGAATCTCGCCATGGAGCGAGATCAGATGGCTCTGGCAACGGAGACTTCCGAGACGGCCTTCATGAGGTGGTCTCAGGTGTAGCTCTCGGTAAGTGTTTGGAATTTGCTTTAAGCATAGAATTTAGGATTTCTTCTAACTTATTCTCCCTCGACCAGGCGGTGTTTCACGGAAAGCACTTTTACAAGTGCTTGGAGAAGGAGGTCCTCGTCGAGAGGAGGAATGCGGAGAAGTACTTTCGCGAGGTTACCAAGTGGAGGACGAGCTGAAGGAGGCCCGAAACGCCGAGGCAGTTGTCCAAGCTCAGATGGCCTCATTGCAAGACCATCATAGGAACGAGTTGGCGCACTTCCGGTCTAAGGTCCCAGGCGGAGGCTGAGAAGGCGCAGGTCGCCATGGCGGAGATGGAGATTACCATGGTGGATACTCTGATCCTGGCCAAGGATGAGGCCTATGCCAAGGCAAAGGAGCACTTCCAGCTGATCTACCCGGACACTCGGGCCGACCACCTCCACTACAACTGGCAACTTGAGCACCCGCCTATGCCCGGTGGCGAGGAGGAGGTCGGGGGCGACCCGGCTGATGAAGAGGTGCCATCCCCCCTCAAAAATAGTTTAGGATTTTCTCTCTTTTGATTTTGTATTTGCCTTATGCGAACTGGCCACCGCCTTTTGTAATACAAAATTTTTTGAATTTATAAAAGAATATTTTTGGCCGATGCTCTATGACTTGTGCTTTTTTGCCTCTTTTGTGACATGTTGTTTATCCCGTCTTCTTGATAGGCGCATGAGGCCCTCAGCGCCGACCTTGGTTCTACCGAGGTCTCCTGGCTCGGAGCTGATCTGGGGTCCACAGAGAGTATTCTGGCTCGCCATCGTAAGCAAGCTCAGGATCGAGAGGCCACGGTGAATTATTTTATGAACAAGCCTAAGGAGCTCAGCCTAGAGGTCGCTCGCCTGAAGAAAGCCATAGCTGACCGGGATGGTGGATAGTTGAGACGAACTTGTCAATCTCGGATGGCTCCATCGGGCGACCGGCTTCGGAGTCCTTTCTTTGCGAGGCTGTTGTAGAGAAGGAGTCGGAGATTCGTAAGCTGAAGCTCATGCTAGGCACAGGTCCTCTCGAAAAGGTGAGCAATTCCGTATTGGGACCTTCTCCGACTTTTTATCTGACGAGGCTCGCAGACACGCAGAGCTCCGTTACCAGGGCGTCCACGTTGGCCAGACTGGCAGAGCACGCGGAGGATCTCGTGGGAAGCACTGAGTTTGAGTTTTAAGCTGAGCGATGAGCGATTTGTAAGATCTTCATTGTATTGTGTGGTCGTTTTTGGTGCTCTATGAGTAATAAAACTCTGATTTCTTTACTTTGATAATTTGTTAAGCGATACTGGTAGGGTCATAGCTTGAGACCCTTGCCAAGTAGGGCTTCGCTTGAGGCCGCCGCCGAGGCAGAAAGAGTAGGGCTTCGCTTGAGGTCGTCGGGCTGTGGCTTCGCTCGGGAGCCGAACTGCTACGCCTCGTAGGTAGCATTTAATAAGGGACATTTTGTCTTCCGGTAAAAATTAATGGAGATGCTTCACCTTCCGCCATTTGGACTTCCCGATGTCATAAATGCGCCTCTCCGGGGGGCTATATAATCTTCACCCCCTCATCACTTTTTCACCAAGAAACTCCGGTGACTTATCTGCTACCCTCTGGCAATTTTGGGTTTCGGCTCCGAGGGTCATTTACCCCGAGCTATCAGTGGGTGAGAGGTGGGTCGATCCCGAGGTGAGATTCGGGTGCCTGCCAAAGGCGGCCGCCCACAAGTTGGAATTCTTGGCCGATTAGTCCCGGATCGGTGGCTCTCCTGCCAACCTCTAGCATTTTTGGGTAAACGGCTCTGAGAGCTCTTTACCCCAAATTGCTAGCGGGTGAGAGGTGTGTCGACCACGGTCCGGAGGCTCGGTGAGAGTCCTAGGGTCGGTGGCTCCCCTGCCACCCTCGGACAATTTGGGGTTTCGGCTCTGAGGGCCGTTAACCCCGAGCTGTCCAAGAGTGAGAGGTGGGTCAACCAACGGTGCGGGGCTCGGGGCGTTTGCCGAAGGCGAGTGCCCTAAATCTTTAATAAAAACATTTAGGTTGGGTGTGGCCGAAGGTCATCACCGAGCGTAAAGGTCGCATGGCCTGAAGAAGCCAAGGCCTTGCTCAAGGTCGGTACCGAGCCCCCATACCCATTCTAGGGTAGACTGTACGAGTGCAGCTGGAGGTCATCACCAAGCACATGGGTCGCATGGCTTGAAGAAGCCCAGGCCCTGTTTGAGGTCGATGTCGAACCCCCATACCTTAGAGAAGCTGTTAAGAGTGTGGCCGGAGGTCATCGCCGAGCATAAAGGTTGCATGGCTTGAAGAAGCCAAGGCCTTGCTCGAGGTCGACGCTGAGCCCCCATACATGTTCTCGGGTAGATAGTACGAGTGTAGCTGGAGGTCATCGCCGAGCGCATAGGTCGTAGTACTTGAAGTAGCCCAGGCCCTGCTCGAGGTCGATGCCGAGCCCCCATACTTTAGAGAAGCCGTTATAAGTGTGGCTGGAGATCATCGTCGAGCATAAAGGTCGCATGGCTTGAAGCAGCCAAGGCCTTATTTGAGGTCAACACCAAGCCCCCATACATGTTCTTGGGTAGATAGTATGAGTGTAGCTGGAGGTCATCACCGAGCACACAGGTCGCAGTGCTTGAAGAAGCCCATGCCCTGCTTGAGGTCGATGCCGAGCGCCTATACCTTAAAGAAACTGTTATGAGTGTGGCCAGAAGTCATCGCCGAGCATAAAGGTCGTGTGGCTTGAAGAAGCCAAGGCCTTGCTCGAGGCCGACATCGAGCCCCCATACATGTTCTCGGGTAGATAGTATGAGTGTAGCTGGAGGTCATCGCCGAGTGCATAGGTCGCAGTGCTTGAAGAAGCCCAGGCCCTGCTCGAGATCGATGCCGAGCCCCCATACCTTAGAGAAGCTGTTATGATTGTGGCCGGAGGTCATCGCCGAGCGTGAAGGTTGCGTGGCTTGAAGAAGCCAAGGCCTTGCTCGAGGTCGATGCCGAGCCCCCATACATGTTCTCGGGTAGATAGCACGAGTGTAGCTGGAGGTCATCGCTGAGCGCATAGGTCGTAGTGCTTGAAGAAGCCCAGGCCCTACTCGAGGTCGATGCCGAGCCCCCATATCTTAGAGAAGCCGTTATGAGTGTGGCTGGAGGTCATCGCCGAGCGTAAAGGTCGTGTGGCTTGAAGAAGCCAAGGCCTTGCTCGAGGTCGATGTCGAGCCCCCATACATGTTCTCGGGTAGATAGAACGAGTGTAGCTGGAGGACATCTTTGAGCGCATTGGTTGCAGTGCTTGAAGAAGCCCAGACCCTGCTCGAGGTCGATGCCGAGCCCCCATACCTTAGGAGTGATTTTTTGTGGCTCGCAGTTCCATCCAAGCGCCAAGACCAAGTTTGTATGTGTTTCTTCTGATGGCGGATTTTTCCCTGACCTAGTCTATGAGGTCTAGATCGACACGTAGCTATGCCGAGTTGCTTGCTTCATCAAAGGCCATGATTCGGGGTGAAGGGAGCCCGATCTCGAGGGGAATTACTGCCTCCGCGCCGTAAGTCATATTGAATGGAGACTCTCCTATGGGGATTCTCTTCGTCGTTCGATGGGCCCAAAGAATGCTCGGTAACTCGTCGACCCATAACCCTTTGGAAGAATTATCAAGTCATTTTTTGAGGCCGTTAAGCATCTGGCAGTTCGCGTTCTCGGACTGACCATTCGACTGCGGGTGGCATACCGAAGAGAAGCGTTGCTAGATCCTGAGATCGTCGCAGAACTTTCGAAAATTCTTACCTGCGAACTGAGACCCATTATCTGTGATGAGTCCATGCGAGATTCCGAACCGGCAGACGATGTGCTTCAAGAAGAATTGCTGAGTGTGCTGCTCGGTGATCGTGGCCAGGAGCTCGGCCTCGATCCACTTAGTGACGTAGTCGATTGCTACCATCAGAAACTTTCTTTGGCCCGTTGCCTTCGGGAATGGGCCTACCAGAACCATCCTCCACATAGCAAAGGGGGTCGGACTGGCCAGGGAGCGGAGGTTTGTGTCACGCCCCACTTTCCAAAAGAATACGGAATACGGATATGCGACTCAACCCAGTGAATGATATGCATCATCTATAAGCTGTTCAGAATCTTCACAACAAATCTCAGAATAATCAGAGTCATAAGCCAAAAGAATCATCCTCACACAGAAATATATATCTCAAAACAAAACAAAGTTCCAACAGAAATTAATTGAAAACCAATAATATAATAGTCTCAAATAAATAGATCCGAACACGTTAATATTCTGGGCCACATTGCCCAAATACAAATAAAATCCATATACTCAAATACATTGTTCAAAAGCAACAGATAATAATAATAGCAAAAGAAGTTCAGCACTAATATTTCATTTCTCCAATACCATCGGACAAACAACCATCCTGATCTGCAATCAATAAATTGCAGGAGAAAGAAAAAGAAAACAAATACCCATCAATGCAAGTTAAGGGCCGCTTGTAATGTAGGATACAAGTACAAGGAATACTACCAAATCTAAATAATAGCAGAAACAGATATAGCATGGTAGACCAGAATCAACTATCATGGTATACTAACATGTGTCAAGTATCAAAAATCAAATAACATGCAAACAGATATACAGATAGTGTCAAATAATGGTATCAAGTAGTGTCAGACAGATAATAGATAATCAGATAATCAAATGACAGATAGCAGATTCAGATATCAGATACAGATACAGATACAGATACAAATGTCAGATTCAGATTCAGATACTTATAAGTCTTGTATTAATTACTAACTAGGTAGCACTTCATGTGCCATTCTTTTATCACATGGTTGCTACAGTCAAAACAGTTACGTTTGTAGATTTCGTAGGGGATCATATAGGGTCGTGTACTCAGGGTTCAGACAGACAGATATCAGATAATAGATCCAGACAGACAGATAGAACCTAGTGGTTCTCTTATTTCTACACCTTCCTATAGGAAGTAATGTAGACAGGGTACAGAATAGCAGATAACAGAGTATCATATGGAAAACACGGGCCCCTTCTAAGTACATAATTCTATGCTTTCCCACTACTAGATCTTTCTCATAAACCCCGGCTTGATCATTTTATAATTATTATCAGAAAGATCTGTATGTGCACGAAACAGAGTAAATCTAGCATGGAATAATGACCCACAAGTTCAGAATAACAGATAAGCATGTACAGATGGTAAGATAGTCACATAACAGAACAAACTAGAGTACATCCTAATTCAGGTCAGCACGACAGTACAATACTAAAACAGCGATTCCCATAACCACAAATATCAATACCTGAGTCCTTCAGAGAATCTAGAAAATAGACTTCCCACCGAATCCAGCGGATACATATAAATCATATAGTGGTTTAGAAAAACATAAGTCAACTGATTTGAATCCAGAAAATAAATCCAGCTAGAAATCAGTAAATCAAATTCAAAGTCCAGAAAACAGAATCAAATCATCATAATAAATTCCAGGAAAAATCTGGGGTATTCCCCTATATGTCTAGTAGCAGAATATAAAGTTTCATAATTTTCCAGTAAGATTAGCTTAGCCAACAAAAATCAGAAAACATCAAGAAACGATAGTTTGGCAAATATGGAATTCCCAACACTGCTGTACGAAAATTGTGATGTCTCGCAAACCGTGAAACGAAATCCAGATCCATCAAAGGAAGATGAAAATAGACAAAATAGGCTAACTTTCATATTCACAAACATTTTTCATACAGAGAAAGGAACTAGGGTGAAAATACAAATCTTTACAGAACAGTGAGCAAAATCCAACAAGCATAGTTTTTTTATAAACAAGCATGAAACGGCATATAAATCTTATCAAATAAATCTACCAAAATTCTGGGTAATCCCTAAATAGGTATAGAATTATTGTGCAAAATTTAAGATCAAAATAATGTGCTTAGCACTATCAAGAAACGAAATCTGGAAATATAATACACCTCTGTAGTAAAATAGACATAATTCACAAACGAAGAATTGAAACTGAGTTCCGTCGAAAGGGTTAGAAAATAGACAGAATCCTCTACAAATCATGTTCACAAAATATTTTCAAATACTGACGTTAATATGGTCTAAAATACCAATCAAAACTGATCACTGACAAAATGCAGATTTTCCTCTTAACAACAAATCAACATATAACATACGAAACTCGTTCCAAACACAACCAAACATGTTATAGAGTCCATTAAGTATCCAAACAACATGAAATAGGGTATATAGAATGTCCACAATAAGTATATCACATGGATCCAAACAAACACACAATTTCTCATAAATGTCTCACAAATATAATCACATCAAGAATGGTCAAAACCAAAGTTGTTTCATGTCAAATTTTTGTCGTCAGGCAACTATTGTCAATAGCACTATAGAGACAATTCTCATAAAAAATACATCACACACGAGTTGTCTCTAGAACCCAACTACACTACAAGCAGAATTTATGACTTGTATCATACAAAGGAATTGAGTACAAGTTACTTGCCTTAACCGAAGACGAAACGAACACCAAGAATAACGGGAATGGATCCCGGGCAATGAACACAACAATCGAACAAATCCCACGAACAAAAACCACGAACCGAGCAAACACACGTGCAAACCCGTGCATGTGCAAACCAACCAAGAGAGAGAGCGAACACCACGGCAGGACGACGGTGACCAAATAGTGGCTGCCATTACTGCAGTCGGACGGGGGCTCAGGGGAGGGTCACGGCGGCTGGCGGCGTCGGCCTGATGCTGGCGTCGCTAGCTGTCGCGGCTGCTGCCTCTGGGTGCGTCGAAACAGAGCGGAGAGGGACAGAGAGACAGACGGAGAGAGAGAGCTCGGTGTTCGGGTGATAGTGGTGATCGATAATGGGGATGCAGGGGTCGGTGCAATGGGTGTAGTCGGAGGAGAGGGTGGATACAGTAGGGTTCGGCGGGAGGTGAGGTAGGGTTTCGGGATTATGGGTTTTGGTGGCTAGGGTTTTGGTAGGATGTACAGGAGAGAAGGGAGAGGTTTATATAGGATTGTGATTAGGGTTTAGGGATATAGGGTTGCGGGTTGAATAGTTAATGGGTTTGGGTGTAATAGTGATAGGAGATGGGTTATTGGGTAGTAGTAATAGGAGATTAGGTTTAATAGGATTTGCCTAGGATTTAAAATAGGATTGTAGGCTAATTTGGCTTTGGTATTTAATTTGGGAGCAATGGCAATATGATTAGCAATAGGATGAGCAACCAAAACACCACGAGCACCCAAGAACAAAATAAGAGAACAAGAACCAAATAAAGAGCGAAAGAAATAATAACGATCAAGAACAAATCAAGGGACAGAAAAATCAATCACAAGAAGATAAAAAAAAATGAACAAAATGAATATATATTGAAAACAACTCCAATATACTGTCCAAAATACTAGAAAGTATAATACTCAAGAAAGAAGAAAAATACATCAAGAATACGAAAAATGAAAAACAGAGGTTACAATCCTACCCACCTAACAAAATGAATTTCGTCCTCAAAATTCAAAAAGAAGATACATAGGGTAACCCCGAGAGAAAAAAAAAAGAAAACAAGGCAAAATAGAACAAAACAACCAGAACTCAATCAAATGAGGAAACTTCTGCTGAATCTCCTCCTTCAGCTCCCAAGTCAACTCACTAGGTAAGTGAGGATTCCAAGCAACACGAACCGGCTTGATGACCTTGTTCTTAAGCACTTTCTCCCGCCGATCCACAATAGCAACTGGCGGAATCTCACAGGTCAAATCCAGTCGCACGGTTAACTCAGAGTAGTCGATCACGTGATGCTCATCGTGGATATATCTCCTGAGTTGTGAGACATGGAAAACATCGTGTACTCCTGATAACGTTGGCGGCAAAGCGAGAGGATAGGCCACCCTGCCTACTCGCTCCAAAATCTCAAACGGTCCAATAAACCTAGGGCTAAGCTTGCTCCCACCACCGAACCGAATGACACCGTGCCACGGCGATACCTTAAGGAAAACATGGTCACCAACAACAAACTCCGAAGCCCTCCGATGGACATTAGCCCACCGCCTCTGCCTATCCTGAGCTGCCTGAAGATGCTTTCTGATCTGAGTCATAGCATCAACTGTCTTGGTGATCAACTCCGGACCTAACAACTTCCTCTCACCAATGTCATCCGAGCACACTGGTGATTTGCACTTACGCTCATAAAGTGCCTCGAACGGAGCAGCTTTAAGACTGGCCTGAAAGCTGTTATTGTATGAAAACTCTACGAAATGCAAGTGGTCCTCCCAAGATCCACCGAACTGCAACATACAAGACTGCAACATGTCCTCAAGAATCTGAATAGTCCTCTCTGACTGTCCATCAGTCTGGGGATGAAAGCTGTACTGTACTTCAACTTACTCCCCAAACTAGCCTAAAGACTCTCCCAAAACTGAGATCTGAATCTCGTGTCCCTATTGGATACAATACTAACTGGAACTCGATGAAGCCTGACAATCTCTTGCATGTACCGCTCAGCAAGGCTCTCAGTAGACTGACTGACACGAAAGGGAATGAAGTGAGCACTCTTCGTCAAACGGTCGACAATCACCTAAACAGCATTGTGACCCTTAGGACTCCTCGGCAAAGCGGTCACAAAATCCATGGTGATATGTTCCCACTTCCACTCCGGAATAGGAAGCGGTTGAAGAAGTCAAGCGGTTCTCTGATGCTCTGCCTTAACCTGCCGACAGATCAAACACTAAGCAAAAAACCGAGCTACAACCCTTTTCATACCATGCCTCCAGAAATGAAACTTCAAATCTCAATACATCTTAGTACCGCCAGGATGGATAGAATACGAAGACTGATGAGCTTCCTCAAGAAACCTTTAACGAACTTCACCCTTAGGGACATACAACCGGGAACCAAAACGAAGCGAACCATCGGCATGAATAACCATGTCCGTTCTGGACCCAGACTCAACCTCAGCTCGAAAACTCTGCAACTACGCATCACCAGCCTGAGCCTCTTTGATGTGATCAACAAGAGAAGACTAAAGCTGGAGTGCAAGACAGTACCGCCCAGAACTTGGCAACAAAACCTCCAAATTCAACCTCCGCATCTGCTCAATGAGATCACTCTGCTGAGTAAGAAACATAACTGCCGGTCTCCTGCTCAAAGCATCTGGCACCAAGTTTACTTTACCGGGATGGTATTGCAAACTAATGTCATAATCGGCTATAAGCTTCAACCATCGCCTTTGCATCATGTTTAATTCCTTCTGGGTGAAAACATACTTGAGACTTTTGTCTTCTGTAAAGATCTCCACTAGGTCTCCAAGTAAATAATATCTCCACAGCTTCAAAGCATAGATCACTGCCGCTAACTCCAAGTCATGAGTAGGATAATTCTTTTCATGCGGCCTCAACTACCTCGATGCATACGCAACGACTCGACCCTTATGCATAAGAACTACCCCAAGACCCTTACCTGAAGCATCACAGTGAATTACAAATCCGCCTGAACCATCTAGAATAGTCAACACAGGCACTGACGTCAATCTATTCTTCAACTCAACAAAAGCCTCATTGCACTCATCAGACCAATAAAACTTCTTATCCTTTCCTATCAGTTTAGTTAAAGGCCCTGCAATCTTCAAAAAATCTTGGACGAATTTTCGATAATAGCCACCGAGAACAAGAAAACTCCGCACTTCGGAAACTGACTTAGGAATAGGCCAATCCTTCACAGCAACAATCTTAGAAGGATCTACAAAAACTCCATTGCCAGAAATGATATGCCCCAAGAAAGAAACCTTGTCGTGCCAAAACCCGTACATGTTGAGTTTCCCGTAGAGTTGATTCTCTCTCAAAGTCTGCAGAACCACTCTAAGATGCTCAAAATGATCTTCACGATTCTGAGAATATACCAGAATATCATCAGTGAAGACCACCACAAATCTATCCAAGAACTGAGAGAAAACCCGGTTCATAAGACTCATGAATACAGCTGGCACATTAGTGATCCCGAACGGCATTACAAGATACTCATAGTGCCCATATCTAGTCCTGAATGCAGTCTTCTGTATATCTGCAGCCTTCACCATGACTTGGTGATATCCCGAACGAAGATCCAACTTTGAGAAAATAGCAGCCCCGCACAACTGGTCAAACAAATCATCGATCCTGGGGCAAAGGATAGCGGTTCTTCATAGTAACATTGTTCAGTTCACGATAATCAATGCACAGACGACGACTACCATCCATCTTGTTGACAAAAAGGACCAGAGCACCCCAAGATGAAACACTTGATCTGATGAAATCCAAATCAAGCAACTCCTAAATCTGCACCTTAAGCTCTGCTAGCTCAACCGGTGCCATCTTGTAGGGACTCTTCGATATCGGTGCAGTGCTAGGCTGAACATCAATACCAAACTTCACATCCCTATCAGGGAGTAAGCCAGGCAACTCATTTGGAAAAATATCCAAGAAATCCCGAACTACTAGAGGCGCAGCCTCACAGCCTGAGTGCAATTCCATCGCACAATCCACCTGTACCACTGCCGTCTTTGCTCGGCTAAGGGAAGATTCTCCGGCATGGAACTCAAATTCTGCTCGATCTGAAATTCTGAAAACAACTTTCTTGGCACGGCAATCAATGATGGCATGGGCTTCACCCAACCAATCCATACCCAGAATGACGTCGAATCCTAAATTCCCAATTATTATCAGGTTAGCTTTGAAATCTGCGTCCTCAATAACAACGGGATATTGCCTGCACTCACGGGAACAAATGACAACACCACCATCTGTCAAAATATTCCAAGCCTCTGACATGTTGCTGCAATCCAACTGATGGTGAGCCATAAATCGAGAGGAGACAAAAGAATGAGTTGCCCCAGAATCAAAAAAGAACATGGGCGGGAAAAGAGCAAATAAAAATGACACCTAAGGAAACAAAGACAAGGAGAAAAGAAAAGCAAACAATCAAGGGTGAGGGAAAACAACAATGTAGAAGATAACAGAAAGAAATAAAGCAAGCCCAAAAGAAAACAAAGAAAGAACAAAAAGGGAACGCAAAGCAACAAAACAATAAAAGCAAAATATACCTGCCACAACTCCATCAGCTGTCTTAGCATCCACAGCAGTCAAGTTGAAAACCTAACCTCTCCTTGGAACAACGGCCCTCTGACCGGCAATCTTTCGCTAAGGAGGAAGCGGTGGCCTAACTGGACCACGAGCTGGAGCTGCCTGCTGGATAGGACCCCTGGCTAGAAGAGCCACAAGTTGCTGCGGGTAATCTCGCACAGAATGACCAGTAGCACCACACCTAAAGCATCGGCGAGAGGCACGGAAATAGTTCTTACGCTCATGCCCAGAGATCTGGCAAAAGTCACAAAAACCACCCCAAGGAAAACCAGCAGAAGGATACGGAGCTGCCCTGACAAAATGGGCAAGCATAGGCCTCTGAACAGGACCAACAGAAGGCCTAGAAGCAGCAGCGGGAACAGTCCGATGAGAAGAAGTCGAACCACCACGAGCCTGCTCCTAAGCTCGAGCTGCCTCAAGAACTTCAGCATAAGTACGCAAACGGAGAGAGACAAGATACTTCTTGATATCTTGCTCAAGCCCATTCATGAATCTACGAGCCCTATTCTCTTCGGTTGCCACAAGAACGGCAGCGAAGCGGCTAAGTCAGGTAAACTCAGTGGCGTACTCATCTACAGACCTGGAACCCAGTTGCAAGAAGTCTCATGTTACAACATTGTTTGAACAATTATGTAACAAATTCCAAAATAGAATAATGACTTAACCTATTTAAGGGCCAGGAACTACTGCTCCATCTCAACTCGAGTACTACTAGGGAAGAATTTTTCCAAGAATCCCCGAGTGAAGGTAGCCCAAGCAATAGGCCTCTCAAGTCGCTCGGACTTGGCCAACCACCAGATATGAGCCAAATCCACCAACTGGAGGGAAACCACATCCACCTTATTAGCCTCGGCAACACGAGCCGCTGAAAGCAAGCGCTCAGTCCGGATTAACCACTGTTCAGCCTCAAAAGACGCCTCAGTGCCGGAAAAACGATCGGGATGCAGCCTCATGAAATCCGTGACTGTACCTGGACGAGGCGGAAGAGCAGCCTTCATAGGCATAGCGGGAATCTGACCCCGAGAAGCTTCCAGAGCAGCCATCACTAGATCATTGTGGTTCTGTGCTGATTCATCAGCCGCTCGAGCACAGTAGTGACAGCCTCAATTGGATCAGGCTGAGACTGAGACTGAGAAGAACCCCTATGAGTCATAGTCTGAACAAAAATTAAAACAGTCAGCATTCGGATCTGAGTTGGTAAAAATTTCATTTTACATATATATATTTTTGTGTGGTTGATGAAATGTTGTGCAAATCCCAGTACAAGCCAAGCTTATCTAATATATTAGGCAACTAATATATTAGCCAAACCCGGGCTCCAATACCACTAAAAGCCTTGTCACGCCCCACTTCCCAAAAAGAATACGGAATACGGATATGCGACTCAACCCAGCGAATGATTTGCATCATCCATATGCTGTTCAGAATCTTTACAACCAATCTCAGAATAATCAGAGTCGGAAGCCAAAAGAATTATCCTCACACAGACATATATATCTCAAAACAAAACAAAGTGCCAGCAAAAATTAATTGAAAACCAATAATATAATAGTATCAAATAAACAGATCCAAACAAGTTAATATCCTAGGCCACATTGCCCAAATACAAATAAAATCCATATACTCACATACATTGTTCAAAAGCAACAGATAATAATAATAGCAAAAGAAATCCAGCACTAATATTTAATTTCTCCAATACCATCGAGCAAACGACCATCCTGATCTGTAATCAATAAATTGCAGAAGAAAGAAAAAGAAAACAAGTACCCATCAATGCAAGTTACGGGCCGCTTGTAATGCAGGATACAAGTACAAGGAAAACTAACAAATCTAAATAATAGCATAAACAGATATAGCATGGTATAGCAGAATCAACTAGCATGGTATACTAACATGTGTCAAGTGTCAAAAATCAAATACCATATAGACAGATATACAGATATTATCAAATAATGGTATCAAGAGATAGTGTTAGACAGATAACAGATAATCAGATAATCAGATGACAGATAGCAGATTCAGATATCAGATACAGATACAGATACAGATGTCAGATTCAGATTCAGATACTTATAAGTCTTGTATTAATTACTAACTAGGTAGTACTTCATGTGCCATTCTTTTATCACATGGTTGCTACAGTCAAAACAATTACATTTGTAGATTTCGTAGGGGATCATATAGGGCTGTGTACTCAGGGTTCAGACAGACAGATTCAGATAACAGATCCAGACAGACAGATAGAACCTAGTGGTTCTCTTCTTTCCTACACGTTCCTATAGGAAGTAATGTAGACAGGGTACAGAATAATAGATAACAGAGAATCATATGGGAAACACGGGCCCTCTTCTAAGTACACATTTCTATGCTTTCCCACTACTAGATCTTTCCCATAAACCCCGACTTGATCATTTTATAATTATTATCAGACAGAGGTGTATGTGCATGAAACAGAGTAAATCTAGCATGGTATAACGACCCACAAGTTCAGAATAACAGATAAGCATGTACAGATGGTAAAATAGTCACATAACAAAACAAAATAGAGTACTTCCTAATTCAGGTCAGCACGATAGTACAGTACTAAAACAGTAATTCTCCATTACCACAAATATCAAAACCTAAATCCGTAAGAGAATCTGGAAAATAGACGTCCAACCGAATCAAGAGGATACATATAAATCATATAGTGTTTTAGAAAAACATAAGTCAAAACTGATTTGAATCTAGAAAATACGTCCAGCTAGAAATCAATAAATCAAATTCAAAGTCCAGAAAACAGAATCAAAACATCATAATAAATTCCAGGAAAAATTTGGGGTATTCCCCTATATGTCTAGTATCAGAATATAAAGTTTCATAATTTTCCAGTAAGATTAGCTTAGCCAACAAAAATCAGAAAACATTAAGAAATGATAGTTTGGCAAATCTAGAATTGCCAACATTGCTGTACGAAAATTATGATATCTCGCAAACCGTGAAACAAAATCCAGATCCATCAAAGGAATATGAAAATACACAAAATAGGCTAACTTTAATATTCACAAATATTTTTCATACAGAGAAAGGAACTAGGGTGAAAATACAAATCTTTACAGAACAGTGTGCAAAATCCAGCAAGTATAGTTTTTATAAACAAGCATGAAACGACATATAAATCTTATCAAATAAGTCCACCAAAATTCTGGGTAATCCCTAAATAGGTATAGAAATACTGTATAAAATTTAAGATCAAAATAATATGCTTAGCACTAGTATCAAAATAGTTTAGTCATCGAAATCATCAAGAAAGGAAATCTGAAAATATAATACACCTCTGAAGTAAAATAGACATAATTCGTAAACGAAGAATCGAAACTGAGTTCCGTCGAAAGGGTTGGAAAATAGATAGAATCCTCTACAAATCATGTTCACAAAATATTTTCAAATACTGACATTGATATAGTCTAAAATACCAATCAAAACTGATCGCTAAAAAGGACAGATTTTTCTCTTAACAACAAATCAACATACAATATACGAAACTCGTTTTAAACACAACCAAACATATTATAGAGTCTAATAAGTGTCCAAACAACATGAAATAGGGTATATAGCATGTCCACAACAAGTATATCACATGGATCTAAACAAATACACAATTTCTCATAATTGTCTCACAAATATAATCACATCAAGAACGGTCAAAACCTAAGTTTCATGTCAAATTTGTATTTTGAGGCAACTATGGTCAATAGCACTATAGAGAAAATACTCATCAAAAATACATCACACACGAGTTGTCTCTAGAACCCAACTACACTACAAGCAGAATTTATGACTTGTATCATACAAAGGAATTGAGTACAAGTTACTTGCCTTAACCGAAGGCGAAATGAACACCAAGAATAACGGGAACGGATCCCGGGCAATGAACACAACGATCGAACGAATCCCACGAACAAAAACAACGAACTGAACAACCACACGTGCAAACTCCGTGCACGTGCAAACCAACCCAGAGAGAGAGAGCGAACACCACGGTGGGACGACGGTGGCCAAACAGTGGTTGCCGCTACTGCAGTCGGACGGAGGCTCAGGGGAGGGTCGCGGTGGCTGGCAGCGTTGGCCTAATGCTGGCGTCGCTGGCTGTCGTGGCTGCTACCTCTGGGTGCCAAAACAGAGTGGAGAGGGACAGAGAGATGGACGGAGAGAGAGAGATCAATGTTCGGGTGATGGTGGTGATCGATAATGTTGATGCAGGGGTCAGTGCAATGGGTGCAGTCGGAGGAGAGGGTGGAGGCAGTAAGGTTTGGCAAGAGGTGAGGTAGGGTTTTGGGATTATGGGTTTTGGTGGCTAAGGTTTCGGTAGCATGTACAGGAGAGAAGGGAGAGGCTTATATAGGATTGTGATTAGGGTTTAGGGATATAGGGTTGCAGGTTGAATAGTTAATGGGTTTCGGTGTAATAGTGATAGGAGATGGGTTATTAGGTAGTAGTAATAGAAGATTGGGTTTAATAGGATTTGCATAGGATTTAAAATAGGATTGTAGGCTAATTTGGCTTGGGTAGTTAATTAGAGATCAAAGGCAATATGATTAGCAATAGGATGGGCAACCAAAACACCACGAGCACCCAAGAACAAAATAAGAGAAGAAGAACCAAATAAAGAGCGAAAGCAATAATAACGATCAAGAACAAATCAAGGGACAAAAAAATCAATCACAAGAAGATAAAAAAAATGAACAAAATGAAAATATATTGAAAACAACTCCAATATACGGTCCAAAATACAAGAAAGTATAAATACTCAAGAAAGAAGAAAAATACACCAAGAATACGAAAAATAAAAAAAGGGGTTATAGTTTGCTTGCGGAGCCTTTCTCACCGAGGAGAACCTTTGACAGGGACCACACTTTTTGACCAGGGTCAGGGCATCTTGCAGCATCGTGGGCCAGTAATACCCATGGTTCGGAGCCTTTTGGGCAAGCGATCGGCTCCCCATATGGCACCCACCAATTCCTTCGTGGAGCTCCTTAAGAGCATACTTTGTTTTGTCAGGGGTTAAGCAGTAGAGGTAGGATCTTTCGTCCGTCGCGGTGTATGATCGCTTGATGAGGGTTTCGTTGATCATGGCGAACCTCTCCGAGCGGATGCTGATCTGCCTTGCCTCGGCTCGGTCTTCAGGGAGCTCTCCTTTGATTAGAACCTTTCTGATGGGAGTGGTCCAATCGTCAGGCTGAGCTCCGTCATCTATGTAGAGGGTCTCGGGGAGGTCGATACTCGGCTTCAGGAGTACTTCGATCAGAACGGTGTGGTCGAGACCTTCGAATGATGAGGAGGCTAACTTTGACAGGGCATCGGCCTGGGCATTCCACTCTCTTCGGATCCTTAAGACTGCAGACTCGTCAAAGGATGCCAAGAGCCGTTGGACCACGGCCAAGTACTGGATCATCCGATCGTCACGAGCTTCGTACTCTCCAGTGATCTGATTGACCACGAGCTGAGAGTCGCCGAAAGCCCTGATTGTCTGGAACCTGCCTGGTGCGCCAGGGTGAGCCCGACAATCATACCTTCATATTTGGCCTCGTTGTTAGAGGCTGGAAAGTTGAGGCGGAGTGAATATTAGAGAAGGAAGTTGTCTGGTCCTCACAAAATGATGCCCGCACCACTCCCCCTTCGCAGGAAGAGCCGTCAACGTAAACTTTCCACGTCTGGTCGGCCTTCCTACTTTCGGGTTGCTCGGAGATGGTGCATTCCGTGATGAACTCGGCGAGGGCCTGTCCCTTGATTGCTATTTTTAGTTGATAGCCGATGTCGTATTGACTGAGCTCGATCGGCCACTTGAAAAGTCGCCCGGAACTCTCGGGCTTGTGGAGTACGGCCTTCAGAGGCTGGTCCATAAGGACCTGAATTGAGTGTGCCTAGAAATAGGGACGGAGTTTCCGTGCAGCCATGACCAGGGCGTAGGCCACCTTCTCCATTTTTGCATACCTAGTCTCGGACGAGAGCAATACTTTGCTCAGATAGTACAGCAGCTTTTGGACTCTGTCCTCTTCCTGAACAAGAACAACACTGAGCATGCTTTCTGAGGTCGACAAGTAAAGCCAGAAAGGCTCGCCTGGCTTGGGTTTGCTAAGGAGCGAAGGAATGGTGAGGTACTCTTTCAATTGGGAGAACGCCTCCTATTGCTGAGTACCCCATTCGAAGCCTCCGATTCCGTGCAGAGCTTTGAAGAATGGGAGGGACTTCTCTCTGGACTAGGAGAGGAAACGGCTGATGGCCGCCAGTCTTCTCGTGAGCCGTTGGACTTCTTTGATGTTTCTGGGAGGGACCATGTCAATTATGGCCTGGATCTTCTCGGGGTTTGCCTCGATGCCGTGCTGGCTTACGACGAACCCGAGGAGATGCTGAACACACACTTCACCAAATTGAGCCTCATATTGTGGGCCTGAAGGATGCCAAAGGCTTCTTCTAGGTAGGCAACGTGGTCCTACCCTTGCTGGCTCTTGACGAGCATGTCATCGACGTAAACCTCCATGTTGCGACCGATCTGGTCCTTGAAGACTCCGTTGATGAGCCCCTGATAAGTAGCATAGGCATTCTTCAGCCCGAATGGCATAACTCGGTAGCAATAAAGACCTTGGTCGGTGACAAAGGATGTCTTGGCTATATCAGGGGGGAACATTCGGATCTGGTTGTAGCCTGAGAAGCTGTCCATAAAGGACAGGACCTCGTGACCCGACGTTGCGTCGATCAGAGCATCGATGCTGGGGAGGGGGAGCAGATCTTTGGGGCATGCCTTGTTGAGGTCGGTAAAGTCTATGTAGATCCTTCAGCTTCCGCTTGCCTTTCTCACCATCACGACGTTCGCCAGCCACTTAGGGTAGCTGACCTCCTGGATGAACCGGGCAGACAAGAGCTTGTCTACCTCTGCTTTCACTGCCTGCTGCCTCTCCGGGGCGAACTTACGTCGCTTCTGGATGGTCATGCTTAGTTTGTGCTTGATCAGGTCTTCGGAGATCCCGGGCATATCAGAGGGCTTCCAAGCGAAGAGGTCGACATTGCGGCGAATGCAGCCGATTAGGTCGGACTTGAGGTCGGGCACGAGGGAGCAGCTCACGCGGAACCACTTTGATTTGTCCCCTGTATCGAACGAGACTTCTTCTAGTTCGTCCGCTAGTTCGGGCTCCGGTTGGCTCCTTTCGGGTTGCAGGTCGACGACATCAAGGGAAAACACACCGCCCCCGACCGTCGTCATATAGCATGATTGTGCTGCTTCTTGGTTCCCCCGAATGACCTCGACACCTGACTCGGTGGGGAACTTCAACTTCAGGTGGTAGGTTGAGGGAACAGCCTAGAGGGAGCAGAGCCCCGGTCGGCCGAGGATGAAGTTGTAAACCGCTTTGACGTTCACAACCATGAAGTCCATCGACTCGGTCCGTCTGTGGGGGTTCATACCGGCTGTAACATCCAAGATCACGATCCCCTCTATTGGCATCGGGATGCCGGAGAACCCGTGCAGGGTGTACCCGGCTGGCTTCAGCTTATCTCGGGGGAGCTTGATGTTCTCAAACGCTTCCAGAAAGAGGATGTTCACCGAGCTCCCATTGTCCACAAGGATCCGACGGACCTTGTAGTTTGCCATGACGAGGCTGATGACGAGCGCATCGTAGTGCGGGAGCCAGACGACCCCCTTCAGGTCTTCCCCTGAGAAGGAGACAGGAAGCTGTTGGACCTGGGGGGAAAGGAGGTCTCGGACGGCGTTTACCTCTCGGACGAATGCCTCACGGGAAGTGCTAGAATCCCCTCCCATAGGCCACCTGTGGACGCAATGCAGAATGGCTTGACCTCCGATCTCTTCAGGCTCGGGGTCTCGCTCGGGACGCTGTTTGGGGGCGTGAGGATGAGGAGAAGGCCTCTGGTTCCTCATGTCTCTTCGGTCCTGGGCATCTTCCCGGGTGAATTTCCAGAGATACCCTCGTTGGATGAGGGCCTCGATTTCGTCCTTAAGGGCCTGGTAGTAGTCGGTGTCATGCTCGTTATCCCAGTGGAAGCGGCAGTAGAACCGTTGATCCATTTTCTTATTGCTGGTCGGTCGAGGGGGCATCTGGACGAGGTCCCTCTCTTCGATCGCTAAGAGGATGGCCGACACATTTTGTGTCAGTGGTGTGTACCTTTCGAAGCACGGAATCGGAGGGACCCTCTTCATGTCGGTCCCATCTTTTGGAACTTTCTTGGCTGGCTCTGCCGTATCGGCCTTGCATTTCCCCTTCCCTGGGACCTCTTTGGCGTCTTCTAGATTTAGGGCCTCTTCAGCCTGGATGTACTTTTCGACCCAATTGAGTAGGTTAGGGAAATCGAGAGGAGACTACTTGGCCAGGGATGCCTTCAGCTGGCCATGCCGGACGTTGTGTCGGAACGCTGCCGAAGCAACCCCAGTGTCGAGGGAGGAGATCGACCTTACCTCTACGGTGAACCTCCGGACGAACTGCCAGAGCAACTCCCCTTCCTTCTGTTAGAGGTCCAGTAGGGACGCGCTCGTCTTCTCGGCTTTCCTGCTGGTTACGAAGTGGGCCAGAAAATTGGCCTCCAGCTGGTCGAAGAGTAGATCGAGCCGGGAACGAGCTTGGAGAACCATTCCAGAGCCGAACCCCGGAGGGTGGCGGCGAAGGCACAGCATAGGAGGGGATCTGAATCCCTGTGAATCATCATGAGGGTCTTGAAACCCTCTATGTGATCAGCAGGATCACCCTTGCCATTATAGGTCTCGAACTGGGGAGGTCAGAAATTCCGGGGTATTTCTGCTTGTAGGATTGCAGCAGAGAAAGGAGGTCGGGTCGGCCTATGACCTTGAGCTGGCCTCGAGCTGCCGTCGTCGAAATGGCCGAGGTGGTTCTCCATTTCCTGTAGGCATCTTAGGACGTCCTCTTCATGCTCTGGCGGGCGGGTTAGGCTGCAATACTCGCTGGCTCCGGTATCTGACCGCGAGTGAGAGTGGTGGAGTGTCTCGTTGACGGTGGTCCCTAAGATGGCCTGCAGGAACTCATTCCGGAAGCTTTGGAACTCACGGCAGGTGACTGGAGCTCGTCCGACCGGGTCGCGTTGGGGTGGCGACCTCCGGTTGTAGCCAAAGGGAGTAAAGCGGAACAAAAAGTGAAAAAGAAGCAGGTTGAGGATGCAATCTCTCACTTTGCTTTCCCAACTGGAAGAAAAGCATTTTAAAGAATTTTCTTTGGGCTTTGAAAATCCTAACACAGAGAAGGGTGGTTGAGATAGTCTTGTTATAACCACACAAAACAAGTCTACAAAGTTCCAACAAGTCTACAAAGTTCCAGCAAGGGCGCAAGGAGGCAAGAGAGAAGAGCCCAAGAAGAAGCAGAAAGAGAACAGCGTATAGAAGATGAGCAAAATAATGTAGTCAGTGACCGTATGATAGAAGAGGAATTATTGGAGAAAAAGCTTGAACCTCTTGGTTTGACAATTCATGAGATTAAACCAGACGGTCATGGTTTGTACCGAGGCGTGGAGAACCAACAGTCTCTTTGCACAAAAGATTCTTCAACCTATACTTATCAAGAATTTCTTTAAATGCCTGCTAGGTATATGAGAGAACACTCAACCGAGTTCCTCCCATCCTTCCTTTCGGAGAGCAAGAATGAAGCCGAAAATGATTGTTCACCTCTTGAAAGATTTGAGAAATACTGTGATGAGGTCGAGTCAACATCTGCTTGGGGAGGCCAACTTGAGCTTGGTGCTCTTACTCGTTGTCTGAAAAAACAGATCGTAATTCTGTCATGGGAAAGGAGTACAAGTCAGAGAGTGGAAGCAACATGACTGATTCAAGCATTATGTTGTCATATCATAAGCATGCATATAGACTTGGTGAGCACTACAATTCAATTGTTCCTAATGCGGTAAGTGAAGCATAAGTTCTTGGTTCTTTGCAATGTGCAAGATTAGTTTTTACACTTCATATTTTTCATCAATGAGAATTTCCATTTTGCCTTCTCTCATGAGATTTTATATGATTAAAACTTATTACCTTGTTGTTTAAGAACAAATGATGGTTTTGATCCTTGTGATGGAGAACTGTTGTTACTCATTTATTCATGATAAATTCAGTACTATTTTGTGTATTTTAGGTTTAAGATGCAGGCCTTTAATGACATTTAATTTATACATGTTCCTAAGAAGTTGCTGTTAGGATTGTGTTTTGTATACTCGTGGTTCAGATTAGAAGAAGGTACGGTGAAGCACGGAGGTCGAAGCGTCGAAGTGAGTAGAAGGAAAAATAGCAGCAGCAAGGTGCAGGTATAGTTGCGGTCGACTATCCTATGTTGCAATCGACCGCACCCCCCGACCGCGCCCCGATCGCTCGTAGTACAGGGATTGTCAGAGAGTGGTACGGTCGACCGGTCTTGTTGGACGGTCGACCGACCGCGACGCTGTTTTCGTTTTCGGCCTCGGTTTCTTAGGTCGTTTCAGCCCAATCTTCAATTCTAAGTTAGATCGTGCGAGTCCTATTCAGTTACTTCTTTTCCAGATTATATCGGACCACTGAGAATCAAGATTCGACGCAGGTTTCTCTCTATTCTTCTATATATATTGTAAACTCCTCCAATATGAGAGGTAATACTTTATAGATTTTTTTTCTCCATTGCAAAGAGAGGCTCGAAAGAGGTAGTTCATGGTGGGTGAGTTTAATTCCTTATATTAAGTGAATCAGTAACTCCTTGTAATCTCTTCTAGTTGAATATCAGATCTTCCTTACCCCCCCGGATTAAGAAAAAGCTAACTGGGATAAATCCTCATTGTGTTTGTGTTTGGATTGGTGGATCTACTTGCTTGCTCAATTGATTCGTCGCATCTCTTTGACTTCCTCATTGCTCTATTAGTTCCTCTGCGACAACGGGGGTTGGTTGACGCCCCAATCCCAACAATTGGTATCAAAGCTTCAGGTTGCCGAGTCCCTTGGTTAAAATGACATGTCACAGTCTTTTGAAGCTCAAACAGTTCAATGGAAAGATCAATGAAAGGCCATCTAACATGAAGGAGGATGTATGGGAAGATATTCGTGAAAGAGCCATAAGTCTGATCCGATTATCCTTGACGGACGAGGTCAAGTGAAAATTTCTTGAAGAAACTGATGCGGCGAGTTTCTGGGAAAACCTCATAGCTGACTACTCTGGTTTGTCGTTATTAGATCGGATGCATTGGAAGAGAATATTGTTCCGTTAATCTATGAAGGAAGGTACCGATCTCCAAGACCACATTACTGAGTTCAATAAGATATTATCTGAACTTAAGGCGATTAACGCGGTTGTGTGTGAGGAAGATAAAGCTTTCAACGTGATATATTCACTGCCGGATTCGTACGAGATTTTGATAACTACCATGCTACACGGTAGATCTACCAAGGAGAGTATTTCGGTAGATAGTGAAATCAAAGCATTGAAGGAAGATCAACTTAGGAAGGAGACCCATAAACCATCATCGTCTGTTCCTACAAGTTGTCTAGTAGTAGATGATCCTTCAGGGAGAAGACAAAGTGATTTGCAAAAGGATTCGATCCGTTGCTGTTATTGTAAGAGGCCAGGGCATATCAAGAAAGAATGTTGGAAGTTGTAGAATCAGGAGAGTGCAAAGAATGGGAGTTCAGCCGCTAATGTGGTTAGTGCCTTTGATTCAGGCAATTTGTGTCTTCTTGTTTCAAATTCTTTAGAAGTGGATTCTAGTTGATTTCATGACTCAGGGAGTTCTTCTCATATTTGCTCTGAGAGGGAGTTATTTTCTACTTATAAGTCTACCACGGGGCGTTGTGTAACAACGAGAACTGGGGAGATTTGTGAAGTAGTAGGTGAGGGGACAGTTGAGTTGAACATGCCAGGTCTAAACATGTTCACTTTAGGGGATGTTTTGCATATTCCTCTGCTGAAACAGAATCTGATTTTCTTGATAGCTCTTGATGCACGGGACTGCAGGTACATAGCTCAAGGTAGAGTTCTATCTATTTTTCATGGTCGTCATGAAGTGATTAGAGGTATGAGAGTGGTTGGGCCAAGCCAATACAATCTTTACAAGATTTAGGGAATTCGAAAATCCTGTGCAGGGGTTGTTAGTTTTTTTCCCGTTATTTCCACAAGCTCAGCTAGTTTGCCGCAACTAGAATCATCGAGACGAGACCACGACGTTCGAATATCGTCGAGAGATGGAGAAAGCCTAAGAGTAGGTGGAGTCCGTGCGGAGTTTGGCAACTTCGTGAGTACATCTACGGAGGTATACCCTTGAAGGGCTATACTGGAATTGGTGAGATTGGGTAGAGATCATTTCAACTAGAAGAAGAATAAGTTATTGTTCTAAGTTTTCTTTGCAAGTGGAATTCATTGAAGTTTGGAGATGAGTAACACATCATGTGATAGCACTCGTATGCAATCCAAGGTGGAGTTTGTTAGTATTGTGTCTTGTATACTCGTGGTTCAGATTAAAAGAAGGTAAGATGAAGTACGGAGGTCGAAGCGTCGAAATGAGTAGAAGGGAAAACAGCAGCAGCAAGTTGCAGGTATAGTTGCAGTCGACTGTCCTATGTTGCGGTCGACCGCACCCCCCAACCGTGCCCCCCGACCGCTCGTAGTACAGGGATTGTCAGAGAGTGTTACGGTCGACCGATCATGTTGGACGGTCGAATGACCGCGACACTGTGTTTGTTTTGGACTTCGATTTGTTAGGTCGTTTCAGCCCAATCTTCAACTCCAAGTTAGATCGTGCGGTTCCTATTTAGTTACTTCTTTTATAAGTTATATCAGACAACTGAGAATCAAGATTTGACCTAGGTTTCTCTCTATTCTTCTATATATATTATAAACTTCTCCAATATGGGAGATAGTACTTCATAGATTCTTTCTCCATTGCAAAGAGAAGCTCGAGAGAGAAAGTTTTTTATGGGTGAGTTTAATTCCTTGTATTAAGTAAATCAGTAACTTCTTGTGATCTCTTCTAGTTAAATATCAGATCTCCCTATATTTTTCTCCGAATTAAGCAAAAGCTAACTGGGATAAATCCTCATTGTGTTTGTGTTTGGATTGGTGGATCTACTTGCTAGCTCAATTAATTTGTCTCATCTCTTCGACTTCCTCATTGCTCTATTAGTTCTGCTGCGATAGCGAGCGTTGGTTGACGCCCCAATCCCAACAGTTGCTAATGAGAACTCTCTCTCTCTCTCTCTCTCTCTCTCTCTCTCTCTCTCTCTCTATATATATATATATATATATATATATATATATATATATATATATACTAGGTTTGCCCGTTGACACGTGCCTACGGCATGTCTTCGGAACAGTGTACCTAGTTTTATTATATAAAATAATTTTGGAGGTCTAACAAATTAATTGAAATAGCAAACATATTATATGAGGAAGCAGTATATCTACCTTTAAGCTCAACCATCGTCTTCTTGATCATTAGCTGGAACTTACCTGGAATGCATATAGTTTGTTAGAAACACCGCATAGAGGTTTTTTTAACTTCAGCATCACTTTTAGATGCTTGTAATCGTTATGCAATGACATTATCATATAGGTTTTATGGAGCTTACTCTAATCCCAAACCCATTATGAGCATCTCTAAATACAATGGTAAAGTAAGTGCAGGTGTGAATGTATCTACAATACCAATAATCTAAACATTTGTTTATCTGAGACTCAGTTTGCAATTAAAATATCTCTTATTATTATTTCAACCAAAATGAAGTACATGAAGTTCTCAAAACTCTAATCCAAGCTAATCATTTCTTTTATCTCCACTTTGTCTCCCCATTGCACCTTTGTAAAAAAAAAAAAATCAAAAATGGATTAATAACAATTTTACTTTAGCTATCTTTCTTGAGTGGAGAGTTTGCACCCTTCACTGGTAAACTCCAATCATCCCAATCCTATATATCCAAACATACAATAAAAGTTCTTATTTGTTATGTTATCCATGGTTTCTAATAACCAGTGAAGGGAACACTTCACGATAATATTTTCTGTTGCAGTAAAGAAATTAATGTTACATATTTGCAAAGTTATTTTCGGTTGGTGGTCAGTTTACCTGTCCTGCTATGGTTTGGAAGCCTAAATTGAGGCCACCAAATAATTCATCTCTCACTTGCGTACACCTTTAACCAATAAAAAACTCATCAAATAAATCACCAAATTAAAATCTTTTAAACCCAAAAATAAAACAATGATACCTCTCTTAACTTAGATCCCATGCACACACAAAATTTGAGTCAGTAAAAAACTGAGTAATCCCCTGCACACACAAAATTAAAAATTAGAATGAGAATTCGGTTAATGAAATGAAATTATACACATCGCATCACATATAAAGGCTCTCGATTCAGTGGAGGGGGGTCACCAATACGGAGTCGCTTGATATTCGCGCTCGATTTGGTGGAGGGGAGTCACCGATACGGAACCAGCAGCGGATCAGATATCGGCGACGACCTCTTGATTGCGGTTCGACATTGGATTTGGATTTGGATTTGGTTTGAGATTTCAAATTTTCAAATTTTCAAAATTTTTTTATTTTTTTTATTTTAAAATTTTTTTTATTTTTTTTAATTATAAAAATTGTAAAAATTTTTAAAATTTTTAAATTTTTGTACATTTTTTTAATTTTAAATTTTTTTTTAAATTTTTTATAAGTTTTTGATTTTTTTTGATTTTTTGAATTTTTTAAAGTTTTTTTATTTTTTACTTTTTAATTTTTTTAATTTTTAATTTTTTAATTTTTAATTTTAATTTTTTTTCTTAATTCTTTGAATAGGAGAGAGAGAGATAGAAATAATTAAATAAATAAATGAGTTGTTTTGGGTGGGGAGATTTGAATTTGAGTTTTGGGGGGGGAAATGTGTTTTGTTAGGTTAGATCTGGGCATTTGATTTTGGGGGGATTGAAGGTGAGCAACTTGATAGCTTTCTTTGTATTATATATATAATAATAATAATAATAATAATAATAATAATAATAATAATAATAATAATAATAATAAAACACAAAGAAAGCTATCAAGTGGCTCACGCGCTGTTACGTGAAGAGTTTTTTAAGCAAAGGTGGGTGATCCACAACATAATTTTCCAAATAGGTAGTCCAACTGAAATATATATATATATATATGGAGTGGATTATCTGCAATTCATGAAACCTGGGGTGGGTACTCAAATTTACCCTTACCTTTCTCATAAGCTTTTCAGAAAAGTCATATACAGTTTTTCCTTTCTTTGAGTTAACCATATACAAAGTTTTTTTTTTCGTCATTTTTGTAATATCCCGGTCGGATATTATATTTGTATTTTTATTATTTTTAAAATTAAAATATTTTTATGGAAATTTCTTGGTTTTTCTAAATAAAAACTTACCTGTGAATAAATAATAGTAAGCATATACAGGTATTTTTTTATTTTTTTTGATAACGCGGATGGAATCGAAGGATTCCAGCCCAATATATAAATAAAAAAGAGTTTACAATCAGATAAAATTTTACCAAGAGTAAAATAATAGATCAAAACAACATAGTAATAACACGAAAACAACAACAATAGAGTACATTGCCCATGCAAACCACTAAACCAAAATACGCAAAGGAGCAAAGGCAACAACAACGACAGCTGGGTCCCGGGTCGAAGAAAAACACAAAGACAGCCGACCAAGATCACGGATGGAAAAATGGCAGTGCACAGCGAAGGTGCTCCTCAACAGTAGGAGGCGCAATGAAACTAAAGCCGCAAACCAACTAAACAACAGCCACAGATGCGAGAGAGCGAGAATAAAAATGGAGAAAGAAGCACCAAAGCAAAGTAGACGCTGAAATCACTAAGCCCCAGGGGTCAAAAGAGTTCAAAAATAGCCCTACGACTCGAGGAGAACTGACTAGCAAAATATACATAACTACTAAGCAACCTAGGCATGACACAGGGTTAGAGAATAGTGAAGAAACGCGCTGTGCCCTCTGGAGGGAGGATCACAGCCAAAGAAGCCTCCAAAGAGAGCTACCCATTGGTCCGCCTCAAAGAGAAGGAAAGAAACAAACTGGCTAAAAAGCTAAAGAAACGCTTAAAATGAATGGATAGCACGAAGAGACAGGCTATCAACCAAAACACAGCCCGGAACATAACCCATCAAAAAAGTGCTTTCGACGAAGCACAGCGGGACAGCAACCTGCAACCAAGGCTCGACTAAATTG
The DNA here is from genome assembly GCA_017893485.1 of Hemerocallis citrina. NCBI lineage: Eukaryota > Viridiplantae > Streptophyta > Magnoliopsida > Asparagales > Asphodelaceae > Hemerocallis > Hemerocallis citrina. The sequence continues at coordinate 97,780,541 of CM030368.1, forward strand.
TATAAACCTCTAGCAAAGACCACAAATAATCCAAGCTAGAAAAAGCAATGCCAAGCTAAAGGCATCACAACAAAATAATCCAAACCCGAAGCAATACAGCTACCAAAACAAAAGTAAAGTCCAACCAACAGCTAATGAAAATAGAACAATGTCCTCAAAGGAAAATAGACAATCAACATTAGCCATTAAGAGAGGAACAACCAAACCAGTGCAATGTATAGGAAGAAGCTTCTTCCACAACTAAAAAGCAGAAATAATAACAAAATATACAGTCAAGCACAAAAAAGAAGTGAGGAGGCAGTCCGAGCCCATCGACATCAACCAAAAGAAGACCAAAAAAACCTCCTGAGTGAGAGGCGAGGAAACGCCACTTCCACATCAGTTCTGCAGAGAAAACAACATGAAAAGAAAAAAAATTAGACTAGAACAGTGCTAAATGGACAAAATATTTGTAGAATGAAAAAAACAGGTTGCCTCATCCAGACGACCTAAATGTAAGGCTTCCACTTTATCATGCGATAAAGTGGAAGACCAAAATTTGGTGAAGAATAGAAAGTCATCAATAATGTTATCGATCGTAGCAGTAGTGAGAGCAAAAATACATTTATTCCGTTCCGACCAAACCACCCAAATGATAGCCATAATGGAAAGGACACAAGATTTACGGAACTCTTTCCTAAGAGATTGAGGCATCCAACAGGACGAAAATTTGTTGGGGATAGAAGGAGCCTGCCAGGCCAGAACACAAGTCATCCACAATGGTTGAATAAAGTTGCACTGGAGAAAAAGGTGATTGGCGTCCTTGTGAGCTGAAGAGCACAAAGCGCATAATTGACCTAAAGCCAGGTTTCTTTTATTCAGAACCTCAACGGTGAGATGTTTGTTGTTAAGCGCAAGCCAGGTGAGGATTTTAGATTTCAGGGGAGCGCAACTACTCCCTAAGGACTTAGAATGCCTCAATGAGATAACCTTTAAGAAAATTGTAGAAGGATTTAACTGAGTAGGAACCAGAACTGGTCCAACGCCATTTGAAATCATTAGTAGGATGCTAGGTATAAAGGTTGAGACTGACAAAGAGCTCATGAAGTTCATACACTAGAGGTGAAGGAAGAGTAGTACAGATGGGTATGGACCAGAACTTTTGGTTGTTGATGATAGTAACATAGTCTGCAACCGTGGCCAAAGGGTTAGAGGCCATATGGAAGAGCGAAGGGAAGGCCACCGCAAGCTTAATATTACCGAACCATAGATCATTCCAAAATTTGGTCTTAGTGCCATCTGTGCACTCATGAGATATACCACAACGGAAGGGGCTGGCTACTTTCCAGACTCCCTTCCAAAAGGGAGAGGCCTTACGGGAAAGAGAAGGTGAAAATCCCAAATCTGATGCCGAGTGAAGTATTTAAGAGAGATAAGGCGAGTCCAAGGCAATTGATCATTTTTTAGGATTCTCCAAAACCATTTACCCAGGAGAGCCAAATTTTGGTGTCTGAGGTTGAGAACCCCAAGTCCACCTACTGCCTTAGCAGTGCAAATCAACTTCCAGTTGCATAGGTGAGTGCTAGCTCTATAGGCATCAACACCCGACCAGAAGAAATTTCTTCTGATCTGGTCAATCATCTTAATAACCCAAGCCGGGACGTAAAAGAAGGACATCATATATAATGGAATAGAGAAGAGGATAGAGTTTACAAGAATGAGTTTGCCTCCGCGTGACAGGTGCTTACCCGACCAAAAGTTAAGCCTCGACTCAACTTTTTCAATCATCGGCATCCAATCCGATTTATGAAGCTTCCCCTATCTCAAAGGAATACTGAGATATTGGATAGGAAAGGAGCCCGAAGCACAGTTAAAGAAGTGGGCAATTTCCACTTGACGGTTTTGAGACCCCCAAAGCCAAAGAACCAAAGATTTTTGAAAATTAATTGGTAAACCAGAGGCACTTTCAAAGATATAAAGAAGTAACTTCAGCTTACGTAAGGTGCATCCCTTGGGTTTGGCGAAAATGATAGTATTGTCGGCATATTGGAGGTTCAGCACACCACGGTAGCTTTGAGAACCCCTAAGGCCTTTGATAACATTAGCCTCCCAAGCATTGCGGAGCAACTTACTAAACACATCAACCACTAGAGAAAATAAGAGGGAGGAAATTGCATCACCCTGGCGAAGACCACGCTTACACCTGAACTTGTGTCCTTCCGATCCATTAATGATAATGGACGAGGTGCCCGCAAAAAGACTGGATTTAATCCAAGCGATCCATTTCGGACCAAAGCCACGATGAAAGAGGATCTCAAAGAGGAAATTCCAACTAACGTTATCATATGCTTTTTGGAAATCTAATTTCAGCAGGATACCCTCAGAATTAGATCTATGACATTCTGAAATGATTTCTTGTGCCGACGCCACACTATCCAGGATAAAATGATCTTTAATAAAGCCCGATTGGGCGCGGGTAAATCATAAGAGAGATAATAGCACTTAGACGGTTGGAAAGAACTTTCACAATGATCTTGAAGTTCATGTTGAGCAAGCTAATCGGTCGAAAGTTGGAGACCGAGTTGGCTCCCAAGAATTTGGGGATAAGAATGATGTGCGCATAGTTGATCCTTTCAAAGGAGAAGGTTCCTTGGTGTAAATCAGAGAATATCTTGAAAATGTCGTCTTTAAGAAAATCCCAAAAGCGTTGGAAGAAAAAGGCTGGAAACCCATCTGGGCCAGGAGCAGAATCACTTTTAAGAGAGAACACCGCGGACTTGATCTCTTCTAAGTATATACAGGTATTGTATCGGTTTTGTGCACTCGTACAAAATCCTGTAAAATGCATTTTTGAGAAAATATCTGGAAAATTCCGGACATATATTAAAAATGCTTATTTTATTATTATTATTTTATTTTTATTTTCAGAATTGAAATATTTTTGGTGGATATCACCCGGTTTTGTTAATAAACATTATCTGTACATATATACCAGTTTGTATACATCTCTATCGTATCAATTGGTACTGTAATCTTCCGAGCTGATAATAAAATTTATTTTTTTATTATTTTCGAAATTAATTTATTTTTATGCGGATTGTGCGGTTTAACAAATGGAAATTATCGGTATATATATATATATATATATATATATATATATATATATATATATATATATATATATACAAACATATGTGTATTGTACCGATTTCGTACGTTTGTACAAATCATGTAGTATGTGTTTTGGACAAAAATATCTTATTTTGTCTTGATTAATCAAAATTGGATGGCTAGAATTTGTTTGGAGGCTTAAACCTAGGGTTTGTGATTAATTAGAGATACATAAGAGTTTAAGGTGTCTTCTTCTAGAAGTCTCTCTCCTCCACCTCACCCCCACCTTATCTCCACCTCACTAGGTATGGCCGGCCATCCCTTACCCCAAGGGGGTTTTTGCGAATCCCCTTGGTGCATTTGCACTCTCCCCCTCTCATTTCTCCTATAACCCCCCCCCCCCCCCCCCTCTTCACCTCTTGCCTCATTTGCCAAAAGAAAAAAATCGAGAGGAAAAGAAAGAGAGAACAAAATCCTAACTAGAGAGTTCTTCATTGTAGGTTTTCCTAAAGAGCTTTCCATAGGAGCTAGGAGGGAGGAGAAGGAAGGTTGACTAGTTCTTCCTACTTAGAAATAACAAGGTGGGAGTTCTCTACTTATCTTTAAATGTTTCTTTCCTTTTTATTTTTGTACGTAGAAAAGAACCCATCTTTATGGTTAACTAATAGTTGTATGTGAAAAAGAACTCATCTTATTATGTGGGTTTGTTGTAGGTTAAAAAGAACTCATCTTTATGATGTGTGGTTGTGTATTTTGTTGTATGTGTATGTTCTATAACCACTAAATCCTAAGCATAAACATGATTGTAGGGATCAACATGATCCCATGAGAAAAATACAATGGTAGAACTCAACAAAATCACATAAGGATAGAATCTTGAACCTTGCTATGGTTATTGTTGTTATTATAATTATTTTGAACTACTTGGACTAAGATTTGTGCATAAAAATGGTTGAAAATCAAGGTGAGGTTTCTCTATTTTATTTGTGTTGATTCTTGTCCTCTTTTGTTGTGTGTGTGTTCTACAAATAACTTGGACTAAATCATTAAGCATAAAGTGGTTGTAGGGATCAAAATGATCCCATGAAAAAGATGGATGGTGGAACTTAAATGAAACACATAAAGGTTGAACCTTTAACCTTGTTATGATTATTGTAGTTATTATGGTTGTTTTGTTAACACAAAAACTATAACTTGGACTATAACTATGTGCACATAAAGATTAGTAAGTGAGAATGTTTACACACCCATTTTAGGGTTGAAGAACTCATTTAGCTATTAAAAGATAATTCTTTTTGATGTATGTTGCTCTCTACTTTGTAAAAGATCAATCTTTACTAACCCTAGTTCATAAAAGGTTGATCTTATTGTATGTAGGAACTTGTAGGTTGAAGAAAAGTGGGTTTGTAATATGTAGGAATTTGTAGACTCAATATATGTAGTTTTTTGTATTATGTAGTTTTTGTAGATTAAATAAAAGTAGGTTTTGTAATATGTAGGAATTTGTAGACTCAATATATATAGTTTTTGTATTATGTAGAACTTGTAGATTAAATAAAAGTAGGTTTTGTAATATGTAGGATTTGTGGATTCAATAAAGGTAAGTTTTGTAATAAGTAGGAACTTGTAGATTTGATAAAATCAGTTTTTTGTAATAAGTAGATAGTTGTAATTCATACAAGTGGTAGTCTTTGTAATAATCTAGATAAAGTCTTTAGTCTTTATGAGTTTACTACCATGCTTAAGTAGTGTTCTAGTAAAGAACCCATCATGCTTGACTTGTTGTAGTAAAGAAACCCATCAAGTTTGAGATGTAGTAAAGAAACCCTGCTTAAGTTGTTGTAGTAAAGAAACTCATCATGCCTGAGTTGTTGTAGTAAGAAACCCATCATGCTTGAGATGTAGTAAAGAAACCATGCTTAAGTTGTTGTAGTAAAGAATTCATGCTTGAGTTTATATGTGTAGTTATTCTAGACTAAAAAAAAGAACCATTCATGCATGAGATTGTATGTGGTAGTGTTCTAATAAAAAGAACCCATTCATGCTTGTATAAGTGTTCTAGTTTCAAAAAGAACCCATTCATGCTTGTGGTGTATAAATGTTCTAGTTTCAAAAAGAATCCATGAACCATGCTTGAGTATGTGTAGCATTTACTAAAAACTTAAAAGAATCCATGAACCATGCTTGAGTATGTGTAGCATTTACTAAAATCTCAACCAGAACCCATGAACCATGCTTGAGTTGCTATTGTGGTAAAAGAATTGAAACGAACCCATGAACCATGCTTGAGTTGCTATTGTGGTAAAAGAATTGAAACGAACCCATGAACCATGCTTGAGTATGTGTAGTTGTTCTCAGATTCAAAGGACCCATGCTTGAGTTGTTGTAGTAAGAAACCCATGGTTGAGTTGTTGTAGAAAGAAACCCATGCTTGAGTTATTGTAGTTGTTCTAGTAAAGAACCAATGCTTGAGTTATTGTAGTTGTTCTAGTAAAGAATCCATGCTTGAGTTATTATAGTTGTTCTAGTAAAGAACCCATGCTTGAGATGTGTAGTTGTTCTAGATTTAAAAGAATCTATGCTTGAGTTGTATGGTTGTTTTAGATTCAAAAGAATCCATGCATGTTTAAGCTATATGTTGTAGTGGTTTTAGTTAAATTCTAAAAGGAACCCATGAGTTTAGCTTGCATGCTAATCCAGTTGAACTATTGAAATGGACCCATGTTCTATAGTTGTTATAGTTTGATTTTTAAGAAGAAATCTATGAAACAAGCTCCATGATAGTTCTAGCTCGAATTGGCGAGAAACCCATGCATTTAGGTTCTAGGTGGTTCTAGCTCAACCTTGAGAAAGAACCCATGAACCTAGTCGCATGTTGTTCTAGTTCAAATTTGGGAAAAAGAACCCACAAATTATAGTCGTATGTGGTTCTAATTGAAATTGAACCATATGATGTGAACATGCTTCATCTTCAATATATGGGTAGTAATGGTTGGGAAAGTCACCAGTATTGTTAGCTTGATAAAAGCTCGTCTAGGGTCTTATAGTTACCCTAGGGGTCATCGACCATCAAGACTCGCATCTTACCACCTTGGAAACTATGGATAAATCACACCTTGAGCACCGACGGATCATAACTGATGTGGGTTGATCGCGGACCGAGAATGTTGATGAGATCCGAGTTAGGGGTAGTGATGAGTAAAGGAGATCCCGTCACCGGTGTCCTGGATTGATAGGCGATGAGTTGGATCAAGATAATCTTAAGAAAGTTTATTGAAAACCCCGTGAGATTGTTCGGGTTTAGTGACTTCGTTAGGTAGTAACTTATGGCTATTACTACTTAACCTTTACTTATTATCATTTTCGCTGAAGGGAAAGAGTTGGTGTTAAGGGTGATACCTTATGATCCGACCTATCCTTTAGGCCGACACTAGGTGGTGTTATTGGGTGTATCCTTCTTGTCAAAGGGATACGGTCTGTGCCTTCTCACGAGTTGGGAGCACGTGATCCGTATCTCGTCTGTTAATTTCTAAAGTGCCTTGATAAACAGGAGAGATTCCTGTTGGAGCTAGGGGGGATGGACCCCGGAACTCCGTCTTGTCTTATATCTAAGGGCGAGAAGCCATAGACTACGATCTTGCTAGGGGGGCCACAGGGGATGCTTCGAGCTAACCTGCGACTGCGAAAACTCCAAAGATTAGTCAGATATTTGAGTTAGGGTCGGTACGCCTGGTAGGATTAGACCGTTTTAGGGCAACCTCATCAGTCATGTCGTATCTTCAGAAACAAGTTGAGTACAAGAGTAGAATTCATGGCGCGGGTTCAAATCCCTATATATGAAGAAATGGCTTTATATGGGGCATATGTAGTATGGGCTGCATACTGTCCCAGAGTCTTACTTGCATTAGAATAAGAGCATCATTGCATTAGTTAATCTGGCATTAGAGTCTAAGTCATAGCATACACTGACACATCAATTATATATGCACGTTTCTCTTTTCATCAATCTGTTTTCTTAAAGTGGAGAATTGCTACTAGTCATCAGCCTTAAAGCGTTAGTATATGTACTGACGTCCTTATTTCAATAGGTACTGGATTGCAGAAGTACAAGTACAGGATTCAGGAGGACTCAAGGCAAGAGAAACAAGAGTCGATTTTATTTTCCGTTGTAATATATGGTATTTACTATTATTCCATTGGTAACAATTGTTGTAATTTATTTAATTGTTGGGAAGCATCCAAGTGAAGCACCAAGTGTTGTTCTTTATTCATTGTACTCTGATGTAATTTGTTGAAAGTTGTAACACTTGGGCTTGTAAAGGTATTATTGTAACACTGATGTAATGTATTGCAGTTTTATATCCTTCAGACTTGTAATACATTTGTGTTGAATAAAAAGTTTTAAATTTCCCTGTTAATATGTATATTGTGGCTAATTGAAGGAAAAAATTCTGGCTTATGTCACTGTTTCCCAGTGTATGGAAATCAGGGCGTTACAATTTTGTTCATACATATACTATCTAAGCCTTCCTCCGAAACTCGGATAAAAAGTTCTAGGATTCAATTTAAACAAATATAAGTAACTAAAGAAAATTACTTTTTGCTTATGAAAATTTTTTCTTTTGCATTTGTGTTAATTGTTGTTGCTGAAATGGGTAGAAATAGAGTCAAATCTAGACCGTTCAAATCAGGTACAAATCTCAAAGCTCTCAGGGGGTAAAACGGTAATTTCCACTACAAACGGGTCCGAAAATCTGAGTCTTTTCCAAGCCCAATAACTAATAAAACAAGTCTGCCCTACTGGGTTAGGGTGACAACCCATCATAAATAAACCCAGGTATTTAAAGAGTTATTTAAATTCATGATTATCTCTAAGATACGGTTTAAACCAAATCTCTTATCATGAAGAAATTTAAACTCTGTTTCTTATCCAAAAACATATGGGATTAGAGAAAAATAATTATCTCTAAACCATTTTCAAAGGCGACTATAAATACCCCTTACCTCCACCAGAAATTGGTAATCAGTACTTTTTCTATTCAAAAGCTCTTTCATAATCTTTCAGATTACTGACTTGAGCGTCGGAGGGTTCGTCGTTGGGATCAATCCCGTGTTTCGAACTTTTTGCAGGTCAGTAGCAACATTGAGAATGGTCAACACCGACCAGTAGTCAACAAGTTTGCCTTTATTGGTTTCATAAGAATTCACGAATCATTTGTTTGCTCCCACTCCGAAATTAGTAGCAACAGATTGACGCCGTCTATGAAAAATAGAAAAAGAAATCCGACCATATCACCGGTGAAAGCAGTTTCCAGACATGCCTTCAAAGAAAAAAGGGAATGCGGCGTTGTCAAGCCGAAGAGCCACCTCTCTTCCGCCACCTCCTCCACTTCAAGATGTTCCCCCTCAACAAGACCAACAAATTCAGCAACCTCAACCTGAACTGCCGCCTCCCCAATAGGTTCGTCCCGCATCCATAGGGGCTGCGATGGGGGCTCCCGGCGAAGCCATCAAAAACAGCCCCCTCTCCACGACCATGTCTCGATCTTTCCACCAACTCAATGACCTCGCATAGTCCTCAGGGGTCAAGAAACCTCCGTCAAGTCATCGTCAATCATCAATAAGGGGTCGACCTCCGAACCTGCTTGAATGAGAGGCAAGTCTACGGTGAGGTCCCTCATCCAGAGCACCAGAGAGGCTGGAGGGGCCATTCTCCCCAAAGGCCAAGACCCAGAAGGTCCCCCTCCCCGAGGATGCAAAGGGGTCCCCTCCTCATCGTTAGCGGAGAAGCCACACCCCAACGAGCCAATCAGCACCAAGAGTTCGCCGGGATGGAGGGGCACCGGTCACTCAGGCAGAATTCCAAAACTTCAAAGATGACATCATGCGAGCCCTCAACATTGCTCCAAGTTACGGCCGACGCGCACCTTGCTCTCGTCATGCCATCCCTCATGAAGGAGAGTCCCGAGGGTTGATCAGATTTAACCAGAGGGACGACTCAGTCCATTGTCTCCTTCGACAGATGGAGAGGCGCCTTAGCAAAATCAACCTCGAAGAAGAACAACGGACCAAGAATTTCCGCCCAAGTAGACCCCCCTTCTCCATGGACATCATGGAAGCCCTGGTCCTCGAGACCTTCCAGCCACCCACTTTGAATCCTACAATGGGGAGTCAGACCCGACCGATCATATCGAGAGTTTTAACACTCTCTTGATGATTCATCAACCCTCGGATGCAGTCCTCTGTAAGACCTTCCCGAACACATTGAACGAACCAGCGAGAGAATGGTATTCCCGTTTGTCCCTAGCCTCTATCTTCTTATTTGACCAGTTTGAGGAGCTCTTCCTCACCCACTTCTTCAGTAGCAGCCGAGCCGAGAAAATGAGCGCATCTTTGCTCCTCAGTCAAAGGGAAAGGCGAGCGCCTAAGAGACTATGTATGAAACTTTACCGCCGAAGCTCGGTTTATCTTCTCTCTCGACCAATCAATGGCCTCTGCAGCATTCCGACACAACATCAACAATGCTGATCTGAAGGCATCCCATGCTAAGAAGCCCCCCCGGGACTTCTCGGAACTCCTGCTGAGGAGTGAGAAGTACATCCGGGTTGAAAAGGCCCTGCAACCCCCATAATCAGAAGGAGCCCCCATTCGGGAACAAAAAGAACGGTGCAGATGAAGAAGGTCCCAAGAAGCTCTAGAAAGATAATAACGACCAGTGTCGCCCTCCTTTTCACTTTGAAAAGTTCACCCCTCTCAATATCAGCATCTTGGCTGTCCTTATGGAAGTGGACAAGTAAGGATTGCACCAACCTCTCCCGAAGATGAATACCCCTGGTAAGAAAAGGAACAGAGACAAGTGGTGCCACTTTCACAGGAACACGACCATGACACAGACGATTGTCGGGCCCTTGAAGAGGAGATCGAAGCCCTCATTCAGCAAGGGTTATTAGCGAAGTTCGTCAGGAAGGACAGAGCCAATCCTCCTCCACCTCGGGGAGCCATCAAGAGAGCTGAAAGAACCGTCGAGTCCCAAGACTCCAAACCTGGGGCTATCCTCCTCCTTATCCATAGAGGGCCAATGGGGGGAGAGTCGAACTCCTCCATCAAGGCCTTCATCCAAGAAGTTAACTCGGTGCACAATATTCCACCGCCCAAGAACCTAGGAATTTTGGTGACATTCTCGGACTAGGATCTGGAAGGCATCCGAACGCCCCACTGTGATGCTCTCGTCATCCATCTTAACATGGCCAATCACAAAGTACGCCGGATCTTGGTCGACAATGGTTGTTCTGTCAATATCCTCTTCTTGGAAGCCTTCGAAGGACTCAAGCTCTCCCGAGATTGCCTAAAACCTCCTGGTTACACTTTCCATGGGTTCTCTAGAAAAGCCAGTAACAATCGAGGGAGTTGTCACTCTTGATGTGACTGCTGGAAAAGCTCTGAAAACCCGAACAGAGCCCATGGACTTTATGGTCGTCGATGTGAAAGCTTCTTACAGTGCCATCCTTAACAGACCTGGCCTAAATATGCTTCATGCCGTGCCCTCGGACTTTCACATAAGATGAAATTCCCAACCTCGGCGGGGATGGGAGAAGTCAAGGGATGCCAGGAGACTGCTCGGAAATGCTATATGACTTCAATGGGAGCCCCGGTCTTTTCTATCGAAGTGCTCGAGCTCCCCCAAGGGAGCAGCCAAGACGTCTCAGAGTCAATGGACGAGCTAGAAGAGATCCCCTTTTATGAAGAGGAGCTGACCAAGACGTTCCAAGTGAGCAAAGTCCTCCCCCACCAGGTCAAGGAAGAGATCATCAATTGCATTCGGGGGAACCAAGACCTATTTTCCTGGACCGATGTCGATATGACTGGTATTGCAGAAGAATTACTCATGCATCACATCATCATAGCCCCTGAAGCCAAGACAGTTCAGTAGAAGCGTCGCAAATTTTCCTCAGGCCGATAATAAGCCATCAACGAGGAAGTAGATAAACTCTTAGCAGCCCAGTTCGACCAAGAGCTCAATTACCCCGAATGGCTCTCAAACGGAGTAATGGTAAAAAAGGCCAATGGTAAGTGGAGAATTTGCATCGACTTCACAGACTTGAACAAGGCGTGTCCAAAAGACCTGTTTCTCCTTCCCAGCATCGATGCCCTGATTGACGCCACTTCCGGTCATGAGATCTTAAACTTCATGGATTCTTTCTCACGGTACAATCAGATCAGAATGTCCCCCCCCCGCGACATTTTGAAGACTTCTTTTACAAATTATTAAGGCCTTTATGGTTACCGCGTCATGCCCTTCGGGCTAAAAATGTCGGAAACTTATCAACGGCGTCAACAAAATCTTCAAGGAACAGATCGACAGGAACATGGAAGTCTACGTAGACGACATGCTGGTAAAAAGCCTCAGCAAAAAAGACCATGTGACCGACCTCCAGGAAGCCTTCGATGTCTTGCAGAAGCAAAACATGGGACTAATCCATCCAAGTGCACCTTCGGCATATCGTCAGGCAAATTCCTCGGGTTTATGGCCCGCCATAGGGGGATAAAGGTTAACCCAGAAAAGATCCCAGCTATTTTGGATATGTCTCTCCCATTTAACATCAAAGAAGTCCAATGACTTATAGGGTGCATCGCCGCCATTGGGCGCTTCCTCTCAAAATCAGGAGAGAAGTGTCTCTCTTTTTACAAGGCCCTAAGATGGGCGAAAGGCTGAGTGGGGACGATCACAGCAGGAGTCTTTTGAGCAACTCAAGACATATCTAGTCAATCCCCCGCTCCTGAGCAAGCCAAAGCCAGGAGAGGTCCTTTACCTCTACCTCGCCACTTCAGATCTGATCCTCAGTGTCGTCCTGGTGAGGGAGGAGGAAAAGGTCCAGAGACCGATCTACTACGTAAATAAAGTCCTTTGGGAAGCTGAGCTTTGTTATTCAAAAATAGAGATGATGGCATACACACTGATCATGGCTGCTCGTAGCTCTGCCTGTTCTTCTAGGCCCACTCAATGGTCGTTCTTACCGACCAACCCCTCAAGCAAGTGTTGTACAGGCCAGAGAGCTCGGGACGCCTTATGAAGTGGTCTATCGAATTGAGCCAGCACAACATAAACTATTAGCCAAGGACAGCCATTAAGGCTCAAGCTCTAGCGATGTTTATTATGGAAAGCACCATCCCTAACCCCCGCAATGAAAGAAAAGACCCTATGTTTTGGAGCATTTACGTAGATGGATCTGTTAGGTTTCAATGACAAACATAGATTGAATACACAGCGGAAAAATTACAAAATATTGAAACCTAGCCATGGATCCATGCGAAAACCATAAAACGTGTTTAGGAGTTATACCTTAAGGATGGAAAAATCTAGCCATGGATCACATCACTGCAACGTTGCGGTGCCTCTACGATATCCACACAAACGGATCAAAACCAAGTTTTCCTCATGCCGCGGTGCCAGCTATGGGATGGGGCTATTCCTCACGATCTCTCTCTCATAATTTCTATGATGGCTAAGGTTTTCACATATGTGACTTTTCCACAGATATGTATCATATATATAGCTGCAGTAAATCAATCCTAAGATAGTAACGAGCTTGTTGGGCTCATAATCTGACCTGGGTTAGATTCTTGTGTGGGCCACTGAACTTTAGTCTGTCCATTTAATCTAATTAAATGTCCAACCAATGTCAGGAGTCCAAGTCTTACTTGGATTCCCAATTAAATTCATCTTATGAATTTAAATCCCAATTTTGATCCATTCTATGTGTGTGACCCTGTAGGTTCCCATTACGTTGACAGTGATACTAAAATCATATTCTAGTATTACAAACGGTGAGCGGTATTTAGCAATACATCACTGCTACTCAAGTAGTGAGAATGTCAGTGACTTGACATAACCTATCCGTGACCAATGTTACGATGTAGTCTAGTCCCTTTGTCCAGATATCTTGATTGACCACAAGGCATAGAGTGTGTCACCCTTGTATAGTTCAGTCTTTGGTTAATTGATGTCCGAGTAGACTTACTAAAACAAATAAGCTCAATATCTCATATTGACTCATTTGAGCACGGTCATGCATTTTGCAGTCTCACTTAATCAAGGGGCCCGTAGATATCTCTCTTGTTATGTAAGAGGGACAAATCCTATCTAAGTCACTCACATCTCTCTGCATGATTTGTAGTATATCCAATAGTCGACTTTATAATCACCTTATTACAGGTAATGTTTAATGACATTAAAACATATAACGTCTCATGTAGGGAACCGTAGTGACTTCAAGTCAAAGGACTACATACACCATGGTCATTGTGAGAACCGCTTATGACACTCACATAAGGATATATGTAGCGCTCTCATGGTGGGTCAGTCCAGTACATTATTACTCTAATATGTACCCATATGAAGACTTGATATCTCATATCCATGACACGTGATATATGGTCATCAGTCTACGCACATACTAGTCTCTATGTATTATTGTTGTCATAATTCACAATAATACTTGACTAGGGACATTTAAGAATAGTGTTCTGATTACAACCAATAGGATCTTACAATCAAGTCATGCACTTGATATCCCATGGTATTGAACCTACTATTTTAAGGACTTTATTATGCTGATTTAATCACAATAAACAACACAATAATTGAAATGCCTCATATATGAAATAAATGTCATAATGCAATGTAAACTAGTAATGTCAATACACAACTGGCCTCTCGAGCATACACTAACAGGATCCCCATGCATCGAGGGGTGTAGAGCGGGAGTCATCCTGACTGGTCCAGATGATTTCCTGGCCTGAAATGCTGGGGCTCGAATTGTCAAAATATTTAGTGACTCCAAGTTGGTGGTGAACCAAGTCTTAAGAGATTATGGGGCCAGAGATGACCGCATGATCAAATATCTAGCCAAGGTTAAGGAGCTACTAGCCACCTTCCAAGAGGCAGAAGTCATCCGTATCCATCACGAAGAAAACGAGAAAAGAGATGCCCTCTCAAAATTGGCTTTCTCTTCCCTCTAAGGGCTTGACCGCAACATCCTGATTGAAGTCTGCTTAAGGCCTAGCATTGAAGAAGAGAGTATCGAGCTTATGGTAATACCTCCCCCAGCACACGAGAAGAACTGGATGAAGCCACTGTTCGAGTTCCTCGAAAAGGGAACCTTCCCCCCAGACCCTAAAAAAGCTAAAAAAGTTCGAATGAGAGCCGAGCGATATACACTCATTGAGGGAGTCATGTACAAGAACTTTTACACTGCCATAGATGACAGAACCTACTTGCCGTGTCTCTCTCCAGAAGAAGCCCAATACGCCCTCAGGGAGGTTCGTGAAGGGATCGAAGGCACTCATATGGGAGCTAGATCCATCGCTCGGAAGATCCTAAATCATGGCTATTTATGGCCTATGCTTTTAAGCGACGTCCAACAACATGTTCGACAATGCACTTCCTGCCAAAGGTTCACATTCATCTGACGGGCGCCTCAAGCTGAGCTCTCTTCCATGTCGAGTCCAATCCCCTTTGATATGTTGGGGATGGACCTGCTCGGATATTTCCCTCCAGCAATCGGTCAGAGAAAATTCCTTGTAGTGGCAATCAATTACTTCTCCAAATGGATCGAACATGAACCCTTAGCAACGACTACAGGGAATAGTGTCCAACAGTTCTTTTGGAAGAACATTGTTTATCTGTTTGGCATACCTCGAAACCTGCTGACGGACAAAGAGACTCAATTCACAGAAGCGACCTTCTGTAAGTTCTGTACAGACCTCAGCATTCAACAACAATTTCCCTCGATTTCCCACCCATAGTACAATGGTTAAGCCGAGAACGCCAACTGACAAATTCTCAGTGGCCTCAATAGAAGACTTGACAAATCCGCGAAAGGATTTTGGGTCGAACAACTCCCCAATGGACTCTGGAGCTACCACACAACCAAGAGAACCCCGACAGGAGAATCCCCCTTCAATTTGACATATGGTGCCGAAGCTCTTACTCCTCTCGAGGTTGGCCTACTCTCTCCCCGCCTACTAGCTTTCAGTGAAGAACAAAACCCTATCAACCTCCATGGCAACCTCGACCTCATTGATGAGATCCGATAGAGAGCATCCATTCGACAAAAGATTTATCAGCAAAAAATCGAGCAGTCCTACAACAAGAAGGTCTGCCCACAAACCTTAAAGAAGGAAACTTAGTTCTTCGCAAGCTAGAAATCTCCTGCCCAAGCAAGAAAGAGAAACTAGCTCCCAATTGGGAGGAACCATACATGATCTCTAAAGTTGTCCACCTTGGGGCATATCAACTTGAAGACCCCGCGTGGGGGGGGGGAGGAAGAACGTCGAGCATTTGATGAAGTAACAAGAAAGCTAGCTTCCCTGGTTTTTTTAATTATTTTATTCCAATAAGGTCAATGCTTGTGACACAACCAAAACATGCAATAAAGGCTCACAACATAGAATCAGCCACTTAGTTTCTCTTTTATAAAAAAACTTAGTTTATTTTTCTGCAAAAAATGTTGTTTTAGCCTAAAGCATACATGTCTGAGTCACGACTACCACTAGCACAAAACGACAAGTTCAGAGTCCAACACTTGGTTCGACGCCGCTTTAGCCACCTGCAAACAAGCATGTGCGGAGCAGATCACAATTCAGAATTGCTCCCACAACTGTTGAAACTCTCAAACGACATGTTCGGAATCCAACACTTAGTTCAACGACACTTTAGCCACTTGCAAACAAGTAAGTGCGGAGCAGCTCACCATTCGGAATTGCTCCCAAAACTATTGAAACTCTCAAAACGACAAGTTCGAAGTCCAACACATGGTTCGACACTGCTTTAGCCACTTGCAAACAAGCAAGTGCAGAGCAGCTCACCATTCGGAATTGCTCCCACAATTGTTACTCGTAAACAATACTCAGAATACAGAGGGGATACAATGAAAAGAAACAATGCTTTAACACCTAAAGAATCTTTTCATTCAAATTAAAAACCTCTATACAAGCTCAAAGAAACGAGAACGAAATGACGACTCCCTACAACCTTAGATATTCTCCTCAGAACCACCTTTGACCCTTCATGGCAGGGGATGCTCCTTCTGAGAGACGCTAGTGGTCTGGGGCTCCCTTCGGTGCCTAAAGCGCCTCCCCGCTCCCTCGGACCACCTGAAGAGGACTCCAGCCCGACAGATCGAGTCCAAACCACATGATCTACACTACGTGCCACCTCTATAGCCGAATAAGTGCTCGAAGCACCAGCTACATCGCTCTGAGCGTCTCCTGGGTTCATCGAAGCTCCATATGAGTGAAGAGCCAATTTGTGGAATGACCACTCTTGCTTGTACCCTTCATAGGAACAGGAGGTGCTCTTAGTCTTTGCTCCTTCGAAAACTTGCTTTAGTCGGTTAATTACCACCCCTTGCTCGACAAGAATCTTCTTAGGGGTACTGTTATTCACCCTAAACTTTAACTGACCAAACCGAGCACGCGCTAGACTGGCCTGGCATGTTTCCCCTGAAGTCTTGAAGATGGCCTTCCTCAAGAGAGTCACCTCTAAGCTCTTCTCGAGCATCACGTTATTTAACTCTTCCCTTTCGGTGATGACCACGAGTAAAGAGAACCAAAGAGATTCAACAGTCGAATCCTTGCCAACTGTAGCCTTGGTAGAAGGATCTTTGCTTTCGCACGAACAATCCTCCACGTCAGCTGGTAACTGATCTCGAAGAACCTCGCTACAACATCTTGCTTCAGTCTCCCTACGGGTAAACACCCTTCTTAAGTGACCAAGCTCCGTCTCTGGCTTAAAAAGCCTATTTCGTAAGCAACTAAGCCCCAGCTCCACCACTCGGAGTTTTTTATGGATGCGGGTGATCTCACTGGAAGAGTAAGTTCCCTTGTCATACACGACAATCTGCTAGTGCAAAATAACATATAGTTACTTCAACAAAAATGATCGTGATCACATAATGGTCGAAGACTCAAACACAAAGCTTCTAAACTTTCAACACGAGTTAGGGGAAACCAAAATGGGATTTCATTAATTTAAAATGAAGATACCTCCAGTGGTGGCCAGTTTGCTATTATGCATCCATACAAAAGCCCTACACTAAACAAAAGCAAAATACAACTAAAAGGAAGAATAAGGGGTCCACCTCAGTAGAAGGAACCTCGGGAGCATCCATCTCCTCTCCACCTCCCTCTGTAGCCCTCGGTCCCCCTACGATTGCGACAAAAGGATCCATTGCGTCCTCTTCCTTCTTCAGCTCTTCTCTGGACTCTTCCTAATCAGCGGCGGGGGCTTCCTTGAATAAGACATACCCCGAGAACTCTTCAAGAGCCCTAGCATACGCCTTTTCCATGTTCGCCGCTAGGAACTCTTCCACCTCGGCCTTCCCCTTCGCTATCCCGGCTTCCATAGAAGCCCTTATCTCCTTCACGGCGTGCTCCCTCTCCCTGGTTGCCTTCTCCTTCTCCTGAGCCGTCTTCTCCTTCTCCTCCGATAACACCGCATCCAACTATACAATTCGAATGGCCTGCGACTCAACCTTAACCGTAGCTGCCTTAAACTCCTTAGCAGACATCGACTACTCCGCTCTGGCCTTTTCAACACCCAACTTCGACTCCTTCTCTTGATCCGCCATCTGCTCCAACAAACAGCTAAAGTGGCAGGCAATCTGCAAATATAAAACAACCCCTAGTTACGAAACGGGTGACAACCTTTCACCAAAAAGCGGAACAAGTGAAGTGCAAGGACAAAACATAAGAAACAACTTACCACCATAGTGGCTCAGGAGACCTCCAAGGCAGAGTCTCCGACAGTCCCATGTTTCAATGTAGACTTTAGCTTCGGGGTTGCCAGATGACGAATGGTATCCATACTGCTGGCTAAATCCCATGGAAAGTCGTCGTGCATCCTCACTTGCCAATCAGGAATAAAATTCTTCTTGTGCTCGTCAGTGAGAATCGCAGTAGCCTCCGCAGTAAAAGGATGAGCCTCAAGAGCAAGGGCCATGCTCAGGGTAATACAGCCCTCGGCAGGGGCAGTCGAGGTTGCTGAAGGAGATCCCGAATCCACAGGCATACTCTTTGCTACCTTCGTAGGAGAGGCTCTTGCGACAGTATTCTTCCTCTTCTTCTCCTCAGGAGCCTTATTGCTCAGTCCTGAGCTCTTGGAAACGATCGCATCGAAATCCATCCCGATAACCCCTGCGATAAGAGACAGAAAAAGTTGTTTAAAAAAAGAGAATATAAAGGAAATGCACATAAGCGATATAAGAATGAAAGATGAGTACTGGGGTCGATCTGAATCAGACCCCCCCTAAAGAGCACCTCCTCAGTATGATCCTTCCACTTCATCGCCAGTCTCTTGAGAAGGATATCTATCATGCCTTGTTATTCAATACTCAAGCTCGAATTCGCCCTAACCCTCGTCGGGACACTCTGCCTCCAGGCAGTAAGGATTCCCCACGACTCGCAACTATGAATCAGAAAGTACTTTGCCCTCCACTGCTTGTTCGTATAAGGGTTGTTAACCAACTTCACACAAGCACGAGAGCTGAGGTAGTATCTAAACTCCACCCTGCTCTTTTGGTGGAGCTTATAATGCCTTACCAACACATCCAATCGAAGCTCGATTCTCGCCTCCTGACATTGCAAACTGAAACCGTGGACTCCCGATAGTCATTTTTCTCATAAAACATCCCCATCCCGCACTTGACTTGTGCCCCCAATTCGGCGGGGTATTCTCTAATGCCGGTACTACGCGATAAAGAGCACGGATATCTCCCGAGCTCACCCGGAGCTCTATCTGCCTCTACAATAGTGTCCACAACAACAAATGGCTCGGCGGACCCCTTGCTTCGAGATGAGGGGATCTGAGATGATCCTTCACCTCTGCTCGTAGGGGAGGTCTCTCTGCCCAAAGAAACCCTAGACAAGTTTATATATATATATATATAACAACAACAACAACAACAACAATAATAATAATAATTTACCTTCGATGTAATGACCACGGTCGGAATCGCTCGCCGGAGATCAAAAAATTTAGCTGGAGTTTCTTTTGAGCCAGTTCTCGCCGGAGAATAATTTTTGAGGAGGAGAAATGAAGAGAGAAGGGAAGAAATGATGAGGAGGGGGGATTTATAGCCGACGAAGAAAACTGTTCGCCTTCTGAACTGTTGGGCCCCAAAAACTTGGAAGAGCCCAACACACACGTCTGTCATCCGATCTCCTAAAAAATTGTGTAATCAAGATCAATGGCCAAGATCTGAGGAGATTTGCCCCGGTCAACGGTCAACACTGGCTGGTCAACATTTGACCAGTCAACGCCACGTGGCGCCTCCTTACTGGTCCACATGGGTTTGGCGACGCAGCATGGGGTGACTCTGAGCTACCCTTGATTCGACCCTGTGAGAAGCGTCTGCCGTCTGATTTCCTAAAAAATCGTGCCATCAAGATCAATGACCAAGATCTGAGGAGAATCGCCCCGGTCAATGGTCAACATTTGACCTATCAATGCCACGTGGGGCCTCCTCATCGGTCCACGTCAGTTCGGCGACACACCAGCACGGGGTGACTCCAACCTATCCTCAATCCGACCCTGAGAGAAGCGTCTACCGCCCGATCTCCTCAAAAAGCATGCCATCAAGATTAACTGCCCAGATCTGAGGAGATTCGCGTCGGGTCAACAGTCAACATTTGACTAGTCAATGCTATGTGGTGCCACCTCAATGGTCCAGGTGGGTTCGGTGATGCACCAACTCGGGGCTATTCTGAGCTATCCACGACCCGACCTTATAAGAAGCGTCTGCCGTCCGATCTCCTAAAAAATCATGCCATTAAAATCAACGGCCAATATCTGAGGAGATTTTGCCCCGGTCAACGGTCAACATTTGACCATTCAACGCCACGAGGCACATCCTCATTGGTCCTCCACGTGGGCTCAGCGACGCACCAGCTCGGGGCGATTCCGAGCTAACCACGATCTGACCTCATGAGAAGCGTTTGTCATCTGATCTCCCAGATCTTTGCACTAGATCATGATAGACGACCGTGATCTGATGATGGTATTTTCTTTTTAACTAATTTCTTTGTTTAATTATTAATTTGAATTAATTATTTAAAAATTCTGAAAAATAATCAAAATGTGAAATAATTAATTAAAAATTCTAAGAATAATTGTTAATTTAGGAAAATATTTTTATATTCTGAAAAAAATAATTTTATGTTTAGAATAATTAATTAAAATTTTTTAAATTAATTATTAAAATTCAGAAATTGAATAAAAAGTTCATAAAATGATTAAAAATTGGAAAAAAATTCAGAAAAAATCTGAAAAAGTCAGAAAAAGTCCAGAAAATTCTAAGAATAACCCTGGTTTTTTATAAACCCAAGATAGCATCATTACACTCCGAGCGAGATCTAAACGTCTCCAAGAACATCGATAAATTCTATAAGCTAGAGTCATTAAAAATAGTTGAACTACCCCTCAAAGGCTGTGAGACTCATTCCTCAGGAGTGGGGGGACTTGTGATATGGCTAGAAATGGAGTCAAATCTGGATCATTCAATTCAGGTACGAATCTCAATGCTCTAAAGGTAAAATGGTAATTTTCACTACAAACAAGTCCGAAAATGGGAACTGAGTCTTTTCCGAGCCCAATAACCCAAAAAGGGTCTACCTTACTGGGTTAGGGTGACAACCCAACATAAATAAACCAAGGTCATTTAAAGAGTTATTTAAATTTATGATTATCCCTAAGAGACGGTTTAAACCAAATCTCTTATCATGAAGGAATTTAAACTTTATTTCTTAACACATGGGATGAGAGATAAATAATAATCTCTAAACTGTTTCCAAAGGCAACTATAAATACCCCCTACCTCCACCAGAAGCAAGTTATCAGTAATTTTTCTACACAAAAGCTCTTTCATAATCTTTCAGATTACTGGATTGAGCGTCGGAGGGTTCGTCGGAGGGATCAATCCTGGTGTTTCGAACTTTTTGCTGGTTAGCAGTAGCGTTGAGAACGGTGAACATCGGCCAGTAGTCAACAGATTTGCTTTTATTGGTTTTAGAAGAATCTACGAACAATCTGTTTGCTCCCACATCGAAATTAGCAGCAACAATTACAATTGTGAACTGCAAGTTCTTTGTAAATAACGTTGTCTGTGACCCCTCAGAAGCAACAACAAATGAAAACCCTAGTTGAAGATCCAATTCAATTCAAATCTTCACACCAGCCAAACTGAAGTTGATGAAGTCCCATATACTCTATTATCATGTTTGCTTTTTGAATATTGATCCTTAGCCTGCTTCATTTCATTCACAATGAAAGATTCCATCCCAGTTATTTTCACTGGCCTGTGTGTGTGTGTGTGTGCATGTCTGCGGGTGCATGCGTGTACGTGTGCGGGTGTGTTAATTGTGCAATTGTACCTTAGAGAGTGTAGGCCATTATCAACTTAAGTATCCTTGGAATAATGTTATGTGACCCCTCAGAACTAATTGCAGCAACAAAATTAAAACCCCAGTTGAAGATCCAATTCAATTATTCACACCTGCGGCCTCCAAAAATTGATGAACTCCCATACTCTATTAGCGTGCCTGCTTTTTGAATCTCGATCCCTTCGCTTGTTTGTTTCCGATTCCACTCTCAGTGATAGACTCCATCCAAAATCTTTTTGTGCAGAAACGTATACACCAAAATCCCTAATTTAGCCCTGTAACTGTGATTATCATAATTTTTTTCCGAAGAAACAAATGGAAGACGATCATAATATCAAAAAGTAAAGATCTAGCTCTAATTATTAAACAAAAGAGAATTACATGTATGATGACCTTTTTTTTATTTAAATTTTTTGTGTGGGACGAGGGGGGGGGGGATGATGAAATAGAGATTACAAACTATTACATCCCTAAGTCCATCGAAAAGACTACATTACAACCTAATAACAACAAGTACAATTAATTGCATAAAAAGTCTAATTAGCACAAGGCCATCCATAGCAAAAGCTTCTTCCATCCAATCACAGCAAA
This sequence comes from Hemerocallis citrina, assembly GCA_017893485.1. Classification (NCBI taxonomy): domain Eukaryota; kingdom Viridiplantae; phylum Streptophyta; class Magnoliopsida; order Asparagales; family Asphodelaceae; genus Hemerocallis; species Hemerocallis citrina. Next base: position 97,802,660 of record CM030368.1, read on the forward strand.
CTCGATGGAAGAAGAAATGTGTGTTCCTGACCCCTCTTGTTCTACTCGCTCCCACCATGTGAAGTCTCTTTCTCGCACCCGCTTCACCTGCTCATACATCAATAAGAGAAAATAATTTATGCATCATGATTGGAAACCTTACGCACTCTCCACCTCTGGACAATATTCGAACGTCGTGGTCTTGCTTTAATGAGTTTATTTGCGGTAGACTAGATGATGCTTTAGGAATACAAAGATTTCATGCTCTCACAAATCTTGTAGAGGTTGTGCTGGCCTGACCCAACACCCTTCTTTCTCTTCATCACCTTACGATGACCTTCCCAAACAGACTAAACTCCACATCAAGATGTGTAACTGTACCAGTGTGCTTCTGGAGTTCCCAATGATATCAAATTCTATTTTAGCAGAGAAACAAGCATGACTTCCCTATGAGTGTACCTATTTCCATCTAGCATCTCTAACTCAATTGTTCCCTTGCCAACTACATCACAAAACTCACCAGTACACATTCTTACACAACAACCCATTGTTGACTTGTAAGTAGAAAACTTCTCCCTCTTGAAGCAAATATGAATAGAACTACCCGAATCAAGAAACCAATCAGAATCCACATCTAAAGAATTTGAAACATGAAGACAGTCGAAATTTTCACCTGACTCAGGCACTAACAATATTGACGCTCTTATGATTCAGCAACTTGTGACAATCATTCTTGTAATGCCGAGTATTCTTGCAGTGGTGGCAAGGATCCTACCTTTATGCACACTTTTCTTTCAAATTGACGGATCTTCCACTGCTAATCAACTATTGGAAGTAGACACTGATATGACCAATGTAGGAGGATTAGGATACTTCAAAATTTTATCATAAGTGAGAATAACAATATGGCCAATGTAAGGATTCGTAATCATTTCTTGAAAAGTTTGCATAATAGTAATTATTGAAATAAAAATATTACTAGAAGTAGAACCATAAGATTTCAAAATTTTCAAAGTTGCAGTCTTAAAAGGTTCCAAAAGTTTTAACAAACTTTCAGTAAAATACCAAGAATCGAGAGACATTTAAAAATCTTCCATATTTTTTTCAATACAAAAATCATTTATAACCGTTTTGTATTTAATAATAACATTCAATTGTCTAAAGTAGAATATCATCGGTGTTTAACCATCCTAAAATGTACTCCTTTAAGATTACACCATTCCTTGAATTGTTGAAGCATATTACCACTCAAAGCGATGAAATGTACACAATTTCTAATTGCATTTACATATGGATCGACTACTTTCAATGCATTTTGTACACATAAATTAAGAATATGACATGCACATCTAACATGAAAAATTTCAATACATGGATGTGCTAAATATTGAATTAATGAAGTAATCGCATTAGTGTTGTTGGAGACATTATCAAAACTAATCGAAAAAGTTTTATCGCGAATATGAAATAAATCACACACTTCTAAAATACCTATTGCAATAACCGAACCACTTTAGGGGTACGGTAAAGCTGCAAGTCATATGGTTTTTTTTGAATGACCCAGTCACTACAATCCAATGACAAGTTATGTCCATCATCGAAATATCGTGACAACCTTTTGAAGCATCGGCCGTTAATGATACTTTACAAGTTAAAGAATACAAAAGTGTAATTAAAGCGTCTCTCATTTCGGACTAGAGTTTAAAACAATCGGACTTAAGTGTATTTCTAGGAATTCTTTTGAAATGTGGATTTAGTACATTTTGGTTAAAGGCATCTAGGTTCCTATTCTTGGAATAGGAAAATGATAACTCTTCCTTAATAACTAGTCGAGCCATTTTCCGACGAACAATTTTGGGATCATAGCTATGGCTATATACTTGCCCGGCCCTAGGGTTGATCTTTTGTTGGGATAGCTGGTCTTGTACTAGTTCGAGGTGTACATTTATAATGTGTTGACTAATTATACCTGTCATCTCACCCTTCTTCCATTTGTAACTTCCGTGACATGTTTTAGATATATTATGTCATATGCTCGGATTGTCCACATTTGGGACAAAGTCATAAATTTTGTGAATTTCACTTGTTTGGCCTCTATGTTTTTAAAAAAAAGTGGGTTGTGTGGGTTCGGTGTCTTGTGTTTGTGTGTCGCTAGCTAGGATTTCATCATGTTGTGTGTCGGGATCATAATCGTGAGGAGGAACACTTTCATAATTTATATTAAGATTATGATTATATTCGGTCTCTAATTGTGGTATTATTGGAGGGCGACAAGATGAACTAGTGGATTCTTGTCCACTTTGGCTACGACAGCTACCGTGTGATCGTGACCTTATGCAGGTAGTGTAGTAGTAGTGTATGTGAAATAACAAAAAACAAGATAGGAGGGTTAAGAGAGTTATAGTATTGTATGTGAAAATAAAATCTAACAAACAATACGAGGACTGAGAAAGTTGAGAGAGTAGTAAAAAAAAGTGAACTAAAAAAGCGTTGAGAATAATAAAGAGTTGAGAGGGTTGAGAAATTTTGATGCCGTATTTCACAAATATAGAGTTGAGAGAGTTGGAAATTACAAAGAGAGTTGAGTAGATGACGAGAATTCAAGCGAATGAACTTTTTCTCTTGATCGACTATGTAGTAGAGAGAGTATGAGCTTCTTCACTTGATCAACTATGTAGTTGTAACAACCCGGTTGGATATTATATTTATATTATTAATATTTTTAAAATTAAAATATTTTTATGGAAATTACATGGTTTTACTAGTAAAAAGTTATCTGTATATATATAATAGTAAGTATATATATGCATTGTATCGGTTTTGTGCACTTGTACAAAATCCTGTAAAATGCGTTTTGAGAAAATATCTGTAATATCCCTGGCTGATATTAAAAATTATTATTTTATTATTATTTTATCTTTATTTTCAGAATTGAAATGTTTTTGGGGGATATTACCCGTTTAGTTAATAAATATTATATATATATATATATATATATATATATATATATATATATATATATATATATATACTAGTCTGTATATATTGGTATTGTATCAAATTGGTACTGAAATCTTCCGAGCCGATAATAAAATTATTTTTATTATTATTTTTGAAATAAAATATTTTTGTTAGAGATTAATCGTTTTAACTAATAAAAATTATCTGTATATACAGATGTATGTACGTATATGTACTGTATCGATTTCGTACGTTTGTACGAAATCATGTAGTATGTGATTTTGGAAAAATAACTTGTATTTTTGATCCATCATAATCAAATGAAGGGTTAGGATTGGATTAGGGTGTGATTGCAATATTTAATTGCAAATTGATTTCCAATTGTTTTAACCATGAGAATGAGAACACTTGTCTCTCTTCTCAACCACAAACTCACCCCTCCTCTCCTATAACCCCCCCCCCCCCTCCCCCTTTTCTCTATGGCCAACCAGACTCAAAAGGGCAAGAAGCCCTTTCATTTTGTGTTCTTCCATCTCCTTTTCATCTCATTCTCTTACTTGTTTAAATTTAGAAAAAAATTGAGAAGAAAAGAAAAGAAAGAGAGTTCAAAATCAAAGGGGAGTGGGTTCATTTTCGTGGGATATTCTTGAAGACGAGCAAGAATAAGAAAGGCGAAGGAAGAGCTAGCTAGTCCTTCCTACACTTTTGGGTGGGGGTTCTCAACTTGCTTTTATTATTGTTATTATTGTTATTATTGTTGATTAAATGGAGAACATGGACTAATTACCTATGCATAATCATTATTATGGACTAGAATAAAATAGCATATAAAGATTGAAGTAGTAGGACACAAATAAAAACACCAGAAAATCAATCTTAAAACTTGTATGTAGTTTTTGATAGTTAGAATTAATTGCTTATGCTAAAGTTGAAATTTGGACTCCAAATTAATCTGAGAGGTTCTCATGCTCTAATTTTTTTACATTTTTTTGGGTTAGTTTAAAGGGTGAAATAAATCGTTTCCCGAACACAGCGAGTTTTTCATCAAAACTGCTCTTTTGGTTAATTTTTGCATGGGTTTAAAGAGCTGGATTTTGAGTTCCATACGAAATTTGAGAAAGTTGTTAACTAGGAAGTTGTAGTAGATATTCTTAGCTTTCAAAAAAGTCCAATTTTGTTAGATTCCCACAAGTATAGCAAAAGTTATGAGATTTACAAGTTTCAGCCTTTTGTTGTCTTTGTTGCTTTTTGTATTGTGTTTAAAGAGTTAGACTTTAAGTTCCATACGGAATCTGAGAATGTTGTGAACTAGGAAGTTTTAGTAGATGTTCTTATCTTTCGAAAAAGTCCAATTTTGTTAGATTCCGAAAAGTATAGCAAAAGTTATGAGCTTCACAAGCTTCAGTCTTTTGATGTCTTTGTTGCTCTTTGTATTGTGTTTAAAGAGCTGGATTTTGAGTTCCATACGGAATCTGAGAAAGTTGTTAACTAGGAAGTTGTACTAGATGTTTTTAGCTATCCAAAATTCCCAATTTTGTTAGATTCTGACAAGTATAGCAAAAGTTATGAGCTTTACAAGTTTCAGCCTTTTGCTGTATTTGTTGCTCTTTGTATTATGGTTAAAGAGTTGAATTTTGAGTTCCATACGGTATCTGAGAAAGTTGTTAACTCGGAAGTTGTAGTAGATGTTCTTAGCTTTCCAAAAAGTCCAATTTTTTATATTCTGACAAGTATAGCAAAAGTTATCAGCTTTACAAGTTTCAGCCTTTTGCTATCTTTCTTGCTCTTTGTATTGTGTTTAAAGAGCTGGATATTGAGTTCCATAAGGAATCTGAGAAAGTTGTCAACTAGAGAGTTGTATTATATTTTCCCACCTTTCCAAAAGGTTTAATTTTGTTAGATTTCGACAAGTATAGCAAAAGTTATGAGCCTTACAAGCTTCAACCTTTTGCTGTCTTTATTGCTCTTTGTATTATTTTAAAGAGCTGGATATTGAGTTCCATACGGAATCTGAGAAAGTTGTTAACTAGGAAGTTGTAGTAGATATTCTTAGCTTTCCAAAAAGTCTAATTATTTTAGATTTCGACAAGTATAGAAAAAGTTATGAACTCTATAAGTTTCAGCCTTTTGGTGTCTTTGTTGCTCTTTGTACTGTGTTTAAAGAGCTGGATATTGAGTTCCATTAGGAATCTGAGAAAGTTGTCAATTAGAGAGTTGTAGTATATGTTCCCACCTTTCCAAAAAGTATTATTTTTTTAGATTCCGACAAGTATAGCAAAAGTTATGAGCCTTTCAAGCTTCAGCCATTTTGCTGTCTTTGTTGCTCTTTGTATTGTGTTTAAGGAGATGGATTTTTGAGTTCCATACGAAATCTGAGAAAGTTGTTAACTAGAGAATTGTATAGGATCTTCTCACCTTTCCAAAATGTCCCATTTTATTAGATTCCGATTAGCAGAGTATGAGTTATGACCTTTACAAATCACAACAACTAGCCTTTTGGCTGAAGCTTCGCTGTTTAGATTGTTCGATGTTTTTGTATCTCTTATTGACTAAATATGTGAAGGTTGTCAGCTAGAGAGTTGTAGTAGAGGTTCTCACCTTTCGAAAATGTCCTATTTTGTTACATTCCGATAAGCAAAGCAGGAGTTATGACTTTTACAAAGTCACAGCAGCTGGCCCTTTTGGCTAAAGCTCACTGTTAGGTTGTTCGAGGTTTTTCTTCCTCTTATTGACTGAATCTGAGAAGGTTCTCAACTAGAGTGTTGTAGTAAAGGTTCTCACATTTCTAAAATTTTCTATTTTATTAGATTTCGATAAGCGGAGCTGGAGTTATGACTTTTAAAAATTCACAACAACTAGCCTTTTTGGCTGAAGCTCGTTGTTTACGTTGTTCAAGATTTTTCTACCTCTTATCGACTGAATCTGAGAAGGTTGTCAACTAGAGAGTTGCAGTCGATGTTCTCATCTTTCTAAAATGTCCAATTTTGTTGAATTCCGTTAAGAGTTGCATGTTTAATTGCTTCAAGGGTTTTAGAAAATTTTGCATGTTGCTTTTATGTATAAAAGATCAAGTTTTGTTAGTAACATATTTAATTGCTTCTAGGGTGTTAGAAGACTGTTTATGTTGCCTTTATGTATTAAAGATCAAGTTTTGCTAGTAGCATGTTATTATGCTTCTAGGTTATTAGAAGACTTCCATGTTGCTTCTATATGAATCATTTGTCGCATACATAGCCAGTTGGCTCGTATGTAATTCATTTAGCTCATACGCTGCTAGTTGGCTCGTATGTAAGTTGTTTTGCTCGTATGTAGCTTATTAGCTAGTACGCAGTTGTTGTGCTCGTCTAGGGTGATATCATTGTCCTAGGGGCCATCGACCATCAAGAAGTGTATTTATTTTACTCATCGTGGACTGTGGACGAGTCACCCCTCATGCACCATCAGATCTTAACTACTGTAGGTTGATCTCAGGCTGGGATTGTAGATGGAATCCAAATTCAAGGTAATAGCTTGCGAATACGTTCGTATTGCCAGGGTCTTGGATCGAGGCTATGAACAGGATCCTTAGGGATTCTGGTAAGTCTAGGTTGAGGACCTAGTAGAGTTATCGGGCGATGTCTAACTTAAGACCTAGCATGTTGCGTTAATACTGTTGTCATCCCTTGGATTGTTTAGGGTTAGTGACATCGTTAGGGTAGTAACTCATGGATATTACTACTTAATCTTTATTTATTATCATTTCGTCGAAGAGGAAGAGTTGGTATTAAGGGTGATACCTTATGATCCGATCTGTTCTATAGGCCAATACTAGGTGGTCTTATTGGTTGTACCCTTCCTGTCAAAGGGATACGGTCTGTGTCTTTTCACGAGTTGGGAGCACGAGATCTGTATCTCGTCTGTTAATTTCTGAACTGCCGTGATAAGGGCGGGAAGTTTCCTATCGGAGCAAGGGGATGGACCCCCAGAACTCCGTCATGTTCTATTTCAAGAAGGGCGAACAAGCCATAGACTACGGTCTATAAGCTAGAAGGCCACAAGGGATGCTTCGAGCTAACCTGTGTTGTAGTTAACTCCAAGGGTTCGTTAGATTTTTGAGTGAGGTCTGGTATGCCTGGCAATTGTGGCAAACGGAGACACCACTATATGACTGCAAATGGCGAGATTAGACCATTTCAGTGCAACCTCATCAGTCACGCTGTATCTTCGGAAACAGGTTGAATGCAAGAGTAGAATTCATGCCGGTTCAAATCCATATATATGAAGAAACGGCTTGATATGGACGTATGTAGTATGGGCTACATACTGTTCCAGAGTCTTGCTTGCATTATTTTTAGTGCATCATTGCATTAGTTAATTCTGCATTAGATTCTAAGTCATAGCATACACTGACACATCAATTATATATACATGTTTCTCTCTTCATCAATCTGTTTGTTTAAAGTTGAGATTCGCTGCTAGTCATCAGCCTGAAAGCATCAGTATTTGTACTGATGTCCCCATTTCAATAGGTACTGGATTGAAAAACTACAGGTACAGGATTCAGGAGGACTCAAGGCAAGAGAAGCAAAGTGTTGATTCTTATTTTCAGTTGTACCTTCTGTTGTAATTTATTTTATGTTGAGAAGCATCCAAGTGAAAGTTCCAAGTGTTATATATTATTTATTGTACTCTGATGTAAATTTTATTGAAAGTTTATAACACTTGGGCTTGTATGGCATTGTTGTAACACTAATGTAAAGTATTGCAATTTTATAACATTTAGACTTGTAATACATTTGTGTTGAATAAAAAGTTTTAAATTTTCCTGATCTTCTATGTATTGTGGCTAATTGAAGGAAAAGATTCTGGCTTATGTCACGATTTCCAGGTTTCCCAGCTAAGGAAATTGGGGCGTTACAGTAGTAGAGAGAATTTGAAATTGAGCTTCGACACGAAATTGAATAGTAGACGTTGTAGGGAGATTGAGCTTCAATTTTTTACTTCTTTATTGCTTATTTGTTGAAGTAGATTGAGAGTAGTAGTAGTAGAGAGTTTAGAGAGTAAGAGAGTTGGTAGATAGAGAGTAGTGTGAATTAGTAATGAGAAATGAGTGAATTTAGTGGGGTTTTATAGGAAAAAACCCCCAAAAAAAAGAAGAAAAAAATAGCCAATAGCAATCAGGTTGACCATTTGACCCGACCGGGCCAACCGTTGGGACCGGCGGTTTGCTGGTCAGGTTCAGGTCGGGTTTGAGCGTGTTACAGGTTAAACAGGCCGGGTCAAGCGGGGTTTTCCCCTAATATTTTGATTCGGTCTGACTTAGTATAGTGAGTGGGTTTGATCCGAACCCAGACCAGGTTAAAAGATTCGAGTTAGTGGCAGGCGGGTCGCTAATTAACCTGGCCCGAATGTCAACCCTAGAGGGACAGTCGACTGCCAAGCTCTCTGTTTAGAATCAGCCCAAGGGAAAGTCGACCGCGTCGGGGTTGTTTTTGTAGCAGCTGTGTAACGCCCCGATTTCCTATACCGGGAAACCGTGACATAAGTCAGAATCTTTTCCTTCAATTAGCCACAATACATAGAAAAATAGAAAAATTTAAAACTTTTTATTCAACACAAATGTATTACAAGTCCGAATGTTATAAAACTGCAATACATTACATCAGTGTTACAATAATGCCTTACAAGCCCAAGTGTTACAACTTCAAATAAATTTACATCACAGTATAATGAATAAATAACAGTTGGTACTTCGCTTGGATGCTTCCCAACATAAAATAAATTACAACAGATGTTACCGTTTGAAAATAAAAATCAACACTTTGCTTCTCTTGCCTTGAGTCCTCCTTAATCCTGTACCTGTAGTTTTGCAATCCAGTACCTATTTGAGTGGGGACGTTAGTACATATACTGACGCTTAAGGGCTGATGACTAACAGCGAATCTCAACTTTAAACAAACATAATTTAAGCATGGTAAAATGTGCATGTGTAGTTTAAGTGTTCGTTGGTGTTGTGACTTAAAATCTAATTCAATGTTAACTAAGGCTGGGATGCACTTATTCTAATGCAAGCAAAACTCTGGACAATATGCACCCCATAAATGCATACGCCCATATCAAGTCGTTTCTTCATATATAGGGATTTGAACTCGCGTCATGAATTCTACTTTTGCAAGCAAGACTGATGAGGTTGCTCTGAAACGGTCTAATCCCGCCATTCGTAGTCATATAATGGTGTCTCTGTTTGCTACTATTTCCCGTCGTACCGGACCTCACTAAAAAATCAAACGAACCCTCAGAGTTAACTACAACACAGGTTAGCTCGAAGCATCCCTTGTGGCCCCTTAGCTCTTGGACCGTAGTCTATGGCCTGTTCATTTTTCCTGACATAGAACATGACAGAATTACGGGGGTCCATCCCCTAGTTCCGAGAGGAAAATTTTCCGTTCTTATAATGGCACTTCAGAAATTAACAAACGAGATACGGATCCTGTGCTCCCAACTCGTAAGATGGCACAGACCGTATCCCTTTGATAGGAAGGGTACAACCAATAACACCACCTAGTGCTGGCCTATAGGATAGGTCGTATCATAAGGTATCACCCCTAATACCAACCCTTTCCCTTCGGCGAAATAATAGATAGAAAGGTTATGTAACAATAGTCACTAGTTACTACCCTAACGATGTCGCTAACCTTAAACAATCCAAGGGATGACAACAGTACTAACACAACATGCTAGGTCTTAAGTTATACTTCGCAAAATAACTTTGTTAGGTTCTCAACCTAGACTTACCAGAATCCCAAAGGATCATGTTTACAGCCCATCGATCCAACACTCCGGTAATACGAATTTATTCGCATGGTACTACTCTGAACTTGGATTCCGTCTACGCTCCCGGCTCGCGATCAACCTACACTGATCAAGATCTGACGGTGCATGAGGGGTGACTCGTCCACAGTCCTCGAGGAGTAAAATAAATACACGCCTTGATGGTCGATGGCCCCCTAGGGCAATGATATCACCCTAAACGAGCATAACAAACTGCGTACTAGCTAATAAGCTATATACGAGTAAACAAAACTCATACGAGCCAAATGAGCTACGGATGAACAAACAAACTACATACGAGCTAGGTGAGCTACGTACGAGACGGACCAATACTATTACATGACTTATGAGCACAAGGATTACTTATTACTCATAATCAAGTGCATGATTCAAACTATTAACATTTCACGAGAACTCTAGTTAACATGAACTAAAATTTCGTGTATAAGCTTACTAATATGAACAAATATGAATGCTAAGCTTACTAAGTTAACATAGAAGATGAACATTCAAAACATAATCTCTTAACCATTTATAACTCTACATGGAGAAAACATTTTGGAAAGGTGTGAACATCTACTACAACTCTCTAGTTGACAACCTTCTTAGATTCAGTCAATAATAGGTAGAAAAACTTTGAATACTCTAAACAGTGAGCTTCAGCCAAAAGGCCAGCTGTTGTCGACTTGTAAAAGTCATAACTCATCGTATGCTTATCAAAATTCAACACAATTAGTCTTTTTGGAAAGGTGAGAATATCTACTACAACTCTTTAGTTAACAACTTTTTTAAATTCTGTATAGAACTCAAATTTTCCGATATCAAACACATGTCAAAATCAACAAAAAAATAGCAATTTTGCTGAAGACTTGTATAGCTCATAGCTCATGCTACGCTTATTGGAATTCAACCAAATTAGACTTTCTAGAAAGGTGAGAACATCTACTAAAACTCTCTAGTTAACAACTTTTTCAAATTCTGTATAGAACTCAAATTTCTTGATCTCAAACACATGTCAAAATCAACAAAAAATAGCAATTTTGCTGAGAACTTGTAAAGCTCATAGCTCATGATACGCTTATCGGAATTCAACAAAATTGGACTTTTTAGAAAGGTGAGAACATCTGCTACAACTCTCTAGTTAATAACTTTTTCAAATTCTGTATAGAACTCAAATTTTCCGATCTCAAACACATGTCAAAATCAACAAAAATAGCAGTTTTGCTGAAAAGTTGTAAAGCTCATAGCTCATGCTACGCTTATCAAAATTCAATAAAATTAGACTTTTTAGAAAGGTGGGAACATCTACTACAACTCTCTAGTTAACAACTTTTTCAAATTACGTATGGAACTCAAGTTCCTGCTCTTTAAACACAAGTCAGCAACAACTAAAGACAGCCGATTGCTGAAGACTTGTAAAGCTCATAGCTCATGCTACGCTTATCGGAAATCAACAAAATTAGAATTTTTAGAAAGGTGGGAACATCAACTACAACTCTCTAGTTAACAACTTTTTCAATTTCTGTATGGAACTCAAATTCCTGCTCTTTAACACATTTCAAGATCAACCATAGACAACAGTTTTGCTTTAAGCTCGCTATTTTGGGGGAAACATTTATTTAACCTATCAAACTAAACCAAAAAAATCAACAAAAATTAGAGCATGGTAAGAGCATGTATGAGAGCCTTTCATATTAATTTGGAGTCAAATTCCATCTTTAGCACAAGTAATTAATTCTAACCATCATAACAACATACTGTTTGTTAAAGGTTAAATCGTTAGTGTTCTTGTTGAGTTCTATCCCTTCAATCCTTTTATGTGACCTTTTTGATCCACAACCATTCATATGCACAAGATTCTTTAGTCCATGTTGTTCTTAAAACATAACATATAAATAAATAACAAAGCAACAACAAATAAAAACACAAAGAAGAGAAACCCCCCACCCAAAAATCGGTTAGAAGAACTTGCTAGCTTCCCATCCCCTTCCTTGTTCTTGCTCCTCTTCAAGAACACTCAAGCAAAGTAACTCATGCAATTTCTTGATTTAATCTCTCTCTTTTCTCTCTTTCTAATCTTCTTTTTCTAAAATTAAAAAAAGTAAAAGAAGGAGAATATAAGAGAAGAAGAGAAGGAGTGAGATGAGATGAAGGAAACAAGAATGGAAAGAGGGCTTTGCCCTTGGTTTTGACCGGCCAATTATAGGAGAGGGAGAGGGAGAGAGAGAGAGAGATGTGGTAGAGAGAGAGCCAATTATGTGTCTCTCTCTCTTGTGGCTCATCAATTTGAGATCAATTTGTAAATTTTATATTACAATCAACACCCAACTCATTTCCAACCCTCCATTTGATCATGATTGATCAAAATAATAAATTATTTTCCAAAATCACATTAATTTCTTACAAACGTACGAAATTGATACAGTATATATACGTACATACATATATATATATATAGACAATTTTTATTCATCAAACCCATCAATCTGTACAAAAATAAATTACTTCGGAAAATAAAATAAACTAATAATAAAAATAAATTTATTATCGGCTCGGAAGATTTCAGTATCAATTTGATACGATACATATGTTTACAGATTAGTATATATATATATATAGATAATGTTTACTAATTAAATCGGGTAATGTCCCCCAAAAATATTTCAATTCTGAAAATAAAAATAAAATAATAATATAATAATAATTTTAAATATCAGACCGGGATATTACAGATATTTTCTTAAAAATGCATATTACATGATTTTGTACAAGTACACAAAATCGATACAATACATATATGTACTTACTAGTATATATATACAGACAATGATTTTTTATTAAAATTAAGTAATTTCCATAAGAAATATTTTAATTTAAAAAATAATAATAATACAAATATAATATCGGACCGGAATATTATATTTTGTACAAGCTGGTTCGGGTCTTGCAGATTCGATTAAAGCCTTACTCCACGTTAGATCATACTTCTCTCAACATATGGTTATCTTTTCCGTATACATCGGATGACTATTATATCAAGTATAACAAACTAGAGTTTCCCGAGATCTCTATATAATGTAACAGCTTCGAAGAACAATGCCGAATAGAAGAAGATAGTACTTCATCTGAGAGGTGAGTGAATTATCCAATGTAAATATCAAGTATTTTCAGTTAGGCTTAATAGAGAGTCGTGGTAAAAGTTGTAACTCTTCTATTTTCTCTAATTGAATAATAACTCAGTTTCTCCTTCGGTTAGGGCTTGCCCAAACCGGGACAAATATAGTGTGCTTTGTGTGTTAGTAGCTATCTTCTATTTGCTTGGTGGTATGTATTGATCATGTCAAAGATTCAAAAAGATCCGGCGCACAATCCCTAACAATTGGTATCAGACCATTAGATTCATGGGTTTGTCCGTTTCTTGGAGAAAATGGCAGATCAGAGTACGAAATCAAACAGTGTGACAGTAACAACTTTAATCTTTGAATGGTGGACATGTATGACACATTAGTTCGAAAGGGCTTGCATATTGCCCTAGATGGAGATCAAAAGAAGCCAACCAATATAAAGCAGGAAAAGTGGGATGTGATTTATTTGATGGCATTGAGTTTAATCCAGCTATAATCGGTGGACGAAGTTTGGTGTGATTTCCTTGATGAGACAAGTGCGACGAGTCTGTGGGCGAGATTGAAAACTGACTACTCGGGATTGTCGCTGGTGGATCAGATGTACTGGAAAAGAAAGCTGTTTCATTTCTTAATGAAGGAAGGTACCCATCTTCAAGATCATAAAATGTGGAGTTCAATAAGGTAATATCTGGACTAAAGGTGATTAACGCGGATAATTTAAGCGAAGAGGATAAAGCTTTCTGCTTGATATAGTCACTATCAGTTTCGTATGATCTCCTGATAACTACCATGCTACACAAGAAATCTGCCAAGGAGATACTTACAGTAGTCGGGGAGATTAAGGGTCTGAAGGAAGAGACTCATAAAGCAGTGTCTATTTCTGCATGTCGTTTGGCGGTGGATGGTGATACTTCAATTGGAAGGGATATGACACACAAGGGTAAGATACGTTCCCACCATTGCATCACAAGTGGGATTATCGCAAGTGGTTGAATCAGAATGGTGCATACGTAGTCAGCGTCAGTGCCTCTAACTTAAGTGATAACTTAATCTATCTTCCTGTTTCAAGTTCTTTAGATGTGACTCCAGGCTGGTTTCTTGATTCAGGGAGTTCTTCTCTTATTTGATCCAAGAGGAAGATGTTTTCTACTTATAAGTCTACAACAGGTCGTAGTCTGTGAACGGCGATTAGTGAGGTTTATGAATTAGTAGGTGAGAGAACAGTTGAATTAGATACGCTAGATGGTAAAGGGTTCACACTAGAAGAAGTCGTGCATATTCCTTTGATGAAACAAAATCTGATATCCTTTGGATTTCTGGATTCTCGGGGATGCAGGTACACAACTCGAGGTGGTGTTTTTATACTTTGGGATAGTCGTCGTAAGGTGATGAAGGGTAAGGGGGGATTAGGTTGGGTCAGCACAACCTCTACCAACTTTGTAAAAGCAGGAAAACTCGGCTGAGTGTTTGGAAGCCCATTGTTTCTAAGGCATCATCTAGTAGTCCATCACTAGAATCATTGAAGCGAGATTGTAACGTTCGAATACCGCCGGGAGGTGGAGAGTGCCTGTCACGCCCCGCTTTCCAAAATATGGGAATACAAGAACGTAACGTAGGCCCAGTGAATGATTATACATCATCCATAAGCTGTACCAGTCTAACTCAATAATATCAAGAGAAACAACCATGGAGGAAAGGAATATAATCACATAAACAATGAATAAACTCAAAGATAATCATGAAATAAATTCACCAAATAATAATCCAACATCTGGGATAAAACAAACTTCGGGTCATTAAGCATAAGAATACAAAGTATGATAAAAAGAAATACAATAAGCAAATAACAAAAGATAGCTAAGTAGTCTAAAGTCCAACTCCGATCCTCAGAGAGTTTGCTCACCAATTTCTTCTTGTATTGCTCCTTCGGTACCTGTTAGTACGTGATCTAAAAGAAGAAAAAGAGTGCCCTTAGAGTAAGTCGTGGGCAGCAAGTAGAGAAACAAAGATTAAGGGAAAGCATGAATATCAAAGAAAATGGTCAGGATCAAAGTCAAAGTGCAAAGCAAAGACAAGAAGTAATATCAGAGGGTTACAATAATCACACGTGTAATGCATGATGTCAAGTCAAGTTCAATACAGGATCAAGTATGCAGGTTATTAGTCATTTTATTAATCTATCTAGTGCACGTACTACTGCGTCCCATTCCACAGGTTCGGCGCAAACATATAGTGAACGTTTTGAACTGATGGTGAATTCACGGATCATGTACTCGGCATCGATAACGATAGTTTTACAATCAACAATTAACAATAATTTGCAATCAATACTTCTTCTTCCAATCAATACTTGTCCTCCTTCCAATACAATATAACGATAAGGCCTTGCTGAGTACATTTTCCGATCGTTCATTACCAAGTCCTACCCATAATACCCTGGCTTGTTATTAAGTAATTTTCATCCTATGTGAGCATCTAAGAAGATGTCAATGTTGTATAATACTAAGTGTGTCTAATTCTATGCGTTACAGACAAATCATGAAGCAAACAGGTCATTTACACAAAATTCCATAATCAGGACAGCATGACCTTGCTGTACTAAAATATGGATTACAGCCACTACAAAATAGCAAATCTGAATCCGTCAGAATGCCTAGAAATTAGACTTCCATACGGTTCTAGCGAATATAATTAAGGCATATAAAAGATATAGGAACTAGGGCGAAAACTCTATTCTATTAAGGTTTTATATTCAGGCAACAAGCAGTAAGTTGTGTTCGACTAATTATTTCAGGTGAGAGAACTCATTAATAAAATCTATAAAAATTCTGGGAAGTACCTATACATTTCTAGGTCCAGCCTAATTTATTTCAGATTTTTCTTTCACTGTTAACAAGGTCAAATAAAATATAGAACAGCAGAATACGCATGCAATTTGAGTCTGGAATTTCTAACATGGCTGTACTAAAATATTGATATCTAGCAAAATACACATCGGAACTTAGATCCGTCAAAAGGATGTTAAACTAGACATCATAGGCTAAAAATTCATTTCTATAAGAAATTCAAATTATGAGATTATCGTGGGCGAAAACCTGATTCAAAGTAAACAACTAACAATTCAGAAAATTGTGTTAACATGAATAGGCAATAATTAAATCATGCATCATATATTTCATGCAAATTGGTAATCAAAGTGATCCTAGGTGTTAACAAGCAAATTTCTGAGGTTTAAGATACAATTATCACAGGCATGGTATCAATTCATTGATCAACTTTAATCTAGCACATACAATTTAACATGTCCAACTTATCAAGTAGTCCTATGCATGAATCTAGTTATTTAAATGTTCATATGCATGAAACAATAGGGACTAGGCTTTAGATCAAAGAGACAGCACGATGTTAAGAGTATGTCTGGTTAGCTAGTGTAAACCCTCGATAAACTTAACCGAATTGTCAAAGCAGTATGATAACGAAATGGACGGGATCTACTTGCAGGAGATCAAATAAACATGAACAGAATAAAATGCTAGTTCAAGAAGAGACTTTCCTGTGAGACGGTTAATTTGAATAATATAGAATAATGGGATCGAAATCCCGGGCGGTGATCCCAAGCACGAGCGAGACACGTGCGAAACCAAAACAGCACAAGACCAAAACTCCACACTGGATCTCCGCAAAACAGCAACCGGCAAACCCAGATCCACTCCAACAAAATAGCAAATATGGGAACCAACCACTCACACACAGCAGATCGGGGGCCAAAACAGCGAACACCAAGTACTGAATCCCACTTCTTCAAACAGCAAACAGCTAATAGGACCAATGGTTCTCCTCCTTCCTCACTTCGGCAGAGAGATAGAGAGAGCGCGCGGGAGAGTTGATGGCGACCACGGCACGACTACGATGCGAGGCGACGACTGCAATGGGGGCGGGATGACGACAGACGACGGAGCGCTACGGTCGGGAATCGACTGCAGTGGCGAGGGCTCCGACGTGAGAGCTCTTTATTTTCTCTCGAAAACAGGAGAGATGATGATGGACTGTTCACGGCTTGGACGGCAATGACGAGAACGATGGGGGGATCTCCGGAGGTTGCAGGGGTGCAAGGAGTGGGCAAAGACGAGGCGGTGATGGGTAATGGCGATGGATGGCGATGACGAAGCGATGGGTTAATGGCGGCTTGGTGGAGTTGGGTTCGAGCAGCGGAGGAGGGGGGTGATCGGGGGAGCGACGATGGGTTGAAGATGATGAGGAGAGGGTGACGATGAGGGGATGATGAAGGTGGAAGGATGGGAAGAGATGGCGACGGGAGGGGTGACGGTTTCGGTTGGATGGAAAATAGGGAAGAGGGAGAGAGTGCACAGTAGGGGGGGTAATGCACAGGACTGCTAGGGTTAGGGTTTAGAGATAGATTAGGGTATTTATAGGGAAAAAGTAGGATATTGGGTTATTGGGTAATTGGTTATAAATCCAATAAAATAAAATACATTGTATATAATACAATTGATCAATACAAATCCGAATACAAGAAATAAGATATCTGATAAAATATAATTTGTGCTACATAAATTATTTGAGATAATTATAAACACAATTATTGAAATAATAATAATAATTAATCATAATACCCATAAGAATATAATTAATAACCATGACAATAACATAGTAATACTGATAATAACATTAATAATAATAACAATGACAATAAAAATACTAACAATAATAATAGCAATCATCAGAATAATAATATCAATATATAAAAATAGGAATTCTTTGAAATAGTTCCAATCAGTAATAATCATTCTTGATGTGAGTTAAAATATAAATAGTTGATTAGGTAGAAATAGGGACAATGTTTATTCAAAATAATTATAACTATTGTTTAAGAAAATGTTTAAACTAAGAACTCAAAACGAATTTGACGATAACAATTTTATAAATCTCGAAATACAGAAAAATACTCAAAAAATACATATTTGCGGAAATAGGGGTTACAGTGCCACGAGGTAGGTGGAGTTCGTGTGGAGGGTGACACCTCCATGATAACATCTACTGGGATATGCCCTTGAATGTGGCATACGATTGGAAAGAAATAGGTGGAGGTAGATTCAACTAGCAGAGGAAGCCATAGAACCAATTGTTTACAAGAGGAGATGAATAGAATCGAGAAGAGTTTAATCACACATGTATGGATTCATGAGTATGCAATCCAAGGTGGAGAGTGTTGGGGTTATATATCAAACATACTATATTCAAAGTGAAGAGAAGATAGGGAAACGATGATGAGGAATCGAGTCAATTGGAACGGATTGGAAGCAAGGCAGTAGCATCCAACAATAGTAAGCGGGACAGTTTGCAAAGCTCTCTGTTTGGAATAAGTCCAAGGGACAGTTGTCCATCCCTTGGACAACCGACCATATCGGAGCTATTTGCAGTAGCAGGCTCGGGTCTTGGGGATTCAATTGAAGCCCGACTTGTACTCCAGGTTAGATCATACGGCTCTCATCGTATGGTTATTTCTTTAGTATACATCAGATGGTTATTATATCGAGTATATCAAACTAGGGTTTCTCTAGATCTCTATATAATCAATGTAACGGCTCCAAAGAACGATATGATTCTATTGAGTGCCGAATTGAAGAAGAGTGTACTTCATATGAAAGGTGAGTGAATTCTCTATTATAAACAACAAGTATTTCCAGTTAGGCTTGAGAAGGGTCATTGTGAGAATTGTTACTCTTGTATCTTCTCTACTTGAATAATATCTTAGGTTTTCTCCCCCTCAGATGAGGGCTTTCTCAAACCAGGATAAATATTGTCCGCTTTGTGTGTTTGGTGTGATTTTCTATTTACTTGGTGGTTTATATTGATTGTGTCAAAGATTCAACAAGATCCAGCACATAATTCCTAATAAGACCCACACAATAGGAGCCGTATGATCTAACTTAGAGTACAAGTTGGGCCCAAAACAAATTACCTAGACTCAGCTCAATAGCTGCCTTTAGCTGTCGGCTGTCCACTGCCATAATGGGCAGTCAACTGGGAAGCAAATACCTTCAAATAGAGAGATTGAACAGTCAACTGTTCAATTGGTGGTTGTTGTTGTTGATGTTGTTGTGTCTTCTCGCTTCCAATAACGCTTCAACCTCATCCACTTTAACGCATTCTTTTCACATCGAACCCAAGTATGCAGGACGTACAATCACAACAACAAATACATATGTTTCCTTGATTTCACACTTTGATTAGGTAGGTCTACTAGATGGTGCGAAGAGAAGGGTAGCGTGCCATGTCACGTATGAATAAAAAACAGAAATAAGATGTCACAAAGATACAAACCATCGAAGTCAAATACAACTCAAATAAGTAGCTGATGTAGGTAAAACTCCAGCTCAACATGCATCATCTAATCCCCTCAAGATCTGTGCACCCTTACAGATCAGGCATGTAGCCCCTCTTGGCCTTCTGCTGCTTCAGGCTTACAGAAGTAGGTCAACCTTGCCCATTAGGGTTAGGGATTCCTCTCTCTCTGCCTATAAATATCAGACCCCTCCCCTTTATGCAGGTAATGAATCTTTCTCTACTGAAACCCTAATTCCACCCTTTTCCAGTGACTAAATAGATCGTCGGAGGCCCTGTCGCCAGAATCTCTCCCGATGTCTAGGCATTTTGCAGGTGCTCAGGGCGGCCATCAACCAGTAGCACCCCCTCTCCTGCTCCTCATCAAATCCTCATCTCAGATCCAGATGTGTGGTTGGGATATGTCCCTCCCTTTACAAATAACGAGAACTCACATTTGTTGCTCCCACCTCTAAATCAACAACATCAGATTGGCGTTGTCTGTGGGAACAGATTGACTGACTCGACTCCAAACTTGGATCTTACGCTTAAGCCGTTCCCATCCATGGCACTAAAAGCTAAGAGAGCACCTATGAAAGGACATCACCCCGACCCTCCTCATCCTTCTTGCAGTCATGTGAACACACAAGGGCCTCGAAGGCTGAAAGTCGAAGGTTAGTTAGAACCTGGCCTGAGCACTTCACACTCGGTCACCGACGAGCTTCGATACGTCATCAACAACCGGCAGTTTGTGGATGACCCCCGGCACTAGCTCAGCCGATCGAGGGGCGCGATCGTCCCCTTCAACCAGGCATCGACCCACAGCATTCACCTATCCCAGAGTCGAGAGCAGAGGCATAGCCACTCCTCGAGAGATAGCCTACCCCAAACTGTCAAGGAAAATAGGTCCCAGTCATGAGAGTCGAGTTCTGGAATTTTCGGAATGATGTCTTCTAGGGTCGTTGGGGAGGCCCCAGAACTGAGCACCAAAATGACAACCCTCACCGAGAGGAAGCCCAGGGCAGTGAGTCTCATGGCTCCACTCAACCGGCGGGACGGGATGATGTCCTCCTTCAGTGCCTCCAAGAAATGGAGAATCACCTCCTCGGATTGGTGAGGGCGGGTTACAGTCGAACCGGGGATATCAGCCTACCCAACCCCTGTTCTCCACTAAAATCCTTGATGCTGAGATTCCCAAGAATTTTAGACCACCTTAGTTTGTGACGTACAATGGAGAGTCTGATCCTGCTGATCACATGGAATGGTTCAAAACCCTCCTGATGATTCACAATGCCTCGGATCCTCTCCTCTGTTGCGCATTCCCAGTCATGCTGCATGGCCCAGCACGGGAATGGTTCTCCAACCTTGCCGCAACTCGACTTTGTCATTTGACCAGCTCGAGGCGAGCTTCCTTGCTCACTTCGTGACTTGTCACAAGGTCAAGAAGACAATTGCGTCCCTCCTGGACCTCAAGCAAAAGGAAGGAATCCTTTTGAGACTTCATGCAAAGGTTCACCACCGAGGCTAGGGTGGTCTCTTCTCTTGATGCTGGCATCGCGTCTGCTACCTTCCGACACAATGTTCGCCAAGGCCAGCTAAAGGCCTTCTTGGCGAAGAAGATGCCCATCGATTTTCCCGACCTCCTCAATAGGGTTGAAAAATACATCTTGAACTGAGGAGGCTCTCCACCCTGAAGGCCTGAAAGAAACCCCATCCAAGTGGAAGAGAAAGACCAATGACTCTGAGCCTCCGAAGAAGGCTAAAAAAGATGCACTCAGTTAGAAATGACCAAATGACCACCTCCTGTCCCCTGATTCTAGAGGTTCACTCCGCTTACTCAGAATGTGTCAGCCATCCTCAAGGAAATTAAGGATAAGGGGATCGTCTGCTATCCTCCCCGAGCGAAGAACAACAAGAAGATGAACCAAAGATTCTACTGTTGGTTCCATTGAAACAACAGGCACGAGACTGATAATTATCGGACCATCAAAGATGATATTGATTCTCTCATCCAAAGGGGGTACCTAAGGAGTTCACCCGAACTAACCTGAGGGACCAGAGGGCTTCACCCCTCCCTCGAATGGCCAGAAAGCATCCAGAGGCAGAACCCGAACCTGAAGAGCCGGGGGGCGACAATTCATCACTATGTCCTCGGTTGACCCATGGGGGGAGAATCGAACACCTCTCGCAAGGCCTTCGTAGGGGAGGTTAACTCAATCCACAACTATCCGCCCCATGGGGATCAAAGAGTGGCGGTCTCATTCTCCATCGAAGATCTGGAAGGGGTCCGACTGCCTCACTGCGATGCCCTAGTAGTCAGCCTCAACATGGTTAATCATAAGGTCCTGCTGCATCCTAGTTGACAACGGATGCTCCGTCAATATCTTGTTCCTGGATGCATTTGCAAAGCTCAAACTCTCTCGGGAGAGTTTGAAGCCAGCCGGGTACACGCTCTACGGGTTCTCGGGCATCCCTGTCCAAATTAAGGGAATCTTCACACTTGATGTGACATCCAGAACGGTCCCAACTGTCCAGATAGAGGCAATGGACTTCATGGTGGTCAACGTCAAGGCCGCTTATAATGCCATCCTCGGTAGACCCGGTCTTTGCTCCCTTTAGTCGGTGCCCTCTGCCTATCACCTGAAGATGAAATTTCCCACTGACCACGGGGTCGACATTGTTCATGGCAATCAAGAATCCACCCATTCATGCTACATGTTCGAGGTGGGGGGCGGAGTCTTCCCCCTTGACGCGGTGGAACTTTCATCTGACAGGAGCCAGTTGCACTCAGAGCCCGCCAACAAGTTGGAGGAGGTCCCCTTCTCTAGAGAGGACAAATCTAAATGGTTTCAAGTTAGTAGTCTCTCGCTCCAGACCTGAAGCTGGCCATTATTGATTGTATCTATCAGAATGCCGACATCTTTGCATGGATGCCTTCGGATATTCCAGGGGTTTCGGAGGTCCTCATCATGCACAAACTAAGTGTCCACCCATACTCGAAGCCAGTCCAGAAGTGTCGTAAGTTCGCTCCTGACAGACAACGTGCAGTGAAGGAAGAAGTAGACAAGCTCCTCTCGCCATGGTTCATACAGGAAGTCAACTACCCGCAGTGGTTGGCAAACGTTGTGATGGTGAAGAAACCAAATGGCAAGTGGAAGATTTGTATAGACTTCTCAAACCTCAACAAGGCCTGTCCTAAATATTCATTCCCCCTCCCAAGCATCAACACCTTGATAAATGCGACCTCGGGTCACGATCTGCTAAGTTTCATGGATGCCTTCTCAGGCTACAACCAGATTAGAATGTTTTCTCCAGATATCCCTAAGTCTTTGTGACAGACCAAGGCCTCTACTATTACCGGGTCATGCCGTTCGGGCTGAAGAATGCTGATGCAAGGTACCAAAGGCTTGTCAATGTTAGGTTTCGAATGCAATCACAGATTAAATACACAACGAAAAAATTACAAAAATATCGAAACCTAGCCATGGATCCATGCGAAAACCATAAATTGTGTTTAAGAGTTATACCTTAAAGATGGATCTGCTATCTCCACAATATGCCGATCACAGCACTACAATATTGCTGTGCCTTTACGGTATCCACATGAACAAAACAAAAATAGATCTCCTTCAGACCGCGGTTCTAGGTGCGGAAAGGGGATGTTCCTCCTCACGATCTCTCTCTCTCTCACTTTCTGTGATGGCTAAGGTTTATTTTCACACGTGTCTTTTACACAGATACATATCATATATATAGGTGCAGAAAACTAACCCTAACAGAGTAATGAGGTTGTTGGGCTCACAATCTGACCTGAGTCAGATTCGTGTGTGGGCCTTTGAACTTTAGTCGATCCATTTAATCTAATTAAATGTCCAACCAATGTCAGGAGTCCAAGTCTTACTTGGATCCCTAAATAAATGTATCTTATCAATTTAAATCTCAATTTTGATCCATTCTAAGTGTGTGACCCTGTAGATTCTCATTACGTTGATAATAATACTAAAATCATATTCGAGTATTACAAATAGTGAGCTATATCTAGCAATACTTCACTGCTACTCACGTAACGGAAATGTTAGTGATTTGACATAACCTATCCATGACCAATGTTACCATGTAGTTTAGTCCCTTTGTCTAGATACCTTAATTGACCATAAGGCATAGAGCATCACCCTTGTATAGTTCAATCTTTGGTTTCTTGATGTCCGAGTAGACTTACTAAAACAAATGAGATTAATATCTCATATTGACTAATTTGAGCACGACCATGCATTTTGCAGTCTCACTCAAGGGGCTCGTAGATATTGCTCCTGTTATGTAAGAGGGACAAATCCTATCTTAGTAACTCACATCCTTCCACATGATTTGTAGTATATCCAATAGTTGACTTTATAATCACCTTATTATAGGCAACGTTTGACGACATTAAAATATATAACTTCTCATGTAGGGAATCATAGTGAGTTAAGGGAAAAGGACTCCGCACACCATGGTCACTGTGAGTATCACACTCACGTTATGATCCATGTTGCGTTCTCATGGTGGGTCAGTCCAGTACATTATTACTCTAATATATATCCATGTGAAGACTTGATATCTCATATCCATGATCCATGAGAATGGTCATCAGTCTACGCACACACTAGTCTCTACGTATTATCGTTGTCCTAATTCACAATAATACTCGACTAGGGACATTTAAGAACAATGTTCTGATTTTAGCTAATAGGATCTTACAATCAAGTCATGCACTTTAAATCCCATGGCATTAAAATTACTATCACAATAAATAATGCAATAAATGAAATTCCTAAATATGAAATAAATGTCATGATACAATGTAAACTAGTAATGTCAATACACAACTGGCCTCTACGGCATACACCAATAGTCAATCGAGTCTTTAAGGAGAAGATAAGCCAGAATATGGAGGTATATGTCGATGATATGCTCTTCAAAAGCCATAGGGGTACGATCATGACAGCGATCTGTATCGAGGTGAACCCCAAAAAAATTTAGGCCATACTGGACATGACCCCTCCAAGACATGTCAAAGAAGTCCAACGGCTCGCATATCGACTGGCAGCCATCGTCCGTTTCCTCTCCAAGTCTAGAGAAAAGTCGCTCCCGTTCTTCATAGCCCTCCGGAGGGCAAAAAACTTCAAGTGGGAAGATTCTCAACGACAAGCTTTCGATCAGTTGAAGTTCTACCTGGACAACCCCCCACTACTTAGCAAACCAGAGCCGGGCGAGTCCCTCTATCTCTATCTTGTTGCTTTAGAACATGCGCTCAGGGCCATATTAGTCAGGGAAGAAGATGGGGTCCAGAAGCCCTTCAATTATGTCAGCAAAGTCCTGCATGATGTTGAACTTTGATACACTAGGATGGAAAAGGTCGCCTATGCATTGGTGATGGCCGCTCGGAAACTCCAACTCAATTTTCAAGCCCACTCCATCTGTGTCCTGACGGACCAGCCTCTCAAGACAGTCCTCAACATATTAGAGAATTTCGGTCACTTGATCATCAGCTACCTACCTCGGACAGCCATCAAAGGGCAAGCCCTCGCAGAATTTATCACGGAATGTACCATTCCCGACGCATCTAAAATCTGAGAGGATGAACCAGTTTGAGAAATCTATGTCTACGGATCATCCTACAATGGTGAAAGCGAAGCTGGCGTCATACTCAGGAGCCTCGATGAATTCATGCTCCAGTACTCCCTGTGTCTCAACTTTCAAGCCTCCAACAACGAGGTGGAGTATGAAGCGATGATTGCTGGGCTCATGCTAGCCCACAAGATGGTGGCGAGACGGGTGAGGTCCTGTAGCGACTCTCAGCTCGTGGTCAATCAAATTTTCGGGGATTATGATGCCCGTGATGCTCAGATGATCCAATACTTGGTACGCGTTAGGCAACTCTTAATAGTCTTCGAGGGCATCTCTGTCGAGCGCATTCTGAGGGAACAAAATAGTTCGGCATTTGCCTTGTCCAAGCTCTCCTCGTCGTCCATCGAGGGACTAGATCACACTATCCTCGTTGAGATCCTCCACAAGCTGTGCATAGAGAACCCTGAGGTCCTTTGCCTCAACCCAGGCATTCAACAAAGCACTTGGATGGACCCTGTCCGGAAGTTCTTGGCAGATGGTGAACTCCCACTAGACCCAGCTGAAGCTAGGAAGACAAGAATCAGATCAGAAAGATTCAGCTTGATTGACAATGTACTCTTCAAGCACTCATACATTAAGGTTGACGGGAAATCCGAAAGTTCTGAGTCCTGATGAAAACAAGTATGCAGTAAAGGAGCTGCACGAAGAAATTGGGGTGTGCCATATGGGTAGCAGGTCGCTCGCGAGGAAAGTACTTAACCACGGCTACTACTGGCCGACCATATTGCAAGATGCCCATAATCTTGTGAAAGGTGTGAACCCTGCTAGAGATACTCTTCGATCAGACGCTTGCCCCAAGCCGAAATCAAGACACTTTCCAGTCTGACCCCCTTTGCCATGAAGGGGTCGACCTAGTCGGCCCCTTTCCAAAGGCCATGGGCCAGAGACGCTTCCTTATAGTGGACATCGACTACTTCACTAAGTGGGTCGAGGCAGAACCTTTGGCCACAATTACTAAGCATAAAGCTCAATAGTTCTTCTGGAAACACATTATTTGTCAGTTCGGGATCCCGCTCGTGCTCATCACCGATAACAGAACCCAATTTGCAACCCAAAATTTTCAAAAGTTCTGCGAAGTCCTTGGGGTCCAGCAGTGGTTCTCATCAATATCCCATCATAGTCGAACGACCAAGCTGAAAACGCCAACCGCTAAATTCTTGAAGGTCTCAAAAAATAGTTGGACAAATCTCCTAAGGGACTGTGGGTTGACAAATTACTGAGTGTCCTTCGGTCGTATCGAACAACCAAAAGGATCCCTACGGGAGAGTCCCCATTCAACCTGACATATGAGAGAGAGGCTATCATCCTGCTTGAAATCGGGCTTCCTCCGCCTAGTATCATGGGCTTCAATGTGGAATTGAATTTGAGTGACCTCAGAGCCAACTTGGACCTAGTCGACAAAATAAGTGAAAAATCCACCATCAGAAGAAATATCTACCAGCAGCGGATTGAAAGGTTCTAAAACAAGAAGGTCAGTCCGACCGAAGGAGGGTGACCTCGTACTCAGGAAGCTCGCTGTTTCCCACCCTACCATGAAAGGCAAATTGACCCCGAACTGGGAGGGCCTGTACAAGGTAGTGGTACGCCCTAGTAAATACCGACTCGAAGACCTGGGGGGCAGGATAGTCAAGAGACCCTCAAATGTAGAGCATCTTATCAAGTTCCATGAGGGACCATAGGAACGTTTGTGGTTGTAATCGGCGGTACACGCTATTTCTTTTCTGTAACCAAATAAGTAAGAGCAATGAAGTTTCTGTTATTTTTCGAGTCAAAATGTCTCGCGTTTACTTCTCCTAACAAGAGATTTCTCAATCTTTCACGTCCTCACTGCTCGGCTTGGACTTCGAGCCCTAACAAGAGATTTCTCATTCTCTCACGTCCTCGCCATTCGACTTGGACTTCGATCCCTAACGAGATATTTCTCAATCTCTCACGTCCTCGCCGTTCGGCTTGGTTTTCTTAAAATTTCCCAACCTCTCAAGTCCTCTCCTTTCGGTGTCGAACCCGGACCTCATCCTTAGCGAAAATTTTAATTATATTTATGGCCATCGCCTTCGGCAAGGACCTCAGGCTCCATGCCCCAAGTTGGTCCCCTTTCCACCTGCTGGTAGCCTAGGGATAGAGCAGCCTTCATTGCCGCTATCCCAAACTATCAGCAGGTAATAGAAGAACCACTAATCATGAGAGCTCTCAGTGAATTGAGAAATGAGAAATGAGAAATGAATGGAGGAGGGGTTATATAGCCCAAGGGGAAACATGAGCTCGATTGTCGTGACACTGATGTGGATGAATCTCCACCATTCGCCCACATCTAGCGACCCAGAAAGGCATTGATACATCTCCCAAGGCCTAATGTTTCGCCTTCTAATAAGGCACATTTATGACGATCCATAGATTCACTTGGAAGACGAAATGTCTCATGATCTAGTCCATTAATGTCCTCAGAAGAAGAAACGTCTCACATTCGGTAAGTCCACCTTGCCAGCACATTCAGATCGAAGCTGAGCTCAAACATTGGAAGGATCATTTTATTACAACATATAGAAGTTTATTAATACAATTAGTGAGACTACATGAGTTGTGAGTACAACCAAGTTACAACTATTACAAACTCGGATTACCCCTCCTGTTGGATGACCTTTGGACTGACGCAAACCAGTTTGAGCCCAACCAAACGTGTTTGTTCCTCGATGAGCCCATCAAAATCCCTGGGAGTCGATAAGGTTGAGGCTCCAGCAACAGAGCTTTGAGCATCACCCGATCTCATCGGTGCCAGCCTCAGGGTCGGAGACAGGCCCCCAACGGAGGGCCAACTGCCCCCAAAAGAACGAGTTTGGGATCCACCCACTCTGAGCATGACTTCAACCTTTGTATCTTCAGTTCCTTCTCCATTATGACCTCGCAAAGGAATGATTTAGAGGTCGGCCCTTAGGCGAAGTACTAGAAATTGACCACCTAGTCTCGACGCTCCCCAAGTGGCGGTTGGCAATCATCTTCTTTAAACGAGTCGACTCAAAGCTCAGTTCCTTTGACTTATTCATAAAATAAGAAATAGCTACCTCCCAATCACGGGCCTGTTTTCGATAGCGAACCAAGACGGAATCCATGGATTTTAGCTTGCCCTAAGGTGCTCAATCTCGACATCACGAGGATCGGCCTCGAAGACTCATTCATTTGACTCAAAGGAGGAAAAGGCATGTCATTCTGAGCCTTATTAACTTGGCCAAATCAAAAAATACCACAACACAGATATCACGCAAAAAATTTGGCCAAAAATCCTTTTCATTCATCAAAATTCTTACAAAACTGCGGTGGCCAGTCCACAATCGGTAAATGCAAAGAAGAAAAAGGGAAAGGGTGAAGCTACTGCTTAAAGATAGGGGCACCTCTTCGGTCACAGCCACGTCGACCTCTGGGTCAGCCGCCTCTGCTACATTATCCTCGGTCGGCAGTTGTTCACCCCCATCCTCACCGTCTCCCCCGGGCATTTTTGGATGCTCAGGAAGTTTCATGCTATAATGAAACTCCTCAAGCTCAAACTTGGGGTAGTAGTACAGGACGTGCTCGAGGGCCTGGTTGTATGCCTTGTTCTAGGCCTCGATCACCTTGTCCATGGTAGCGTTCTTCACCTTCTTCATCTCCTTGTCGGCCACCTTCTTCATCTCCACCTCCCTTTGAGCTCGGTCATCGGTGAGGGAAGTCAGGCTCGGCCATAAGGGCCCTCTCACGGGACTTAGCTGCTTCCGCCTTCAGCTTCTGATCCTTCAACTAACGCTTATACCACTGAGTCTTCTTCACCTCCCGCTAGAGCTCGCGGGTGTACAACCTCTTCATCTGGGCTCCAGCCAGTGCCGCCTACGAACGAGGGGCTGAGACTTGGAAAGGTGAAATAGAAAAAGTTTAATTTACGGGGTTATGAAATACTTCCAGCACGTCAGCCTGATCCCACCTCATGTAGCAAGACTCGACAGTCTCGATTGCCAGGGACCTCCCTATCATGAGGTGTGGTCAGGTGTTCCACCACCTCGATCGCTACCGGTCCCTTGGTCTGTGAACCAGCCATCTTCATAGCTCAATTGGGATCCCACAGCCTGAGCCCTTCTTCGCCCACAATCTCCCGAGCCGCAGGGTGGACGGGCGGAATGCCGCTCCTCAACACATCCGTAACATAGAGGTTACTCTAGCTCGGTGGCTCCTTCGCAGAGCTTGGGCTCTCGGTGACTGAGAGAGCCCTTTGCTTCTTGGACTTCGGATCAGAAGTCCCTTCGGAGCCCCCCTAAGAGGACCTCTTCCGCTGCTTTGAATGGTCGGTAGCCCTCTGCTTGGCCAATTGGGCCATCCTTGCATTGATGGTGGCATCATTCGTTATTACGAAAGGAAACCAGAGATATAAGACCGAAGGAAAAAAGTTGAACAAAAAAGGAAACGAAAAACATACAAGAGTCAATAGGGGCCAATCCGATCTTGGCCAGTCGGTCACGTTCGGCCAGCCATTGCTGTTGCCTATGACGATCCGATCCACATTGCCCCACTCATCGTCCATTAAATCTTTTCTCTTCGGAGCCTTGTGATTTGTCTTGTAAAAGTTCCAATTCGTGGAAATTTTCCAAGGCACCTGATTTCGGACAATAAAGTATTTCTCCTTTCATCCTTTTATGGAGTACGGATGCCCATAGACTACCTTGTTGTGGGGGCGAGGCGAGATGTAATATATTCCCTCATGCTCTCTTGACGAACTGACCCCCAAAATGGCTCGGAAGTACTTCAGCTTCAAAGGCACTCCCCTCTCCTCGCATAGCAACATGAAGCACATGAGTTGCTTCCAAGAGTTACGGCCGTACTACATCGAGCTCAAACTCCCCCAATTCAACACCTTCTTGATGAATGGATTAAGTGGCAACTGCAACCCTGAACTGAAGGCATATACAGGAAAAATGCAAGTACCAAGGCACCAAATTGTCCGTAAGACGGAGACCAGGGTTCAGAATCATCAACTCATACTCCAACCCTATTTTAGCACTTCGGATCCCCGTTACCGAACATCTGTGACATAACAATAATCTTTGCCTTCAAATGCATCTCAACATAGTAATAACATGGAAATTGAAAAACTTTTTATTGCCAAATAAATCATTACATCATCGATTACACTTATTATCTTTGTTCTTGAACAAGGAATACAAATTACATCAACTTATTATAGATACTACATTGTAACGGTTACCGTCTGCCACCCAGAACGGTAATCGACTGCTCTCTATTGGAAGCTCCACCAAGTGGTCATGCTGCTTCCCTGAGATGCACCATTTAGCTCAAATCTTCCGCTGCGCTACTCTGATATTCCTACACATGCTCGAATGGTAGGCATGTACACTGCTACTCCATTTGGATGTCCTGCTTGTCTTGAGTCCCGTGCACTCTCGACCCGGTATCCAGCACCTAATTGAGTGGGCACGTCAGTTCATATACTGACGCAATGATGATAAGAAAATAACGATCTCCAATTAGCAATCACAATCAGTCTTTGATGAGAACAGATACGTGCATCCTAATATCCTAGTGTCAATGTATGCCATGACCTTAAGTCTAATGCATAGTACACAATGCACAGAAAACAAATACACTTAGTCTAATGTCAGTAAGACTTTGGACACGCATGCATCCTATACTACATATGATCCAAATCAAGCCGTTTTCTCCAGTTTCAGGGTTTTGAACCCTCGCCATGCAATACATTCTACTATTGTACTCAACCTGTTCCTGATAGATACAAAGTGGCTGGTGAATCCTACAGTTATTACTACTAAACACAGTGGTGTCCCCGTTTTCCACTAGTGCACCAATCCGGTCTGGATCACACCAAATGCCATGACGATCTTACAGATACACAACCACATATCTATGCCGCCGAAGATCCATGGGACAGCAGCCCCATGGTCCGTTCGTGACCACTTCAACATAAGAACATGAAGGCCTCGAGGGTCTAATCCCCCTATCCGATAGGAACCCTCCCGTTCTTAAAACTGCACTTCAGGAATTAACAGTGCAAGATATGGCTCTCGTATCCCATTACAGGAAGAGACAATCCTGGTTATTCCCGCCTAGTGCTGGCCCTTAGAATAAGTCGAATTATAGGGAATCACACCTAACATTAACTTGGTCTACAAGAGAAAAGTAAATAAATACAATCTGAAATAATATTGGTTGCCAAAACATGCAAGTATGTCAAATCATGCATAGTGTTTAATGAAGGATTGAGCCCAAACGGTTCTGTAAAAAATAACTAATCACGACAAACCGACATTCATCGATTGCCAACACCTTGTAGGTCTTCGACCTAATGTCCCCGGCGTGCGACCCTCAGCGAGCAGTACAACGGCGCCCAAGGGAGTGCCCCATACCCGACAATTGAGGCAAAACACACACAATTTACTAATATCCAGTCATTGACAGACCTAGGCATCAACACATTCTAGACGAGGTAGATAACCTAGCCTATCAACCCCAAACACCGGTGATCCGATCTGCATCAGTCACCACCACCTCCGTCTCATATCTCATCTAGTGTCCCAACCCGCAGTGAACCTTCTCTCGGTAAACGATCCGACGGCACATAGGAAATTCACCATCTCTCGATGTGGAAATAAATCAATCACAATACTTGTCGACCGGGTTGATAGTCCTAGGGTATCACAACCTAGACTAGCTCCAAGCTATACTAGCTACGAGCTCCACATACAACAAATCGACCATATATCTATTCTCCCAACATACTCATGTGTCCACCATGAGTACTAAGCACAAGAATCTTGTCTAAGTCCCAAATAAAGTACTTAATAGGGATAATAATTCAACATCTTAAAAACTCAAATCAAATCATAGTCATAATCCTGTAGCATGTAGAAAATTTCATATCAATTCATCTACTAACCAAATTTTGATGATTCCAAATCCTATAGCAAGGTATAATCCTCTACTTCACTTCTCTAGTTGACAACTATCCCAAATTATGCCAACAAAAGTGAGAAAACCCTTTAGCAATCTACTAATTATAAGCAGTTCAAGAAAATGCAGTTGCTGCACCTTAAAACATTCATAACTTTCAAAATAGAACTTGGAATTACATGAACTTACCCATTCTGGAAAGATAAGACTCTATGATACAAGTCTCTAGTTAATCATTCCTTCAGATTCAGGCATTTAGATGTTATAAAAACCCTACAAGTTCTTCGTTGTACACTTCTTCAATGTAAATGCTGCATCTTGCTATTAACATAAAAACTTGCTCACTTATCAGAATTACTCGATCATGGATTCTATAGAAAGTTGGGAGTGTCTACTACAACTTCCTAGTTGATCACATCCTCAGATTCACCAATTAAAGCACTTTAAGACTCCAATTTCTATCAGTGTACACACAGGAAAATGAGTTCCTCTATAAGAACCAAGTCCTTTTTATTAGGACTGGTTCTACCCCAACCTAGAAAAATCACAACTTTTGTTATACAAACTGGAATTTCCTGATTCAAGATGTTTTGCAAATCTAAGACTCTCTACTACAAATCTCTAGTAGATCATTTTTCCAGATTCAAAACACATCAATCCAGAAAAGCACAAGTTCGTTGCCTAACTAACTCAGAGCTGAAACTGAACATAGTCTAGTAAAAATTCGTTATCAATTCATCCATAAGTCCAATACTTATGAAAGTTTAGATTCAGTAACTAAGCATATACAAATCTAGCATACTAAAAAATTGTATTTAGGTTCATAACACGCAGAGAGTTATGGATTTTTAAACTCAGCATAAAATTTCCTTCTGTTTTTAGACAGGGTGTCCACCTCTTTTTACAAACTATTTTAAAACTCCATCAAATATTTTCTAAAAATTCTGAAATTTTATAATCATGATCTAGACTCAAACCACATACTACAATAATAATTTAATTACAAGATCATGCACCAAAACATAGTTATGAATTAATGAATTTCAATTCCAAAACAGGGCAGATTCGGCTTCCAATTCTGGACCAGTTGCAAACTTACATTTTTTGAAGTATCAAACCAACTCAGAAAAATGTGAAATTTGAAACTGTGGTTGTTGACACATTCAAGAACACCTAGTATAAATTTGGGCTTAAAATACACTACCAATTCCGAGATATGATTTTGGAAGAGCACCCAAGTTCTCACAAATACAGCAGTTCTTTGATGCTCACTGCCAAAAACTAAAATAATTGTTCGAGTTACTAAATTAACACCAAATATTATGAAAAAAATCAAGCATGCTCTAGACTCAAAGTAGAACATACCCTAAAAATCTTGGTTCTAGATTCTAAGCTATTTGTAAGATAGAAATTCCATCACATACATAAAAATGAAATAACTAGATTAGAGTTTGAGAACACCCGCCATTGAAGAATCTCCAAGCTCTTATTTTGCTAGCTCTTCTCCTCCTCTCAATTTCTTCTTCACCTCCAAAGCTCCAAGAACCCACAAACAAAATCAAAACCCTCTTTCTTTCTTTCTTTTCTCATCCCATGAAGAAGTATTAGAAGAAGATGTACAAGAAATTGGGTTTAGAAATGAGAGGAGTTGGAGATGAGATGAGAGTGGAGATGGGGGGGGGAGGATTGGGTTTCGGTAGTTAAGAGAAGGGGAAGGGGGGTTTTAGGTCGGTGGAGAAATGGGAAAGGATGGGGATGGAAGGGGATATGTGAAGAGTAGGGATTTTATTCACTTAGGACCCTGGAATAATTAAGTAATTGGAGGAAAGTTGTTTACACTAATATTTTATCCTAGCCACAGGATCTTTCATGATGATCAAGATCACAAAGAGGAGCACATGGTTTGGGTGTGAGTCTTCTACATCCCTATATATATATATATATATATATATATATATATATATACACACACACACACACACACACACACACACACACACACACACACACACATACATACATATCAATATATTCATATATATACAATTCATAGCTCAATCCAAGCATACATTTCAATCAAATACATATATACAAATATATATATAAATATATACATATACATATACATATACATATACATATAAAAATACATACAAGTATTCATGTATATGTATCATATACAATTCAGTCAAAATACACATACATTTATATATACATACAAATAACAAATATTTATTTGTAAAATAACGCATAAGAATATATGTTGTAAAATATTGTTTCTCAAAACATTGTTTCGTTAAAAACTATCAGAACATTACAGACAATTTAATTGAGAGGATATCCCGAATATATCTCGTCGGGTTCAGAATATATAATATATCTGAAAATTCCTCAATTAAAATCAATTATTATTAGAAAAATACATAATCACGTGTAATTCTCAACTATGCACGGATTATCATATGCTATTTTGCAGGGTGTTACACCTATGAAGTAGTTCGCCTGTATCAGCGGTAGGTCGCTGCGTGTCAAAACGCTCTGCTTCTTGTCTACCCTAATCTTTGGTCGACTAGGTGAAGAAGGTTGCACCCCATACCGAACCAAATCTTCGACATCGTCCAGATACATCCTAATGGAGCTCGACTGCTGAAGATAACGGACATTGAGCCCATGTTTTGGGAGGAACTCATCTGGCCGTTCTAAACTATCCAGGAGGGTCCACCTTATCCTCCCCCTCTTATGCGAGGAGCCATGGTGGGGACGGCATTGCCAACAGTTTTAGATTAGGGGTCTGACCTGACTAACCAACTTCCATAACCTCGTTCTCATCCTCGTCACCAACCCCTCCATCAACCACATCCTCCACACCTTGCTCGGTATTTCCAACTCCCTCCACTTCTTCCTCCTTACTCGCGCCGGCATCGACTGGTTTACCCTCATCTACCACCTTTGCCGCCCCTACCTCTCCGTACGCATCGCTCAACCCTCGGCATGAACCTTGATCTGGCTACTAGCATTTTCACAAGATGCACTACGCTCGATACTCGGTATGTCCCTCGTGCCAGCAGCAAGCATTTTTACCAAGTACGCTTGCTCGACGCTCGGCATATACCTCAAGCTAGCTACTAGCTTTTTCACAAGCTAAGCTGCGCTCAACGCTCGAAATGTTCCTCGAGCCAACAACAAGCTTTCTTAAAAAGTTTGCATCACTCGATGCTCGGCATGTCCCTCGAGCCAGCAGCAAGCTTTTTCACAAAGTACGCGTCGCTCGGCGCTCGGCATGAACCTCGAGCTGGCTACTAGCTTTTTCACAAGTTACGCTGCGCTCGATGCTCGGATTGTTTCTCGAGC
This sequence comes from Hemerocallis citrina, assembly GCA_017893485.1. NCBI lineage: Eukaryota > Viridiplantae > Streptophyta > Magnoliopsida > Asparagales > Asphodelaceae > Hemerocallis > Hemerocallis citrina. The sequence continues at coordinate 97,837,843 of CM030368.1, forward strand.
CATCAACAATATTTCTCATAGAGTACGCGTCACTTGACGCTTGGCATGTCCCTCGAGCCAAGCAGTAAGCTTTTTCACAATGTACGCGTCGCTCGATGCTTGGCATTAACCTTGAGCTGGCTACTAGTGTCACGTCCCGCTTCCAAAAAAGAATACGGAATATGGAATACGGATACGTAACAAAAGCCCAGCAAATAATTTTCATCATCCATAAGCTGTTCAGGAATCTTTACAACATACCACAGGATTAATCAGAGTCGGAAGCAAAAGATACAACCAGACATGCATAATTGAAACAAGATACCCACAAAAATTACTTGAAACTAAATACAATAATCTCAAATAATCAAATACTGAACAACTCAAATATCCTGGGTCACATCGCCAAAATACACAATAATATCCAAGTCATCAAGTACATTTTATTCAAGTTCAAGCAACAAATAATAATAACAATAAAGCAGAAAATCCAGCACTAATACATCATCTCGCCAATACCATCTGGCAGTCGACCATCCTAATCTGCAATTAGTAAATTTGCAGGAGAAGGAAAAAGAAAATAGTACCCATCAATTGCAAGTTACGGACCACTTATAATGTAGGATACAATTATAGGGGATAGGAAATTCTAAGTAATAGGCCTAGCATGGTATAAGTGTCAACAGAAATATAATATCTAACATGAATCAAGAAAATAGAAACAAGTAGCATGGTATACTAACAGGTACAGGTAACATGTATCAAGTGTCAAGTAAACAGATAGTCAGGTAAACATGTAACACGTATTAGGTAACAGGTGTACAGGTAAATAGGTAATCATGTAACAGGATAATCAGGTAACAGGTATACAGGTAATCAGATTATATCATGTCAAGTCTTGTTATATTACTATCTAGGTAGCACTTCATGCATCCCAGCTTTTACTACATGGTTGCTACCACAAACAGTTTCGCTTTAGATTTCATAGTGGAGTCTATAGGGCAGTGTACTCAGGTACAGGAAACAGGTATAACAGGAATAGGTAGAACCTAGTGGTTCTCTTCTGAGTACATCTTCCTAAGGGAAGTATGCAGTCAGGTACAAGAAATAGGCATAACCTAGTGGTTATCTTCCAGGTACATCTTCCTATAGGGAAGCATGCAGTCAGGTGCAGGTAATAGGATCGTGAATCATGTAGTCATGAACACGTAATAGGCAGGCAGGACACAGGTCCTCTTCTAAGTACACGTTTCTATATTTTCCACTACTAGATCTTTCTCTTAACCCCGGCTTGGTCATTTATTATTATAATCAGGCATGCATGTATGTATTGCAAAACAAAGCAAGGATAATAGGGTATAAACATGTATCAGGTTCAGAGTGCAAGATAAACAAGTACAGGTACAAGATAACACATAACAGGGTAAAACAACAAGTTTTCAAATTAAGGATAACAAGATAGTATTGTACTAAAACAGTGATACCCGCTACTACAAACATCCAAAACTGGATCCGTCAAAGGATCTGATAAATAGATTTCCACACTAATCCAGCGAGTATAAATAAGTCATATAGTAATTCACAACATCATAACTCAAAATAGATTTGAAAACAGAAAACATGTTCAGTCAGAAATCAGGAAAATGAATTCTCAGTCAGGAAAACTGCATCAAAGCTCTCAAATAAATTCAGGAAAAATCTGGGGTATTTTTCTATATGTCTAGCATCCAAATATAAAGTTTCATAATATTCCAGTAAAATTAGTTTAGTCATCAAAAATAAGAAAAAATCAAGAAACGATACTTTGGAAAATCTGGAATTCCCAACACTGTTGTACGAAAACTGAAATATCTCGCAAGCCGTGAAACAAAATCCAAATCCACCAAAGGGAGGTAAAAGTAGATAAAATAAAATAACTTTCATATTTCACAGATATTTCTCATACAGTAAAAGGAAATTGGGTGAAAACATAATTCTTTACAGAACAGTAACCAAAATACAGCATGTATAGTTTTCATAAACGGGCATGAAACAACGCATAAAACTCACCAGTAAAATCCACCAAATTTCTGGGTAATCCCTAACTAGATAAAGAAACACTGACCAAATTTTTGGTTCAAAATAATATAGGTAGCATCAGTATAAAAATCATTTAGTCATCAAAATCATCGAAAATGAAAATCTGGAAAAAGATCGACACCTCTGTAGTAAAACAGTCATAACTCACTCATACGAAAACAAAATCAAGCAGGGTCAGAGGGGTTGGAAAATAGACAAAATTCTCTAATACTCATGTTTTATACCGAAATTAAATTAGTGACTTCAAGGCAGTCCAAAACAGCAAACAAAACCGATCAGCGTCAACTACAGATTTTTCCCTTTAACAACAACTTAACATATATCATACAAAACTTGTTCAAAACACAATCAAACATGAAATCAAGTCTACCAAGTGTCTAAAAATCATAAATTAGGGTATCTAGCATATCCACACTGAGTATTTCATATGGCTCTCAACCAAAACACGAATTCTCACAAAGGTCTCACATACATGATAAAAATCAAGAACGGGTAAATCCTAAGTCAATTCATGTTAAGTTTGTGTCGTGAGGCAACTATGGTCATGTTTTCACAATAGAGACAAAATCCATCAAAGATAATACAAACAAGAGTCGTCTCTAGACCCAACTACACTATAGGTGATATTTTTGACTTGTATCAAACAAATGAATTGGAGTACAAGTTACTTGTCTTAAATCGGAGATGAAACGACTCCAAGAATAACTGGAATGGATTCTCGAGAAACAAGCAAAAATCCACGAACACAAGAATCCAAATCCAAGAGAAACGAACCCACGAACAATAGCACGAACACACGACACGCCTCTCAAAGCAAGAGTAGAAAAAACCCACAACAAGAAAGATGTGAACTTGCGGTGCTTGAGGCTTGGGAGTGTTGATCGGCAAGGGGGACAGAGATCGGATGGGGGATGGAGATCGGGAGTATGGTCGGAGGTGGGCTCGGCCAAGGTGCAGCCGGAGGGAGGTGCAGCCGGGTGAGGGGGTCGGGTCTGGGGTGCCGGCTGGGTTGGGGTCTCGGGTGTGCAGCCGCCAAGGGAAAGAGAGAGAGAGAGAGGGTTTAGGTGTTAGGGTTAGGGTTTGTGTGAGGGGTTTATATATATAGGATTAGGGTTAAGGAGTTGGGTTATTGGGTAATTGGGTATTTTAGGAGTAGTAATAAGATGGCTTAATGGGTATTGATATGGATTGATTGAATAGGATATCAAATAGGATTAGGGTTTAATTTAGCTTTGATAAATCTATTACGGATCCAACAATAGGGTTAGGAATAGGTTGAACAACCAACACCACTATAATCACCTAAGAGCACAAGATAAAGAAGACAAGAAGCCAGGAAAGAAAAGCAATAATAGACGAAGAACGAAACAAAAGACGAACAAAAACCAACACAAGGAGCTCAAAATGAAATAAATGAATATATATTGAAAACAATTCCAATATACGGTTCAAAAAAAATACAAGAGAGATACAAGGAGAGAAAAATACACGAAATGAAAAATACACTTAAAAATACATAAAACGAAAACATGGGTTACAACTAGCTTTCTCACAAGCTGCACTACGCTCGATGCTCGGCATGTCCCTCCTGCCAGCAGCAAATTTTTTCACCAAGTATGCGTCACTCGACACTCGGCACGAACCTCGAGCTGGCCACTAGCTTTTTCATAAGCTACGCTATGCTCGATGCTCGAAATGTTCCTCAAGCCAGCAACAAGATTTCTTACAAAGTACACGTCACTCGATGCTCGGCATGTCCCTCGAGCCAGTAGTAAGCTTTTTCACAAAGTATGCGTCGCTCGACGCTCAGCATGAAGCTCGAGCTGGCTACTAGTATTTTCACAAGCTGCACTATGCTCGACGCTCGGTATGTCCCTCATGCCAGCAGGAAGCTCTTTTACCAAGTATGCGTCGCTCGACACTCGGCATGAAGCTCGAGTTAGCTACTAGCTTTTTCACAAGCTACACTACGCTTGACGCTCAGAATGTCCCTCTAGCCAGCTGTAAGCTTTCTCACAAAGAACGCGTCGCTCGACGCTCGGCATGAACCTCAAGCTGGCTACTAGCTTTTTTACAAGCTGCATTACTCTCGACGCTCGACATGTCCCTCGTGCCAGCAGCAAGCTCTTTCACCAAGTATGTGTCACTCGATGCTTGGCATGAACCTAGAGCTAGCTATTAGCTTTTTCACAAGCTACGCCACGCACAATGCTCGGAATGTCTCTCGAGCCTGGTGTAAGCTTTCACACAAAGTATGCGTCGCTCGACACTCGGCACGACCCTCGAGCTACTAGCTGTTTGGCCCCGCTTGACGATCGATGCTCAATGCTCGACACCTCTATTCCCAACAAGGAGCTCGTGGGGTTGGTTCTCAGTGTCGTAGAGTTCGGTCTCAACCTCAAGTTGCTCCTTACGGGGATCTTCCACCTTGTCCTTATGAACACTGTCGGCTAGTCTCCTCACGAGATTGGGGATACTCCTTGACAGCTGGTACATACAACCCTCCAGAAGTGGGGGCCTATGATGTGGGTAAAACTCCAGCTCAACCTGGGCTGTTTGATCCCCCTCAAGATCTGCGCACCCCTACAGATCCGACTTGTAGCCCCTATGGGGCTTCTGCTGATTCAGGCCCACACAAGCGGGTCAATATTGGCCATTTGGGTTAGGGCTCCCTCTCTCTGCCTATAAATACTAGACCTCCTCCCATTTCTGCAGGTAATGAATTTTTCCCCACTGAAACCCTAATTCCCTCCTTTTCCAGTAACTGACTAGATCATCGGAGGGCCTATCGTCGGGATCTCTCCCGGTGTCTCTAGGCATTTTGTAGGTGCTCAAGGCGGCCAGCTACCAGCAGCACCCCCTCTCTTTCTCCTCATCAAATTCTCATCTCAGATCCATGTCTGTGGTTGAGATTTGTCTCTCCGTCTACAAATAACAAGAACTCACATCTGTTGCTCCCACCTATAAGTCAGCATCATCAGTAGCCCCCACAATTCGTTCAAATATCTCTAATTGAAAATGAAAAAATAGGCATTCCATGCTTCAGAATGAATCAGTACACTACAAGGAATTTGACATATAGTGACAGCAAAAATCCGTGGGTAAAAGGCGAAAAACCGTAGGTATAGCCCGTAAAACCTATACCAACGGACATAATTTTCCGTCATTTTTAATTAGCTATACCCACGGCAAAATGCCGTCACTATAGCCTATAGCGACGGTTTTTTTAACCGTTGGACAAAACCTCGGTGTTATACCCACGGTTTCGTATTCGTTGGTATAGGTCTTAAGGACACCACTTGCTTTCCTATACCCACGGTTGAAATTCCATTGCTATAGGTTTTAGTGATGGTTTTCGCATCCAAATATTTAAATATATACCCATCGCTCTATACAAAAAAATTTCTTATTAATTATGCGTATGATAATTTAATATTTTCTTTTACGATGAATTAGATAAATGTGTTTATGAAACAAAATTAAAAACAATTAAACTTCAATCATATTAAAAATTAATGAAGTATTACAAGCATGTCAAATTACAAAATAGTTAATGACCAAATACACAATTGAATTTATGTGTGCAGACATGAGAATCAATACTTTAAACTATGATCAACATATTCAATGACATTATAAAATAACATTCAACTGACTCCTTACTTGAGATACGACACTAACAATTTTCTTATTTTACGGCAACCAGATATTGATTGATCTCGATTCTCTTTGCAGTGATCTTCTTTTAGCATCTTGCAAATCTCCTTTACAGCCTTCTTCACTTCATCGTCGGCAAACACAAACTCGGCTGCATTTTGAGCGAGTTCAATCATTTCTCGCTTGTTGAGAGCCCTTCACAAACAAAACAAAGCAAAAAGAACTAACTTTGGTCATCAACAAATAGTCAATATTTAGATAGCATGCAAAATGTGTCATTCGGATTCAAAATGCCAGAGAAACGTATATTTGCAAAGTACCTTACTCGATCGAGTATGTGGAACAATAAATTGAGTTGGGTCCTTGATGATTTTTCCCCTTTATAGATCATCCACCGGTATTTTAAGAAATGTAGAAAAGGGGGGATTATACAGAAACGGTCACCTATTCATGTGTGTTAGATATACCTTAGAGAAGAAGAAATTTACTAAAAAATAACTGTAGGTTGTCATTTTCCAACTCAGATGAAGGTTTTAGTGGCAGGTCCCTTTTGCTCATGCTTACGTAGGTATGTACTGGAAACTCATAGGATTGATGTTAGTTCGAGAGAGCCGCCTGTAAGAGTTCTTACATTCTGAGTTTTTTGTGGTATCTCGACACTTGCTCGTTCACTCTCCTGTTACGTTGGTGGAAATGTTTGGATGATGAGTCATCATAACAAGTGGGAAGAATGATGAGGAACACGTCCCCAATCGCTTGGCAAAAAAACATGACTGGTTATGATTGTTATATATGTAAAGAGAAAGACTAGCAAGAATGATAAGAATTTATAAGGCATACCATACCCAAATGTTATTCTGACATGTCATGCAAAATAGTAAGTGTGAATACTAGATGAGATGTGATCAATTGATTGACAGCTGGCTCCATTTTTAATAGTTCTGTATGATACGGAGTAATACTAAAATCTTTGATTGACTGCTGGCTCCATTTTTAATAGTTGTATGATACTGAGTAACACTAAAATCTATTTGGATTGACTTCCATATAGTTACACAGTATTTTTGTTACAAATATCCACTACCTGATCCTAGTTTAGTGTGTTTATTATTGGACCTAACTGGTTGGAAGTTTTTCCTTTTTCATATGAAATATTCATTTGAATATTTTCATGATATGCCATCTTTTGATTTCCATTTCCAGCTGGGTTAGCTAGCTTCTTCTATAAGCTCTTATGATCAATTTCTTATGTTGATTTCTAGCAGATACCATTATTTCTTCTAATGAATCTCTCTGTTGATATTGTAAATTACATCTTTTCTGCAGATGCTGCTAATTCTTTGGATCAGGCTGTAAATTTGTTTCTGGAGATTGGCAGATTAAACATGGCTGCAAGATATTGCAAGGTAACAGGCCTAAAGGCTTGCTGAAATTAAACATAAGGAGAAATATTTGTGTACTGTGTCTTATGCTTCAGGGTATCCAAATACATATGTTTTAAATTGTGGATTGCGTTACATTTACCTACTCACTGTGGGCAACTACTCTTGGAGACATCCTTAATGATTTGATAATACCACCTCTGGTCTTTCAATTTTTGATGTTTCATGAGATGTTTTGAGAAGGCATATGTACGCCGTGCTGACTAAGAATAAATTATTTTACTCAGTGTGTTGAAAATTTTCCCATTGGCGTCCTCTACAAGGTGGACCTAACCCTGGGTAAAACTCTCAAAGTGAGAAAAATAATGTGAATTAGGTATGTTGCTTGCACATAGTTTCGAATAATAATCCTCATTATTATTTTCAGTTGACTTTTTCCCCGATATCATCCCCAAATAACTATTTTTACATTGATATAATCCACAAACACTTGATATTACTATGTAGTCCACAATAAACAAGACAATAAACAAGACAAAAAAAGGAAATATATAAAATTCAGAAGTATCAAGTTGCAAAGAATGTGATGAAATACCTGTGTGTGAATGATACATATCATCAAAGTGCTTCAAGAGATTTATTACATCCACCAGTGAAGACAATAATGCCCTGACTTCCTGAACGTCTCGGCCAGTGAAGACAATAATCCACCATCATCCAGTCAAGAGATTTATTGCATCCACCAGTGAAGACAATAACCCACCATCATCAGAAACTTGAAGAAGCACCGACTTCAAACATGAGTAAATAACCCAGACATGAGAATCAATACGTCAGACATGAGTAAATAGCCTATATTACTTCAGACATGAGAATCAATACTTAGATTCTTAGAAGCCCAGAATGACTACTGAGTGTAGTTCAAATTTGGAACTTGTGAAAAGTTTGTCAAATTTACTTGAACCTTACATATTACAATGCTTACAAATTTGTCATCCTCCTTCATTTCACTTTCCCCCTAATTGTGTACGGCGTATATTCTCCTCCAGATTGAGTCAGCGGACTCAATTTTCTTCTCGTTAAAATTCTTCTCCTTTTTTCACTCTTTAATAACTTCATTAGTACTCATGGCCTATGTCCTGGTTTAGATGACTTCTCCTAAATTTGGCCATCATGCTTCACTGATTTGACCCTAAATCTAAACGTATCACTTTATCAGTCACCTCTCTTATCTTCATTAGATAATGCTCCCATTAGCATATAAAACTGAGTACATTTGCCACCAAACTCTTCCCTAAAAGCAACTGATCCCTCCTTGTAAACTAGTTCTAGTCATTCACTTAATCAAATGCTACAAATAATATCTTATAAAATTAAATGCATCACATTCACAGAACATCCTGAGGGAAATATCCATGCAAATTCTAAACAGGCATGTCAGATGATGAATCGTTACATAGTAAGTTAATAGGAAAAGAACAACATTGGCAATGAAGGTATCAATTGCATGAAAAAGCAACTGCATGTAAAACAAAATTAAAAGTTATGTATATTGATCATAGTTTATGCAGAAAGAAATAGACAAGGAAAAGAAAGCTCACAAACTTGATATGCAAACTCACCTCATATCCAAGAGACCTTCTACCCATTCCATAGTATTTATCACCATGCCGGCAGCTCTAGATTGAGCATTGCCCGAAAACTGTCTCTCTAATGTTCGTGACTGCTCTTTTGCAAGAAATTTGTATAATTCTGCATTATTATAATTCAACAACAGATATAAAGATCTTTGGGCTCAAGTTCCTTTTAGAACTTACAAGAGAGATAATATCAAATGCAGAATGCAGTGCATTTAACATTACAGATGATGGGACGGCAGTATAAGAAAAGGTCAACTCGGACTTGCGTGCCCGTAATAATCCAGCGGAATTCCCTCAACCGTATCTATAGGCATCTCAATGGGAGTTACCAACAGGAATAGTAATTGACCCCTGACCAATATCCAAATCCACAAATGTAGGCTTCAAACCTTGTTTAGATGCCCAGCTGGAGGCATCCTGCACAAAGCTGCTCTTTCCGGAATCAGTAGGCCCTGACCCTGAAACACAAAAGATCAACCTCCAAGCTAAAATAAAAAAAGGGTACGGCAAAGGAAATTGTGATAAAATAACTCTGACCTGCTTGTATAATTTTAAAATACAGATTCTACTATAAATTGATGAAAGGTATATCTTGAGAGCTAACAATCCTCTGTTGCAATTTGCAAAACAAATTCTATTTTACAAGTTACATCATGAATATCACATAAATCAGCCCACTAGCTGCACATGAAAATTTGTCTCGTGCTATTGCTATTTTCATGAACATAAGCATCTAAGGCCCTGTTTGGACACAGCGATTAGTGGAGGTTAGCGGAGATGACTTGTTGTACTATACCTATGGTACATTACCTAAACTTCAGCACGTTTGGATCAAATTTTCGAGTTATGTTACTTCCGGTTATCTCACATCAATTAAGATAATAGGAGGTATCTAAATTCTAAACTTCAATCCAACTAGATCTTGTTTAAGCCAAACAAGGACATAAAGGTAATTAACCAATAGGTTGCATTTCTACCTCCACTTAAAAATTACTTATAGGTATCATACATTTGGGGTAACCTTTTGCTATATATTAATAAAAAATGGTTGACAGTTTTTTGAATTTTGCTAAAAAACAAGTCTTAATTTTCTGTATTTTAACCCATAATTCATAATTAAACCAACTGTTATCACAATAAATAAATGAGAACATCAAAATTCAAATTTGCTAACATGTATTACCAAAATTCCTTATTTACAATCATATTAGACCATTTTAATTACCAAAAGTTACTCAAAGACCAGATTCAAACAATAATCGATCTTTAAAACAAAACAAACAAACAAAACCTTCGTTCGGCTTCACCATCTGCAATGATGGCTTCACTTCCACTGAATTATTCACATCTCCGGTCTGAAAACTCAGCGACAACGTCGACTCCTCGAATTCGCCCCCGATCCGAAAAGATCCGTTCGAAAACCCTAGCCCTAACGCTCCTGATCCTAAAGCTTGGGGAGAGAGGGTTAGGGTTAGGGTTATAGATGATTCGGGTGCCAGGCCTTCGTACAAAATGGGTGTGAGGGTGTATTTCTATAAACAGATTCGGGTTAGGGTTTGATAAAAATAGAGGGATTCGGGTGTGAGAGATAGAGAGGAGAGAGAGAGAGAGATGGGTGTGAGGCCTGAGAGATGGTATTTGGAATTTGGGGGGAAAATGAAAAAGTTGGGGGGAAATAAATTATAGAATATACCCACCTATACCTACAGTTTACTATACGTCTGTGGGTATACAATGTCTATACCCACGATTTTAGTGATCCGTCACTATAGGTATCCGTTGGTATATGGCGAATTTCTTGTAGTGGTACTAAGATATGTAACATCACTCATAATCATGTTTGGCTTGCTCCAAGTTCCTTTTCCAGAAACTAATTACTACAGAAAAATTGAGTGTAAAAATATCTTCTTTTTCTTTTTTTTTCCTTTTTTTTCCTTTTATATGTACGAAACTTCATCTCTCTTTTGTAGTTGATGGAATTTCTCTCGTTTTATATCTTTCAAGTATTGAACATGTGCATGCTCATGCTCAGATGCCTTCTGATATGTGTTAAAAACATATTGAAGACCCAAAACTTCTCAAGGAAGGGCCTTTCCAATGACGATAGTGTCATCAGCAATAATGAATGTGTGATCGGATATTTTTCCGGGATAGTGAAAAACCTGAAATCTGGCATATTCGTGCTGCTATTGTGAGTTGAGAAGACAGAACGGATGTGGCAATAACAAATAGGGTGAGTACTGCTTCAAGGAACTGCCAACTGAGACGATCGTATGCCTTTCCCATCTCCAATTTAGCAAGGAAATACCGGCTACGACGACCTTGTTGTGATCGAACTGAATGCTATAACTCCTGGATGAGCATGATAGCATCAGCAATATTTCATCCTTGCACAAAGGCAGCCTGTTGTTGAGGAATAATGCCAGGTAGGACCAAATGCCATCGATTGACCAGAATGATTGATATAATTTTAGCCAAGGTAGTACAAAGAGAAATAGGCCGAAAATCATTAATAGTGATTGGTGTTGGCTTTTTTGGAATTTAAGTGACTTCCGTAATGCGCCAAGAACGAGGAACATGCTGCTCGGAGAAGACATAATGAATTGCTCTAGAGACTTCGGGACCAATGAGATACCAATTAGACTGAAAGAATTTACATGTGAAGCCATCCCTCCCCGGAGTTTTAGCATGCGGCGGATGCTTAATCACTTGCTCTATTTCTTTTTGCTGAATTGGGGCTTCATGTACTGGCAGATGGTGAGCAGGAATAGTAGTTGCGAAAGGAAGGAAACACTCTTGAAGATCTGTCAAATATTAAACCTACGTTGAGTATTTGATTCAACGTCTTCTTAGTATTTGTTAAAGGAATGTTTAGTTTCTTTTTTCTTAGTCATCACCTCTTTTCCACCATGCAATCTATTGGTTGATCCCTTCGACATCTTTGTCGGAACATGGGTGAAATGATTCCATTTTTTTCACCCAGTATGTTATATATAGCAGGAATTTGTGCACAAATGGCATTGTGTTTGCACTACCATGACCATTTTTGCTAAAAGTTGCCATATCAATCTCCTACGTTTTTGCCAAACGGCTGAAAAACAGTAATGAGATCAATCCCGAAAAAAGTGTACTACCTAAGGACCAACCAGATGTTAATTTCCATCACAATACACCAGGCCCGGAGCTGTCAAGGACAACGAGGCCCGGTGCAAAAAATAATGGAGACCTATTCTCGTATTAACTTTTTTTTCAATAAAAAAAAAATTCATAAATTAAATTGTTCAAAATTAACATCAACTAAAGGAAAGGATTTAACTGCAATTCTTTCAAATGAGATAATCCTAGACCAAAAGAGAAAAGGTAAATCTAAATAAACAAAGATCTTTGGCCATCTTCACATTAAGAACGATCTTTTAGCATTCCTAGCTGCAAAATAATCAATCAACCGTTCATAATCAACACCTTTTAGAAAGTCCTTTTTAATGGAAATTGGAGCTAGCCCATTTAATCTTTCTTGTAAAATGGCTGATCACATGTACGATTTCAATAATTCCAACTTGGAAAAACTCCTTTCTGCAGATGCAACGGTCATGGGTATTGTCAATAAAATTCTATGGGCAATGCTTGCAGTTGGAAAAGAAATAAATAATTTCTTAAGGCGTTTTTCATACCTGGAGAAAAACTTTCTTTTACAATTCATAAAAGACATTGTAAGCTATTGAAGAAAATGAAAACTTAGAGTTGGAACCTGGAATTGGTGGGTAAGAAGTGTTAAACTGATCCTCTGGGTCCTCTGCTACAACAGAACCATGAGGAAGGCTCATAAAATAACTTGTATACAACAAAATTAATAAAATTCAGTGAATCAGTATAACAAAGAGATAAATTCAACAGTATAACCAACAAATCAAACACGCATCAATCAACTTGTCTATATACCTCAATACTTCATGTAGAGCTGGTATCGGCTCCTATCTGGTCGGGTCCTCTATTACCTGGACCCGCACCTGGACCAGGTACCTCACGTGTCTAAAAATTGGACCCAAACTCGGACTTTCGAGAATAGGGCCCGGGTCCCAGTTAAAAATACCTACCAATAAGGCCCAGTAGCCGATAAATATGTATTTGCACTTAAGTATTTTTTCACCTGATACCCTACAGTTCCAACAAATTTTGCACTTAAGTACATGAATAAATATTATATTTACATATTTATCTTCAACAATTACCATATACATGTATATTTCTACAACCATATTACTCACATTCAACATTTTTTGTGGTATTTTTTAACTGGTCCGTGTTCGGATCCGGATCGGGCCTATTTAAGCGGACCCGGACCCGGACCCGAAAGTGAATCGGGTATTATCGTAAGACCCTGGCCTGTAAATAGGTTGGCTCCAGTCCAATGCCAGATCCAGGTCATGTGTGGGTCTGGTACGGGTATCACGTTTTTGTACCACTCCTAACCTCAAGTCCTCCACTTTGGCACTTTAGTAGCAAGTACTTACATTCCAGTTTTCTCTCTTTTCAGTTTGTAATAGTGAAAAAGAATAAAGGATTTTTTTCTGATGGAAGAAAATAAGAAGAAAGGTTACAGGCTTGCAGCCATTTTGGAGAAAAAAAGAACTTTCATTTACCATATAAGTCTATTTTTAAGTATACCGAGAATAGCGGGTGTTGGGTTTATATGTCTTGCATACTTATTTCATGTGAAGAGAAGACGGGAAGATGTCGAGAGGAATCGAGGCGATTGAAAACGGTTGGAGGCAAGGGGTAGCAACATCAAAGAGAAACAGAGGATTTGACGGCCGACTGTGTTTTAAGTAGTCGACCGCGCAGACCATCGGGTTTGGAAGACGCCAATGCCAGATGTGGTTTACTGCATTTTGGGCAGTTGATCACATCAATGCAGTTGCAATAGTGGGTATTGGGTCTTTGGGATTCAATTGAAGCCTGACTTGTTCCCCAGGTTAAATCGTACAACTCTCATCGTTCAGTTGTCTCTTCAGTATACATCGGATGATTATTGTATCAAGAATATCAAACTAGGGTTTTTCTAGATCTCTATATAATAATGTAATAACTCAAAGAATGATATTATTCTATGAGTGCCAAATATAAAAAGGAGTACCTCCTCTAAGAGGTGAGTGAATTCTCCATTGTAAATACAAGTCTTTCCAGTTAGGCTTGAGAGAGAGTCGTAGTGAGAGTTGTAACTCTTGTATCTTCTTTAGTTGAATAACATCTCAGTTTTTTCACACATGGATTAGGGCTTGACCGAACCGGGATAAATATTGTGTGCTTTGTGTATTTTGTGTGATCTTTCTATTATCTTGGTAATTTTTATTGATCGTGTCGAAGACTCAACAAGATCCGGGGCATAATTCCTAACAATTGGTATCAAAGCATCAGGTCAGAAATCTTTTGCAGTTAAGGGTTTGTTCATGTTCTTTGGAGAAGATGGTAGATCAGAGTATGAAGATCAAGCAGTATGACAGTAAATTTAACTTTAATCTCTTGAAGGTGAACATGTATGACACATTGGTTCAAAAGAGCTTGCACATTGCCCTAGATAGGAGATAAAGGGAAGCCAAGCAACATGAAGTATGAGAAGTGGGATAAGTTTTGTTTGAAAGCCTTGTGTTTAATCTGGCTGCAGTTGGTGGAAGAAGTTAAAAATTGATATCCTTGATGAGAAAAGTGTGGTGAGGCTGTGGGAAAGACTCAAAACTAACTACTCGGGATTGTCATTGTTGGATCAGATGCATTGTGTCATGCCCCACTTTCCAAAATACGGGAATACGAGCACGTAAAAAAGGCCCAGCGATTGATTTGCATCATTCATTAGGTGTAATATTTAACTCAACAATATGCAATACAATTACAACTATGCTTGCTATAATAAAATCACATAACATAAATATTCCATAAAATATCTCAACATAACCAACGTCTGGAAAGGAACAAACTTCAGGGTCATCAAAGCCTATATTACAAAGTACGGACAACAACTATTAACAAGCTAGGAACAATAAAACAGGATATATAAATATCATGGAACAAGGAACTAGAACTGTACCAATTATCAATAAAAATATCGATAATAAGGCAAGGTCTAAAATCAACAATTCAACGATTAATAGTAACAATAAAAAAAAATCAAGTCGATAACAATAACTAAGATCAATGCAAGTGTTAATCCTAGGTTTATCATGTTTTATTACCTTACCTAATGCACGTAATTCTGCGTCGCATACTACAGGTTCGGTACATACAAGCAAGAGAATGTTTAGACTATAGTGGTGAACTCTACAGATCATGTACTTAGCACGAATCAATAACAAGAATACACAATCAATGATCAATAACGAAAATTTGTCCACAATGCCATACATGATAATAATAACAATATAGGAAAACAAGGGCCCCTCATCCGAGTACAGTCTCCGATTGTTCACTACCAAGACGACCCTTATTACCCAGCTTATTATTAATTTATTAACATGAATCATGAATGTGCAATCGATGAAACGAGTATAAAAAAAGATATCGACGAGGTATCAATGACTGTACAATGAATGATATGTAGTGCGATGCAAGGTAAAATCAATTAAAAATATTACAAAAATCATAATGTAGTTCCTAACAGTGTTTAGTAACAATAAAATTAATCTCAGGTATAAATCTTAATTTAATTTACTGTTTCAATTAATTAAACATGGTAAAGTATTTTTAGACTGTATTCTGGAATTCAGAGATTACAACATGAGAATCTGAATATTTTGCAATCCGTAAGTCAGATTACAAAACCGTCAGATTTTTTGGATTCCAGACTGGCTACAACTTTTCTTTAATGAGTTTTAATTGATATTATCTGTAACAAGGTCAAAAGTCTGGTTCTTTACTAAACTAGTGCTCTGCAGTAATCTGGGGTCATGTTCTTGTATGCATAACGACTCTCGATAGTCAAGCAACAACCTAGTTAATGTCAAGTTCTAACTCCACTATTAACATTTTCTTTTAATTAACAATTTAGTTAATAAGCTTGTAAACGACAATTTGAAAATTTAAACATAGCAGTGTTAAAAATACGATAACTTGCAGTTTATAAATGAGAATTTGGATCCGCAAAAAGTTATGGTAAAAAAAATTCAGAGGATTATGACTTTCATTTATAAATGTTAATCTAATTCCAACAGTAATGGGGTCAAAGACTCATTACAACACAGACTAGACAGCACGACAGTGACATGATAAATTTTATTTATCAACAACCGAGATATACAAAACACATATTCTATCATGAGAGTTTAAAAGCATTCATTTCCAGTTTTCGGGTGCATTTCTACGGTTATCAAGATAGAAACTTGTCATTTCTACGATCTAGAATACATCATCAATAGTCATACCAATCCAATGCATACAATCAAAATATACTAGACTAATCTATATCTCTACATTTTTTGGCGTGGTGTATGCATATGACAACGGTAACACAACTTGGATTTGATTCAAGGATATAGCACCAAAAGAAAACTACTACTTGGTTTTGTCGATGAATCCGTAATAGTTTCTTTGAAAGGTATCAAGCAAATAAGATACGATAATGAAATAGAAACCACTTGCGGAGATCAAATAATTCTTGAACAAAAAACAACTAGTTGGTTCAAGAGAGACTTGCTTTTATATGTGACGATTCCGAATATGCAAAGAAGGATGGGGCAGCACGAGGGTAGCAAATGAAAGCACACGACAACAACAACGAGAACACAGTGAGCGACATTGACAGACCACGAATGCAGCATCAACGAGGGAAGGAGCTTCAGTGATCGGGGTGCAGCAAGAATGGGCGGCGCTGCGGTGGATAGCAACATCAAGGGAGAGCGAGGGAGTCGGATGAGCTTCGGGGTGAGTTACGGTGATGGAGGGAAGTGTCGGCGATTAGAGGCAAGTAGTGGCTTGAGTGGGGAAGAGGTGGTCGGCAGCAATGGCGGGAGCTGCAAACGGTGGAGTGGAGGACGAGGATGGGAGCGATGGCAGTGGCAGTGGGCATCAATGGGGCAATGGAGGAGAAACAAGGTGGGGGTGACAAGGTGCAAGATGAGTGGGGCGAGGGCGACGATGGGTTGCAGTGGTGGTTTGGAGGCAGTCGATGTTGGAGGTAGAAACAGCGATAACGAGGGGTTGCGATGCAGGTGGCTATGCTGTTCATCGGTGATCGGGGCTGCAAGTGGTGGCGAGGTAAGGAGGAGATGGAGGGGAGATGGGGGTGTTGTCGAGGCTAGGGATGGGTTTCGTGTAACATCCTGTAGTGCCCTGAATTCCCCAACCCGGAAACTCAAGACACAATCCATAATCTTACTTCAAATGACTTAATTACATAGAAAAATCACGAGAAATTAAAAACTTTCATTGCCACAAATGTTATTACATTATACAAAATTGTTCAACAGAATTTACATCATGAATTTACATCTATCATTTCCATCAATAAATTACATTGTACAACAATTAGGAACCTCATCATCGAATTGGACAATTCACTCTACTAAATTCCTTCCGTAGCTCAAGTCCCCCGCTCTACGATCAGAAATTCTGCAAATCTAATAAACTGTGGGAACGTCAGTTGAATACAACTGACATAATTCTATAATACAACGATCCTCACTATGCTATAATATAACGATTCCAAACCTCAGCAACCAAAATTTGATGCAAAAGGAAAAATAATGTCAAACCAAGTGTTGGTGTATGCCATGGCCTAGATCTAAAGCACACAAAAATGCACACTATGCTCTTATTCTAATGCATGCCGGATTGGAGAGATATACATCCCATACTACACATTCTCCAACCAAACGGCGTTCTTCAATTGATGGAGTTCAACCCCCAGCTATACATCCTACTCATGTGCTTTCTCATGTCTTTGATACTCTAGTGATGATGAGGTTGCAGTCGTTCAGGTTTACTCCAGTCGCTGTCACGCTAGTGGTATCCAATGCTTCGTGTTTTATCCACTACTCCCGAGGTTGCAGTCATGCGGTTTACTCCGTCGTGGCTAAAACCCATAATAGGTTGCGATAATTCTGCATCTCCGGACCTCACCAAAAGCTGTTGTATGGACACTAGGGCTCCTTGCAGAGGACTTTGTTTTAGAATCCCCACAGAGAGCAGTCTCTAAGTCCTCTGCCCGCATTGATCAACATAGGACCTGACGATATGAAGGGTTCCCAACTCTCCACTGCCCTCACCCTTACACTAGACCAGAACTTGTAGTCGAGACGATGTCACCACTCCAAACCTCCTCAAAGGTTGTTACAGACATAAAGGTACTCACGCCGAATATAATAGAGCCCCCACAGAGTTCACTCACAGAGGTATCTGTAACATCCTGAATTTTTTTTTATTAGAGTTTGTGATTTTAGGTGCATTGCACGTATAATTTCATATGCATTTTTCTAGAAAAATATTTCTTCATAGTTTGAGCTAGTAATTATTCTCTTTCCTTTCCAAAAAGACTATTTTTAAAAGCCTAATTTAATCCTAGACTAATTTGTCTCTTTGTAGCCTACATTAATTAATAAATTAATTTAATTAATAGAGCCCATGGTCTTTTGGCCCATTAGTAAGCCCATTTAATTTTATTCCTTTTAATTTTAGCCTAACTTGTAGTGTAGAATTAATTAATAGACAATTAATTTAATTAACATGAACAACTTGTAAATGGGGGACACTAGGGTGGCATGTGCATGCACTAGCACATGCATTGCACACCCTTTGAGGTTGGCCGGATGGGATTCAAGAGGAGTGGGAGAGTGGATGAGGTGGAGAGGTGGTTACTCCATCATGGGAAGTTATGGTAACTCCCTAGTTCATCTAGGCGCTTGATCCTTAACCACTTGATCTACTCCTAGCCTTCTATTCTCACTTAAAATTTGTCTAAATATCTTCCCCCCCCCCCCCCCCCCCTCCCCACACACACTAGTTATCCTTGCACCTAATCTATATAAAAGAGTAAGAGAAAGAAATACAACTAGTGAGTAAAAGATTGAGAGACTAGTGAGTTCAAAAGATTAAGGGTTTCAAAATTGTGTGTTCTTTCCTCCATATTGGCCGGCATTTCAAGAAGCAAGGGGAGGCTCAGGTTGCTCACCATACTAGGAGGAGACGTCAATTGGTGGCTCAAACTAGGAGAAGAATGCCTCTTTGATCATTCTAGGAGTGCTTAGGAGTTTCTTTTGTTTTCTCTCCAAATAATGTGGAAAATTTTCTCCAACTTCTAAATAGATATCATGCTAGGTTGTGTTTTCATCATGCTAAAATAAACAAGAAAATGAAATATTACTTTATGTTAGTACCATGTTTAAGGCGAAAATGAACCCATGTGAAATTGCATGAAATAAGTAGTAAATTGTTTGAATGATATGAATAGAAATATTGTGGTGATGGTTTGATAATATGCTCGTTCGCTAATTAAGAAATTGTGAACCTTTATGTTGAGTCATTCCTGAATGTGGAAAAATGCAATGTGAATAAATGTGTGATTATATGATGCGAACTATAAGAAAATCTCCTTGTTTTGAAAGTAGATTGATTAACAAATTATACATGCTTATTGTTAGTAAGATTGATTCCATTTTCGTCCAAATAAAAGAATAGTCTTTTATATGAAAAATAAGAGTTAAATGTTTCTTTTTGAAAATCTTGAGTTATGGTATAAAGTCCAAATTTCGGAACAGTCGACCGACTATGCCTAAATAGTCGACTGTCCTAACTGTTTATTTTCGAGTTTAAATCCTCGTAGAACAGTCGACCGACTATGCTTTAACAGTGGACTGTCCTGACTGTTTATTTCTGAGTTTTAAATCATCGCAGAACAGTCGACCGACTATGCCTTAACAGTCAACTGTCCTGCCTATTTTAATTTTCGAGTTTTTAATCCTCGCAGAGCAGTCGACCGACTATGCTTTAACAGTCGACTGTCCTAACAATTTAATTGATATCCAGATTTCATGAGATAATTTTCTATAACCCTAGGCCTAGTGTAAATGAGGATTTGAGACTATTTTGCAAGAAAGAACTTCTATAAATTGTTAATTTAAAGTGTCTTTGGATAAAGAAAAATGTATTAGTTAAAAGAGTTTGAAAAGGGATTTTTGATAATGGGAAAATCGAAAGTATGAATGTTTGATTTAGTATTGGTAAAATGAGAATAAGAGAATTATGTGGAAAGAATGAAGAATGAATGTGGCAAGTTAGAAAATGAATTTATTTGTCTTATGCACGAAATTGTACATGAAAGTGAAATCAAATATCATGATGAATTATGAAAAGTCTTATGAATATGAATACACAAATGCCATGAACATGAAATGGAATTAAAATCTAGAGGGTAGCTAAGCCTTATACTGGCCTTGAATGATATTTTTGAGATGAGATATTGAAAAGAAAAGTCCAAGTTTGGTCATGTTGTTGATTGATGTTTAAGATCGGGATAGAGGAAAGAGCTAACTCTAGGAGTTGATTTTATTCATGATTCGAAATAAACTAAGGATTAGATACATAGTGGTGATGTGACGAAAGTAAGAGAAAAACACGAGTATGAGGGCCATCGGATTGGCGGTATGAGAGTGATTCACAGATTGCATGCTTGTTGCATCATGACACGGCGTGAGCACTACTCCGGAATTATCGTCCCGGTGGCGATGCTTGTGGGGTATTTGGTGACTACCGGTGGTGCCACCGTTCCATGACGGAGGCTGAATTGTCCATAGATTGCCTGCATGATGCGTCATGTTAGTGCATGGAATTCTCCTCCAAGTTGTCTGGACATGGGCTCGTAATTCATAGAACATCTAGGATACTTACTGTAGTTACCAAAGTAGTTTAAGTCATGGCGCGGGATTGAACCCTACAAGATGAAGTATGATTAAGGGCTTGCCCTCGGACCTATGTAGTATGGGATGCATAGAATCCGAACAAGTGTGCATTAGTGTCATATAATATAAACAAATGCATTAAGGACTAAGTGCACAGCACAACACGACATCTATAGGATAGTCCCCATAGTTTTGCTTGTGACAAGTATGAGCTTTCTAAGTAGTTGAAAATTGATGTATTATATCCTTGTGTCAGTTGAATGAACTGACGAGCCCATAGTTTCTTTGCAGGATAAAGAGATTGATAAGATTAAAGTATGCATGCTGCTTAAAGAATGTTTCAAGTGTTGTACATTTTATTCATGTAAATTATTGTAAATTGCTTCCGCTGTTTAAATGTAAATTTAGCAATTTAAGATATAACTCTGATGTAATAAAAGTTTTAATTTCCTTGTAAAATTGTACGAAGATAAGTGAAAAGATGTTTTGGAACTTCGAATTCAGTCTGTTTTGGAATTCGTGGTGTTACAGATTGGTATCAGAGCCACGCTTCCAAGTAATACAAATTTATAAGGAATGACACCCTAGAGTGGACATTAAAGCGTGTGTTGAGTCTAGAGATTTAAATGTAAGTCACTTTACATTTATGTTGCTCTATGATTTATGCTTCTCCTCCTCCTTTCTCTAAGATGGCGGACCACTTCGACCCAGCTTGAGGTGATGACTGGCACGTAGTTAAGGAGGGTTACTATCCCGGGCAAGGTTATTCTGACGAAGAAGATCCTGATGAATTCGAAGAGGAATGGCCTGAGTCCAGAGAGATCACTCCACCTTCGAATTCAACTGATGATTCCTTCGACGAGGAAGAACCAGTTCCGAGTAGTCTCAATGTGTTTCTTCAGAGGCAGGTAGAGACTCAGAGAGAGAGAGCGGTGCTGCTGCAGGCATAGTATGCGAAGTGTAAGGAGAGCATTGCCACGATCAGTCATCGTGTTTGGGAACTCGAGAAGAGGGAAAACATGTACGATGTGTTGAAGGAGGAAGTGGCGGAACTACGGGAAGAGCTTCGTGAAGCCAAGAGGAACCGTAGGAACTAGAATGTTGTATCTTCTTACTGCTTTCATTTGATGTCAGAAATGTTTTAAATTCGAATGTATAAAGTTTGAAATTCAATGAAATAAAGAATTGATTTAAATTCATATTTTTTACTTCGAATTTAATGGATCTTTTGTATCAGAATATGGCCGGAAGAAGAGCTA
Organism: Hemerocallis citrina; assembly: GCA_017893485.1. Classification (NCBI taxonomy): domain Eukaryota; kingdom Viridiplantae; phylum Streptophyta; class Magnoliopsida; order Asparagales; family Asphodelaceae; genus Hemerocallis; species Hemerocallis citrina. Next base: position 97,859,721 of record CM030368.1, read on the forward strand.
GAAGCGGAGAAGGTCTGGACTTGGAAACGGAGCTAGCGAGGGTCTATCAGACACTTAATGTCGTTGCCATGAATCAGAACCAAGGGAGGATGCCTGTGAATCCAGTACCCGAAGCAATCAAATTCGTAGAATCATTCAAACGGATGAAACCACCAATGTTTGAGAGGAAGTCAGACCCTGATGCGGCTGGCAATTGGATCCGACAGATTGAGACTATCTTCGAAGTCTTGGAGACACCGGAGGGCAGAAAGGTGAAGTTGGCTGCACTGCAGTTCGAGAAGGATGCGGTTGTATGGTGGCAGTTGATGAAGCGGACAATGGGAGATATTGTCCTTGGCTGGGAAGAATTCTTGGAGGAATTCCGCAGTCATTATTTTCCATCAGACATCCAGGAGAAGAAGGCCCTAGAATTTATGGCACTTCAGCAGGGCGGCATGTCGGTTAGGAAGTATGAGGCAAGGTTCACTCAACTCTCAAGGTATGCTCCCGAACTGGTGATGGACAAGACGAAGAAGGCTCGAAAATTGGAGCATTGTTTGAGGCCAAGTCTGAGATCGCGGATGATATTCCTCGGTATCAGGAGATTTGACAAGTTGGTCAAATGAGCTGCAGCCACTGAGGCGAACATGGAGCAGTTCCATGCTGCTTAGAATCGGAGGAACAACTGGAATGTGGGGAAGAGGCCCGCAGTTGCTGGAAATGTCAAAGGACAGCCGCCGGCCCAAAGGTTCAAACCGACCGGGGAGAAAGCTGTCAGTGTAGCTAGGAGACCCGGGAATGCGTGGGTGAGACCTCCTGGGGTACATTGTTACAACTATGGGGAGTCGGTCATTACTGATCCCAGTTCCCTAAGCTACAGGACGTCGTCCATAAGGGACCAACTCAGCAGGCCAAGAAGAAGCCGTACCAGCAGGAGCGAGTATTTGCCTTGACTGAAGTTGACGCTGATGAGGTGGATCATGTCATCACTGGTACGGGAGAGAATGTTTATGAGTGTTTTCTGTTGTTCTTCTTTTCCCGCCTATTTAGTAATCTGTTATGTAACAAGTGTGTGATATGTAACAGGAGAACTTTATTTGAATGGAAAGAAAGCTGTTGTTTTGTTCGATACTCGGTCCTCTCACACTTTTGTATCAGCTAAGTTTGCTAAAGTTTTGGGAGTTGAACCGAAAGTCTTTCCAGGCAAGGTCTTAGCAGTAGCTACTCCATCAGAGGAGACTTTAAGCACTAATCGGTACTATGCAGACTGCGAGATCGAGATTGGGGACAGAATTTTTGGGATTGATCTGATCGAGCTAAATGTCTTGGGTGTCAATGTTATCATTGGCATTGATTGGATGTCGAGGTACAGTGCAAGCATCGAGTGCAAGACCAAAGAAATAACAGTGAAGGCTCCAGGAGGACCTGAAGTCACTTTCTAAGGGAAGAGGAGATGTTCAGGCTTGGTTGCTGCTATCAGCAAGAAGAAGAGGATTCCTGTAGAAGTGCAGCAAATTCCAATGGTTCAGAATTATCCGACCGTATTTTTGGAAGATTTGCCTGGGTTACCCCGCATTGTGATGTAGAGTTCAGCCTCATTATTCAGCCAGGGAGTGCACCTATTTTCAAGGCACCGTATAGGATGGTGCCTGTGGAGCAGGATGAGATTAAACGGCAGATTGAGGAACTGTTGGAGAAAGGCTTTATTCAACCGAGTGCATTGCCTTGGGGAGCACCGATGCTGTTGGTAAAGAAGAAGGATGGTTCAATGAGGATGTGCATCGATTACCAAGAGCTGAATAAGGTCACTATTCAGAACAAGTATCCTATTACCCAAATTGACGACCTGTTCGACCGTCTACAAGGAGCAGTTGTTTTCTCCAAAATAGATATTCGATCAGGATACTATCAAGTTCGAGTGAAAGCTGAAGATGTGCATAAGACTGTGTTCAGAATTTGACACGGGCATTACGAATTCTTAGTTATGCCGTTTGGAGTGACGAATGCACCTGCAATTTTCATGGATATGATGAAGAGAGTTCTGAGGCCGTTTATTGATTCTTTCACCGTGGTGTTTATCCACGATATTCTTGTGTACTCCATGTCGGAGGAGGAGCACACGGAGCATCTGGCAGCGGTTTTGAGGAAGCTTCAGGAGCATGAGTTGTATGACAAGTTGTCCAAGTGTGATTTCTGAAAATCTGAAGTGGCATTCCTAGGTCACATTCTATCTAAGGAGGGAGTGGCAACTGATCTGCAGAAGATAGAGGCGGTGAAGGATTGGACAAGGCCTACTACAGTAAAGGAAATCAGGAGTTTCCTCAGGCTAATTGGATACTACAGGAGGTTTATTCAGGGCTATGCTCAGATAGCCATGCTGCTCATTGGTCTGACCAAGAAGAATGTGAACTTCAAGTAGACTGAGCAGGCGAGGCAGGCTTTCAGGAGTTGAAAGAGAAGCTAACTACTGCTCCCATTTTAGCTTTGCCTAGAGCAAGTGTTGAGTATGATGTCCACAGCGATGCTTCACATCGTGGGCTTGGTTGTGTCCAATGCAAGAAGGGAACGTGATCGCTTATGGGTATAGGCAACTAAGACCGTATGAGAAGAATTATCCGACTCATGCCTAGAGTTGGCTGGGATTATCTTTGCCTTAAAGCAATGGAGACATTACGTGTTCAGTGAAAAGCTGAATCTGTACACGGACCATAAAAGCTTGAAGTACATCTATCCGCAGAAGGACCTGAATCTGAGGCAACGGAGATGGCTAGAAGTACTTGAGGAGATTCGCCCAGTGATTAAGTACCACCCTGGGAAGGCTAATGTTGTTGCTGATGCACTTAGCCGTAAGAGCAGTCTGGCTAGTTTGATTACAACTCAGAGGCAGCTTGCAGAGGAATTGGATTGGGCTGGTATTGAAGTTGTTCTACAAGGCTTGGGATCATCTTTAGCTCAGTTGAGGCTCCAACCAACGCTGAATGAAAGGATTATCGCAAGTCAGAAGAAAGATGCAGAGATTCAGAAGATGAAGGGGCAGGTTGGTGCTGGCAGGTTGGCAGAGTTTCAGATCAGGGATGAAGTGTTGTGGTTTGGAGAGAGGCTGTGTGTTCCGGATCATGCACACTTGCGGGAGAGTATTCTTCAGGAGGCACATGCTACTCTTTTGTCTGTACATTCTGGGAGCACCAAGATGTATAAGGACATTAAGCAACTTTTCTGGTGGTCATGTCTAAAGCGGGATGTGGCCGAGTTTGTGGCGAGGTGTGAGATTTGTCAGCAGGTCAAAGCCGAGAATCGGAAACCCGGAGGTCTATTGCAACCGTTACCTATTCTGGAATGGAAGTGGGATAACATCAGTATGGATTTCATCACGGGTTTGTCCAAGAGTTCAAAGGGCAATGATGCAATTTGGGTCATAGTCGATCGACTAACCAAGTCCGCTCACTTCTTAGCGATGAAACTCACTTCGTCAATGGACAAGTTGGCTGAGATGTATGTTGGAGAGATCGTCAGGCTTCATGGTGTTCCGTTAACCATTGTCTCGGATCGAGATGCACGGTTTACTTCGCATTTCTGGAGGAGTCTTCAGACAGCTCTGGGTACCAAAACGAATTTCAGCACTGCTTTTCATCCGCAGACTGATGGGCAGACCGAGAGAGTCAACCATATTCTTGAGGATATGCTTCGATGTTGTGTACTAGACTTTGGAGGCAGTTGGGAAAGGCATCTAGCTCTGGTAGAGTTTGCCTACAACAACAGTTTTCAGACTAGTATCGGGATGGCGCCGTACAAAGCTCTGTATGGTAGGAGGTGCAGAACACCTATTTGTTGGTTTGAAGTTGGGGAACGGCAGATATTTGGACCTGAGATTATGCAGCAGACCTCTGAAAAAATCGACCTGATCAGGAAAAGGTTGGTGGATGCTCAGAGTAGGCAGAAGAGCTATGCAGACAACTGGAGGAGGGACCTTGAGTTCGAGGGTGGTGACTTTGTCTTTCTGAAAGTTTCACCTAGCAAGGGTGTGATTCATTTCGGCAGAGGCGGGAAGTTATCCCCAAGGTTCATAGGCCCGTACAAGATATTGAAGAGGATTGAGAAAATTGCTTACCGGTTGGAGTTGCCAGAAGAGTTGTCTCAGGTGCACAATGTCTTCCAAGTGTCTATGCTGAAAGGGTACATTCCAGATCCGAGTCATCATTTGCCCGAAGTGCCGGAGGGTTTGCAGTTGGATCTGAGTTACATTGAGCTTTCGATTGAGATTGTCGATTGTCGGGAGAAAGTTTTAAGGAACAAGACGATACCGATGGTCAAAGTAGTCTGGAGAAACCAGTTGGTTAAAGATGCAATTTGGGAATCCGAGGAGCGGATGATGAAAGATCATCCTGAGCTCTTTGTTTGATTTGTATCTTCTTTTCTCTTCTTTTCTTTTCTTCTTGTTGTATTTTTGTTCTCTCACCCTTTATGTGTAGTTCCGGGGACATAACTATTCTAAGGAGGGAGTGTTGTAACATCCTGAATTTTTATTTATTAGAGTTTGTGATTTTACGTGCTTTGCACGTATAATTTTATATGCATTTTTCTAGAAAAATATTTCTTCATAGTTTGAGCTGGTAATTATTCTCTTTACTTTCTAAAAGACTATTTTTAAAAGCCTAATTTAATTCTGGGCCAATTTGTCTCTTTGTAGCCCACATTAATTAATAAATTAATTAAATTAATAGAGCCCATGGTCTATTGGCCCATTAGTAAGCCCATTTAATTTAATTCATTTTTATTTTAGCCTAACTTGTAGTGTAGACTCAATTAATAGACAATTAATTTAATTAACATGAACAACTTGTAAATGGGGGACACTAGGGTGGCACGTGCATGCACTAGCACATGCATTGCACACCTTTTGAGGTTGGTCGGATGGGATTCAAGAGGAGTGGGAGAGTGGATGAGGTGGAGAGGTGGTTACTCCATCATGGGATGTTATGGCAACTCCGTAATTCATCTAGGCCCTTGATCCCTAACCACTTGATCTAATCCTAGCCTTCTATTCTCACTAAAAATTTGCATAAATACCCCCCCTACATTAGTTATCCTTGCACCTAATCTATATCAAAAGAGTAAGAGAAAGAAATACAACTAGTGAGCAAAAGATTGAGAGAATAGTGAGTTCAAAAGATTGAGGGTTTCAAAATTGTGTGTTCTTTCCTCTATATTGGCCGGCATTTCTTCAAGAGACAAGGGGAGGCTCGGGTTGCTCACAATACTAGGAGGAGACGTCAATTGGTGGCTCAAACTAGGAGAAGAAGGCCTCTTTTGATCATTCTAGGAGTGCTTAGGAGTTTCTTTTGTTTTCTCTCCAAATAAAGTGGGCAATTTTCTCCAACTGCCACATATATACCATGCTAGGTTGTGTTTTGATCATGCTAAAATAAACAAGAAAATAAAATATTACTTTATGTTAGTACCATGTTTATGGAGAAAATGAACCCATGTGAAATTACATGAAATAAGTAGTAAATTGTTTGAATGATATGAATAGAAATATTGTGGTGATGATTTGATAAGATGCTCGTTTGCTAATTAAGAAATTGTGAACCTTTATGTTGAGTCATTCATGAATGTGGAAAAATGCAATGTGAGTAAATGTTTGATTATATGATGTGAACTATAAGAAAATCTCCTTGTTATTAAATTAGATTGATTAACAAATCATACATGCTTATTGTTAGTAAGATTGATTCCATTTTCGTACAAATAAAAGAATAGTCTTTTATATGAAAAATGAGAGTTAAATGTTTCTTTCTAAAAATCTTGAGTTATGGTATAAAGTCCAAATTTCGGAACAGTCGACCGACTATGCCTTAACAGTCGACTGTCCTAACTGTTTTATTTTCGAGTTTAAATCCTCGTAGAACAGTCGACCGACTACGCTTTAACAGTGGACTGTCCTGACTGTTTATTTCTGAGTTTTAAATCATCGCAGAACAGTCGACCGACTATGCCTTAACAGTCAACTGTCCTGCCTATTTTAATTTTCGAGTTTTTAATCATCGCAGAGCAGTCGACCGACTATGCTTTAACAGTCGACTGTCCTAACGATTTAATTGATATCCAGATTTCATGGGATAATTTTCTATAACCCTAGGCCTAGTGTAAATGAGGATTTGAGACTATTTTGCAAGAAAGAACTTCTATAAATTGTTAGTTTAAAATGTCTTTGGATAAAGAATAATGTATTAGTTAAAAGAGTTTGAAAAGGGATTTTTGATAATGGGAAAATCGAAAGTATGAATGTTTGATTTAGTATTGGTAAAATGAGAATAAGAGAATTATGTGGAAAGAATGAAGAATGAATGTGGCAAGTTAGAAAATGAATTTATTTGTCTTATGCACGAAATTGTACATGAAAGTGAAATCAAATATCATGATGAATTATGAAAAGTCTTATGAATATGAATACACATGCTATGAACATGAAATGGAATTAAAATCTAGAGGGTAGCTAAGCCTTATACTGGCCTTGAATGATATTTTTGAGATGAGATATTGAAAAGAAAAGTCCAAGTTTGGTCTTGTTGTTGATTGATGTTTAAGACCGGGATAGAGGAAAGAGCTAACTTTAGGAGTTGATTTTTTCATGATTCAAATAAACTAAGGACTAGATACATAGTGGTGATGTGACGAAAGTAAGAGAAAAACACGAGTATGAGGGCCATCGGATTGGCGGTGTCAGAGTGATTCACAGATTGCCTGCTTGATGCGTCATGATACGGCGTTAGCACTACTCCGGAATTATCGTCCCGGTGGCGATGCTTGTAGGGTGTTTGGTGACTACGGGTGGTGCATCATTCCATGACGAAGGCTGAATTGTCCATAGATTGCCTACATGATGCGTCATGTCCGTGCGTGGGATTCCCCTCCACGTTGTCTGGACATGGGCTCGTAATTCATAGAACATCTAGGATACTTACCGTAGTTACCGTAGTTATTTAAGTCATGGCGAGAGATTGAACCCTACAAGATGCAGTACGATTAAGGACTTGCCCTCTGACCTATGTAGTATGGGATGCATAGAATCCAAACAAATGCGCATTAGTGTCATATAATATAAACAACTGCATTAAGGACTAAGTGCACAGCACAACACGACATCTATAGGATTGTCCCCGTTGTTTTGCTTGTGACAAGTGTGTGCTTTTTAAGTAGGAGAAAATTGATGTATTATATCCTTGCGTCAGTTGAATAAACTGACGAGCCCACAGTTTTCATGCAGGATAAAGAGATTGACAAGATTAAAGTATGCATGCTGCTTAAAGAATGTTTAAGTGTTGTACATTTTATTCATGTAAATTATTGTAAATTGCTTCCGCTGTTTAAATGTAAATTTTGTAATTCAAGATGTAACTCTGATGTATTCGAAATTTTAATTTCCTTGTAAAATTGTACAAAGAGAAGTCAAAAGATCCTGTGGAACTTTGAATTCAGTCTGTTTTGGAATTCGGGGTGTTACAATATCTTTAAGTCTCCTACCTGCTTTAAATGAACCTAGGATTCAACCAAGCGTGAAGATGCCACCTTCTCCTGACATGCGAACTCAACACCCATTAGTGCCTGTCCTTACATTCAACTTCGACTCGAACTAATCCTGCAACACTAAAAATCCAAGGTACACGAGCTAATCTACTCTAGGACCAAGATTAAGAATAAGGTTAATTAAATGATTAGTAGCTATTTATCTTCTTATCTGATTATCTGAATTCCAAGATTCTAATCAAACTATAATCTTCTTTCATTATTTCATTGGATGTATGTATTATTAGGCGATTCTAGGTTTATTTCATTTTAACTAATTCTCTTGGTTAGGTAATCTATCAAGTAATTCCGAGCCCTAACTTAGTAAACCATGTTGTTTATTATGAACAACTAGTTAAATTCTACTTGTAGACTCTTTTCTAGTTAATTACCTTTTCATTATTAGAACTTAACCCATCCCACAATAAGACTCAATCTAGCCCTCAAATCTGGCCCAAGGGTTGGCCCGCCATGGCCCACACTTAGCCCGAACCAACGACGAACCAACTCCGTCAATCGCCGAAACAACAATCTACGCTTGGAGTTCGGTCGTAACCTCGACCCAACCCAAACACGTTGATCCCGCTATCCTCATGCTCCACGGTCCTCGACAAGTGCTAGCATCAAACACAACTATAGAATCCTTCCATGAACGGCGAGAACGTCGGCGCACGAGTCGTCTCCTCCGACACATTCGATGCGACACGGGTTCCTATTCTACCCGTCTAGATATACCATAGGGCTTAATCCTAGAGTCTCAAAATCAACCAATGAAGCTCAACAAGGGTAAACACTATAGGAATAAACCCTACAGCATAAATAACCCAAAAATAGTGCTAAAAAGCTCTAAAAATGGAAAATTACATTTCCAAACATCAAGCATACAATTGGCATTCATGCCAAAACAGAGTCGTTCCCGGTCCCGTTTCATTGAAGAAATGCGATAGAGTGATCCCCATGCTTCTACTCAAAGTAAACAGCAAGCATAAATACAAATTTGGCATGAATTTCATCCCAAAATAATCCACATCAACACAATCACTTAACACAAATTCTATTTCAAAACAATGAATAAGTATGTCTAGATTGTGGTTCTGCAAAGCATACATGAGCTACTTACAACATAAAACTTAGAAAATTTAGGTCTTAATTCATTTCCACATCCACAACATGATTTATAACTCACAAACAGCAACTAACAACTCAAATCTACAAGTTTTAACTCAATTTCATAGGCATAGTGCTAAACAGTGAGCTTTTAAAATTTGTGTGTTTCAGTTGTCACTTGCAAAATTTATTATAATTCATGTACTTATCCAAATCTTGAATTCTTAATTATTACCAAAGGATCTATGTGTCTACTACAACTTTCTAGTTACATGCTTCTTCAGATTAAGTCGTTTAAATGGTCAAATAAGTCATTGATTACATGCAATAATTTCTAGAACAGAGTAACAACTAACCAATGCTAACATAAAAATACTTTAAAAATATCAAATCATCTCTAAACTTCATGAAATTTGAAACATAAGTTTCTTATAAATGGTAATAGAAGTTATTTAAATTTCTAGTGATTCTACCAAGTATTTTTCAAGTTATGATTTCTTGAAAATTAGCTAAAAACAAAACAGATCATCTTCATGTCTTTTCTTTTCAGAACAACCAATAGTTTCGGATTTAATAAAAATAGCAAACGATGTCCAAAAATTATAAAATTTTATATTTAAGCAGTGAACACATATTAGAAGCACATAGAAAAATTTCAAATATAGATCTCAAGTGGTTACAAGTTATGAGCTTTGGAATATCATAGTCGGAACCTATGCTGATCTGTTTTATGCACAATCCGTGTTCAAGTTCGTATTTAATTAAAATAGTAAATAAATTCTAAAAATTATGAAATTTGGAAGCAAGGTGTATAACATGCATAAGAGTCTACATTTAAAATTTCAAACTCAAACTCCAAGTAATTTTTGAGTTATAGCATCCAGCCCTAACACACTTTTATGTTCATCTTTTTTACTGGGTTTTTATCTAGTCTTCCATAAATAAAACTAGCATGCAACAAATTTACACTTAATCCCACATTTAATGACCCACTCATGCTAAGACCACATCAAGATTTCACTATAAAAATTTAAACACACAAAGGTTTAGAAACACCCACCTTTTGTTTGTAGATGAAATGTACTATCCAAAGTTGGCCTTCTTGCTCTTGCTCCTCCTTGCTTGCACTTCTTGCTTTCTTGATTCCTTCTCCTACTCTTTGGCTCTTTGCTCTTCCTCTAATTCAGTGTCTAGCTCCTTATAGGTAGTATACAAGTATAGTAGAAGATATTTTGGAGATAGTAGAATGAGAAAATGGAGCTAGTGTTTGTAGGGGAGTTTAAATAGAGTGAGAGGGGGAGAGTTTGAGAAGATTGGCCTGATGTAGAGAGAGTGAGAGTGAGGCCCACATGCATTGGAGGGGAGGGGAGGTGGAGTGTGAGAGTGGTATTGCCTCTTATGGTTTCTCAAACAATCAAGTGTTTTGAGTCCCATCAAAAGTCCTATATTCTAATTTGAAAAGTCAAAACCCTATCCCTCATTCCCTCCAAATGATGGCTAGCCAAAACTAGTGCATGTGCACAAAATTTTGTCCATGCTATGCACTAAAAAGGTTAAGTTAGGTTGGGTTAACTTGGGTTCAAGCTAGAGTGTGTTTGTTCAGATCTAGTTGAGTCATATTGGGTTTAATTAGAAGATTTAAATCGCATCTATCTCACACACAATTTAAATCAAATAGGAATTTAAATACACACAAATAATGTCAATACAATTTGTACATACAATTTGTAATAATACACATCAAATCGTATTATCACCATACAAAATAATAATTCAATATTACACGTCCTAACACAATTATAGTTAAGACTAACACATGACTTAATTTAGAAGACATCTCAACTCCGTTTGTCAAGCCCCGCTTCCCAAAATACGGAAATATGAGCACGTAACAGAGGCCCAGCGAATGATGTAAGCATCATCCATAAGCTGTACCAGTCTAACTCAACAATATGAATATAATCGCAATCACACAAGAGTAAATAATCACATAAACGAAGAATGACTTCAATAATCAATGATATAATCCATAAAATAATATCCAACATCTGGGATAAAAACAAACTTCAGGTCAACAAGGCTCGGAAACAAAGTACAATAATAATAGCAATGTTCAAAATGAAATAACATAAATAGATAATCAACGCAGTCTATTCATTGAGCTCTAATCTCTAAAAGTGTTGCTCACCACGTCCTTCGAGTATTATTCCTTGAATACCTGCAAACTCGTGATCTAAAGCAGAAAAATAATGTCCGTTAGACCAAGTCACAGACAGCAAGTAGTGGGAAACAAAGAACAAGAAAAGCATGGTATATCAAGAATAAGGGACTAGATCAAAGTCAAGGTGCAATAACTAGGTTGGTGATAAAGTCAAGGGTCTATAATTAATTATGCAATAATCACTAGTTACAATTAATGACCAATGTCAATGACAATATTCAGGATCAAGCATGCAAGTGTCAATCTAGGGTTACTATTCATTTTTTAAACTTATCTAATGCACGTAATAATATGTCCCATACCACAGGTTCGGTGCATACAAACAGTGATCATTTAGACTGTGATGGTGAACTCTATAGATCGTGTACTAGGCACAATAACAATAATTTACAATCAATAAATAACAATCGATACTCCACCTTCCATAACAATAATCAATGTAAACAATAAGGGACCTTTACCAAGTAAAGTCTCCGATTGTTCACTACCAAGTTAACCCTTAATACCCCGGCTTTTTAATGTTTTATTACATCCTAATGTGAGCATGAAAGAAGGTTTCATGGTTGTGTAATGCAAGGTGTAGCTAATTCTACCCATTACATTCAAAGCATAAGTGTTTATACCAAATCAATAATACAAAACATACGTTCTAGACATCAAGAAGTTGTTGTACAAAAATAGGTGTTCCCGTTGCTACAGGGAAGAAAATCCGGATTCGTCAGAGGTTATAGAAACTAGACTCTCTGCCGGTTCTAACGCACATATACACGGCATATCTAAATCATAGAAACTAGACGAAAAATGTAATTATTTACAGATTTGATGTTTAGGCAGCAGGTTAAAGGTCATGTTCACATATATATATCGGGTCTGGAAATTTATCAATTAATTTCACAAAAATTAGGGTGACTCCTAGTCATTTCTAGTCTCAACAAAATTAATTTCAAATTTTAATTCTCCTGTTAACATTTTCTTTTAATTAACAATTCATTTTGATACATATATAACGGCGAATCTGGAAACCTAGACCTAGCAGCATTAAAAATCTGATATCCTGCACATTATAACTTGAAATTCAGATCCATCGAATGTTCTGAAAAGTAGACTCATAGAGCTACAATTGTTGTTTTCAAGGTTCAATTAAATTCCTACAGCAATTGGTTCAAAAGTGTAAAGCAATATGAGACAGACAGCAGGCCAGCAAATAGATTAATATGAATTGACAATAATTGAACACGCAAGCATCAAGTATGTGATTTCGTGGAAATTAATCAACAGTAAATTCCAATTAATTATCAGCATGAAATTTTAACATTTATGAGGCATTTCATCATAATCAATCGAAACATTCAAATCATCAATGAACCCTATAACATGGTTCAAATTTGTATTCATATATTACGTGCATATGCAATTGTATAATACGGCATTGGTTTGAGTCAAAGATAACGACACGAAAAGAGAATTATTACTTGGTTTCGCCGATGAATCCATGATAACCTCTTGAACAAATATAAAGCAAAGATTTATACGATGATTGGATTATGAACTACTTGCGAGGATCAATGGAATTCTTGAATGCGAATAATAAAGGGTTTCAAGAAGACTTGCCTTATACCGACAATTAATCCGAATGAGATAATAACGGGATTAGGATCCCGACGGCATAACACGTGCACGCAACGTAAACAACAACACGTGCAACACACAGCAGATAACAAGAACACCACACAACAATGAAAAGAGAAAGAAATACACTGCAAAACAACAAATGCAATAAGAAACGTAACAACAAGATTAAGAACAGTAGCATAGCAAGCGATGGCTGAGGCTTAGTGGCGTCGAAGAGCAACGAGGCGGCGCTCGGTGCTGCAGTGGTGAAGCCGGGCTGGAATGAGGTAGGGGAGAGGCATGTGGTGGTGGCAAGGGGTTGCTGATGACGTTCGGTGGCGCTACGACAAAGAGGTGATCGGAAGCTTCAATGGGTTTCGAAGGTGAGATGATGGAAATGGTAGACGGGGTTGTTGTCGGTGGCTCAAGGAGGCACTCGTGGTTGGCGACGAGGGGAGGTTGAAGGTGGTAGCGACGGCGGGGGAGAGACGGGGATGATGAAGATGGTGTCAATTGGTGGTTCTCACTGTGATGTAATTGCGGCTTCGGGGGTTTGCGGTGGCTCTGGCAAGCAAGGAAGAGGAGAGGTGAAGAGACAGCAGGATAGGGAGAGATTAGGAGAGGGATTAATGAGGGGTAATTAGATTATTAGGGTGAATTAAGCTTAATCAATTAGAGTTTTTGTTTGGTGAGCGGGAGAGGAAAAGAAGAGATTAAGAAAGAGCGTGTGAGAAGAATCAGTATATATGGGGGGTGCAGTTAGCAGATATGGGGATCATGAGGAGGTAATCTGAGGATTGGTTGTTAGTGGGAATTAGGGTATGTGGGTTTGGGTTTAGGATCTAGTAAGAGATGGGTTTGGGTTTGGGTTTGGGTTAGGATCCAGTAAGAGATGGGTTTGTGTTTGGGATCCAAATAGAGATTTAAATAAGTTTATTAATGGGCTAATTTGGATACACAAGACACCAAGATAAAATGAGAGTAGAGTGCACAGAAACAACCTAAAGGTTTAGCATGAGAAGTAAAAAAATTAGATTGAAGAATTACAATTGGTTGCAGATGAACAAAAATTCATAATAAAATAAATACAAGGATCAAATTACATGAATGAGAACGGAAAAGAGTAACAGAAGGAAATTCGAAAAAAATTTGGAAACGGGGGTTACAAATCCTACCCAACTTACAAGAAGAATTTCATCCTCGAAATTCCTTCAAGCGGGTCGTCGGGTAACCCTAAGAGAAAAGAAAAGAAACTACTCGAACAGATGAGGGAACTTCTTCTGAATCTCCTCCTCAAGTTCCCAAGTCGACTCACCGGGCGAGTGAGGACTCCATGAGTCCCGAACAAGCTTGATGACTTTATTCTTCAGAACTTTCAGATGCCTGTCCAAGTTGGAGATTGGTTGGACCTCGCATGATAAGTCTGGTCTCACGGACAATTCTGAGTAGTCAAAGACATGACTGTCATCCCTGATGTACTTCATGAGCTGAAAGGTGTGGAATACATCATGGACTCCAGCCAAAGTCGGTGGCAGTGCGAGCTTGTAGGCTACCTTGCCCACTCGTTCCACGATGTCGAATGGACCGATAAATCGGGGACTCAGCTTGCCCCCGCCATCGAAGCGGATAACACCCTTCCATGGCAAAAATTTCAGGAAAACATGATTGCCTGCCTCAAACTCCAGAGGCCTTCGATGACAATCAACCTACTTCCTCTGTCTGTCCTGAGCTGCCTGCAAGTGCTTCCTGATCTAAGCCACTGCATCAACAGTCTTCGTGATCAACTCAGGCCTAAAGAGTTTCCTCTCGCCAATGTCATCCCAACAAACTGGCGATCAACATTTGCGACCATAGAGCGCCTCGTACGGAGCTGCCTTGATGCTCGCTTGATAGCTGTTATTGTACGAGAAATCAACCAGGTACAGATGAGCTTCCCAAGAACCACCAAACTGAAGAACACAAGGCCTCAACATGTCCTCCAGTGTTTGGATCTTTCTCTCGAACTGCTCGTCTGTCTGTGGGTGGAAAGCTGTGCAATAGCTCAACTTAGTGGCCAGACTTTGCTGAAGACTCTACCAAAACTGAAACCTGAACCTCGTATCTCTGTCCGATATGATGCTAACATGAACTCCATGCAGTCTCACAACCTCCTGAATATACTTCTCAGCCAAGTTCTCTGTAGACTGACCCACCATGAATGGAATGAAATGGGCACTCTTCGTCAACTGGTCTACTATCACCCAGATAGCATTGTGACCCTTGGGACTTCTTGGCAATGCCGTCACAAAATACATAGTGATGTTCTCCCATTTCCACTTCGAGACTGGAAGAGGTTGCAAAAGTCCTGCGGTCCTCTGATATTCCGCTTTCACATGTTGACAGATCAAACATTGGGACACAAATCTTGCCACTGCTCTTTTCATACCATGCCACCAAAAATGGTGCTTCAAATCCCTATACATCTTAGTGCCTCTCGGATGAATAGATTCTGCGAGTGGTGAGCTTCTGCGAGTAGATTCTGCCTAACTTCTCCTCTTGGTACACAGAGTCTAGCACCAAAACGAAGCGATCCATCGACGTGAATCACCAAGTCAGTTCTCAAGCCTGCTTCCACTACGCTTCGGAATTTTTGCAACTACTAATCACTTGCCTGGGCTTCCTTAATCTGCTCTACCAGTGAAGACTGTAATTGCAACATCATGCACTGCTGTGCAGAACTCGGAAGTATCACATCCAATTCCAATCGCCTCATATCCTCTAAAATCTCCTTCTGCTTGGTAAGTATCATAGCAGCACATCTCCTGCTCAAAGCATCGAGTACCAGGTTCACCTTGCCAGGATGGTACTGCAAGTTGATGTCATAGTCTGCCATCAATTCTAACCACCTTCTTTGTGTCATGTTCAGTTCCATTTGCGTGAACACATACTTGAGACTCATGTGGTCGGTGAAGATCTCGATTCCATCCCCAAGCAGATAATGCATCCATAGTTTCAAGGCAAAGATCACTGCTGCCAGTTCCAGGTCATGCATAGGTTAGATCTTCTCATGCGGCCTCAACTGCCTAGATGCATAAGCAACAGCTCTACCTCGCAGCATTAGTACAGCGCTCAAACCTCTACCCGAAGCATCACAATGAACCACAAAGCCTCCTGAACTGTCAGGTATAGTCAACACATGTGCTAACATCAACCGACTCTTCAATTCTACGAAGGCTTCATCACAAGTTCCATCCCAGACGAACTTCTGCTCCTTCCTCATCAAATTAGTCAGGGGTCCAGCAATATTTGAGAAATCATGAACAAACTTCTGGTAATACCCTGCCAATTAGAGGTAACTCCGCACTTCTGAAGCTGACATTGGCACTGGCCAATCCTTGACTGAAAAAATCTTCGACGGGTCAACAGAAACACCAAGGCCAGAGATAACATGGCCCAGGAATGCAACCCGGTCAAGCCAAAATTCACACTTGCTCAGCTTCCCATAAAGTCGATTCTCCCTTAAGGTCTGCAAGACAACCCTCAAATGCTCAGCATGGTCCTCACGGTTCTGAGAATACCCCAAGATATCGTTGATGAACACCACAACGAACTTCTCCAAGAACGGTGAGAATACCATGTTCATCAAACTCATGAACACGGCTGGTGCAAATGGCAACTCAAAATGGCATTACTTAGGACTCGTAATCTCCATATCTTGTGCGGAACGCCATCTTTTGAATATCCTAGGCCTTTACTCTAACCGGATGATAGCAAGAACAAAGATCCAACTTCGAGAAAATAGAAGCACCACCAAGTTGATCGAAAAGGTCGTCGATCCTCCGCAGAGGGTATCGGTTCTTCACAGTGACACTGTTCAGCTCTCGATAGTCAATACAGAGCCTATGAATTTCATCCTTCTTGTTGAAGAACAACACCGGGGCTCCCCAAGGCAAAACACTTGGTCTGATGAAGCCCCTGTCCATCATCTCCTGGACTTGCACCTTTACTTCTACTAAATCAACTAGTGCCATCTGATATGGACTCTTGGAGATTTGTGTTGTACCCAGCTGAACATCGATACTAATTCCAAATCTCGGTCTGGTGGTAATCTGGGAAATTCCTCAGGAAAGGAATCGAGGAAGTCCCATACAACCAAGGGTGAAACATCTCCAACAGTGCACAACAACTCAAGTGTAGCAGCTTTCGGGTTCATCGAGTTCTTGACACATCCAAGCGGCGTGTCACTCGCACGAAACTCGAACTCTTAGTGCTCTGGCAGCATGAAAGTCACCTTCTTCCCTCGGCAGTCAATCACGGTATGAGTAACACCTAGCCAGTCCATCCCCAGAATGACATCAAAGCCAAAATTGGGGATTACAATAAGATCAGCCTTGAAGCCCACGCCACTTATCAGCAAAGGGCTTTGCTTGCACACCCTGGAATAGACAATGACACCTCCACCTGTGGTGATGTCCCAAGCTGCGGGCATGGCGTCACTTGCCATACGATGCTGATCAACGAAGCGGGAAGAAACAAATGAGTGGGTAGCACCGGAGTCAAACAGAACATGAGTAGGAAGAGAGAAAACTTAGATGACACCTAAGAATGATCAAAGAATGTGAATGAGGTGCAAGCAAGATATATGCAAGAATAATAGTACCAAAAAGAAAGGTATGAACATGCAGAAATTGAATAAAGAAAAAAAAAATAGAGAAATAATATAACTACTGAAATATACCTGCAACCACTCCAATAGCTGTCTCAGCTTCCTCTGCAGTCAGGTTATATGCCTGACCACTGCCTCCAGTCTGCCCTCCCTTGCCCTCCCTTCTGGGCCCACTCTCCTCTGATCAAAGGCTAGCTTCTGCGGTGAAAGAGGCGGTCTGCCCTGATATCGAGCCAGTGCTCCCTGCTGAGTTGCGCCTCCAATCGGCGTAGGAGCTCTGTTCCTGGGACAGTCATGAACCATGTGATCACTGCTCCCATACAATAGGCACATCGGATTGGCTAATCTGCAGTCCTGCCCCGACTGTCCAACCTTATGATAGTAGTCACAAGTTTCAATGGTCATCGAGGCAACAGGCATATATGGCCGCACCCTCGCGGGAGGGGTCAGAGCTGGCCTCCAAATGGGCCCTCCAGTAGGCCGAGCTGTAATAGGGTGTTGCATTGCCTACTGAGTAACACCCAACCTCCTGAGAGTCTGCTCCTGGATCCTAGCCGAATCCAGAACATCAGCATAGGTGCGATGTCGATGGGGAACCAAACAGTCTTGGATTTGGAAGTTCAAGCCCATTAGGAACCTACGAGCTCTGTCTTCGTTAGTGGCCACCATGGCAGCAACGAAATGGCTAACCGAGTAAACTTCGCAGCATACTCATCCATGAAACGATTCCCCTGAGTTAAGGAAATAAACTGTCGTTCCATCTCAACCTTGGTAACACTGGGGAAGAACTTCGCCATGAAACTGTTAGTGAAAATGGCCCAAATGATGGGTCTCTCAAGCCTCTTTGTCTCGGCCCTCCACCAGATATGGGCGAGGTCTACTAGCTGGATGCTTATCACATCCACACGATCCACATCGGAGATCAGAGCTGCAATCAACAACTGATCCGTCCGGATAAGCCATCGCTCAACCTCCAGCAGCTTCTCCATACCTGAAAACTTATCCGGGTGCAGCAGCATAAATTCTGCCACTTTGCAGGGCCTTGGTTGCAGTAGCCCTGGTGCAGGCCCAGCGGCAGTTCGGTTGCCCGCCTACAATGTAGCCCTCATCAACTCGTTGTGCTCTTGTTGAAGGGACATCAGTAGTTTCATCGTCTGGAGGATAGCAGCATTATCCGGCTGCTCATCCCTCAGTCGAGAAGTGAAAGAACCTCCACGAGCCATGACCAGCAAAACCATCACATTGGTGACTACCCAGATATACGTTGGTTATTACATGTTCATGCGATCAATGTGGTACGCATATTACTGAGTTAACTTGGCTAGAGCCAACCTGACTAATATGTTAGCCAAACATGACTAACACATTGGCCAAACCTGGCTCTGATACCACTAAAAATCTGTCACACCTTGCTTCCAAAAATATGGGAATACGAACACATAACAAAGGCCCAGCGAATGATGTAAGAATCATCCATAAGCTGTACCAGTCAACTCAACAATATGAATATAATCACAACCACACAAGAGTAAATAATCACATAAACGAAGAATGACTTCAATAATTAATGAAATAATCCATAACATAATATCCAACATCTGGGAGAAAAAAAAACTTCGGGTCAACAAGGCCCGGAAACAAAGTACAATAATAATAGCAATGTTCAAAATGAAATAGCATAAATAGATAATCAATGCAGTATATTCCTTGAGCTCCAATCTCTAAAAGTGTTGCTTACCAAGTTCTTCGGGTATTATTACTCGAGTACCTGCAAACTCGTGATCTAAAGTAGAAAAATAATGTCCGTTAGAGCAAGTCACGGACAACAAGTAGTGGGAAACAAAGAATAAGAAAAGCATGGTATATCAACAATAAGGGACTAGATCAAAGTCAAGGTGCAATAACAAGGTTGGTGATAAAGTCAATGGTCTATAATTAATTATGCAATAATCAATAGTTACAATTAATGATCAATGTCGATGACAATATTTTGGATCAAGCATGCAAGTGTCAATCTAGGTTTACTATTCATTTTATTAACTTATGTAATGCACGTAATACTGTGTCCCATACCACAGGTTCGGTGCATACAAACAGTGATCTTTTAGACTGTGATGGTGAACCCTTCAGATAGTGTACTCGGCACAATAACAATAATTTATAATCAATAACTAATAATCGATACTCCACCTTCCATAACAATAATCAATGTAAACAATAAGAGAGCCTTACTGAGTACAGTCTCCGATTGTTCACTACCAAGTCAACCCTTAATACCCTAGCTTGTTAATGTTTTATTACATCCTAATGTGAGCATGTAAGAAGGTTCCAAAGTTGTGTAATGCAAGGCGTAGCTAATTCTACTCATTAAATGCAAAGCAAAAGTGTTTATACCAAATCAATAAAACAAAGCATACGTTCTGGACAGCAAGACGCTGCTATACTAAAACATGTGTTCCCGTTGCTACAGGGCAGAAATCCGGATCCGTCAGAGGTTCTAGAAACTATACTCTCTGCCGGTTCCAATGCATATGTACACGGCATGCCAAAATCACAGAAACTAGATGAAAAATCTTATTCTTTACTGATTTTATGTTCAAGCAGAAGGTTAAAGGTCATGATCATATATATATATATATATATATATATATATATATATATATATATATATCGGGTCTGAAAATTTATAAACTAATTTCACAAAAATTCAGGGTGACCCCTTAGTCATGTCTAGTCTCAAAACAATTAATTTCAAATATTAATTATTCTGTTAACATTTTCATTTAATTAATAATTCATGTTGATACATATATAACGACGAATTTGGAAACCTAGACCTAACAACATTAAAAATCTGATATCCTGCACATTAGAACTCGGAATTTAGATCCGTCGAATTTTCTGAAAAGTAGACTCACCAAGCTACAATTGTTGTTTACAAGGTTCAATTAATTTCCTACAGAAACTGGTTCAAAAGTGTAATACAATATGAGACAGACATAAGGTTAGCAAATAGATTAATATGAATTGACAATAATTGAACACGCAAGCATGTGATTTCATGGCAATTAATCAGTAGTAAATTTAACTTAATTATCAACATAAAATTTTAACATTTACGAGGCATTTCATGCCAACTAATTCACGAAAATCAAATTCAATCGAAACATTCAAATCATCAATGAAACCTATAACATGGTTCTAATTTGTATTCATATATTACGTGCATATGCAATTGTATGATAGGGCATGCGTTTGAGTCAAAGATAACGATGCGAAAATAAAATTATCACTTAGTTTCGCCGATAAATTCGTGATAACCTCTTGAACAAATATCGAGCAAAGATTTATACAATGATTGGATTATGAACTACTTGCGGGGATCAACGAAATTATTGAACACGAATAATAAAGGGGTTCTAGAAGACTTGCCTTATACTGACGATAAACTGAATGAAACAATAACTAGATTAGGATCCCGATGGTGTAACACGTGCATGCAACGTAAACAACAACACGTGCAACACATAGCGGACAACAAGAACACCACACAGCAACGGCAAGAGCAAGAACAGCACTGCAAAACAGCAAACACAGTAAGAACAGTAACAACAAGATCAAGAACAGCAACACAACAAGCAATGGCCGGGGCTCAGTGGCATCGAAGAGCAGTGAGGCAGCGCTCGGTGCTGCAGTGGTGAAGCCGGGCTAGAATGAGGCAGGGGAGAGGCCTGCGGTGGTGGCAAAGGATTGCCAATGACATTCGGTGGTGCTACGGCGAAGAGGTGATCAGAAGCTTCAATTGTTTTCGAAGGTGCGATGATGGCGATGGTAGACAGCGTTGTTGTCGGTGGCTCACGGAGGCACTCGGGGCTGGCGATGAGGGGAGGTTGAAGGTGGCAGCGATGGTGGGGGAGCATCGCGGTGGTTGTGGCAGCTGCAAGGGAGCGACGGGGATGATGAGGATGGTGGCGACTGGTGGTTCAAGCGGTGATGTAATGGCGGCTTCGGGGGTTTGCGGTGGCTCTGGCAGCAGGGCAGGGGAGAGGTGAAGAAACGGCGGGAGAGAGAGAGATTAGGAGAGGGATTAATGTGGGGTAATTGGATGATTAGGGTTAATTAAGCTTAATCAATTAGAGTTTGGGTTTTTGGAGAGAGAGAGAGGAAAAGAAGAGAATAAGAAAGAGCGTGAGAGAAGAATCAGGAGATACGCGGGGGGGGGGGGGGGGGGGTGCGATTAGCAGATATGGGGATTATGGGGAGTTAATCTGGGGATTGGTTGTTAGTGGGAATTAGGGTATGTGGGTTTGGGTTTAAGATCCAGTAAGAGATGGGTTTGGGTTTGGTTTAGGATTCAATAAGGGATGGGTTTGGATTTTGGGATCCAAATAGACAATTAAATAAGTTTATTAATGGGCTAACTTGGATACATAAGACACCAGGATAAAATGAAAGTAGAGTGCATAGAAACAATCTCAGGGTTCAGCATGAGAAGTGAGAAAAACAGTTTGAAGAATTACAATTGGTTGCATATGAACAAAAATCCATAATAAAATAAATACAAGGATCAAATTACAAGAATGAGAATGGAAAAGTGTCACAGAAGAAAATCCAAATTTTTTTTGGAAACAGGGGTTACACCGGTTCTACAATCGCACCTTCTTTGAGTTCAAAACCTATCAAATAATAATATGTTTCAATACTTACTTAAAATTGAGAAAATTCCATTAATACGTGCAACTCTTAATTGTGCACGGATTAAAAATATAAAACTGATCTATACTATTTTGCGTACTTACGAGTATATATTGTAGCGCCCCGAATTTCCAATAATAAAAATTAGAAATAAGGGGCACAATTTCCAGAATCAACTTTAGTGTAATCCAAACCCAGCATCAAATACCTGGAAAATAAAACTTTTTATTACATCAGTTCTTTCTTACATTTTCAAAGAAAAAAATTAAATACATTTATTACAACACAACCCAACACTTAAACTTTAATCATCTCAAATCCAAGTTTTCACTTCACTAGGCAACTCACTTGCAATCCTTGAAAATAAACTGAAGAGTGGGCACGACAGTTGAAGGCAACTGATGCAATACTATAGTAATAGCAACCTTCCAAAGTCTCACAATCACAAACTTGCCACATAACATGAAATGAAATAACGATGAAAGATTCAATAAACAATAAGTGAAACTATACTAAGTGTGTGTCAAAAAAAAAAACAAAAGAGAAATGCAATAAAACAATGTTCAAGAAAACACAATGCACACGATGATTTTTAATGTATATTTGTCGGATTCTATGCATCCCATTCTACATAGGTCCGGTGCAAGCCCTTATCGTTTTCCGCTTTAGAGGGTTCAACCATTCTTTATGCAACCTACTACCATGACTACTACGAGATTTAGACATTTTGCAACTATTGGCTCTTGCCCCTGGAATACTGGAGACCAATCCCACTCCGTGGATCATTTTGTGGCATATTTCATCCATCGTTCTGGAATACTGGGGACTGTCCAACCCGCAGGTCATTCTGTGTAACACTCCGAATTCCAAATTAGATTGAATTCGAAGTTCCACAGGATCTTTACACTTCTCTTTGTACAATTTTATAAGGAAATTAAAACATTATTTACAACAATGATTACATCAATGCAACGAAAATAAAAATTACAACATTATACATGGATTAAATAACAACTTGAACATTTCTTTAAGCAGCATTCATTCTTTAGTCTTGTCAATCACTTTACCCTGCATAGAAACTGTGAGTACGTCAGTTGCATACAACTGAAGCTAGGATATAATACATCAATTTCTCTTATTTAGAAAGCACACACTTGTCACAAACAAAGCTGAGGGGAACTATCCTATTGATGTCGTGTGTGAATGTGCACTTAGTCCTTAATGCAGTTATTACAATTAAATGACACTAATACGCAATTGTTCAGATTCTATGCATCCCATACTACATAGGTCCGGGGCCAAGCCCTTAATCGTTCTTCATCTTGCAGAGTTGGATCCCTCGCAATGACTTAAACTACTACGGTAACTACGGTAAGTATCCTAGATGTTCTATGAGCTACAAGCTCATGTCTAGACAGCCTGGAGGAGAATCCCACGTAATGACATGACGCATCATGTAGACAACATATGGACAATTCAACCTCCATCATGGGACTATGGAACAACCCGTAGTCACCAAACATCCCACAAGCGTCGCCACAGTCTCGAAAATTTCGGAGATGTGTTCACATAATGACATGACGCTTCATGTAGACAACCTGTGAAACACTCTCACACCGTAGACCCGAGGCCCTCATACTTATGTTTTTGTCTTACTTTAATCATATCTTCACTATTGTGTTGTCCTTAGTTATTTGAATCACGAATAAAAATCAACACCCTAGAGTTAGCACTTCCTCTATACCGGTCTTAACCATCAATCAACAATAATGAGCCAAAACTTGGTCTTTCATTTCAATATTTTATCTCAAAAGAATTTATTCAATGCCGGTATAAGGATTTAGCTACACACTAGTCTTTAATCTCATTTCATGTTCATAAAATTCAGTATTCACACTCACAAATTTTCTCATAACTCATCCTGATCTTCCATTTCATTTTCATGTACAAATTTCATGTATAATGCGACAAATTAATTTTTTAAACTTACCACATTCATAATTTAACTTCACATAATTTCTTTTATTTTCATAATATCAATCTTTCACTTATTAAGCCAAGAAAATCACATTTATCTAACTTAAATTTTCCAAGAAACGAATCTCATTTAAAATCTCTACTCAAACTTTCTTTTAAAAGAAAAATATTTATTTTCTTTATTTAATCAATATTTCATTCTAATAATTTGTATTAAGTTCTTTTCCAAAATAGCCTTTAATTCTCATTGTATTAGGTCAAAAAATGATAGAATTAATTTTCATGAAGTCTAGGCATTTTTAGAATATTTCAAATATGTTTTTCTCATTTTTTTAAAAACATTAACAACCCATAGAAAAGACAAAAATATAAAAAATAATCAAAAACTAAAAGTTTTGGCCAGAGGCCGATTTCGAACCCACGCACAGGGGCTCCGCAGGTGAACAGTAACGTCACCAAACCGCACCCAAAGACCAGAATGACCACAATGGCTAGCTGTCTAACTGGAGACTTAAAATATTCTTGAGTTTTGGGTTCGGGTTTTGAATAAAAATCACATTTTTGAAAAACAAAGTCTGACTGTACTAGTTCGGGTTTTGAATAACAACTCCACCGAGCTACAGTAACAGTTTTAAAGCGCACCCACTGACCAGTAGGTCTAGGTGACTAACCCATAAGGAAAATTTATTAAAACGTTTTTGTGTCTGACTGTACTGTTCCTAGCTCTTTTTAGAAAAAAAGTCGATTTTTCTCATTCAAATTGTTCTCATAAAATATAGATCTTTCCCTGATTATGCTTTCATGGAAAAACAGTAGCTTGTACTTTCATAAATTGTATAAAAACTCATTTTTATACATAAAAGACTATTTTTCCCTTAGTTTATTTAAACAATGGGTCATGACTTCATTTTTCGACATAGAAGCAACTCTTTCTAAACGAATTCCTTTATCTACAAATTCTTCCTCATTCATAATGAGTTCATGCAAGTTTTTCTCTTTTTCATCCTTTACCAAAATTAAACTTTTTAAATTAGTCCTATTTCACAAACTAACCATTTTCTTATGTTTCAACAGACAATAAAGATGATAAATCTAGTGACTACAACACCACTTGCATATGGAAATTAAAACACACTTATTTTTCCACAGTTCAATCTATCTCACATTCCATGAATACTAATTTACATTCTGTAGTTTATCCATAAGCATGTTTCCCACATATTGTATTCTACAATTCATGCATAAGCAAGTTTTCATAAAATCATAATTTATTCATTTTAGCATGCAAATATACTACCAAGCCATCATAACACATCCTCATTTACACATTCTAATTTATTTTACTAACTTTTCATGTAGGTCAATCAGTTTTCTTTTCTCCTTAATCTCTTTAAACAATGTATGGCAATCTTTCCTACTCATTCTAACATAATCACAATTTCAATCCCTAGCATGGTATCTAAAGTAGAAGCTTGAGAAATCACCCACCTTTTTGAAGAAAAACAATTTGAAAGCTCCTAGAAATCTCATTGAACACACGAACGGTTCACTTCTCCTTCTAGATTATGCCACCAAAAGTGCCTTCTTTTCCTTGCTTGATGGAACTAGAGCACCTTCTCCTTGCTCCTCTTGATGATAGGCTGGCCTCCAATGTGAAAGGGAACACACACAACTCTCTCAATATTTTTCTCACAATTGCTCTCAATCTTTTTCTCACAACTAATTTCTTTTTGTTTCTTTTTCTCTTGTAAGTTTTCTAGTGCTTTACATGAAGAACGTGAGGGGGTATTTATACTTTTTTCAAAGCAAAATGAAGGGCTAAGATTGATCTAGATGGGTGTAGATTAGGGACTAGGATGTATTAGGGAGTTAGAATAACTACCCATGAACACAAAACTACCTCTCCACTACTCCATCTCTCCCACTTCTCCCTCGCACCATCCGGCCTACCTTCTCCATGCACAAGGCACGTACAAGTGCAATGCACGTGTCACAGAATGCACCCCTAGTTACTAGTTGTACATGTTAATTAGTTAATTTGTTACAAAAGCAAGTCTACCCTACAAGTCGTGTTATTTAAATGAGAATAAACTAGTGAGCTCAATTTAGTGGGCTAAAACTCTATGGGCTTCTAATTTAATTAATTAATTTAATTAGTGTTGGCTAGAGTTTAGACAATTAGGCCTGTAGTTTAAATAGGCTTTTTAAATTAAAAAGAGAAGAATTAAAATACTTGTTCATGATAAAAAAAAGAATTTTTAAGCGAAAAATGTACATAAATTTGCACGTGCAAAACTTCCTTATTTGATCGTATTAAAAAGAAGTTTTCGCAACTCAATCATGTATGATGGCCGAACCTAAACCTGTGCTCGAGAGATAGCTGCACGTGGAATCACACAAACTCTTATTTAATTATGATTGAAAATTCAGGATGTTACAACACTCCCTCAGAATAGTTCCGTCCCCGGAACTAAGCTTAAAGAGTGAGAAAACAAACCACCCCAAGAAAAAAAAGGAAAAAGAAAAATACAAATCAAACAAAGAGCTCAGGATGATCCTTCAACATCCTCTCCTCGGATTCTCAAGTAGCCTCTTCAACCAACTGGTTTTTCCAGACTACTTTGACCATCGGTATCGTCATGTTCCTCAAGACTTTCTCCCGAGGTCTACAATCTCAACCAGTATCTCATTGTAACTCAAATCTAGTTGCAAACCCTCCAGCATTTCGGGCAAATGGTGACTTAGATCTGGATTGTAACTTCTCACCATAGACTCATGAAAGACATTGTGCACCTGAGATAACTCTTCCGATAACTCCAACCGGTAAGCAGTTTTCCCAATCCTTTTCAATATCTTGTACGGGCTTATGAACCTCGGGGCTAACTTCCCACCTCTGCCAAAACGAATCACACATTTACTAGGTGATACCTTCAGAAAGACAAAGTTACCAACCTCGAACTTAAGGTCCCTCATCCGGTTGTCTGCATGACTCTTCTGCCAACTCTGAGCATCCGCCAACCTCTTCCTGTTAAAAACGATATTTTCAGAGGTCTGCTGCACGATCTTAGGCCCAAACATCTGCCGCTCCCCAACCTCAAACCAGCAAACAGGTGTTCTGCACTTCCTGCCATACAGAGCTTCATACGGCGCCATTTCGATATTAGTCTGAAAACTGTCGTTGTAAGCAAACTCTACTAGAGCTAGATGCCTTTCTCAACTGCCTCCAAAATCTAGAACACAACACCAAAGCATATCCTCAAAAACTCGGCTGACTCTCTCATTCTATCCATCAGTCTGAGGATGGAAGGCAGTGCTGATATCCGTCTTAGTACCCAAAGCTGCCTGAAGACTCCTCCAGAAATGCAAAGTAAACCGCGCATCTCGATCAGACAAAATGGTCAACGGAACACCATGAAGCCTGACGATCTCTCCAACATACAACTCAGCCAACATGTCCATAGACGAAGTGAGTTTCATAGCCAAGAAGTGAGCTGATTTGGTTAGTCGATCGACTATGACCCAAATTGCATCATTACCCTTCGAACTCTTCGGAAAACCCGTGATGAAATTCATGCTGATGTTATCCCACGTCCACTCCGAAATAGGTAATGATTGCAATAAACCTCCGGGCGTCTGATTCTCGGCTTTCACCTGTTAACAGATATCACACTTCGGCACAAATTTAGCCACATCCGGCTTCAAACCTGACCACCAGAAATGTTGTTTGATGTCCTTATACATGTTGGTACTCCCAGGATATACAGACATAAGAATAGCATGTGCCTACTGATGATTACTCTCCCTCAATTCTTGTCACGCCCCGCTTCCCAAAAGAATACGGAATACTGATACGTAACAAAAGCCTAGCGAATGATTTTCATCATCCATAAGCTGTTTAGGAATCTTTACAACATATCACAATATAATCAGAGTCGGAAGCCAAAAAAGTCAACCACATGCACATATGAACCAAATACCAACAAGAATACTTGAAATAAAATATATTAATCTCAAATAGTCATGATCTGAATAAAACAATTATCCTGGGTAACATTGCCCAATTACAAGAATAAATCCAAAAACATAAATACAATTATTGTTCAAGCAACTACAAGGAATATTAATAACAAGATCCAGCACTAATACTTCATATCCCCGATACCATCTGGAACCTGTTCTCCAAAATCTGTAATTCAACAAATGTAAGAAAAAGGGAAAAAGAAAAACAAGTACCCGTCAATTGCAAGTTACAAGTCACTTATAATGTAGGATACAAGTACATGGGGAAAACTAAACAAATCTAATTAATAACTGAAACAGATCTAGCATGGTATACTAACATGTGTCAAGTGTCAAATGTCAAATAGTATGCAAACAGATATACAGATAATGTCAAATAACAGTGTCAAGTGAAAATATCAGACAGATAACAGGTAATCAGATAATCAGATAACAGATAGCCAAATACATATAACAGATTCAGATTCAGGTTTCAGATACAGATACAGATTTTTATAAGTCTTGTATTAATCACTAACAAGGTAGCACTTCATGTGCCATCCTTTTAACACATGGTTGCTACATTCAAATCAATTACGTTTGTAGATTTCGTAGGGGATCAAATAGGGCCGTGTACTCAGGGTTCAGGCAGATATCATATAACAGATCAGACAGATAGAACCTAGTGGTTCTCTTCTTCTCTACACCTTCCTATAAGAAGTAAAGTAAACAGGGTCAGATAACAGATCCAGACAGATAGATAGAACCTAGTGGTTCTCTTTTCCTCTACACCTTCATATAAAAGGTAATGTAGACAGGGTCAAATAACAGATAACAGATAATCATATGGGAAATATGGGCCCCCTTCTAAGTACATATTTCTATGCTTTCCCACTACTAGATCTTTCCCGTAAACCCCGGCTTGATTACTTTTATTATTGTCATCAAAGGCATGAATGTGTTCGGAATAGTGTCAAACTAACATGGTATGATCAGTACTAAGTTTAGGAAAACAAATTAACATTCATAGATGAGATACAGTCACATAAACGAGTAAAACAGTGTATGTTTATATTCAGGACAACATGATAGTACAGTACTAAAACAGTGAATCCCGTCACTACAGAAATGCAAATTTGGATCTGTCAAAGGATCTGAAAAATAGACATCTACAAGAATCTAGAGAATAAAAATAAGTCATATCATGTTTCAGAAAATCACAACTCAAAACTAATTTAAAAACAGAAAACACGTTCAACCAGGAATCAGGAAAACGAATTCAAAGTCAAGACAACAACATCGAAACTCATCAAATAAATCCACAAAAAATCTGGGGTATTTCCCTATATGTCAAGAATCAAAATATAAAGTTTCATAATATTTCAGTAAAATTTGTTCAGTCATCAAAAATAAAAAAAAACATCAAGTAACAGTAGTTTGGCCAATCCGGAGTTCCCAACACTGCTGTACGATAACTGAATTATCTCGCAACCAGTGAATCGAAATCCAAATCCGCCAAATGGAGATGAAAATAGACCAAATATGTAGCTTTCATATTTCACGAACATTTTTCATACAGTAAAAGGGTTCATAGCGAAAATAGGGTTCTTTACAGAACAGCGAGCAAAATACAGCAAGTATAGATTTCATAAACGAGCATGAAACAACACATAAAACTCATCAATAAAATTCACCAAAATTCTGGGTAATCCCTAGCTTAATAAAGAAACACTGACCAAAGTTTCAAATCAAAATAATGTGTATAGCATGGTTCTTGAAAATAGTTTGTTATCAATATTATCGAAAAACAGAATCTGGAAAAGATCAACGCCTCTGTACTAAAATAGCCATAACTCAGTCATACAAAATCAAAATCAAGAAAGGTTAGAGGGGTTTGAAAATAGATAAAATTATCTAAAACTCATGTTTTATACCGAAATCAAGATACTGAATGTAGCATAGTCGAAAACAGCAAACCAAACAGAACAGTACCAAAATACAGATTCTTCCCCTTAAAACAAAATCGACATAGATTCAAGAAAATTGATCTAAACACATCTAAACATGAAATAAAGTCTACCAAGTGTCTAAACATCATGAATTAGGTTTATTAACATGTCCACACCAAATATATCATATCGGTCTCAATCAAGACACAAATTTGCACACAAGTCTCACATACATATTCAAAAATCAAGAATTGGGCGAATCCTAGGTTTATAATGTCCATATGGTGTTATAAGTCATCTATAGCCAAATTATCACAATAGAGACAAAATCCATCAAGAAAAACACAATCAAGAGTTGTCTCTAGACCCAACTACACTATATGTGAACTTTGGAACTTGTATCAAACAAATGAATTGGAGTACAAGTTACTTGCCTGAAAGACGACGAATCCAATGGATAGAAAGAGAATAACGGGAACATATTTCTGGGCACGAACACGACACCATGAACGAACGACCACGAGCAAGATCACAAATCCAAAGAACAATCGATCTCGGACACGATCGAACGACTGAGATCAAGGGATCAAGATATCAAGGCGATTGGATCATATCGTCGATCGGATGGCTACCAATCAAAGAAATCAAAGAACCCCAAGATGACGATAATGCGATCCAACATTCCATAATCAAAGTGATCATCAAGATGATGGATGAGATCACGATCCAATCGAACGGCTCCAAACAAAGATGATCAAACCCTCCATGATCCATATGATCAAGAGATCAACGGCTCGGATCCACTTAATCAAAACTCACATGATCGAGAATCCAACGGCCCAAAATGATCATGATCAAAAAGATCATAACCCATGATGATGATGATCATGATGAAGATCAACGGCCCAAAATCAATCCATCCAAACTCCACACAACGGCAAAGCCAATGGGTTCGGCTATCTGGTTGCATGGCATCGCTGAGGCAACGGCGACGACGATCGGCGCAAGGGCATGAAGGTGGTCGGAGGGAGGCAGGCCAAGAGGGCATCGCGACTTGTTGAGTAGGGTGGAGACGCACGCTGTGTCGCTCGACTAGAGGTGGCTTGCTGGCTTCGAGAGAACTACACAGCGCACAAGGAGAAGGGCGGCAACTGGCTGGTGCACTGCTGTAGGAGGGGCGATGGCCTAGGGGCACGACGGGGATGGCGTGCTGTGGGAGCATTGAGGTCGACGAGAGGAGGGAGTCGCGGTGGCCTGGGATATAGCAAGAAAAGAATAACTAGCATGATACTCAAAAGGAGTCAACAAATGAAGACGAATGAAAGAATCAAAGGAATATGGGTACGGAAAGAACAAAACTATAACCAATAAGGAATCAACAAATGAGAACGACTAAAATAGACAGAAGAAACAAGGAATCAAGGAATCAAATAAGAAGGGATAAAAAAGAAAGGAATAAGACTAGTATCCAGATCAATATTGATTATGATTCATTTATGCATGCATGGTTGGTGAAATGTTAAGCAGATCTCAGTTCGAGCCAAGCTTGTCTAATATATTAGGCAACTAATACATTAGCCAAACCTGGGCTCTGATACCACTAAAAACCCTGTCACACCCTGCTTCCCAAAAGAATACAGAATACGGATACGTAACAAAAGCCCAGCGAATGATTTTCATCATCCATAAGCTGTTCAGGAATCTTTACAACATATCACAATATAATCAGAGTTGGAAGCCAGAAAAGTCAACCACATGCACATATGAACCAAATACCAACAAGAATACTTGAAATAAAATATATTAATCTTAAATAGTCATGATCTGAATAAAACGATTATCCTGGGTCACATTGCCCAATTACAAGAATAAATCCAAAAACATAAATACAATTATTATTCAAGCAACTACAAGGAATATTAATAACAAGGTCCAGCACTAATACTTCATGTCACCGATACCATCTGGAACCTGTTCTCCAAAATCTGCAATTCAACAAATACAGGAAAGAGGGAAAGAGAAAAACAAGTACCTATTAATTGCAAGTTACGGGCTACTTATAATGTAGGATACAAGTACATGGGGAAAACTAAACAAATCTAATTAATAGCAGAAACAGATCTAGCATGGTATATTAACATGTGTCAAGTGTCAAATGTCAAATAGTATACAAACAGATATACAGATAGTGTCAAATAATAGTGTCAAGTGATAATATCAGACAGATAACAGGTAATCAGATAATCAGATAACAAATAGCCAAATACATATAACAAATTCAAATTCAGGTTTCAGATACAGATACAGATTTTTATAAGTCTTGTATTAATCACTAACAAGGTAGCACTTCATGTGCCATCCTTTTAACACATGGTTGCTACATTCAAATCAATTACGTTTGTATATTTCGTAGGGGATCATATAGGGCCGTGTACTCAGGGTTCAGACAGATATCAGATAACAGATCAGACAGATAGAACCTAATGGTTCTCTTCTTCCCTACACCTTCCTATAAGAAGTAATGTAGATAGGGTCAGATAACAGATCCAGACAGACAGATAGAACCTAGTGGTTCTCTTCCCCTCTAACCTTCATATAAAAGGTAATGTAGACAGGGTTAGATAACAGATAACAGATAATCATATGGGAAACACGGGTCCCCTTCTATGTACACATTTCTCTGCTTTTCCACTACTAGATCTTTCCCGTAAACCCTGCCTTGATTACTTTTATTATGGTTATCAAACAAGCATGAATGTATACAGAATAGTGTCAAACTAACATGGTATAATCAGTACTAAGTTCAGGAAAACAAATAAACATGCATAGATGAGATACAGTCACATAAACGAGTAAAATAGTGTATGTTCATATTCAGGACAACATGACAGTACAGTACTAAAACAGTGAATCCCGTCGCTACAGAAAGGAAACTATTCTGTAGCGAAAGTAATTAGGCTGTTTCGATGCAGAATAGTTAGCCCAATTAAACCAAATAAGCCCTAACTTTACGAAAATTTCGATGCTGTTCCCTTAACTTTGAATTCGTTTTACTGATTCTTGGCTGAACGTGTATCTCATCAAATAAATCCACGAAAAATGTGGGGTATTCCCCTATATGTCTAGAATCAAAATATAAATTTTCATAATATTCCAGTAAAATTTGTTCAGTCATCAAAAATAAGAAAACATCAAGTAACAGTAGTTTGGTAAATCTGGAGTTCCCAACACTGTTGTACGAAAACTGAATTATCTCGCAACAAGTGAAACGAAATCCAAATCAGCCAAAGGGAGATGAAAATAGACCAAATATATTAGTTTTCATATTTTATGAACATTTTTCATACAGTAAAAGGGTTCATAGCGAAAATAGGGTTCTTTACAGAACAGCGAGCAAAATACAGCAGGTATAGATTTTATAAACGAGCATGAAACAGCACATAAAACTCATCAATAAAATTCACCAAAATTCTGGGAAATCCCTAGCATAATAAAGAAACACCGACTAAAGTTTCAAATCAAAATAATGTGTATAGCATGGTTCTTGAAAATAGTTTGTTATCAAAATTACTGAAAAACATAATCTGAAAAAGATCGACACCTCTGTACTAAAATAGCCATAACTCAGTCATACGAAATCGAAATCAAGCAAGGTCAGAGGGGTTTGAAAATAGACAAAGTTATCTAAAACTCATGTTTTATACCGAAATCAAGATACTGAATGTAGCATAGTCGAAAACAGCAAACCAAACAGAACAGTGCCAAAATACATATTCTTCCCCTTAAAACAAAATCGACATAGATTCAAGAAAATTGATCCAAACACATCTAAACTTGAAATAAAGTCTACCAAGTGTCTAAACATCATGAATTAGGGTTATTAACATGTCCACACCAAATATATCATATGGGTCTCAATCAAAACACAAATTTGCACACAAGTCTCACATACATATTCAAAAATCAAGAATTGGGCGAATCCTAGGTTTATAATGTCCATATGGTGTTATGAGTCATCTATGGCCAAATTATCACAATAGAGACAAAACCCATCAAGAAAAACACAATCAAGAGTTGTCTCTAGACCCAACTACACTATAGGTGAACTTTGGGACTTGTATCAAACAAATGAATTGAAGTACAAGTTACTTGCCTGAAAGACGACGAATCCAATGGAGAGAAAGAGAATAATGGGAACATATTCCCGGGCACAAACACGACACCATGAACGAACGACCACGAGCAAGATCACAAATCCAAAGAACAATCGATCACGGACCCGATCAGACGACTGAGATCAAGGGATCAAGATATCAAGGCGATCGGATCAGATCGACGATCGGACGACCACCAATCAAAGAAATCAAAGAACCCCAAGATGATGATAATGCGATCCAACGGTCCATAATCAAAGTGATCATCAACATGATGGATGAGATCACGATCCAATCGAACGGCTCCAAACAAAGATGATCAAACCCTCCATGATCCATATGATCAAGAGATCAACGGTTCGGATCCATTTGATCAAAACTCACGTGATCAAGAATCCAACGGACAGCTCACAATCAAAGAGATCAAAACCCATGATGATGATGATCATGATGAAGATCGACGGCCCAAAATCAATCCGTCCAAACTCCACACAACGGCAAAGCCAATGGGTTCGGCCGTATATATGGATTACCTATATATGAGGGAATTAGGTTAAACAGGGTGGGTGACGGGTTGGGTAGTTGAGGAACGGGTACGGTTTTAAGTAAACGGGCAGGGAATGATGGGTTATTGGGTAGTTATAATAAATGGGTTATGGGTAATCAACTAAGCTGACAGTGGGTATAGTTAAAGTGGGTAAACGGGTTATAGGGTTTTATATAAATGGGTTTTAAAATAGAATAGGAAAAATAAATTAACCAATAAAAATATTGTTCAAAATAAAAATGCAATTTGCATTACAAAATATTATTTATTTAAAATACTACAAATACAGTTAGAAGATAAAAGTGGATTTTTAATAACTAGTCGAAAATAACAATAATAACAGTAATACTAATAATAACAATAATAAGAGAAATAATAACAAAATATAATAATTGTATTACAATATAAAAAAATCATATAAGATAGACACAAATAAAATTTTTGAACGAAAGCAGAATTTGAATAGGAGATCCAACAATATAGTTTGACCAAAGAAATTGAAAACCGAAAAAAAAAATATGCGAAAATTGAAAACTGAAAATACACAAAAATACATTTTTTAGAAAACAGGGGTTACAATTATGCTTGATCCGGAACACATAGCCTCCCTCCAAACCACAACACTTCATCCCTGATATGAAACTCTGACAACCTGCCAGCACCAACCTGCTCCATCTTCTGAATCATTGCATCTTCCTTCTGACTTACTATAATCCTCTTATTCAGTGTGGGCTGAAGCCTCAACTGAGCTAAAGATGATCCCAAGCCATGCATAACAACTTCAATACCCGCCCGATCCAACTCCTCTGCAAGATGCCTCTGAGTCGTAATCAAACTGGCCAAACTGTTCTTACGGCTAAGTGCACTAGCAACAACATTAGCCTTCCCAGGATGGTACTTAATCTCAGGACGAATGTCCTCAAGTACTTTCAGCCATCTCCGTTGCCTCATATTCAGGTCCTTCTGCTGATAGATGTACTTCAAGCTTTTGTGGTCCGTGTACATGTTTAATTTCTCACTATACACGTAATGTCTCCATTGCTTCAAGGCGAAAATAATCGTAGCCAACTCTAGATCATGAGTCAGATAATTCTTCTCATGCGGTCTTAGTTGCCTAGACCTGTACGCGATCACTTTTCCTTCTTGCATCAAGACACAACCAAGCCCACGATGTAAAGCATCGCTGTAAATATCATACTCAAAACCTGCTGTAGGCAAAGCCAAAATGGGAGCAGTAGTCAGCTTCTCTTTCAACTCCTGAAAGCTTGCCTCACACTGCTCGGTCTACTTGAAATTAACATTCTTCTTGGCCAGACCAGTGATCGGCACGACTATCTAAGCATAGCTTTGGATAAACCTCCTATAGTATCCAGTTAGCCCAAGAAAACTTCTGAAATCCTTCACTGTAGTAGGCCTTGACCAATCCTTCACTGCTTCTATCTTCTGAGGATCAGTTGCCACTCCCTCCCTAGAAAGGATGTGACCCAGGAATGCTACTTTGGATTTCTAGAAATCCCACTTGGATAACTTGGCATACAAGTCATGCTCTTCAAGCTTCTTCAGAACCATAGCCAGATGCTCAGTGTGCTCCTCCTACGACTTGGAGTACACAAGAATATTGTCGATAAATATCACTACAAAAGAATCAATAAACGGCCTCAGAACTCTGTTCATCATGTCCATAAAGATTGCAGGTGCATTCGTCACTCCAAATGGCATAACTAAGAATTTGTAATGCCCATGTCGAGTTCTGAATGTCATCTTATGCACATCTTCAGTCTTCACTTGAACCTGATGGTATCCCGATTGAAGGTCTATTTTAGAGAAAACAGCTGCTCCTTGTAGACGATCGAACAAGTCATCAATTCATGGAATTGGATATTTAGTCTGAATAGTGACCTTATTCAGCTATCGGTAATCGATGCACATCCTCATAGACCCATCCTTCTTCTATACCAACAACATCGGTGCACCCCAGGGTGATGCACTCGGTTGAATAAAGCCTTCCCAAAAGTTCCTCAATCTGCCATTTGATTGTTCCAGGAAAGGTCTTAGCAGTAGCTACTCCATTAGGAGAGACTTTAACCACTGATCGGTACTTGCCAACTGTGAGATCGAGATTGGGGACAGGATTTTCGGGATTGATCTGATCGAGCTGAATATCCTAGGGGGTCGATGTTATCATTGGCATTGATTGGATGTCGGTGTACAATGTGAACATCGAGTGCAAGACCAAGGAAGTAACAGTGAAGGATCCAGGAGGTCTTGTAGTTACTTTCCAAGGGAAGAAGAGATGTTCAGATCTATTGGCAGCTATTAGCATGAAGGAGGTTCTTGTAGAAGTGCAGCAGATTCCAGTGGTTCGGGATTACTCGACCGGGTTCTTAGAAGATTTGCCAGGGTTACCCCCGCACCGTGATGTACAGTTCAGCATCACAATTTAAAAAAAAAAGTAAAAGAGAGAGAGACAGCAGCTTGCGTGCGGTACGAAATCGAAAAGAAAAGAGAGCAGCACGTGCGACAAGACGACAGTGACAGGCGGCTCAGGCTTCATCGCTGACGTGGCGTGCAGGAAAGCGACGTGCAGTGGCTGCCAGGCGGGACCCAGGGGCGCTGACGTGGACTGCGACAGTTTGGTGTTCGGTTTTTGAGAAAGAAAAGAGAGAAAGGAACTTAGTCCGATTTGCATTAAATTTTGTATTCCTTTTGTATCTCTTCTTCTCCAAATTTTTTTTAGATGCAATCCCAAACAATTTTATTTACTAGTTGCAAACTGAACATGAACTAAATTTATTGTTCTAGAGGCTAGTTTTGTAGAACACAATTTTAATTCCTTATTATTATTCTATTTTTCCTGGTTGTGTGTTAATTTTTATTATTTATGCGTACAATGGTGGATAGACATTTGTATGATCTTTTAAATCATGAAGAGACCGAACTGGTGATTTGTGGTTAATAAAAATTGAACACAGTTATTGGAGGACATGACCGTTAAGAAATCCAAATTCTCAACTAATAATTTGATGGATAGGTAAATAATTAGTTGAGAATAATTTTTAGACTACGTGGATAGAGTGGTTAATATTTTTAGGATTTTGGTCTACAACTTGGAAAAATAATATTTTTATTCATAAGGAGTTATAATTTGTGTGTGATAAACGAGGTGAAATCAAGAGCCCTAGAACTAATTTTACCATTAATTAATTACAAGAGCTTCACTGTTTCACAGCCCTCCCCCTCTTCACAAATTTAGTTAGTTTTAACTAGATTAATTTAACTTAGTTGTTTTATCAATTATAAATTTCGATCTTCCAAATAGTGATTAATCTAGTGATATCGGTACTCAATAAAATATCTAGTCCCTGTGGGTTCGACACACTATTCACTTAAACTATACTACTTGTTGCGATTTTGTACACTTGCAAATATTCACATCAAGTTTTTGGCGCCGCTGCCGGGGACTAGTTATTCTTTTATTGATATTGAAAATTTCTAGATTATTGCTAGTTTGGATTTTTGTAATTATTTTTGTTTTATTATTATTTTACATCTTTATTTTCTTTTGACTAACTTTTACTTTTATTTATTTTTCTAATTTTATTTTTTTAGTTTTTTTATTTTTTCTTTTTCAATACTTATATTTCAGGACATACACGTACATTATCATGGGGAACGATGAAAGCAGGCCTTTGAGAGACTATGCTGTGCCCTCGATTTATGAATCAAGCATAAAGAAGCCGGTTATTGAAGCTAACGATTTTGAGATTGAACCGGAGACTATTCTAATGGTTCATTAGACTGTTCAATTTTGGGGACTATCACACGAAGATCCTTATGCTCACATTTCAAATTTTCTAGAAATTTGTGACACTTTCAAGCACAATGGAGTATCAGATGATGCAATTAGATTGAGACTCTTTCCTTTTTCACTACAAGATAAGACGAAGGCTTGGCTGCATTATCTACCACCCGGTAGTATTACTACTTGGGAGGGACTTGCACAAAAATTTTTGGCTAAGTATTTTTTGCCAGCAAAGACAGCAAAGCTAAGAAATGATATTTGCACATTTATGCAATTTGAGGCTGAGTCTTTGTATGATGCATGGAAAAGGTACAAAGAGTTATTAAGAAAGTGTCCTAATCATGAACTACTGAAATGGCTGCAAATGCAAACGTTCTATAATGGTTTGGGAGTTACACATAGATCTATCGTTGACGCAGCAGCTGGTGGTGCACTTATGAGCAAAACTTTCAAAGCAGCCTATGATCTTTTAGAGGAGATGACATCAAATAATTACCAGTGGTCTTCAGAGAGAGCAATGCCAAGAAATGTGGCTGGAGTTTTTGAACTTGATCTTTTTTCTACTTTAAATACAAAAAATGATATTTTATCTAAACAAGTAGAAAATATGAATTTTAATACTATTCAATCTAACATGATTTGTGATCTTTGTGCAGGAAATCATTCAAGTTCAGATTGTCAAGTGGGGAACCCTTTTGCTCCATCAAATGCCGAACATGAAAATTTTGTGTCAAACTTTCAAATGCAAAAAAATCATTATGCAAACACATACAATTCAGGATGGAGAAACACCCCCCAATTTTCCATGGAACAACAATCAAGAAGCAGTTATACAACCTCAACATTTCCCACAGCCAGAAAAGAAGCCGACAATTGAAGACATGTTTATGCACTACATGCAAAGGGCAGAACAATACATCCAACAGACAGATTTGGAAATCCAAAATGTTGCAAATTCAACTTCGGCTTCCATTCACAATCTTGAGGTACAAATTAGTCATTTTCAAATATTCTTAATGAAAAAACTATAGGAACATTACTGCGCAATACAGTTGTCCATCCCAAGGAGCATGTCAAGGCTATAACAGTAGGAAGCGGGAGGACAATTGAGCAACCACAAGAAGAAAATGGCGAACAGAATGTGGTTGAAAAGCAAAGTGAGATTGAACAAACTGTGGAGGAACAAATTCAGCATGAGCAAGTAACTTTTGATGTTTTTAATTCCATAAATTTTCCTCCTGAAGAACAGTCATCTATTCAAGTAAGTGAAACTAATTTAATTGTGGGCGAGAAACATAAGGCTAAATTTGAAAATTCACTAATCGAAATATGTCCAACAAATTCAGCAATTTTTGAAACCGAAAAAGAAAATATTCTTGAACATGTCATGTATTTGGATGCTGCACCTTCTATTTATTCATTTTTGCAGCATAAATTAAAAGAGGTGGGGGAATCAAAGACATCATCATCACGAAGGAAACACCTCAAATTGGAACTTGAACCTGATCCACATCTGAAGAGAAAAATTAGAAAGGATGTGTTAATGTTGTTGGATCTTGGCATTACATAACCATCTCACCCCCATGTCTAGCTAAAGACTTAAAACTTAGCGCTTCTTGGGAGGCAACTCATGTTTTCTTTTATTTCATGTAGTTTTGATTTATCTATAAGTTTATTTTATTTTAATTTTTGATTTTATCTTGTAGGATTGCATAAATTTTGGAAGTCGTCGGGCGGAGCTGTTTTGAACACCTTCATTGATGGAATTTTTTAGCAGTATGGGGTCAGAATCTGGAAAAGTGATTCAAAAAGAAATTGTAGACAATTGTCTTAGCTTTCTAGCAAAAAAAAAATAATCAGCCCATTTGGATATCTACAGCTCCAGATATCGCCAAAATACTAAACGCTGCGCGTGCAGAAATTTAAGGACGAATCAGTGGAGAAATTCTGAACTTTTGTAATCTTTTTTTTTTCTTTTTCTTTCCCATTGAGGACAATATGATATTCAAGTTTGGGGGGACGGTTTACAAATTTGTTTTTATTTTTATTATTTTTGAAAAGAAAAACAAAACAAAAAGGATTTCAATTAGGCTTACTATTACACTTTTGAGTTCTTTATTGTGATGAGCATTGAAATAAATTTTTTTTTGGGATAGACAATTTCTTATAAAGCAATATTAAGCATACTTATTTACTTTAGGATTATTGACATTTACAATTCCTTCACAATTGTGTGATCATGCTATTATACATAAAAGACAAATGTGATGTTTTTTCTTGTGATTATCCCCTTTGATCTAGTCCTAAACAGAGTTTAAGTAAATAGAGTAATAATGAAAAAAAAATTATGAATAAAGTCAATCTACTCCAATGTTTTGAGTTTCTTAATAACTAGGGGTATTCATCACCAATATTTACTTTTACGTAAAACGGCAACGTGAAATATGAGTATGCAAAGCACTTTAAGTTTGTGACTTGTTGAGTAACCGGGTGAATTCATCACAAATATTTTGCATTCGCGTCAAAAGGCAAGTGACAACTTAGAGAAAAGACTTATAAAAAATAAAAAATAACAAAAAAAATTTTTAAAAAAACAAAAAAAAACTCTAGTTTGCTACTCGGTTTGTAGTAGAGAGAAGGGATAATCACAGATTAAGTTGTTACATACTACAATTATTAATTGCATGACAAATATGATTGGGTTTGGAATTATGAATAAATAATAGCACTGGAGAAAGTGGGTATGCTTGGTTTTACTTTATTTGCTATTGTTTATAATTTTTAATTGACATTTTGATGGTTGCATGTTGAGATCTCTTGGTGTGATGGGTTGAGTCTACTATTATTATTCCCTTGTTCATGATTCTACTTTTTGCTCGAGGACAAGCAAAATCTTATGTTTGGGGCTATTTGATGTGTCTAATTTATATACAAATATTTGTACTCATTTACCAATTAAAAGTGCTTGTTTTCGTTGATATTGTCTATAATTCATATTATTTTTATATGATTTCAATTAATTAACTATTTTTGAATAAATAATATTTTTGATGCAAAAAGTAAAGATTTGTGGAAAAAAACAACAAACAAAGCAAAACTATGGATTTATTAATTTTTATTGTTTTGTTGAGTAAAAGTGCGATAAATAATTTTAAAAGGATTTTAATGAGCTAATATGATTTTTAGTTAGTTTAATTAATTTTAAACTAATTAAATTATTTTATTTAAAAATCCTAATTTCTGGTATTATCTTTTGTGTATGCAGCACGTGCTGGCAAGAAAAGGAAAGAGAAGAAGAAAGGAGAAAGAAATAAATAGCAGAAAGGAAATAAATGAAACGAGAGGATTTTTCTGCAAAAAGAGCAAACCCTAAATCTTCTTCCCTTTGGTCTATAAATACATGAAGATGTGCAAAAAGAGAATTGTAAGAGGTGACGGCTACATCTTAAACAAATTAATAAAAAAAAAAGTAAACGTAAAAGAGAGAGAGACAGCAGCTTGCGTGCAGTACGAAATCGAAAAGAAAAGAGAGCAGCGTGTGGGATAAGACAATAGCAACATGCGGCTCAGGCTTCGTCGCTGACGTGGCGTGCAGGACAGCGACGTGCAGTGGCTGACAGGTGGGAGCCAGGGGCGCTGACGTGGACTGCGACAGTTTGGGGTTCGATTTTTAAGAAAGAAAAGAGAGAAAGGAACTTAGTCCGGTTTGCATTAAATTTTGTATTCCTTTTGTATCTCTTCTTCTCTAAATTTTTTTTAGATGCAATCCCAAACAATTTTTTTTATTAGTTGCAAACTGAACATGAACTAAATTTATTGTTCTAGAGGCTAAGATGTAGCCTAGTTTTGTAAAACAGAATTTTAATTCCTTATTATTATTCTATTTTTCCTGGTTGTGTGTTAATTTTTATTATTTATGCGTACAATGGTGGATAGACATTTGTATGATCTTTTAAATCATGAAGAGACTGAACTGGTGATTTGTGGTTAATAAAAATTAAACATAGTTATTGGAGGACGTGACCGTTAAGAAATCCAAATTCTCAATTAATAATTTGATGGATAGGTAAATAATTAGTTGAGAATAATTTTTAGACTACGTGGATAGAGTGGTTAATATTTTTAGGATTTTGGTCTACAACTTGGAAAAATAATATTTTTATTCATAAGGAGTTATAATTTGTGTGTGATAAACGAGGTGAAATCAAGAGCCCTAGAACTAATTTTACCATTAATTAATTACAAGAGCTTCACTGTTTCACAGCCCTCCCCCTCTTCACAAATTTAGTTAGTTTTAATTAGATTAATTTAACTTAGTTGTTTTATCAATTATAAATTTCGATCTTCCAAATAGTGATTAATCTAGTGATATCGGTACTCAATAAAATATCTAGTCCCTGTGGGTTCGACACACTATTCACTTAAACTATACTACTTGTTGCAATTTTGTACACTTGCAAATATTCACATCAAGTTTTTGGCGCTGCTGCCGGGGACTAGTTATTCTTTTATTGATATTGAAAATTTCTAGATTATTGCTAGTTTGGATTTTTGTAATTATTTTTGTTTTATTATTATTTTACATCTTTATTTTCTTTTGACTAACTTTTACTTTTATTTATTTTTCTAATTTTATTTTTTTAGTTTTTCTATTTTTTATTTTTCAATACTTATAATTCAGGACATACACGTACATTATCATGGGGAACGATGAAAGCAGGCCTTTGAGAGACTATGCTATGCCCTCGATTTATGAATCAAGCATAAAGAAGCCGGTTATTGAAGCTAACGATTTTGAGATTGAACCGGAGACTATTCTAATGATTCATTAGACTGTTCAATTTTGGGGACTATCACACGAAGATCCTTATGCTCACATTTCAAATTTTCTAGAAATTTGTGACACTTTCAAGCACAATGGAGTATCAGATGATGCAATTAGATTGAGACTCTTTCCTTTTTCACTACGAGATAAGGCGAAGGCTTGGCTGCATTATCTACCACCCGGTAGTATAGAGTGGATAGAGTGGTTAATATTTTTAGGATTTCGGTCTACAACTTGGAAAGATAATATTTTTATTCATAAGGAGTTATAATTTGTGTGTGTGATAAACGAGGTGAAATCAAGAGCCCTAGAACTAATTTTACCATTAATTAATTACAAGAGCTTCACTGTTTCACAGCCCTCTTCCTCTTCACAAATTTAGTTAGTTTTAATTAGATTAATTTAACTTAGTTGTTTTATCAATTATAAATTTCGATCTTCCAAATAGTGATTAATCTAGTGATATCGGTACTCAATAAAATATCTAGTCCCTGTGGGTTCGACACACTATTCACTTAAACTATACTACTTGTTGCAATTTTGTACACTTGCAAATATTCACATCAAGTTTTTGGCGCTGCTGCCGGGGACTAGTTATTCTTTTATTGATATTGAAAATTTCTAGATTATTGCTAGTTTGGATTTTTGTAATTATTTTTGTTTTATTATTATTTTACATCTTTATTTTCTTTTGACTAACTTTTACTTTTATTTATTTTTCTAATTTTATTTTTTTAGTTTTTCTATTTTTTATTTTTCAATACTTATATTTCAGGACATACACGTACATTATCATGGGGAACGATGAAAGCAGGCCTTTGAGAGACTATGCTATGCCCTCGATTTATGAATCAAGCATAAAGAAGCCGGTTATTGAAGCTAACGATTTTGAGATTGAACCGGAGACTATTCTAATGATTCATTAGACTGTTCAATTTTGGGGACTATCACACGAAGATCCTTATGCTCACATTTCAAATTTTCTAGAAATTTGTGACACTTTCAAGCACAATGGAGTATCAGATGATGCAATTAGATTGAGACTCTTTCCTTTTTCACTACGAGATAAGGCGAAGGCTTGGCTGCATTATCTACCACCCGGTAGTATAGAGTGGATAGAGTGGTTAATATTTTTAGGATTTCGGTCTACAACTT
Organism: Hemerocallis citrina; assembly: GCA_017893485.1. Taxonomy (NCBI): domain Eukaryota; kingdom Viridiplantae; phylum Streptophyta; class Magnoliopsida; order Asparagales; family Asphodelaceae; genus Hemerocallis; species Hemerocallis citrina. The sequence continues at coordinate 97,903,953 of CM030368.1, forward strand.
GGAAAGATAATATTTTTATTCATAAGGAGTTATAATTTGTGTGTGTGATAAACGAGGTGAAATCAAGAGCCCTAGAACTAATTTTACCATTAATTAATTACAAGAGCTTCACTGTTTCACAGCCCTCTTCCTCTTCACAAATTTAGTTAGTTTTAATTAGATTAATTTAACTTAGTTGTTCTATCAATTATAAATTTCGATCTTCCAAATAGTTATTAATCTAGTGATATCGGTACTCAATAAAATATCTAGTCCCTGTGGGTTCGACACTCTATTCACTTAAACTATAATACTTGTTGCGATTTTGTACACTTGCAAATATTCACATCAAATGTCCAATGATTACAACAATTACAATTAAATGGTACAACATGAATGTACAAAAGAATTTGGACAGTAACTTTCACTTGGATGCTTTCCCCTGCTAGAGTTTTCTCGCGCTCCCAAGCCGGCAATCCTGCACTGATAACTGTGGGCACGTTAGTTGAATACAACTGACGAAATGCTATATTCGGCTATCCTCTCTACGCCATAATATAACGATTCCAACCTCAACAACCACAAATATTTGATGCGAAGAAAAAAGGTGATGTCAAACAAGTGTCGGTGTATGCCATGGCCTAATCTAATGCACACACTATGCACACATGCTCCTAAAGCTAATGCACGCTTGATTGAAAGATATGCATTCCATACTACACATCACCCAACCAAATGACGTTCTTCAGTTTGATGGGGCTCGATCCCCCGCTATGCATCCTACTCTTGTGCTCTCTCCTGTCTCTGATTCTAGTGATGGTGAGGCTGCAGTCGTCCGGCTTACTCCAGTTGCTGCTGTCATTAGTGGTGTCTAATACCTCGTGTTTTATCCACTATGTCCGGTATCTCAGCCGCAGGCTTACTCCGTCACGGCTGTACCCATGGTATGTTGTTGTATCTACGTCTCTCCGAACCTCACCAAAAGCTGATATACGGACACCAGGGCTCCTCGCCGAAGGACATAGAGCCTTTCCCATAGAGTCTCGCTCACCGGGCCTTTCTCTAATCCTCCTGCCCGCATTGATCAACAAAGGACCTGATGGATATAGGGTTTCCCCAACTTCGCTACCCTCGTCCTTACACTACAACAGAACTTACAGTCGAGACGACGTCAACACTCCAAACCTTCTCAAAGGTTGTTACGGACATAAAGGCATCCATGCTGAAGACAGCGGAGCCCCTACAAAGTTTCTACTCTTCAGGGCAGCTCAGGGTCCCTGTCCGCTTTAAACGAACCTAGGATTTGTCCAGGCGTGATGACGCCAGCGTCCCCCTGACAAGCGAACACCCTCACTAGTGCATGTCCTTATATTCAACAAAGACTCGATCTAGTCCTACTAAGGTATCAAAGCTACCCCACTCCAAGATTAAAGGGAAGGTTAATTACAAGATTTCTAACATTTGTTTTATCGACCGATTACTAAATCCACCACTCTAGCCAAACTCTAATTCTTTTTCATTTTTTTTCTTATTAGATGTATGAACTTCTAGGCGAGCCTAGAACTATCTTATATTACCCATTCCCTTAGTTTGACGATCTATCTACCATTTCCAAACTCTGACTTGGTAATCAACTTAGCTTGCTATGAACAACTAGTTAAGTTCTACTTGTAGAATCTTTCAAGTTAGTTACCTTTATCAACAATGGATCTTAACCCATCCCACCCTAGGACTCAACTAGCCCTCAAGTCTGGCCCAATGGTTGACCTGCCTCGGCCTACACATGGCACGAACCACCATCCACGCTTGGAGTTCGATCGCAACCTCGGCCCGACCAACAAGTAGCTCCCGCTAACTTAACGCTACATCCATCCATGCACGGCGAGTACGTCGGCGTACGAGTCATCTCCTCCAACGCGTACGATGCGACATTCTACCCATCTAGATTTGTCAACAAGACTTAGTCCTATAGTTTCAATACTCAACCAACGTACCCCAACAAGGTACACTACAGTAGGAGTAAGTCCTAACCCATGAATACACAAAAAGGGGTTCTAAGAGCCCTAAAATTGATAATTTACAATTCCAAACAGCAAGCACGCGTTTGGCGTTTATGCGAAAACGGATCCACTCCCGGTCTCGTTTCTTTGAAGAATCACGATCGGGCGCTCCCATACTTCTACTCAAGGTAGACAGCAAGCATAGGTACACCTTGGGCATGGATTTCATCCCAAAATAGTCAACAACACTACCCCAACATTCAATACAATTTCAAATTCAAAGCAGTGAACAATGTTGTCTATATTGGGGTCTACAAGCATCTATAAGCTACCTTTAGCAAGAAACTATAGATAATTTAAGTCCTAACTCATGTCCACATCTATAATATGATTTGTGACCTCAAGCAGCAACTCTAAGCTAATAAAGTACAAGTTCAAACTCTTTTTCATGAACATGGTGCAAAACAGTGAGCTCTAAGATTCACTGTGTTTCTGTCGTCACTTGCAAAAACCATATAAAATCGTACACGTATCCAAATTAGGATTCGCAGTCATTCCAGAAAGTTCTATGTGTTTACTACAACTTCCTAGTTTCAAGTTTCCTCAGATAAGGTCGTTTACAAGCTCTTGTGGTCCCATCTTTAACAAACATACAGATTCTCAGAACAGCACATCATATTAACACAGTCATGGGATAAAATTAATTTAAATTAGTAAACGGTGTCAGAACTTTATGAAATTTTAGGTTCTAGCTCCTGACACATAATGTTACAACAATTACAAAAATCAGGTGATTCTACCAAGTAGATTTTAAATTATGTCTCTTTGAATATCATCAGAAACAGAGCAATAACAAGAGTAGTTCTATTTATTAAAATAACTAGCTGAGTTTGCATGATTTTATTAACATAGCTACAGTTGTCCAAAAGTCATGAAATTTGAAACATAGGTTTTACATACATTCAAAATTGACATACTAAAATTTCAGATCAATCCCATAAGCACGCGGCAAGATAGAAGTCACTTTTTTCACAACAGTAACAACAAAAACTGTTTCTTTTTCGTCTGACCAGCATGCAAGTTTGCATTTTACTTTATTAGCAGAAAAAATCATAAAAATTTGGAAAAATTACTGAAGTTGTAAGACACATGAGTGAGTATCATATAAAAATTTCAAGTTAATCCAACCAGAATTGTTCAAGTTATTAGCTATGGACTGACAACAAAATTTCATCTTTTTAACAGGATTTTCTGTTTTGGATTTCTTAACACAAAACGAGTTATTAAGGTTCATACTAGAGCATGCATGTCATGTTTTCAGTCACTAAAATCACCATTTAACAAGCAAAAACAAACAAAGAGGTTAGAATCACCCACCTTGATGAATTTTGATGGAAAAGAGATCTTACAAGCTCCTAGCTTCAAGATTCGTCTTCTTGCTCCTAGCTCCTTGCCTTCTTGGCTCCTTGGTTTCTCTTCTTCTTCTTACTCCAAATCAGTAGCAAGGTCTCTCTTACTCTCTTTCGTTTTCTCTTTCTCTTGAGTGTGGAAGTTGTAAGAGATGGAAATGAGAAGTAGAGATGGGAGGTTTTAAAAACAAAAGAGAGGAAGGTGGAGAGGGGTTTTGGGCAGATTTGGGGCATGGGGAATAGGGGGAGAATTTTCTCTTGCATTGGCTCTTGAGGGAGGTGGAGTGTAAGAGGAGAGAAAGACCCATCACGAGACAATTTGAGTTCAAAAACCCTAATCATAGTTTTATTTTTTTCCCTCCTTTTCTGATGTAATCTTTGGGCTTCATTTCATCTTTTTTTTTCTTTTGTACAAGACATGTCACACTACAAGTGTGTGTTCATGGCTCATAGGTCAAAAGAACATGGTTTGAGTCCATGTCTAGCTCATGGTGAGTCTAGTTGAGGCTTATGAAATAATTCCATGTTAATAGTTTCAAAACGGAAAATAAATAAATAATTAAATAAATAAATGTAGTATTGTAGTGCTCAATAAATCATACATATATTCATATGAAAATCCGGGTTGTTACATCACTCCCTCCTTAGAATAGTTATGTCCTCAGAACTATGCTTAGTTGGAAAGCAAACAAGAGTTAACTAAATAACTCGAGAAATACATTTTCTCATATGGGGTTCACAATCCCCCTGCTACACAAGCCATCGTCATGACAGCTACCAAGATTTGATCATCCTGCGAGTATCGGCTCTCGTCCCGAGAAAGTCAACCTCACTTCGAGGATCGTCCTGTGGCCTATTTCATCCCTCATCCCGAAAATCCTAGCGATCAAACACCAGTTGTGGATGTTGCTCTCTTCCCGAAATATTGGAGATCAATCACACTCCACTGAACATTCTGGGGCCTCTTCACACGAACTCCCCGTGAGTGTTGCTCTCGTCCCGAAATACTAGAGATCAATCCCACTCCATAGAACATTATGGGGCCTATTTCATCCCTCGTCTGGAATACTGGGGAATATCTCACTCTGTGGATCATTCTGGAGCCCTCACTCATCCTTGAATTTCTTCGTGGGTATTACTCTCGTCCTTGGAATACTGGAGATTAATCCCACTCCACAGAACATTCTGGGGCCTATTTCATCCCTCAACTGGAATACTGGAGAATATCTCACTCCTTGGATCATTCTGGAGTCAATGTCCTACTAACCTACTTATGAATATTGCTCTTGTCCATGGAATACTGGAGATCAATCCCACTCCACAGATCATTTTGGGACCTATTTCATCCCTCGTTTGGAATACCGGGAGAATATCTTGCTCCATGGATCATTCTGGAGCCAACATCACACAACCTTTCCCATGAGCGTCGCTCTCGTCCCTAGAATACTGGAGACCAATTTCCTACTCCACAGATCATTCTGGGGCCTATTGCATCCCTCGTCTGGAATACTGATCTCACTCCATGGATCATTCTGGAGCCAACGTCATTACACGAACTTCCCGTGAGGATCGCTCTCGTCCTGAAATATTGGAGATCAATCCCACTCCATAGAACACTCTGGGGCCTATTTCATCCCTCATCTGGAATGCTGGGGAATATCTCATTCCGTGGATCATTCTGGAGCCTTCCTACTCACGATCGTTCTTGCTTCATCATATCTCCTTCTAGTGCTCGAGTCAAGTTCTTAGTATATCTTCTAGCTCTCGGCTGTACTACTTGAGGATCGGTGACCACTCCCTCCTTAGAAGAAAACGAGGCTCACCAAGGAGAAGGCAAAAATTTCAGCTATATGCCTTATCCCAAACACCTAATAAAATAAGCGCAAGACAGGAGATGACCAAATGCCCCAAAACATTCATGCTTTAATAAAAGTCATACTATCCTGCTGTAGAACATATCACAAGTTCATCGTCCATGGCTACCAAAATGCAACTAACAAAATATATTATTACTTCTGGACCATGATAGTCCATATCACTTCATACTTCTTTCCAGTTAAGCTGAAGCTCGTCGAACCAATTCTTCAAACCTCCTAATGCACAATGGTATTAACTTGGTTCTAAGTCCAAGCCTAATTCCCTGTTCAAATCACTTATCCTTCTTTACTTCGTCTTGCACCATTTCTTGGGGTATAACAAGACAGTTGAGTAAATCTGGTTTCATATTCCCAAATGGTCGTATCTCCCTACTTTAGATTTTGAAATTCGATTGTCTTTTCTCCTTGTAACTCTGGGGGAAAATAATGCTGCTTATACTCGTCCAGAAAGTCTTCCCCATTCTATGGGTTCTCTTCCCATTCTTCGCTTTACAGATTTCCTCCATTGCCTTCCTTGGTATGTCGCGAATTCCAGTCTCAATACTGAGCCTCGGTGCGGCCTTGTCGTTCTTCCTCAACTTTGTGCTGCGACTCGCCTTCATTTTTCGTTCGACTGTAGACTTGCTACCTACACATCAGGTTATGAATTTTTTTTTTCGACATCCTGTTGCAGATTTGCCTTCTAGACAGGCAGTCGCAGACTTGCCTTTTGATATCCAGTTGCAGGTTTGCCTTCTGGACCTTCGGTTGCAGATGTGCCTTCTGATATCTAGTTGCAGATTTGCCTTCTGGACCTTCGGTTACAGACTTGCCTTCTAATATCTAGTTGCAGATTGGCCTACAGGACCTTCGGTTGCAGACTTGCCCTCCAATATCCAGTTGCAACTTTGCCTCCATTGATGTCTGGTTACAAACTAGCTGCTATTTGAACTTGACAGCACCATGTTTGTTAGTAAAAACGAAGTACACTGAGACTGGTTAGGATATAGGGAAGATCATAATCATAAGTTGTAAAGTACTACAATATGATTTACGATCATCCTATCTACCAAACTATACTCAATTTATCTGGTCTTCAAGTCTAATTTCCAACCGTGTTAGACTACAATTTGAAGTAAGTTGTGATACCACTCTGTAGTGCCCCGAATTCATAACATAGGAACTCGTGACACACTCCAGGATCTTTCTTCAAATGAGCCACAACACAACAAAAAATCACAGGAAATTAAAACTTTATTACATCAAATTGTTATTACAATGTCCAATGATTACAATAATCACAATTAAATGGTACAACATGAATGTACAATAGAATTTGGACAGTAACTTTCACTTGGATGCTTTCCACTGCTAGAGTTTTTCCGTGCTCCCAAGCCGGCAATCCTGCACTGATAACTGTGGGCACGTCAGTTGAATACAACTGACGGAATGCTATATTCGGCTATCCTCTCTACGCCATAATATAACGATTCTAACCTCAACAACCACAAATATTTGATGCGAAGAAAAAAGGTGATGTCAAACAAGTGTTGGTGTATGCCATGGCCTAATCTAATGCACTAACTATGCACACATGCTCCCAAAGCTAACACACACTTGGTTGAAAGATATGCATCCCATACTACACATCTCCCAACCAAACGACGTTCTTCAGTTTGATGGGGCTCGATCCCCCGCTATGCATCCCACTCTTGTGCTCTCTCATGTCTCTGATTCCAGTGATGGTGAGGCTGTAGTCGTCCGGCTTACTCCAGTCGCTACTGTTATTAGTGGTGTCCAATACTTCGTGTTTTATCCACTATGTCCGGGATCTCAGCCGCAGGCTTACTCCGTCACGGCTGTACCCATGGTATGTTACTGTAGCTACGTCTCCCCGGACCTCACCAAAAGCTGATATACGGACACCAGAGCTCCCCGCTGAAGGACATAGAGCCTTTCCCGTAGAGTCTCGCTCACCGGGCCTTTCTCTAATCCTCCTGCCCGTATTGATCAACAAAGGACCTGATGGATATAGGGTTTCCCCAACTCTGCTACCATCTTCCTTACACTAGAACAGAACTTGCAGTCGAGACGACGTCAACACTCCAAAAGGTTGTTACGGACATAAAGGCATCCATGCCGAAGACAGCAAAGCCCCTACAGAGCTTCCACTCCCCAAGGCAGCTTAGGGTCCCTGTCCGCATTAAACGAACCTAGGATTTGTCCAGGCGTGATGACGCCATACGTCCCCCTGACAGGCGAACACCCTCGCTAGTGCCTGTCCTTACATTCAACCAAGACTCAATCTAGTCCTACAAAAGGTATCAAAGCTACCCCACTCCAAGATTAAAGCTAAGGTTAATTACAAGATTTCTAACATTTGTTTTATTGACCGATTACAAAAATCCATCACTCTAGCCAAACTCTAATTCTCTTTCATTTTTTTTCATATTAGAAGGATGAACCTCTAGGTGAGCCTATAACTATCTCATATTACCCATTCCCTTAGTTAGGCGATCTATCTACCATTTTCAAACCCTAACTTAGTAATCAACTTAGCTTGCTATGAACAACTAGTTATGTTCTACTTGTAGACTCTTTCTAGTTAGTTACCTTTATAAATAATGGATCTTAACCCATCCCACCCTAGGACTCAACTAGGCCTCAAATCTGGCCCAAGGGTTGACCCGCCTCGGCCTACACTTGGCACGAACCAACGACGAGTCGACCTAGTCGATTGCCACAACCGTCATCCATGCTTGGAGTTCGATCGCAACCTCAGCCTGACCAACAAGTAGCTCCCGCCAACATAACGCTCCACGGTCCTCGACAAGTGGTTGCTCCAAACACAACCATGGAATCCATCCATGCATAGCGAGTACGTCGGTGCATGAGTCATCTCCTCCAACGCGTTTGATGCGACATTCTACCCGTCTACATTTGTCAACAAGACTTAGTCCTATAGTTTCATTACTCAACCAATGTACCCTAACAAGGTACACTACATTAGGAGTAAGTCTGAACCCATGAATACATAAAACGGAGTTCTAAGAGCCCTAAAATTTACAATTTACAATTCCAAACAGCAAGCACGCATTTGGCATTTATGCCAAAATGGATCCACTCCCGATCCCGTTTCTTTGAAAAATCGCGACCGGGCGCTCCCATTCTTCTACTCAAGGTAAATAGAAAGTATAGGCACACTTTGGGCATGGATTTCATCGTAAAATGGTCAACAACACTACCCCAATATTCAATACAATTTCCACTTCAAAGCAGTGAACAACGTTGTCTATATTGGGGTCTACAAGCAACTATATGCTACCCTTAGCAAGGAACTTTAGATAATTTAAGTCCTAACTCATGTCTACATCTATAACATGATTTGTGACCTTAAACATCCACTCTAAGCTAATAAAGTACAAGTTCAAACTCATTTCCATGAACATGGTGCAAAACAGTGAGCTTTAAGATTCACTGTGTTTCTGTCGTCACTTGCAAAAATCATATAAAATCATACACTTATCCAAATCAGGATTTCTCAGTCATTCCAGAAAGTTCTATGTGTCTACTACAACTTCCTAGTTTCAAGTTTCCTCAGATAAGGTCGTTTACAAGCTCTTATGGTCCCATCTTTAACAAGCATATAGATTTTCAGAATAGCACAGCATATTAACACAGTCATGGGATAAAATCAATTTAAAATAGTGAATGGTGTCAGAACTTTATGAAATTTTAGATTCTAGCTCCTGACACATGATTTTACAACACTTCCAAAAGTCAGGTGATCTACCAAGTAGATTTTTGATTATGTCTCTTTGAATATCATGAAAAATAGAGCAATAACAGTAGCAGTTCTGTTTATTAAAATAACTAGCTGAGTTTGCATGATTTTATTAACATAGATACAATGGTCCAAAGCTCATGAAATTTGAAACATAGGCCTTAGATACATTCAAATTGACATACTAAAATTTTAGATCAATCCCATAAGCATGCGGCAAGATACAAGTCACTTTTTTCACAACAGTAACAACAAAAATTGTTTCTTTATCTTCTGACCAGCATGCAAGTTTGCATTTTATTTTATTAGCAGAAAAAATCATGCAAATCTGGAAAAATTATTGATGTTGCAAGACACATGAGTGAACATCATATAAAAATTTCAAGTTAATCCAAACATTAGTGTTCAAGTTATGAGCTACGGACTGACAACAAAATTTCAGCTTTTTAACAGGATTTTCCGTTTTGGATTTTTTAACTCAAAACGAGTTATTAAGGTTCATACTAGAGCATGCATGTCATTTTTTCAGTCACTAAAATCACCATTTAACATGAAAAAATAAACAAAGGGGTTAGAATCACCCATCTTGATGAATTTTGATGGAAAAGAGATCCTACAAGCTCCTAGCTTCAAGATTGGCCTTCTTGCTCCTAGCTCCTTGCCTTCTTGGCTCCTTGGATCCTCCTCCATGGCTTTTCTTCTTCTTCTTACTGCAAATCAGTAGCAAGGTCTCTCTTACTCATTTTCTTTTTCTCTTTCTCTTGAGTATGGAAGTTGTAGGAGATGGAAATGAGAAGTAGAGATGGGAGGATTAAAATACAAAAGAGAGGAAGGTGGAGGAGGGTTTTGGGCAGATTTTGGGCATGGGGAATTGGGGAGAATCTCTTCTTGCATTGGCTTTTGAGGGAGGTTGAGTGTAGGAGGAGAGAAAGACCCATCATGAGACAATTTGAGTTCAAAGACCATAACCCTAGTTCTCTTTTTTTCCCTCCTTTTCTCATGTAATCTTTGGGCTTCATTTCATCTCTTTTTATTTGTACAAGACTTGTCAGACTACAAGTGTTTGTTCATGGCTCATAGGTCAAAAGAACATATTTTGAGTCCATGTCTAGCTCATGGTGAGTCTAGTTGAAGCTTATGAAATAATTGCATGCTAATAGTTTCAAAAATAAAAATAAATAAATAAATAAATATAGTATTTTAGTGCTCAACAAATCATACATATATTCATATGAAAATCCGGGTTGTTACATCTAGTGCATGTCCTTATGCATACATATAAGTAACCTGGGCAACCTAGAGCTAGCTCCACCCTACCGGACTTAAACCGACAAAACTAGGAACACTAGCCCTTCCTAGCCAATTCCCTCAATCAATTAATTCACTGCCGGTAATTCTGGGTCCTGCTCAACCTCTAGTGCTCACAACACAATATCCCTAACTAACTTCCTAGGGTCCACAACATAACCCTAATCTCAAATCGAACACAACTTGGTTCAATAATACAAAATATTATTTCATATATGGAAACAAATTGAACTTACGGAAATTCTTTAAACTGAACCTTTTGAATCTCACTTTACATTCATTCATAAAGTTTAATTAATTCGACTATAAATTCATTCAATTATCAACTGAAACAAAACTTTTAAATATTTGGGATCTTATCCCCAAAAATCTGAAATTTTATAGTTTCCAAGAATCTGAAATTTACACCTCTTTAAAACTGAAAATAACTATTAAAATTCTAAAATAATTATCCTTCAAAACTGAAGCATATAATCCTTCAGAACTGAGAATTTCATCTACAAAAATATAGATTTATTTCCCCCAAACCATTACTTGTATATATCGAAAATTGAAACTAGATTTTCACCAAAATCTGAAAGTTATATGATATTGTTCTTCAAAACAGTACACTCCAAAATTAATATTAAATTCTAGAAAAATTAATTTAAGTCCAGCACATATCAAAGAACTCACAATAAAAATCTGGACTCAAACAAATTAATTAATTTAAAGGGTTTATATTCAACAAATTCTGAAAAGTATCTTTTATCCAAAATCTGAAAGTTATACCTTCTTATCCATAAGCACATTCCACCCAAAATTGAATATTAAATTCAGGAAAATTGAGTTTATATTTACTTCATAAACATAGATCATGTCTCCAAAATTCTAATCCATTCGCACAAAATTTGAAGCACTAAATCGTCAATAAACTGAAACTAGATTTTTGTAAAAATATGAAATTTAACAATTTTGAAACTCAACCAAAACTTCATCGAATCTCACAATATTATTAGTTTAAATACATACATATGCACTTCTATATGTGTATACTATTATCCTCAAACCCTAGCATACAACCCCCACACAAAACTCCTAAAAAACCGAGCCTAAATACCCAACCCGAGAGCCAAGAAAATGAAGGCCTGGGTTTGCACAGTGCTTGGGTGGGCACTATGCAACCCCGGCGCTGTGCTGACCTAACCACCGTGCAACCCTGGGGTTGGAGTTTAACCCCGAAAACCCTAACCCTAGGTTCCCATAATTTCGACATGCATTTATATGATGATTTGATTCATATTTGGTGTATAAAAATTCAAATTTTCAACCTATTATAAGTTCATATAAAAATAGCGAATAATTTATCAAAATTTTATATTTTAATTATTCAAACATGTTCTTTAATCATACTTATAGATCTATGCATCCACATTCACATATAGGTTTAATATATCTATTTCTACAGTAAAATTTAGATCTTTCATGTATAGAAAAAAAACTCTAAAACTCAAGAGTAACTTATTTTTAATCAACATGAATATTTAGAACATATGACTATGCTAATCGTCCATAATGATTCATGGGTTCATAAAAATAAATTTCCACAAATAAAACATGATTTTTCATGCACCAAAATATTCATCATTCAAAAGAGAATCAAAATAAGAGTTTCATGCCATCAAGATTTGATTTTTATCATATTAACAAACCATCTTTATCTAAATATTTCATCTCTACAATCAACTCATAAACAAACCTCATATTCATGCCAATAATCATAATCTCACCAAATCTAAACCCTAGCATGATTTGATATTATTCATGAGAAATAGAAAGAAAGAAAAACACATCAAGAGAGTTGGAAGATTACCCACCTCAAAGAAGACCCATTGAAAGATATTAATAATAAGAAAAGAAAAGCTTATCCTCCTCCTTGTGAAAATTGACATATCCAAGCCTCCAAAACTCCAAGAAATAATAAAAAGGAAAAAAAATTGTTCACCAAAGACGAGGGCGGCTGCTGTTGCTAATATAGGTCGTGAGGGTTCAGATCCTAGGGTTTGCGAAGATTTACAAAATCTCTCCCCCCCCCTCCCCCCCCCCCCCCCCCCCCCCCCCCCCCCGGCCGCCCCCATCCACCCAAAAAAAAAAATTCGAATATTTACATATATATACATAGATCTTCCAAATTAGGTAGTTAATTAAATCAAATAAGGTAAGATTTTGTCTCCCCCTAATCACCCTGATTTGGTTGGCCCACATGTAGCCAAGGGGTTTCAAAATTTTAAAATTTAAAATTTGCCTCCAAGTGGCAATCTTATATAGAAATCTTTCACTTTGAAATATTTGCAAACATGCCATAAATTCATAAAAATCCAAAAAATTTAGAATAATTATCTAATAATAAAGATTAGAGTTTTCAAACAATTTCATGACAAAGAAAAATATTTGCAATAAAGTCCCCAACAATTTCAAAATTGCATAAATATATATATACTCAATAAAATCAAATCAAATCAAATCAAATTAGAGGGATAAAATCTCTCCCCCCAATCTCTCTCCTGTCAAAACTGGCCTACCAAAACAGCCCAACCAAATTTTGAATTCGAATCTACCTACAAACGACATTTTGCGCGAAAACTCTTTTCTTTCAAAGTATTTAAAACAATAGTTTTCTTTATTTAGAAAAATCCCAAATTTTAGAATATAAGTCTGAGAAAAGAAATGTGACAGCGCAAGATAATATGGATCGAAAAAAGTTTCCATACAAAACTAATAATGGGTTAATTATTACATAATGCAATAAAATAAAAATACAAATTAAGTAATCAATTCTGTAAGAAATTGAGAACAAAAGAAATTGAAAACATATAAGAAAAGCACAGTAAAAGTGGATAATCTAAAATAAGTATTACCAGCAAAATGGTGAAGTAGTAAGATGTAGAATAAAAAAGAATAAGACAAAAATAAAAATAAAAGTAAAACAGGGGTATAGAACTAAATAAGAAAAAGAACACAATGTAAGTTCAATGAACTGAAGAATTGAAATAGTATTGATAAATTGTAATGAAGTAGGAAGAGTTTGAAAATAGACCAAGGGCGTAAATAAAGATTAAGTAGTTTTAAAAAAAATTCAGTATGATGAGAAAAGCATTATTATGACAAAGATTAAATAGTATAAAGCAAAATGAAAAAAAATGTCGAAATCCAAAGCAAACTAATAAATTACAGGGAAGAGCATAATGTTTAAAAAGTCGTTAGCGGCAACTGATAAGAGTTTGAAAAGTTAAAGGAAAGAGACATTAATTAGAAGAAAAATGTAAAGAATTGAGTGATTAAAAATAATCGTCAACTAAACTATGACCATATATTAAGAGATAAAAGGAAATAGCAATTTAGTAGAAGATTGTTAAATGCCAGGGAAAGAAATAATAAAAATCTGAGAAATATACAAGTTTTAAATTCAGTTAAAAAGTATTAACTTTATATATATACGATTTGTTAAAATCTGAGCATAATGTATAATGGAAAAATAAATAAATAATGATGCAAGAAAGAGAAAATTATAACATACAATTTGTTGGTGAAGTTATATAATAATTTTATATATATACGATTTAAAATTAAATACATAGAATAATGATCAGTATATATCAAAATATTTATAAGTTGTCAAGCATAGTAAGAAAATGAACATATTATATTATATGAGTAAATAACTAAGAGAGAAAAAAAGTATAATAAAACAAACAATGTTATAATACGAAAATTATAAGTAGTTGTCATAGTAAAACAAAGTATAATAACGTTAAAAGTAATAATATGTTATCGAAATAGTATACAACATTAAATACATGGAAATATAATGTAGATAGTAAATAAAAGTAAAAATAATAAAAGTTATATTATTTGGGTAGTTAACAAATATAAGATAAGTTAGCAATTAAATATACATTACAAATTAAATAGTGTAACAATACAAGAATACTAACACATGGAAAGATAAAGTATATATATATATATATATATATATATATATATATATATATATATATATATATATATATATATATAATAATAATAATAATAATAATAATAATATTAAGATAGAGCAAAAATAGTTAATAGTAAACAGTAATGATATACGATGAAGATTATGTTGTCATTACAGAAGTAGGTATAGATGATAAAGTGGTCGAGTCAATGTGTATATAAGCATAACTGTATTATAAACAATAAAGTTGAAGTAGTATAAGCTAAGTTTTATAACATTATAAAATTGTATAAATTACTAGAAAAGAATGGAATAGTGGTAAGTAATATATATAAAACTAAAAGTGATGGGTCATTAAAGTAGAAAAATCTCTTTTGTTGTGCGTTCGCCTCATTGATGTCTAGGTGCATGCTTGTCTCGTTGATATCAAGTTGCAAATTTTCCACCACGACATTAGGTTGCAGGTTGTCGTCTAGATATTCGGTTGCAGTTTTTGCCTCTCCGACACCCAGTTGCAAGTTTTCCTCCTTTGACGTCTAGTTGCATATTTGCTTTCTCGACATCCGGTTGCAACAAAATGATGAATTGTGTAATATCCCGGACGGATATTACCTTGTATAAATTATTATTTTATTATTATCTTATTATTATTTTGTTTTAATTCCATAATTGAAATATTTTGGTGAATTTTCACCGGTTTGTCCATAGACAATATCTGTACCCAGATACCGGTCAGTATACATCCGTATTCTATCAAATTGATACCGTGATCTTCCGAACTAATAATAGAATTTATTTTATTATTATTTCCGAGATTAAATTATTTTTATACGGATTATGCGAAGATTTTTGGTATACATACATATATGCGCACATACGTGTAATATGTCGATTAGTACATTGTACAAAGTATATGGTATGTATTTTATGAATAAAAAATTGTTCTCCTTGTCATGACAATCCTAATTAGATAGTTAGGATTGTAGGAGAATTAAACATAGGATTAAGATGTATGCATAAGAGAATTAGGAGGTATTCTTCTAGAAACCTTCTCTCCTCCACCTCACCTAAAACACCATACCCTCACCATACCTCCACCTCATCCACACCTCCCCTAGGCAAAACCGGCCCCCTTATTGTGGAGGGGTTTTCGTGCAATTGTGTGTATGCACATTTTCACTCTCCACCCTTCTCTCCTCCTATAAATACCTCCTTCTCCACCTTGTCTCATTTTAGAAAACACAAAGAAAGAAAGGAAAGGAAAAGAAAGAGAAGAGACTAACAAGAGAGTTCTTTTTGTAGGTTCCATAAGAGTTCTAGGAGCTAGGGGAAGGAGAAGTTTTAGCTAGCTAGTCCTTCCTACAAGTAGAACAAGGTGGGGGTTTCTCTTTGTTTGTTTGTTTGTTTGTATTGTTGTTTTGATGTTCTTCTTCTTCTTATCCTCCTTGTTTTGTTTTCTTTTATTCTTTTTGAGATGGTTGTTGTGATAGTATTGTTGTATATGGTTCTTGTTTGTATGTTTGTAAATGTTAAAGATAATAACCACATGAAAAGAAAAGAATGAATAGTAGTAATAAACATAAAGATTAAATCTTTGTAGTTGTAGTGTTGTTTTGTGTTTGATAATTGGACTAAAATGATATAAGGCATATGGACTTGTACATACAACCGTTTGGGATTGTAGGACTTGATGTGAACTCATGAACAAAGCATATGAATTTTTATACAACCATTTTCGGTTGTAGGACTTGTATTGAACTTGGACTAAAAAGATAAGCATATGGTTGGTTGAACCAAATCAAGGTTCTTACCTTATTTTTATTATTGTTGTTTTCTTTTATAATCTTAAGTAAAAAGAACCTAAATTAGATGTTAGTATTAATTATGAAAAAGAAATCACTAGTTGTAGAATGAATAAAAAGATCTCTTTTTATGATCACTAGTAATAATAAGAAACATATGCTAATAAAGATTTTTTAGTAAGTAATTTAGTTATAGATATTCATGTTATAGTAGAGACTCAAAATAGTAGTAGTAGTAGTGGTAGTAGATAATTAAAAGAAGTAGTTGTAGATGTTTTATGTTCATGTTAAAATAAAATAGTAGTAGTATGCTTAAATAAAATAGTAGTATTATGCTTAAATAATGTAGTAGTAGTAAGGATTAAAATAAAGTAGTTGTAGATGGTTATGATATGTAAAATGTTAGTAGCTATTCATGATTAAAATAAAGTAGTAGTAGTTGATGTTCATGTTTTAAGTAAAGTAGTGTAGTAAATGTTCATGTTAAATAAGTAGCATTAGTAGATGTTTATAAATTTGTATTAGATGTTCATATTAAATAAAGTTTTGGTAGAGGTTTATGTTCAAGTAAATTTGTAGTAGATGTTATGTTTCAATAAAGATAGTAGATGTTCATGCTTCATGCTAAGTTAGTAAGTATCATGCTTAATCATTATTCATGCTAAGTGTATAAACATGCTTAGGATGTTGTAGGATTTATATTAAAAATCCTTATCATGTTTAGGGATGATATTCATGCTTAGGATGTTGTAGGATTTATATTAAAAATCCTTATCATGTTTAGGGATGATATTCATGCTTAGGATGTTGTAGGATTTATATTAAAAATCCTTACCATATTTAGGAATGATATTTATGCTTAGAATGTTGTAGGATTTATTCTAAAATTACCTATCATGTTTAGGAATGATATTCATGCTTAGAATGTTGTAGGATTTATTCTAAATTTTCCTACCATGTTTAGGAATGATATTTATGCTTAGAATGTTGTAGGATTTATTATAAAATTTCCTTCCATGTTTAGGAATGATATTTATGCTTAGAATGTTGTAGGATTTATTCTAAAATTTTCTATCATGTTTAGGAATGATATTCATGCTTAGAATGTTGTAGGATTCATTCTAAAATTATCTACCATGTTTAGGAATGATATACGTGTTGTAGGATTCATTCTAAAATTATCTATCATGTTTATGAATGATATACATGCTGTAGGATTCATTCTAAAATTATCTATCATGTTTAGGAATGATATATTGTTGTAGGATTGATGCTTAATTAATCTACCATGCTAGGAATGTTGTAGGTTAATTACTAAGTAAATACCATGCTCATATTGTTGTAGGATTGATGCTTAATTAATCCACCATGCGAGGAATGTTGTATGTTCATACTAGTAGTTATCCATGCTTAGTAAGATATTCATGCTAGTAGTTATTCATGCTTAATAAGATTCATGCTAGTAGGAAGGTTGTATACCATGCTAGATTAATTGATCTATGCTTAGAAAGTTGTAGGAAAGTGGTATGTCATGCTAGATTAATTTATCCATACTTACATGCTTATAGGAAAGTTATACACCATGCTAGATCAAATAAACATTCATGCTTACATGATATCTATGCTTAGATAAGTATATGTTCATGTTATGTTAGTAGGTGATCATGCTTAATCATTATTCATGCTAAGCTAGGAGATGTCATGCTAATTATTGTTATGTTAAGTTAGTAGATGACCATGCTAATGATGGTTTATGTTAAGTTAATGGTATCCATGCTAATGACATTCATGCTTAAAATATAGTAGATACTCATGCTTAAATTAAGGGAACTACCCATGGTTAGTTGTAGTGATTTTTATGTTTTGTTCTATCCATGCTAAAATTGTTGTAGAAACTCATGCTATGTTGTAGGTTGATACTTAACTAGTATACATGACTAGAATGTTACTAAAATGTACACCATACCACATGTTAATGTTAAAGTAGCATACCATGTCTAGGAATGAGGCATACCATGCTAAAGTTTAAATACATGCCTAGAATGTTGTAGGATTAATGTTAGAATACCTACCATGCCTTGAAATGTTGTATGTTCATACTAGTTATATATCCATACTTGGGTTGTGGTGATTAATCATGATAAGTAGTAAGCAATCACGCTCAAGTTATAACCTATGCTTGACCATAGTGGACTTCATGCCTAGATCATAGTGATTTTCATGCTTAAGCTTGATATAAGTACATGCTTAATCATATTCGTACTTAGGACTATTGTGGTGAGCGGTTATGTTATATAATTAGATTGTCGTAGGAAGATGTTTGCAATTGTATGCCATGCTTAAGGCGCTATAGGTTGAAGTAATAAGGATTGGGAAGACCACTAGTAATAGTTAGTTTGATAAAGGCTGTTATGTCGCCTTCGGTTCTTCATTGGTAGAATACCGACCATAGACTATTAGTAGACTCTTCTGTTGCTTCTAATAATAGGAGATCAAGTTTGCTAGTAAGCACGTTTGGTTGCTTCTAGGATTGATTACCTGTATGGTTGTTTGCATATGGATGTGCTCGTACGTGGCTCGACTGGCCCGTATGTAGCTGTGGGTCTCATACGTAGTTTATTTGGCTCGTATGTAGGTTGTTGTCTCGTACGCGGCTCGATCGGCCCGTGCATAGCTGTTGGTCCCATACGCGGCTTATTTGGCCGGTATGTACGTGGTTATCTCCTACGAGGCCTGCCTGGCTCGTAGGTAGCTATTGTTTCATACGTAGCTTATTACCTCGTATGTGGTTGTTACTCATATATAGCTTGTTAGCTAGCACACTGTTCGTTGTGCTCGTCTAGGGTGATATTACCACCCTAAGGGCTATCGACCATCAAGACATATATTTTCTTATCCTAAGGAACTGTGGAGGAGTCACTCCTTGTGTACAGTCGAATCTTAGCCAGGGTAGGTTGATCGAGGACCGGAGTATGGACGGAACCCAAGTTTAGGGTGGCGGCATGCATGTATATTCGCACGGCCGAGGTCTTGGATCAATGGGCCAGGAATCGGATCCCGAAGGATTCTGGTGAGTCTAGGTTGAGCAGCCTCGTAGAGTTGTCTTGCGAAACCTAATTTAAGGCCTAGCATGTTATGTTTACAATATTATCATCCCTAGGATTGTCGAGTCAGGGACATCATTAAGGTAGTGATTTATAAAGATCATTTTGCTCAGACCCTTGCCGAAAAGAGAGGAGTTGGTTGTAGGGGGCACCCTACGATCAACTTGTCCCTTGAGGCAGGCCTTAGGTGGTGATAGTGGGTTGTACCTTCCCGTCAAAGGGATACGTACGGTGCCGTCTCACGAGTTGAGGACACGGGTTGCGTATCTCGCGCTGTTAATTCCTGAAGTGTCATGGCTGAGGGTGCCACAGGGTAGGCTTCGCGCTACCCTGTGCTTGCGAGACCCCAGAGGGTGCCACAGGGTAGGCTTCGCGCTACCCTGCGTTTGCGAAATCCTATAATTTGGATTTTGGAATGACGCCCGATACATTGGGTTCATCTGTTTTTGAGTGAGGTCTGGTTAGCCGGGTAGCAGTGGCGAACATAGACACCACTGGCGTACTGCATCAGTGGGACATGACCACGTCTGCAACCTCATCAGTCACGTGTAGGTTTCAGGAACAGGTTGTGTACAATTAGAAGTTCATAACGCGGGTTCAAATCCCTATATATGGAGAAACGGCTTGAGATGGGGTCGCATGTAGTATGGGCTGCATGTTGCTTCGGAGACTCGCTGACATTAGAATAGGATGCATCCCAGTTTTATTTAAGTATCGCATTAGAGTCTAGTCATAGCACTCACGAACACTTAAACTACACCAACACCATTGCCATGTTTTGTATGTTGTTTGGGAGATTCGCTGCTTTGATATCAACCTTTAAGCGTCAGTGAATACTGACGTCCCCACTTCCATAGGTACTGGATCGCCAAAGTACAAGGGCGAGATTCAGGAGGACTCAAGGCGAGGAAAGCAAGGAGTCAGTGTTATGTTTAGTTCCGCTGCAGTATATGTATTGATTATCTATTAGTTGAGAAGTACTCAAGTGAGAGTTACCAAGTGTTGTTCTTCATTCCTTGTACTCTGATGTAATTTGTTGAAGGTTGTAACACTTGGAAATGTAAAGGTAATATTGTAACTCTATTGTAATGCATTGCAGTTGTATAATGTTCAGACTTGTAATGTATTGAGTGTCGAATGAAAAGTTTTAAATTCTGCTGTTTTTCTGTGTATTGTGACTAATTGAAGAAAAGATCTTGGCTCGTGTCTCGGTTTTCCCAGTATCGAAAATCGGGGCGCTACAAATTGAATGATGTAATCTTCCATATGTACTTGGATATTGATTGCTTAATTAAGTTTGAAGTTAAGTTTTGTAACTGGTGATAAAAAAATAGAAGTAAAAGTGTGGGATGGTAAAAGTAGGAAATAAAGTAGAAGATTACAAGGACAGAATGAAAAGGTACATGTCATAAATATTGAACATAAATAGCAGAAATTAGTAGTAATGCAAATATTATAAAAAGTAAGGAGAAGAAAATAAAATGAAGTAAATGCATACGCTTAAATGCAATTGCGAATGAGAAATAACTATGTAGTGTAGTAAGTTAGCATAAATAATCATATGTCATAAAATATACAGTAAATAGTAGAAATTATATATAGTAAGAAAATAACTAAGAGGGTAACAATTATAATATTAAGGTAACAAGCGACTATAGTATATTATAGAAGTAAAAGTATAAAAATAAAATAAAATAATACAATTAATAAGTAACTAT
Organism: Hemerocallis citrina; assembly: GCA_017893485.1. Lineage (NCBI taxonomy): Eukaryota > Viridiplantae > Streptophyta > Magnoliopsida > Asparagales > Asphodelaceae > Hemerocallis > Hemerocallis citrina. Next base: position 97,924,889 of record CM030368.1, read on the forward strand.
TAATAGTGAAGAGCGAGTATAACAAAAGTAGTAAATAAGAAGTAATAACACTAGCGTTGAGTATAAGTCATAAAAACGAAATAGGAAAGAAAGGGAAAAAAATATATAGTGTATAAAGTATATTATATTTCTATAAGTAAAAATAGTCAAATCATGTTAAAACATATTGGAATTAATAAGACAATATAAAGTAATGAAAAAATGTTCATATATATATATATATATATATATATATATATATATATACTTAATAACAATATCGGAAAATCAAAGCATATATAAAATGAATGTAAATCAAAATTTTAAAATATAATAGGAATAATAATAAAAGAAATTAATAGTCGTAGTGATAATTTAATAAGTAGTAATTGAAACTAATATAATGTGTAAAAGCAATAGTAAAAGAAATGAGTAAACATAGAAGTACATAAAAATATGAAGGACAGAATTTTAACGAAGAAAAATAAGTAGGAAAAATTTTAAAAGATTAAGACCAAAGAAGATAGATAAAATAATAACTATCAACGCGAATTAATGGTAAAAGAAAAAGAGATTTTTTTTTGTTGAAAGAGTATTAAGCGTTAAAGATGAAAGGCAGTATAAAGAAATTACACGAAGAAGAAAAACATAAAAAATAAAAGAGAAGGGAAAAGGTAGTCTACGTACAAAGTATCATAAATGCTATGTTCAAACTAACCATAGCACGCAAAAAGAAAACATGCTCGAATACGATATCACTTCAATTTATACGAAGAGAGTACCACGAAAGTAAGTTCAATAACTATAACATTTATGACTCAAAACTGACACTCACACATCTAATATCCACCCAAATTTTATTTTCCTATACCATGTTTAGTATTACTAATTGAAGTTTACTCTGATACCCACTCTGTGTAGACTGCCGCCTACCACCCAGGATGGTAATTGACACAAAGAGAACCTCAGAGCTTGTTTTATGCAAAAGCCTCTCAAATATTGCAATCGCATCGGTGGTGTAATACCCGGCAAAAATAGCATATGGCTATTTTGCATTGTAATCTATGCGCAATTGAGAATTGCACGCGATTATGTATTTCTCTAATAACAATTAATTTTAGTTGAGAAATTTCAGATATATTGTCTACTTGATTTTAGACTTTTGGAGGATTATTATGAGACAATTTTATGTATTTTAGATTTGTTAGTATTTTAAAGGGTGAGAGTTGGGGGTTATTTGAAATATTTTGGAGTTTTGGGGGTTTATATGTAAATAAGCCCTAAAAGTATATATATATATATATATATATATATATATATATATATAACCCCACCTTTTCCTCCCCCCTCCTTCCTTTCTTTCCTTTCCGTTTCTTTCTCCTTACCGAAAAGAAACCCATCGAAACCAGGGTTTCGGCCAATCTTCTCCCCGCCCAATCCCCTCAAATACCTTATGATTTTCAAATAAAATGAGGGGAAAGCTAAGTGAAGGGTACTCTAGCTAGTGGTGGAGTCGATTTGGAGAAAGAAATTAGTAGAGGTATATCCCTTTTAATTTATTTGTGTATTTTCCTATGCTTTTAATCTATTTTGCTTGGGAAAGGAGTATAGGGTTGGGTAGTAGTTCATTTTGATGTTAGGGTTAATAAATTAGCAAGTTACTAGAGATATTACAAGTTGCTAATAAATTAGTGTTTTTGGTTTGTAAGAGAATTAAATATGTAAGAATTAGTTCTCGTATGGTAGTAGAAAGTTTAGTTGAACTACTAGAATAATTTGGGAATGATTTTAGTAATTGCATGGGGATAAAAATCCCATAGGAATTTGCACATTACGTGCATCGCACGTGTGTATCTCAGGCGTTCAACTAAACGCCTGTGTGATATTTGGATTAGTGTTATTAGCTCCCGTGATTGGTTTGGATGATTTGAGCCTTAACTGCTTTAAAGTTTGATAATAGGATATTAGCAACTTTGGATGCGGGGTGGCATGGTGGCGCTTCGAGTCTTTGCGGGATATTTTGTGAGTATGATCTCTTTTATTTTACGTACATGGTGTGTTGTGAAAATTCTAAATTACGAGTTACTGTGTATTTTCGATTTTGTATCTCAGTGTGGCCTAGGTATTTTAAGCTGAAAATTTTTGTGGACACTCTTGTATGTGCCTAAAACTATAGTCTTAAATTTCGTAATTTTCCGAGGTCATTTGATGCCTCGAAAAATTTGTAGAATGCAACGGGTCTGGATGTTGCAACTGTAGCTGTATCTGTTTGTGGACTGAAGTTCAAAGGCCATAACTCCTTGTGTGTTTACGATATTGCTATGAAATTTTGGGAGTATCTTTTGGTATGAGTCTAGTTGATGATCCTTAAATTTTAGAATTTTTAGAGTTTGATTGATGAGGTTTCAAAGTTATTTAGTAAAGGGTAGTAAATACTCTGCTGAAAGAGTGGCTGAAATTGTATGCTACGTTTGAATAGTCGTAGCTCATTGTGTGAGACAAATCTAAATGTGAATTTTGGACACAATGAAATGGTATATGTGTAGATTGAGAATCTCAAATTTCATGAGCATTGAACTTAAGGTGGATTTGTTATTGAATTTCAAAGTGGGCTATGTTCAGCCTAGTACAAGTTGACTAGCCAGTGAAGATGGATAATCCTTGACTTATTTGTTAAGAATTTGGACGACTGGCCAATTAAAGATTTGTACTACGGAGTCATAGGTTTCTAACCCATCTGGAATTTTGTAATTCCAGTTTGTAGGTTGACAGTTATGATTTTCCAAAGATAGAACAGATTCGGTCTTAGTCAAGGCAGTATTCGCTAGAAAGACCAAATCTACCCTGGTTGTGCATTTGATGGATTTTGGTATTTTTGAGGGTTTAAACGATTGAATTTAAGGAAATGGTTGACTGGAGAGTTATAGACTAGGGTTTTATCTTTCCAGAATGGGTAGTATCAAGCAATTCTACATTTTGTGTGTTGGAAGTTATGGACGTTGCAAGTTAGCAACCTGTTGTTTAGATTAAACTTCAAGTTTAAGTTGACTTGGGGACTTGAATTCTATAAGAATTTGAGGGAGTCGTCCACTAGGGGATTGCAGTGGATCTCCCTACCCTTCTTGAAATTCTGAGTGTGTTGGATTCCGATGAGTGTAGCTTGGGTCATAGCTACTATTTTTTCTTGAACTATTTCATCAGACAATTGATGAGGAACCCTCTGCATACCGCAGTGTGGTGATCATGAGCTATCGGATTTTTAATGATGTTTTAGCATCTCATTTGAAACTTAGATAAGTTCATGTGCTTAGTACTCATGGTGGACATGCGTGAGTTGGGATATAGCTCTGGTCGGTTTGTGTTTGCTGTCTCGATGCATGAGTCTGTCAATGGTCAAGAATTGATGGTTATGTGTGTGCTTACCTTCATTTGAATTATATTGGATCCTTGGGGCACCATTGGACCACTCGCTGAGGGTCACGGGCCAGAATTATTTGGTCACTGACCTGTGAAGGTATTGGGAATCAGTGGATGTGATTCCGTGATGGTTGTTATTTTGATAGACCAGTCAGGCTCAACTTTGTTGATCGACATCGAGTGTGATTTGAATAACAATATATTTTCAGTAAACTGCATTGATTAGGTTTTCTTTTATTATTTCGCTTGAAGACCAAATTGGTGTTAGGGGTGATTGCCTAAAATTCAACTCGTTCTGAGAGTTAGCACTAGGTGGTGATACTATGGGGTTGTCTCTTCCTGTCATTAGGGATACGTGTTGCGGTGCGTATCTTGCACTGTTAATTCTTGAAGTACCATGGTAAGAATGGGATGTCGATTTCCTTGCGGATATGGGGTTTTAGACCTTCGAGGCCATCATTTTCTATGTTGGTGGACACGAACGGATCATTATGGATCTTCTGCACAATGGATATGCTGCGTGTATATCTGTAAGTTCGTCACAGCTTTCGAGGAGGGTCTGATGCAACGATTGTTGGTGACAACGGGGTAGCGCCCCGAATTATTTCTGTTATTTATACCTCCTCAACCATGTCATACTATCAGGAACAGGAAGTAGACCGAATTAGAATACATTACACAGCGAGGGTTCAAATCCCTGAACTGGAGAAACGGCTTGATCTGGGGCACATGTAGTATGGGAAGCTAACATTAGATTAAGTGCATATGTCCAGTACTCTGTGTTTTGTATTAGACTTCATGTCATGGCCTACACGAACACTAGGAAACTAGGACACACGTTTATTTTCCATTCAAGATGAATTGTGAGTGTGATAGTTGAAGTGTATATGAGTGTGAAAGTGATGTATTGCGAGACATGATGATATATGTTGTAAGAAATGAATGAATGCGATGTTATATGATATGAGATTGAGAAAGAACACGTTTATGAATGATGATGAGTACCAAGAATATAAGTCGTGAGTCTGTAAATCCAAATGAATGGTAAATGAGGTGTAGTTTATGTGAAAGTAGAGTTATTTGTGAATGTAAAGCTTTATAGGAAAATAAAGCTATATGAATATTTGTATAAGGCATAAAATGATGGGCGTTAAACGACTCATTTGTGAATGATTTTCTAACTAAAGATAAGTATATTATGAGCGGGTATGGATATACATACAGGTGATGACTCAGAGAAATTTTGATGTGAAATCCCATTTATGATATTTACATGTTCAGATTTCAGGTAAAATTTGATTATCTTGGTATTCGTAAGTTCGTTCTGTTTTTACTTATAATGTTTAATTTATTTACTTAATTAGTAGATTATACTCACACCAGAAATGGCTAACCCCTTAGTGTTTGGGGGGTTAGGGAGTTCCTGGACTACCCTAGATCCCCTACTGTTACAGGTCTTAGCAGTGCAGAGGTGAGGTGTAGACTCCGTGGAGTGGAGCCTTTATTTTAAATTTTTTTTTGAGGTTTAATTATGTGAATAGTGAAATTTATTATTTAAATTGTATTTTAGATGTATAAGTATGTGGACGACGATGATGAGTAATAGTGTGGAGTGGCATGATATGTTTTTGTCCCGTACCCACCTCGTGTGGAGTACCAGGCCCTGTGGTATGTTTTATAGGTTATTTTCTAAAAAAACTTTACTACGTTTTCAAAGGAATTTATGGTTTTAATTGATAATTGACATACTGTTATGAGTTTGGCCCCCAGAGCATGATATTTATATTGCCTGTGTGATTCTGCTCATTTTGTCCTGGGAAGCAAATGATATTATTTCCTGTGATGTGAGCTACAGAATTTAGAGCAGAATTCCGTAAGCTTTTTGTATTTTGGGGCAGAATTCTCAAAGGAAACTCTGCTAAAATTTTCTTTGAATATAACTATCTTAGTTTATGTTTAAATTGATATAGAAATGAAAGAATTGAATTTGGAGTCAAAAGGGAGGGGGGGTACAGTTTGATATGACAAATTGATATTTGTAATTATTGATGTAATAACTCTGATGGCAATAAAAGTGTTTAATTTCCGTGTTATTTACTGTGTTGAGATGCATTTGAAGGCAAAGATTTTGGTTGTGTCACAGATGTCCGATAACGGGGATCCGGGGCACTACAGGAGGCTAGCCGGCCTGGGTATGTCAGGGTAAGAGTCAATGCTTCGACACCAATCACACTGTGAGAACCCCTGATCATGCTTCCGACATTGCCTTCTTGTCTAACCAAGCTCTGATACCAACTCTATAGCGCCCAAAATTTCAATAATTAAAATTCGAAATAAGTGGAACGATTTCCGGAATCAACATCAGTGTAATCCACAGACAGTATCAAATACATGGAAAATAAAACTTTTTATTACATTAGTTCATTCTTACATTTGCACATCGGAAAAATTAAATACATTTATTACAACACAACCCAACACTTAAACTTTAATCATCTCAAATTCAAGTTTCCACTTTACTTGGGCAACTCACTTGAAATCCTGCAAAAAAAACTGAAGAGTGGGCACGTCAGTTGAAGGCAACTGACGCAATACTATAGTAATAACAACATTCCAAAGTCTCACAATCACAAACTTACCACATAACATGAAATGAAATAATAATGAAAGATTCAATAAACATCAAGTGAAACTATATTAAGTAAGTGTGTCAAAAAAAAGGATTAAAACAATGTTCAAGAAAACACAATGCACACGATGATTTCTAATGCATACTTGTCTGATTCTATGCATCCCATTCTACATAGGTCTGGTGCAAGCCCTTCATTCTCCGGTTTATAGGGTTTAATCCCTCGCTATGCAACCTACTACCATGACTACTATGAGATTTGGACATTTTGCAAGTATTGGCTCTTGCCCTTGGAATATTAGAGACCAATCCCACTCTGTACATCATTCTGTAGCTTATTAAATCCATCGTCCCGGAATACTGGGGACTGTCTCACTCCGCAGGTCATTCTGGAGCACTCTTTGCACAAATATCCCATGAGTGTCACTCTTGTCCAGGAATACTGAAGATCAATCCCACACCATGGATTATTTGGTGACCTATTTCATCCATCGTCCCGGAATACTAGGGATTATCTCACTTCGCAGATCATCCTGGAGTCCATAACTCATGTTTTCTGTTGTTTCATCATATCACTATCTAGTGGCTGTCCTTATGCATATGTATAAGTAACCTGAGCCACCTAGAGCTAGCTCCACCCTACCGAACTTAACCCACAAAACTAGGAACACTACCCCTTCCTGGTCAATTCCCACAATCAATTAATTCACTGCCGGTAATTCTGGGGTCCTGCTCAACCTCTAGTGCTCACAACACAAAAATTCCCAACTAACTTCCCATGTTCCACAACATAACCCTAATCTCAAATCGAACCCAACTTGGTTCAATAATACAAAATGTTCTTTCTTATATGGAAACAAATTCAACTTACCAAAATTCTTTAAACTCAAGCTTTTGAATCTCACTTTCCATTCATTCGTAATGTTCAATTCATTAGACTATAAATTCATTCAATTCTCAACTGAAACAAACCTTTTAAATATTTGGGATCTCATCACCAAAAATCTGAAATTTTATAGTTTCCAAAAATCTGAAATTTACACATCTTTAAAAATGTAAATAACTCTTAAAATTCTGAAATAATTATCCTTCAAAAGTTAAAGCATATAACCCTTCAAAACTAAGAATTTCATCTACAAAAATATAGATTTATTTCACCCAAACCATTACTTGAATATATCGAAAATTGGAACCAGATTTTCACCAAAATCTGAAAGTTATATAATTTTGTTCTTCAAAACGGTACACTCCAAAATTAATATTAAATTCAGGAAAAATTAATTTAAATCCAGCACATATCAAAGAACTCATCATAAGAATCTGGACTGAAACAAATTAATTTAATGGGTTTATATTCAACAAATTATGAAAACTATCTTTTATCCAAAATCTGAAAGTTATACCTTCTGATCCTTAAGAACAGTCCATTCAAAAATGAATATTAAATTCTAGAAAATTGAGTTTATATTTAATTCATAAATATATATCATGTCACCAAATTTCGAATCCATTCGCAGAAAATTTGAAGCTCTAAATCGTCAATAAAATGAAACAAGATTTTGTAAAAATCTGAAATTTAACAATTTCAAAACTCAACCAAAACTCAATCGAATCTCACATACATATGCCCTTGTATATGTGTACACTAATATCCTCAAACCCTATCACACAACCCCCACATGAAACTCCTCAAAAATGGAGCCCAAATACCCAACCCGAGAGCCAAAAAAAACAACAGCCTGGGTTTGCACAGTGCTCGGGTTGGCACTGTGCAACCCTGATGCTGTGCTGACCTAACCCCCGAGCAAACCTGGGGTTGGGTTTAACCCTGAAAGCCCTAACCCTAGGTTCCCATAATTTTGACATGCAGTTATATGATGATTTGATTCATATTTTGTGTATAAAAATTCAAAATTTCAACACATTATAAGTTCATATATAAACAGCGAATAATTTATAAAAATTTCATCTTTTCATTATTCAAACATGTTCTTTAATCATACATATAGATCTATGCATCCACATTCACATATAAGTTTGATAGATCTATTTCTACAATAAAAATTAGATTTTTCATGTATAGAAAAAAATACTTTAAAACTCAAGAGTAACATACTTTTAATCAACATGAATATTTAGAACATATGACAACTCTAATTGTTCACAATGATTCATGGGTTCATAAAAAAAAATTTCACAAATAAAACACAATTTTTCATGCACCAAAGATTCGTCAATGAAAAGGGAATCATAATAAGAGTGTCATGCCATCAAGATTTGATTTTTATCATATTAAAAAACCATCTTTATCTAAATAATCCATCACTATAATCAAGTCATAAACAAACCTCATATTTCTGCCAATAATCATAATCTCACAAAATCTAAACCCTAGCATGATTCTATATTGTTCATGAGAAATTGAAAGAATAAAAAACACATCAAGATAGTTGAAAGATTACCCACCTCAAAGAAGACCAATTGAAAGATATTACTAATAGGAAAAGAAAAGCTCCACTTTCTTGCAAAAATTGAGAGATCCAAGCATCCAAAACTCCAAGAAATAATAAAAAGAAAAAAAAATTGTTCACCACAGAGGAGGGTGGCTTCTGTTGCTAATATAGGCCAGGAGGGTCTAGATCCTAGGGTTTGCAAAGATTTTTCAAAATCCACGCCCTCCCCCCCCCCCCCCCCCCCCCCCCCCCCCCCCCCCCAAAAAAAAAAAAAAAATTCGAATATACACATATATATACATAGATCTTCCAAATCAAGTATTTAATTAAATAAAATACGGCAAGATTTTCTCCCCCTAATCACCATGATTTGGCTAGCCTACATGCCGCCAAGGGGTTTCAAAAATTGGAAACTTGCCTCCAAGTGGCAATTTACACAAAAGTCCTTCAATTTGAAAATATTTGCAAATATGCCATAAATTATTCATAAAAATTCAAAAAATTTAGAACTATTATCTACTAATAAAGATTAAACTTTTTAAATAATTTCCTGACCAAAAAATTATATGCAATAAAGTCCCTAACAATCCTAAAATTGCATAAATATATATATACTCCAATAAAATCAAATCAAATCAAATTAGAGGGATGAAATCTCTCCCCCAATCTCTCTTCTGTCAAAATCGGCCTAACAAAATAGCCTAACAAAATTTTGAATTCGAATCTACCTCCAAATGACATTTTGCGCAAAAACTATTTTCTTTCAAAGTATTTACAAAAATAGTTTTCTTTATTCAGAAAAATCTTAAAATTTAGAATATACTCGATTATAAATAGGATAATTTATTCAGAAATTTAAAAGTGAAAATTTGCACTTTAAAAATATTTGCACGTGTTTTGCACATGTAAAAATGTCAATTTTACAAAAATTCGAAATAATTATATAAATTAATTTAAAAATTATTTATTAATTCTAAATATTGTATTAAAAATCATGGTGCATCACATATGTATAATATTATATTGAGAGAATATATATATATATAGTGGAGAGTGGTAGTTGGGCCTATAAAGGATTTCTATGGAGTTGTTGTTTGGGAATTAATGAGATGAGATATGATGGGGGGTTGGCTGGTTGTATGTTTACTGACATGGAGGTGGTGAGGTCGCATGTGGGGCCCATGAGGAGGGGGCAGTTCTGTGGGTGTGTGTGCGTGCTGGCAGTGCAGCCCAGGAGAGGAGGGCTACTATGTGTGAGGGCTCTTAGTCCCACATCGGTGGGAAGGAGAGAGAGTGAGAGTATATATTAGATAGCCTATGATCAAGGAGTACCTACAAGATATAGCACCTTTTGTGAGGAATGCCTGTGGTGGGCAGATGTTAGGACTTGTTTTGTTCGCGTGTCCGCGCACGTGTAGTCGTGTGTGCAGCTGAGCGGGGCCCAGGGTGTTACAAATGGTATCAGAGCCGACTTTTGACACCGATTGTGTGTAAGATATAAGCCTGAGATGGAGCGAGGTTGGTATAAGTCGCCGGATAGGGACTATACAACTTACAGAATCAGGGTAGTCCTCTTCAGATCGGCTAGAAAGGGATCATGGATCTGGTTGCAAGTTCCGGTTTTAGTGAGGACGCTGAGTTCTTAAGGGGATGTGTGTAATATCCCATACTTAAGAGTATATCCTATAATATTATATTGAGAGAATGTATATATATATATATATATATATATATATATATATATATATATATATATATATATATATATATATATATAATTGGGCCTACAAAGGAGTTCTATGGGGTTGTTGTTTGGGAATTAATGAGATGAGAAGAGATGGGGGTTGGTTGGTTGTGTGTTTGCTGATGTGGAGGTGGTGAGGTGGTATGTGGGGCCCAGGAGGGGGGTCAGCTCTGCGGGTGTGTGTGCATGCGGGCAGAGGGTCCCATGAGAGGGGGCTGCTATATGTGAGGGCTCTTAGTCCCACATCGGTGGGAAGGAGAGAGAGTGAAGTATATATTAGATAGCCTATGATCAAGGGGCACCTACAGGCTATAACACCTTTTGTGAGGCACACATATGGTGGGCAGTTGTTAAAACTTATTTTGTTTGCGTGTGCGCGCACGTGTAGTCGCATGCACAGCTAAGCGGGGCCCAGTGTGTTACATTTCAATTGGTCGGGGAGGCAAGATGTGGGTGTAGGTCGAAGGTGGGGGTCAAGAGAAGGTGGCAATAGTCGGCGGCTGGAGAAGTGGGCTGGTCAGGGAGGTCGGCAGCGAAGGTGAATGGTGAAGGTGCTTGGGTTTCAGGAAGAAGAAAGGAAGAAGGGGAGGGGTTAGGCGGCTGTAGAAGAATAAGATGATGAGGAGATTCAGGGGGGGTTAGTTAGGATTAGTCGAGTAGATTATAGGGTAGTTGAGATTAAGGATGATTAAATGGTTATGGGTGATTTAGGGAGTTATGGAGAGATTACTGTGGGAGATAATAGTGGAATTTTGATTAGATCATGGGGGGTAGTTGGGGATTAATTAAGATGAGATTGGGTTGGGCTTGGGCTTGAGTTTCTTTGAAAAAATAAAATACAAATAATAATAAGCTTAGGTTGAGATTGAACTTTGGGTTTGGATTCTAATATATAGGCTTCATACTAAAAAAGGATGAATTAAGATCTATGGACTTTCACAAACTAATAAATAATCAAGAAGGAATAATAATAATAATAATAATAATAATAATAATAATAATAATAATAATAATAATAATAATAATAAGAAGAAGAAGAAAATTATGTAATAAAATAGGATTTGGGCTAAAACATAAATAATTAACCAAATAAGAAAAATAAATTTATAGAATTAAATAAGATTTGTATTAAAATACATAGTCATTCGAAAATAATTACAGATACAATTAATGATTAGAAATGGACTTTAATAGGATAACCAAAAATATATTTAAACAAAACGAATTTAAGAAAACGGAAAATTTTATAAAGAATCGAAAAATAGAAAATACACAAAAAATATGTATAGTCAGAAACGAGAGTTACATATTGAAAGAGGAAGTTGTTTCGTTTCTTAATGAAGGAAGGTACCTATCTTCAAGATCTTATTGTTCAGTTCAATAAGGTAATATATGAATTGAAGGTGATAAATGCAAATGATCTAAGCGAAGAGGGTAAAACTTTCAACTTGATATATTCACTGCTAGTTTTGTATGATCACTTGATAACTATCAAGCTGCATGGAAAACCTGCCAAGGAGACACTTACAATAGCTGGAGTGATCAAAGGACTGAAGGAAAATGAACTTAGGAATGAGACTCATAAAGTCGGGTCTATTTCTATAAGTTGCTCGACGGTAGATGGAGATCCTTCAATTAAAAGGGATAAGGCACACAATGGTAAGATTCAATGCCACAACTGCAGAGGAATTGAGCATTACAAGAGGGATTGTTGCAAGTGGTTGAATCAAAATGCTGCACACATAGTCAGCGCCATTGAATAGGGGGTGATAAGTTCAATTGTTTTCTTGTTTCAAGTTCTTTAAATGTTAATTTGGGCTGGTTTATTGATTCTGTGAGTTCTTCTCATATTTTCTCTGAGGGGGAGATATTTTAATGTGAGAACAGCGATTTGTGAGATTAGTGAAGTAGTGGGTACGAAAACAGTTGAATTTGACATGTCAGATGGTAAAGGGTTCACACTAGAATAGGTCATGCATATTCCTTTGATGAAACATAATCTGATATCCATGGGGACACTAGGTTCTCTGGAATTTATGTACACAGATCGAGGTGGCATTTTGGCAGTTTGGCAGAGTCGGCGTAAGGTGATGAAGGGTAAGGGGAGGATTGTGCAGGCTCAACACAACCTCTACCAATTTTAGGGGAACATGAAAACTTGACCGAGTGTTTGGAAGCTCATTGTTCATAAAAGCAATATCTAGTTTGTCGTCACTAGAACCACCGAAGCGAGACTGCGATGCTCGAATACCAACGAGAGCTTAAGAGAACCTTGGGGTTTATGGAAGGGGACATACAGTTAAAGAAAAGCAGGTGAAAGTAGCTTCAATTAGCAGAAGAAGACATTGAACTGAGTTGTTTATAAGAGGAGATGAAAAGAGTCTAGAAGAGTTTAAATCACACAGGTGTGAATTCATGCATATACTACCCAAGGTGGAGATTGTTGGGTTTATATATCTTGCATACTAATTTGATGTGAAGAGAAAATGGGGAAGCGACGACAGGAATTGAAGAGATCAGAAATGGTTGGACGCAAGTGGCAATAGCGACAAAGAGAAACAGGGGATTTGACGGTCGACAACATTTTGGGTAGTCCACAGTCCATACACCGGGGTTTGGCTGACACTAAACACGATTGATTGCACATTGGGTAGTCGACCGCATTGATGCGGGTGCAGCACCGGGTATTGGGTCTTTGGGATTCGATTGAAGACCGACTTGTCCTCCAGGTTAGATCGTATGTCTTTCATCGTATGGTTATCTCTATAGTATACTTCAGATGTTTATTGTATCCGGAATAGCAAACTAGGGTTTTTCTATATCTCTATATAATCAATGTAACGACTCAAAGAACGATATGATTATACAGAGTACTTCATCAGAGAGATGAGTGAATTCTCTTAGGCTTGAGAGAGTGTCGTGGTGAGAGTTGTAACTCTTGTATCTTCTCTAGTTGAACAATATCTCAATTTTTTCTCCCCGGATTAGGGGTTGCCCGAACCGAGATAAATATTGTGTGCTTTGTGTGTTTGATGTGATATTCTATTTTCTTGCTGGTTCGTAATGATCATGTTGAAGACTCAACATGATCCGGGGCGTAATTCCTAACATTGGGGCTGTGGGGTAATCATTGCAACAAACACTTAATTAAATATGGGCCAAAAAGTTTAATTTTACTTGCTTTTATTTATATGTAGTTTTATTTATATAAATAAACTAGGTATGCTCGTGGGCACGTGCCTACGACACGTATTCGGAACGATACAACATATGAAAAAGCATGTAAATGGTAATGGATGATTTATATAGATGTTTCTTTGCTAGTAGACGTTGATGTATTGATGTAGTTTGAAGTAGGATTATGAAGTGACCTTTATGTTTATTGGTTTGTATATTGTAGGATTATTTGTTAGCAGCATGGGATTCAAAAATAGTATTGTGAATCTACAACAGTAGTGAATCAGAAATTACTTACTATGTGTGACTTGAGCATAAGAGATTTCTTTTCTGATTTGGAGTCCAATATAAGTAGCAATTCATTTTCTAACTGCATGAGTTACAATTAACGCCTCAAATTTGTTGTCATGTATACGTGAAGTGAAATTGCAGCAAAGCAAATCAAGATACAATTTTGCAGCTACAAAAATCCAAAATACAGAGATTAAGCATGGATTTGTCCATAAAAGCATGATCAAGCGAGTTAATTAAAGAATTTGCAACGATCTTTCAAAGCAGCAAATGCCCAAAGATTCAAAAAAAAGCATAATCTGAAATTGCATAATTAAAAAAAAAAACATTCTAATCAAAATTAACTTAGTGAAGTATTCTAATCTAAAACAATTACTCAGTGAAGTATTCTACAATCAGATCAAATATAGTAATTCAAAAGCAATTAAATGGAAATGAATGTTATTGAGTTATGAAAGCATAATCTGAAAAAACATAATTAAAAATTTGAAATTAAAAAAAAACATAATCCAAAATTGCATAATCAAAAAAAACATTCAGTATGTATATATATATATATATATATATATATATATATTTACATACCTGGGTAAAAAAAATTAAAGAAAAAAGAGAGAAAGAATTATGAAAAAGGAGAAAAGAGGGGGAAGAGACAGTAATAAATGAGGGAGTTGTTTTGTTTTGGGGGGGGGGGGGGGGGGGAATTTTGAATTTTGGGGGGAAAACATTTGGGAGGGAAAATGACTTTTGGGAGCAAAAATCTAGACTGTTGATTTTGTTCCAAATAAATGAGAGCCACTTGATCTTTCTTTGTGTTTTATTATATAGATGTAATACACACACACAGTTGATCATGTGTGCACCAATACACACATGATCAGCTGCGAACTTATCGCGCAACTGTCTGATCTTGCATGATCATGGCCATGATCGAACGGCTGTGGGTGCGAGTTCGAAAGTGATCATGTGTGAACCAATTTGCACCAGATCACTGCCATATATATATATATATATATATATATATATATATATATATATATATATATATATATATATATATCTTCCATTGTGCACTCGCCTCCTTGTGCTCTCGGCCTTTTGGCCTTTATATCGTCGATCCGAACCAATCACAATGTTTTACACATGTAAATTAGTCTAAATGTGTAAAATCAAGTCATTCAAAATTTCCATCATGTCATTATAAAAAAAGGGGATATTCAGCCATACAATTTTGTAACACTTCAATGCATGGGCAAATACATTTCAAATGAGTAGATTTGATATTGTCACGCCCAACTTCCCAAAATACGGGAATACGAGTAAGTAACTGAGGTCAGCTAATGATGTAAGCATCATTCATAAGTTGTGCCAATTTAACTCAACAATATGAAGAAAATAACACAATCACGCATGGGTAAATAATCAAATAGACAATAAGTAAATTCAATAACATGAAATAATCCACCAAAGTAACATCCAACATCTAGGAAAACAAACTTTGGGTCAACAACGCCCCGGAATACAAAATATGGGAAATAACAATGTAGGAAATAAAGAAACATGAATGAAATAGTTATTGTAGACTACTAAGCAACTTCATCCACTATAACGTTTGCTCACCCAATCCTTCGTTAAGCTCACCTCCGGTTCTTGCGAACTCATCAAGTAAAGAGGGGGAAAACTTGTCCGTTAAAACAAGTTACGGACAGCAAGTAGTAAAAAGCAAGGAATAAAGGAAGCATGATGCATCAAGAAAATGAACTAAAACAAAGTCAAAAGCAATAACAAGGGTTAAATAATGAGTTCAAGGGTCTAGAGTTATCGAGCAATAATCAATAGTTGCAACAATAATCCATGATTATGAGCAATAATCAATGCCAATGTCAATAATCAAGATCAGGAAATGCAAGTATCAATTCTACGTGTTTTAGTCTTTTATTATTCTATCTAATGCACGTAATACTATGTCTCATACCATAGGTTCGGTGCATGCAAACAGTGATCGTTTAGACGATAGTGGCCAACTATACAAGTCGTGTACTCTGCATAATAAACAATAATTAACAATCAATATTCCACGATCCTGTAACACACTGCAAAATAGTATATAACTATTTTGTATTTTTATCCGTGCACAATTGAGAAGTGCACGAGATCATATATTTTTCAATGATAATTAGTTTTAATTGAGAAATTTTAGACATATGAGTTATTCTGAACCCGATGAGATAGATTCGGGATATTTTCTCAATTAAATTGTGGATTTGCCCCGATTGTTTTAACAAGACAATCTTCGGGAAATAATAATTTTTATAAATATATTTCTATTACTTACAAATAAATATTTTGCTTACTATATATATATATATATATATATATATATATATATATATATATATATATATATATATATATATATATATATATATTATTGGATCGTATTGGATCGTATGTGATATACGATCTATAATTGTTATGAATATGAGTATGTCCGTATATATTCTATAAATATTATAATATATTTTGCTATGGATATCAAAATATTAATTTGAATTGTAATTAACCGTATATTGTTTTTCATTGGGTTAAAGTTTGTTTAACCTAGGGTTAAGGGTTCCTTGACCTAACCTAGGGTTAGAAACCTAACCCAGGGTTAGGAAACCCTACATCATAATTGATCATGGATGGAATCTTGATGAGATTCAAGGGCCAAATCTTTGCCGTGTTATGATTTCATGAACAAATGAGAACATTCTAGCATTTGGGTGTGTTGGCATCAATCTCCACCATCCAAAATTTTCCCACCTCACCCTCTCCTCCTACCTATTTCTTGCCAAATCCCCCCCCCCCCCCCCCCTCTACTCTTCGTTTCATTTTTCTCCAAAAACTCCATCTTTCTTTCATTCATCCTTCACCTTTTTTGCTTAAGCTTCAAAAGAAAAATTAAAGAAAGAGAGTTAGAGTGTGAGAAGAGAGAAGGAAAGCTTCATTTGTTTTGTAGGATTCATGCTTGGAGCTCTTGGAGGTGAACAAGAAGCAAGCTAGAAGAAGAAGGATTGCACAAGGAGAAGTTGCAAGATTTAATCTTTTAACTAAAGAAGGTGGGTGTTCTCTCAACTCTAAAATTAGTTTTTTTTGTGTGATATGGTTTGTAGGAGTAGATATAAGAGCATTAAAAATCATGCTTGAGTATTGATAAGTGGTGAAACTTGAGCTTGTATGTTAACACAATTTTTATACCATTGGTTCATGGAAGAACACTATGTTATATGGTAGACTTAGGAATTTCTACCGTACAAATGACTTAGAATCTGGACAAAAAATATTTATGTCATGTTCTAGGATGATTTTAGAGCATCCTCTAATTTTTTCATATTGGTCTAGTTTCATTTAGTAGCTCAACAAAGTAATTCTTTTCAGAACAGAGAGCAGCAGAAAAAGTGCTGTGTATGTTAAAATTTATGTGTTTTCCCGACATCATAACATAGAATTGGCATTGTATCTTTTGCCGAAATTTTTACTAGTGGTACATGGATATGTTAACAACAATATTTCCAAATTTCAGATTTTTTTGAATTCATTTGTTATATATATAAATTATGTTTTGTCAACTGGTCTAGAGCCAAGAACTTTCTCTGTTTTGTTTCACAGATGAATTTTAATAAATCATAACTAATTTATGGTATATAATCTTGTAGTGAAATTTTTATTGTAGCATCTAATATATATCTCTAGATCATGTATCTAAACTTTTTGATAATTTGGACAAAATTTGATGGGGTTTCAAAATTAGTTCGTAACCAGAGGTTTTACACACTGCAGAGAACAAAAGAATTTTTTTTACTAAATTCAAAAGGTTATAACTCTCTGTATATTTTGAATTTTAATTCAAATTTCGGATATGTTAGACTTGTATATGTCTAGTTACTAAAACCCAAATTTTATAAGTAATGGACTTATGGGTGAATTGATATTGAATTTTGAATAGACCATGTTCAGTTAAGTGCAGATTTAGCTAGTCTTTGAAATAGAACTTTTCTGGAACTGTGTTGGGAATCTAAAACAATGATCAATTAGAGACTTGTAGTAGAGATTCTTAGCTTCCCATAACATCCTGAATCATGTAATTTCAGTTTTTGGTTTGAAAGATATGATTTTCCTAAGTTCTAGACAAAACAAGTCTTAGTAGAAGACCCTGTTTTGTTAAGAGAGTTAATATTCCTGTGTTTAAACTGATGAAAATAGGGGTTTTAGAGTGCTTTAATGGATGAATTTGATTATGTGATCAACTAGAAAGTTGTAGTAAACACACATAGCTTTCCTTAAAATCCAGGATCATGAGATTCCGATAGGTGAGCAAGTTGTTATGACATTGGCAAGAGGCAACAACTGTGAGTTTAGGAAGTTTCATCGGGGAAATGGTGTTTTTCTAGCCTGTGTGGTTAGAATCTAAGGAACTGGATAACCAGAGAATTGCAGTAGACCCTCTTTCACTTTTCAAAGGGTGTTCATTCACGGAATTCCAGTGTGTGGATTAGAAGTTGTGGTTGTTTCAATAACTAGGTAGATACATGTCAGTAGTAGTCGTATTTTTGCTCTACACCCAAGTCTTGGACTTGTGTGTTAGTAGCATTTATATGTTGAAATACTTGATTCTATCAGAGTTTGAGTTTGTCTAAATGTGTGATGGTTTTCTTGATTTGAATTGTCTGGGGGATCGTCTAGGGTAAGGTATTACCCTATGACTAACAACCCTTAGGCTAAAATTGAATTCTTCTGCCTCGAGAACTAGATAGTTATCCCTCATGCGCCGATGAATTCTTACCCAATGGGTAATTGATCGCGGGCCAAGATACTGGATGCGATCCGAGTCTGAGGTGGTGGCGAACGATGAAAGATCGGGTCGCCGGTGTTTGGGATTGGTAGGCCGGGTTTAATATGACTGGATGTTTGACCCACTTGTAGTCAGTGAATGATCTGATTTATTATCTACCTCATCTAGAATGTGTTGATGCCCTAGGTGAGCCAATGATTGGATATTTTTAAATTGTGGGTATTTCACCTCATTTTTCGTGTATGAGATACCATCCATTTTGGCATCGTGTACTGCCCGTTGAGAGTCCCAAGTCAGGGACATTGGTCAACGACCTACAGAGGTGTTCGCAATCGATGAATGTCGATTAGTCGTGATTAGTTACTCTTTTTGACAGACCATTCAGGCTCAATCATTGTTTTAAAATACTGTGCATATTTTGAATATACATCGTTTTTCGGTAACACTAATAATTAAGTATTTTCCTTTCTGCTTGAGTATCGAGTTGGTGTTAGGGGTGATGCCCTATAATCTGATTTGTTCTAAAGGCCAGCACTAGGCGGTGATAAACAGGGTTGTCTCTTCCTAATGTAGGGATACGTGATGAGTTTGCGTACCTCGCTCTGTTAATTCCCAAGATACCTGTGGTAAGAATGGGATGTTTCCTGTTCTATGTTGGTGAAGGTTAGACCATGGGTAAGGTCCCCCATGAATCTCGGTGCCAACTTGGTATGTGGGGTACCTTGTAGTTCGTCACAGCTTTTGGTGAGATGATCACTACTACTTATTCGCAGTAACGGGACTGGACCCAAACTGTATGCCTCACCCACCACATTATGACGAGAACAAGAAGTGTACAATAGGAGAATGCAATGTATGACGAGGGTTCGAAACCATGAATCCGGAGAAGACGGCTTGATTTGGAGCATATGTAATTTGGGATGCATGTGTGTCCAAAGTCTTGCTGACATTAGACTAAGTGCATCTGCTACCTGTACATTGTGTATCATGAATTAGACTTAAGGTCATGGCATATACTGACACTAGGAAATTAGGATGCACGTTTCTGTTTTCATTAAAGGCTGGTTTTGATTGCTAGTTGGAGATCGTTGTCTTCTTATCAGCATTGTGTCAGTATATGTATTGACATGCCCACTCAATTAGGTACGAGGAGCCGGATTGCAAATGCAGGAAGTCTCAGGACCAGCGAAGCATCCAAGAGGATTAACAAGAGTACCTTCCACCCGTAGAGTAGGTGTAGGAATATCAGAGTAGCACAACAGAAGATTCGAGCTACATGGCGCATCTCAGGGAAGCTGTTTGACCACTCAGTAGAATTCCATTGGAAGATCGATTGACAACTGCTCTGACAGGCAAAATGTTTGAGTGATATTTGTAATACTTTAATGTAATTTGTATTTCTTGTTCAAGAACAAGATAATGAATTTACTTTGGCAATAAAAAGTTTTTTAAATTTCTGTGTTATTACTGTGTTGAGATGTATTTGAAGGAAAAGATTCTGGCTTATGTCACGGATTTCCTGTAATGAGATCTGGGGCGCTACAGAAGTGGTATCAGAGCTGACTTCAAATTGCAGTCTAACATAGTAGGAAATTTGACTTAAATTGTCGTATAGTTGGGTTTAGTTCGAATTGTAGGATGATCAAAACCATAAATTTTTGCACTTTTTCCACTTATGTTTATGATCTTCCCTACATCCGGAACTAACCTTGTGTGTTTTGTTTGTTTGAAGGATGTCCAGAAGAATCAGAAACAGCCACTGTAGAATGGCTGAGGGCGAGGGCAGTAGGACCAACGACACCGACTTCAATGTTGAAACAGAGTTTACCCGTGTATAACAAATGATTGGAAAATGCGTCAAAGCAAGTAGGAACTCCATACCACCAAATGGTGCTCAAAGAAGGAACCAGGAGAATAACGAAGCCGACCCAGTAAAAATGGTAGAATCTTTTAAGAAGATGAAGCTGCCTATCTTCGAGGGCCAGGCAGATCCATATGAGGCTGACAATTGGATTCGTCAAGTAGAGACAGTGTTCGAAGTTATAATGACACTAGACGACAGTAAGGTCTGACTAGCCACAATTCTACTAGAAAAAGATGCTGGGATATGGTGGCAACCTATGAAACGAAGTATGGGAAGAGGACCCATGGATTGGGAGGACTTCCTGGACGAGTTTAAGTAGCATTTTTTCCCCCTAAATGTACAAGAAGAAAAGGCAATGGAATTTCAAAATCTAAAGCAGGGAGGTATTACCGTCCGAGAATATGATACCAAATTTACTCAACTGTCCGTTATGCCCCAGAAATGGGGCAAGACGAAGTGAAGAAGGCCAAAAGATTTGAGTAGGGACTCAGACCTGGACTTAGAACCAAGTTAGTACAATTGTGCATTCGAAGGTTTGAAAAGTTGGTTCGACGGGCAGTCTTAATTGAATTAGACATGAACTAGGACCAGCAAAATCAAGGCAAGGCTGAGACGAGGAAAAAGAGGAAGAAGTATATTCTCATCTCTGACCATGACAAGCAGAACTCAACGTTATAAGCTCAACTTCATATTGAAAACTTATTTTTATGAATTTCATTGTTAGCGGGGAGAAAAAATAGGAAAAATGAATTGATCTGGACCCCCTCTTTTATCGTATTCCACTGAATAAGTGGAAATCAATATAATAATTGGATGGATGGAA
Organism: Hemerocallis citrina; assembly: GCA_017893485.1. Classification (NCBI taxonomy): domain Eukaryota; kingdom Viridiplantae; phylum Streptophyta; class Magnoliopsida; order Asparagales; family Asphodelaceae; genus Hemerocallis; species Hemerocallis citrina. The sequence goes on from CM030368.1 coordinate 97,946,100, forward strand.
ATTTATATATTCCATTTATTTGACTTTATGAAATTGGTGGAAAGATTCTTGAACCCGAAGTAAAAAAAAAATCTTTCTGTATAAATTGTCACGCCCCGCTTGCCAAATAGAGAATACGGAATACGGATATGTGACAAAGTCCAGCGAATGATTTTCATCATCCATAAGCTGTCGGGATCGTTACAACAAGCACAAGAATAATCAAGAGATAACAAGGAGAAATCAACCACGCATGCATATATGAATCAATATACCAACAGGAATTTAATTGAAACAAAATTTAATAATCTCAAATAAACCAGATCTGAACAAGTTATAAATTCTGGGTCACATTTCCCAATACAAATAATCTAAGTAACATATACATTTATTTAAGAATAGCAGGAAAATAAATTATAGCAAGAACTCCAGCAACTAGAATCTTAGATCACCTACTCCATCGGGCAGCTGATCACCAAGATTTGCAATTTAATAAATTGCAGGAAAACGGAAAAAGAAGAAAAAAACATCCGTCAATGCAAGTTACGGGCCACTTATAATGCAGGCACAAGTACAGGAAAAGAGTAAACAAATATAGAGTAACAGCGGATACCCATGAAGTCTGTCAGATACAATACTGACTCGGAAGGGAATGAAGTGAGCACTCTTTGTCAGTCAGTCGACAATCACCCAAATAGCATTGTGACCCTGAGGAATCCTCGGCAAAGCGGTTACAAAATCCATAGTGATGTGTTCCAACTTCCACTCCGGAAGGGAAAGCGGTTGAAGAAGTCCAGAAGTTCTCTGATGCTCTGCCTTCACCTATTGGTAGATCAAACACTGAGATACAAACCAAGACACAACCCTCTTCATACCATGCCACCCAAAATGAAGCTTCAAATCCCAATATATCTTAGTACCTCCAGCATGAATAGAATACGATGACTGGTGGGCTTCCTCAATCAACCTTTGACGAACTTCACCCTTCGAGACACACAACTTGGACCCAAAATGAAGCAATCCATCAGCATGAATAACCATATCCGTTCGGGAACCAGCCTCAACTTCTGCTCTGAAACTCTGCATTTGCTCATCACCAGCTTGAGCCTCTTTGATCTGATCAACAAGAGACGACTGAAGCTGGAGCACCAAACAACTCCGATCAAAACTCGACAACAACACATCCAACTCCAACTTCCGCATCTTCTCAACCAAATCTCTCTACTGAGTTAGGAACATAGCTGCCAGTCTCCTACTCAAAGCATCTGGCACCAAGTTCACTTTACCAGGGTGGTATTGCAAACTGATGTCACAATCGGCCATAAGTTTCAACCAATTCCTTTGCCTCATGTTCAATTCCTTTTGGGTGAAGATATACTTGAGACTTTTGTAGTCTGTGAAGATCTCCACTCAGTCCCCAAGTAAATAATGTCTCTATAGCTTCAAAGCAAAGATCACTACCGCTAACTCCTAGTCATAAGTCGGATAGTTCGTCTCATGCGGCCTCAACTGCCTCGTGCGTAAGCTATGACTCGACCCTTCTGCATCAGAACCGCTCTAACACCCTTACCAGAAGCGTCACAGTGAACTACAAATCTGCCTAAACCATCTAGAATCATCAACACTGGCGCTGACGTCAACCTGCTCTTCAACTCAGCAAAAGCCTCACTTCAAGCCTTAGATCAACAAAACTTCTAATCCTTCCCTGTCAGCTTAGTCAATGGTCTGCTATCTTTGAAAAATCTTGAACGAATTTTCGATAATAGCCAGCTAGACCAAGGAAACTCCTCACCTCTGAAACTGACTTGGGAACTGGCCAATCCTTCATAGCTTCAACCTTGGACGGATCCACAGAAATACCATTGTCCGAAATAATGTGCCCCAAGAAGGTAACTCTGTCGAGCCAAAACTCACACTTGTTGAGTTTCCCATAGAGCTGATTCTCCCTCAAAATCTGCAGAACCAACCTAAGATACTCGGCATGATTTCCCACTTTCGAGAATATACCAGAATGTCATCAATGAAGACCACCACAAATCTACCCAGGAACTAGGAAAAGACCTTATTCATAAGACTCATGAATATAACTGGCACATTCGTGACCCCGAACGGCATCACAAGATACTCAAAGTGCCCATATCTGGTCCTGAACGCAGTCTTCTGTACATCAGTTGCCTTCACTTTGACCTGATGATACCCAGAATGAAGATTCAACTTTGAGAAAATAGCTGCTCTGCGCAACTGATCAAATAAGTCATTGATCCTGGGTAACGGATATCGGTTCTTCACAATAACGCTGTTCAGTTCCCGATAATCGAAGCACAGTCGAAGACTACCATCCTTCTTATTGACAAAAAGAACTGGAGCAACCCACGACGAAATACTGGGTCCGATGAACCCCAAATCGAGCAACTCCTAAATCTGCACCTTAAGCTCTGCTAACTCCACCGGTGCCATCCTGTAGGGACTTTTCGATATTGGTGCCGTACCAAGCTGAACTTCAATACCGAACTCCACATCCCTATCAGGAGGTAAGCCAGGCAACTTCTCTGGAAAAACATCCAGGAAATCCCGCACTCTTAGACGCGCAGCCTCACAGCTTGAATGCAATTCCATCCCACAACCCTCCTGATCAACTGTAGTCTCATCTCGGCCAAGGGGCATCTCCCCGGCATGGAACTCAAACTCTATGTGACCTGAGATCTAGAATATAACTTTCTTGGCACGACAATCAATAATGGCGTGGGATTCACCCAACCAATCCATACCGAGAATGATGTCGAATCATAAATTCCCAATTACAATTAGATCAGCCTTGAAATATGTGCCACCAATAACCACAAGACTCTGCCTGCACTCTCGGGAACAAATGACAACACCGCCACCTATCACAATGTTCCAAGCCTCAGACATAAAGCTGCACTCCAACTGATGGTGAGCCACAAAGTGGAAAGAGACAAAGGAATAGGTTGCCCCGGAATCAAAAAGAACATGAGTAGGGAAAGAGAAAACAAGGACAACACATGCAAGAACACCATCTGCTATCTCAGAATCAGCAGCTGTCAGGTTGAAAGCGTGACCTTTCCCAGAGGCAGCGTTCCTCTGACCGACAATCTGGCGCTGAGGATGAAGCAGTGTCCTGACTCGAGCTGGGGCTACCTGCTGAGTTGGACCCCTGGATGGAAGAGCCAGACGCTGCTACTGCGAGCAATCTTGCATTGAATGGTTAGTAATGCCACATCTGAAGAATCGTCGGTTGGCACGCCAGCAGTTCGTGCGACCATGCCCAGCCAACTGGCAGGAGTCGGAAAAACTAACTCCCCAGGAAATAGCAAAAGAGTAAGGAGCTGCCCTGACAGGATGGGATGGGACAAGCCTCCAAATTAGCCCACCAGAAGGCCTAGAAACAACCGAGTGCGGAACAGTCCACTGGGAAGGAATCAACCCGCCACGAGCCTGCTCCTGAGATCGAGCTACCTCAAGAGCTTCAGCATAAGTACGCAAGCGAAGGGAGACGAGCTGCACCCGAATCTCTCGCTCAAGTTCCAGTGTGAATCTACGAGCACTGTCCTCTTCATTCGCCACAAGAACGGCTGCGAAGCGGCTAAGTCTGGTAAATTCTGCTACATACTTATCCACAGACTTAGAGCCATGTTTCAAGAAAGTTTCATGTTACAACATTGCATGGACAACATGTAACAAAATTCCAAAATAGAATGACAACCAACCTATTTCGGGGCCAGGAATTGTTGCTTCATTTCAACTCGAGTGCTGCTAGGGAAGAACTTCTCCAAGAAGCTCCTAGTGAAAGTGGCCCAAGTGCGAGCCATGGTTAGCACAAAATAAAAAACAATCAGTATCTAGATCAAAGTTGATTATAATTCATTCATATATGCATGGTCTGTGTATTGTTGAGCCAATCCCAGATCGAGCCAAGCTTGTCTAATATATCAGTCAAACTAATACATTAGCTAAACCTGGGCTCTAATACCACTAAAAAACTTGTCACACCCTGCTTCCCAAAAAGAGAATACAGAATACGGATACGTGACTAAGTCCAGTAATTGATTTTCATCATCCATAAGCTGTCAGGATCTTTACAACAAGCACAAGAATAATCAAGAGATAATAAGGATAAATCAACTACGCATGCATATATGAATCAATATACCAATAGGAATTTACTTTAAAAAAAAATTAATAATCTTAAATAAACCGGATCTGAACAAGTTATAAATTCTGGGTCACATTGTCCAATACAAATAATCCAAGTAATAGATACATTTATTCAAGAATAGAAGCAAAATAAATTATAGCAAGAACTCCAGCAACTAGAATCTTAGATCACCTACTCCATCGGGCAGCTGATCACCAAGATCTGCAATTTAATAATTTGCAGGAAAAGGAAAAAATAAAATAAAATGTCTGTCAATGCAAATTACGGGCCGCTTGTAGTGCAGACACAAGTACAGAAAAATAATAAACAAATATAGAGTAACAGCGGAAACAAACATAACATGGAATAGATATGACAAAGCAAAACAGAATGTCTAACATGAATCAGAAAACAGAATCAAGTAACATGGTGTGCTAACAGGTACAGGTAATATGCAACAGGTGTCAAGTTTCATGCAAACAGGTAAACAGATAACAGATGTCAGATAACAGATACACGTAAACAGGTAACAGATGTCATGTTATGTCAAGTCTTGTATTTATTTCTATCTAGGTAGCACTTCATGTGTCCCTAGTTTTTACCACATGGTTGCTACTTACATACAAATTACGTTTAGATTTCGTAGTGGACTGCATAGGGCCGTATACTCAGGTATCAGATAGACAGATAGCAGATACAGATAACAGACAGATAGAACCTACGGGTTCCCTTCTGAGTACACCTTCCTATAGAGAAGTGTGCAATCAGGTAATCAGGTAACAGAATCGTGTATCATGTATTCATGAACACGTAAAAGATAACAGATAATCATGTGGGAAGCACGGGCCCCTTTCTAAGTACACATTTCTATATTATCCACTACTAGATCTTTTCCTTAACCCCGGCTTGGTTATTTTGTTATTATTACCAGACAGGCATGTAGGTGTCACAAAAACAGGGCAAGAGTAACATGGTATAAACTGGTAACAGGTTCAGATTGAAAGATAAACATATACAGGTGAAAGACAACTCATAACAGGGTAGGACAATGAAAATTCTAGTTCAGGACAGCAAGACAGTACTGCACTAAATCTGCAATTCTCGTTGCTACAAATGTGCATATCTGGATCCGTCAGAAAATTAGGAAAATAGACACTCGGCCGAATCCAGCAAATATATATAAGTCATATGGTATTTCACAAAACAAGACTCAAAACAGATTTGTATCCGGAAAACATGTTCAACCAGAAATCAGAAGTTTATATTCATAAACAAGAAAACGGCATAAAAACTTACTAATTAAATCCAACAAAAATCTGGAGTATTTCCTCGTATGTTTAGTAACAGAGAATAAAGTTTCATAATTTTCCAACATAGATAGAATAGTTAAGTAAAATCAGAAAGCAGCAAGATACAGCAGTTTTGTAAATCTGGAATCATAAACACAGCAGTACTAAAATAACAATAGATTACAAAATATAAGTCGAAATTCAGATTCGTCAAAAGGGTGATAAAATAGATACAGTAGGATACAATTAATATTCACAAAGTTTTTATAGACAACAAATAGAATCAGGTTGAAATTATGTTTCTTTACTGAACAGTATGAAAATTCTACAAGTATAGTAATTGTTTGCAAGTATAGATTAGTTTTTAAAAGTCATAAACTAAATTCACAAAAAATAGGGGTTAATCTCAAGCAGGTCTAGTTGCACTCAGCAAAATATTGGATCAAAATATTATCTTTAACATTAGTATAAAAATAATTTACTCTCCAGAATTTGTCTAGAACCGAATATGTAGTTTTCTACACATCTGTAGTAAAATAGCCATAACTTTCAACTCACAAATCGAAACTGAGATCTGTCAGAAATTCTGGAAAGTAGACAGAATTCTCTATAATCCATATTCACAAATAATTTTCTTATACTGACCTTAATAGGGCCTAAAATACTGAACAAAAATGGGGTAACAACAAGGACAGAATTATTCTTCATGCATAAAATCAACTAGATCATATGAAACACATCCAAAATCATAACAAAGTGTGAAGTGTGGTGTATTAGATGTCCAACCAACATAGTATAGGGTGTTTGACATGTCTACAATGAGTTATACTACAACGGACCCAACAAACATACAAGATCATACAACATCTCATAATTCACGAACACATGCATGTATTCAAGAATTGATTATCTCTAAGTCTAAATTCATGTCGTGTGTGTAATGAGACAACTACGAATAGATCAACACATAGAGACAAGATATAACAACGGTTTTGCACAAGAATTGTCTCTAGAACAAACCTACACTACAGGCGGTATTTAGTACTTGTATTTATAACAGAATTTAATACAAGTTACTTTCCTTGTAGTAGGCGACGGAAACGATGGATTTTATATTTATATAATTATTATTTTTAAAAGTAAAAATATTTTTAGAAACTACTTGATTTTTTAAATAAAAAATTTATCTGGATATATATACTAGTAAGTACATACAGGTATGATATCAGTTTTGTGCACTTGTACAAAATCTTGAAAAATACGTTTTTGAGAAAATGTCTGGAAAAAATCTGGGCAGATATTAAAAATAACTATTTTATTATTATTTTCAGAAATAAAATATTTTTGGTGGATATCACCCGACTTTATTAATAAACATTATCTATGCATATATACTAGTCTGTATGTATCTGTTTTGTATCAAATTGATACTGGAATCTTCTAAGCCAGAAATAAAATTATTTTATTATTATTTCTGAATTAAAATATTTTCGGTAGAGATTATTCGTTTTAAATAATGAAAATCTGTATAATCAGATATAGGTACGTACATGTACCGTATCGATTTCGTACGTTTGTACGAAATCAAGTAGTATGTGATTTTTGGAAAATGCCACTTAATTTTTATCAATCATGATGAAAATAGAGGGTTAAGATTAGATTGGGTGTTAATTGTAATTTTATTGGGTGTTGATTGCAATTTTAATTTGGAAATAAAACACAAATTGTGTGAGCCACAAGAGAGAGAGACAAGTGGCTCTCTCCCCACCACATCTCTCTCTCTCTGTCCCTCTCCTATATACATGGCCAGCCAATTCCAAAGGGCAAAGCCCATTTTTTTGTTTCTCTCATCTCATTTTTCATCTCACCCCCTCTCATCTTCTCATATTTCTTCTTCTACCTTTTTACTTGTTTTAATTTTTGAAAAAGATTGAAAAGAAAAGAAAATAAAGAGAGAATCAAAATCAAAAGAGGGGTTAGGGTTCTTCATGGGTTCTCTTTGAAGAGGAGCAAGAACAAGGAGCAAGGAGGAGAAGGGCAAGCAAGTTCTTCCTACACGATTTAGGATGGGGTTTCTCTAACTTTTATGCTTGTATTATTTGTTTTATTGTTGTATGTTGTTGTATTAAACTAGTTTCATGTGTATATGGACTAGAATAAAGAGCATGCAAAGTTTGAAGTGGTAGAACACAAAAATAAGGCATAAAGATTCGATTTTTGTAGTTCTAGGGTTAGAATTATTTAATTAGGTTAAAGGTAGATTTTTGACCCCAAATTAATTTTAGTGGTTCTTATATGTGTTATTAGCATGCCCTAATTTTTATAGATTTTTCTGTTATGGTTTGATGGGTGAAACGACCGTTTTCCCCCAAAACAACGAGGGCCGGCAAAAGACAGCACTTGTTGTTTTGGGGGTGAACAACGACCTAGGTTCGAGGGGCTGGAACTTGGTGTTCCTTAAGGAATTTGGAAAAGTGACCAACTAGGAAGTTGTAGTAGACATTTTCACCTTTCTAAAATGTCCTATTTGGTTAGATTCCGATAAGAGGAGCAAAAGTTATGGCCGTTACAAAATAGAGCAGCCAGCTTGGCTGAAAGTGCTCGTTGTTTTCCTTGTTTGTTATTTTCGAGCCTCTTACTTGCAGAATCAGAGGAAGTGACCAACTATGAAGTTGTAGTAGACGTTCTCACATTTCCAAATTGCCCTATTTGGTTAGATTCTGATAAATGGAGTAGAAGTTATGTGCTTTCAAAGTTTCAACTTTTGTTAAAGGAACCTGCTGTTTTCGTTAACGTTTGCATGTGTTCAAGGGACGGTAGATTGAGTTCCATAAGGAATATGAAAAAGTCATCAACTAGAGAGTTGTAGTATATGTTCCCACCTTTCCAAATTGTATGATTTGGTTAAATTTCGATAAGCGGAGAAAAAGTTACACGCTTTCAAAGTCTCAGTCTTTTTGTTAAATCTACTGCTTTTGTTAGTTTTTGCATGTGTTCGACGGACGGTATATAGAATTCCATAAGGAATCTGGAAAAATGTTCAACTAGAGAGTTGTAGTATATGTTTCCACCTTTCCAGAAAGTATGATTTTGTTAAATTCCGACAAGCATAGCAAAAGTGACAACCTTTGCAAGTTTTAGGTTTATTTGTCAAACCAACCATTTTCGTTAACTTTTGCTTATGTTCTAGACACGGTAGATTGAATTCCTTACGGAATATGGAAAAGTGTTCAACTAGGAAGTTATAGTAGATGTTCCCACCTTTCCAAATCGTCCAGTTTCGTTAGATTCCGACAAGTAGAGAAAAAGTTACATGCTACAGAAGCTTCAGCTGTTCGTTGAAATTCTGTAGTTTGGTTAACTGTTTGCATATGTTCGAGGTCAGGAATTTGGAATTCCTTACGGAATCAGAGAAAGTGTTCAACTAGAGAGTTGTAGTCGATGTTCCTACCTTTCCAAACTTTCCAGTTTCGTTAGATTCTGACAAGTAGAGCAAAAGTTTCAAGCTCTCAAAGTTTCAGCTTTGGTGTAGCCTTAGCTATCTCTTGTTAGCATTTGCGTGTGTTCGAGGTCAGATATTTTGAATTCCTTACGGAATCTAAGAAAGTGGTCAACTAGGAAGTTGTAGTAGATGTTCCCACCTTTCCGAATTTTCCAACCTCGTTAGATTCCGACAAGTAGAGCAAAAATTACAATCCTTAGAAGTTTCAGCTTTGTTGTAGAATTCTGTTGTTTTGCTTAATTTTTGCGTGTGTTCAGAGGACGGTGGATTGAATTCCATAAGGAATCTGGAAAAATGTTCAACTAGAGAGTTGTATTAGATGTTCCCACCTTTCTAAATTTTAAGATTTGGTTAGATTCCGATAGGTAGAGCAAAAATTATAAGTTGTAGAAGTTTCAACTTTTTGTTGAAATTCTGTAGTTCGGTAAACTGTTTGTGTGTGTTCGATGGGTAGGAATTTGAAATTTCTTACAGAATCTGAAAAATTGTTCAACTAGAGAATTGTGGTAGATGTTCTTACCTTTCTAAAAAGTCTATATTTTTTCAAATTCCGATAAGCTTAGCATCGGTTGCTTCTAGGCTGTCAGAAGAATTTTTATGTCGCTTTCGGGTTTTTCTTTGGTAGTATGTCTATTTTAGACTGTTAGTCGATTCTTCTGTTGCTTCTAATTATAGAAGATCAGATTTTGCTAGTAAGCATGTTTGGTTACTTCTAGGTTTTTAGATATCTGTATGGGTACTTCTATATGTTGTTTTGCTTGTACGAAGCTCGCCTGGCTCGTATGCAGTTGTTGGTCTCATACGTAGCTTATTTGGCTCGTATGTAGATGTTGGTCTCATACGTAGCTTATTTGGCTCGTATGTATATTTTTATCTCATACGCGGCTCGCTTGGCTTGTATGTAGTTGTTAGTTTCATGCGTAGCTCGTTTGGCTCGTATGTGTTTTGTTTACTCCTATGCAGCTTATTAGCTAGTACGCAGTTTTATTGTGCTCGTCTAGGGTGATAACATTGCCCTAGGGGCCTTCGACCATCAAGACATGTATTTATTTTACACCTAAGGGACCTTGGACGAGTCACTCCTCGTGTACCGTCAGATCTTAACCGGTGTAGGTTGATCGCGGACCGAAGCATAGACGTAATCTAAGTTCAGGGTAGTAGCATGCGAATGCGTTCGTATTGCTGGGGTCTTTGATCGATATCCTGTCACTAGGATCCTTAGAGATTCTGGTAAGTCTAGGTTGAGCACCTAGTAGAGTTATCTTGCAAAGTCTAATTTAAGACCTAGCATGTTGAGTTAATACTGTCGTCATCTCTCAGTTTGTTTAGGATTAGTGACATTGTTAGGGTAGTAACTTATGGCTATTACTACTTAACCTATATTTGTTACCATTTTCTTGCCGAAGGGAAAGAGTTGGTATTAAAGGTGTTACCTTATGATCCGACATGTCCTATAGGACGGCACTAGGTGGTGTTATTGGGTTGTACCCTACTTGTCAAAGGGATATGGTTTATGCCTTCTTACGGGTTGGGAGAATGGGATCCGTATCTCGTCTGTTAATATCTGAAGTGCCATGATAAGGACGGCCGGAGCTAGGGAATGGACCCTCGAAACTCTGTCATGTTCTATGCCGGGGAAGCGAACAGACCATAGACTACGGTCTATGAGTTAGGGGGCCACAGGGGATGCTTCGAGCTAACCTGTGTTGCAGGAACTCCGAAGGTTCGTCTGGTTTTTGAGTGAGGTCTAGTACGCCGGGTAGTAGTGGAAAATAAAGACACCATGAACGTATTGCATTGACTGGTTTAGACCGTTTTGGAGCAACCTCATTAGTCTCGCTGTATCTTCAGAAACAAGTTGAGTACAAGAGTAGAATTTATGGTGCTGGTTCAAATCCCTATATATGAAGAAACGGCTTAAGATGGGGCGTATGTAGTATGGGATGCATATTGTTCCAGAGACTTGCTTGCATTAGAATAAGAGCATCGTCGCATTAGTTAATCTTGCATTAGAGTCTAAGTCATAGCATTCACTGACACATCAATTATATATACACATTTATCTTTTCATCAATTTGTTTGCTTAAAGTTGAGAATCGCTGCTAGTTATCAGTCATAAAGCGTCAATATATGTACTGATGTCGCCACTTCTATAGGTACTGGATTGCAAAATTACCGGTACTGGATTGCAGAAGTACAGGTGCAGGATACAGGAGGACTCAAGGCAAGAGAAGCATGAGTCGATTTTATTTAAGTTTTCCGCTGTAATATATGTTGATTACTATTGTTTCTTTTGTAACAATTGTTGTAATTTATTTATTTGTTGGAAAGCATCCAAGTGAAGTACCAAGTGTTATTCTTTATTCATTATACTCTGATGTAAATTGTTGAAAGTTGTAACACTTTGGATTGTAAAGGTATTATTGTAATACTGTTGTAATGTATTGCAATTTTGTAACATTCAGACTTGTAATACATTTGTGTTGAATAAATTTTTTTTAAATTTTCCTTTTTTTTTTTGTATTGTGGCTAATTGAAGGAAAGATTCTGGTTTATGTCACGGTTTCCCAGTGTATGGAAATTGGGGCATTACACGAACGAACGAATACGAATCACGAACACAATTCACGAACAACGAACCACGAGATCACACACGCACACCAAGAGAGGCAGTGAAGGGACAGGATGAGAAGACGTCGGTGGCCAAAGGGGACAGGAGACGCTGTCGGCTGCCCGGAGTGCATTGCGACAGGGAACACGGGGATCGGCGGCGCTGCCGGGCATCACTGTCGCTACTGTCGATCGACACAACTGGAGGAGGAGCGCAGGGGAAAGCTGGCGGTGGCACTGGTGCTCCGCCGGTGTCGCAGGGGAGCACTGCACAGAGGCGGCTGTCGAGGCGAGGTGGGGAGAAGGCTGCCGAGGACCGGAAGGTGCACAGGGGACAGAGGTCGGGGAGAGAGAGAGAAAGAGATGTAAGGGGCGGCTAGGGTCGTAGATAGGGTTTAGGGGATACTAGGGTAGCACAGTATTGGTATATATATATATATATATATATATATATATATATATATATATATATATATATATATATAGATTAGGGTTAGGTGCTGATGGGTATTTGGGTAAACGGGTTAGTGGATCCAATAGGTTGTTAAAATGGGTTTAATAGGGTTTAGAATAGGATCAAGATCCAAAATAACGTGATGGGAACAAAATAAATAAATAAAAATAGGAGAAGAATAATCATAGAATAGGGCTCAAAATAATAGCTCGAACAATCAGAGACGAAACAATAGGAGGCAATAGAATCAAGAAACTCAAGTAAGAAGATGACAAATCAAATAAATGGATAAAATAGAAAATGAAGATCCAAAACAAAGTCCAAAAAGAGATATAATGTGAATAAATACACAAAAAGAAACATACTCCCAAAAATACATAAAATAAAAAACATGAGTTACATAAATTTACAAAACGAACAAGTTCTTTGTATATACATAATATATACTCACGAGTCTAGAAAGCTTAACACCAGCAAAGAGACTAGCCGGATGGTGGTGTGTTACTTTTGTAAGGAACAAGGTCATTTCAAGAGTCAATGCCCAAAAAGTGCCCAAACGAACACTAGCTATAACTGCGGAGAAGCCGGGCACAAGAAATAGAATTATCCACAACTGGAAGGGAACCCCAATGACCAGATACGGAAGGTGGTTGATAAAGGGAAGAAGCCTGTTCGCTAGGGACGAAATTCAACTTAACTGGAAAGAAGTATGAAGTGGTGTGGGCTATCATGGTCCAGAAATAGTAATTTATTTTTTTGGTTGTATTTTTGCAAGCCATGGATGATGAACTTGTGATATGTTCTGTAGCAAAATATTGTGACTTTTATAAAGAATGGAAGTTTTTGGCATTTTGTCATCTCTTGTCTAATGCGCATTTTTTTAGAGGGCATGAAGCTGAAATTTTTGCCTTCTCCTTGATAAAACCTCGTTCTTTTTCTAAGAAGGGAGTGGTCACCGACCCTCAAGTGTAGCAACCGAAGGCTAGGAGGCACGCGGAGATCTTGCATCAGGAGTGAGATGTCGGCTCCAGAATGATCCATGGAGTGAGGCATTCCTCAGTAGTCTAGACGAGGGGTGAAATAGGCCCCACAAAAATCCATGGAGTAGGAATTGGTCTCCAGTATTCCAGGGACGAGAGCGACACTAATGGGGAAAGATTGGGTGCATTGGCTCCAGAATGATCCAAGGAGTGAGACATTCCCCAATATTCCAGACAAGGGATGAAATAGGCCCCAGAATGTTCTGTGGAGCAGGATTGGTCTCCAGTATTCTAAGAACATGAGCAACTCTCACAAGTAGGTTAGTGGGATTTTGACTCCAGAATGATCCAAGAAGTGAGATATTCCTCATCATTCCAGATGAGAGATGAAATAGGCCTCAGAATGTTCAGTGGAATGGGATTGATCTCCAGTATTTCGAGGACGAGAGTAACACCCACAAATAAAATTCAAGGGATAAGGAAGGCTCCAAAATAGTCTGTGGAGAGAGATATTCCCCAGTATTCCGGAACGTGAGATGAAATGGTCCCCAGAATGTTCTGCAGAGAGGGATTGATCTCCAGTATTCTAGGATAAGAGCGACATTCCCCATGGTGATTCATAACCAGTACGATAGATGCGGGATGAGGCATGCCCCAGAATGATCCACATGATAAGATTGATTTCCAGAATGGAAAAGGTGTGCTGGGCACTTGAGGCATGTGAGCCGATATTGAGCACTTTTAGGGTCAGTTGTCGAGGATGTTCCTCGAGGAATTGGAGATGATGAAGGAAAGTATCTTCTGATCATTGATGATTGTCTGCTATTTTTCTCTTCCATAGCGTCATTCTGAGAACAGAACGATTCTAAGAAGGGAGTAATGTAACACCCCGCAAAATAGTATATAACTATTTCGTATTTTTATCCGTGGACAGTTGAGAATTGCACGAGATCATATATTTTTCCTTGATAATTAGTTTTAATTGAGAAATTTCAGATATATGAGTTATTCTTAACCCGATGAGATAGATTCGGAATATCTTCTCAATTAAATTGTGGATTTGCCTCGATTGTTTTAACAAGACAATCTTCCGGAAATAATAATTTTTATAAATATATTTTTATCACTTACAAGTAAATATTTTGCTTACAACATAATATATATAGTATTGGATCGTATATGATATACGATCTATAATTGTTTTGAATATGAGTATGTACATATATATTATATAAATATTAGAATATATTTTGCTATGGATATCAAAATATTAATTTGAATTGTAATTAACCATACATTATTTTTCATTTGGTTATAGTTTGTTTAACCTAGGGTTAGGTTGCTTAACCTAAGGTTAAGGGTTCCTTGACCTAACCTAGGGTTAGGAAACCCTACATCATGATTGATCATGGATGGAATCTTGATGAGATCCAAGGGCCAAATCTTTTCCATGTTGTGATGTCATGAAAAAATGAGAACATTCTAGCATTTGGGTGTGTTGGCTTCAATCTCCACCATCCATCACCACCCTCCACCTCACCCTCCCCTCCTACCCATTTCCGGCCAACCACCCCCCCCCCTCCTCTCCCCCCCTCTTCCATTTCATTTTTCTCCAAAAACTTCATCTTTCTTTCACTCCTTCTACACCCTTTTTGCTTAAGCTTCAAAAGAAAATTAAAAGAAAGAGAGTTAGAGTGTGAGAAGAGAGAAGGAGAGATTCATTTGTTTTGTAGGATTCATGCTTGGAGCTCTTGGAGGTGAAGAAGAAGCAAACTAGAAGACGAATGATTACACAAAGAGGAGAAGTTGCAAGATTTCTTCTTTTAACTAAAGAAGGTAGGTGTTCACTCAACTCTAAAATTAGTATTTTGTGTGTGATATGGTTTGTAGGAGTAGATATAAGAGGTTTAAAAACCATGCTTGAGTATTGATAAGTGGTGAAACTTGACCTTGTATGTTAACACAATTTTTATACCATTTGTTCATGGAAGAACACATATGTTATATGGTAGACATAGAAATTTCTACAGTGCAAATGGCTTAGAAGCTGGAAATAAATTTTTTTTGGCATGTTCTAGGATGAGTATAGAGCATCCTCTAACTTTTTCACATTTTTCTGGGTTCATTTAGTAGCTCAACAAAGTTATTCTTTTCAGAACAGAGAGCAGCAGGAAAACTGCTGTGCAAGTTAAAATTTGTTTGTTTTCCAAAAATCAAAACTTGGAATTGGTAAGTTATCTTAAGCTAAAAATTTTACTAGAGCTACTTGGATATGTTAACAACAATCATTCCAAATTTCAGATTTTTCCGAACTTATTTGTTATATATAAAAATTATGTTTTGTCAACTGGTCCAGAGCCAAGAACTGGCTCTGTTTTGTTTCAAAGATAAAATTTAACAAATCATAACTAATTTATGGTATATAATCTTGTAGTGAATTTTTATTGTAGCATCTAATATGTATCTAGATCATGTATCTAAAATTTTTGATATTTTGGACAACATTTGATGGGGTTTCAAAATTAGTTCTTAACCAGATGTTTTACACACTGCTGTAAACACAAAAAAAAATTCTACTATATTCAAAAGGCTATAACTCTCTGTATATTTTGAATTTTAATGCAATTGTCTGATATGTTAGACTTGTATATGTCCAGTTACTGAATCCGAAATTTTATAAGTATTGGACTTTTGAGTGAATTGGTATTCAATTTTGAATAGACTATGTTCAGTTAAGTGCAGGTTTAGCTAGTCTGTGAACTTGAGCTTTTGTGGAATTGTGTGTTGAGAATCTGGAAGAATGATCAACTAGAGAATTGTAGTAAAGAGTTTTAGCTTCCCAAAACATGTTGAATCATGCAATTTCAGTTTGTGGTTTGATAGATATGATTTTCCTAAGTTCTAGACAGAACCAGTCTTAGTAGAAGACCCTGTTTTTTAAAGTGAGTTAATTTTCCTGTTTACACCGATGAAAATACGGGTTTTAGAATTCTTTAATGGATGAAATTGATGATGTGATCAACTAGAAAGTTATATTATACACATATATCTTTCCATAAAACCCAGGATCATGAGATTCCGATAGGTGAGCAAGTTGTTATGACATTGGCAAAAGGCAACAACTGTGAGTTTAGGATGTTTCATCTGAGAAATGGTGTTTTTCTAGCCTGTGTGGTTAGAATCTGAGAAACTAGATACATAGAGAATTACAGTAGGCCCTCTTAGCTTTCCAAAGAGTGTTCATTCATGGAATTCCACTGTGTGGATTAGAAGTTATCGATGTTTCAATAACTGGGGAGATTCATATTAGTAGTAGTTATGTTTTTGCTTTACACCCAAGTCTTGGACTTGTGTGTTAGTAGCATTTATATGTTGAAATACTTGATTCTATCAGAGTTTGAGTTTGTCTAAATGTGTGTGATGGTTTGCTTGAATTGAGATGTCTGGGGGATCGTCTACAATAAGGTATTACCCTATGACTAACAACCCTTAGGCTAAAATTGAATTCTTCTGCCTCGAGAACTGGATAGTTATCCCTCGTGCGCTGATGAGTTCTTACCCAATGGGTAATTGATCGCGGACCAAGATACTGGATGCGATCCGAGTCTGAGGTGGTGGCGAACAATGGGAGATCGGTTCGCCGGTGTTTGGGATTGGTAGGTCGGGTTTGATATGAATGCATGTTTGACCTACTTGTAGTCAGTGAATGATTTGATTTATTATCTACCTCATCTAGAATGTGTTGATGCCCTAGGTCTGTCAACGATTGGATATTTTTAAATTGTGGGTATTTCACCTCATTTGTCTGGTTTGAGATACCATCCCTTTTCGTGTTGTGTACTGCCCGCTAAGAGTCACAAGCCAGAGACATTGGTCAAGGACCTACAGAGGTGTTGGCAATTGATGAATGTCGATTCACCGTGACTAATTACTATTTTGACAGACCAGTCAGCCTCAATCATTGTTTTAAAACACTGTGCATATTTTGAATATGCAGCATTTTTCGGTAACACTAATAATTAAGTATTTTCCTTTCCTCTTGAGGATCGAGTTGGTGTTAGGGGTGATGCCCTATAATCTGATTTGTTCTAAGGGCCAGACTAGTCGGTGATAACCAGGGTTGTCTCTTCATGTCGTAGGGATACGTGATGAGTTTGCGTACCTCGCTCTATTAATGCCCAAGATACTGGTGGTAAGAATGGGATGTTTCCTGTTCTATGCTAGTGACGAAAGGACCATAGGTAAGGTCCCCCTTGAGTCTCGGTGCCAACTTGGTACATGATGTACCTTATAGTTTGTCACGGCTTTTGGTGAGATGATCACGACTACTTATTCGCAGTAACGGGATTGGATCCAAACTGTATGCCTCACTAGCCACATTTTGATGGGAAGAGGAACTGTACAATAGTAGAATGCAATGCATGACGAGGGTTCGAAACCCTGAAACCAGAGAAGACGGCTTAATTTAAAGCATATGTTGTATGGGATGCATGCGTATCCAAAGTCTTACTGACATTAGACTAAGTGCTTCTGTTTCTTGTACATTGTGTACTATGCATTAGACTTAAGGTCATGGCATACACTGACACTAGAAAATTAGGATGCACATTTCTGTTTTTATTAAAGGCTGGTTATGATTGCTAGTTGAAGATCACTATTTTCTTATCAGCATTACGTCAGTATATGTACTGATGTGCCCACTCAATTAGGTACTGGGATCTGGATCGTGAATGCAGGAAGACTCAGGACCAGCGGAGCATCCAAGAGAATTAACAAGAGTACCATCCACCCGTAAAGCAGGTGAAAAAATATCAGAGTAGCGCAGCAGAAGATTCGAGCTACATGACGCATCTCAGGGAAGCAGTTTGACCACTCAGTGGAATTCCAGTGGAAGATCGGTTGACTACTACTCTGAAGGGCAGGTGAAATGTTTGAGTGATATTTGTATTACTTTAATATAATTTGTATATCTTGTTCAAGAACAAGATAATGATTGTAATTGATCATGTAATGATTTTATTTTTGCAATAAAAAGTTTTTTAAATTTCTGTGTTATTACTGTGTTGAGATGCACTTGAAGGAAAAGATTTTGGCGTGTGTCACAGATTTCTGGTAGTGGGATTTGGGGCGCTACAGATCCATAATCAATAACCCACAATTCATAACGATAAACAATAATGAGATAAGGGTCCCTTCTCCGAGTACAGTCTCTGATGATGTCCACTACTAAGTCGACCCTTATTACCCCCGCTTGTTATTATTTTATTATATTCAATGTGAATATGCAATGAGTCGATGTCAAGAGATGTCAAGGAAATGCAATACATGGTATAACTAGTTCTATCCACTAGATGCAAAAATAAATATGAATATGCTAAAAAAACACAAAACACACATTCTGGAAACCAAGACGTTGTTGTACAAAAATCAGTTTTCCCGTTGCTACAGGAAAGCAAATCAGATTCCGTCAAGGTTTCTAAAAATAAGACACCCTGCCGGTTCCAACGAATATATACACGACACATTCCAAATATAGGAATTTAGTCTACCGGCTAGTTCTTTACAGGTCTTTTATTCAAGCAGCAAGTCAAAGCAAGGATTGTTATGGGTGTAAATCGATTAAAACTAGGCCAATATTCTTACAAAAATTACGTTCTACTTCCTGGAGTTGTCCATTAGAAATCTTGAATTTATTGGAATCTAGTTCATAATTTATTTTACTGTTTCTATTAGTTAAACACGATGACATCCTTACAAAATAGTGAATCTGAAATCACGATAGTACAATAGTAATATCTGAGTATCTTGCAATTCGAGAGTCCGATCGCAAAACGTCAGATGTTCTAGATCCCAGATTCACAGAAGAAAAACTTATATTTTGCAAGTTCTAAATGATTCTAACCACAGCTAGGTCAATTAGCCTATTCTTTACAGGTTCAGCATTCTGCCAGCAACCTAGAGTTAAAGTTATGCATGCATAACTGGACTGTAAATTCAATATAAAATCTGATAAAAATCATAAGATGAAACCTAAACCTTTCTAGCAACTCCCAGGGGAAAATCAAGCATAAATTCTACAGTAAACATTAAATATTAATTAGAAATCAAGTTTGTGTCGCATTAAACAGTAGGTCAGGAAATCAAAAGTCAGCAGTACTAAAAGTGTGATAACTTACAGGTTATAAGTCAGAATTTAAATCTGTCGAATGTTCTGGAAACTAGACTCATAAAGATACAATTTTTATATATAGTTCTAATTGATTTTAACAGTAACAAGGTCAAAAACTAAATGCAACATGGAACAACCGGAAGAACAGTAGAAACCCAATTCATATGTGATCAACAAAATACCTAACCCGCATGAATCTATAGCATGAACTAAAATACCATCGATATTAGAAACTAAGGTAGATTCCTATAGTCTACCCGACAATTCAACGCTACTATAAATCAAGGCCCAATCACACATTCAATTGATGTACATCCAATCATTGTATCACCTATATATAAGCATTTCTAGTTTGTGTGCGTGTAGTGCTAGCATATGGGGATAACAAAGCTTGGGATTGATGTAATGGTATGGAACGAAAAGGGAACTACTACTTGGTTTCGTAGATGAATCCATAGTAGTCCCTTTGAAGGGTCTCAAAACAATTCATAATGATAATAGAAATACGAACTACTTGCGGAGATCAACGGTTCTTGAACTAGAATAACAATAGTGTTCAAGGAGACGTGCCTTATATGATATTATTCCGAAAATGAAAGAATGGCGGGATGAGAATCCCGACGGCAATACACGAAATGATGGTGGAAGAGAACACTAGACACAGCAGCACCCACGGCAAGAGACAAAGCAACAGCAAGAACAGCAAGCGGCAATAGCAAGAACAACAAATGGCAACAGTGTCAACACCTGCAGGGGTGTTCGACGTCAGTGAGGGTGACAGTTGATGAGGATGGAGAACAACGAGGGATGGTCGAGGACTGGTTGCATTGGTCATAATTGTTGTGGACGATTGCAGCAGGTTGTGGTGGAGTCGATCTGGGTTGTGTTTCGGATGGTGGGAGATGGCAATGCAGGCGGTGAAGGGCTCGATAATGAAGACAAGGGGCTCGGTGATGGCACTGTGGGGGTCGACGAAGTGGACTACGTTGGTCAATGTGTTGCGGTGGAGGCAGGCAGCAGTGCTGCGGTTGGTGACAGCGACGAGGGCGATGGAGGTGGCAAGGAGGTAGGGGACTGCGGTGTAGAAGAGGCAACGGGGGTGCGACTGCGATGCTCGGGGATGATGATGAGGAGGCTGGCGTCGGTTGGGTTTTGGAGGTAGGGTGAGTCGAGGGCGCCGAAGGTGGGTGCTCGACGGGTTCGGGAGGGAGGTCGAAGTGGAGGAGATGAGGAGAGAGAGGAAGTGGGGAGAGAGAGTGTAATACCCCGCAAAATTGGAATTACAATTTTGCCCTCGTGTATTGCACACGTGTATTTTGTAACGTGTTTTTACCGCATATTTTGATCACCGACTATTTATAAAATTTCTATATTGATTTTTACCTTACTTTGAGTCAACAAAAAATATAATATTTCAATCCTTGTATATTACGTAGTTTCTACGTGTTTTCAATGCACGTATTAATTACATATTTTTTGCCGTCACGGGCGGTAATTTCTGGGTTTCAATTATTTATGTTTTCAAATATATTTTTATAAAACAGAAATTTATTTTTCTCCCTATTTTTATTAAAATGCATTTTTCGATTTTCTGCACGTATAATGCACGTATTTTCTACGTGTAGTGATTTCATCATGAAATGTATAAAATTAGTAAATATAATTTTTTTTTCTTATGTTGTTTTCGATTATATTTTAATAATTTTCGTTGATAAAAATCAATTTCGTATTTTAAGATTTTACGTGCAATGCACGTGTTTTAGACGAACATATTTGACTGTGCTTACTTTCAAAATAAGTTTTGGAGTGTGTAACGCCCCATAAATTTTTTTAAAGAATATGCTATATAGTATAATAGTATATATTGAAAATGGTATATATAATAATGTTTGGAAATGGATGGTACAATATGTACAATATGTATGAATGAAGGCCCACGGGACTTATGTTGTGCTGTTGGTATATTTATATTCATTCACATTTGCTTAAAAGTGTAATGGATTGATGGGGGCCCACCTAAGCACCAAATTGTGCTCTTGACTTTGTCAAAAAGCCAATGTGGCATGCAACATGGAGTTGAGCGTGCCCACGTGAGCACAAAAGTGTGCTTCCGCTGTGTTTTCGCCGGGGATGGGAAGAGTGGGCCGGTTTGGGAGTTTTGAAGAGGAAAGGATGAGAGTTAAATTTTGAAGAGTGGGGAGATGAAAAGTGAGGAGTTAGGGGAGTTATGTATATGAAGAGTTAGCAAATTAAATTTAGTAATTTATTAGGTTGTGTGATTATGCAAATTGAACCCTAGCAAAATCCTATAAATAGCACCCTCCATTCCTCATTCTTTTCACACCAAAAAGAAAAAGAAAACAAGAGAAAGAAAAAGAAAGAGAAAAGAGAGTTTTGTTCTTGGAGGCCATTGCTAGGAGGAGAAGAGCTAGGAGCTAGAAGTGGTGATCATTCTTTCAATCGTTCAAGCTTTCAATCAAGGTGGGTGATCCTATGCTTTCTAATTGTAGAAATTGCATGCTAATTATTTTATATGACTAGTATGAATTGAATGTGATGAGAAATGTGTAGATAAAAATCCATGCTAGAGATAACAAATGAGAAATATTTTCTTATTGCTAATGGGCATAGAAAAATATATATAGTAAAATAAAATTTACATTTCACAAATTATAGCGAAAGTTGAGTTACTCTTCACGCGGTAGAAATTTTCAATTGTATGAACTTATTATCGCCCTACAGTTCAATATACTGTTCTCGAATAATTTTAAAGAGTGTGTGGGTCGACATTTGGGGTCGTAAATTGTTTTTTTTTTTTAGAAAAGAGAAATTTTTAAACATGGAGTATTTAGGCAGAGACTGGGTATTTAAAGCCCATCACTACAAAAGATACTGGTTTTACCGGCGAATATTCCCCGGCGTTTTACTAGTAGTGCCGGGGTAGGGAGCAAAAAGGAATTGGGCGCCAGATGGGATGGTTATACACCGACGGTCTCTTTAAAACGCCGGCCAATCTTCGTATTCACCGGCGTTTTATTTAAAAACGCCGGTGAAGTGTATTATTCAGCGGCATTTTTATAATAAACGCCGGTGAATATACGGACACATTCACCGGCGTGTCTAATTGAAATGCCGGTGAATAAGCTGCGATAAAACCCGCGAACCCTAATCTTTCGCTCGCCATTTTCCCAAACCCCCCAAAAAAAAACAAGAAAGGGGCGCTTCGTTTCCCTCCTTCCTCGCTCTACTTCCCGCGTGTTTGCCTCCACCGCTTCGTCCTCTTCGACGGCCTTCGACCTTTCGAAATCATCCCTTCTTCCCTTCGTCATTTTCGATTTCCCTCTTCCCTCTCTCTATTTGGAGGTGAATCGGCGATCGCCCCGCTCTCTCTCTCTCCTATGCCCCCGCGCTCGTCGCCCCGCTCTCTTTCTCTCTCTTCGGTATCATCTCTTGATTTCCCTTATTTTTCAAAAAAAGCATGGTTTTTCAGATTATGCATCTTGATTTCCTTAACATGAATGGTTTAGTTGGGATGAAGAATGAATAGAAAAATATATGCTTAGATACTGGAAAATTTCATCTTCTTTTACTATTAATGAAGCTGATTTCATGCATCTGATTGTCTTCATGGCATGTTTGTTTTTTTACCCAAAATGGGTTCACTGTGAACTGAGGATGCTCTAGGTACGTATGCCAAAATCATTACATGCCGGATATGCACAACAATTGGATTTTAGATTTAGTTGGGCACAGTGAATTAGTAGAGCAACATATAAGCTTAGATAATGGAAATTTTCATTTTCAGATACTGATAAAGTTACCTGTTTGTCCTCGTTGGCATGATTTTTTAACAAAAAATGGGTTCACTTCCAAACTAAGTATGCTGCTAGCATCCTCATTTTCTTTCACTGTTAATGAAGCTGATTTCATGCATCTGATTGTCTTCTTGGCATTTTTTTTGACCAAAATGGGTTCACTGTTAACTGAGGATGGTATAGGTACGTATGCCAAAATCCTCCGGCCGGATATGCACAACAATTGGGTTTTAGATTTGGTTGGGCACAGTAGTAGTAGAGCAACATATAAGCTCATATAATGGAAATTTTCATTTTAAGATACTGTTAAAGTAACCTGATTGCCATCTTAGGCATGATTTTTTAACCAAAAATGGGTTCACATCCAAACTAAGTATGCTGCTAGCATGTCCATCTTCTTTTACTGTTAGTGAAGCTTTTTTTTCATGCATCTAATTGTATTCTTGGCATGTTTGTTTTTTTACCCAAAAATGGGTTCACTGTGTACTGAGTATGCTATAGGTATGTATGCCAAAATCCTCCGGTCGGATATGCACAACAATTGGATTTTAGATTTAGTTGGGCTAAAGAAGTAGTAGAGCAACATATAAGCTCAGATAATGGAAATTTTCATTCTCAGATACTGTTAAAGTAACCTGATTGCCATCTTAGGCATGATTTTTTAACATAAAATGGGTTCACTTCCAAACTAAGTATGCTGCTAGCATCCCCAGTTTCTTCTTTTACTGTTAGTGAAGCTTATTTTTCATGCATCTGATTGTCTTCTTGGCATGTTCTTTTGACCAAAATGGGTTCACTGTGAACTGAGGATGCTATAAGTACGTATGCCAAAATCCTCCGGGTATGCACAACAATTGGGTTTCAGATTTAGTTGGGCTAAAGAATTAGTAGAGCAACATATACGCTCAGATAATGGGTATTTTCATTTTCAGATACTGTTAGATAACCTGATTGCCATCTTAGGCATGATTTTTTAACCAAAAATGGGTACACTTCCAAACTAAGAATGCTGCTAGCATCCCCAGTTTCTTTTTTTGTTGTTAGTGAAGCTTATTTTTCATGCATCTGATTGTCTTCTTGGCATGTTCTTTTGACCAAAATGGGTTCACTGTGAACTGAGGATGGTATAGGTACGTATGCCAAAATCCTCCCTCCGGGTATGCATAACAATTGGGTTTTAGATTGAGTTGGGCACAGTGAATTAGTAGAGCAACATATAAGCTCAGATAATGGAAATTTTCATTTTCAGATACTGTTAAAGTTACCTGTTTGCCCTCGTTGGCATGATTTTTTAACATAAAATGGGTTCACTTCCAAACTAAGTATGCTGCTAGCATCCTCATTTTCTTTTACTGTTAATGAAGCTTATCCCATGCATCTGATTGTCATCTTGGCAAGTTTTTTTGACCAAAATGGGTTCACTGTGAACTGAGGATGCTATAGCTGTATGCCAAAATCCTCCGGATATGTACCACAATTGATTCACTCTGAAAAATATATGCTTACATACTGGACATTATCATTTTTCTTTTACTGTTAATGAAGCTGATTTCATGCATCTGATTGGCATCTTGGCATGTTTTTTACCAAAATCCTCCAAATCTGTACAAGAATTGGGCTGAACAAATCTCGTGCAGGTTTCTTTTGGTGCTACAAACATCAATGATTTAGTTGGGATGAAGAATTATTTTAGAAAAACTTATTAGTAGCCATATTAGTTTCTTTTGTTTAGTATTATTATTATTATTATTATTATTATTATTATTATTATTATTATTATTATTATTATGAGATAAGTAAGTGATTATTAGTAGCCATGAACAGAATAGTTCATGATTCATCAGATCTTCTTGTTACCGTAGTTACAGCACGACGCGCTCATTATTCGGCCGATTCCTCTTCATCAGCAAAATACCCTTTACCATCATCATCTCCTTGAACGGAAAGCCAAATACAGGGGAGACTATAGTCGATTTTTTTTTTACACTCGAACACAGGGTGTGCGATAAAATACCACTCAGGTGGTTGTGATAATTTCCACAAAAGGTAGTTTAAGGTTATGTGAATAGAGTAGATTGTGTTAAGATTTAGTTTTTTTTTGTACATTTTTTGGAACCACAATTTCTTTATTTTACAGTTAAAGATTATATCGTTTATTTATTTGCAGCTAGGGATGGTTTTCAAATAGGTGAAATTTAATATACAAAATGTCTTTCACTGTTATTACCGTTTAATATATCAAATTTTAATTTCAGATTGTGTGCTATTGTTATAATGGATAGAAGTTGGATTAGTAAACCACGATTATCCAAGGAGTACCGTGATGGTATTAAAGATTTTATTATCTTTACCAAACGACATTCCCGTGATCCCAACCTAATCCTTTGTCCATGCCTCCGGTGTACAAATTGTAATTTGAGGACATGTGACGTAGTACATACACACTTGGTTGTCAACGGTTTTCTTCCAGGGTACACAAGGTGGTTTTTTCATGGAGAGGATCATACGTCAGCTCCTGTTCGTCCGGTTGTAATAGAAAATGAAGCCGAGCCCTTAGTGAACGAAGACTTAAGCATTTCCGATGAGATGCATGCTTTGTTGCAAGATGCCATGGGGATTCATAATGTTCCTTTCCACACCAATAACCCAATAACCCAAGTTCACAATGAGTCAACAGAAACAAACCAGATTGGTGGTGGGGTGGACGAGGAAATGTCTGGCCCCACCCCTGAAAATAATAAGCAGCAAGAATCCTTCGCTAAGTTACTTGAAGATGCTAGTACTCCGTTGTACCGCGATTGCACCAAATTTTCTAAATTCTCATTCATTGTCAGACTATTTCAGATTAAATGTTTAAACGGGTGGTCTGCTAAGTCCTTCACTATGCTACTTGAATTGTTGAATGAAGCATTTCCTGAAATCTGTATTCCAAACTCAGCCTATAAAATCAAAAAATTCCTAAGTTCTTTCGATCTAGGATATGAGAAGATAGCAGCATGTCCAAATGACTGTATGCTTTTCACGAGTGGTAAGGAAAGTCTGGAGAATTGCGAAGTGTGTGGTTCTTCGAAATGGAAAGAAAGACCAAATCAAGACGAGGGAGCCAGTGGATCTACTAAGCGAAGTAGGAAAAAGAAGCCTGCCAAAATACTGCGTTACTTTCCTCTGATTCCTAGGCTACAAAGGTTGTTTATGTCTACGAAAACTTCTTCTGATATGAAATGGCATGCTGAAGGTCGCACTAATGATGGGATTCTTAGACATCCTGCTGATTCTCAATCTTGGAAAAAATTTGATGAAAGATATCCTGATTTTGCGGAAGATCCTCGAAATGTAAGACTTGGACTAGCTAGTGATGGTTTCAACCCTTTCAGGCAAATGAGTAGTACATACAGCATATGGCCGGTTGCGTTGATACCATACAATTTGTCGCCTTGGAAATGCATGAAGCAGTCCTCATTTATTTTTTCCATGATAGTTCCTGGACCGAAAGGTCCTGGAAATGATATAGATGTGTACCTACAACCGTTTATAGATGAACTTCAGAACTTGTGGGTGGGTGTTCCAACCTATGATGCTGTGGCTAAAGAAACTTTTTCTCTTCGGGCTGTGTTGTCTTGGACAATCAATGATTTTCCAGCATATGCAAATTTATCTGGATATAGAACTAAAGGACGTTATGCATGTCCATGTTGTGCTGACCAAACTAGTTCAAGGTGGTTGTACAATGGCAGAAAGTTTTGCTATATGGGTCATAGGAGATGGTTGCCTGACACACATATATTTCGGGCAGAGGCAGCGACATTTGAAGGTACCGACGAGTGGGAACATGCTCCTGGGTCTTCATCTGGTTCAGATATTTTGAGGCGGGTAGATGGTCATCAATTCAAATATGGAAAAGAACCAGAAGTCAGGACAAAGGGCAAGAAAAGGGCAAGGCCGGAGCACGGTGAGGAGACCGATCTATATGGCGAAGATGAGGATCAAAACATGACGAGTTTAGGTGCATGGAAGAAGAAGAGTATTTTCTTCAAGTTGCCGTATTGGGAATTCAACTTATTGCGACATAATTTAGATGTGATGCATATCGGAAAAAATATTGGTGAAAATTGTATAGGAACAGTTATGGGAGATGATCGGAAGACAAAGGACAATCTCAAGAGCCGACTTGATTTGAAGTCAATGGGCATCCGACATGAGTTGCACCCAGAAGAATTACCGAACGGGAAAGTACTCCTACCTCCTGCAATCTATTCAATGTCAAAATCGGAGTTGGAATTGTTTGCAAAGTACTACTGGAACTTAAAGTCCCTGATGGCTATTCTTCTAACATGGCAAGATGTGTCAACTTTAAA
Organism: Hemerocallis citrina; assembly: GCA_017893485.1. Taxonomy (NCBI): domain Eukaryota; kingdom Viridiplantae; phylum Streptophyta; class Magnoliopsida; order Asparagales; family Asphodelaceae; genus Hemerocallis; species Hemerocallis citrina. The sequence continues at coordinate 97,973,409 of CM030368.1, forward strand.
GAGAAGAGGCTTCAGGGTCTAAAGTCACACGACTACCACATCCTAATGCAGGATCTCCTTCCTGTGGCCCTAAGGTCTTCAATGTGTGAGCAAGTCACTACTGTCCTGAAAGATCTTTGTAGCATATATAAAGGTATTTGCTCAAGAATGCTTCGTGTTGAAGATCTGGACCAATTGGAGCAGCAGGCGGCATTGACACTTAGTAAAATGGAGATGATATTTCCTCCATCGTTCTTCACTATAATGATTCACTTGATAATCCACCTTACTGGTGAAGCCAGAATCGGCGGTCCTGTTCACTATCGGTGGATGTACCCCATTGAGAGGTAAAAGAATTCATTCATCTTACGAAATTGAATTTTCAAAAGCTCATTTCTTTTAATCCCCTAATCCGCTCTAATTCCTTAATTGTACATGTTCAGGTACCTATACCGGCTAAAGGGTTATGTGAAAAATAAAGCATATCCTGAAGGGTCAATAGCCCAGGGAATATCTATCAGAGGAGTGCTCACATTTTTTTTCCAGGTATTTGCTGTGTGTGGAGACATCTTCTAGTAGACCACATAGAAATCCAGACATTTACAACCTTGATGGTGCTCAATATCTTTTTGATACCGCTGGCACTACTGTTGGTAAAGTTGATGCATTTGAGCTAGATAACTTAGCGTGGGAACAGGCACATCGATATGTGCTAGACCACCATGCATCAGTAGAACCATTTCGAAAGTAAGTTGCTTTTGAATTTAAATCGAATACAGTGAAAACCACGGAGTTCGACATTAACTTACTTTTTTTATTCCTTATTTCAATTGCTTGTTTTTTAGCGAATTTGTCAGGGACATCAAACGAAGGGCTAGACCAAGAAGACTACCACCACGTGAACAAAACAAATTGATGAATGAAAAATTTTATAAGTGGTTTGAATCTCATGTAGGTGAATTACAGTTATGCGAGTTAATCTTCATTCTATCTACATTTTTTATGGTGCTGATACGATTTGCGCAAAATTAATAGGTATATTCTTTGGGTCCTGAAGGTGCGTCATCTGAAATACAAGTACTTGCCAAAGGTCCCTATAAGATGGTCAAAAGATACGGAGGATACATATTCAATGGTTTTAGATTTCGTACTAAGGATCGTGAATGTCATTTGAAGTCTCAAAATAGTGGAATGGTAGTGACGTCTAAGACTAGAAGTTATGCTTCTAAATCGGACACAAGGCCTGTAGATGGAGATCTCGACTACTATGGAGTGCTCACGGATATCATTGAGTTAAATTATTTTGGTCATTTCCGTGTTGTCTTATTTCGTGGGGATTAGGCTGAGTTTGATAGGAATTTTGCTAACAACAAGGATAAGCTTGGCTTCACAGTTGTAAACTTCTCAAAATTGATTCACATCGGTACACACATTAGCCATGAGCCATTTGTGTTTCCATCCCAAGTGCAACAAGTGTTCTACATTGAAGATCCAACCCTGCCAAAATCGTATGTGGCTCTCCCTATGCAACCATGAAATGTATTCCAACTAGGTGATACTTCAGAAGATGAAGACGGTGAAGTCATGAACAGTTACATTGCTTCTGAGTTTCCTGTGTTTGATGTAAACACAACTGACGTTGGAATTTGCGGGACTTGGCTCCGCAAAGATGGAGAAGAGGGCGATGTACTGGAAGATGTCGTATTGTAGTTTACATGATTTTCAATCTCAATATTATATGTCTGTAATTTTATGTCTTAAATCTTGTAGTAATATTATGTCTGTAATTTCGAATATGTTAATTGTGAATTTAATACACCGGTTTAATTATCTTTCTATTTTTTTATAATTATGTTGGTTTGTTAATCCTACTAAAGTACAAATTTTATGATAGTTATTATAAACATGTTATTAATTAAATTTGCATCTCTAAGGAAGTTATCGAATCCTTGACAGGTACAACATGCCGAGGCGTGGAAAGAGGGTAAATATAAATGATGGCATCGAGAGCCATGGGGATGAGCAGCCACTAAATAATAGTGGCAGTCAAACATATGAGAGTGAGGGTAGCACGCCGCCCACTGTCAAAAAACATCGGTAAGTCTTTAAATTGGTATTTTTAAAGAGATTATGGTATTGAATGCATGAAGGACACGTACTAGTGTTTGTGAGTCTGCATTGTGGCTGTCGTCTATAAGCATTTCGTCTTTGTTTCTTAAGTGGGCTGTGATTAGAAAGAAAGGGCTGGAGTGGAGATCTGGAAACCCAAATAGAGACATCTCGTTTATTATAATCTACACATATTGTTGGACCAACCCCCTCTTGCTGTTGTTGCTGATGTCTCTTTGTGTGCGTGTGTTGAAGAGAATGAAGGGATGAGAGAGAGTTGAGGAAAATGCCGCTATGTTAGCCTGGTGTATCCTCATTCTCTACCATCCCTCTTTCTGGCTCCATATATGGCTTCTATATTAAATTAGTTTCCTTCCACGATGACAGTCCGTAATACTACAGTTGATATGAGCCCTGTTCATAGCTGCACCCTATTGCATATTCACAAACAACTAATACGTGTCGTTCATGCATTGAATGACTAACAGTAAAAGAAGATGGGGATGCTAGCAGCATACTTAGTTTGGAAGTGAACCCATTTTGGTTAGAAAATCATGCCAAAGATAGCAATCAGATGAATGAAATCATCTTCTTTAACAGTATCTAAAATGAAAATTTCCATAATCTGAGCATATATGTTTCTTTAACAGTGACTGTGAACAATTGTTCTTAATTGGGCTGTGATTAGAAAGAGATGAGTTGGAGTGGAGATCTGGAAACCCAAATAGAGATATCTTGTTCACAATAATTTATTATTATTGTTGTTCCTGTCGCTCTTGCTGTTGTTGCTGATGTCTCTATGTGTTCGTGTGCTGAATGGGAAAGAAGGGATGGGAGAGAGATGAGGAAAATGCCGCTATGTTAGCCTGGTGTATCCTCATTCTCTGCCATTCCTCTTTCTGGCTTCTATATTTGGTTTCCTTCCACGATGACAATTCCTTAAAACTACACTTGATATGAGCCCTATTCGTATTTTTCTTCAATGAAGAATTGATCTATGACTACAATCTCCATTCAAAACCCAATTGTTCTATATTTGGTTCCCTCTTGCTGTTGTTGCTATTGTTGCTGATGTCTCATCTTCTTTTACTGTTAGTGAAGCTTATTTTTCATGCATCTGATTGTCTTCTTGGCATGTTCTTTTGACCAAAATGGGTTCACTATGAACTGAGGATGGTATAGGTACGTATGCCAAAGGCCTCCGGCCGGATATGCACAACAATTGGATTTTAGATTTAGTTGGGCACAGTAGTAGTAGAGCAACATATAAGCTCATATAATGGAAATTTTAATTTTAAGATACTGTTAAAGTAACCTGATTGCCATCTTAGGCAAGATTTTTTAACCAAAAATGGGTTCACTTCCAAACTAAGTATGCTGCAAGCATGTCCATCTTCTTTTACTGTTAGTGAAGCTTATTTTTCATGCATCTGATTGTCTTCTTGGCATGTTTGTTTTTTTTACCCAAAATGGGTTCACTGTGAACTGAGTATGGTATAGGTATGTATGCCAAAATCCTCCAGCCGGATATGCACAACAATTGGATTTTAGATTTAGTTGGGCACAGTGAATTAGTAGAGCAACATATAAGCCCAGATAATGGAAATTTTCATTTTAAGATACTGTTAAAGTTACCTGGTTGCCATCTTAGGCATGATTTTTTAACCAAAAATGGGTACACTTCCAAACTAAGTATGCTGCTAGCATCCCCAGTTTCTTCTTTTACTGTTAGTGAAGCTTATTTTTCATGCATCTGATTGTCTTCTTGGCATGTTCTTTTGACCAAAATGGGTTCACTGTGAACTGAGTATGCTATAGGTACGTATGCCAAAGGCCTCCGGCCGGATATGCACAACAATTGGGTTTTAGATTTGGTTGGGCTAAAGAAGTAGTAGAGCAACATATGAACTCAGATAATGGAAATTTTCATTTTAAGATACTGTTAAAGTAACCTGTTTGCCATCTTTGGCATGATTTTTTAACCAAAAATTGGTTCACTTCCAAACTAAGTATGCTGCTAGCATCCCCAGTTTTCTTCTTTTACTGTTAGTGAAGCTTATTTTTCATGCATCTGATTGTCTTCTTGGCATGTTTGTTTTTTTACCCAAAATGGGTTCACTGTGAACTGAGGAAGGTATAGGTACGTATGCCAAAATCCTCCGGCCGGATATGCACAACAATTGAATTTTAGATTTAGTTGGGCACAGTAGTAGTAGAGCAACATATAAGCTGATATAATGGAAATTTTCATTTTAAGATACTGTTAAAGTAACCTGATTGCCATCTTAGGCATGATTTTTTAACCAAAAATGGGTTCACTTCCAAACTAAGTATGCTGCTAGCATGTCCATCTTCTTTTACTGTTAGTGAAGCTTATTTTTCATGCATCTGATTGTCTTCTTGGCATGTTTTTTTGACCAAAATGGGTTCACTGTGAACTGAGGATGCTATAGGTACGTATGCCAAAATCCTCCGGTCGGATATGCACAACAATTGGGTTTTAGATTTGGTTGGGCTAAAGAAGTAGTAGAGCAACATATAAGCTCAAATAATGGAAATTTTCATTTTAAGATACTGTTAAAGTAACCTGTTTGCCATCTTTGGCATGATTTTTTAACAAAAAAATGGGTTCACTTCCAAACTAAGCATGCTGCTAGCATCCCCAGTTTCTTCTTTTACTGTTAGTGAAGCTTATTTTTCATGCATCTGATTGTCTTCTTGGCATGTTCTTTTGACCAAAATGGGTTCACTGTGAACTGAGGATGGTATAGGTAAGTATGCCAAAATCCTCCCTCCGGGTATGCACAACAATTGGGTTTTAGATTTGGTTGGGCTAAAGAAGTAGTAGAGCAACATATAAGCTCAGATAATGGAAATTTTCATTTTAAGATACTGTTAAAGTTACCTGGTTGCCATCTTAGGCATGATTTTTAAACCAAAAATGGGTACACTTCCAAACTAAGTATGCTGCTAGCATCCCCAGTTTCTTCTTTTACTGTTAGTGAAGCTTATTTTTCATGCATCTGATTGTCTTCTTGGCATGTTTGTTTTTTTACCCAAAATGGGTTCACTGTGAACTGAGGATGGTATAGGTACGTATGCCAAAATCCTCCGGCCGGATATGCACAACAATTGGATTTTAGATTTAGTTGGGCACAGTAGTAGTAGAGCAACATATAAGCTCATATAATGGAAATTTTCATTTTAAGATACTGTTAAAGTAACCTGATTGCCATCTTAGGCATGATTTTTTAACCAAAAATGGGTTCACTTCCAAACTAAGTATGCTGCTAGCATGTCCATCTTCTTTTACTGTTAGTGTAGCTTATTTTTCATGCATCTGATTGTCATCTTGGCATGTTTGTTTTTTTACCCAAAATGGGTTCACTGTGAACTGAGTATGGTATAGGTATGTATGCCAAAATCCTCCGGCCGGATATGCACAACAATTGGATTTTAGATTTAGTTGGGCACAGTGAATTAGTAGAGCAACATATAAGCTCAGATAATGGAAATTTTCATTTTAAGATACTGTTAAAGTTACCTGGTTGCCATCTTAGGCATGATTTTTTAACCAAAAATGGGTACACTTCCAAACTAAGTATGCTGCTAGCATCCCCAGTTTCTTCTTTTACTGTTAGTGAAGCTTATTTTTCATGCATCTGATTGTCTTCTTGTCATGTTCTTTTGACCAAAATGGGTTCACTGTGAACTGAGTATGCTATAGGTACGTATGCCAAAGGCCTCCGGCCAGATATGCACAACAATTGGGTTTTAGATTTGGTTGGGCTAAAGAAGTAGTAGAGCAACATATAAGCTCAGATAATGAAAATTTTCATTTTAAGATATGATTAAAGTAACCTGTTTGCCATCTTTGGCATGATTTTTTAACCAAAAATGGGTTCACTTCCAAACTAAGTATGCTGCTAGCATGTCCATTTTCTTTCACTGTTAATGAAGCTGATTTCATGCATCTGATTGTCTTCTTGGCATGTTTTTTTGACCAAAATGGGTTCACTGTGAACTGAGGATGCTATAGCTGTATGCCAAAATCCTCCGGGTATGCACAACAAGTGGGTTTTAGATGTAGTTGGGCTAAAGAAGTAGTAGAGCAACATATAAGCTCAGATAATGGAAATTTTCATTTTCAAATACTGTTAAAGTAACCTGATTGCCATCTTGGGCATGTTTTTTGCCCCAAAAAATGGGTACACTTCCAAACTAAGTATGCTGCTAGCATCCCCATCTTCTATTGTTGTTAGTGAAGCTTATTTTCATGCATCTGATTGTCATCTTGGCATTTTTTTTGACCAAAACGGGTTCACTGTGAACTGAGGATGCTCTAGGTACGTATGCCAAAATCCTCCGGCCGGATATGCACAACAATTGGATTTTAGATTGAGTTGGGCACAGTGAATTAGTAGAGCAACATATAAGCTCAGATAATAGAAATTTTCATTTTCAGATACTGTTAAAGTTACCTGTTTGCCCTCGTTGGCATGATTTTTTAACATAAAATGGGTTCACTTCCAAACTAAGTATGCTGCTAGCATCCTCATTTTCTTTCACTGTTAATGAAGCTTATTTCATTAAGATCCAGGATGGCAAATTTTGATTGGGCTATGATTGGATTGTTTAGTGGATGTTGTCTATGTTCTTAATTGGGCTGTGATTAGAAAGAGTGGGCTCGAGTGGAGATCTGGAAACCCATATAGAGACATCTTGTTCATAATAATTTATTATTATTGTTGTTCTTGTCGCTCTTGCTGTTGTTGCTGATGTCTCTTTGTGTTCGTGTGCTAAAGGGAAACAAGGGATGAGAGAGATATGAGGAAAATGCCGCTATGTTAGCCTGGTGTATCCAAAGTCTCTACCTTTCTTCTTTCTGTTTCCATTTCTGGCTTCTATATTTGGTTTCCTTCCACGATGACAGTTCCCTAAAAATACACTTGATATGAGCCCTATCTTATTTTTCTTATTTTTCTTATATTTGGTTTCCGTCCACGATGACAGTTTCATGGATTGTCTGAACAATCCATGAAGGACATGCTTAGATACTGAATTTTCATTTGTTTTACTGTTTTTGATAGTGGAGATTTCCAATCAGAGGAGAATATAAAGGTTTCAAGTTAGATACTGAATTTTCATTTGTTTTTTTATTTTAGATATATTTAAAAACAAAATTAAGTACTAGATTTTTAGCAATGCAATGTAATTATTTTACCTCTGTATATATCATTAACAATTCCGTTTGCAGTTGGCACTTTGATCTTATAATTTAAGATACAGGTAGTTCTTTTTTGCAAGTTCAAAAAATATGTATATTCTGTATTGTGGTCTACTGTTGAATTAAACTATTGTTTTTTTTTCACAGAGCGGTCGCCCAGATGAAGGAAATTCTGATGATCAGAGCTGAAGCTACTCGAGGGGTATGAATCTGCGGTCCTCCTTGCTGTTCTTATGTCCTCCTTGCTGTATGGTTGTTGTTCTTATGTCCTCCTCCTGGCTGTTGTTATGTCAGACTGGTTTTTTTTTATGACAGTTATGTCAGACTTTTAATTTGGGATATTTTGGATATTTGTCAGACTGGTTTGTTTGGATATTTAGGATGTTAGTCCCTATATTAATTTGTTAATTATGACACTATTAATTAATCAATGAATTTGGACGTTGATATGACACGTGTGAAACTTGATTATCTTTAATTATTCTTGTGTTTGGTTGTGATTTGCGCAGTAATATGTAACGAAATTGGTTGAATCAGTTGTGAATTAGTTTACAGGTTTTGTAAATGAAACTGTGAATTGAAATCGAACGGAAAACCGGAGTATCGAAAATAAACGGGCATAGCTAGACCGGCGTTTTAAAAAACGCCGGTCTATCTAATCTATTTGTTGAAGTGTGTGATATACCGGCGTTTTCACACACGCCGGTGAAGGTCGTCAGCTATAACGGCACCGACATACACCGGCGTTTTATAAAACGCCGGTGTATATAACTACACCGGCGTTTTTTGGTCACGCCGGTGCTTGTAAGTAGGGAAAACCAGGCACTCACAAATGCACATACATCGGCGCTCTATGACCGCCGGTATACTTTCGTTCTACACCGGCGTTTCTATAAACGCCGGTGAATGTATAAATACCGGCGGTTTACGACCGCCGGTGAATGTGTATAGGCTGTAAAAGAACGGCACTCGGAGACCGACCTACACCGGCATTTTATGACCGCCGGTGTAGTTATCACATTTACCAGCGTCCATTGAAACCACCGGTGTAGACCCCTTCGTTTCCGCGACGCTCGCTTCGGCGGCATTTGGACCGGCGCTATTATAAACGCCGGTGAAAGTTTCACCGGCGTAAAAAAACGCCGGTAAAGACGTAAAAAAACACCGGGAAAGCTTGTTTCTTTTGTAGTGCATGTGTACTTTAGTCAAGTGGGAGCACTTGGCCTATCGGCTTGGTGTCTGGGCATTCTTCTTGCGGATTGTGGGTTCGAATCTTTGTGGAAGCCTTTGACTTGGTTTCTAAACAAATTTTTTTGAGCCTCTGACTTGGTTTCTAAACAAATTTTTTGGAGCCTCTGACTTGGTTTTTAAACAAATTTTTTTTTGGAGTCTCTGACTTGGGGTTCTAAACATTTTTTTGTTTTGGTTTCTAAACGTTTTTATTTTTTTTTGTGGAGTCTCTGACTTGGAGTTGATTTGTAAACATATATATATATATATTTTTTTTAAAGACACTTACTGGTTTATAAAATCTTCTAACATTGTTTTCATTTTGGAAATCATCTAACATTTTTAATAAAGAATGAAGTTTGGATAATAATGGAATAAAAATGGAATATAATTCATCAAATATAGTTTTAGAATTTCTTTTGTATATTTGAGAATTTAAAGAGGAGAAAGTGAAATGTCACTTTGATTGTGATTAGAATTTAATTAATAAAGAGCATGATAATATTTTTAGAAGAGTAAAGTATTGATTGTGTGAGTTAAATTTTCATTTGAAGAAATTGTGCAATCGTTTTGGTTTAAGAATATTTTATGTGAATTGAGAAAATGTGAGAGCTTGAATTGGTTCATGCGATGAAATTGTTTGCTTGAAAGGAATTATTTATGCTTATAAAGTTGATGAATAAATGAATAGATCATAAATAGTGACAAGATTTGATTATTTTTTGTGAAATGAATTGAAAGATGAAATTATATAAGTTTAAGACATGAGTATTAAAGGGTATATGTACCCATGCTTCTTGTACATGAAAGTTTATGATTTATAGTTAGTAAGACCTTGGTACCGGCATTATTGAAAGAAAAGATTTGAGAAATGATTTGGAGATATGGCTAAGGAGCCATCTTATATTTGTTGATTAAGTCCGGTAGGAGGTAAAACTGATTCCATGAGTAGAATTTATTCATGTCTTAAACTTAAGAAAAATTAGGCACATAAGTGAAGATGTAGTAAACTTAGGGAAACGTAAGTGGGGTGCTCTATATAGTCAGCGGTGGACTCCAAGACTATAGACCCAGTTGGTGGACTGAGGTTGCCCTGTGGGAGACGGATTATTATATTTTAATCCGGGACTATGAGGACGGGTCAGCGGTGGACTCCGGGATCTTGAGTAGTCAGACGGATGGGTTTTGTGTTTACCGTCTCCAATGTATATATATATACTGGGCTAGAGGGTCACATACGGGACGATTCGCACGATGTGGAATCTGTTATAACAGCCGGCGGTGGAGTCCAAGGCTGGGATTCAAATTCGTGGAATAGTCTGAACTTTGTTTTGCTACCGAGTAGTTTTCATGGCGAGGGATCGAGCCCTGTATTGTGAAGAACGTAGGCGCTTGCCCTCGGACCTATGTAGTATGGGATGCATAGAATCCGAACAAGTGTGCATTAGTGTCATCTTAGTGTAGAATGGTATGCATTAGGCATTAAGACATGACATACACTTATGTTTAGAATAATCACTTTTGACACTTTACTTGTTCATTCAATCTTTTTGTGATTGTTAAAGTATGAGATCGTTATACTATTTCCGGCATAGAGAGGATAGCCGCGTATAACATTTCGTCAGTTGTAAGTAACTGACGTGCCCACAGATTGACATGCAAGTAATGGACTATTCATAGAGTTATAAAGTGGATATGCTGTTGCTGTTTAGAAGTTAAAGATGTTGCAAATGATGTTAAAGTTATACAAGTTGTTTTTCATTATTGTAATCTTTTAGTCTTCCGCTGTGTAAAAACCAAGTGTAAAGAAACTCTGATGTATTGTGAATGAAAAGTTTTAAATTCTTGTAAAATTGTACGAAGTGAAGTAAAGATCCTATGAAATCTCGAATTTATCCTTATTTAAAATTCGGGGCGTTACAGAGAGAGTAGGGTAATTAGGGTTAGGCTTAATTAATTAGAGTTTAGAGTTTTTGGTAAAAGAGGGAGGAAGAAGAAGAGAATAAGAAGGAGTGTGAGAGAAGAATCAGGAGATACGGCGAGGGGGGGGGGGAGGGGTGTTTGTAGATATTGGGGATCATAAGGAGATAGCCTGGGGATTTGGCTGTTAGTGGGAATTAGGGTATGTGGGTTTGGGTTTGGATCCGATAAGAAATGGGCTTGGGTTTGGGATCTAAATAGACAAATAAATAATTTCATTAATGGACTAATTAGGATGCTCAAAACACAAGGATAAAATGAGAGTAGAGTGCACAAAAATCCCAGGGTTCACCAAGAGAAATAAAAATAGATTGGAGAAATACAATCGGGTTGGAGATGAAAAAAATAAATACAAAGAACAAATTACATGAATGAGAACGGAAAAGAGTTACAGAAGAAAATCCGAAAAATCCGAAACAGGGGTTACAAATCCTACCCACCTTACAAGAAGAAATTTCGTCCTCGAAATTCCTTCAAGTGGGCCGTAGGGTAACCCAAAGAGAAAAGAAAAGAAACTATTCGAACATATGAGGGAACTTCTTCTGAAACTCCTCCTCAAGTTTGGAAGTCGACTCACCCGGTGTATGAGGACTCAATGAGACCCGAACAAGCCTGATAACTTTATTCTTCAGGACTTTCTCACGCCTGTCAAAGATAGAGACTGGCTGAACCTCGCATGATAAGTCTGGTCTCACGGACAATTCTGAGTATTCAAACACATGACTGTCATCCCTCATATACTTCCTGAGCTGAGAGACGTGGAATACATCATAGACTCCAACGAAAGCTGGTGGCAGTGCGAGCCTGTAGGCTACCTTGCCCACTCGTTCCACGATATCGAATGAACCGATGAATCGGGGACTCAGCTTGCCCCCGCCACTGAAGTGGGTAACACCCTTCCATGGCGAAATCTTCAGGAAAACATGATCTCATGTCTCAAACTCCAGAGGCCTTCGATGACAATCAGCCCACTTCCTCTGCCTGTCCTGAGCTGCTTGCAAGTGTTTCCTGATCTGAGTCATTGCATCAATAGTCTTCGTGATCAACTCAGGCCCTAAGAGTTTCCTCTTGACAATGTCATCCCAACAAACTGGAGATCGACATTTACGACCAAAGAGCGCCTCGTACGGAGCTGCCTTGAGGCTCACCTAATAGTTGTTGTTGTATGAGAACTCAGCCAAGTGCAGTTGATCTTTCCAAGAACCACCAAACTGAAGAACACAAGACCGCAACATGTCCTCCAGTGTTTGGATCATTCTCTCGGACTTCCCGTCTGTCTATGGGTGAAAAAGCGGTGATATGGCTCAACTTAGTACCCAAACTTCTTTGAAGACTCTCCCAAAACTGAGACTTGAACCTCGTATCTCTGTCTGATACGATGCTGACAGGAAATCCATGCAGTCTTACAACTTCCTGAATGTACTTCTTAGCCAAGCTCTCTGTAGACCGACCCACTCTGAATGGAATGAAAAGGGCACTCTTTGTCAACCGGTCTACTATCACCCAGATAGCATTGTGACCCTTGGGACATCTTGGCAATGTCGTCACGAAATCCATAGTGATGTTCTCTCATTTCCACTCTGGGATTGGAAGAGGTTGCAAAAGTCCTGCAGTCCACTGATGTTCTGTTTTCATACCACGCCACCAAAAATCCTGCTTCAGATCCCTATACATCTTAGTGCCTCCTGGATGAATAGAATAGGGTGAGTGATGGGCTTCTGCAAGTAGTTTCTGCCTAACTTCTCCTCTAGTTACACATAGTCTGGCACCAAAACGAAGCGATCCATAGCGTGAATCACCAAATCAATTTTCAAGCCTGCTTCCACTTCGCTTCGGAATTTCTGCAACTACTGATCACCTGCCTGGGCATCCTTAATTTGCTCTACCAGTGAAGACTGCAATTGCAACATCATGCACTGTTGTGCTGAACCAGGAAATATCACATCCAACTCCAATCTCCTCATATCCTCCAAAAATCTGCTTCTGCCTGATAAGTTGCATAGCAGCAGGTCTCCTGCTCAAGGCATCGGGTACTAGGTTTACCTTGCTAGGATGGTACTACAAGTTGATGTCATAGTCTGCCATTAGCTCTAACCACCTTCTCTGTCTTATATCCAGTTCCTTCTACGTGAACACATACTTGAGACTCTTTTGGCGGTGAAGATCTCGAATCTATCCCCAAGCAGATAATGCCTCCATAGCTTCAAGGCAAAGATTACATTAGCAAGTTCCAGGTCATGCGTAGGGTAGTTCTTCTCATGTGGCTTCAATTGCCTGGATGCCTAAGTAACAACTCTGCCTCGCTGCATCAGCACAGCACCCAAACCTCTACTCGAAGCATCACAATGAACCACAAAGCCTCCTGAACTGTCACATATAGTCAACACAGGTGTTGACGTCCACAGACTCTTCAATTCCACGAAGGCTTCATCACAAGCTCCATCCCAGACAAACTTCTGCTCCTTCCTCATCAAATTATTCAAGGGTCCAGAAATCTTCGAGAAATTCTGAACAAACTTCCAGTAATACCCTGCCAGTACGAGGAAACTCCGCACTTCTAAAGCTGACTTCGGCACTGGCCAATCCTTGACTGCAGAAATCTTCGATGGGTCAATGGAAACACCATCCCCGGAGATAACATGTCCCAGGAATGCAACACGGTCAAGTCAAAATTCACACTTGTTGAGCTTCCCATAAAGTTGATTCTCCCATTAGGTCTACAAGACAACCCTCAAATACTTAGCATGGTCTTCACAGTTCTGAGAATACATCAAGATATCATTGAAGAACACCACAAAGAACTTGTCCAAGAATGGTGAGAATACACTGTTCATCAAACTCATGAACACGACTAGTGCATTGGTAACTCCAAATGGCTTTACTAAGAACTCGTAATGTCCATATCTCGTGTGGAACGCCGTGTTCTGAATATCCACAGCTTTTACTCTAACTTGATGATAGCCAGAACGGAGATCCAACTTCGAGAAAATAGAAGCACCACAAAGCTGATCAAATAAGTCATCAATCCTCGGCAGTGGGTATCGGTTCTTCACAGTGACATTGTCTAGTTCTCGATAGTTAATGCAGAGTCTGTGACTACCATCCTTCTTATTGACAAACAACACTAGGTCACCCCAAGGCAAAACACTTGTCCTGATAAAACCTATGTCCAGCAACTCTTGGACTTGCACCTTTAGTTCAGCCAGTTCATCTGGTGCCATCCGGTACGTACTCTTCGAGATTGGTGTTGTTCCCGGTTGAACCTCGATACCGAATTCCACATCTCGGTCTGGCGTCAATCCTGGCAATTCTTCCTGGAAAGACATTGAGGAAATCCTGCACAACCATGATGCAACTTCACCTTCAGTGCACAGCGACTCAAGTGCACGAGCCTCCTGGTTCGTCGAGTTCTTGACACGCCCAAGCGGTGTCTCACCCGCATGAAACTACTTTCTTCTCTCGGCAACCAATCACAGCATGGGTGACTCCCAGCCAGTCCATCCCAAGAATGACATCAAATACAGAATTGGGGATCACAGTGAGATTAGCCTTAAACTCCATGCCACTGATCAGTAAAGGGATTTGCTTGCAGATGATCATGCCTCCTCCTGTTGTGATATTCCAAGCAGTTGGCATGGCATCACTAGCTAAACGATGCTGATGCATAAAGCGGGAAGAAACGAAGGAGTGAGTAGCACCGGAATCAAACAAAACATGAGCCGGGAGGGAGTGGACTAAGATGACGCCTAACAAGAGTCAAAGATAGGAATGAATGTGCATGCAGAAATATGAACATGTACAATTTCATAGGAAAGAATACATAAGAAGAATAGGAAAACAAATGAAGCATTCGAAAGAAAAATACATGCAATGATGCCAACAGCCGTCACGACTTCAGCTATAGTTAGGTTTTAGGCCTAACCATGACCTCCAATCTGACCTCCCCTCGGGGCTAATCTCCTCTGATCGAAAACATGCCTCTACTGTGGGAGCGGTGGCCTTCCCTGGCCTCGAGATAGTGCCCCTTACTGAGATGGGCCTCCAGTCGGTGCAGGGAATCGGTTCCTTAGACAATCCCGAACCACATGATCATTTCCCCCATATGCAAGACACAGGCGATTGGCTAGCCTGCAGTCCTTCTACAGATGCCCAATCTTATGGAAGTGGCTACAAGTCAGGACTGTCCTCAGGGCAGCAGGCAAGTATGGCAACGTCCTCACAGAAGGGGTCAGGACTGGCTTACGAATCGGCCCTCCAGTAGGCCGGGCGGCGGCAGGGTATTGAACTGCTCACTGAGTGGCACTCCTCCTCCTATGAGCCTGCCTTAAATCCTGGCTGCATCAAGAACATCGGCATAGGTGCGATGCTGGAGAGCAATTAGGCAGTCCTGGATGTCAAAATTCAGACCCATTAAGAACCTGCGGGCCCTATCATCATCATTGGCCACCATGGTAGTTGCAAAGCGGTTAAGCCGAGTAAACTCCGCAGCGTAATCATCCACCGAACAGTTCCGTTGATTCAAGATAATGTTAAAGTCACATATGAAGTAGGCAACAGTAAGCGACATTGAATAACATTATCCAACCAACCTGAGTTAAGGAGACGAACTGCCAGTCCATTTCAACCTTGGTGACATTGAGGAGAACTTCATCATGAAGCTCTCAGTGAATGTGGCCCAAGTGATAGGTCTTTCCAGCCTCTCGGTCTCGGCTCGCCACCAGATATGAATAAGGTCGATAAGCTGGATGCTTACCACATTCACTCGATCCACGTCGGAGATCCGAGCTGCAATCAACAACTGCTCTGTGCGGATCAGCCACTTCTCGGCTTCCAGCGGCGTCTCAGTGCCCAAGTATTTGTTTGGGTGCAACCTCATGAAACCTGCCATGGTGCCAAGCCTTGGTGGCAATAGCCCAGGTGCGTGGCCACCAGCGGTCCGATTGGCAGCCTCTAAGGCTGCCTTCATCAGTTCATTGTGCTCCTACTGCATAGCCAACATTTGTTGCAGAGCATGGAAGACGGCTGCATTCACTGACTTCTCTTCCTTTGGTCAGGAAGAGGAAGAGCCCCCACGAGCCATAGTCTGCAATATAAATAAATTGGCGAGTACCTAGATATAAGTTGGTTATTACATGTCCATGTGATCAACGTGGTGCGCACATTATTGAGTTAATCCGGCTAGAGCTGAAACCTGACTAACATGCGAGCCAATTCTAACTAACACATCGGCCAAAACCTGGCTCTGATACCACTAAAACCCCTGTCATACCCCGCTTCCCAAAATACGGGAATACAAGCACGTGACCGAGGTCCAGCGAATGATGTAAACATCATCCATAAGATGTGCCAGTTTAACTCAACAATATGAAGAAAATAACACAATCACGGACGGGTAAATAATCACAAATACAATAATTAAATTTCAATACCACCAAAGTAACATCCAACCTCTGGGAAAACAAACTTCGTGTCAACAAAGCCCAGAATACAAAATACGGGAAATAACAATTTAGGGAATAAAGAAAAATAAATCAAATAGTTATTGTAAACTAATAAGCGGCTTCATCCACTAGAACCTTTGCTTACCCAATTCTTCGTTAAGCTCACCTCCGGTTCCTGTGAACTCATCAACTAAAGAGGGGGGAAAATTGTCCGTTAGGGCGTCACGGACAACAAGTAGAAAAAAGCAAGGAATAAAGGAAGCATGGTACATCAAGAAAATGAACTAGAACAAAGTCAAAAGTAATTACAAGGGTTAAATGATGAGTTCAAGGGTCTAGAGTTATCGAGCAATAATCAATAGTTGCAACAATAATCAATGATTACGAGCAATAATCAATGCCAATGATAATAATCAAGATCAGGAAATATAAGTATCAATTCTAGGTGTTTTAGTCTTTTATTATTCTATCTAATGCACATAATACAGTGTTCCATATTACAGGTTCGGTGCATGCAAACAGTTATCGTTTAGACTATAGTAGGTGAACTATACAGGTCGTGTACTCGGCACAATAAACAATAATTAACAATCGATATTCCACGATCCACAATCAATAAACCACAGTCCATAACGATAAAAAATAACAAGATAAGGGACCCTTCTTCGAGTACTATCTCTGATGATGTCCACTACTAAGTCGAGCCTTATTACCCTGACTTGTTATTATTTTATTATATTCATTGTGAACATGCAATGAGTATATGAGCAATGAGGCGATGTCAAGAGATGTAAAGACAATGCAATAAATGGTATAACTAGTTCTATCAACTAGATTCAAAATCAAACATGAATATGCTTAAAAACACAAAACACACATTCTGGATAGCAAGACGTTGTACAAAAATCAGTTTTTCCGTTGCTACAGGAAAGCAAATCAGGTTCCGCCAGGGATTTCTAGAAACTAGACTCCCTACCGATTCCAACGCATATTTACAAGTCATATTGCAACTACATGAATTTAGTCTACCGGCTAGATCTTTACGGGTCTGCTGTTCAGGCAGTAACTCAAAGCAAGGATTGTTTTAAGTGTAAATCGATTAAAACTAGGCCAGGATTCTTACAAAAAATACATTCTACTTCCTGGAGTTGTCCATTAGTATTTTTGAATTTATTGGACCTTAGTTCAAAATTTATCTTACTGTTTCAATTAGTTAAACATGATGACGTCCTTACAAATTAGTGAATCTAAAATCACGACAGTACACTAGTAAAATTTGAGTTCTTGCAATCCGAGAGTCGGATCGCAAAATCGTCAAATGTTCTAGATCCCAGATTCACAGAGCCACAACTTATATTTTTCATGTTCTAAATAATTCTAACCGCAGCTTGGTCAATTAGCCTATTGTTTACAGGTTAAGCATTCTGGCAGAAACCTAGAGTTAAAGTTTTGCATGCATAACAGACTGTAAATTCAATATGAAATCTGATAAAAATCGGAAGATGAAACCTAAACATATCTAGAAACTTTCAGGGGAAAATCAAGCATAAATTCTACTGTTAACATCATATATTAATTAGAAATCATGTAGGTGAAGCATTAAATAGCAGGTCGGGAAATCAAAAGTCAGCAGTACTAAATGTGTGATAACTTACCGGTTATAAGTCGGAATTTAGATCTGTCAAATGTTCTGGAAACGAGACTCTTAAATCTACAATTTCTTTTAATATAGTTCTAACTGATTTTAATAGTAACAGGGCCAAAAACTTAATGAAATATGGAAAAACTGGAAGAATAGTAGAAACCCAATTCATATGTGATCAACAAAATACCCAACCTGCACGAATCTATAGCATGAATTAAATTACCAACGATATTAGCAACTAAAGTGGATTCCAATAGTCCACCCAACAATTCAACTCTACTACAAATCAAGTCACAATCACATATTCAATCGATGTACATCCAATCATTGTATCACCTATATATGAGCAGTTATAGTTTGTATGTGTGTAGTGCATGCATATGGGCATAACAAAGCTTGGGATTGATGCAATGGTATGACAGGAAAAGGGGACTACTACTTGGTTTTACCGATAAATTTGTACTAGTCCCTTTGAAGGGTATCAAAGCAATTCATTACGATAATATAAACACGAACTAGTTGCGGAGATCAACAATTCTTGAACTAGAATAACAATAGTGTTCAAGGAGACTTGCCTTATATGAAGATTATTCCGAAAATGAAAGAAAAAGGGATGAGAATACCAACGGCAACACACGAGATGATGGCAGCGAATGCTAGAGACAGCAGCACCCACGGCAAGAGACACAACAACCACAAGAACAACAAGTGCCAATGGTAAGAACAGAAAATGGCAACGACGACGGTGCCTGCGGGGGTGTTGGACGTCGGTAGCGAGGTTGACAATCGATGAGGATAGAGTACGGCGACGAGGGATGGTCAAGGACTGGTTACGGTGATCGGGATGGTGGTCGACGATGGCTGCAGATAGTAGTGGATTCGATCAGGGTTGGGTTTCGGATGGTAAGAGATGGCGATGCAGGCTGTGAAGAGCTTGACGAGGAAGACGAGGAAGACGAGGGGCTCGGTGATGGTAGTGTGGTGGTCGACGGAGTGGACTACGGTGGTCGCTATGCTGCGTTAGAGGTAGGCAGCAAGTGCTGCGGTTGGTGACAGCGACGAGGGCGATGGAGTGGCAAGGAGGCAGAGGACTGTGGTGTAGGAGAGACGATGGGGGTGCGACTACGATGCTCAGGGATGGCGGTAATGAGGCTGGCATCGGTTGGGTTTTGGAGGTAGGGTGATTCGAGGGCGACGGAGGTGGGTGCTCGACGGGTTCAGGAGGGAGGTCAGGGTGGAGGAGACTAGGAGAGAGAGGAAGTCAGGAGAGAGAGAGTATGTTAATTAGGGTTACGCTTAATTAATTAGAGTTTATAGTTTTTAGTAAAAGAGGGAGGAAGAAGAAGAGAATAAGAATGAGAGTGAGAGAAGAATCAGAAGATATGGGAGGGGGGAGGGTAGTTAGCAGATATTGGGGATCATGGGGAGATAGTCTGGGGATTTGGTTGTTAGTGGGAATTAAAGTATCTGGGTTTGGGTTACGATCCAATAAGAGATGGGCTTGAGTTTGGGCTCCAAAGAGATAAATAAATAATTTCATTAATGAGCTAATTAGGATGCTCAAAACACAAGGATAAAGTGAGAGTATAGTGCATAAAAACCTCAGTGTTCAACATGAGAAATAAATCTAGATTGATGAAAAACAATCGGGTTGCAAATGAAAAAAATAAACACAAAGAACAAATTACATGAATGAGAACGGAAAAGAGTTACAGAAGA
Source organism: Hemerocallis citrina (assembly GCA_017893485.1). Lineage (NCBI taxonomy): Eukaryota > Viridiplantae > Streptophyta > Magnoliopsida > Asparagales > Asphodelaceae > Hemerocallis > Hemerocallis citrina. The sequence continues at coordinate 97,992,739 of CM030368.1, forward strand.
AAATCCGAAAAATCAGAAACAAGGGTTACAGATACATTTAGACTAATTTAGACGTGTAGATCAATGTGAACGGTTCGGATCAACGATATGAAGGCCAAAAGTACGAGTGCACACAGAGGCGAGTGCACAACAGAATGTGACTCATATATATATATATATATATATATATATATATATATATATATATAGGGAGCCCTTCTGTTGTGCACCACCTATGGTGCACATGGCTTGTGCACTCGGCCTTCGAGCGTTCATATCGACGATCCGAACCGTTCACATTGATATACACTTCTAAATTAGTCTAAATATATAAAAATCAAATCATTTGATATTCATTTACCTATCCATTGAAGTGTTACAAAATCGTATGGCTGAAAATCATTATTTTTTATAGTCACATGATGGATGGGCAAATGAATTTCAAATGATTTGATTTTACATATTTAGACTAATTTAGATATGTAGATCAAGGTGAACGGTTCGGATCGTCGATACGAAGGCGGGAAGGCCGAGTGCACATGAATGCACATGGAGGGGTAGTGCACAACGGAAGGTTTTCCTATTCCGTGTAGTGCACAACGAAAGGTTTTACTATATATATATATATATATATATATATATATAGGAAATGCTCCATTGAAAACGTACTGTAGCGTGGAAAACGTGAAAACAAACCTAGGCCGTTGTTGGAAACAACGGCCAAGGTTGTTTTCATGGGTTTTCACAACATACATACACACACAGACGTGTGCACGAGTCTGCTCGCACATGATCAGGTGTGAACCAGTTCGGACCTATATATATAGGGCGGTGATTAGGTGCGAACTGGTTCACACCTGATCATGTGTGAGCAGACTCGCGCCCGCGCACACACACACAAAAATATATATATATGTGTGTATATATATATATATAGAGAGAGAGAGAGGAGTGATCCAATGAGAAACATTCTTAAATGAGAAAATAAGAAACGTACTTAGAGACCGTCCGATCTCTTTCACCATCATGATCTGCTTCTGGCGGTGGAAAAATACCCACTGCTCAAGCGGGTGTATTTTAGTAATTTCTCTAATCACACCTCCCTCCATCTTTGTTTCCAGTCCCTTTTTTCTTCTCTCTTCTTCTCTCTCCCTCTCTCTCTTTTCTAGGGATGGCAAGTGGGCCGGGTCAACGGCCGACCCGCCCGCAACCCGGCTGGTTAACCTGGCCTGTGTAAGTGCAGTGCGGGTTCGGGTCAAACCCGTGAACAGTAACAGGTCGACCCGAGTCGCCTAAATACCGAATTGAACTCGTCTAACCCGGCCCGCGAACCCGTTAAAAATTACCCAACCCGCATGCCAACCCGCTGGTCAACCCGCGCGTTACGAACCGTTTGACCCGTTCGGTTCCAACATTCGACCCGCCACGGGCCGACCATTGACCCACGGGTCAGCATACCGTTGGGCTGGCACTATTCACCAGAGAGCATACAAACGGCTCTTAGAGCCGTTTGGCTTTTTTTTTTGGTTTTTTTTTATATTTTTAGCCTATAAATACCCTCCAAAACCCCATCAAAAAAATCACACCTTACTCTCTTACTCTCTCTACTATTATTACTCATTTCTAAGCAATTTGTGAACAATTGAAGTATTTAATAAACAAGTGTTCAAGGCATATACACGATCAAATTCCGATCGTATCGAAATCAAAATTCAACATCTTCAACTCTTCAACTCTTGTCCAACTCCAAGTGATCAAGTCTTCAACTCTCCTACAAGCTCTCCCCAACTCTTCAATTCCGGATTTGAAGAATTCTACTTCTACTTCTATTCATATTTTCACGGATTTTTTTATATACGTGTATCCACGGTGAATGGTATCAAAATTTCATACCTCTCTTCTTATTTTATTTTTGTTGTAGTTATAATTATTGTTGGGTTTTTTATCTTCTCTATCTCAACCCTCTTGTTTTCTAGATTTTTTTTTTATAATTCATCGTTCCTACATTGTGTAGTTTTTTTACATACTTTAGTACATTATGTCTAGATCACGCGATAGCAGTCGTAGCCAAAGTGGACAAGATTCCACCGGCACTTTCTGTAGGCCACCAATTGTCCCAATTAGTGAGCCCGCCGAAGAATACCATGATCCTCCTACCCAACAATAGGGTACACACGACGAGGTTTTAGGTGACATACAATTAGAAGAACAACAACCAACCGAAACCACACAACCCCGTAGTAGTAGGAAAAGTAGAGGGAAAAGTAGTGATTGGCATAAGTTTTACGATTATATCCCGGACGAAGAAACTACGGGTATAGGTTTGAAAGTTTGTAAAATATGTTCTAAGGCATACAAATTCAAGAAGGGTGATGGCACCGGTACAATTAGTAAAATAACCATAAAGAACTTCTTGTTGACCTACCTGGCTAACAGAAAATTAACCCTAGGACGGTCTAGTTGGTAGCCACCCTTATGATCCCGATCTTGTTCGTCGGGAAATGACCCGATTAGTAATAAAGGAAGAGTTACCATTTTCCTATCTCGAGAGTAGGGACTTGGAAAATTTTAATCAAACGGCCTTAAACCCTCATTTTAGATGAATTCCGAGAAATACTTACAAATCGGATTGTTTTAAAGTGTTCAATGAAATGAAGGACGCTTTGATTACAATTTTATGGAGTTTAACTTGTAGAGTTAGTTTAGCTTTGGAATGTTGGACGGGTGTCAACAATATTCTAACGATGGGAATAATCTGTCATTGGATCGACAATGATTGGATTCTTCAAAAAAGAATCACATCACTTGTCGCGTTGCCGTATCCCCATAGTGGCGGTGAAATAGCAAACCGTATTTTAGAAATATGTGATATTTTTCATATTCACGTAAAATTATGTGTATTAGTTTTGATAATGCATCTAACAACAATCCAGCAATTACTACTTTAAAATCCGCATTAAACCCTCCATCTGACAATATTTTTCATATTAGATGTGCATGTCATATTTTAAATTTATGTGTTCAAGATGCATTCAAAATAGCCGATCCATATATACTTAAAATTAGAAATTGTGTACATTTCAGTGCATTAAGTCCCAGCGTATTTCAAGAATGGAAAAATTGGTGTAGGATTTCAAATCTACCTTTTAGAAGATTTCCAATGAATGTTAAACACCGATGGAACTCTACTTTTGATTTACTACATGTTGTTACCGAATATAAAGCAGTTGTAAATGATTTTTGTATCGCAAAAAATATGCAAAATTTGAAATGACTCCCACCGATTGGTTTTATGCCGAATCTTTGTTTAAATTTTTAGAACCTTTTAAAATCGCAACTTTAAAATTTTCAAAAACATATAAATCTACTTCTACTAGCATTTTTATTTCATTAGTTAGCATGATGGAAACATTTAACGAAATGTTAAATGATACTTATGTTGGTGATATTGCAAAACCTGCATACAAAAAAATTTTGAAGTATTATTTTTCTCCTCCTATGTTGATTTGTGTTGCTACCGTTATGGATCCTCGTATCAAATTAGAAGGTACGAAGAGTTTGATTGAAATATTTTTTGCATTACTTGGGGAAAATGTAGAAATAGTAATTGATTGCACTATTTTTTTAGTTAAATTTGAATCTACATTAAATAACTTGTATGATTATTATGATAGATGTTTTGCTTCTAGTAGTACAACTTCTGTAGTTAGTTCTTCTTCTGCTACTTCTAAAGGTAAGGGTAAGAGTAAATTTGATGATAGAACATTTAATTTACTTGCACAAGTTCAATCCAAAAAACCTAGGACTAATCAACCAAATGAATTAAATTGCTATAACCAACAAGATTCTGAGTCTTCTTCTTCTCCACTAGATATTTTACATTGGTGGAAAGACCATGAACAAACTTATAGTATTCTATCAATTATGGCTAAAGATTTACCAACTCCTCCTGTCTCTACAATTACTTCTGAAAGTGCATTTTCTTCAAGTGGCAGAGTTCTAACTGATTACAGGAATTGCTTGATGCTCGACACGTTAGAGATGCTCATTTGCACAGAAGACTGGCTGAAGGCTGAAGATAGGACACAAGAGAAAGCATTATCTACTTCCACAAGAATCGCCAGAAGAAGAAGAAGAACAACAACAACAACAATAGCAACCAAAATGAAGAATTCAAGACCAACAACAACAAATTCAAGGCCATCAACTTAAAGACAATTGTAAATAGATAAAAAAAATTGTATTATATCTCTGCTTGTTATTTCAAATTAGAAAAATTGAAGTAAATTGAAATTGTATATAAGAAATATGTTAGTGTATAAAATATATTTGGAAATTGAATTCTTTATTTCATTAGAAATTGTGAAACTTGTATAACTTAAAATCATATGAATAATATTTCAATATTTTTTGCCAATTTCACTCTTTCAATATTATTATTATTATTACGATTTTTAATGTTTATTATTATTATTATTATTATTTTAAGTTTAAAAAGGAAAAAAAATCCTATCTAAACGGGCCAACCCGCGAAACGACCCGACCCGACTCGAGTTGGACCCAAATGGGTTCACGGATTGGGCGGGTCGCCATAGCCACTTTTTGACCCGGCCCGGCCCGGCCCGGCCCGATTAAGTCACCAACCCGGCCCGAACCTGCCCAAGTCAACATCTAACCCGGGCAGGTCCGGCCCAGCCCGGCCCATTCGACCCGAATGCCAACCCTACTCTTTTTGTTCTCAGTCCTCTCTTTCCTCTATTGGTTCCCAAATCCAAAACCCTAACCCTCTCCATCTCGAAATCCCTCTATCCTCGATGCCCGTCTATTATCTCCATCTCGAATCCCCACATTCTTCTCACCCTACCTCCCCCCTTCTCCCTGAACCATCAAATCCCTATATTCCCTGACCTCCACCATCAGTCAAAACCAGTCAGGGGATGGTGATCGCATCCAATCTGTCTTGACGAACCTTTCTGTTGTTGCAGTCATTTAACCTGCCAGATGCTATAGTAAATCATTATGGATTGATTTTTGGATAAGGTCACCTTTTATCAAAATTTTTGAAAACACTAATAAAAGTCTTGTGCACAGACCATCTGAAAAATGATTGTCGAGCAAATCGTTGTAAGAAGCCATATCTATTAGATGTGGTGTGGATCAACCATGCAGGTGAAGTTTAGTGGTAAAGTTCAACCATGGAATGACCTATAAAAGTAATTGGAGTTTGTTAATTCTCATCTTAGATGATGCCCAATATTCCTTCAGTTTAGAAAAAATAAGTTATTACCTCGTACTACTTGAAAACATATAACATGCCTCCACTGCAGACAAATATGATGATGATATCATATTTTTTTTCAATATCCAATTCTTTTTTGTTTAATTCTTTTTTCTTGATATATGCAATAATTCTGCACTCTCCTTAGTGTGATTGCCTAATTTTTCTTTGTTTTGTTGCATATATAAACTGCTATAAGTTTATACATGTATGACCATTTCTGTATTTTATGACAGAACTGTACCCCTTAGCATACTGAAATTTGGTTTGAGAGGTTTACACACATAGGAGGTAGTCACAGTTCCAGCAGAATTCCCAACAACAAGTTTCACCTGCATGCTTGCTTCTCCAAAAAGGAACTCATTCTTTGGCCGCAACCCAGATCCTAAATATTGGTGGAGCGAAAGTTGAAATGAGTTCCTCATTGTTTAGTATCTTTGTCCTACCATCTTCCTAAGTGATATCAACTTCTTCAGTTTAGTTTCCTACATACAAAAACAAAGAGATGATGCCACCACAAAAGTAATATGAAGCTTCCTCATTGCCTTGTTTCTCAATGATCAAGAGAGGGAGTTCTTATTGTAATTTTGCTATACTTAATGTTACGTGTATAATAGTGTTGAGGATAGTTATTGATTACTTGCTTTAATTATAAATTTTTGTTTTGACACTAGTCATCTTGACTTCATACTGTTTGGTCAAGGCTGATGTCTTTCAATGTTTGTATTGGGTTACAGTTTGTGGACTGGTGCAGGCCTGAGTCTATTGTGCTTTGCTATCAAGTGGATATGGTCGGCTCATATAATATAGTCTCACTGGCTGAACATAGTGAACATGTTCTGTATGCCTACCTTGAAGTTTGTTCTTACTCTTCATTCCTAATCCAGTTGTGACTCAATGCATTGTGATATAATACAAGAGTTGTTTTTTGACTGGAAGACCTAGAGCTACAATTCGACCAGGTCGCCGTGGGTGGGGTACATGAATGGTATTTTCCGATATGTGTTAGTGTTCTTGTCCCAGGTTTCTACTTACTGGTAGCAGTAAAGAAAATGAAATTCAGATCATTGGAAATTCTAACCTTCACTTTCACATTACTACTACTAGTCTATCTACACGTGCAATGCACGTCCTAATTTGTTTTTTATTTAAGTAAATACTAAGACGTAATTTGGCCTCATACCCGAGACCATCCTTTACTCATCACATACTCTTTACAAATTACCTCTAGTGGCACCAACTTTTATTTTATATGAGTGACACTTTTGTAATTAATTATATCCTAAATAAATTTAAACTTTGAGGGTATTATGGTAACTAACAACTATTGACTAAATAAATGGTTAAAATAATTCTAACTTAAAAATCAATGGTTGAGATTAGATGGTTCGTTGAACGGTTGTCTACAAATTACAAGTTATCTACAAATGACAATCCGAACTCTCCCATTATAATATTAAAGATTAGATATAAGAGTTTTCTGAAGCTGGCTTTATAGCTGTGTGCGAAACTAATTTAAACAGGTAAATACATGTTCTTTTATCTTCTTAAGTATGTTTTAGGAATTGGTGAAATCCTTAAATATTTATGTAAAAATAATGTTGATCTTATCTCCATCAATTAAGATAGGAAAAGGGGGAATACTCCATGTGAATTGTGCACATGCAACTATGGGCATACATTACAAACCGTAAGAGCTTTCGCGGCGCTTTTAAGAGGCTATCGCGGTGTTTTTTGGCGCCGTTATAGCCCATAATGGCGCTTATGAAATCGCCGTTGAAAACTCCATTACAGCGTGCGTCGTTATAGCTATATGAGCTATCGCGGCGTTTACCCAAGCTGCCGCTATAGGATGTCCACCTATAACGGCGCGTTCAAATCGCCGTTATAGGAGCATTTCTGTTTGAGCGTTTTAAAAATTGTTGAGCTATAGCGGCGTTCCCAAAAACGCCGCTATAGCCCTTTATACCCTACAGCGGCGCTCATCAAGCGCCGCAATAGAGGAACCTACTTTTGTAGAAACCCTGTATCTATTGCGGCATTTTCTAGTAAACGCCGGGGTAGGTCAAAAACTTTTTTTTCGCATTTCATTATAAAATTTTGAATATAAAAACCTGTAATTTATCACATATTACAAATACCTGTAATCATATTAAATTTAAATGCTTAAATCTTAAAATCAATAATAGCATTATAATCAACAACCAAAAATCACACATCACAAAAAATTCAATAGAAAACAAAATATGTAACATATATAAACTGTCATACAACGAGTGTCGAATGTATAAGTTGTACAACACTTAGTTATTGCAAAACATAGATATAATTCCTACAAAACATTTTTAAAAAAGTCCAAATCCGACAAACTACAGCGGGGGAGTCTCCTCGTGTTGCCTGGTGTTGCTTCCAATTCCATCGTTATTTTGTCCTAGTGTATGTGCGTGACTAGAAACCGATGGAATACGCTGGCCCTGTAAAAAAAAAAATATTTCATCTTCGATTTATCAAACAAAAGAAGAAAAAGAGCACAAATTGGAGAAAGATCTAATCTGATTGTATACTTATTATACAAGAAAATAAATCCTTTAAACTTACCTACTTATTCAATATCAATTTGTAACAATATCATTAAAAGTCATAGCTATATCATTGTAACAATGAATTTATCTTGTTGTAATAACAAAAGTCATAGCTATATATTATCCAGGTTCAAGAAATTATCTCATTTAAGTCTATTCTTCAAACATGTTATGCTGCCCCTTAAAATATTCAAAGAATATTGTAAAAAATGTTAGTTTAAATTTCGCATCATTTTTTAGCCAAATTTCGCATATCGCCGATAAGAGGTAAGCTATAGTGATTCTCTACAGGTGGAAAAGAGTTCTAATCAGTCACATGAGTCAACAACACATTGGCAGCAAGATAGTGACTTTTAACTGATTATCATATAACAAGCTTCATTGAAAAACTGATAGACAATCATCAATCAAAGACTCAAAATTTGTCATTCTTAGATTTCTCAAGTTTATTAAGAGTGTATTATTGACAAGAAACAATCAGGGAACAAAAACTACCTGCAGCACACCCATCACGCGAATGTTTAAAGTATCTACAGCATAACATCAATTGACACCATGAAATTATCTTAGATTTATCAAGTTTTAATAGTGTAACAACTTCAGTGCTCGATGTATAGCCATCCTTGTGGAAAAAAAGAACCAGCTTCATCCACTAGAATCATAAGCTGCAATAAAGACATGAACAAAAACATAAATAATATACTCCAAAATAAAGGAAAAATTTAGTGCAGCTAATTGGCTTACCTAAGGAGAAATTAAATTGGTATGAGCATTCTATCAAGAACTCAATATGATACGAAAACAACAATTGAAATGAAAAGTCTTAGCTTCTACTGTGGCATGTGTCTTTTTTCATGATTAGTATAGTCACTGAGAATTTATCATTAATCCCGTTACATTTGGGACCCCATATACCTCTGTTTTCCATAACTTCACATATTTCAAATCAAACATTATAAAGAAGATATTGTCATGCAACTAAAATAATCACATTATAGAAAATTACCACTAAGACGCAAAGCATGGATTTATTATTTCCCAATCACCTTCGTGATCATAAGATCACTCGGTTTGAAAAGAATTTAGTTTCAGTTCACATTTTACCCATACCTAATATCCAAGTAGTCTGTAACCACCTCCTGTCCAAATTCTCCTCAAACCCATGATCTCAAACCAATTATCAATCCGTAATATCCCTAACAAAAACAGATCGAATTTTCCTATTTCTCACAGTAGTGAATTAGAGCTTTGTTCAAAGCCTGAAAGTGCCCTGTAGTAACCACTAGCTTTGGGACAAGTTGTGTTCCTATGGAATGACAGTTTAAAAAAATACGTGTTCAGATCCTACCCGAATTTCATTACATCGAATTAGCTTCTAGTAAAAGGCAATTAAAAGACATACACGACTTGTCCATAATGACATTATCCTCCATTTATTGACATTATCAGAAACTCAAAATATAGCAAGCAAAGAAGGCTCTGTAGGTATTGAATTAGCATAATCAAATCTATATATATCATACTAAAAAAGATCACAAGCTTAATGAAATTAACAGAAATAAGACATACCCGAATTTCATTACATCGAATTAGCTTCTAGTAAAAGGCAATTAAAAGACATACACGACTTGTCCATAATGATATTATCCTCCATTTCTTGACATTATCAGGAACTCAAAATACAGCAAGCAAAGAAGGCTCTGTGGGTATTGAATTAGTATGATCAAATCTATATATGTCATACTAAAAAAGATCACAAACATTCTTGCTTGGTCATTTTGTTTCTGAATGGTATCAGCTCAAGTTATGGTCTCTGAAATTCATAACAACAGAAGAGGAGTTCACAGTCAGGGCTAATGCTGAGTTCAAACTAGAAGAACAGGGCCAATGGAGTGTTTACAATGCAGTTCATATAGTAACAAATGGCGAGTAACACTAACCCTAGACATTTTCTATACATTATAATTATAATTGATTTTTGAAGTTACCTACTTCCACTTAGAGATATTAAATCATATAATTATCAATTTTATAAATGCACCTATCTAAGAACTATTTGTGCAATACATTAGTGTGGTATATTTGCAACCAATACTCACTTACTAACTCAAGAGTTAGGCTCTATGAATGAATAATCTGATTAAAAGTTAAGACTGTTTATACAGTAACTAATTTATAATGAGATCCAATTATAGCAAGTTTTACATAAAATTTATTTTCCTTTAATGTGGGAGCTTTTTAGCAATACAATGCAAAGAGTAGTTCAAATAGGAGGTTAATAAATGATATACTTGATAATATCCTAATGTTATATCAACTTCTATTTACATTACAACTTAATATCTCAAAGTTTTCTATTCTGATTTCGAATTGTACAACAATATATAAAGGTCTTCTTTTCACTTACAATAAGGTGTTTAAATATAAATTAAATAAATTAACTAGTAATTGCACTTTTAAATATGTAAATTATTGAAAAATAACCAAAACAAAGTAAGTGATGAAGATTAGTGGTACTACCTCGAAGAATTGCTACACAGACCAAATTGACCCTGGCTCGACATCAACTTTCCATGATCGATGGAGGACTGAGATTCAAGAACATTATGAATTTCCTTCGAGTTGTCATTGGAAACTTCACCAGCTGATCCATTCTCAAATCCATCAAAATGACCTGAATGACATAATAGTTACCAAGAATTGTTGGCTTAGTGTCTGCAATGTTATCTTATAGTACTAAACAAAATATCATGGAAATGTAAAAGAAAATATTTTTTGGTTACCTGAAAAAGCTGCAGATGCATTGCTGTTCTTAACAGTTGCAGGTACATCTACAACGACATAAAATTCTTTAAGATTAGTGCTTATCGGTTGATCATATGTTATGTTAAAACATCAATCACAGTAAAACAAAATGAAACAACATGCTTCAGATTTTTAGTTTTCTTATCCTAAGGTAAGAATCTATGCAAGTACAGTAACATATAATAGGTACACGTCGAGATGCCCTAGCTGAGATCGATTAGAGAGATTGAGGGATCTGGATGCCCTAGCTGCTTTCAGAGCTCGACGGTGGAGGAAGGTGGAGATGGAGGTCAATGGCTTGGGAATCGAAATGAAAAGAGAGGAAAGAAGATGGGGGTGTTGGCATTGGGCTGAAGACGACAAAGGCAACAGTAATGTGACAGCAATAGCGACGGCGACGTCGACAGCAACGTCGATAGCAACAGCGATGGTGACGTCGACAGCAACGTCGATAGCAACAGCGACGGCATCAGCGACAACGACGACGATAGTGAATGGTTTCGATTTGGGGTTTGGAGCGATTTGGGGGTGCAGAGGTTTATGGGGATTTTGGGGGATTTGGAGATTTTTAGAGGTTTGGGGGTTTAGAGATCTGTGAGAATTTTGAAGGGTTGGGGATTTGGGAATTGAGATCAATGGAAGTGCAGGATTGGGGATTGGTTATTTGTGGGGGGCGGTTTATCCGGCGGTTTCCATATAAATTCCATAACATTTTACCCTACCCTATAATAGTGTAGTATACATACCCGCCACTATAGGTGATATGTATATACTACTGTTTGAGTTTATAGCGACATTGTTGTACAACGCCATTATAGAGAGTGTGTTTTTATAAAATAAAATTATTCTATACCTATAGCGGCGCGTTGTGAAAACGCCGGGACAAATATGCCGCTACAGGCCTAGCGGTTTGCAGTGATATGTGTAACACTAGCAAATGGATACTGTTGTATCAAAATCCAACTGGACCAGCCATGCCATAGAAAGAGTTTGTGTACTATCACAATCACTTAATTAGACCATTGCTATGAATATTTAACTTCTTCTTGGAGATGAACAAGCAGTTTTTAAAAATATGAAAATATGGAAAATTGACCAAATTGACTTCATTCCACTTCCTAAATTCGAATACAGAATTCCTATCCACTTCCTGTCAGTTCCATCTTTGTAAGTCTAGATTTCTTTCTATTTACAAAAAACAACCAGAGAAAAGACCAAGTAGCTACTCATGCATTCAATGCTTTAGCAGGCCATTGAAGAATCTTCATCAGCTTCCATCTGGGTCACCAAAACGGACATTGTACGTAATAAGCTTGGGAATCTTGATTTGTTTTTGAACTATTCTTGACGGGCTTCGACAGGTTTCTGGTTTCGATTAATGGGATTCAACGGGGAGGCTAGGGGTTTCGATCGACGGGCTTCGACCGATGGTGGAGTTCGGGGAATATAGGTTTTTGATGGGTCAGGGTGGAAGGGGGAGCTAGGATGAGAAGGATTTGGGGATGCAAGATGGAGAGGGAAGAGGGGCGTCAGGGATTAAGGGATTTTGAGATGGAAAGGGCTAGGGTTTTCGAATTGGGAACTAACAGAGGAGAGAGGATTGAAATGGAATGAAAGAGAGAGAGAGAAGAAGAGAGAAGAAATATAGCAATGGAAAGAGAGATGGAGGGAGGTGTTATTAGGAAAATTACTAAAATACCCCCGCTTGAGCAAGGGGTATTTTTCCACCGTCAGAAGCAGATGATGATGGTGAGAGAGAACCAATGTTCTCTAAGTATGTTTCTTATTTTCTCATATAAGAATGTTTCTCATTAAATCACTTATATATATATATATATATATATATATATATATATATATATATATATATATATATATATATATATATATATCGAAGTCTCCATTGCAAATGCAGTGGAAGTTCAAATGGTGCGTCTATCTATCTTATGAATGATCCGAATTGTTCACATTGTTTAATATGGGTAAATTAGTGTATCAATGAGAAATCAAGTCATTTGAGATTCGTTTGCCGAAGCATTGAAGTGTCACAAATTATAAAAAATGGCTGAAAAATCGTTATTTTTTATAATAACATGATGCATGGACAAATGAATTTCAAATGACTTGATTTTATATTTCTAGACTAATTTGGCCATGTTAAACAATGTGAACGGTTCAGATCATAGACACACCATTTACAGCGTTTGAACTTCGCAATGGAAGACTCCTCATTTGTTTGGGGGTGAGTGTATGGAAAAAAGGGGCATGCGCTACTAGCTCATTTAATATATAAGCAATTGATGAGATGACATTATTCTTTTTTGGAAAATCTAGAAAAGTTTAGTTGCATAATGTATCACATATATGTCATGTGATCAATTGTGCTTATTTACTCAATGAGCTAGTAGCTCATCTCCTTTTATATATATATATATATATATATATATATATATATATATATATATATATATATATATATATATATATATATAGTATAATGAGATGGTGAAAAGAGCCCCTTATCGTGAGAAAAAGATCTTACTCCCTTGATTGCGATCCGACGGTGCAAATTAGCTCCGCCCAAATCTAAGTGAGAGAGGGGCAGTTTGATAATTTCTCAATTTGTCTCTTTCACTTCTCACAAAATCACCCCCAAGTTCAATCTCTTCCCGACTTTAACTAAACCCTAGCTCCACCTTCCTCATCTTCACTCTGGTCTCTCTGCCAAATCCACCCTGACACTCCTCCCCGACGCTCTGCTCGTCGCCCTCGAACTTCCCCAAATCAAACAACCCTAGCTAGGTCTTCCTCCTCGACCCCACCCCACCTGATGCTTCTCCCCGACGCTCCCCCCCAACCCCTGACCAAGCCTCATGTCCCCCGATTGTCCACAACACCCCCAATCCCTACCCCAAATCTCGACACTAACCTTACCTTCCTCCATCTCCTCCATCTCCACTTCAAATCCCACTCAAAATCTTTCCCCGTAACCCAAGTGATGGCAACCCCGAATTCTATTCTACTGCGTCCACCCAAGAAACTCTCAGGTATTGAATCCTAATGTCACGCTCCGCTTCCCAAAAATACGGAATACGAACACATGACATTGGCCCAGCGAATGACTAATGTCACCCATAAGCTGTTTATCCGATCAACTCTACAATATAATCAATACAGAATAATTGCCCATGCAATAATAATAATCTCATGAACAATAATACTTGGAATAAATTAATATAAAATATCCAAATACATTAAACCAACATCCGGAAACAATAATAAAATCCGTGTCATAAGCCCAATACAATAACAATCCAATCAAAAATAAATAATAAGTCTCAATACATTAAGTTTGATAAAACAATAAGCAATTAAAAGCTTTAAAATCTTCAGAATCTTTGTTCTCCAATTGCAGCAGACAATTCTTCTTCATTATCTGTGAACACTTCATCTAACAAGAGGAGAAAAATTGTCCTTAGGGCAAGTCGTGGACAACAAGTAGAGAAAAAAAAGAATAATGAAATAATGGTATAACAATGAATTTATTGGATTAATAGGAATCAATAACATGGAACAATAATAATAATCAAAATCATGGTAATCGATATAATGGCTATAAACAATGATTCAATATTCGATAAGAACAATATCAATAACACTTAGCCAAGATTCGATATCAACAGGAGCAATGATGAACAATATGCTTTGTCAATATCGTGTCAATTCTTAAGTCTATTAATCATTCTAATCCTAACCAATGTAGCACTTCATGCATCACATTTATTTAGCACATGGTTGCTACATACAAACAAGTTACGTTTAGACTTAGTGGTGAATTTTATAGTTCATGTACTCAGGAACGATGTATACGATTCTCTTCAGTATTCAGTCATTCAGTTATTTAGTATCAATATCCATGGAACAATATGCAGTTATCCAGTTATTCAGTCATTCAGTCATTCAGTAATTGTATGGAAACCATGATCTCTCTTCCGAGTACAGTTCCTATATTTTTCACCACTAGAGTCAACCCTTAAACCTCGGCTTGTTAACTATTTTATTGATGCAACAATACAATATGCAATCTAGAGACATTAGATGAACGATAGTAACAATAATAGGATGATAACTTGGATTGGACAATTATGATGATGAGAATAACTCATTAAGATCATGTAATGCAACGTATATACTTAAATTCATACAATACTATGATATAGGAATAATTAATTTAAGAAAAACTGGACATTACAATTCTAGACATTAAACACAACAGTAATAAAATAGCTATGACTTTTGCTATACAACTCAGAATTCAGCGACTCAAGATATTCTGGAAACTAGAAACATAGATGTAATACCCCATAATTTCAATGGAATAATATATATATATATATATATATATAATAGATGAGAATGGCATGATTTGTAATTAAATGAATAGTAAGTGAGAGAGGGGCCCCACGTTGAGATGAAAATTACAGAATGTTGTGCAAAGGTTGAGAGGTGACGATGACATCATCATGGAAAGAGGGTCCCACCCGTTGGAGATGTGATGACAGGTATGTTGTCTTTGGATTAGTCGTGACGTGGCACAGGAGAGGGGCCCCCGGGGAGGGGGGGGGGGGGGTCTATGAGTGTGTGCACTGGATTTGAAACAGCGGGGGATGATTTCGTATAGTCCCATATCGGGAATATTACTAGAATAATATAATATAAATATAATTACCGATGATCAAGAGTCACCTAATTGGGTAACCACATTTTGAGAGGCAGCCTGTGGTGGGCAGTTGTACTATAAAGTATTAATTTGTGTTTTAAAAATAATAAAATTTGTCTGAGTATTGGGGCGGGGCGTTACAAATGATATCAAATATAACCCCTGTTTTTTATTTTGTGTATTTTGGAGTGTTTTTTTTCATTTTTGGTGTAATTTCTCTTTTGTATTCCTCTTGTATTTCTGTTGGACCGTATATTGGATTTTTGTTTCAATATATATTTTTCATCTTTTTATTTTGTCTTCTTTTATTTGAGCTCTTGATTCATTGTCCGTCTTTTGATTCGTCTCTTTTTGCTCGTGCCATTATTTTTGACTCTCACTGTTAAATTTATTTTTATCTCCATTTTGTTATTTTAATTCATTCATTTGTGCTCTATCACATTTTGGATCTTCGTACCCAACTCACACATATACCCATTAACCCATCCTAATATCCATTATCTATTTAGTATCCTAACTATACTCTTTTG
Organism: Hemerocallis citrina; assembly: GCA_017893485.1. Lineage (NCBI taxonomy): Eukaryota > Viridiplantae > Streptophyta > Magnoliopsida > Asparagales > Asphodelaceae > Hemerocallis > Hemerocallis citrina. Next base: position 98,008,633 of record CM030368.1, read on the forward strand.
TTTTTTTCATAAATCTCAACCCACTATTAATCGTACACCTATATATTTAATCCTATACCTTTTAAGTATACCTTGTAATCCTATTCAGTAAACTCCACCAACCCATTACCTAATTAAATCCTACCAATATTCATTCCTACTACCATATATATTACTTTCCTAAATTTAAACCCTTCCAAATAAGAATCCTACCGTGAACACCTACTCACCCAGTTGCACCCAGGAGAACACCCGGCCCATATTCTTTTTTTTCCTCTACTGTAGCCGCCACCCTATGGATTGCATCTCGCTTTATTAAAACCCTAATGCTAATATATTTATCCTATATATATGTTTACCATCCGAACTGGAATTTTCTTTTATTTTCCCTAATAATTGCACCATACTTTCGTGCTTCATCTCTCCCATTTGTCTTCATCCGTCGTCTCGCGCTCTCTTGCTCTTGGATTTTTATTGCGCGTGCTCGAGTGCGCGTGTGGATCGTTCGTGAGTTCGTGAATTTTCATTCATTGGAATTGCTTCCACTTCTGATTTGTATATTTCTTTATCTCCAAATTAAGACAAGTAACTTGTACTCTAATTCATTTGTTTGATACAAGTCAAAAAGTTCACCTATAATGTAGTTGGATTTAGAGACAACCTTAGATTGTGTTTTCCTTGATGGGTTTTGTCTCTATTGTGATAATTTGGCCATAGAAGACTCATGACACAAATCTTGATATGTTATAACCTAGGAATTACCCAATTCTCAATTTTTAATCATGTATGTGAAAATTTGTGTAAAGTTGTGTTTGTGTAAAATAATAGGCGTGGACATGTTGAAACCATAAATCATGATTTCTAGATGCTTGGTAGGTTGTATTTCAAGTTTGGATATGTTTGGATCAATATTCTTAAAGTTATGTCGTTTTTGTTTTGAAGTGTGAAATCTGTATTTACTGGGTATTCTGTTTTGATTGCTGTTTTCGTCTATGCTACAGTCAGTATCTTGATTTCGGTATAAAATATAAGTTTCAGATATATTCGTCTATTTTCAAATCCCACTAGTTTTGTGTGATTTGGATTTCGTATGACTGAGTTATGACTGTTTTAGTACAGAGGTGTCGATTTATTCAAGATTCTGTTTTGAGTTAATTTTGTTAACAAACTATTTTCAAGAACTATTCTATACATATTATCTTGATCTAATATTTTGGTCTGTGTTTCTTTATGAATTTAGGGATTACCCAGAATTTTGATGAATTTTATTGATAAGTTTTATGTGGTGTTTCATGCTTGTTTCTAAAATCTATTCATACTGTATTTTGCTCGCTGTTCTGTAAAGAATTCTATTTTCACTATGATTCCTTATACTGTATGAAAACTATTTGTGAACTGTGAAAGTTAGTAAATTCTATCTATTTTCATATCACTTTGGCGAAATTAGATTTCGATTCACTGATTGCGAGATATCTTAGTTTTCGTACAGCAGTGTTGAGATTTCCAGATTCGTTAAACTATGTTTCTTGATGCTTTGGTATTTTTGAGAACTGATCTATTCTTACTGGAAAATTATGAAACTTTATGTTTCAATTCTAAAAATATAGGGGAATACCCCAGATTTTTCCTGAATTTAATTGATGAGTTTTGATGCTGTTTTTTTGACTGAGAATTTGTTTTCCTGATTTCTGACTGAACATGTTTTCTGTCTTCGAACTTGTTTTGAGTTAAGATGTTGTGAAGTACTATGTGACTTATTTATACGCATTGGATTCGTGTGGATGTCTACTTTCCAGATCCTTTGACGGATCTAGATTTGCATTTCTGTAGCGACGGGATTCACTGTTTTAGTACTGATCTATCATGCTATCCTGATTATGAACATACACTATTTTGCTCGTTAATGTGACTGTATATCATCTATGCATCTTTCCCTCAATCTAATACTGATTATCCCATGTTAATTTGACATCATTTCGTACACATTCATGCATTTTTGGTAACCATAATAAAAGTAACCAAGCCGGGGGTTATGGGAAAGATCTAGTGGTGGGAAAATATAGAAATGTGTACTTAGAAGGGGGCCCGTGTTTTCCATATGATTATCTATTATCTGACCTGTCTACATTACTTCTTATATGAAGGTGTATAGTACAAGAGAACCACTAGGTTCTATCTATCTATCTGAATCTGTTATCTGACCCTGTTTACATTACTTCTTATAGGAATGTGTAGACAAGAAGAGAACCACTAGGTTCTATCTGTCTGATTATATGTTATCTGTCTGAACCCTAAGTACACGGCCCTATATGATCCCCTACGAAATATAAAGTGAAATTTTTTGTTTTAGCAACCATGTGTTATGTTTTTGGGGCCCATGAAGTGCTACCTTGATAGTAATCACACAAGACTTATAAGAACATGACATCTGTATCTGAAATCTAAAATCTAAAATCTGAATCTGAATCTGAATCTGTTATACGTATCTGACTATCTGTTATCTGAATATCTGATTATCTGTTATCTGTCTGACACTACCATGTGACACATTACTTGACACTATCTGTTTATCTGTTTGCATACTATCTGACACTTGACACTTAACACTCGACACATGTTAGTATACCGTGCTAGTTGATTCTGCCATACCATGCTAGGTCTATTTCAACTATTAATTAGATAAGTTAGTTTTCCCAATCTGCTTGTATCCTACATTATTTGTGACCCGTGACTTGCAATTGACGGGCGCTTATTTTCTTTTTTTCCCTTTTCCTGCAAATTTACTAATTGCAGATCAGGATGGTCTGCTGCTAGAAGGTATTGGCGAGATGATGTATTAGTGCTGGAGTTTCTGCTTTATTATTATTATTAGTTGTTGCTTGAACAATGAATAAATTGTATTTGGTTTATTGGATATTATTTGTATTTGGGTGATGTGACCCAGGATATTTGTTTTTCTCCAGACTCTGATTTATTTAAGAATATTGTACTTGATTTCAAGTAAATTTCTGTTGGTGTTTTGTTTCAATTATGCATATTGGTTGATACTTTTGCTTCCGACTCTGTTTATTTCTGTGATGTGTTATAAAGATTCTTGAACAGCTTATGGATAATGAAAATCATTCGCTGGGTTTTTGTTATGTATCCGTATTCCGTATTCTTTTTTGGAAGCGGGGCGTGACAGGATTTTTAGTTGTATCAGAGCATCAGGTTTGGCTAATGTATTAGTTGCCTAATATATTACACAAGCTTAGCTCGAAGTGGGATCTGCACAACATTTCACCAACCATGCATGCATACATGAAATTATACAAACTCTGATTCTGGATACTAGTCTTGTTCCCTCCATTTTGATCCCTTCTTATTCAATCCCTTGATTCCTTGTTTGCTTCTCTTTATCCCTTGATCTTCTATGCTTTCTCCTTGTTTTTGATTCCTTTTAGGTATCATCCTTGTTTGCTCTTTTCCTGCCTATGTTCTTTTTAATTTTGGGACAATCCATTCTTTTGTCTCTTTTCGATTTGTCGCTCGCCATCAGTTAGAGTGCAGCAACATGTCAGAGGCTTGGAATATTGTAACCGGTGGTGGAGTTGTCATATGTTCCCGTGAGTGCAGGCAATGTCCCGTTGTTATTGGGAACGCAGATTTGAAAGCCAACCTGATTATAATTGGAAATTCGACGTTATTCTGGGTATGGATTGATTGGGTGAAGCCCATGCCATTATTGATTACCATGCCAAGAAAGTTATCTTCAGAATTCCAGATCGAGCAGAATTTGAGTTCCATGTCGTAGAGTCTTCTCTTGGCTGAGCAAAGACTGCAGTTGAACAGATGGATGGTGCGATGGAATTGCACTCAGGCTATGAGGCTGCGCCTCTAGTAGTTCGGGATTTCTTAGATGTTTTTCCAGATGAGTTTCCTGGCTTACCCCTTGATAGGGAAGTGGAATTCGGTATTGATGTTCAGCCTGGAACAGAACCGATATCGAAGAGTCCCTACAGGATGGCACCAGTTGAGCTGGCAGAGCTTAAGGTGCAGATTCAGCAGTTGCTTGATTTGGGTTTCATCAGACCTAGTGTTTCTCCTTGGGGTGCTCCGGTCCTTTTTATGGATAAGAAGGATGGAAGTCGTCAACTATGCATGGATTATCGAGAACTGAACAGAGTTACTGTGAAGATTCGGTATCCGTTGCCCAGGATTGATGATTTGTTTGATCAGCTGAGTGGGGCTGTTGTTTTCTCGAAGTTGGATCTTCGTTCTGGATATCCCCAAGTTAAAGTGAAGGATGTAGATATACAGAAGACTGCTTTCAGGACTAGATACGAGCACTATGAGTATCTTGTGATGCCGTTCGGGGTCACGAACGCGCCGGCTGTATTCATGAGTCTTATGTACCGGGTTTTCTCTCAATACTTGGATAGATTTGCGGTGGTCTTCATTGATGATATTTTGGTGTATTCTCGGAATCGGAAAGATCATGCTGAGCATCTTAGAGTGGTTCTGCAGACTTTGAGAGAGAATAGCTCTATTGGAAACTCAGCAAGTGCGAGTTTTGGCTCGACAGGATTTCTTTCTTGGGGCACATTATTTCTGACGATGGTATTTCTGTGGATCCTGCCAAGATTGAGGCTGTGAAGGATTGGCCTATTCCCAAGTCAGTTTCAGAAGTCAGGAGTTTTCTTGGTTTGGCTGGCTATTATCGGAAGTTCGTCCAGGATTTTTCAAAGATAGCAGAACCGTTGACTAAATTGACTGGGAAGGATCAGAAGTTTTGTTGGTCTGATGAGTGCAATGAGGCTTTTGTTGAGTTGAAGAACAGATTGACGTCAATGCCTGTGTTAACTATTCCAGATGGTTCAGGCAAATTTCTAGTTCACTATGATGCTTCTGGTAAGGATCATGGAGCAGTTCTTATGCAGAAGGGCCGTATTGTTGCGTATGCATCGGGGCAGTTGAGGCCGTATAAGAAGAACTATCCTACCCATGGCTTGGAGTTAGCGGCAGTGATCTTTGCTTTGAAGCTGTGGAGACATTATTTACTTGGAGACCGAGTGGAGATCTTTACAGACCATAAAAGTGTCAAGTACGTCTTCACCTAGAAAGAGTTGAACATGAGGCAAAGGCATTGGTTGGAACTTATGGCCGATTATGACATCAGTTTGCAATACCATCCTGGTAAAGTAAACTTGGTGCATGATGCTTTGAGCAGGAGACCAGCATTTATGTTTCTTACTCAGTAGAATGATCGCATTGAGCAGATGAGGAGGTTGGAGCTTGATGTTGTGTTGCCGAGTTCTGGTCAGAATTGTTTGGCGCTCCAGCTGCAGTCATCTCTTGTTGAGCAGATTAAAAAGGCACAGGTTGGTGATGCGTAGTTGCAGGGTTTTTGAGCTGAGGTTGAGTCTGGGTCCAGGACGGACATGGTTATTCATGCAGATGGTTCGCTTCGTTTTGGTTCCCGGTTATGTGTCCCTAAGAGTGAAGTTTGTCAGAGGTTGCTTGAAGAAGCTCATTAGTCTTCTTATTCTATCCATCCTGGCAGTACTAAGATGTATCGGAATTTGAAGCTTCATTTCTGGTGGCATGGTATGAAGGGGGCTATTGCTCAGTTTGTGGCTCAGTGTTTGATCTGTCAGCAGGTTAAGGCAGAGCATCAGAGAACCGCTGGAGTTCTTCAACCGCTTTCTATTCCAGAGTAGAAGTGGGAACATATCACTATGGATTATTTGACCGCTGTGCCGAGGAGTCCTAAGGGTCATAATGCTATTTGGGTGTTTGTTGACCGTTTGACGAAGAGTGCTCACTTCATTCCTTTTCGTGTTAGTCAGTCTACTGAGAGCCTAGCTGAGAGGTATATGCAAGAGATTGTTAGACTTCATGGGGTTTCAGTCAGTATTGTATCCGACAGGGTCACGAGATTCAGATCTCAGTTTTGGGAGAGTCTTCAGAACAGCTTAGGGAGCAAATTAAAGTACAGTACAGCTTTTCATCCCCAGACTGATGGACAGTCAGAGCGGACTATTCAGATTCTTGAGAATATGTTGAGAACCTGCATGCTTTTTTTTGGTGGGTCTTGGGAGGATCATTTGCATCTTGTATAGTTCTCGTACAATAACACATTTCAAGCCAGTATCAAAGCTGCTCCGTTCGAGGCACTCTATGGGCGAAAGTGCAAGTCACCAGTGTGCTGGAATGATGTTGGTGAGAGAAAGTTGTTGGGTCCAGAGTTGATCACCAAGACAGTGGATGTTGTGGTTCAGATCAGGAAGCACTTGCAGGCAACTCAGGACAGGCAGAAGCGATGGGCGGATGTTCATCGTGGGGCTTTGGAGTTTATTGTTGGTGATCATGTTTTCCTTAAGGTATCGTCATGGCGCGGTGTCATTCGGTTCAGTGGCGGGGCCAAGCTTAGCCCAAGGTTTATTGGACCGTTTGAGATTTTGGAACGAGTAGGCAGGGTGGCCTATCGTCTTGCATTGCCGCCAGCTTTATCAGGAGTGCACGATGTTTTTCATGTCTCACAACTCAGGAGATATATCTGATATGAGAGCCACGTGATCGACTATTCTGAGTTGACCGTTCGGCCAGATTTGACTTGTGCGATTCTGCCCGTTGCTATTGTGGATCGGCGGGAGAAAGTGCTTAAGAACAAGGTCATCAAGTTGGTTCATCTTGTTTGGAATCCTCACTCGCCTAGTGAGTCGACTTGGGAGTTTGAGGAAGAGATTCAGCAGAAGTTTCCTCATTTGTTTGAGTAGTTTTGTTTTTTTTTTTTTTTGGGGGGGTTACCCTATGTATCTTTCTTTTGAATTTCGAGGACGAAATTCTTTCTGTTAGGTGGGTAGGATTGTAACCCCTGTTTTTCATTTTGGGTAGGACCGTATATTAGATTTTTACTTCAATATATATTTTTCATCTTATTATTTTGTCTTCTTTTATTTGAGCTCTTGATTCATTGTCCATCTTTTGATTCGTCTCTTTTTGCTCGTGCCATTATTTTTTGACTCTCACTGTTAAGTTTATTTTTATCTCCATTTTGTTATTTTAATTCATTCATTTGTGCTCTATCACATTTTGGATCTTCGTACCCAACTCACACATATACCCATTAACCCATCCTACTATCCATTATCTATTTAGTATCCTAACTATACTGTTTTGTTTTTTTCATAAATCTCAACCCACTATTAATCCTACACCGATATATTTAATCCTATACCTTTTAACTATACCTCGTAATCCTATTCAGTAAACTCCACCAACCCATTACCTAATTAAATCCTACCAATATTCATTCCTACTACCTTATATATTACTTTCCTAAATTTAAACCCTTCCAAATAAGAATCCTACCGGGAACACCCACTCACCCGGTTGCACCCAGGAGAACACCAGGCCCATATTCTTTTTTTTCCTCTACTGTAGCCGCCACCCTATGGATTGCATCTCCCTTTATTAAAACCCTAATGCTAATATATATATCCTATATATATGTTTACCATCGAAACTGCAATTTTCTTTTATTTTCCCTTACAATTGCACCCTACTTTCGTGCTTCATCTCTCCCGTTTCTCTTCATCTGTCGTCTCGCGCTCTCTTGCTCTTGGATTTTTATTGCGCGTGCTCGAGTGCTCTTGTGAATCGTTCGTGAGTTCGTGGTTTTTCGTTCGTGGGAATTGCTCCTACTTTTGATTTGCATCGTTCTTCATCTCCAAATTAAGCCAAGTAACTTGTACTCAAATTTATTTGTTTGATACAAGTCAAAAAGTTCACCAATAATGTAGTTGGGTCTATAGAAAACCTTAGATTGTGTTTTTCTTGATGGGTTTTGTCTCTATTGTGATAATTTGGCCATAGATGACTCATGACACAAATCTTGATATGTTATAACCTAACAATTGCCCAATTCTCGATTTTTAATCATGTATGTGAAAATTTGTGTGAAGTTGTGTTTGGATTGAGACCCATGTGAAATAATAGACGTGGACATGTTGATAACCCTAAATCATGATGTCTAAATACTTGGTAGGTTGTATTTCAAGTTTGGATGTGTTTGAATCAGCATTCTTGAAGTTATGTCGTTTTTGTTTTGAAGTGTGAAATCTGTATTTACTAGGTGTTCTGTTTTGATTGCTGTTTTCGTCTATGCTACAGTCAGTATCTTGATTTCGATATAAAATATGAGTTTTAGATAATTTTGTCTATTTTCAAACTCCACTGATTTTGCTAATTTAGATTTCGTATAACTGAGTTATGACTGTTTTAGTACAGAGGTATCGATCTATTCCAGATTATGTTTTGGGTTAATTTTGTTAACAAACTATTCTATACATATTATCTTGATCCAATATTTTGGTCAGTGTTTCTTTATGAAGTTAGGGATTACCCAGAATTTTGATGAATTTTATTGATAAGTTTTATATGGTGTTTCATGTTTGTTTCTAAAATCTACTAATGACGTATTTTGCTCGCTGTTCTGTAAAGAATCCTATTTTCACCACGATTCCTTATACTGTATGGAAAATATTTGTGAAATGTGAAAGTTAGTAAATTCTATCTATTTTCATATTCCTTTGGCGGAATTGGATTTCGATTCACTGATTGCGAGATATCTTAATTTTTGTACAGCAGTGTTGAGATTTCCAGATTCGTTAAACTTTGTTTTCTTGATGCTTTGGTATTTTTGAGGACTGATATATTCTTACTGGAATATTATGAAACTTTATGTTTTGATTTTAAAAATATAGGGGAATACCCCAAAATTTTCCTGAATTTAATTGATGTGTTTTGATGTTTTTTTTTTTTTTTACTGAGAATTCGTTTTCCTGATTTCTGACTGAACATGTTTTCTATCTTCGAACCTGTTTTGAGTTAAGATGTTCTGAAGTACTATGTGACTTATTTATACGTGTTGGGTTCGTGTGGATGTCTAGTTTCCATATCTTTCGACGGATCTAGGTTTGCATTTCTGTAACGACGGGATTCACTGTTTTAGTACTAATCTATCATGCTGTCCTGATTATGAACATACACTATTTTGCTCGTTTATGTGACTGTATATCATCTATGCATTTTTATTTGTTTTCCTGAACCTAATACTGATTACACCATGTTAATTTGACACTATTTCGTACACATTTATGCATGTTTGATAAACATAATAAAAGTAAGCAAGCCGAGGTTTATGGAAAAGATCCAGTAGTGGGAAAAACATAGAAATGTGTACTTAGAAGGGGGCCCATATTTTCCATATGATTATCTGTTATCTGACCCTGTCTACATTACTTTTTATATGAAGGCGTAGAGAAGAAGTGAACCACTAGGTTCTATCTATCTGTCTGAATCTGTTATCTGACCCTGTCTACATTACTTCCTATAGGAAGGTGTAGAGAAGAAGAGAACCACTAGGTTCTATCTGTTTGATTATCTGCTATCTGTCTGAACCCTGAGTACACGGCCCCTATATGATACCCTACGAAATCTAAAGCGAAATTGTTCATTGTAAGAACCATGTGTTATGTTTTTGGGGCGCATGAAGTGCTTCCTAGATAGTTTCACACGGACTTATAAGAATATGACATCTGTATCTGAAATCTGAAATCTAAAATCTGAATCTGAATCTGAATCTGTTATACGTATCTGACTATCTGTTATCTAAATGTCTGATTATCTGTTATCTGTCTGACACTACCATGTGACACATTACTTGACACTATCTGTTTATCTATTTGCATACTATCTGACACTTGACACTTAACACTTGACACATGTTAGTATACCATGCTAGTTGATTCTACCATACCAAGCTAGGTCTGTTTCAACTATTAAATAGATCTGTTAGTTTTCCTCATGTGCTTGTATCCTACATTATTTGTGACCCGCAACTTGCAATTGACGGTTACTTGTTTTCTTCTTCTCCCCTTTTCTTGCAAATTTACTAATTGTAAATCAGGATGGTCAGCTGCCAGAAGGTATTGGCGAGATGATGTATTAGTGCTGGAGTTTCTGTTTTATTATTATTATTATTAGTTGTTGTTTGAATAATGAATAAATTATATTTGGTTTATTGGATATTATTTGTATTTGGGCGATGTGACCCAGGATATTTGTTTTTCTCCAGACTCTGATTTATTTGAGAATATTGTACTTGGTTTTAAGTAAATTTCTATTGGTGTTTAATTTCAATTATGAATGGTGGTTGATACTTTTGCTTCCGACTCTGATTATTTCTGTGATGTGTTGTAAAGATTCTTGAACAACTTATGGATGATGAAAATCATTCGCTGGGCTTTTGTTACGTATCTGTATTCTGTATTCTTTTTGAAAAGCGGGGTGTGACATCAGAGCCGACTTTCGACACCGGGTATGAGAGAGAGCCTCAGTATGATCTGCGGTGTTGAGAGTCACTGATCTACGGGATTGGGTGTTATCTGCGATGTTGAAAGTCACTGATCTCCGAGATCGAGGACCACACTACATCGGCTAGAAAGAAGGATCCTGCACTAGATGTGCATGCCGCGTACTCAGCGAGGACGCTGATTTCTGAAGGAGGGGTGTATGTAATACCCCGTAATTTCAAAGGAATAATATATATATATATATATATATATATATATATATATATATATAATAGATGAGAATGGCATGATTTGTAATTAAATGAATAGTAGGTGAAAGGGGGGGCACGTTGAGATAAAAAGAACAGTACGTTGTGCTGAGGTTGAGAGGTGACGATGACGTCACCATGGATGAAGGGGCCCACTCGTTGGAGATGTGAAGACAGGGTTGCTGTCTTTGTGTTAATGGTGACGTGGCATAGGAGAGGGGCCCAGGGGGGGTGTTTGAGTGTGCGCACGGGATTTGAGACAACAGGGGATGATTTGGTATAGTCCCATATAGGGAATATTACTAGAATAATATAATATAAATATAATTGTCATATGATCAACAGTCATCTAATTGGTTAACCTGTAATTCTAAAACAGATTGATTTCGAAGTTCCACAAGATCTTTACACTTCTCTTCGTACAATTTTACAAGGAAATTTAAAACTTTTATTTTACATCAGAGTTACAACTTGAATTACATTTAAACAGCGGAAGTCATTTACAATAATTACATGAATAAAAGTACAACACTTGAAACATTCTTTAAGCAGCTTGCATACTTAATCTTGTCAATCTCTTTATGCTGCATTGAAACTATGGGCTCGTCAGTTCATTCAACTGACGCAAGGATATAAAACATCAATTTTCTCTTACTTAGAAAGCACACACTTGTCACAAGCAAAACTATGGGGACTATCCTATAGATGTCGTGTTGTGTTGTGCACTTAGTCCTTAATGCAGTTGTTATGTTATATGACACTAATGCACACTTGTTCGGATTCTATGCATTCCATACTACATAGGTCCGAGGGCAAGCCATTAATCGTACTTCATCTTATAGGGTTCAATCCCTCGCTAAGACTTAAACTACTACTGTAACTACGGTAAGTATCCTAGATGTTCTATGATCTAGAAGCCCATGTCCAGGGAGTCTAGAGGGGAATCCCACGCACTGACATGACGCATCAAGCAGGCAGACTATGGACAATTCAACCTCCGCCATGGAACGATGGCACCACTCGTAGTCACCAAACACCCCACAAGCGTCGCCACCGGGATGATAATTCCGGAGTAGTGCTCATGCCATGTCATGACGCATCAAGTAGGCAGTCTGTGAATCTCTGTAATGCCCCGAATCCCAAATACACTGAATTTGAGATGTTCTACAGGATCTTTCCGCTTTCTTTAGTACAATTTTACAAGGAAATTTGAACTTTTTACTTTACATCAGAATTTACATGATTACATTACACTTTACATTGCACAGCGGAAGTAAACTTTACAACAGCGAAACAAATGTACAACAACATTGAATAATCTTTAAGCATTTGTTCCTCTTTAATCTTTATCAAGCCATTTACCTGCATATAAGACTGTGGGTACGTCAGTTTATTCAACCGACGATCATTATACACGGCCATCCTCTCTATGCCGGAAATAGTATAACTTATTTTCCATATTTAGCAAACACAAACTTGTCACATATCAAACTAAAGGGACTACCCTATTGATGTCGTGTTGTGATTGTGCACTTAGTCCTTAATGCAATTATTTATATTAGATGACACTAATGCGCACTTGTTCGGATTCTATGCATTCCATACTACATAGGTCCGAGGGCAAGCCTCTTAATCGTTCTTCATCTTTGTAGGGTTCAGTCCCTCGCCATGACTTAATCTACTACTGTAACTACGGTGAGTATCCTAGATGATCTATGAGTACAAGCTCGTGTACAGAAAACCTGGAGGGGAATCCCACGCCATGTCTTGACTCATCAAGCATGCATTCTGTGGCAATTCAGCCTCCTTCATGGCACACGATCCTCTTGCAGTCACCAAACATCCCACAAGCGTGGCTAAAGTCCAATCATTACTGAGTTGTGCCCACGCCATGTCTTGACTCATCAAGCATGCATTCTGTGACTCACACACCCGCACCGTAACTCTAGTTCTCATACTCGTATTTTTCTCTCACTTTCATCACGTCTTCACAATGCACTAATCCTTAGTTTTTATTAGAATCATGAACAAAATCAAAGCTCTAGAGTTAGCCTCTCCACTAAATCGGACTTATTCATTTATTCACACATGACCAACCTTGGTCTTTCATTTCAATATTTCATTTCATTTCTTTCCAAATGCCGGGGGAGACTTAGCTACTCTTTTGTTTCAATTCCAAATTCACAATTTTCAATTTGAGCATTTCCACTCATAAATTCATTTGTTGATTTGTCATACTCAAAAGTATTTCTCTTTTCCAATCATGATTTCTAATTCGTTCGAATAATCCATAGCTATAAAACTCAATTATTCATCATGTAACTCATGAAATGTTATTTTCACATATAAACCCACATCACTAATTATTCAATCAAAAGTGAACCTTTACACTTCATAATTCTCACACTATTCTCAAATGAGAATAATTTGCATCACATCACAACAATATAATTTCTTTTTGCCACATTAATCTTCTAATCCTTCATTTCAAATCATTTTTGCAAGATATAATTTCACAACCATAAAAATATAGAACCATAGTTCTATTTACACATTTTCTTCTCAAATCATATTTTATTTCATGCAAATAATCCCCAATTTATTTTTATAAAGTCCCATATATTTTTAGAAGAATAGTCATATTTTTCTCATAATTTTTTGACAATTAAAAACCCCCAAAAAATTGTTTTTCAATCTTGCCGAGGGCAAGATTCGAACCCAGCACCCCAGAGAACACAGCCAAAGGCACCGACCACTAGGCCAAAGGCGCCAGGCATCATAAAGAGAAGACAGAGAGTATTTAATGCTCTCGGTCGCTGATTCTTATATTTTTAAAAATTGTGAAACAAAATGTATGCCACAGGGATTCGAACCGGTCACCACAAGGAACCCAACCGCACACTATGACCGCTTGAGCTACGTGCTCAGGTTGTTACTAGTATAATTCCAATTTCATTTAACCCATACTGTCTGTTATTTAGAACATTTCGACGTTCATCAAATTGCATTTCACATTGTTCTTACTAATATACTGTAAAAATCCGAATTAATCGTTTTCCATCATGAATTTTATTCCAGTATACGAAAATAAATTTCTTGAATAATTAAACATAATTTTTTCCATAATTAACACATTTTTACCATACAATTTGGTTATTGTGACATACTACTAATACATTTTTTTGACATTATAATTTCATCAATCTCTATACTAATTCTCTACTCTTATTCATTTTCCAAACATAAAAATTACATCTTAATTTATTTGTTACCACGCCATACAAAGTTTCCAATTTAGCACATAAAAGTGACATAGTCGACATACTAATTTTTTTTGCACATAATTTTTCATGCTACTAACAAAGGTTTCTTCACACAATTTATAACCACATTCTTATTGCACACAATCTTGAATTTTACTAATAGCAACACACATAGTTTGCATATCAATAATTCAATCAATTAGAGATCATCTTTTCAATTAAATGTGCATTCTTATTAATCATTTTCATGCAACATTTTGCTAATTAAATCTAGCATGCATTCCTATGTTAGAAATAGGGAAAATTTACCCACCTTGTATGGAGAGAAAAAATTACAACTAGCAACAAAAGTCCTTGCACACGAATGGCTCCTCCTTGAACACGTGCATCCAAGCCTTCAAGTACACCCAAGCCGAGCTCCCTCTTCTTGATGCCGGCCTCTCTCTCTTCTAGTTGCAAGCAAAAATCCCCAACACTCTCAATCTTTTATCTCACAAAATCACTACTAGATAATATAATTGAACTATAGGTTTGGAAGAGAATAATTTTACACAAGAATAACTAGCCGGGGGGGGGGGGGGGGGGGGGGTATTTATAATAAAAATCAAGGAGAATGGAGGGCTAGGATCAATTGGTTGGTTGTAAGATGGAGGGTCAAGATGAAAGTAGGAGTTGCAATAACTACCCACAACCAAGTAACCACCACACCATGATCACCATTACAATTTTCATTTCCCTCCAAAAAAGATTACAACCAGCCTAGTTGAAAAAGTGCATATTGCACGTGTACGTGTAGTGCACGTGCATGCAACTAGGCCCAAAAATTGTACATTAAATTTTTGTATAAAAATAAAATAGTCTTTAAATTGTATTCTACATGACAAGTTGTATTAAAAAAGATGAATCCATGGGCTTTAGTTTATGGGCCAAAATACTTATTATAAAAATAATAAATTAAATTAACTTTGGGCTTTTAAAAGAAAAGGCTTTTTGTCTAATTGAAAGAAGGCTTTATAGAAAAATAATTAAAGGCACATATTCAAATATCTATACTCATCATGATGAAAATATTTACCAAAAGTATTGCACGTGCACACTACGTGCAAAATAAATAATTTTTTATTAAATGAAAAATCAGGGCATTACAACACTCCCTCCTTAGAATAGTTCCGTCCCCGGAACTACAGTCAAGCGCGAGAAACAAAAATACAACACTCACAACAAGAACAAAAAGATACAAAGGTACAAATCAAGCAAAAAGCTCAGGATAGTCCTTCAACATCCTCTCCTCAGACTCCTAAGTAGCCTCTTCAACCAAGTGGTTTCTCCAGACTATCTTGACCATCGGTATCGTCTTATTCTCAAGACTTTCTCTCGACGATCAACAATCTCGACAGGAGACTCGATGTAATTCAGATCCAACTGCAAACCCTCCGGCATTTCAGGCAAATGATGACTCGGATCTGGAATATAACCTCTCAGCATAGACACATGAAAGACATTGTGCACTTGAGATAATTCTTCCGGTAACTCAAGCCGGTAAGCAGTTTTCCCGATCTTTTCAATATCTTGTACGGGCCTATAAACCTCGGGGCTAACTTTCCGCCTTTGCCAAATCGAACCACACCTTTACTGGGTGATACTTTCAGAAAGACGAAGTCACCAACCTCAAACTCAAGGTCCCTTCTCCGGTTGTCTGCATAGCTTTTCTGCCTGCTCTGAGCTTCTACCAACCTTTTCCTGATCAGATCAATCTTCTCAGAAGTTTGCTGCACAAGCTCAGGACCAAACAACTGATGCTCCCCAACTTCAAACCAACAAACAGGAGTCCTGCACTTCCTGGCATACAAAGCTTCGTACGGCGCCATCCCGATGCTAGTCTGAAAACTGTTGTTGTAGGCAAAGTCTTCCAAAGGTAAATGCCTTTCCCAACTGCCTCTAAGGTCTAGTATACAACACCGAAGCATATCCTCAAGAATACGGTTGACTCTCTCGGTCTGCCAATCGGTTTCCGGATGAAAAGCAGTGCTGAAATCTGTCTTGGTACCCAAAGCTGTCTGAAGACTCTTCCAAGAATGCGAAGTAAACTGCGCATCTCGATCAGACACAATAGTTGACGGAACACCATGAAGCCGGACGATCTCGCCAACATACAACTCAGCCAACTTGTCCATCGAAGCAGTGAGTTTCATCGCCAAAAAGTGAGCGGACTTGGTCAGTCGATCGACTATGACCCAAATCGCATCATTGCCTTTAGGACTCTTAGGCAATCCCGTAATGAAATCCATACTGATGTTCTCCCACTTCCATTCCGGAATAGGTAACGGCTGTAATAGACCTCCGGGTCTCTGATTTTCGGCTTTGACATGCTGACAAACCTCACACTTCGCCACAAATTCAGCCACATCCCGCTTCAAACCTGACCACCAAAAATGCTGTTTGATGTCTTTGTACATCTTAGTACTCTCAGGATGTACTGACAAAAGAGTAGCATGCACCTCCTAAAGAATACTTTCTTTCAGGTCCGCCTGATTTGGAACACACAGCCTATCTCCGAACCACAGCACTCCATCCCTGATTTGAAATCCGGGCAATCTGCCAGCACCAACCTGCTCCTTCATCTCAAAAATATCAGCATCAACTTCCTGACTTGCAATGATCCTTCCATTCAGTGTAGGCTGAAGCCTCAACTGAGCTAAAGATGCTCCCAATCCTTGCAAGACAACCTCAATACCGGCTCGGTCCAATTTCTCAATCAGATGCTTCTGATTCGTAATCAAACTGGCTAAACTGCTCTTGCGACTAAGTGCATCAGCAACAACATTAGCCTTCCCAGGATGATACTTGATCTCAGGTCGCATGTCCTCAAGCACTTCCAACCACCTCCGCTGCCTCAGATTCTGATCCCTCTGCTGATATATATACTTCAAGCTCTTGTGGTCCGTGTACATGTTCAACTTCTCACCATACACGTAGTGCCTCCATTGCTTCAGGGCGAAGATAATCGCAGCCAACTCCAGATCATGAGTCGGGTAATTCTTCTCATGTGGTCGTAGTTGCCTAGAACCATAAGCGATTACTCTTCCTTCTTGCATTAAGACACAACCAAGCCCACGATGTGAAGCATCGCTGTAAACATCATACTCAACACCTACTCTAGGCAAAGCCAAAATAGGTGTAGTAGTCAGCTTCTCTTTCAACTCCTGAAAGCTCGCCTCACATTGCTCAGTCCACTTGAAGTTCACATTCTTCTTGGTTAGTCCAGTAAGCAGTACAGCTATCTGAGCATAACCTTGAATGAATCTCCTGTAGTATCCAGTCATTCCAAGAAAACTTCTGACTTCATTTACTGTAGTAGGCATAGCCCAATCTCTCACTGCCTTTATCTTTTGAGGGTCAGTTGCCACTCCCTCCTTAGAAAGGATGTGACCTAGGAATGCCATTTCAGTTTCCAGAAATCACACTTGGATAACTTGGCATACAACTTCTGCTCTTCCAGCTTCTTCAAAACTGCTGCCAGATGCTCGGTGTGCTCCTCTTCTGACTTGGAGTACACGAGAATATCGTCGATAAACCACACGATGAAAGAATCAATGAACGGCCTTAGAACTCTGTTCATTAAATCCATGAAGATTGCGGGTGCATTCGTCACTCCAAATGGCATAACTAAGAATTCGTAATGCCCATGTTGAGTTCTAAATGCAGTTTTGTGCACATCTTCAGCTTTCACTTGAACCTGGTGATATCCTGATCGAAGATCTATTTTGGAGAATACAGCTGCTCCTTGTAGACGATCGAACAAGTCATCAATTTGAGGAATAGGATACTTATTCTGAATAGTGACCTTATTCAGCTCTCGGTAATCGATGCACATTCTCATCGATCCATCCTTCTTCTTTACCAAAAGCACTGGTGCTCCCCAAGGTGACGCACTAGGTTGAATAAAGCCTTCCTCCAACAGTTCCTCAATCTGCAGTTTCACCTCATCCTGTTCCACTGGAGCCATCCTATACGGTGCCTTAGAAATGGGTGCACTTCCCGGTTGAACAGTGATGCTGAACTCTACATCACGATGCGGGGGTAACCCAGGAAAATCATCCAAGAACACAGTCGGATAGTCCCGAACCACAGGAATCCCTTGCACTTCCACAGGAGTCTCTTCCTTGCGGATAGTTGCCACCATCCTAGAACACTTCTTCTTCCCTTGGAAAGTGACTTCAGGTCCACCTCGAGCCTTCACTGTTACCGTCTTGGCCTTACACGCGATGCTTGCACTGTACACCGACATCCAATCAATGCCAATGATAACATCGACTTCCAAGATAGTCAGCTCGATCAGATCAATGCCAAAGATTCGATCACCAATCACGATCTCACAATTAGCATAATACCGATCAGTGGTTAAAGTTTCCCCTGATGGAGTAGAAACTGCTAAGATCTTGCCTGGAAAAATCTTCGGTTCAACTCCCAATACTTTAGCAAATTTAGGAGACACAAAAGTATGAGAGGATCCAGTATCGAACAACACAACAGCTTTCATTCCATTAAGATAAAATTCTCCTGTTACATAATACACACTCATTACGTAACAGTTCACTAAACAGCGGGAAAAAGAAATGACAAAAACCTCTAAACATCAGCCCTCGTACCAGTGATGACATGATCAACCTCATCAGCATCAGCTTCCGTCAAGGCAAATACTCACCCTGGTTTGTACGATCTCTTCCTAGTCTGCTGCGTTGGTACATTGCGATTACCATTCCGTGGTTTGAGACATTGAGATTGGTAATGTCCCGTTTCACCACAGTTGTAGCAAGTTACCGCAGGAGGTCTCACCACATTTTTCCCAGGTTTTCCAGCCACACTAATAGCGTTCGCCCCTGTCGGTTTGAACCTTTGTGCAGATGGTTGCCCCTTGAAACTCCCAGAATTGGCGGGCCTCTTTCCAGACTGCCAGTTGTTCCTCCAGTTCTGAACAACATGAAACTGCTCCATGTCTGCTTCCGTCGCTGCTGCCCTCTTGACCAACTTGTCGAATCTCCTGATATCAAGAGGTATCATCCGGGACCTCAAGCTCGGCCTCAAACCATGCTCGAACTTACGAGCTTTCTTAGCTTCATCCATCACTAGTTCCGGAGCATACCTAGAGAGCTGAGTAAATTTGGTCTCGTACTCTCTTACTGACATGCCGCCTTGCTGTAGTGATAGAAATTTCATAGCCTTCTTCTCTTGAACATCAGAGGGGAAATAGTGACTGCGGAATTCTTCCAGAAATTCCTCCCAGCCAAGAACTATGCCTCCCATGGTCCTCTTCATCGACTGCCACCAAACAGCCGCATCCTTCTCAAGTTGCAGAGTCGCCAACTTGACCTTACTGCCTTCAGGGGTCTCCAGCACCTCAAAGATTGTCTCCACTTGACGAATCCAGTTGTCAGCCGCATCAGGGTCTGACTTCCCTTCGAATACAAGTGGCTTCATTCGTTTGAACGATTCCACGAGTTTAATCGCTTCGGGCACCGGATTCGCAGGCCCCCTTCCTTGGTTCTGATTCATAGCCACGGCGTTGAGCGTCTGATAGACCCTCGCAAGTTCCGTTTCCAGATCCAGACCTTCCCCATTTCTAGCTCCTCTTCTCGACATATTCTGATGCAAAAGATCCATTAAATTCGAAGTATAAGACATGAATTTTAAATCAACTTGCATTTCATTAAATTCCAAATTTTATACATTCGAATTGAAAAACATTTCTTGACATCAGAATGAAATAGTAGAAGCTACAACAGTCTAACTCCTACGGTTCCTCTTCGCTTCTCGAAGTTCTCCCCGTAGTTCATCAACTTCATCTTTCAGCACATCTGTCAAATTCTTCCTCTTCTCGAGTTCCCATATACGATGACTGAGAACAGAATAGTCGTCCTTTCGCTTTGCCAGCTGAGCCTCCAATAATCCGACTCTTTCTCGCAGTGTTTCTACCTGCCTCTGAAGAGAAGTCACAAGACTATTTGGAACTGGTTCTTCTTCTTCGTCAGAAGAATCATCAGATGAATCCGGAGGTGGGGTGATCTCTCGGGATTCAGGCCATTCTTCTCCGTCAGAATCTGCTTGCCTTGGGTAGTACTCGTCTTCGGAATCTGCCTGTCCAGGATGGTACTCTTCCTCAATGATATGCCAGTCGTCGTCTCTAGCAGGGTCGAAGTGATCAGCCATCTTAGAAATAGAGAGGAAGAAGCATAAGTCTTAGAGCAACACAAATGTAAGTCACTTACATTTAAATCTCTGGACTCAAACACACACTCTAATGTCCACTTCTAGGGTGTCGTTCCTTATAAATTTGTACAAGTGTGGAAAGCGTGGCTCTGATAGCACTCTGTAATGCCCCGAATCCCAAATACAATGAATTCGAGATGTTCTACAGGATCTTTCTGCTTTCTTTAGTACAATTTTACAAGGAAATTTGAACTTTTTACTTTACATCAGAATTTACATGATTACATTACACTTTACATTGCATAGCGGAAGTAAACTTTACAACAACGAAACAAATGTACAACAACATTGAATAATCTTTAATCATTTGTTCCTCTTTAATCTTTATCAAGCCATTTACCTGCATATAAGACTGTGGGTACGTCAGTTTATTCAACCGACGATCATTATACACGGCCATCCTCTCTATGCCGGAAATGGTATAACTTATTTTTCATATTTAGCAAACACAAACTGGTCACATATCAAACTAAAGGGACTACCCTATTGATGTCGTGTTGTGATTGTGTACTTAGTCCTTAATGCAATTATTTATATTAGATGACACTAATGCGCACTTGTTCGAATTCTATGCATCCCATACTACATAGGTCCGAGGGAAAGCCTCTTAATCGTTCTTCATCTTTGTAGGGTTCAATCCCTCGCCATGACTTAATCTACTACTGTAACTACGGTGAGTATCCTAGATGATTTATGAGTACAAACTCGTGTACAGAAAACCTGGAGGGGAATCCCACGCCATGTCTTGACTCATCAAGCATGCATTCTGTGGCAATTCAGTCTCCTTCATGGCACACGATCCTCTTGGAGTCACCAAACATCCCACAAGCGTGGTTAAAGTCCGATCATTACTGAGTTGTGCCCACGCCATGTCTTGACTCATCAAGCATGCATTCTGTGGCTCACACACCCGCACCGTAACTCTAGTTCTCATACTCGTATTTTTCTCTCACTTTCACCACGTCTTCACTATGCACTAATCCTTAGTTTTTATTAGAATCATGAACAAAATCAAAGCTCTAAAGTTAGCCTCTCCACTAAACCGGACTTATTCATTTATTCACACATGACCAACCTTGGTCTTTCATTTCAATATTTCATTTCATTTCTTTCCAAATACCGGGGGAGACTTAGCTACTCTTTTGTTTCAATTTCAAATTCACAATTTCCAATTTGAGCATTTTCACTCATAAATTCATTTGCTGATTTGTCATACTCAAAAGTATTTCTCTTTTCCAATCATGATTTCTAATTCGTTCGAATAATCCATAGCTATAAAACTCAATTATTCATCATGTAACTCATGAAATGTTATTTTCACATATAAACCCACATCACTAATTATTCAATCAAAAGTGAACCTTTACACTTCATAATTCTCACACTATTCTCAAATGAGAATAATTTGCATCACATCACAACAATATAATTTCTTTTTGCCACATTAATCTTCTAATCCTTCATTTCAAATCATTTTTGCAAGATATAATTTCACAACCATAAAAATATAGAACCATAGTTCTATTTACACATTTTCTTCTCAAATCATATTTTATTTCATGCAAATAATCCCCAATTTATTTTTATAAAGTCCCATATATTTTTAGAAGAATAGTCATATTTTTCTCATAATTTTTTGACAATTAAAAACCCCCAAAAAAATTGTTTTTCAATCTTGCCGAGGGCAAGATTCGAACCCAGCACCCCAGAGAACACAGCCAAAGGAACCAACCACTAGGCCAAAGGCGCCAAGCGTCATAAAGAGAAGACAGAGAGTATTTAATGCTCTCGGTCGCTGATTCTTATATTTTTAAAAATTGTGAAACAAAATGTGTGCCGCAGGGATTCAAACCGGTCACCACAGGGAACCCAACCGCACACTATGACCACTTGAGCTACGTGCTCAGGTTGTTACTAGTATAATTCCAATTTCATTTAACCCATACTCTCTGTTATTTAGAACATTTCGACGTTCATCAAATTGCATTTCACATTGTTCTTACTAATATACTGTAAAAATCCGAATTAATCGTTTTCCATCATGAATTTTATTCCAGTATACGAAAATAAATTTCTTGAATAATTAAACATAATTTTCTCCATAATTAACACATTTTTACCATACAATTTGGTTAATGTGACATACTACTAATACATTTTTTTGACATTATAATTTCATCAATCTCTATACTAATTCTCTACTCATTCATTTTCCAAACATAAAATTTACATCTTAATTTATTTGTTACCACGCCATACAAAGTTTCCAATTTAGCACATAAAAGTGACATAGTCGACATACTAATTTTTTTTGCACATAATTTTTCATGCTACTAACAAAGGTTTCTTCACACAATTTATAACCACATTCTTATTGCACACAATCTTGAATTTTACTAATAGCAACACACATAATTTGCATATCAATAATTCAATCAATTAGAGATCATCTTTTCAATTAAATGTGCATTCTTATTAATCATTTTCATGCAACATTTTGCTAATTAAATCTAGCATGCATTCCTATGTTAGAAATAGGGAAAATTTACCCACCTTGTATGGAGAGAAAAAATTACAACTAGCAACAAAAGTCCTTGCACACGAATGGCTCCTCCTTGAACACGTGCACCCAAGCCTTCAAGTACACCCAAGCCGAGCTCCCTCTTCTTGATGTCGGCCTCTCCCTCTTCTAGTTGCAAGCAAAAATCCCGCACACTCTCAATCTTTTATCTCACAAAATCACTACTAGATAATATAATTGAACTACAGGTTTGGAAGAGAATAATTTTACACAAGAATAACTAGCCATGGGGGGGGGTATTTATACTAAAAATCAAGGAGAATGGAGGGCTAGGATCAATTGGTTGGTTGTAAGATGGAGGGTCAAGATGAAAGTAGGAGTTGCAATAACTACCCACAACCAAGTAACCACCACACCATGATCACCATTACAATTTTCATTTTCCTCCAAAAAAGATTACAACTAGCCTAGTTGAAAAAGTGCATATTGCACGGGTACGTGTAGCGCACGTGCATGCAACTAGGCCCAAAAATTGTACATTAAATTTTTGTATAAAAATAAAATAGTCTTTAAATTGTATTCTACATGACAAGTTGTATAAAAATAGATGAATCCATGGGCTTTAGTTTATGGGCCAAAATACTTATTATAAAAATAATAAATTAAATTAACTTTGGGCTTTTAAAAGAAAAAGCTTTTTGTCTAATTGAAAGAAGGCTTTATAGAAAAATAATTAAAGGCACATATTCAAATATCTATAATCATCATGATGAAAATATTTACCAAAAATATTGCACTGTGCACACTACGTGCAAAATAAATAATTTTTCATTAAATAAAAAATCAGGGCATTACAATCACTCTCACACCGCCAATCCGCTGGCACTCATACTCGTGTTTTTGTCTTACTTTCGTCACATCACCACTATGTATCTAGTCCTTAGTTCATTTGAATCGTGAATAAAATCAACCCCTAGAGTTAGCTTTTTCCTCTATACCGGTCTTAATTAACAACTTGACCATCTTGGTCTTTCATCTCAATAATTTTTCTCAATAATTATAACTCATTCAATTTGCCGGTAATAGGACTTACCTACCCTCTAGTTCAAAAATCTCATATCATGTTCATAAATTGAATATTCACACTCATCAATAATTTCATAAGTCATCATGATTTTTCTTCATTTCAATTCTTGTATTACTTTTCACAATAATGAGACAAGATAGTTTCATTTTACAATTTCTGTTTTACACTAGGCCAAGGGTTATAGAAAATTATCTCATGAAATCTGGATATCAATTAAATCGTCAAGACAGTCGACTGTTAAAGTAGAGTCAGTCGACTGCTTTGCAAGGATTAAAACTCAGAAAATAAAATAGTCAGGACAGTTGACTGTTATGACATAGTCGTTCGACTGCTCTGCGTGGATTAAAACTCGAAAATTTAAAATAGCCAGGACAGTCGACTGTTAAGACATAGTCAGTCGACTGTTCTGCGATGATTTAAAACTCGAAAATTAAAATAGCCAGGACAGTCGACTGTTAAGACATAGCCGGTCGACTGTTCTGCGATGATTTAAAACTCGAAAATAAACAGCCAGGACAGTCAACTGTTAAGACATATATGGTGGACTGTTTAGCAACTAAAATTCGAAGTTTGGAATTTATACAGTAACTCAAGATTTTCAAAACACCATTTAACTCTCATTTTCCACATAAAGTACCTCATTTCTCTCAACAATTAACATACAACTATAGGATTATTTGGCATCAATCACACCAATCATGAATAAGCATAATTTATTAACCAATCTTATTTTAATAATGTAGAGATTCTTACATTAGTATTTTTCACATAAACACAATTCGTAAAAATTGCACTTTTTCCATAAACACAAGTATTTCGACATGGAGAAACATTCATTCTAATTTAGCATGCTAGATCAATATCCAAATATCACAGCAACAAACATATCATCCAATCAAGTTCACTTATTCATTTCATGCAATTTCACAAATGTTCCATTTTCACCTTAATCATAGTATTATCAAAGAGCAATATTTTCACCTATTTATTCTAGCATGATTAGCACAAAACCTAGCATGATACTACTTAGAAGTAGAGAAAATTTCCCACCTTATTGGAGAGAAAACAAATGTACTCCTAAGAACTCCTTGATTGATCAAAAGATGCATTCTCCTCCTAGTTTAAGCCACCACGAGTCGTCTCCTCCTCGTCTTGAAGCAAACCCGAGCCTCCTTGCTCTCTTGAAAAACCGGCCACCAAATGGGAACACACAACGCAACTCTCAATCTTTCGAACTCACTAACTCTCAATCTTTTGCTCTCTAATTGTATATCTTTGTCTTTTTTTTTTTCATATAGATTAGGTGTGAATATACTAATGCAAGTGGGGGGGGGGGGGGGGGGGGAAGGTATTTATACATAATTTTGGGTGGATTGAATGGCTAAGATTATATCAAATAGTTAGGGATTAAGGGCTAGGATTAGTTTGGAAGTTGCCATAACCACCCATGAATGAGATAACCACCGCACCACTACTCCCATTTCCCTTCTCCACTCATGCATAATCCGGCCTCACTCCAAGGGTGTGTTTTGCACACTCTTGTGCATGCACGTGTTACCCTAGTATCCCCCACTCACAAGTTGTATATGTTAATTAATTAATTGTCTATTATTTGAGTCTACACTACAAGTTAGACTAAAATAAAGAATAATTAAATTACATGGGCTCACTAATGGGCCAAGGGACTATGGGCTCTACTAATTTAGTTAATTAATTAACTAATGTGGGCTACAAAGAGACAAATTAAGCTTAGGATTAAATTAGGCTTCTAAAAAAATAAATGGGGATTACCGATTCATGAATTTTTTTTTTAGAGAAATGCATGCATAAATTTTTACGTGCACAACACGTAAAAATCAAACAACTCTAAATAAAAATAAGATTTGAAATTCAGGGTGTTACAGCACTCCCTCCTTATAATAGTTCCGTCCTCGGAACTACACTTAAAGAGTGAGAAAACAAAAATACAACAAGAAGAAAAGAAAAAGGAAAGAAGATACAAATCAAACCAAGAGCTCAGGATGATCCTTCATCATCCTCTCCTCAGATTCCCAAGTAGCCTCTTCAACCAACTGGTTTCTCCAGACTACTTTGACCATCAGTATCGTCTTGTTCCTCAAGACTTTCTCCCGACGATCGACAATCTCAACCGGAAGCTCAATGTAATTCAGATTCAATTACAAACCCTCCGGCACTTCGGACAAATGATGACTCAGATCTGGAATGTAACCTCTCAGCATAGACACATGACAGACATTGTGTACCTGAGATAACTCTTCCGGCAACTCCAACCGATAAGCAGTTTTTCCGATCCGCTCAATATCTTATATGGGCCTATGAACCTCGGGGCTAACTTTCCACTCTTGCCAAAGCGAATCACACCCTTGCTAGGTGAAACCTTTAGAAAGACAAAGTCACCAACTTCAAACTCATGGTCCCTTATCCGGTTGTCTGCATAGCTCTTCTGCCTACTCTGAGCATCCACCAACCTCTTCCTGATCAGATCGGTCTTTTTAGAGGCCTGTTATACGATCTCAGGCCCAAACATCCGTCGCTCCCCAACTTTAAACCAACAAATAGGTGTTCTGCACTTCCTGCCATACAGAGCTTCGTACGGCGCCATCCCAATACTAGTCTGAAAACTATTGTTGTAGGCAAACTCCACCAGAGCTAAGTGCCTTTCCCAACTGCCTCCAAGGACTAGTACACAACACCGAAGCATATCCTCAAGAATACGGTTGACTCTCTCGGTCTGCCCATCGGTCTGCGAATGAAAAGCAGTGCTGAAATCCGTCTTAGTACCCAGAGCTGTTTGAAGAATCTTCCAGAAATGTGAAGTAAACCTCACATATCGATCAGACACAATGGTTAACGAAACACCATGAAGCTTGACGATCTCACCAACATACAGCTCAGCCAACTTATCCATCGAAGCAGTGAGTTTCATCGCCAAGAAGTAAGTGGACTTGGTTAGTCGATCGACTATGACCCAAATCGTATCGTTGCCCTTTGAACTCTTGGGCAAGCCCATGATGAAATCCATACTGATGTTATCCCACTTCCATTCCGGAATAGGTAACGATTGCAATAGACCTCCGGGTTTCTGATTCTCAGCTTTGACCTGTTGACAGACCTCACACTTCG
The DNA here is from genome assembly GCA_017893485.1 of Hemerocallis citrina. Taxonomy (NCBI): domain Eukaryota; kingdom Viridiplantae; phylum Streptophyta; class Magnoliopsida; order Asparagales; family Asphodelaceae; genus Hemerocallis; species Hemerocallis citrina. Next base: position 98,035,500 of record CM030368.1, read on the forward strand.
CCACGAACTCAGCCACATCGCACTTCAAACCTGACCACCAGAAATGTTGCTTAATGTCCTTGTACATCTTGGTACTCCCAGGATGTATATACAAAAGAGTAGCATGTGCCTCCTGAAGAATGCTCTCCCATAATTCTGCTTGATCCGGAACACACAGCCTCTCTCCAAACCACAACACCTCATCCTTGATCTGGAACTCTGACAACTTGCCAGCACCAACCTGCTCCTTCATCTTCTGAATCTTTGCATCTTCCTTCTGACTTACAATAATCCTTTCATTCAGCATTGGGTGATGTAACACTCCGGATTGTATTATGCTTGTATATATATGTATGTATATTGACTGTATGCGTGCACACGATTGCAGTGTTCTGCTTGCTTTTGATATCGTGGTGGATGGTTAGGGTTACAGGACGGTTCTTCGGAGAGTTGCATTCCAAAGATGCACGAGAACGAGATGGACCGATACTAGTATAACTGCTAGTTTTCAGTACGACGCACATGCAAATATAACACGGTATGGTACTACAGTGAATATAGGTTGTGTGCGCTCATTAAAACACGCATCTCACACTCGTTGGAGCTCGTTAAGAGTTATGTTGGGCAGCCAACATAACAAATACAAAACCAATGGGCTTAAGCCATGGTTTTGGTCTACAAAACCACCTATAGCCTAAACCTACCCCCCCCCCCCCCCCCCCCCCCCGTGTCAAATCCGGCCTACACCTCCCATCACCCTCATTTCCCACTTCATTTCTCCCTTTTGCTCTGGAAATTTCAGAAAGAGAACACCACAAGAGAAGGAGGAGAGAAAGAAGAAGGAAGTGAAGAGGAAGGATCAAAAGGAGATTTCCAAGAGAAGAAGCTTGAAGAAGTTCCTTCTACTACTATAACCAAGGGTGGGAAATTTCTCTAAACTTGAAATTCTTTTCTTTTAATTAATTTTGATTGCATGCATGTGTGCTAGAATGCATAGGGTTGATCTTCTAAATGTTAGAAGTTGAAGTCAGAATTGAACTAGGAAAAACTGGATCGGAGTACCATTTTGTGGATTTTTCCGAGAGCAAAATATGATGAATTAGGCCATGAAATTAACTGAGTTTGTTCATATATGTGTCAGGATCATTAATGATTTATTTCTGATTTTTCTATAATCATTTGATGTGCTAATAAAATTGTGAGATGGATATGTGTCGTAAGGCAGACTTAGAAAAAGAAAAACAGGATGGATGATATTGTAGGAATTTTCGTGATTTATTGAAGCACAATGTTGATCTGAAATTTTTACTCAATTTTCATGAATGCATTTTGATTATGTACAAAAATCAGTAAATTATTTGGGTGATCTTATAGACATGAGAAAAATCGTTCTATAACCAGTAGCTGATGTTGAATTAGAAAACATGATGGTTTCTGTGCTAACTTGAAATAGCTATTACTCATTGTATAATTGGAATTTTTACATGAGATCATTTTCATGATGTTGGGTATGATGTCTAGTGTCACCACCAAAAATTTTGTGTCAATTGGACATGTGTGCAATTTTCTGTAATTTTGTGATTAAGCACTGTGCTGTTTTCAGCCAGTTTCGATACTCTGTAAAGATTGGGGAATTGAGACCTGTTAGAGGCACATTTGGAGGATCATGACCCAGTAGAGAGTTGTAGTGGATACCTAGACCTTTCCAACAAAACTGATTTGATTCAATTCCAGTAAACGGTTGAATTATTATGATTTTTGTAAGACTGGACCGGGGACTAGAGTAGAGCTGAGTGCTCTGAATTGGAGAGACCAATTGTGTGAATTGGTGTATTGATGATAGATGAGTGTGTTAGGGTGACTTAATGGTATAATTTGGATTCATGACCAACTAGAGAGTTGCTGAGGACACCCACACCCTTCTACAGAATTTGAGTTTGTGTCATTCTGATGAACGAGTAGGATTTTGTGTTAATGGTAAGGTGCAGCCCGTGCGCAGGAAGCACGCAGGCTGGAGCTTGAAAAGCTAATTCGAGGACTTAGATGGTTGAATCTAAGCGCGTGATCAACTAGGAAGTTGTAGCCTAGGATAGTACCTTTCCAGGTTGGGCTCATACACTCCAATCGGAGTTGTATCGAGAAAGTTATGACCATTTTGAGATTCGGGCTGAAACCCGTAAGTCGCTTAGTCTGGGTTTGGACTAAGGGTTGTGAAAGTATTTTTCCCTTGTGTGTTATTTGAGTCGATGACTCGTGTCTAGGAGCGGTTGGTCTCTGTTATTGAGGTTGTTGACTCCCCGAGTGGGATGGGTGACTCGAGTTAGTCACTAGGGTAAAGGATATCCTGCACCTATCAAGCCTATATTATTAAACTTCTACCGAGCGTAGGACGTCCGAGCATGCCAGTGAGTTGAGCTCACGGGGCAATTATATATTTACTGCCGGAGTAGCAGCAGGCGTAGGCCATTATACTGGATGAGTCCAAGCAGGGGAAGTGGCGAACCGGACCGGTATCGCCAGGGGCTAGAGGCTGATAGGCAAGTGTGGAAGTAGTAATTCTTACCCGAATAATTAGAGTAAGGTAGGGGTTAGAATGGTTTATTAAGGGGTTGGGAAATTGCATTAGTCCTAGTAAATCAGAGTCGGTGTTGTATCTTCCAGTCGTAAGGATATGTTCTCGGCCGCAAACGGATTGCATCCCCGGCTCGTATCTCGATCTGTTGATTCCCAAAGTTCTGCCGAAGTAAGGTGCCGGAGGCCCGGAGGATTTGACCTCCCGTGGTGCTCACATCCCTAAAGCGCAGGTTTTGTGTTTTGTGTTTTTTTGGTATATATCAGTTCATTACCCGATGAGGGGTGAACACGCATGCGTTGGTCCATGGGTGGACATGTGGAACCAAGGGTCGTAAGGACCAGGTTCAACGCGGTTTCTAAGGAGGTCCGTGTGCGGGTACCAACTGGCGGTGACCATTTGGGCACTGCAGGGTGGAATTCGACCGACCGCTGCAATCTCCTTGGGCGACGGACAGTCTATTGGGAACTGGAGTGTGTACAAGAGTAGGGTGCATGACGAGGGTTCGAATCCCTAAATTGTTGAGAAAGACGGCTAGATTTGAGTGCGTATGTAGTATGGGATGCATTCGTGCTCCAAAGTCTTGCTTGCATTAGAAGCTAGGCATGTGAGTTTGCTGCATTTAGTCATAGGGTCATGTCATAACACTATACTTGAACCCGAATCCACTAAACCCTTGTTTTGGCACACACTTTTCCTTTTTGCATAAATTATTGGTTGTGATTGAAGTTTAGAGGATCTCTGTTATCACCAGCCTTGCGTCAGTCGAAGTACTGACGTTCCCCACATTTTAGGTATCGGTCATACCTTCCGAACAGGTGCAGAGATATCAGAGTCGCGCAGCAGAAGCCTGAAGCTGAGGAGCAAGTCGCGGGGGAGCCGATGGGCCGCTCAGCGAAGTTCCGCAAGTAATCAGTCGATTACCATTCCAGAAGGCAGCTGATAGCTTTACAAGAGGAGTCTGTAAATACTTGTAATAAGTTGTAATGAATTGATGTAATTTGTACTCCTTGTCCAAGAACAAGTTATCGGTTGTAATCAATGATGTAATGACTTATTTGGCAAATAAAAAGTTTTTAAATTTTCGTGTTATTACTGTGTTGAGATGCATTTAAAGGTAAAGATTCTGGAACGTGTCACGGATGTCCGGTAACGGGGATCTGGGGCGCTACAGAGTTGGTATCAGAGCTGACTTCAAATTGCAGTCTAACACGGTAGGAAATTAGACTTGAAGGCCAAATAAAATGATTCTAGTTGACAAATAGGATAATTATAAATCATATGGTAGCGCTACAACTTATGATTATGATCTTCCCTATATGTGAACCAGTCTCAGATTACTTCATTTTTACTAACATGTTTGGAGCAGTCAAGTCCAAATTGTGGCTAGTCTGTTACCAGACATTAGTGGGGGCAAACAGAACAAGATGTGTCTGTGATTCCGAAACTAAACCCTGTTTATGTTTTACAGATGGTGTTCGAAGATATCTTCATCCAGGATGGGTCAGTGGGTAAGCCAATGCCTACAAGGAAAACGATAACGATGGAGGAAGAAATGAAGAAAGTGCTACAGGAGACCGAAGGTGAGGAGAACTCTCCTCCACCATCGCTACACTCAACGGCAGAGTAGCAGAGGATAGCCATCGGGTATCTGGAAATGATAAGGGCAAGGGAACGCAGGGACAAGGCGATCCACCGGGCCCAGCAGCAGATCAAATTTCATCAGGCACAGATGACACACCTGAAGAAAGAACGAAAGCAGCTTCAAGACGGTATGACACACCTTCAAAACCGCTGGTGGGGACTTCAGAAGGGTCCCAAGCCAAAAACTACTAGGAAAATCACCAAACCTTCTAAAGGAGAATACCCCAAGAGAACAATTGCGACTAAGAGTTGCTACAAATGCGGGAAAGTCGGACACTACAAGTCGCGTTGCCCAGCAGCGATCAAAGGTTGTTTCAACTGTAAGGAACTTGGGCATGTCAAGTCAAATTGCCCAGAATTACAAAGGGGATGCTCATCGAGCAAGTAACTGGATAAATGACAAGGTGAAGATAATATGTGGACCTACTATACTTTGAAATCTTTTGGAAGCTGAAGAAGTAATGTAATCAAGTTTAAGTTGTATTTTGGGTTTATGGAAGTTGGTGGACGATGTACTGTTGTAACAAGACATATATATATAAATGGAATTTTGGCAACAGTCTTGTTTGATAGTGGATGGACTCATTCTTTTGTGTCAAAATCTTTTTTGAGAAAATTATTATGCACACAAAGGGCAATCCCAGAGTAGCTTTGATGGTAGCTACGCCGTCAGGGGTAACCCTTACTACAGATCTATGCTATAGGGGATGTAAGCTACAGATTAGCGGAGAAACCCTAAGTATCAATTTGCTGGAGTTGGGTTTTGCCAGGACAGATGTCATTATTGGCATGGATTGGATGTCGAGGCACATGGCAAGCATTGACTGCAAGGAGAAGAAGGTAGTTATTCCAGTTGAAGGAGTGGAACTTGCATTCCACGGGGAGCAGTGATCGGAGGCAATGACTTTCGCAACTGCTAGTGAAGTACGGGTACCGGAAGAGTGAATAAGATACCATTGGTGAGGAATTTTCCACTTGTATTCTTAGAGGATTTACCTGGAATTTTCCCACACCGTGATGTCGAGTTTAGCATCACAATTCAACCAGGAAGCGCTCTAGTATCCAAAGCACCCTATCGAATGGCACCAGTAGAGCAGAATGAGATCAAGAAGCAGATTGAAGAGTATTTGCAGAAAGGATTTATCAGACCAAGTGCATCGCCTTGGGGAGCACCAGTATTGATTGTTAAGAAGAATGATGGGTCGTCCGGGATGTGTATTGATTATCGAGAATTGAATAAAGTCACTATTCGAAACAAGTACCCAATTCCCAGGATCGATGATTTGTTCGATCAGCTTCAGGGAGCAGCAGTATTTTCCAAGATTGATCTACGGTCTGGATATCATCAGGTACGAGTCAAGGAAGAGGATGTACCTAGGATAGCTTTTCGAACTCGAACTGGACACTATGAGTTCTTGGTAGTGCCGTTTGGAGTGACTAATGCTCCAGCTATTTTCATGGACTTAATGAACAGAATTCTACGGCCGTTTATTGACTCCTTTGTTGTGGTCTTCATCGACGACATTTTGGTATATTCAAGGACGGAAGAGGATCATGCTGAACATCCAACCGCAATCTTCAACAAGTTACATGAGCATCAGTTGTATGCCAAATTACCTAAGTGTGAGTTTTGGAAATCGGAAGTTGCATTCCTAGGCCATATCCTTTCTAAGGAGGGAGTGGCGATGGATCCTCAGAAGATAGAAGCGGTCAAGGAATGGCCACAACCGAAGATGGTGAAGGAAGTAAGGAGTTTTATAGGTATGACTGGATATTACCGAAGGTTTATCCAGAATTATGCAAGGATAGCTGTACCCCTTACAGCTTTGACCAAGAAGAACCAAAGTTTCGACTGGACGGAGAAGTGTGAAGAAAGTTTTCAGGAACTGAAGAACGGTTTGATCTCCACACCTATATTGGTTTTACCTCAGGAAGACAAGGACTACGTCATCTACAGTGATGCATCATATTTGGGGTTTGGATGTGTGCTGATGCAGGAAGGCAAGGTTATAGCTTATGGCTCGAGACAACTACGACCATACGAGAAGAACTATCTGACCCATGATTTGGAACTTGCAGCGATAATTTTTGCTTTGAAATCATGGAGGCATTATATCTATGGAGTAAAGGTGGAAATCTACACTGACCACAAGAGCTTAAGGTATATCTACCAACAGAAGGATCTCAACTTAAGGCAGAGGAGATGGTTGGAAGTACTCAAAGACATCAGGCCTGAGATTATATATCATCCAGGAAAAGCCAACGTGGTAGCAGACGCGCTCAGCAAGAAGAGAAGTGTGGCAACATTGATAGCGACCCAGAGGGAGCTAGACGAAGAGATCAGGCAGGCAGGCATCGAAGTGGTTACACAACACATAAGTGCAATTCTGGCACAGTTGGTGTTACGACCAAGCTTGGATGAGCGAGTAAAAGAGGCTCAGACCAAAGATCCAGAGATGGAAGACATGAAGAAGCAAGTGCATGAAGGAAGCTCACTCCACATTACTTACGATTCACCCCGGAAGCACCAAAATGTATCGCGATGTGAAGCAGCACTATTGGTGGTCAGGGATGAAGCGAAATATAGCAGAGTTTGTCGCCAAATGTTTGACATGCAAACAAGTTAAGGCTGAAAACCAGAAACCAGGATGAGTGTTACAGCCTTTACCCATCCCAGAATGGAAATAGGAGAACATCAGTATGGATTTTATCATTGGGTTACCCAGGAGCCCTAAGGGAAATGACTCAATATAGGTGATTGTGGCTCGATTGACCAAGTCAGCCCATTTTCTTCCAGTAAAGATGACCTTGACAGTCGAGAAGATGGCCGAGGTCTACATTGAGAACATAGTGAAGCTACATGGAGTGCCAGTGTCGATAGTATCCAACCGAGATGCAAAATTTACTTCTCGATTCTGGCAAAGTCTACAGTCAGCATTGGGAACTAGAACAGACTTCAGCACAGTTTTTCACCCACAGACGGATGGACAGACGGAGGGAGTCAACAGGATTCTCGAGGACATGTTACGGGCATGCATTTTGGACTTCGGAGGAAGTTAGGAAAGATACTTAGCCTTGGTAGAGTTTGCTTATAATAACAGCTATCAGGCAAGCATCGGCATGGCCCCGTATGAAGCTTTGTATGGACGAAGATGCAGGACGCCGGTTTGTTGGTTCGAGGTAGGAGAGTGGCAGATGTATGGACCAGAAATCGTGTAACAGACGTCGGGGCAGATCGAGCTTATTCGGAAGAAGCTTCAAGGAGCACAAAGCAGGCAAAAGAGCCATGCGGACAACCGCCGAAGAGAGTTGGAATTAGAGGAAGGCGACTCCGTATTTCTCAAGGTATTGCCGACCAAAGGAGTTATCAGGTTTGGGAAAGGTGGGAAGTTAGCCCCGATGTATATTGGACCATATAAGATTCTGCAAAGGATTGGCAGAATGGCTTATAAGTTGGAGCTGCCGGGCGAGCTATCTCAAGTGCATGACGTGTTCCACGTCTCTATGCTACGGAAGTATGTCTCGGATTCGAGCCATCGGTTGCCAGGGGTTCCAAAAAATTTACAGATAGATCTTTCCTGTAGAGAGAAACCAGTCAGGATACTTGATCATCAGGACAAGGTACTAGAAACAAGGTTATCCCGATGGTCAAAGTTCTCTGGAGGAACCAGTTCATGGAAGAAGCCACGTGGGAGCCGGAGGGCCGCATGAAGGCTTTATATCCGGATTTATTTTGAATATTTCCTATTTTGTTTGATGTTTTTCTTTCTCCCACTAAGAACGTTCTGGGGACAGAACGACTATAAGGAGGGAGTGATGTAACAACCCGGATTGTATTATGCTTGTATATATATGTATGTATATTGACTGTATGCGTGCACACGATTGCAGTGTTTTGCTTGCTTTTGATATCGTGGTGGATGGTTAGGGTTACAGGACGGTTCTTGGGAGAGTTGCATTCTAAAGATGCACGAGAACGAGACGGACCGATACTAGTATAACCGCTAGTTTTCGGAACGACGCACATGTAAATATAACACGGTATGGTACTACAGTGAAAATAGGTTACGTGCGCTCGTTAAAATACGCGTCTCACACTCGTTGGAGCTCGTTAAGAGTTATGTTGGGCAGCCAACATAACAAACACAAAACCAATGGGCTTAAGCCATGGTTTTGGTCTACAAAACCACCTATAGCCTAAACCTACCCCCCACCCCTACCAAATCCAGCCTACACCTCCCATCACCCTCATTTCCCACTTCATTTATCCCTTTTTCTCTGGAAATTTCAGAAAAAGAACACCACAAGAGAAGGAGGAGAGAAAGAAGAAGGAAGTGAAGAAGAAGGATCAAAAGGAGATTTCCAAGAGAAGAAGCTTGAAGAAGTTTCTTCTACTACTACAACCAAGGGTGGAAAGTTTCTCTAAACTTGAAATTCTTTTCTTTTAATTAATTTTGATTGCATGCATGTGTGCTAGAATGCATAGGGTTGATCTTCTAAAGGTTAGAAGTTGAAGTCAGAATTGAACTAGGAAAAACTGGTTCGGAATACCATGTTGTAGATTTTTCCGAGAGCAAAATATGATGAATTAGGCCATGAAATTAAAAGGGTTTGTTCATATATGTGTTAGGATGCTAATAAAATTGTGAGATGGATATGTGTCATAAGGCAGACTCAGAAAAAGAAAAACAGGATGGCTGATATTGTAGGAATTTTCGTGATTTATTGAAGCATGATATTGATCTGAAATTTTTACTCAATGTTCCTGAATGCGTGTTGACTATGTACAAAAATCAGTAAATTATTTAGATGATTTTATAGATATGAGAAAAATCGTTCTATAACCAGTAGCTGATGTTGAATTAGAAAACATGATGGTTTCTGTGCTAACTTGTAATAGCTATTACTCACTATATAATTGGAATTTTGACATGAGGTCTTTTGCATGATGTTGGGTATGATGTCTAGTATCACCACCATAAATTTTGTGTCAATTGGACAAGTGTGCAATTTACTGTGATTTTGTGATTAAGCACTGTGCTGTTTTCAGCCAGTTTCGATACTCTATAAAGATTGGCGAATTGAGACCTGTTAGAGGCACATTTGGAGGATCATGACCTAGTAGAGAGTTGTATTGGACACCTAGACCTTTCCAACAAAACTGATTTGAGGCAATTCCAGTAAACGGTTGAATTATTATGATTTTTGTAAGACTGGACTGGGGACTAGAGTAGAGCTGAGTGCTCTGAATTAGAGAGACCAATTGTGTGAATTGGTGTATTGATGATAGATGAGTGTGTTAGGGTGACTTAATGGTATAATTTGGATTCATGACCAACTAGAGAGTTGTTGAGGACACCCACACCCTTCTACAGAATTTAAGTTTGTGTCATTCTGATGAACGAGTAGGATTTTGTGTTAATGGTAAGGTGCAGCCCGTACGCAGGAAGCACGCAGGCTGGAGCTTGAAAAGCTAATTCGAGGACTTAGATGGTTGAATCTAAGCGCGTGATCAACTAGGAAGTTGTAGCCTAGGATAGTACCTTTCCAGGTTGGGCCCATACACTCCAATCGGAGTTGTATCGAGAAAGTTATGACCATTTTGAGATTCGGGCTGAAACCCGTAGGTCGCTTAGTCTGGGTTTGGACTAAGGGTTGTGAAAGCATTTTTCCCTTGTGTGTTATTTGAGTCGATGACTCGTGTCTAGGAGCGGTTGGTCTCTGTTATTGAGATTGTTGACTCCCCGAGTGGGATGGGTGACTCGAGTTAATCACTAGGGTAAAGGATACCCTGCACCTATCAAGCCTGCATTATTAAACTTCTGCCGAGCGTAGGACGTCCGAGTAAGCCAGTGAGTGGAGCTAATGGGAAAATTATATATTTACTGCCGGAGTAGCAGCAGGCGTAGGCCATTATGCTGGACGAGTCCAAGCAGGGGAAGTGGCGAATCGGACCGGTATCGCCAGGGGCCAGAGGCTGATAGGCAAGTGTGGAAGCAGTAATTCTTACCCGAATAATTAGAGTAAGGTAGGGATTAGAATGGTTTATTAAGGGGTTGGGAAATTGCATTAGTTCTAGTAAACCAGAGTCGGTGTTGTATCTTCCAGTCGTAGGGATACGTTCTCGGCCGCTAACGAATTGCGTCCCCGGCTCCAATCTCGATCTGTTGATTCCCAAAGTTCTACCGAAGTGAGGTGCGGGAGGCCCGGAGGATTTGACCTCCCGTGGTGCTCACGTCCCTAAAGTGCGGGTTTTGTGTTTTGTGTTTTTTGGTATATATCAGTTCATTACCTGATGAGGGGTGAACACGCATGCGTCAGTCCATGGGTGGACATGTGGAACCAAGGATCGTGTGGACCAGGTTCAACGCGATTTTTAAGGAGGTCCGTGCACGGGTACCAACTGGCGGTGACCACTTGGGCACTGCAGGGTGGAATTCGACCGACCGCTGCAGTCTCCTTGGGCGACGGACAGTCTATTGGGAACTGGAGTGTGTACAAGAGTAGGGTGCATGGCAAGGGTTCGAATCCCTAAATTGTGGAGAAAGACGGCTAGATTTGGGAGCGTATGTAGTATGGGATGCATTCGTGCTCCAAAGTCTTGCTTGCATTAGAAGCTAGGCATGTGAGTTTGCTGCATCTAGTCATAGGATCATGTCATAACACTACACTTGAACCCGAATCCACTAAACCCTTGTTTTGGCACACACTTTTCCTTTTCGCATCAATTATGGTTGTGATTGAATTTTAGAGGATCGCTGTTATCACCAGCCTTGCGTCAGTCGAAGTACTGACGTTCCCCACCTTTTAGGTATCGGTTATACCTTCCGAACAGGTGCAGAGATATCAGAGTCGCGCAGCAGAAGCCTGAAGCTGAGGAGCAAGTCCTGGGGGAGCCGATGGGCTGCTCAGCGAAGTTCCACAAGTAATCAGTCGATTACCATTCCAGAAGGCAGCTGATAGCTTTACAAGAGGAGTCTGTAAATACTTGTAATAAGTTGTAATGAATTGATGTAATTTGTACTCCTTATCCAAGAACAAGTTATCGGTTGTAATCAATGATGTAATGACTTATTTGGCAAATAAAAAGTTTTTAAATTTCCGTGTTATTACTGTGTTGAGATGCATTTGAAGGTAAAGATTCTGGAACGTGTCACGGATGTCCGGTAACGGGGATCCGGGGCGCTACAGTTGAAGCCTCAACTGAGTTTAAAATGAACCCAAGCCTTGCAGAACAACATCAATACCAGCCTGATCCAACTCCTCTGTCAGCTGCCTCTGAGTTGTAATCAAACTAGCCAGACTGCTCTTGCGGCTAAGTGCATCAGCAACAACATTAGCCTTCCCAGGATGGTACTTAATCTCCGGACGAATGTCCTCAAGCACCTCCAGCCATCTCCTTTGCCTCAGATTTAGATCCTTCTGTTGACAGATGTACTTCAAACTTTTATGGTCTGTGTACATGTTCAGCTTCTCACCATACACGTAATGTCTCCATTGCTTCAAGGCGAAGATAATCGCAGCCAACTTCAGATCAGGAGTCAAATAATTCTTCTCATGCGGTCTTAGTTGCCTAGACCCATAAGCCATCACTTTCCCTTCTTGCATTAAGACACAACCAAGCCCACGATGTGAAGCATCGCTGTAGACATCATACTCAGCACCTGCTCTAGACAAAGCTAAAATAGGAGCGGTAGTCAGCCTCTCTTTCAACTCCTGAAAGCTCGCCTCGCAGTGCTCAGTCCATTTGAAGTTCATATTCTTCTTGGTCAGACCAGTGAGTGGCACAGCTATCTGAGCATAGCCTTGAATAAACCTCCTGTAGTATCCAGTTAGTCCAAAAAAACTCTTGATTTCCTTACCTGTAGTAGGCCTTTCCCAATCCATTACTGCCTCTATCTTCTGAGGATCAGTTGCTACTCCCTCCTTAGAAAGGATGTGACATAGGAATGCCACCTCAGATTTCAAAAATTGCACTTAGACAACTTGGCATACAACTCATGCTCCTGAAGCTTCCACAAAACTGCTACTAGATGCTCTGTGTACCCCTCCTCCGACTTGGAGCACACGAGAATATCGTCAATAAACACCACGACGAAAGAATCAATAAACGGCCTCAGAACTTTGTTCATCATGTCCATGAAAATTGCAGGTGCATTCGTCACTCCAAACAGCATAACTAAGAATTCATAATGCCCGTGTCAAGTTTTGAACGCAGTCTTATGCACATCTTCAGCTTTCACTCGAACTTGATGATATCCTGATCGAAGATCTATTTTGGAGAAAACAGCCGCTCCTTGTAGACGATCGAATAAGTCATTAATTTGCAAAATAGGATACTTGTTCTGAACAGCGACCTTATTCAGCTCTCGGTAATCGATGCACATCCTCATCTTCTTCTTTACCAACAGCACCGGTGCTCCCTAAGGTAACGCACTCGGTTGAATAAAGCCTTTCTCCAACAGTTCCTCAATCTGCCGTTTGATCTCATCCTACTCCACAGGCGCCATCCTATACGGTGCCTTGGAAATAGGTGCACTCCCTGGCTGAATAGTGATGCTGAACTCTACATCACGATGCGGGGACAACCAAGGCAAATCTTTCAAGAATACCGTCGGATAATTCCGAACCACTGGAATTTGCTGCACCTTTGCAGGAATCCCCTTCTTCTTGCTGATAGCAGCAACCAAGCCTGAACATCTCCTCTTCCCTTGGAAAGTAACTTCAGGTCCACCTGGAGCCTTCACTGTTACTTCTTTGGTCTTGCACTCGATGCTTGCACTGCATACTGACATCCAATCAATGCCAATGATAACATCGACTCCAAAGACATTCAGCTCGATCTGATCAATCCTGAAAACTCTATCTCTAATCACGATCTCGCAGTCCGCATAGTACCGATCAGTGGTTAAAGTCTCCCTTGATGGAGTAGCTACTGCCAAAATCTTACCTGGAAAGATTTTCGGTTCGGTTCCCAAAACTTTAGCAAACTTAGATGACACAAAAGTATGAGAGGACCCAGTATCGAACAAAACAACATCTTTCTTTTCATTCAAATAAAGTTCTCCAATTACATAACACACACTCGTTACATAACAGTTCACTATAAAAGCGGGAAAAAGAAACAACAGAAAACACTCTTAAACATCCTCCCTCGTACCAGTGATGACGTGATCCACATCATCAGCAACAACTTCAGTTAAGGCAAATACTCGCCCCTACTGGTACGGCTTCTTCCCGGCCTACTGAGTTGTCCCTTTCGGACGACATCTTGTAGCTTAGGGCACTGGGATCGGAAGTGACCTGTCTCCCCACTGTCATAAAAAGTCACCACAGGAGGTCTCACCCATGCATTCCCAGGTCTTCTTGCCACACTGATCGCGTTCACCCCAGTCGGTTTGAACCTTTGGGCCGGTGGCTGTCCCCTGACATTTCCAGCAACTGCGAGCCTCTTCCCCACATTTCAGTTGTTCCTCTTATTCTGAACAGCGTGGAACTGCTCCATGTCCGCCTCCGTGGCTGCTGCTCGTTTGACCAACTTGTCAAACATCCTGAGACCGAAGGGTATCATCCTGGATCTCAGACTTGGCCTTAAACCATGCTCAAACTTTCGAGCCTTCTTTGCCTCGTCCATCACCAATTCGGGAGCATACCTCGAGAGCTGATTGAACCTTGTCTCATACTCTCTAACCGACATGCTGCCCTGTTGCAGCACTAGAAATTCCATGGCTTTCTTCTCCTGGACGTCTGATGAAAAATAATGACTGTGGAATTCCTCCCAGAATTCCTCCCAGCCAAAGACAATATCACCCATCGTCTGCTTCATCGACTGCCACCAAACAGCTGTATCCTTCTCGAACTGCAGTGCCACCAACTTCACCGTACTGCCCTCCGGAGTCTCCAAGACTTCGAAGATAGTCTCGATCTTTCGGATCCAATTGTCAGCCGCGTCTGGGTCTGACTTCCCCTCAAACACCGATGTTTTCATCCGTTTGAATGATTCCACGAGTTTGATTGCTTCGGGTACTGGATTCACAGGCACCCTCCCTTGGTTCTGATTCATGGCAACGGCATTGAGTGTCTGATAGACCCTCGCTAATTCCGTTGCCAAGCTCAGACCTTCACCATTTCGAGCTCCTCTTCTAGCCATATTCTGATGCAAACGATCCATTAAATTCGAAGTAGAAAATATGAATTTAAATCAACTTTTCATTTCATTGAATTTCAAACTTTATACATTCGAATTTAAAATATTTCTGACATCAAATGAAAGCAATAAGAAGATACAATAGTCTAGTTCCTACGGTTCCTCTTGGCTTTACGAAGCTCTTCCCGAAGTTCCTCCACTTCCTCCTTCAGTACATCGTACATGTTTTTCCTCTTCTCGAGTTTCCAAACACGATGACTGAGCGTGACAATGCTCTCCTTGCATTTTGCACACTGTGCCTGCAACAGCTCTACTCTCTCCCTCTGAGTCTCAACCTGCCTCTGGAGAGACACAATGAGATTACTCGGAACTGGTTCTTCCTCGTTGGAAGAATCATCAGATGAATCTGGAGGTGGAGTGATCTCCCTGGACTCAGGCCATTCGTCTTCAAATTCTTCGGGATCTTCTTCGTCGGAATTAGCTTGCTCGAGGTAGTAATCCTCCCCAACTATGTGCCATTCATCACCTCCTGCTGGGTCGAAGTGGTCCGCCATCTTAGAGAAAGGAGAAGAATAAGCATAAATCATAGAGCAACAAAAAAGTAAGTGACTTACATTTAAATCTCTAAACTCAACACACGCTCTAATGTTCACTTCTAGGGTGTCGTTCCTTATAAATTTGAACTACTTGGAAGTGTGGATCTGATACCACTCTGTAACACCCCGAATTCCAAAATAGACTGAATTCAAAGTTCCACAGGATCTTTAAACTTCTCTTCGTACAACATTATAAGGAAATTTAAAACTTTAATTTTACATCAGAGTTACAACTTGAATTACATTTAAACAGCGGAAGTCATTTACAATAATTACATGAATAAAAGTATAACACTAAAAACATTCTTTAAGCAGCTTGCATACTTAATCTTGTCAATCTCTTTATCCTGCATAGAAACTGTGGGCTCGTCAGTTCATTCAACTGACGCAAGGATATAAAACATCAATTTTCTCTTACTTAGTAAGCACACATTTGCCACAAGTAAAACTATGGGGACTATCCTATAGATGTCGTGTTGTGCTGTGCACTTAGTCCTTAATGCAGTTGTTATGTTATATGACACTAATGTGCACTTGTTCGGATTCTATGCATCCCATACTACATAGGTCCGAGGGCAAGCCCTTAATTGTACTTCATCTTATAGGGTTCAATCCCTCGCCATGACTTAAACTACTACGGTAACTACGGTAAGTATCCTAGATGTTCTATGAATTACGAGCCCATGTCCAGGCAATCTGGAGAGGAATCCTATGCACTGACATGACGCATCAAGCAGGCAGACTATGGACAATTCAACATCCGTCATGGAACGATGGCATCACCCGAAGTCACCAAACACCTCACAAGCGTCGCCACCAGGACGATAATTTTGGAGTAGTGCTCATGCCATGTCATGATGTATCAAGTAGGCAGCCTGTGAATCACTCTCACACCGCCATTCCGATGGCCCTCATACTAGTGTTTTTCTCTCACTTTCGTCACATCACCACTATGTATCTAGTCCTTAGTTCATTTGAATTATGAATAAAATCAACCCCTAGAGTTAGCTTTTTCTTCTATACCGATCTTAATCAACAACTTGACCATCTTGGTCTTTCATCTCAATAATTTTTCTCAATAATTATAACTCATTCAATTTGCCGGTAATAGGACTTAGCTACCCTCTAATTCAAAAATCTCATATCATGTTCATAAATTGAGTATTCACACTCATCAATAATTTCATAAGTCATCATGATTTTTCTCCATTTCAATTCTTGTATTACTTTTCACAATAATGAGACAAGATAGTTTCATTTCACAATTTCTCTTTTACACTAGGCCAAGGGTTATAGAAAATTATCTCATGAAATCTGGATATCAATTAAATCGTCAGGACAGTCGACTGTTAAAGCATAGTCGGTCGACTGCTCTGTGAGGATTAAAACTCGAAAAATAAAATAGTCAGGACAGTCGACTGTTAAGACATAGTCGGTCGACTGCTCTGCGAGGATTAAAACTCGAAAATTAAAATAGCCAGGACAGTCGACTGTTAAGACATAGTCGGTCGACTATTCTGCGATGATTTAAAACTCGAAAATTAAAATAGCCTTAAAATAGCCAGGACAGTCGACTGTTAAGACATAGTCAGTCGACTGTTTTGCAATGATTTAAAACTCGAAAATAAATAGTCAGGACAGTCGATTGTTAAGACATATACGGTCGACTATTCAGCAACTAAAATCCGAAGTTTGGAATTTATACAGTAACTCAAGATTTTCAAAACACCATTTAACTCTCATTTTCCATATGAAGTACCTCATTTCTCTCAACAATTAACATACAACTTTAGGATTGTTTTGCATCAATCACACCAATCATGAATAAGCATAATTTATTAACCAATCTTATTTTAATAATGTAGAGATTCTTACAATTAGCATTTTTCACATAAACACAATTCCTAAAAATTGTACTTTTTCCATAAACACAAATATTTCGAAATGGAGAAACATTCATTCTAATTTAGCATGCTAGATCAATATCCAAATATCACAACAACAAACATATCATTCAATCAAGTTCACTTATTCATTTAATGCAATTTCACAAATGTTCCATTTTCACCTTAATCATGGTATTATCAGAGAACAATATTTTTACCTATTTATTCTAGCATGATTAGAACAAATCCTAGCATGGTACTACTTAGAAGTAGAGAAAATTGCCATCTTTATTAGAGAGAAAAGGAATGTACTCCTAAGAACTCCTAGATTGATCAAAAGAGGCCTTCTCCTCCTAGTTTGAGCCACCACAAGTCGTCTCCTCCTTGTCTTGAAGCAAACCCGAGCCTCCTTGCTCTCTTGAAAAACCAGCCACCAAATGGGAACACACAACGCAACTCTCAATCTTTTACTCTCTAATTGTATATCTTTGTCTTTCTTTTTTTTTTTTTTTGATATAGATTAAGTGTGAATATACTAATGTAGGAGGGGGGGGGGGGGGGGGGGGTGGTATTTATACATAATTTTTGGTGGATTGAATGGCTAAGATTAGATCAAATAGTTAGGGATTAAGAGCTAGGATTAGTTTGGAAGTTGCCATAACCACCCATGAATGAGGTAACCACCTCACCACTACTCCCATTTCCCTTCTCCACTCATGCATAATCTGGCCTCACTCCAAGGGTGTGTTTTGCACACTCTTGTGCATGCACGTGTTACCCTAGTGTCCCCCACTCACAAGTTGTACATGTTAATTAATTAATTATCTATTATTTGAGTTTACACTACAAGTTAGACTAAAATAAAGAATAATTAAATTACATGGGCTCACTAATAGGCCAAGAGACTATGGGCTCTACTAATTTAGTTAATTAATTAATTAATGTGGGCTACAAAGAGACAAATTAAGCTTAGGATTAAATTAGGCTTCTAAGAAAATAAATGGGGATTACTAATTCATAAAATATTTTTTTTTAGAGAAATGCATGCATAAATTTTTACGTGCACAACACGTAAAAATCAAACAACTTCAAATAAAAATAAGATTTGAAAATCCAAGGTGTTACATAAGCACCTTTTGAGAGGCAGCCTGTGGTGGATAGTTGTACTATAAGTATTAATTTTTCTTCTAAAAATAATATAAATTTTCTGAGTATTGGGGCGGGGCGTTATAATAGCGCTACAACTCTTATTCAGATAGTTATTTATTTTAAGATCATTTACTTGGTGGAAAATAGAAGACAGCATACATGTTGCAAGCAACATACAGGTTTTTGGATGTTTTTCACGAAATAAATTAATTAAACATGATGGGTATCAATTCTATTAGTTGATAAACTTCTTAATTTGCATGATGGGTGCAATAACATGATGAATAAAAATAAAATCAAATACATACACTAATTTAATATCAATCAAACAACAATCAATCTATCAAACGTACAACCTAGCAATTCTTCCTACAATAATTTAATTGTGTGACAATTATATGAGCACTCCTATCATGAATACTATATGGATGCATGAAAGATCCAATCTTTAGAGTCAATAGAGGCACGATGTCAAGAATATTGGGGTTAGCTCATGTAAACCCTCAACAGACCCAACGAAAAATAATTAATACAATAATAGGATAAACGATTAGGATCTACTTGCGGGGTTTCAAAAAAAATCTTGAATTTGATTCAATTAGCAATTCAAGAGGGAAAAGTGACTTGCCTTATGGACGATAAAATTGAATACAAAAAATAACGGGATAAGGATCCCATAGCAACAAACCCACAAACACACAAATCCATAAAATAGCACCTGCAAATCACGTTCAATAGAGAACCCAAGCAAAGAGTTAGCAAGCGAACAGCAACTGAGCGGCACCAGCAACAAACAGCAGAAGAGAGAGAGGGGCAATATCGACGGCGGCATCGACTGGCTGGGCGGCAGCGGCGCGTCGACGGGAGGTTGACGGCGAGGGCGAAGGCGTCGAGAGTTGACGGGATTTGTTGCGGTGAGGAGGGTGCCGGGATCGAGCGGGAGGGAGGAGGACAAGGGGGTTCGATCTGGGTGGTGCTCGAAGGGAGCAACGGGAGGCGGCGCTGTTGGTCGATGGGGAACAGGTCGACAGGGTTGTTGATTGAGGGGGGTCATCGGAGATGGTTGGTCGAGGATGAAGAAGCTGATGGGTTTAGAGAGAGGAGAGAGGAGAGAGAAAGAGATGATGGCTACAATTTGTATTTTGTATTTTTAGGGTTTGTATTAGGGTTGTATTTATAGAATACAAGTAGATTATTGGGTTAATGGGTTAGGATCCAATAATAGTTGGTTTTGGGTTGAGAACAAACTGCAATTGAATTTTAGGATTCAATAAGAGATGGGTTTGAAGACAATAGGGTTCAAATAAAATTAAATTCACAAGATAGATAGCCCAACAAAAAAAGAAAATAGTTCATGAACAAAAATTTAAATCCAAATAAATAAATAAATAATACAAATGAATAGAATATAAATTGGGCTTGAAAATAAATTGGAATTCACCAAGAAAATTAGATAAAGTACAAAAATAAAATAATTCAATAAATGAACTTTAAATAGATAATCAAGAAATAACAATTAATAATCATAATCATAATAATTATAAAATTATATAATAAAATAGTATCCAGGCTTTACAACTTATTAAAATAATCCAATAATAATAATATATTTGATTTGGGCTCAAATATAATTAACCAATCAATAAGAAATAGAAAGTAAGATTAAAATACACCATTATTCGAAATAAATAAAATTTTCGATTTGAAAATACTTTAATAAAAGATACGAAATGAATTTAGTAAATTTATAAAAATCAAATTATAGAAAAATACACAGGAAATACTTATTGTCGGGAATGGGGGTTACACCTAACCCTAGTTTACGTGGGTTCACGAATTTTACTGTTTTGATTAATTTGTAGTGAAAAAAAACTTTACGGTTTTTTGGTTGGATTTTTACAATGTGAATGACTGCATTTGAGATGTCTGCAATTTTTACAATGTGAATGACAGTTTACTAATTTATGTGGAGGTGATTAATGTGAATTGATGTATGTAATTTACTAATTTAGGAAGCTTTTGAATAATGTTAATGGAATGGAGATAGATGTTTACTAATTTAGTTCCCACACAAATTAGCTTGGTTAGATAAATTGATGTATCTAAAAATAACTTAGTTTCTTAAATTTCATCAATTATAGCTTGTTTTCTTATGTTTATTATATCATGTATTGATGTAATTAGTGTTTTATATAACTTGAAGTGATTACTTTGCTTACATAGATTATTACTTGCCGTTATAAAATGGAGATTGAACATGCCGAGTTACTAAACCAAGAACTTTGTAACGGGTGGAGAGACGTTGATGAATATTGTAAAACAATAGTTGGCCTAGTATTTGATACTTTAGAAGAAGGGTTTGAATTTCATAAAAAGTATGCAAAGCTAGTTGGTTTTTCTGCTCGTAAGTATGATCCATTAGTTGACAAGTCAACCAATGAGAGGAATGAATTTATCGATTTCGTATGAAATTCCTTGTAGACACATCCTTGTGGTGTACAGGATTTGGGTGGGGATGGGTTTCGGCAGCCCAAAGAAAAAGAGGATGGGGAAGTCGGTGGAATGAAGATGGAGAAGAATGAGTGAAGGTAAGGGGTTTTATTGGGTTTTGTGTAAGTCTTATATACATACTACACTCCAATATACATATGTATACATATATATTCATATTTACAATCTAATTCAATACAATTTAAATTAAATATACATACATACAAATATATATAAATACATACATATACATATACATATAAAAATACATACAAGTATTCATGTATATACATGATATATATACAATTCAGTCAAAATATATACACTCATATATATATATATATATATATATATATATATATATATATATATATATACTCATTACAATAAAATAGTTATTTGTAAAATATAAGAATATATATATTTTATAAAGATATTATTTTCCCAATGATTGTCTCGCTAAAAGAATCGGGACAACACACATAGTTTAATTGAGAAGATATCCCGAATATACCTCATTGGGATCAGAATAAGTAATATATCTGAAATCCAATTATTATTAGAAAAATACATAATCGCGTGCAATTCTCAACTGTGTGCGGATTACGATACAAAAATAGCTATATGCTATTTTGCGTGGTACTACACATCCAAATTTCGATCACACTTGTCACATCACTCTACATGTCATCTAGATGATATGTACAAAATTTCAAGCGATTGGAGACCTCTAGCTTGTACATCAAAACGTTCAACACGTCATGAAGACGGTACGAAATACATATATATGCATTTATTTGAACGGCTTAATGCATAATCTAGAGGCCTCTGACTTTTTCGGAGTCCACCCAAATTCGGGGTCCTAGTGCGGTCTCTCCCGTTGCACCCCCTTTAAAACCGACCGTGTAATACACTCGTGCATCTTTTTAGCCTCTGATAGATCCAATGTGTATGATACTGGAAAATAACCACAACTTACAAATTTTAATTTGAACAGAGTGTTGACCCATTCTTTCTTTAAAATATCATAACCATAGGCATAAATTCGGGATTCAGAAATAATTCAGCTAATCATTGAAAAAATTTGGTAAACTGGGTAAACATTCGGAAAAAGTTCGGTACCTTTTAAAATATATATTATACATTTATATATGCCTAAATGTATGTATTTTTGTTTGTTTATATGTGAGACATGTATGTATCTATGTGTATATACATGTGTAACACCCCGAATTCCAAATAAGTATGAATTCAAAGTTCCACATGATCTTTACACTTCACTTCGTACAATTTTACAAGGAATTTAAAACTTTTATTACAACAAAGTCTTTATACATCATAACGCAACGGAAAGTAATTGATATACAATAATGATAAATGTACAATTGTAATAACTTTAGCACTTAAGTAATCATCAGCATCAAATTCATTTTTTTATCTTCTTGCAAATTCCAAGTCCTGCATATGAAACTGTGGGCACATTAGTTGCTTACAACCGACGCAATATTATACACGGCCATCCTCGCTATCCCAAAAATATAACGATTCTTTAATACTTTAACAAACACAAACTTGATCACAAAACAAAGCTAAAAAAGAACTATCCTATTGATGTCGTGTGTGCTTGTGCACTTAACCTTAATGCAGTTATTTATATTTCATGACACTAATGCACACTTGTTCGAACTTATGCATCTCATTCTACATAAATCCGAGGGCAAGCTCTTAACCGTACTTTATCTTGTAGGGTTGAATCCCTCGTTATGAATTTAACTACTACGGTAACTACTGTAAGTATCTTTAGATGTTCTATGAGTTACGAGCCCATGTCCAGACAGCCTGGAAGGGAATCCCACATCATGACATGACACATCATGTAGACAGCCTATGGACAATTCGCCTCCGTCATGGAACAATGGCACTACGTAGTCACCAAGCAACCCACAAGCATCACCACGTTCTCGATAATTTCGGAGATGAAATTACATCATGACATGATGCATCATGTAGACAACTTCTGAAAACTCTCACACCGTGAATCCGAGGCTCTCATACTTGTGTTTTTCTCTTACTTTCATCACATCTCCACTATAGTGCCTATCCTTAAGTTTTTTAATTTGTTTTAGAAGAAAATCATCACAACCTAGAGCTAGCTTACCCTACCGGACTTAAACCAATACTAGAGACAGTCAACCCAACTGGCTACTTCTCAAGTGACGCTTAACAGACACTGGTTAGCTCTCAAATTCATATTAACAACTGCCGGTCACTAGGGTCTCGTCTAACCTATCACCCCTCACTTTCCAAAAGAGAATACAGAATACGGATATGTGACTCAGCCCAGCGAATGATTTCCATCATCTATAAGCTATTCAAGAATCTTTACAACATTTCACAAGCATAATCAGAGTCGGAAGCAAAAGAATCAACCAACATGCACATATGAACCAAAATACCAACAAGAATACTTGAAACCAAAATATATTAATCTCAAATAATCATGATCAGAATAAGTCAATATTCTGAATCACATTGTCCAAATACAAAATAAATCCAAGTATCAAAATACAATATTGTTCAAGCAAGCTACAAGAAATAACAATAACAAGATCCAGCACTAATACTTCATGTCACCAATACCATCTAGAACCTGTTCTCCAAAATCTGCAATTTAACAATTGCAAGAAAGAGAAAAAGAGAAAATAAGGTACCTGTCAATGCAAGTTACGGGCTGCTTGTAATGCAGGATATAAGTACATGGGAAAAAACTAACTAATAACATGGAATAAGCATGATGATAATGTATAACAACTAGCATGGTAAGGTGAACAAGTACAAGTAGTATGTATCAAGTGTCAGGTGAACAAGTATTATGTAAACAAGCATCAAGTGTCAAATATCATGTATCAAGTGTCATGCATCAAGTCTCATGTAAACAAGTCTCATGTATCATGTAGTCAAATATCAAGTAAGCATGTATCATGTTCAAGTATCATGTATCAAGTCTTGTAGTGATTACTATCTAGGTAGCACTTCATGCATCCCAGTTTTTACTACATGGTTGCTACAACAAACAGTTTCGCTTTAGATTTCATAGTGGACCATAGAGGGCAGTGTACTCAGGGATAAGTATCAAGTATAGAGCTCCAAGCTCTAAGTATGATGTATCATGTATCATGTAATCACGTGTCAAGTTGTGCAAGTGGCAAATAACGTGTCTTGCGTGCAAGTGTCAAGTAATCACGTGTCAAGTATCATGTCTCAAGTCATCACGTAGGATCAGTGGATCCCCTTCCGAGTACATGTTTCTGAATTATCCACTATTAGATCTTTCCCTTAAAGCCTAGCTTGATTATTTATTATTAGTCTTAAACAAGCATGTAGGTGTGCAAAATAAATCAAGAATAACATGGCATGATCATGTGACAAGTTCAAGTTGCAAGATAAACATGTACGGGTGCAAGATAACACATGGAAGAATGAAATAACCGAATCTCAAGTTCAGGATAGCAAGACCGTACTGTAGTAAAACAGAAATTTGTGCTGTTAAAAACATGCAAATCTGAATCCGTCAAATGGTCTAGAAAATAGACTCCCAACCAAATCCAGCGAATATAAATAAGTGATATATAATTCACAAAAACATAACTCAAAACTGGTTTGAATCCAGAAAATACATTCAGGCAGAGATCAGAAGATCGAATTCAAAGTCAGGAAAACAGCATCAAAACATCTCAAATACATCCAGAAAAATACTGGGGTATTCCCCTATATGTCTAGTACCAGAATATAGAGTTTAATAATTTTCCAATAAGATTAGTTCAGTAAAAAAAATCAGAAAAGATGAAGAAACGATAGTTTGGCAAATCTGGAATTCCCAACACTGCTGTACGAAAACTGTAATATCACACAACCCGTGAAACGAAATCCAAATCCGCCAAAGGGAGATGAAAATAGACAAAATAAGCTAACTTTCATATTTAATAAATATTTTTTATACAGTAAAAAGAATCAGGGTGAAAATACAAATCTTTACAGAACAGCAAGCAAAATCCAGCAAGTATAGTTTTTATAAACAAGCACGAAACAGCACATAAAACTCATCAATAAAATCCACCAAAATTCTGGGTAATCCCTAAATAGATATAGAAATACTGACCAAAATTTCAGATCAAAATAATATGTTTAACACTAGTATCAAAATAGAATAGTCATCGAAATCATCAAGAAACGAAATCTGAAAATGAAATACAACTCTGTAGTAAAACAATCATATCTCACACATACGAAAACGAAATCGACCAAAAGTCAGAGAGTTTGGAAAGAAAACAGATTTCTCTAAAAATCATGTTGAATACAGAAGTTAAGATACTGACCTTAATATGGTCTAAAATAGCAATCAAAACTGATCATCGACAAAATACAGATTTTCCTTTTAACAACAATTCAACATACAACATACGAAACTCGTCCCAAACACAACCGAACATGATATAGAGTCTACTAAGTGTCCAAACAACATGAAATAGGGTATATGGCATGTCCATAACAAGCATGTCACATAGATCCAAACAAACACAAGAAATCTCATAATTGTCTCACAAATATAATCACATCAAGAACGGTCAAAACTTAAGTTGTTTCATCTCAAATTTGTGTCGTGAGGCAACTATGGTCAATAGCACTATAGAGACAATACTCATCATGAATACATCACACACGCGTTGTCTCTAGAACCCAACTACACTACAAGTAGAATTTATGACTTGTATCATACAAAGGAATTGAGTACAAGTTACTTGCCTTAACCGATGACAAAAGCGACTCCCAGTAAGAATAACGGGAACGGATTTCCGACCAATGAACTCAACAATCACACGAATGAAAACCACGAACAAAATCAACGAATGATGCACGAACCCAACAACGAATACCATGAACAACGACGATCGACCAAAGATCCAAGTGCACAAAAACACACGTGCACCAAGAATCAATGCCCAAGAACTCAAGCAATGAACCACGACAACACATGCAAGAGCACGGGAAATGAGAACCCGAGACAACGACCACGGACAGTGGTGGCATTGGCGGCTGGCGGCTGGTCGCGTTGTAGCGCCCCGAATTTCTAATATGATAACTTAGAAAATACGTGGCACAATCCCAGCATCAACTTCATTGTAATAGTACACATAACCCAAAAACACAAATAGTTTTATTCCAAACTTTTATTACAACAATCTTTTTCAAACACAGCGGAAATACAAACACCTTGAATTACAACATTCTTTTTACAACACTTCTTTTACACAAGGCTCTATTACATTAGTTTATCTCAAAACTATCTTAAGCATCCAGCCTCCAAGCACTAGGCAACAACCTGCAACACATGAGGCTAGAGATGATCCCTAACCCCCAAAGCTAAAGGGGTCAGCCATAAATGGTGTGAGTGATATAAACAAACAAACAACATAAATAAACATTAAGCATGGATTCTTAAACAACATGTACTGAACGAGAGAAACATAAACTAAATATGTATTGTGAAGTAAGAAATGACAGGAAAACATGAAAACATCAAGTGTAGCTTAACTAAGTGTTAGAACAATCCTTCTCAAATCCTTCTCAAACAAATCCGACCCAACTGTGCAGTACAGTCGACTGCTTAATGGACCAGTCGACTGTTCGCTGCCAAATACCCGGTTATCAGTCACTCTCAACACCGCAGATCGGATACCCGGTTATCAATCACTATCAGTGACACTCAACACCGCAGAGTATACCCAACCCTGGAGATCAATGACTCTCAACACCACAGATCGGATACCCGGTTATCAGTCACTCTCAACACCGCAGATCGGATACCCGGTTATCAATCACTATCAGTGATTCTCAACACCGCAGAGTATACCCAACGTCGGAGATCAATGACTCTCAACACTGCAGAATATACCCAACTATCAATCACTCTCAATACCACAGATCGGATACCCGGTTATCAGTTACTCTCAACACCGCAGATCGGATACCCGGTTATCGATCACTATCAGTGATTCTCAACACCGCAGAGTATACCCAACCCCAGAGATCAATGACTCTCAACACCGCAGAATATACCCATCTATCAATCAATCTCAATACCACAAATCGGATACCCGTTTATCAGTCACTCTCAACACCGCAGATTGGATACCCGGTTATCAATCACTATCAGTGATTCTCAACACCGCAGAGTATACCCAACCCTAGAGATCAATGACTCAACACCGCAGAATATACCCATCTATCAATCAATCTCAATACCACAAATCGGATACCCGGTTATCAGTCACTCTCAACACCGCAGATTGGATACCCGGTTATCAATCACTATCAGTGATTCTCAACACCGCAGAGTATACCCAACCTCGGAGATCAATGACTCTCAACACTGCAGAATATACCCAACTATTAATCAATCTCAATACCACAAATCGGATACCCGGTTATCAGTCACTCTCAACACCGCAGATTGGATACCCGGTTATCAATCACTATCAGTGATTCTCAACACCGCAGAGTATACCCAACCCCAGAGATCAATGACTCTCAACACCACATAATATACCTATCTATCAATCAATCTCAATACCTCAAATCGGATACCCGGTTATCAGTCACTCTCAACACCGCAGATTGGATACCCGGTTATCAATCATTATCAGTGATTCTCAACACCGCAGAGTATACCCAATCTCGGAGATCAATGACTCTCAACGCCGCAGAATATACCCGACTATTAATCACTCTCAACACCGCAGATCGGATACCCGGTTATCAGTCACTATCGGTGACTCTCAATACCGCAGATTATACCCGACCCCAGAGATCAGTGACTCTCAATATGTCCAAAATTCACTAATCCATCGTTAAACGGTCAAAAGAGAAATCTCTCCACTCAACAAACCCAAGTCTGTAATAAATTCCATAATCCAAATCAATAAAATATATTGAAAACATATGTTCTATAGAAGAATAATATTTATAAGGGTAGGTTATAGATCCAAAACGTTTAAAGAAATAGTCGTTTAAAGAACATCAAAACACATTAGAAAAGTATCAGTACCAGTCGACTGCAAAAGGTCACTAGTCGACTGTCCAGAGGGAAATTCAGTAATTTTAAGAAAATAAGTCAAGTATTATAAGTTGACTTATAAAAATCATAAGTCGACTTACCAAAAACATAAGTTGACTTATAAAAGTCATAAGTCGACTTACCAGATCATAAGTTGACTTATAAAAACATAAGTCGACTTATAAAAATCATAAGTTGACTTACTAGAGAGAAATTCCAGAAATCTTTAAGAAAGTATTCTAAGTGTTATAAGTCGACTTGTAAAGCCATAAGTCGACTTATCAGAGATTATAAGTCGACTTAAAAGTCATAAGTCGACTTACCAGAGAAAAATCTACGATAACTTTGAAAAATAAATTCTAAGTGTACCAGTCGACTGAAAAGGATCTAAGTCGACTGTCCAGAGCAGATTTTCAAGAAAACTAAAGATACAGCAGCTGGGTCGTACCAGTCGACTGAAAAGTCTACCAGTCGACTGTCGGCCTTCAGTCTGCAAGGTTTTGGTTGTTCATGCTAATCAAAATTAGGGTTTTCCAAAGCAATCATGGTTTACTAAAATAATTTGTATTTGAATAAAACGATAATCTCAAATAATCCTCATTATGGATACGTTTCCTCAAATCAACCAATATCTCAAAACTCAATTCTTATGTTCTAAACTCCTAATTCTTCCATTAGGATTTCTCAATACTGAATATCTTTCACAACTCAAAACCAAAATCTGATTTGTAATCACGAGAACTAGATGTTCATCCATCCAATCCCTTATTGTCATAATCATACTCAAATCTTAACATGCTTTCAAGCAATAAAAAATTCATTAATCAAGATCTACTAAGCGTTCATAGATTTCACATACATAATACAAATAACAACTATTGCATCGTTCACATACAAGATACACTAAATAAACAAAGATGTCGAAACAAAACAACACACAATCATTCACATAAATCAATCAACAAAACAAAGTTCATATCACTCACCTTGGAAACGACGAGATCCAACAATAAAGTCTCTCCTTTGCGAGATCCAAAACTTCCTCTTGAATCACCAAGAAAATAAAAGATATAATAAAATCTGAATTGTGTAGCGAATGACGGCTGCAAACCCTTTTTATATAGGCCGGAAATCAAGATTTAGGGTTTTGGAAATTCATTTGCAAAATAGTCCTCCCAAATTATAAACTTACATATATAACTCTATTCTTGGAAACTCAAATAAAAATCATTTAAATTAGGATTTAAAAATAAAATATACTCATTAATCTCAATTGGTATAGTTCAAAACGTCCAAAAAATATATTTTGCATTTTAACTCCTAAAAATGACAAATTTGCAAAAAGGTCCTTCTTTTCTCAAAAATTTCAAATAGATCCAATTAATTTCAGAAAAATCTGGAAAAATACTAAATAAATCCCAAATATTAAATAATGATTTTTCATGAAGAAAACTTGACTTTTGAACTTCTCAAGAAAGTAGTTGCACGCGTTCTGCACGTGTAAAAAGATAAATCTTTTAGAAAATATTTATTAAATCTCCAGAAAATCATTTAAATTCATTTTTAAATATTTAAAATAATATTTGAAAATACGGGGTTCTACACGCGTTGCCGACCGCTAATGTTGCTGCTGCCGAACAGAGATGGAGAGAGGCAGACGGGCTAGGGTGCAAGGTGTGGTCGGAGTAAGGGTTGGGGATGAGGTTGATGAGCTAGGAGGGAGAGAGAGAGTGGGAGGGTGCACGGGGTGGAGATAGGTTTAAGTAATGGTTAATGAGTATTAAGATAAAAGTTGTATAATAGGTTAAGAATATGATTTAATTAAAAATCCACAAAAATAAAATAGGGCGACCAAACAATGAGACGTTCACAGAAAAAAAAGGAGCAAATAAAATAGGCACGACAAATAAAATAAAAGGGTACCAAAAATAATAGATCGATCAAATAGAGATGAACGAATGAAACAATTGAAACAAGGAGGTCAAATAAGAGACAAAAATCAAGTAAATGAATATATTGAAAATAAATATCCAATATATGGTTCAAAAGAGATACAACGGAACCAAATACAAGGGAAAAGAAAATACACTCAAAAATACACAAAGTGAAAAACAGGGGTTACAATCCTACCCACCTAACAAGAAGAATTTCGTCCTCGAAATTCAACAAAAAGATACATAGGGTAACCCCAAAAAAAACAACCAAAAAGAACGAAACAAAACTACTCAAAAAAATGAGGAAACTTCTGCTGAATCTCCTCCTCCAGCTCCCAAGTCGACTCACCGGGCGAGTGAGGATTCCAAGCATCACGAACCAACTTGATGACCTTGTTCTTAAGCACTTTCTCCCACCGATCCACAATAGCAACTGGCGGAATCTCACAAGTCAAATCCGGACGAACGGTTAACTCAGAATAGTCGATCACGTGGCTCTCATCTTGGATATATCTTCTGAGTTATGAGACATGGAAAACATCGTGCACTCTTGATAACACTGGCGGCAATGCAAGATGATGGCCACCTTGCCTACTCGGTCCAAAATCTTAAACGGTCCAATAAACCTTGGGCTAAGCTTGCCCCCACTACCGAACCGAATGACACCGCGCCACGGCGATACCGTTAGGAAAACATGGTCACCAACACCAAACTCCAAAGCTTTCTGATGGACATCAGCCCACCGCTTTTGCCTATCCTGAGCTGCCTACAAATGCTTCCTGATCTGAACCACAACATCAACTGTCCTGGTGATCAACTCTGGACCGAACAACTTCCTCTCACCAATGTCATCCCAACACACTGGCGATCTGCACTTTCACCCATAGAGTGCCTCGAACGAAGCAGCATTAATACTGGCTTGAAAGCTGTTATTGTACAAGAACTCTACGAGATGCAAATGGTCCTCCCATGATCCACCAAACTGAAGCATACAAGACCTCAACATATCCTCAAGAATCTGGATGGTCTTCTCTGACTGTCCATCAGTCTAGGGATGAAAAGCTGTACTGTACTTTAATTTACATCCCAAACTGTTCTAAAGACTCTCCCAGAACTGAGATCTGAATCTCGTATCCCTGTCGGATACAATACTGCCTGAAACCCCATGAAGTCTAACAATCTCTTGCATATACCTCTCAACTAGGCTCTCAGTATACTGCCCGACACGAAAAGGAATGAAATGAGCACCCTTCGTCAAACGGTCGACAATCACCCAAATGGCATTATGACCCTTAGGACTCCTCGGCAAAGCAGTCGCAAAATCTATAGTGATATGTTCCCATTTCCACTCTGGGAAGTGGTTGAAGAAGTCCAGTGGTTCTCTGATGCTCTGCCATAACCTGCTGGCAAATCACATATTGAGCAACAAACCGAGCTACAGATCTCTTCATACCATGCCACCAGAAATGAAGCTTCAAATTCGATACATCTTAGTACCGTCGGGATGGATAGAATAAGATGACTGATGGGCTTCCTCAAGCTACCTCTAACGAACTTCACCTTTCGGGACACAAAACCTGGACCTAAAACGAAGCGATCCATCAGCATGAATAACCATGTCCGTCCTGGACCCAGACTCAAACTCAGCTCGAAAACTCTGCAACTGTGCATTACCAGCCTGCGCCTCTTTAATCTGGTCAACAAGAGATGATTGCAGCTGGAACACAAAACAACTCCGATCAGAACTCGGCAACAAAACCTCCAACTCCAACCTCCTCTTCTGCTCAATCAGATCCCTCTGCTGAGTTAAGAACATAACTGCCGGTCTCCTGCTCAAAGCATCTGGCACCGAGTTTACTTTACCAAGATGGTATTGCAAACTGATGTCATAACCGGCCATAAGCTCCAACCAACGCCTTTGCCTCATGTTTAACTCCTTCTAGGTGAAGACGTACTTGAGACTTTTGTGGTCTGTAAAGATCTCCACTCGGTCCCCAAGTAAATAATGTCTCCACAGCTTCAAAGCATACATCACTGCCACTAACTCCAAGTCATGATTCGGATAGTTCTTCTCATGCGGCCTCAACTACCTCGATGCATACGCAATGACTTGGCCCTTCTGCATCAAAACTGCTCCAAGACCCTTACCAGAAGCCTCACAGTGAATTACAAATCCGCCTGAACCATATGGAATAGTCAACACAAGCGATGACGTCAATTTGTTCTTCAACTCAACAAAAGCCACACCACACTCATTAGACCAACATAACTTCTGATCATTCTCAGTCAACTTAGTCAATGGTCCAGCTATCTTCAAAAAATCTTGGACAAATTTCCGATAATAGCCACCTAAACCAAGAAAACTCCTGACTTCAGAAACTGACTTGGTAACAGGGCAATCCTTCATAGCCTCAACCTTGGCTGGATCCAAAGAAGTACCATCACTTGAGATAATGTGCCCCAAGAATGAAACCCTGTCGAGCCAAAACTCGCACTTGCTGAGTTCCCATAGAGCTGATTATCTCTCTAAGTTTGCAGAACCACTCTTAGATGCTCAGCATGATCTTTCCGATTCCGAGAATACACCAAAATATCATCAATGAAGACCACCACAAATCTATCCAAGAACTGAGAGAAGACCCGGTTCATAAGACTCATAAATACAGCCTGGTGCGTTCGTAACTCCGAACGGTATCACAAGATACTCATTGTGGCCATATCTGGTCCTGAAAGCAGTTTTCTGCACATCAGTCGTCTTCACTTTGACTTGATGATACCCAAAACGAAGATCCAACTTCGAGAAAATAGTAGTCCCACTCAACTGGTCAAACAAATCATGGATATTGGGCAACGGATACCGATTCTTCATAGTAACACTGTTCAGTTCCCGATAATCCACACACAGTTAACAACTACCATCCTTCTGGTTGACAAAAAGGACTGGAGCACCCCAAGGTGAAACAATGGGTCTGGTGAAACACAAATCAAGCAACTCCTAAATCTGCACCTTAAGCTCTGCTAACTCAACCGGTGCCATCCTGTAGGGACTTATTGATATAGGCACCGTACCCGGCTGAACTTCAATACCGAACTCCACATCCCTATTAGGGGGTAAGCCAGGCAACTCCTCTGGAAAAACATCCAGGAAATCCCGAACTACTAGAGGCGCAGCCTCACAGCCTGAATGCAACTCCATTGCACAAATCTCCAGATCAACTGCAGCTCAGCTAAGGGAAGACTCCCCACCATGGAACTCAAACTCTGCGCAATCTGGAATTCGGAATACAACTTTCTTAGCACGACAATCAATGATGGCATGGGTTTCACCCAACCAATCCATACCCAGAATAACGTCAAATTCTGAATTCCCAATTACAATCAGATTGGCTTTGCAATCTGCGCTACTAATGATTACGGGACACTGCCTGCACTCCTTGGAACAAATGACAACTCCACCACCTGTCATAATGTTCCAAGTGTTGGATCCTGTAGGCAAGGCAAGAAATACTAGGGGGTGAATAGTGTTATATAAAAATTACAGACGGAATTTTTAACTTTTCTTCAGTTCTGTTAACTTAAAAGAGAAACAAGTCAACTGAAGCATCAGAACAGAAGTGTATTTTAGACAAGTCTGATCAGTCGACTTATAGCGGAAACCAGTCGACTTGCCAGACAAGTTATATGAAAAGTATATTATACGAGTCTGACCAGTCGACTTAAGTAAGAGAGGAAGTCGACTGTCTAGACAAGTTTCACATAGTAATTAAAAACCAAATAAAGAAAATGCAAATTCAGAGAAATACAACCACAGAGTACACACGATGTATCCTGGTTCGGTCCTCCCGATCTACATCTAGTCCCCAAGCAACCCACATGAAATTTTCCACTATTCTTGAAAAATTATAAGAATCCTCTACGGCATTCAGACAACAACCTTGTCCAACCCGTAGACTTCTCTCACCCCTAGAGAGAACAAACCCACTCTTCCACCAAGAGTGAAAACCTGACTCTACAACCTAGAGCCCTACTTTCCAACCGAGAGGACCACTCTCACAACCCGAGAGTGAAGAACAACAACAAAATAGTTACAACAACCTATAGCCTTGTTTGTGATTTGTGATCTTTGTATGGTGGCTAATAGGTCAACTTCCCAAATCAGTCTAAAATGAAATCACTGTTATACTAGACAGATTTCAGAGAATGAATGCTTTTATAAAATGAATGCTTTTAGAATGCTTTTTCTTGTCAAAATCAAAAGCTTGAGAACTTAAGAAACAAAATGCTTAGAAAAAGTTGTTAACCTTTGCCAAATGACCTCGTACTCTTTTTATAGAGTTAGAGACGTTTGAACGTTGAAAGATTGAATCCCAACTGCCATACAACTGCAGTAAAAAAATTTAATTTTGAAAAACAAATTTAAAAAATAGAAAACTATCGAAACGGCTTGAACAGTCGACTGGGTTGCCATAATGAGTCGACTGGTCAGAGTTTGAATGAGTTCAGATAGTTTCGTACTAGGACAGTCGACTGGTGCCAAATAGCGGTCGACTGGTACCTAACAGCTGAACTTATTCAAGCTTGTTTCGATCTTTTTAAGTTTGTAATACACTCAATTATTTAAAGATATGTGTGAGTGCGTGTGACAAGGCTATTACAGCATTCTAAGACTCAAAGAATAAAAAGTTACAATTGTTACAAGACACTTAATACAACATATTGAAGCATAGGTCTTGTCTTGAGTCTTGAGTCTTGAGATGGAGCTTTACCCTTTGTCTTTATCTTTAAAGCTAGCAACCTTGTAACTTTCTTGATCAATTAGCTTTGAGAGCTTTGTTTGTAGCTTGGCTTGATCAACTTGCTTTGAGAGCTTTGTTTGTACATTTTGTCTTTGTGTAATACAACCTGCAATATATAAGATGTAGCACAATAACTTTGCATTGTGTTGGAATTATCAAAACCAAGAATAAACATTCTCCCCCATTTTGATGATGACAACACAATAGCTTAAAATATTATAGGAATATTACACATGCTCAATGCTCACCTTAACTAATGTACAATATGCATATATTGAAAAACATGCACCAAATGAAAGACATGCATCAAATACACAAACATGCACAAACATGCACAAACATGCATATGCACAAACATGCACAAAATAGCTATTTTTCTCCCCCTTTGTCATCAACAAAAATAGAAGGAAAAAGAAATTGTAAACATAAAGGAGCATTTGCAAAATAGTAAGCACATAGTAAAAGCAAATGTATACATAGAAAAATGAAGTACATTGTTCAAATGACTACATAGAAAAATAGAAAATACAAAAATAAGTAGAAAAATACATAAAGAAGTAAAATGCAGTGAATCACTCTTCTTCATCTTCATCTTAGGCACCTTGAGAGGGAGGAGGAAAGTGAGAGGTGAACAAGTGAGTGAGATGGAAAATACTGGCTTCAAGAGAGTCATGACAATCCATTATATAATTGACAGAAGTGTAAAGACTCCTAGGATCATTAAAATCAGCACGAGGATGAGATGAACTAGAAGCAGAAGATCGACGAGCTGAAGTGGCTAAAGGGATAGGAGGTGTATTCCTATGAGGTGACCTAGGTGGAGAATTTAGCAACTTCATACGTGTAAACTAGCACGATCAAACGAATCAAAGTGTTTTACAACATTCGTCTCAGAATCGAGATCAACATCATGAGCATAGAAGATGTGAGTGAGTAAAGCACCAAAAGGAAGAAAAGAGGTATGAGCCTTATGAAGACGATTAAAGATGACTAGACCCCAATTTATTTTTATGTTGCCAAAAATTGTATAAACAGCTTGTTGCAACTCAAGAGAATACTTGTCATAACTCCCTGTTTTGGGAATAATGCTATATGACAGTATACGTGCAACTAGCTTAGCAATAGGAGTAATAGATCGATTGGTCATAGGAGGACCATGATTTGGCAAATAAACTCTAGACAAAATGGAGTCATCATCCATATCAACATCTCCTAAATCACACCCTTCATCAGACAGACCAAAAATAAGACTTAGTCTAGCAGGGGTAATTTTCATACGTTTATTTTTGATAGAATAGAGAATAAAAATCTCATTACCATCCTCTGATGTAACAACCTTCATATTTGTATAAAACAAATATATAAGGTGAGGGTAGTAAGAGGGTTGGTTTGCCAAAGACAATAAATCAAATAACCCACATTTTTTAAAACAATGGGGCGAGAGGAAACCTATCAAGATCCAGAAAATTGACAAATCTACCCGGAAAAATTATAATGGAACAAATAATGTACCATTTATTAATGAGACTAGGGCTTCTTAAGTATTGAAGATAGTCTCTACAAGATTGTCCCTCCTCTATATTAGAGTGACGAGATCTTTTAGGGGCCATAACTCAAAAACTTTAAAAATCAAGAGAGGGAAAAAGTCTAAGAAGATATACCGACAAGGAGAGGAAAATAGAAGCACTAATCTTAGGAAAGAGGACTTTGAAATGGGGAAATCCACTGAGTTGGAGCTCCAATTTGGGTTGAAGATCTGAAATTGCCAAGCACCAGCAGCACAGCCGACTTATGGACTTCAGATTAGAGAGAGACAGTGAATTAGAAAAAGTGAAAGAAAAAAAAAATTGGAGAAGTTAGGGTTTTACACTCAGGTGAAGGGTTAGGATCAAATCTGGTGAAAAGCAAGGGACGGGATTGGTCAAGGTGAAATGACAAGGTAAAGAGTCGCCTCAAAATAAGTGCCAAATTCGAATCTGAAAGAAGAGCTGATTCGCGACAGTCGACTAGAGGGTAGGATCAGTCAACTTAGTCGAGAGCGAAATAGATAAAAGAAGATAGCAGTAATACAACTGGCAGTCAACTGTTTTACAGTTCACAGTCGACTTTCGAGAGTATAATAACTCAGGAAAATAAGTATAACGAAAAAAACTTGATCAGTCAACTGAAATAAAATTTTAAGTCGACTTACCAAGGTTAAAATTTCAAGAAACATCATGAAAACTACAAATTCCTAGTTCTCTTCTTAAAGTGATAAAAGTATCTTCCTTAAGTGGTTTAGTAAAGATATCTGCTACTTGTTTATCAATAAAAGTAAAGTCTAAAGAAATATCTCCCTTTAAAACATGATCACGTAGAAAATGATATCTGATATCAATGTGTTTCGTACGTGAATGTTGAACCGGATTTTTAGATAAGTTAATGGTATTGGTATTGTCACACATTATAACAGGTTTTGAAAATGAAATACCATAGTCTAATAGGGTTTGTTTCATCCATAAAATTTGGGCACAAGCCAAACTTGCAGCGATATATTCAGCTTCTGTAGTAGATAGGGATACCGAATTTTGCTTCTTACTGCACCAAGATACTAGGAAATGTCCCCAAAAGTGACATGTTCCACTAGTACTTTTTCGGTCAGTTTTACTACCGGCAAAATCCGCATCGCTATATGACAAAAGTTGAGAATTATCGGTGCGTGGATAAAATAAACCATACTCAGATGTGCCTTTAATGTATCTTAAAATACATTTCACAGCTTTTAAGTGAGATTCTTTAGGACTTGACTGATATCTAGCACACATACATACACTAAACATAATGTCTGGTCTACTAGCAGTTATATATAAGAGTGAGCCAATCATACCTTGATAGAGTTTTTGATCGACATTCTTACCTAATTCATCTTTGTCAAAAGTAGAGGTAGTAGCCATAAGTGTGGTTTTACTACTTGTGCTATCCATGCCAAATCATTTGAGTAATTCTTAGCATATTTTCCTTGATTAATAAGTATGCTATTTGGTGACTGTTTAATTTGCAGTCCTAGGAAATAATTGAGTTCACCCATGTGACTCATCTCAAACTCATTTGTCATGGTATTAGCAAACTTTTGACATAGATTACTATTAGTAGAACCAAAAATTATGTCATCTACATATATTTGTATGATCAAAATTTTGGTCTCAGTTCTCCTAATAAACAAAGTAGCATCTACTTTACCTATTTTAAAACCCGTTTCTAAAAGAAAAGTCTTCAATCGATCTTACCAAGCACGAGGTGCTTGTTTAAGTCCATATAAAGCATTTTTCAATTTAAAAATATGGTTTGGGAATTATTCATGTTCGAAACCAGGTGGTTGCTTAACATAAACATCTTCCTTTATAAACCCATTAAGAAAAGCACTTTTCACGTCCATTTGGAAAAGTGTAAAGTTCATAAAATAAGCAAAAGATAATAAAATATGAATTGATTCCAGTCTAGCAACAGGAACATATGTTTCATCGAAATCTATGCCTTCTTCTTGATTATACCCTTGAGAAACTAGTCTAGCTTTGTTCCTAACGACTTGTCCAGATTCATCTAACTTATTCTTGAATACCCATTTGGTACCAATTATAGTATGGTCAGGAGGCCGTGCAACTAAATCTCATACATCATTCCTTATAAATTGGTTTAACTCATCTTGCATGGCATTCACCCAAAACTCATTCTCACAAGCTTCTTGTATATTCTTTGGTTCAAAATACGACAAGAAAGTCGTGTGAGAAATCATGCTAACATGAGATCTCGTCTGAATACCACGTGAAATGTTACCAATTATTAAGTCATGAGGATGATCTCTAACTTCAACAAAAGATTTTGGTAAAGTTGGAGATATCACAATAGGATCAGCCGACTTGACTAGTCCATCAGTCAACTTGACTTCCTTATCAGTCGACCTATCCGCAAGAGTAGTATGATCTAAAGATGTAATAACCTTATTTAAAGGTGATGAATCAGTTTCATCATTTTCAATTAAAGTTGATGAATGCAGAGATTAATCAAATGCAACATGCATGGATTCTTCAATAGTCAATGTTGACTTGTTGAAAATCTTATATGCCTTACGCCTATTTGAGTATCCTATAAAGATACCCTCATTAGATCTAGGATCAAACTTATCTAGATTATCTTTAGTGTTCAGAATAAAACACTTACATCCAAATATTTTGAAGTAAGATACTTTAGGAATTCTATCAAAAAATAGCTCATAACATGTTTTCTTAAGCTTAGGCCGAATCAATATTCTATTTAAAACATAACAAGCTGTAGCAACGGCTTCAGCCCAAAATACTTAGGTAAATTGCTTTCAACAAGCATGGTACGTGCACATTCTTGCAAAGTCTTATTCTTTCTTTCGACCACTCCATTTTGTGGTGAAGCTCTAGGAAATACAAATGAATGAGTTATACCATTCTTGTTGCAATATTCCTCAAACATTTCATTCTCAAATTCTCCACCATGATCATTTCAAATAGTGACTATGGTTAGAGACTTTTGATTTTGAATTCATTTACAAAAATTAGCAAATTCAACAAAAGCATCATTCTTATGTTTTAAAAAGAAAGTCCAAGTGAATCGTGAAAAATTATCTACTAAAACAAATACATACCTACTTTTATTTAAAGAAGCAACTCTAGTAGGGCCAAATAAATCCATGTGGATTAATTCGAGAGGCCTACTAGTAGAAATTACTTCTTTTGTTTTAAAAGTAGATTTAATTTGTTTACCTAGTTGACATGCATCACATAACTTATCCTTTTTATAGGATAGTCTTGGTAGCCCATTAACTAGGTTGTACTTAGACAATTTAGCAAGAGTTTTCATATTCACATGGCCAAATCGCTTATGCCATAGCCAAGAATTATTATTAGAAGCTACTAAGCAAAAATCATTCGAAAACTCATATAACTTTAAACATAATTCATAAATGTTATTCTTCCTACAACCATGAAAAATTATATTTTGCATGGTAGAGTCATATATTAAACATGCATCTTTTTCAAACACGATTTTATAACCCTTATCACATAGTTGGCTAATACTTAACAAGTTATGCTTAAGTCCACTAACTAGAAAAACATATTCTATAGAAGGGTTAGTGTGCTTACCGACCATGCCTATTTCAATCACCTTTCCTTTGTTGTTGTCACCAAATGTAACTGTACCTCCATCAATTTCTTGTATGGAAGATAGAAGGTTGGCATGACCAGTCATGTGCTTTGAGCATCCACTGTCAAGTATCCACCGATCTCTTTTAGGTACCTATAAAATTTTCAATGTGAATATGGTAGCCTTTTTATTTGGTCCAGAAGAGATTAGTTTATGGGAAACCAAACCCAAAGAGAGTTTGATTTTTCACCATAAGCAGAAATATAATTAACAGAATTACATACAGAAAGAATGTATGAATTAATGTACGTATTTCTATCTTTCGAACTCAGATTAACTGGAAACCATATATTTTTGCACTGTCCAGTCGACTTTATCGAACCTTTCGGTCGACTGTTACTGAAATTCAGTTGACTGGAAGGTAGAATAGGTCGACTTATTTGAGGTTTTCATTTCTTTGAATGAAACTTAGAACCTCTAGACAAGCGACTGATACTTGGGTTCAGTCGACTGGTCTGAACTATAGATTTACTTTTATCATTAAAACTTACAGTCTTAGGCTTTTCAAAAAACTCATGCAATTTTTTCTTAACACTAGAAATAAGTACGGATTTATTTACACTAGTGTTCTTAGAGACATGAGGTTTTTCATGAGACTTTTGAAAACCAAGTCCAAACCTTTTATTGAATTGCACTTGATTTTGGAGAACATCTTTTAAATTCTCATTTTCTTTATTAAATTTAGATACATTCTTGGATATCTCTTCATAATTTTTTTTTAAAGACATAAGATCTATATCTAAACTAGAAAGAAGAGAATTTAAAGATTTCACTTCTTTATCAAGGTCATGATTCTCTTAGGAAAGTGTTTGATTTACTTTCTCCAAATTCTTAACTCTAATTTTTTCTTTCTTAAGCTCTAGAAAAATCTCGTTGAAAGCATCAAGTAAATCATTAGAATCATAATCATCACTTACTTGTTTTTGAGACGCCATGAAGCAAATGTTAGCAATCTCGTGTGTCTCTTCATTTTCTTCTTCCGATGAAGAGTCATTGTCATTCCAAGTTGCTTGGTATGCCTTTTTGTTGTTTATGAACTTGTTCTTTGTGTACTTGTCCTTCTTGAAGTTGGAAGCCTTTCCTTTCGATTTAGCGTTCTCAAGTGGGCAATCCTTCTTCATATGACCAGTTTTGTTACACCTGAAACAAGTTGGTAATTCATTAGTATCCTTAGATTTTGAATTAAACTTACCTTTCCTTAAGAACTTTTTCGACTTTCTTGTGAACATGGATATCTCTTCCTCATCTTCTTCTTCATCCTCGGAGTCCGACATGGCTTTGAATGCTAGTGTCTTCTTCTTTGATTGTTGAGGTTTTAGATCCTTCTTGCGTTCTTCAAGTTGTACCTCATACGCCATAAGATTTTCCACAAGACTTTTAAGAGAAAATTGTGTTAAATCATTGGCCTCTTCTATGGCAGTGGTCTTCTTCTCCCATTCGGGGGTTAGTGCATGAAGAACCTTCCTTACCATTTCGGCTTGAGTGTACGTCTTTCCAAGCGCTACAAATGA
Source organism: Hemerocallis citrina (assembly GCA_017893485.1). Lineage (NCBI taxonomy): Eukaryota > Viridiplantae > Streptophyta > Magnoliopsida > Asparagales > Asphodelaceae > Hemerocallis > Hemerocallis citrina. The sequence continues at coordinate 98,076,529 of CM030368.1, forward strand.
ATTTGTAATGTCCGTAAACCTTGTAATCATCTCAGACACATTCTCGTTCTCCTTCATGTGGAACATCTCAAACCTGTGAACAAGAATAGATATTTTATATTCTTTTACTTTACTTGTTCCTTCATGAGTTACCTCGAGTGTGTGCCAAATTTGATGTGCAGTTGTTGCATTGGACACACGGTGGAACTCCTCCTTTGTAAGAGCACAAAATAGCGTGTTCATCGCCTTTGCATTGTTCATTATTTGGCTCTTCATATTATCGTTCCATTGTGCATATGAATGGTAGTAGCAGTGTACTCGGTCTCCATCATGTTCCATATCTCATAGTTGATGGAATGAAGGTAGATTTTCATTCTACACTTCCAATAGTTGTAATTGGTTACATCGAAGAGGGGTGGCCTTTGTGTGGATTGGCCTTCATGGTATTGATTTGCATTAGAAGTAGTTGCCATTGCACTCAACCAGGCTCACCAAGTGTTAGATCTTGTAGCCAAGGCAAGAAACACTAGAGGGGGTGAATAGTGTTATATAAAAATTAAAGACGAAATTGAATTTTTCTTCTGTTCCATCGACTTAAAAGAGAAACAAGTCGACTGAGGCGTCATAACAAAAGTGTATTTTAGACAAGTCTGAACAGTCGACTTATAGCGGAAACCAGTCGACTTAAGTAAGAGAGGAAGTCGACTATCCAGACAAGTTTCACAGAGTAATTAAAAACCAAATAAAGAAAATGCAAGTTCAGAAAAATACAACCACAGAGTACACACGATGTATCCTGGTTCGGTCCTCCCTACCTACATCCAGTCCCCAAGCAACCCACTTGAGATTTTCTACTATTCTTGAAAAATTACAAGAATACTCTACGGCATTCAGACAATAACCTTGTCCAACTCGTAGACTTCTCTCACTACTAGAGAGAACAAACCCACTCTTCCAACAAGAGTGAAAACCTGAATCTACAACCTAGAGCCCTACTCTCCAACCGAGAAGACCACTCTCACAACCCGAGAGTGAAGAACAACAACAAAATAGTTACAACAACCTATAGCCTTGTTTGTGATTGTGATCTTTGTATGGTGGCTAATAGGTCAACTTCCCAAATCAGTCTAAAACGAAATCACTGTTATACTAGACTGATTTCAGAGAACCAAGACTTAGAGAAAATGAATGCTTTTAGAATGCTTTTTCTTGTCAAAAACAAAAGCTTGAGAACTTAAGAAACAAAATGCTTGGAAAAAGTTGTTAACCTTTGCCAAATGACCTCGTACTCTTTTTATAGAGTTAGAGACGTTTGAACGTTGAAAGGTTGAATCCCAACTGCCATACAACTGTAGTAAAAAAAATTGATTTTGAAAAACAAGTTTAAAAACAGAAAACTGTCGAAACGGCTCGAACAGTCGACTAGGTTACCATAATGAGTTGACTGTTCAGAGTTTGAATGAGTTCAGACAGTTTCATACTAGGACAATCGACTGGTACCAAATAGCGGTCGACTGGTACCTAACAGCTGAACTTATTCAAGCTTGTTTCGATCTTTTAAGTTTGTAATACACTCAATTATTTAAAGATATGTGTAAGTGCGTGTGACAAGGCTATTACAGCATTCTAAGACTCAAAGAATAAAAAGTGACAATTGTTACAAGACACTTAATACAACATATTGAAGCATAGGTCTTGTCTTGAGTCTTGAGTCTTGAGTTGGAGCTTTAGCCTTTGTCTTTATCTTTGAAGCTGGCAACCTTGTAGCTTTCTTGATCAATTAGCTTTGAGAGCTTTGTTTGTTGCTTGGCTTGATCAACTTGCTTTGAGAGCTTTGTTTGTACATTTTGTCTTTGTGTAATACAACCTGCAATATATAAGATGTAGCACAATAACTTTGCATTGTGTTGGAATCATCAAAACCAAGAATTAACACCAAGCCTCTAACATGTTGCTGCACTCCAACTGATGGCGAGCGACAAATCGAGAGGAGACAAAAGAGTGGGTTTCCCCAGAATCAAAAAGAACTGAGCAGGGAAAGCAAACAAGGACAACACCTAAGACAGAAATCAAAAAAGACAAAGAAAGAATGGTTGAAGAGGGGTGAGGAAAAACAAAATGCAGAAAGAACAAACATAAAGAAATAAAGTAAAGGAAAATGAAGAAACAAAAGAGAACAACAAAACAACAAAAACAAAAAATACCTGCACCACACCTTCAGCTTACTCAGCATCTGCAGCAGTCAGGTTGAAAGCCTGACCTTTCCTCGGAGCAGGGGTCCTCTCACCGACAATTTGGCACTGCGGAGGAAGCGGTGGTCTAACTGGACCACGAGCTGCGGCAACTGGCTGAACTGGATCCCTGGCTGGAGGAGCCTACTATGGGCAATCTCGCACTGAATGGTCAGCAGCACCACATCCAAAATAGCGACGAATGGCATGTCGGCAATCCTTGCTCTCATGCACTGGAAGATGGCAAAAGTCACAAAACCCAACTCTCGGAGGACCCGCAGAAGAGTAAGGAGCTACCCTGGCCGGAGGGGCGGGGATAGGTCTCCGAATGGGCCCACCAGAAGGCCTAGCAACTGAGTGCGGAGCAGTCTGCTGAGAAGGAGCCAATCCACCACGAGCCTGCTCCTGAGCTCTAGCTGCCTCAAGAGCCTCAGCATAAGTACGCAAGCGAAGAGAGACAAGATGCACCTTGATGTCTCGCTCAAGCCCCAAGATGAACCTACGAGCCCTATCCTCTTCGTTCGCCACAAGAACGGCTGCGAAGCGACTAAGTCTCGTAAATTCAACTGCGTACTCGTCCACAGACCTGGTGCCCTGTTTCAAGAAAGATTTATGTTACAATATTGTATGAAAAATATGTAACAAAATTTCATTACTAGAAATAACGACTAACCTGTTTCAAGACTAAGAATTGTTGCTCCATCACAACTCTCGTGCTGCTAGGAAAGAACTTCTCCAAGAAGCTCCTAGTGAAAGTGGCCCAGGTGATTGGTTACTCGAGCCTTCCGGACTCGGACCTCCACCAGATATGAGCCAAGTCCACCAACTGGATGGCCACCATATCCACACGATCTGCATCTACCACTCTAGTTGCCAAAATAAGTTACTCTGTCCTAATCAACCACTGTTCAGCCACCAAAGGCGTCTCAGTGCCTAAAAACCTGTCGGGATGCAGCCTCATAAAGTCTGTGACTATTCCCAGATGGGGAGGAAGAGCTGCCTGCATAGGCACAACGGGCAGAGGAACTCGAGCAGCCTCCAAAGAGGCCATCACTAAGTCGTTGTGGTTTTGCTGCATGTTAATCAAGTGCTCAAGCACAATGGTGATAGCATCAAGCCCAGACTGAACATCCTGGGGACGAGAAGAAGATGAACCTCTACGAGCCATAGTCTGTACAAAACCAAAAACAGTTACCATCCAGAGCAAGGTTGATAATAATTTATTTATACATGCATGGTTGGTGAAAAGTTGAGCCGATCCCAGTTCGAGCTAAGCTTGTCTAATATATTAGGCAACAAATACATTAGCCAAACCTGGTGCTCTGATACCACTAAAAACCTTGTCACGCCCCTCTTACCAAAAGAGAATACGGAATACAGATACGTTACTCAGCCCAACGAATAATTTTCATCATCCATAAGCTGTTCAAGAATCTTTACAATATTTCACAAGCATAATCAGAGTCGGAAGCAAAACAATCAACCAACATCCACATATGAACCAAAATACCAACAAGAATACTTGAAACCAAAATATATTAATCTCAAATAATCATGATTTGAATAAGTCAATATCCTAGATCAAATTGCCCAAATACAAAATAAATCCAAATATCAAAATACAATATTGTTCAAGCAAGCTACAAGAAGTAACAATAATAAGATCCAGTACTAATACTTGATGTCACCAATACCATCTGGAACCTGTTCTCCAAAATCTGCAATTTAACAATTGCAGGGAAAGGAAAAGAGAAAACAAGGTACCCGTCAATGCAAGTTACGAGCCGCTAATGCAGGATACAAGTACATGGGGAAAAACTAACTAATAACATGGAATAAGCATGATGATAATGTATAACAACTAGCATGGTAAGGTGAACAAGTACAAGTAGCATGTATCAAGTGTCAGGTGAACAAGTATCATGTAAACATGCAACAAGTGTCAAGTATCATGTATCAAGTGTCATGCATCAAGTCTCATGTAAACAAGTCTCATGTATCATGTAGTCAAGTATCAAGTAAGCATGTATCATGTTCAAGTATCATGTATCAAGTCTTGTAGTGATTACTATCTCGGTAGCACTTCATGCATCCCGATTTTTACTAAATAGTTGCTACAACAAACAGTTTCGCTTTAGATTTCATAGTGGACTATAGAGGACAGTGTACTCAGGGACAAGTATCAAGTATCGAGCTCCAAGATCCAAGTATCATGTATCGTGTATCATGTAATCACGTGTCAAGTTGTCCAAGTGGCAAGTAATGTGTCTTGCGTGCAAGTGTCAAGTAATCACATGTCAAATATCATGTCTTAAGTCATCACGTAGGATCAGTGGATCCCCTTCTGAGTACACGTTTCTGAATTATCCACTATTAGATTTTTCCCTCAAACCCCGGCTTGATTATTTATTATTAGTCTCAAACAAGCATGTAGGTGTGCAAAACATATCAAGAATAACATGACATGATTATGTGATAAGTTCAAGTTACAAGATAAACATGTACGGGTGCAAGATAACATATGAAAGAATGAAATAGCCGAATCTCAAGTTTAGAATAGCAAGACCATACTGTAGTAAAATAGAAATTTCTGTTGTTACAAACATGCAAATCTGAATCCGTCGAAAGGTATAGAAAATAGACTACCAACCGAATCCAGTGAATATAAATAAGTCATATGTTATTTTACAAAAACGGAACTCAAAACTGATTTGAATCCAGAAAATATGTTCAGGCAGAAATCAGAAGATTGAATTCAAATTCAGGAAAACAACATCAAAACATCTCAAATAAATCCAGGAAAAATCTGGGGTATTCCCCTATATGTATAGTACCAGAATATAGAGTTTCATAATCCAGGCATTATAAAGTGAAGTATGAGTGGCGACCGGGCGAGAGAGGAGTATTTTCTTACTAGTTCGTCAGGTGAGTATGATTATACTAGGTATATACTATGTTGTGACAGAGTTTTCCGTGAGTTTGAGGTGATTTGTGTGAGTTATAGCCTAACGACGGTTTAATCGAAAATACGGAACGTTCATATGTTGAAATGGTGTTATATGGTGAATTTGCATGAGTTTGAATGTTTGTCATATATATGGGTGATAATGAGTTGTGATATCATAATAGATGAAATTAATGAGTGAATATGGGTATAATATAGTGATGTTTAAAGTGAAACTAAAAGGCGGTAATATGATTTAATCGTTTACTCAATTTGGTATATTCATAAGATATTATAATGGGATTAAATAAATACTTTGGTGCATTTATGATACGGAGCAACATGAAGTAATAATCTTATATATTAAATACCCGAGTGTATGTGAATGAGTGATATAATGTGATAATAAATCGCATGGTTAAAGTCAAAGAAGTGGTAATTTATTGAAGTAAAAGATGTGAGGCTATGTGGTGATGAAATGAGATGAAAAGATGAAATGAAAAGTGATAATAATAAATAAGTTTTGTTGACTAGTACCTATAGCAATCCTGGGGATTTGGGCTAGACCTCCTAATACCTAAGGACCGGCTTGGGGTGCGAGGTTATTACCCAAAGTATGTTTGGGGTGCATGTTTTTATCGCCCAAGCTATCGGGTTGAGGCCCGGTTATTCCCTCGATGACAGATGTCGCGAGGAAGTACTCTAGTGACACAATGGGGGCGTGTTTCCTTCGCTGGCTTCGGTTGGGAGGAACTACCCAAGTTCTGCTCGGGGTGCATGTTTTCCTCGCTGGCTTCGGCTGGGAGGAAGTACCCAAGTTCTGCTTGGGGTGCGTGTTTACCTCGCTGGCATAGGCTGGGAGGAAGACATAGAGCCTTGGACGCGTAAACCCCCCCCCCCCCCCCCGGGGGGGGGGGGCAGAGGTCCATGTTTTTACTGGGCTGGGCTGTCCGCTTTCAGTATTGTGGGATATTGTGGCTCACTGGTCGACAAATCAATAAAATGAATAAATGTGAAATGGAAAGGAAAATGAGAAAGTAATGAAAGCATGTGATATAATATGAGAATGAAAAGGAAAATGAATATGAATGAAGACAATTATGAAAGAATATGAGTGATGAGTAGTGTAAATGAAAATGATTGGTAAATAAAGTATGTGGTTAACTACATTAGAAAAATGAGGTAATTACGTTGTGTAATCATAAATGAAAATAAAGGAATGGTGATTAGAAGATATTTATGAAAAGAGGAATATTTGTGTTTGTGATTAAAAATGGAAAGTAAAGAAATTATATATGTGAATTAATATAGTGTTATGTATTGGAGTATAAAGTGAAGAAATCATCTATATGAATTAATATGATGTGGTGTATATGAGATTAATCATGAATGATTTATGTATGCAAAATTAATGTGAATAACTCAAACAAATTGTAGTATGGAAAAGAGTACGAGAAGTAAAGAAAGTGTGTATGTATGATATAATATTACATGAATGAAAAATAATGTTATATGTGATATTAGTGTGATGTATATAGTGATGTGTGTTAAGTGATGGATATGGGAAGGGTTTCAAATATAAAAATAAATTGTGATATGAGTTGATACAAGTTGATATGGCTTGGAATTGTGATGAGGAACTACCTGCCTGCTATTTTTATGGAAATGGTGGGAACTACTTGCCGAGGCACAACTTCAAGGTAGTGAGAGTGGTTATGGGTATGTAGATGGGTGCAGATTTAGAAGAGTACTTTGATATAAAGTCGCTTTTATGATGTTGTTATATTCAGATTTCTGGTTAAATTTTATTATCATGATATTCGTAAGTTCATTCGATTTTCTTTATATAGTTTAATTTATTCTCTAAACTGGTAATTATACTTACACCAGGCATGGCTAACCCCTGTTTTTTTCATGGGATTAGGGGAGTCCCTCTCTGATAGTGGACAGCCCTAACTCTCTTGCAGGTTTGATCGCAGCGAGGTGAGGTAGTGATGTGGTTTGGTTGTTATACTTTTGTTTGTAGTTGATGGATTATATACATATGTATATATGATATGTAGTAATGGGGGTAGATGATGTATTGTTTGATATTATGGTAGATTATGTGTATAACTGTAAGGTGTAAGGATATATTTATAGTACTGTAATGAATTATGAAAACCCGTACCCACCTCGTTGTGGAGTATTGGGTTCTGGGGTTGATTTTTGACAGACTAACGCTTTCCTAAAAACCATATATGTTTTTAAAAGAATTTTAGGTTTTTAATTTGTAGCTTGCATGTTATGAAGTATTATACCTTCGGAGCCGTGTATATTACTACCTGTGTGATGTTGAATGATTTGGCCTGGGGAGGATTGAAAAATATTATAGGTACATTGTTTTCTGTGATTGTTTGTAGGTTTCCGAAAGGAAACTCTGTAAAAGGGCTAAGGGGAAACTCTGCCGAATTTTTTTAATAAAATCTCTAAATATTTTTCTAAGTAGGTAATGATGTAGATGAGTAATAGGTTAAGTTGAAGATCATTGAAATAAGTAATAGTAAATAATAATAATAATAATAATAATAATAATAATTTGGGTTGTTACAGTTTGTATCAGAGCCTATGTTAACTCGGAATTTTTTATTAATTCTAGTGATCCTGTCTCGTGTGTATGGGTTCATTTTCGCTAAATAGATCATGTGAAGTTTGTTTTATGATTTGAAAGTGTATGCTAATGTTGGTTATGTTATTGATTGGTGTCAGGTCGTAGAGCATGAGGAGAAGAGCTGGACAGGTGCCTCCTACTCCTTCGGTTGGACCGAGGTGGTGAGGCGACAGGCTTGAGATGTCAAAGGAGCCCCCAGTGATTGATCCGAAGAAGATTTCTCTTGAGCTCACTAATCTTACACCTGTCATTCCAGTTACTCCTACGCCAAGGTTGAGTATGCCGCCTCCTACTACGCCAGTGACACCCGGGCTAGGGTAGGCAGATCTTGCACCAGAAGGGAATTCTGCCCCTACGATGGAGGGTTCGCAGGAGGATCTAGCCCGTGCAGGAGCTTTTGAACAACAGATTTTGGCCCAGCTAGGTCAGTAGGTGTGGGGGCAGCTTTTGACAGTCCGTATGGAGTCCTGGGAGAAAGAAGTTAGTTTTGCCAAGAAGATGAAGGATTTTCAGACTTTGGGAGCAACTAAGTATGATGGCACGGGAGGTGGGGTAGCAGCCTCCACTTGGTTACAGCATTGTGAGGTTCTTTTTCAGTGCATGGATGTGTCGAAGATCGAGAAAAGGCAGTTGGCTGAAATGTATTTGGTTGGTGATGCGATGATTTGGTGGGCCAGTGTTCAAGATTTGGATCCGCTCAGTTATCAGCAGATGAAGTGGGAGGACTTTGTAGACAGATTCGAGGCGCATTTTCTACCTGAGTCAGTACAGGCCCGTATGACTGATGAGTTTCTTGCATTACAGCAGGGCGAGATGACTCTTGATGAGTACATAGTGAAGTTTGACCAGTTGGTTCGTTTTTCTCCACACTTGGTAGACACCGAGCGGCGTCGATCAGATGGTTTATTAGGGGGTTGCAACCTGATTATCAGATGAGTCTGACGGCAGCCAACAGTAGCAGTGCCTCCTTTGAAGAGGTAGTTGAGTTAGCACGAAATTTGAGAGAGCTCGACAGAGGTTGAAAGTGGCAAGTGGCAAGGATAAGAAAGTATAGCAGGGACTGTCGATTCAGAGGAGTTTCAGCAAATAGCCTCCAGACACTCATAGGTGGAGATTCAGAGGAAAATTTCAGCCATATGCAGGAACTAGTCAGAGTGGTATGGGGAATACGAAGAGGGGTGGACGAGTTCAGGGTCCTCCAGACAGAGTTATAGCCCCGACCCAGCAGTCCAGAGTTACTACTGCTCCACCACAACGAGTTGGTTGTGGCCCGATGAGACTAGAAGGCAGTCAAGGGAGTTCTGCAGGGCCTAAGAGATGTTTCAATTGCTGTCAGACGAGTCACATGGCACATGATTGTTTTGGGCCGTTGATTAGGAGATGCTTCAATTGTGGAAGAAAAAACCATTAGTTTAGGGATTGTAGATATCCAGGTGGTGGTGCATATAGAGGTCCTGTGGCAGGTGCTCGGGATAGAGGTTCTCAGGTCGGATCTCAGGTAGGTTCTCAAGTGGGTTCTCAGGCAGGTTTTCAGTCGCAGCAGCGTGCACTTGCCCCAGTGCCGGCACATGTATATGCAATTGGTCAGGCATCCGGGCAGTTGCAGACCGAGGTCCCTACAGGTGCAGATCCTATTACAATCCTGTTTGATACTCGATCAGCATTATCTTTTATAGCCCGTGCATATGTTTTACATCATGGTATTCTTATGTCCTCCTTATAAGCCCCGGTGAGAGTTAGTGCACCATTAGGTAGTTCTATTATATTGTCTGTTGTGTGTCGAGAGGTGCAGATTCCTATGGGATCCCGTGTGTTCCCTATAGATTGTGTGGTGATGTATTTTGATGGCTATCACTTCATTCTGGGGATGGATTGGTTGTGAATGCATTATGCACAGTTGGAGTGCAATGAAGGATGGATTCGAGTGGGAAAGCCCGATGAAGCCTTGTTTCTTAGTGAGTGCAATGCTTTGGATGACGCAGTTATATCTGTTTATTTGGGGTCGGTGGAGATGCCTAAAGTGGAACTTGAAAATGTTGATGTGGTTTGTGAATTTCTAGATGTATTTGAAGAGATTCTGAGCCCTCCTCCTCAGCGAGAATTGGAGTTCAGGATTGATTTGATCCCTGGTACAACTCCAATTTCTAAATCAGCCTATAAAATGGCACCTAAAGAATTGGAAGAAATGAAGAAGCAGTTAGAGGAGATGCTTATGAAGGGGCTTATTCGCCCAAGTAACTCACTGTGGGGTGCACCGGCAATTTATGTAACAAAGAAAGATGGTTCCCTGATGATGTGTATTGATTATCGGGAGTTCAATAAGGTGACTATTAAGAATAAGTATCCATTACCGAGAATAGATGATTTGCTTGATCAGTTGCAGGGAGCTACAATGTTTTCACAGCTAGATTTGAAGACCAAATACAATTAGATGAGCATTGAAGAGGGAAGTATTCTGCAGACTGCTTTTCGTACTCGGTATGGATTGTATGAGTTCTCGGTGATGCCTTTTGGGCTGACGAATGCCCCTGCATTTATCATGGATTTGATAAATCAGACCTTTCGTCCTTATATCGACAGGTTTGTGATTGTGATTATAGATGATATTTTGGTGTATTCTCACACTATGGAAGAGCATAAACAGCACCTCAAGATTGTGTTGCAGACACTTCGAGAGCAGAAGTTATATGCTATGTTTACAAAATGTCATTTCTGGGAGCGAGAAGTGCAATTTTTGTGGCATGTTTTGTCCGCTGAAGGCATATCGATGGATCTAGGGAAAGGTGCAGTGGTGAAACATTGGGCACAGCCAACGAATGTAACAGAGATTCAGAGTTTCTTGGGTTTGGCTGGCTATTATCAGAAGTTTATTCCTCGATTTTCTATTATTGCTGCACCGTTGACACAGCTTACCAGGAAAAATGTATCGTTTGTATTGTCCGAGCAGTGTGAAAAGGCATTTCAAGAGCTAAAGGAAAGATTGACGACATCTCTTGTTTTGATTACCCCCGAGAAGGGAGGGCCTCTCCAAGTATATACTGATGCATGTGGTACAGGTCTAGGTGCAGTTTTGATGCAAGAAGGCAGGCCTGTGGCATATATATCTAGCCAGTTTCGGCCCCATGAAGTGCGTTACCCACACATGATTTGGAATTGGTGGCAGTTGCCACGCCCCGCTTCCCAAAAATACGGAATGCAAGCACGTGACACAACCCAGCGAATGACTTGCGTCATCCATAGGCTATTATTGATCTAACTCAACAATATAAATAAGAAGTAATACAACTACGCATGCAATAAAAGAGTAATCATATAAATAACAACATTGAAATTTAAGCATAATAATAACCAACATAAAAATAATCCAACATCTGGAATAACAAACAATATTCTGGTCAAAGCCCACAATACAAAGAAAATAACATTTGTTCAATTTATTAAAGTTCTCAAATAAGCAACATTTATTTAAGCGGCGCAGCAAAACATTTCTTTCACCATTGTTGCTCCCCGAGCCCGTCAGGTAAATCTCCTTGATTACCTGTAAGCTGTTCATCTAAAGAGAGGAAAAATGTCCTTAGAGCAAGTCGCGGACAGCAAGTAGAGAAACAGAGAACAATGACAATAACGATATAACGATGAATTCAATGAACAATGAAATCAATAGTGTTTAACAGTGACAAAGAGATAACAGTACAATGTGCAATAACGATGATTTATAACGATAACGATAAACAATAACAATAATGATAACAATAGCGATAATACTATTCAATAAAGATAACAATATGCAATGACAATGTGATGAAAGTCTTAAGTCTATTATTCATTTTTAATCCTAGCTAGTGCACGTACTACTACATCCCATACTATAGGTTCCATGCATATAATCAATTTCGTTTAGACTAAGGTGGTAGATGCTATAGGTCATGTACTCGCACGATAACATTAGCAATTTCTTGCACAATAACGATAACAATAGTTGGCACGATAGGTCCTAAAACAATACACAATAAAATGGAATACTGTAGTCAGTAATCCAACAATAAATCGATAGCACTAGCCGACACAATATTTTGGGAACAAGCCCACAATACCGAGTACAGTCACTATATTATCAACTACCCTTGTCAACCCTTAACCCCGGCTTAATTAACATTCTTTATTCCATTAATAAGGGACGCTAGAAAGATGACAACACAACCCTAAGATCATGCAATGTACTCTATACAATTTAATACACCAAATTCAACATTATACATTCAAATATATATATTTAAATATAGAAACCCAATTCTGGACAGCAGTAGGTTGTTGTACCAAAATTAGAATTCCCGTTGCTACGAGATAGAAAATGTGGACCCATCAAAAGGTCTAGAAACTAGACTTCTGTCTGGTTCCAATGCATATAATTAAGGTACATAAAAGTTGGTTACATGTGTCAAAACAGCAAATTATACAGAATTTGTGTTCAGCCTAGAATTTGTAAAATTGTGTTTATACATATGGAACAGGGCTGAAACAGCATTAATTAATTTCAAGAAAATTAGGGAATGTTCTCTAGTATGTCTAGTATCAGCATGCAAAATTTCAGGTCATCATCTTATAGGTAGCATGGTAAAATTAATTTTGAATCGAAGCAGCAGTTTTTAGGATCTGGAATTGTACGACACAGCAGCAATAAAACTGCGATATCTCACAAACCGTAACTCGGAATTCAATTCCGCGAAAACGGAAAGTAAGCTAGACATCTGGGGCTACATTTCATATTTAGGAAGTTATTGATTTTAGTGACATTAACTAGGTCGAAACAGCAAGGTAATGTTCAGGTCGGCGTAAATTTTCAGGATGTCAACATATTCTTTTTGAATAAAATGATTAAAATGTTAAGAACAATGAATTGGGGTTTAACAATCATAAATCACAGCAAGCCATATCTATGTGAACATGGTATTAAGATATGAAATGTCCATAATCATACTAATCACAAACAACTAATACGCTAACGTCAATCATATAAGGCATCAATACTAGTATGCAATCTACAATTGTTGTGAGATGTCATGACATAAAATACAATAATAATCCATATTCCTATATTCAATAACTAACTATATGTATGCATGTAAGATTCTCTATACATTGGAGACAAAGATGGCACGAAGTCAAGACTACTACTTGGATTCGTTCGTGTAAATCCGTAGTATACCAACGATAGATAACAATAAGCAATACACGATAATCAAATTGGATCTACTTGCAGGATTCAATAAAAATCTCGAATATGATACAATAACTATTCGAGAAGAAATAACTTGTCTTTAGATGACATCAGCTCCGATATAATAAAAGTAATGGGATTAGGATCCCAGGCGACAATCCAAGACACGTGCGAGCTACGTGCCAAACACCAAATAGCAAAACACTAAGAGCTTGACCCCCACTAGACAAAACAGCAAACAACGCACACCGAATTGAGATCCCCCACTCCACAAAACACCACACAGCAAAACTACCCACTCACTGCCTCTCTTCTTCTCAAACGTGCCAGAGAGAGAGAGAGCGGGAGAAGGGACTGTGGCGAGGGCGCTCGGGATGATTAGCGGCGGCGAAGTGGACAGGCGGCGGCGCTGTGATCGGGAAGAGACGTGGCAGCAAAGGACGGCGGCAACGAGCAGAGCTTTGTTTTGCTCGAAAACAGAGGAGATGACGACGACTGGACGATGATGAAGAGGCGATTGGGGGGGTTTCTCCGGTGGTTGAGGAGGGTGAGCGAAGAGGCGAAGACGGCGGATGAGCGGTGACGGTGACGGATGGTGATGGCGACAATGGGTTCGAGTGGAGACGATGGGTTCTTTGGAGATTGTGAGCGGAGGAGGAGGTTGAGGATCTTCGGTGCGACGATGAGGGGATGAGGGGATCATAGAGATGAGGAGGGGGCGATCGGAGATGGCTAAGGGCGGTGGATGGGTTAATGGGGGGAAACAGTGAAAGAGAGAGAGTGGGAGGGGTTGAACAGGAGAGAGGGGGGTTTCAGTGGTAGGGGTGAACAGTAGGGGGTTAGGGTTAAACAGTATAGGGTCAGGGTTTTTGGGTATGGCGGCTGTGTATTAGGGTATTAGGTTAAGGTTTGATTAAATTAGTAATGTGGAGAGATTATGGGGCTGAATAATAAGGATTCAATCTTCAATTTTTGTGGGGGTTACAAGATGTGGGGGTGATTTGGAGGGATTCTTGGGGATTTGACTGTTAGTGGTGATATGGAGTGGCTTTGGGTTAGTGGGTTTGGGTACAAGATCCAATAGGAGGTGGATATTGGGCTTTGGGTACAATATGGATCAAATAAGAGGATTTAAAAAACTTAATAAGACAAAAGGCAAATTTATGAAATTAAATCTGAATTAGGAATACAAGGAGTAGATTCAAATAATCAAACTGAGATAAGGAATAAATTATGAATAACATTAGAATTAATATTATTCAATACAATAATGAGACAAAAAGAAATGAAATAGAATTACAATGGAGATTACAATGGGGATAAATAATAAGGGAGAAAATGAAAACGGGAGTTACAGCAGTGGTGTATGCCATTAGATGTTGAGACATTATTTGTTCGGTGAGCAGTTTCAGCGTTTCATAGATCATAAGATTTTGAAGTACTTGTTCTTGCAAAAAGATCTTAACGTGAGGCAACAAATGTGGCTTGAGTTCCTTAGTAGCTTTGATGTGGAAATAAAATACCACCCAGGGAAAGCAAATGTGGTGGCAGATGCTTTGAGTAGAAGAAAGATGTTGACTCTTCTTATGTCCCAGGAGTGGAAGGTGCTAGAGACACTTGGTCAATTTGATTTTTTGTTGATAGCAGAGGGTAGGGGTGTAAAATGAACAGGACGGTCTGTCGTCCATCCAAGTCCAGCTTGAGAAATGGTCCGACCGTGAACCGTTTGAACTATTATACGAAACCGATCCTGAACAAATTATTCGGTCCGATTTTTTACCGAGCTCGAGCCGGACATAAGTCTGTCCGAATATTATTGTGGTCCGATGCTTTACTGAACCGAGTCCGGTCTATAAAAAAAAAATTTGACCTAGACCGTGCCGGACATAAGCCCGTACGGGTAGAATTTTGGTCCGAGCTTGAACATATAGCTGTCTGATCCCGTCCGATCCGATTTACTGCCATAGCAGAGGGTAGCATGACCTCATATTTGGGAAGTTTGTCAGTGCAGCCGTCTATCTTGCAGTTAATTATCCGAGCCCAGGTTCAAGATTCTTATTTGTTGCAGATGATGCATGATCTAATTCTGGATGAGATTGATGAATGCCCTACTGAATGGTCCATAGACAGCGAGGGAGGTCTTCGTTATCATCGTCGACTATGTGTTCCTAATGTGGATGGTTTGCAGAAATCGGTGATGGAGATTGCTCATCATAGTAAGTATACTGTTCATCCCGGTGGTACGAAGATGTACCAAGATCTTAGAAGAACGTTTTGGTGGCCTGGAATGAAGAAAGATGTTAGGGAATTTGTTGCAAAGTGTTTCACCTGCCAGAAAGTAAAAGCAGAACATCATAGACCTTTTGGGTTGTTACAGCCCTTGGAAATTCCTCAGTGGAAATGGGATATGATTAGTATGGATTTCATCTATGGACTTCCTCGTTCTTGCAGGGGAAAAGAGAGCATTTGGGTAATTGTAGACAGATTGACGAAGTCGGCTCATTTTATTTCAGTGTGAGTCAACAGGTGAGGGGACAGTTTGTCCAGATTGTACATCCAGCAGATAGTTCGCTTGCATGGGGTACCCAGCTCTATTGTCTCAGATCAGGATTCCTTGTTTGTATCCGAATTTTGGAGATCTTTTCAGAGAGAGATTGAGACATAGTTAGATTTGAGCGCGACTTATCACCCTGAGACAGATGGTCAGACGAAGCAAGTGAACCAGATTTTGGAGGATATGCTTTGTTCTTGAATCCTGGACTTGGGAGGAAGTTGGGAGGATCATCTTCCCTTGATTGAATTTTCCTATAACAATAGTTACTAGGAAAGTATTGGCATGGCACCTTTTAAAGCATTATATGGGCAACCTTGCAGATCCCCGTCATGTTGGACAGAAGTTGGTGATGCACCATTGCTTGGACCTGATATGATTCAGGAGACTTCTAAGCAGATTAATTTAATTCGGTGTAGACTGCTTGCTGCTCAAAGCCGACAGAAAAGTTATGCAGATCTGTGGAGAAAGCCCCTTGAATTTGAAGTTGAAGATTTGGTATTTTTGAAGGTTTCCCATAAGCGTGGAGTACGCTGTTTTGGGAACCGGGGAAAGTTAGATCCAAGGTATGTTGGTCACTTTAGAGTTATAGAAAGAATTGGAACTGTGGCTTATCATTTGGAGCTTACCCCTGAGATGTCGGGTATTCATGATGTATTTATGTTTCTATGTTGAGGAAGTGTGTGAAAGATCCATCTCAAGTTGTAGAGCTGCCACAAATTGAAGTTCAGCCAGATGTGTCATATCATATTAAGCTACTTGCTATTATAGATCGATCAGTGCGGCGGACAAGGCGACAAGCTGTTCAGTTGTTGAAGTTGCAATGGAGTTCTGATGTCAATGATTGTACTTGGGAGTCCGAGGAGATGATGAGAAGGTAGTATCCTGAATTATTCGAAGAGTTATCTCTACCCTCGTAGCTCGAGGACGAGCTTCTTTTAAGGTGTGTAGAATGTAACATCTATTTTTTTAATTTCCTTTCATGTTTGGTTTAAATTATTTTTAAATATGATTCTAAGTACATTTTCAAATATTAACTGATTTTATTTTGTATTAGAATGATTAAATTGAAATTTGGGGTTAAACGGGAAAAAATTGGAAGTATAGGAGTTTTGAGGTATGTTTTTTTGGAGGAGATGAATCTGAATTAACACGAAATTTTTCTGGGAGTTTGTGCATAATAGAGGGTTGAATATTTGTTAATTTGAAGGAATTGTAAGGTCCTAGCATGAAGATCGAAATTTTGAAGATTGGGCATTGAAAATAACTTAGAAAAATAAAAAATTTCTTTAATTTGGGCTTAGGCACAAACCCAAATTTTAACCACTAATAAAAACTCATAAGATTTACCCTTTTGCCATTCATCTCATCTCTCCCTTCCTCCTCCTTCCAAGCCGACCGAAACACATATGGAACCCAATTTAGGTTTTTTTTGAAATCCAACCAATTTCCACCTCCAACTTTGAATAGTTTAGGGTTTCTAGACAATTTCCGGGTGCTCTTCAACGTGGCGGTGTTGATTTTTCGAGAGGAATTCGTGTCGGTATATTAATTTGTACCTTTAGTTATTGGGTTGTGTGCTTTACAATTTCTTGCATAAAAACCATAGTAGTAAGATCCTTAGAGTTTGTAGAACACGCTTAAGGTGAAAGATTTTGATTTTAATGATAATAATTTAGAAATTTTTCCTAACCTAGGGTTTGAGTTTAGATAAATCATGACTATTGTATACTAAGAAATATTATGAATGATGTGCAATAATATGGGATAATTTAGAAGCATCAACGATTAATTTTAGCAATTGTTTGATAATTATTAGGAATTTTTCCGATATTGGGAAATTGTGAAAATAAAGTTTATTGGTTTAAAAAATTGGGCTTTGGTGATAAGAATAGAAAATAGTTGATATGAAATGCTTAGGTATGTTATATGGAATGTGTAAGTATGTTTAGTGTGAATTCGGTGGACTGATAATGTGTATTTTGAATTAATAACTCACGGGTTCCATAAATTTCTTAATAGGAATTATAAAGTGAAGCTTGAGTGACGACCGGGCGAGCGAGGAGTATTTTTTTGCTAGTTTGTCAGGTGAGTATGATTATACTAGATATATACTATGTTGTGACAGAGTTTTATGCTAGTTTGAGGTGATTTGTGTAAGTTATAAACTAATGAAGGTTTACTCAAAAATACGGAACTTTTATATGTTGAAATAGTGTTATATGGTGAATTTGCGTGAGTTTGAATGTTTGTCATATATACATGGGTGATAATGAGTTGTGATATCATAATAGATGTAATTAATGAGTGAATATGGGTATAATATAGTAATGTTTAAAGTGAAACTAATAGGCGGTAATATGATTTAATCATTTACTTAATTTGGCATATTCATAAAATATTATAATGGGATTAAATAAATACTTTGGTGCATTTATGAATCGGAGCGACATGAAGTAATAATCTTATAAATTAAATACCCGAGTGTATGTGAATGAGTGATATAATGTGATAATAAATCACATGGTTAAAGTCAAAGATGTGGTAATTTATTGAAGTAAAAGATGTGAGGCTATGTAGTGCTGAAATGAGATGAAAAGATGAAATGAAAAGATATAATAACAAATAAATATTGTTGATCAGTACTTACAACAATCCTGGGGGTATGGACTAGACCTCTTAATACCCAAGGACCGGCTTGGGGTGCGTGGTTATTACCCAAAATATGTTTGGGGTACTTGTTTTTATCACCCAAGCTATCGGGTTGAGGCCCGGTTATTCCCTCGATGACAGATGTCGCAAGGAAGTACCCTAGTGACACTAGGGTTGCGTGTTTCCCTCGCTGGCTTCGGCTGGGGAGGAAGTACCCAAGTTCTGCTTGGGGTCGTGTTTCCCTCGCTTGCTTCAATTGGGAGGAAGTACCCAAGTTCTGCTTGGGGTGCGTGTTTCCCTCACTGGCTTCGGTCGGGAAGAAGTACCCAAGTTCTACTTGGGGTGCGTGTTTCCCTCGTTGGCATAGGTTGGGAGGAAGACGTAGCCTCAGATGCATAAGACCCCCGAGGGGGGGAGGAAGTCTGCGTGTTTTCTAGGGCTGTCGGCTTTCAGTATAGTGGGATATTGTGGCTCACTGATCGACCAATCAATAAAATGAATAAATGTGAAATGAAAAGGAAAATGAGAAAGTAAATGTCACGCCCTGCTTCCCAAAAATATGGAACACATGCACGTGACATTGGCCCAGCGAATGATTTGCGTCACCCATAAGCTGTTTACCCATTTAACTCAACAATATAATCAGTACAAAACAATTGTCCAGGCATTAAGAACAACCACATGAACAATAATACTTGGAATAATCAATATGAAATAACCAAATACGATAATCTATCATCTGGAAACAAATAATAATATCCGGGTCATAAGCCCAATATAATAATAAATCCAAACACAATGGTAAGAAGTTCAATGCAATAAGTCCAATGCAATAATAATCAACTGAAAGCAATAAATCTCTAGAAAGCTTGTTCTCCAATTCCTGCAGGTAATTCTCCATGATCATCTGTGAACACTTCATCTAAAAAGAGGAGAAACATTGTCCTTAGAGCAAGTCATGGACAGCAAGTAGAGAAAGCAAAGAAACAATGGAATAGCAATGTAACAACGAATTCATTGGGTCAATAGGAATCAATAATAATGGACGATAGTAAATAATCAATATAAATGATAGTCAATGCAATGGTTATAAACAATGATTCAATATTCGATGACAATGTGCAATGGTCAATGTCAATAACACTTAGACAATATTCGATATCAATAGAAACAATGATGTACAATATGCAATGTCGATGTGATGTTAATTCTTAAGTCTATCAATTTTCAACCTAACTAATGCACGTACTACTGCATCCCATATCTATAGGTTTGATGCATACAATCAATGTCGTTTAGACTCTAGTGGTGAATTCTGTAGATCATGTGTCGGTACGATAATCACTGATACGATAAAAATATTGTGGTACGATATATTTTAATGATACACTGATACGATACACTGAAACGATACACGAACGATTGGGGTGTCGTAGTCAGCGCTCCAACAATCAATCGATAAAACATTGGCCGACACAGTCTGTAATGCCCCGATTTCCTATACCGGGAAACCGTGACACGAGACAGAATCTTTACCTTCAATTAGCCACAATACATAGAAAACTGGAAAATTTAAAACTTTTTATTCAACACAAATGTATTACAAGTCCGAATATTATAAAACTGTAATACATTACATCAATGTTACAATAATGCCTTACAAGCCTAAGTGTTACAACTTACAATAAATTTACATTAGAGTACAATGAATAATAAATAACACTTGGTACTTCACTTGGATGCTTCTCAACAATAAACATATAACAATAGAAACAATAATGAACACAGTGCTTCACTTGAACGCTCCACTTCTCTGGAGTTCTCCTAAACCTTGAACCTGTCGTCTGTAATCCAGTACCTATTTGAGTGGGGATGTCAGTACATATACTGACGCTTAAGGGCTGATGACTAGCAGCGAATCTCAACTTAAACAAACAGATTGATGAAAAGAGAAATGTGTATATATAATTGATGTGTCAGTGTATGCTATGACTTAGACTCTAATGCAAGATCAACTAATGCATGGATGCACATATTCTAATGCAAGAAAGACTCTGGACAGTATGCAGCACATAAATACATATGCACATATCAAGCGGTTTCTTCATATTTAGGGATTTGAACCCGCGTCATGAATTCTACTCTTGTACTCAACCTGTTCCTGAACATATAGCGTGACTGATGAGGTTTCTCTGAAACAGTCTAATCCTGCCATTCACAGTCATATAGTGGTGTCTCTGTTTGCCACTATTGCCCGTCATACCGGACCTCACTCAAAAATCAGACGAACACCCAGAGTTTACTACAACACAAGTTAGCTCGAAGCATCCTGTGTGGCTCCTTAGCTCATAGACCGTAGTCTAAGGCCTTTTCGCTTTCCTTGACATAGAACATGACGGAATTCCGGGGGGTCCATCCCCTAGTTCCGACAGGAAAACCTCCCATTCTTATCATGGCACTTCATAAATTAACAGACGAAATATGGATCTCATGCTCCCTACTCGTGCGAAGGCACAGACCGTATCCCTTTGACAGGAAGGGTACAACCAATAACACCACCTAGTGCTGGCCTATAGGACAGGTCGGGTCATAAGGTATCACTCCTAATACCAACTCTTTCCCTTCAACGAAGTAATAGATAAAAAAGGTTATGTAACAATAGTTACCAGTTACTATCCTAACGATGTCACTAACCCTAAACAATCTAAGGGATGACAACAGTACAACATGCTAGGTCTTAAGTTAGAATTCGCAACATAACTTTCCTGGGATGCTCAACCTAGACTTAGCAGGACCACCAAGAATCATGTTCACAGCCTATCGATCCAAGACTCCGGTAATACGAATTTATTCGCATGCTACTACACTGAACTTGGATTACTTTTACGCTCCCAGGCCCGTGATCAACCTACACCGGTTAAGATCTGACGGTGCATGAGGGGTGACTCGTCCACAGTCCCTGAGGTGGTCAAAAGAATACATGCCTTGATGGTCAATGGCCCCTAGGGCAATGATATTGCCATAGACGAGCACAACAAACTGCGTACTAGATAATAAGCTATATACAAGCAAACAAATCACATACAAGTTAAGCGAGCTACGTATGAAACAACGACCTACATACGAGCCAGGTGAGCTGCGTATGAGACAACATTATACATACGAGCCAAATAAGCTATGCAACACTCCGTAATTTCTAAAGATATATATATATATATATATATATATATATATATATATATATATATATATATATATATATATATATGATACGGGTGGATGGCAGTATGGTAAATAAGTGAATAAGGGGGGCACTGCAGCGCCCCGAATTTCCAATATGATATCTTAGAAATACGTGGCACAATTTCCAGCATCAACTTCAATAGTAAACATAGTCAAAAACACAGATAATTTTTTATTTCAACTTTTATTGCAACACATGTTTACAAAACACAGCGGACTACAAAACACCTTGAATTACATTTTTTTCTTTACAACACATCTTTTACAAATTATATCAGCCATCACATCACTTAAACTCAAGCATCCAAATCCCAAAGCTATAAACACCTACCTGTAAAATATGAGGTTAGAGATAACCCTAACCCCCAAAACTATAGGGGTCATCCAAAACGGTGTGAGTGGCATAAAAACAAATCAACATAAATAAAACATAAGGCATAGAGTCATCAACAACATGTATTAACAGCAAGAATAAATGAAATTAGAAATAACAATAAGTAAAGCATGAAAACATCAAGGAAAATAAGATATGTAAATAGTAATACATGAAAACATCAAGTGAATCTAGACAAAGTGTCAACTGTAGGAAAAACAGGAAATACAAGCATAAAACCAAGTCAAGAAAACATAATCGCTATATGCTGACTCTCTAATGCATACTTGTCGGATTCTATGCATTCCATAGTACATAGGTCCGGTGCAAGCCCTTAACGATCTCCACTTTATAGGGTTAAACCCCTCGTTATGCAACTAATCCTACTACGGTGATGGAAAATAAGATCCAGAATACTCTGCGAATAAGCACCACAGCCCTCGACGCGCAAGCATCATGTAAGATAGCTCAAAAACCGGAGATTCATCTCCCAACCATGTATCCCACAAATAGGCTTGCAAGACCCTTGACGTGCAGATACACCAGGTACATTCCGTGAATAGGCCTACCGACTCTCGACGCGCGAATGCACCCTGCATGCTCCATGAATTGGCCTGCAGACCCTCGACACGCGAACATACAAATGTCCTCTCGAGACAAAACAACAAACAGTCTTGGAACGCATCAGTTGGACTAACAAAACCATGAGCTTATATTTCTGTTTTCCAAGTTCCGTCACATCTCCACTAGTGCCTATCCTTAAGTTGGTTATTATTAAAACAAAAAATCTCCATCTCTAGAGTTAGTGTATCCTGCCCGACATAAATACTCAACAACAACCCCAAGACCCAACTGGTCTAAATCCATAAATCTCAACTGCCGGTTCACAGGACACCCACTCAACTCCTAGAGATATCATCAAGACCAAAACTCACAAATCCATCGTCAAAACGATCATATGAGGAAACTTCTCCAATCAACAAGACCCAAATCTTTTATAAAATTCTAGAATCCAAACCCAACAATAAAACATCTTGAAAACATAGGTTCTGTAGAAAGGATAATATTTAGAGTAGTAAGTTATAGATCCAAAAAACTTTTAAAGAATCAATTGTTTAAAGAACATCAGGATAACTCAAGAAAACATCAATAATAGTCGACCGTAAACCGGAGTCGGTCGACTGTCCAGAGCAAAAATCCAAAACTTTGAAAAAACATCAAAACAGAGCAGAGACAGCCCACTGTAAAAAGGGGTCAGTCAACTGTTCGCGTAAAATCCAAAACTTTAAGAAAACATAAATCAGAGCAGGCCTGTCTACTATGTAAAGTGGTCAGTCGACTGTCCCGCATGAAAATCTAATACATCAAGAAACACAAATCTGAGCAGTGACAGTCGACTGTATAACCTAGAGAGTCAACTGTCCCACAGGAAATTTTGAGATTTCAAGAAAATACTTCAGCCAAGACCCCGACAGTCGACTGTCGACATTGGTCGGTCGACTACCAGTCGTCAAGACTGCAATTTAGGTTGTGCACATTTCAACCGATACAGAGTTTTACTTTATAAAAATGAAGTCTCTAAAAAGTATATTTCTGATATGATCAAATACAACTTGTAGAGTATATAAGATTTCACAAAACTAATCAAAACTACTTTGAATTGATAAAAATAGCTTTTTGCTGAATTCCTTGAAATTGAAACATGAATATGTGCATATATCAAAAGTAGAGTTTTTAAGAATCAGTCATACATCAAGATAACTTCGTTTTATATTCCAAACTTTATCAATACCAAAATAAGTTGAGATATAGTCCAATTCTCCGAAGACACATAAAAACTCAATTTCTTCAAAAAAAACAATGAAATACGATATTCATATAAATTGTTTGTGCATGTTCGTGCATCAAAGAAAACTTCACAAATCCATCGATTAGAAATAACAACATATTCAGATTTAATCTTAGTATTTAAGAAATCTAAATTCAAGTAAAGCCTCTCACAAATCACAAAATCCCCCAATTTAGTCAAAATGTATCAAACCCAAATTTAGTCATCACAACTTAAATCATCAAGACATGGTCTTTTAATCCATTACTCCTTCTCAAAATTCCTCAAACTCAATCTCAAGTATTCTCAATAGTTAATTGAACAAAAATAAATTTATCATTAACATGGCCAAGTTGCATTCATCCAACTCACCAATAGTCAAAAATCTCATCTTTAATCAATTTATGCATTACATTCACCATACTAAATCAAATCAGCAGTAATCCAACAGAAATAGCCTACTCATAATTTATATTGGGTTCTCCTACAATCTAAAATCATCCACATGCAATTCTACTCACAAATAACTATGGTTTTCACAAAAGATCAAATTTCTAACTAATCAATTCATTCAATCCAGCATAAAAATTCATATCACAAAACCCTTGCATGCTTTTTAATAGATGAAACACCACATACAATATTCAAAGAACAAAACAAAACAAATTATACACTCACCTACAACATATATAAAACAAAACAAAACAAAATATGTTACTCACCTTGTTGAAGAGATCAAACGAATATGATAAAGCAATAGGAAAAATCCCTCCTTCGCAAGAAATCCAAGATCTCCTCTTTAAAACTTCAATAAAATAATAATAATAAAACATTTGCGTTGTGCAGCGAAAGACAGCTGCACTCCACCTTTTAAATAGGCCGGAAATGAAGAGAATTATGGTTTTGAACAAATTTGCAAAATACTCCTTTTAAAACATATTTTTACATATATAGGTCCATATACTTGGAAACTTGATAAAACCAATTTATTTGAGATTTAAAAACAAAAAAACCATCAATAAGTTAGCCAGCACTGTTTAAAAGGCCCAGAAAATGATTTTGCATTTTCACCCCCTTCAAGTAGCAATTTTCCAAAAAGATCATCTTTTATCAAAACTTGTAAAATAAACGAAATTCATTAAAAAAAAGTATACTTTTTAACCCTGAGTTGACTAGGCATTATACCCAGCCCAAAAATCCAAAAATCTAGAGTTTTCACCATATTTGGTAATTTTGCACAAAAGTCCTTCTTTTGAAATATTTGCAAATAAGTCCAATAATTATCAGAAAAATCTAGAAAAATGAAAAATAATCTCAAATAATAAATAATGAGTTTCCCCAAAATATTTTTGCTTTTGAACTTTCCAAGAAAACATTTGCACGTGTTTTGCACGTGTAAAAAGATAAATCTTCAGAAAAATATTTATTAAATCACAAAAAATCATTTTAATTCTTTTATAAATCGTTAAAATAATATTTAAAAATATGGGGTACTACATCACTCCCTCCTTAGAAGAGTTCTGTCCTCAGAACTACTACTAATATGGTCCAAACATAAATAAGCAAAGAATTGAAATCTCATAAATAGAAACATAGTTCAAGAAATACAATCACACAAGAGAATGTAATCTAAAAATAGAAATGCAATTCAACTCAAAGGCCACAATCATACAAAAGAACACAATCATACAAAAGTTCAGAAAAAACCTTCCGCATGCGATCCTCCGACTCCCAAGTATCTCCCGCTGCGCACTCTGATAACTTGCCATCAGAAACCAGCCGCAACAACCTCTGAATCCCTGCATCTAGCTGTGACCTTTCACCATCTGCTTCATCCTTCCGAGGATCAGTGACCACTCCCTCCTTAGTAAGAACAAGACCAAGAAAAGCTAACTCAAACTTGCAGCTCAAAAGAGATCAATACCAAATGATCTCCCACCACTCTCGATATCACATTCTTCATAATATCGATCAGCAATCAATTCTTCCCTTGATGGTGTTGCCACCGTCAAGGCTCCACCTGGAAACACCTTAAGCTCCACACCTAGGACTTAAGCAAAAATTGGGCGACACAAATGTATGCAAGAAAATAGTATCAAATAAAACTTTTGTTTTTATTCCATTAACCCAAAACAAATTTTGTTACATGGAGAACGATAATCAAATCTCCAATTTATTCTTAAATAAAGTTTTACTTAATACATAAATGAATAAATTTAAAATTCTTGCACATCCCGGATCACATTCCTGAGTTACCTGCATCCTCCTCAGTCAATGCAATCACTCGCCCCTACCTCAAAACTTTGCTTCCGCCTGCACCATCCTTCTTCAGCTGCGGACAGTTTGGTCAGATATGCCCTTCACAACCACACTGATAACAAACCTATGCCCCCCGAGACTTGGTGCATGCTATCTGATAATGACCTGCCTCTCCACAATTGAAACAAGTCACACCTTGAATTACGGGTGCCTTCTGCACTGGCCCACTGAACTTGCCCTGCTTCACTGGGAACTCCTTCCCACCCTGACTATCCGTTGGCCTCTAGCTCTTGTTCCAGGTCTTCTGCTTCTTCTGAAATTGGTCCATATCCTCTTCTATCATAGCTGCTCTCCTAACCAGCTTGTCAAACCTCCTTATGCCCAAAGGAACCATTCTCGACTTCAAATTCGGCCTCAAGCCCAACTCGAACTTCTTGGCCTTCTTTGCATCATCCACAATCAACTCTAATGCATACCTTGACAGCTGAGCGAATTTAGTCTCATATTCACGAACTGTCAAGCTGCCTTGCTGCAGATTTAAGAATTTTGTTGCCTTCCTCTCCTAAATATCCAAAGGAAAGAAACGATCCCTGAACTCATTCAGAAAAGCCTTCCAAGTCATTTGCTGATCTCCCAAGGTCCTCTTCACTGACTGCCACCTGACGCCAGCATCCTTCTCTAACTGCATCGCAGCCAACTTCACCTTATTGACTGCTGGAGTCTCCAAGACTTCGAAGACCATCTCCATCTGTCTAATCCAATCATCATCCCTATCTGGATCAGACTACCCTTCAATTACAGGCAGCGTCATCCGCTTGAAGGACTCAACCTGCTTGATAGGATCAGCATTAACAAACACTAGTCCTGCCCCTTGATTTTGATTCTGATTCTACGCCATATTAGATGCCATGAATGTGTTCAAGGTCTGATACACCCTAGCAATCTCTGTCTCAAGATCAAGTCCTGCCCTATGGGGACCTTCAGCCCCATCACCATTACCACCATTCTTGATCCTAGCTCCTGCCATTCTACTGAATACTGCAAAATGAGGGTAAAGTTAGAGCATCACAACTTAATTCACATCCATATCAATATCCTATGGCAAAACCTCAACCATACCCCAAACCAAAAAATCATGTTCCAACTCTATGTGATACTCACACTCTAATGTCCACACCTAGGTACTCATGCTCTAGTGTCCACACCTAGGTTTATTTTTATACCATGTTTATTATTACTATTGAAGCATGCTCTGATACCAATCTCTGTAGCTCCCCGAATTTCCAATATGATATCTTAGAAATACATGGCACAATTCCCAACATCAACTTCAATTGCAATAGTAAACATAGCTAAAAACACAGATAATTTATTATTTCTACTTTTATTACAACACATGTTTACAAAACACAGCGGACTTGAATTACATTTTTTTCTTTACAACACATCTTTTACAAATTACATCAGCCATCACATCACTTAAACTCAAGCATCCAAATCCCAAAGCTATAAGCACCCACCTGTAAAACATGAGGCTAGAGATAATCCTAACCTCCAAAACTACATGGGTCAGCCATAACAGTGTGAGTGACATAAAAACAAAGCAACATAAATAAAACATAAGGCATAGTCATAACAACATGTTTTAACAGCAAGAATAAATAAAATGAGAAATAACAATAAGTAAAGCATGAAAACATCAAGAAAAATAAGATATGTAAATAGTAATACAAGAAAACATCAAGTGAATCTAGACGAAGTGTCAAGTGTAGGAAAAACAAAAAAATACAAGCATAAAACCAAGTCAAGAAAACACAATCGCTATATGCTGACTTTCTAATGCATAGTTGTCGGATTCTATGCATTCCATAGTACATAGGTCTGGTGCAAGCCCTTAACGATCTCCACTTTATAGGGTTAAACCTTTCGTTATGCAACTAATCCTACTACAGGTGATGGAAAACAAGATCCAGAATACTCCGCGAATAGGCAGCACAGTCCTCGACGCGCAAGCATCATGTAAGATAGCTCAAAATTTAGAGATTCACCTCCCAACCATGTACCCTACGAATAGGCTTGCAAGGCCCTCGACGTGCAGATACACTAGGTACATTCCGTGAATAGGCCTGCCGACTCTCGACACACGAATGCACCCTGCATGCTCCGTGAATAGACCTGCAGACCCTCGACACGTGAACATACAAATATTCTCTCGAGACAGAACAACAAACAGTTCTGGAACGCATCTGTTGGACTAACAAAACCATGAGCCTATACTTACGTTTCCCAAGTTCCGTCACATCTTCACTAGTGCCTGTCCTTAAGTTGGTTATTATTAAAACACAAAATACCCATCTCTAGAGTTAGTGTATCCTGGCGGACATAAATACTCAACAACAACCCCAAGACCCAACTGGTCTAAATCCACAAATCTCAACTGCCGGTTCACAGGACCCCCACTCAACTCCTAGAGATATCATCAAGACCAAAACTTACAAATCCATCGTTAAAACGATCATATGAAGAAACTTCTCCAATCAACAAAACCCAAATCTTTTATCAAATTCCAGAATCCAAACCCATCAATAAAACATCTTCAAAACATAGGTTCTGTAGAAAGAATAATATTTAGAGTAGTAAGTTATAGATCCAAAAACTTTTATAGAATCAATTGTTTGAAGAACATCAAAATAACTCAAGAAAATATCAGTAACAGTCGACTGTAAACCGGAGTCGGTCGACTGTCCAGAGCAAAAATCCAAAACTTCGAGAAAACATCAAAACAGAGCAAAGACAGTTGATTGTAAAAATGGGTCAGTCGACTGTTCCGCATAAAATCCAAATCTTTAAAAAACATAAATCAGAGAAGACCACTTGACTGTGTAAAGTGGTCATTCGACTGTCCAGCATGAAAATCTAATACATCAAGAAACACAAATCTGAGCAGTGACAGTCGACTGTATAACCTGGACAGTCGACTGTTCCACAAGAAATTTCGAGATTTCAAGAAAATACTTCAGCCAAGTCCCCAACAGTCGAATGTCGACATTGGTCGGTCGACTGTCAGTCCTCCAGACTGTAGTTTAGATTGTGCACATTTCAACCGATACAGAGTTTTACTTTATAAAAATGAAGTCTCTAAAAAGTATATTTCTGATATGATCAAATACGACTTGTAGAGTATATAAGATTTCACAAAACCAATCAAAACCACTTTGAATTGATAAAAATAGCTTTTTGCTGAATTCCTTCAAATTGAAACATGAATATGTGCATATATCAAAAGTAGAGTTTTTAAGAATCAATCATACATCAAAATAACTTCGTTTTATATTCCAAACTTTATCAATACCAAAATAAGTTGAGATATAGTCAAATCCTCCGAAGACACATAAAAACTCAATTTCTTCAAAAAAAACAATGAAATACGATATTCATGTAAATTGTTTGTGCATGTTTGTGCATCAAAGAAAACTCCACAAATCCATCGATTAGAAATAACAACATATTCAGATTTAATCTTAGTATTTGAGAAATCCAAATTCAAGTAAAACCTCTCACAAATCACAAAATCCCCCAATTTAGTCAAAATGTATCAAACCCAAATCTAGTCATCACAACTCAAATCCTCAAGATATGGTCTTTTAATCCATTACTCCTTCTCAAAATTCCTCAAACTCAATCTCAACTATTCTCAATAGTTAACTGAACAAAAATAAATTTATCAATAACATGGTCAAGTTGCATTCATCCAACTCACCAATAGTCAGAAATCTCATCTTTAATCAATTTATGCATAACATTCACCATACTCAATCAAACCAGCAATAATCCAACAGAAATAGCCTACTCACAATTTATATGGGGTTCTTCTCATCGACATGCAATTCTACTCACAAATAACTATGATTTTCACAAAAGATCCAATTTTTAACTTATCAATTCATTCAATCCATCATAAAAATTCATATCAAAACCCTAGCATGCTTTCTAATAGATGAAACACCACATACAACATTCAAAGAACAAAACAAAACAAATTATATCACTCATCTACAATATACATAAAACAAAACAAAACAAAACATGTCACTCACCTTGTTGAAGAGATCAAACGAACATGATAAAGCAATAGGAAAAATCCCTCCTTCGCAAGAAATCCAAGATCTCCTCTTTAAAACATCAACAAAATAATAATAATAAAACCTTTGCATTGTGCAGCAAAAAACGGCTGCACTCCACCTTTTAAATAGGCCGAAAATCAAGAGGATTAGGGTTTTGAAAAAAATTGCAAAATACTCCTTTTAAAACATATATTTACATATATAGGTCCATATACTTGGAAACTTGATAAAACCAATTTATTTGAGATTTCAAAACAAAAAAAACCATCAATAAGTCAGCCGGCACTGTTTAAAAGGCCCAGAAAATGATTTTGCATTTTCACCCCCTTCAAGTAGTAATTTTGCAAAAAGATCATCTTTTATCAAAACTTGTAAAATAAAGCAAATTCATTTAAACAAAACGTAAACTTTTTAACCCTGAGTTGACTAGGAATTATACCCAGCCCAAAAATTTGAAAATCTGGAGTTTTCACCCCCATTTGGTAATTTTGCACAAAAGTCATTCTTTTTGAAATATTTGCAAATACGTCCAATAATTTTCAAAAAAATCTAAAAAAATCAAAAATAATCTCAAATAATAAATAATGAGTTTTCGCAAAATATTTTTGCTTTTGAACTTTCCAAGAAAACATTTGCACGTATTTTGCACATGTAAAAAGATAAATCTTCAGAAAAATATTTATTAAATCACCAAAAATTATTTTAATTCATTTATAATTCTTAAAAATAATATTTAAAAATATGGGGTACTACAGGCACGACTTGAGATCAAAGCAGCATTGGCTGCTGTATTGTGAGGCATACATCATGATGACGTCAACATGGGGGTCCCACCCGATCTGAGGTAGCAAGTGCCTCTGTCTCTGTGTGTGTGCCATGTGGCACAGGGGGCCGACAGGGCTTCGGTTGTACACAGAAAGATGGAACAACGAGATAAAGGTAGAGCTAAATAGTCCCATATCGAGATTAACACAAGAATAATTAAATATAAATAATATAGCCTATGATCAAGAGTCACCAATCCGGTTAACCACCGTTTGAGAGGCAGTCTGTGGTGGGCAGCTGTACTATATATAATAATTTGTCTGATGAAAATAATAAAATTGTCTGAGTATTGGGGTGGGGCGTTACAAATGATATTAAAGCCGACTGTAGACACTGAGTGTGGGAGAGCCGTGAGTTATGGACTCCAGAATGATCGGCGGAGTGAGACAATCCCCAGTATTCCGGGACGATGGACGTAAGGGCCACAGAATGATCCGTGAAGTGGGATTGGTCTCTAGTAGTCCAAAGACGAGAGCGACGCTCACAGACTGCTCCGCATCGGCTAGAAAGTAAATCCTGCACTAGATTGTGCATGCCCTGTGTTGAGCAAGGATGCTGATTTTCTGAAGGGGGGTATATGTAATACCCCGTAATTTCTAAAGATATAATATATGATACATACATATATATATATATATATATATATATATATATATATATATATATATATATATATATATATATATATATATATAATATGGGGGGATGGCAGTATGGTAAATAAGTGAAGAGGGGGGGCACGACTTGAGATCAAAGCAGTGTTGGCTACTGTATTGTGAGGCTGACGTCAGCAGGGGGTCCTACCCGGTCTGAGGCTGCAGGTGCCGCAATCTCTGTGTGTGTGCCACGTGGCACAGGGGGCTCACAGGGATTCGGTTGTACACAGAGAGAAGGAACAACAGGATAAAGGTAGAGCTAAATAGTCCCATATCGGGATTAACACAAGAATAATTAAATATAAATAATATAGCCTATGATCAAGAGTTACCAATCCGGTTAACCACCTTTTGAGAGGCAGCCTGTGGTGGGCTTGTGTCCTATATATAATAATTGTTCTGATAAAAATAATAAAATTTTCTGAGTATTGGGGCGGGGCGATAAAAGCTACGTATGAGGCAAATAACTACATACGAGCCCGATGAGCTACGTATGAACCAAACGAATTACATACGAGCTAGCTAGCTATGTATGCGACAAAAAACTGCTAAAAATTAGCGTGAACTATTTCCCAAACATAAACATGCTATAACATGACTTATGAGCACAAGGAACACTTATTACTCATAATCAAGTGCATGATTCAAACCACTGACAATTCCCGACAACTCTAGCTAACATGAATTATAAGCACGTGGAAATACACAGAAATCCTAAATACGTGCTTGAATAGGGAAAAACAACCAAACATTTCAAACAGCGAATCAGCTCAAAAGTCAAGCCGCTGATGAAATATTGCAAAATTCACAACAACTGCTACGCTAACCGAAATCTAACAAATTTAGACTCTATGGAAAGGTAGAAACCTCTACTACAATTCTCTAGTTGACAAACTCCTCAAATTTAGCCAACAAAAGGCGAGAAAACTCCAAACTCTCAAATAGTGAACTCAGCCCAAAAAGGTAGCTGCTGTTCAACTTGCAAAACTCATAACCGATGCTACACTTATCATAATCTAACAAAATTGGACTTTTTAGAAAGGTGGGAACATCTACTTCAACTCTCTAGTTGACAACCTTCTCAGATTCAGTTAACAAGAGGTAGAAAAACTCTGAATCCTCTAAACATTGAGCGTCAGCCAAAAGGCCAGATGTTGTCGAATTGTAAAAGTCATAACTCATGCTATAGTTATCGGAATTCAAAAAAATAAGACTTTTTAGAAAGTTGGGAACCTCTACTACAATTATCTAGTTGACAACCTTCTCAGATTCAGTCAACAAGAGGTAGAAAAACTCCGAACACTCTGAACAGTGAGCTTCAGCCAAAAGGCCAGCTGTTGTCGACTTGTAAAAGTCATAACTCATGCTACGGTTATCGGAATTCAACAAAATAAGACTTTTTAGAAAGTTGGCAAAATCTACTACAACTCTCTCGTTGACAACTTTTTCAGGTTCAGTCAATAAGAGGTCGAAAAATCCGAATCTTTCCAAACAGAAACCCAGCAAGAGAAAGTTGCTGCTGAAATTTTGTAAAGATCATAACCGGTGCTATACGTATCGGAATTTAACAAAATTGGTATTTTTGGAAAGCTAAGAATATTTACTACAACTCTATAGTTGACAACATTTTCACGTTCAGTCAACAAGAGGTCGAAAACTCCTAATCTTTCCAAACTGAGACTCAGCAAGAGAAAGTTGCTGCTGGAATTTGTAAAAATCATAACCAGTGCTATAATTATCGGAATATAACAACAATGGGCTTTTTTGGAAAGCTAAGAATATGTACTACAACTCTCTAGTTGACAACGTTTTCAAGTTCAGTAAAAAAGAGGTCGAAAACCCCTAATCTTTCCAAACAGAAACTTAGCAAGAGAAAGTTGTTGCTGGAATTTGTAAAGATCATAACTGGTGCTGTACTTATCGGAATCTAACAAAATTGGGCTTTTTGGAAAGCTAAGAACGTCTATTATAACTCTCTAATTGACAACTTTTTCAAGTTAAGTCAACAAGAGGTCGAAAACTCCTAATCTCTCCAAACAGAAACTCAGCAAAGAAGGTTGTTGCTAAAATTTTATAAAGATCATAACTGGTGCTATACTTATCGAAATCTAACAAAATTGGTCCTTTTGGAAAGCTAAGAATATCTACTACAACTCTCTAGTTGACAACTTTTTCAAATTCATTATGGAACTCAAGTTTACTAATTTTTACACCTAGAACAACATGGAAGTCTTCTAACTACCTAGCAGCATCAAAGCATACTACTACACTTGATCTTTCATGAACTAGAATTACCAAAAGAACTTGATTTTTAGCAAGTATAAAAGTAAACATACAACAAACTACTAAAGACTTTATCTTTCATGCATTAGAAGTTCTACATACAACAAAAGTCCACTTTTTATGAACTAGAAGTTACACATACACTATAACTACTCTTTTAGTGTGCTAATTAATTTTCCCACTTTAATCATGTATGTAGATATTCTTAATTCATATATTCTTATATGCACATGGATTTAGTCCAAGTTGTGATATTTTATTTACAATAAACCATGTGTTTATATTTTATTAATAATAATAACAACAATGATAAAAATAACAACAATTTGTTTGAGTTCCACCATTCAATTTCTTTATGTGTTCATTTGATCCACCCTATTCATATGCACATATTTTTTGTCCAAATTGTTCTTAAAATAACATACAACAAGTAAATAAAATAATCAAACAACAAATAACAACAATTAGCATTAAAGATTCAATCTTTAAGTGTTTTGTTAAGTTCTACCATTAACTTTCTTTCATGTGATCATTTTTTATCCACCATACTCATATGCACAAGATCTTAGTCCAAGTTGTTCTTAAAAACTTAACATACAATAGAAATAAACAACAAAACAACAACAAATAAAAACTAAGAAGAGGAACCCCCACCTTTTTACTATCTAGTAGGAATAACTTGCTAATTTTCCTTCTCCTTCCTCAACCTTCCACAACCTACAAATGAAGAACTCTCAAATTAAGTTTCTCTCTTTCTTTTGCTTTCTCTTTCTTTATTTTTGTTTAGCAAATGAGACAAGGAGTGAAGGGGATGGGTATTTATAGGAGGATGGGAAAGCGAGTGTATGAGAGGGTGAGTGGAGTGAACGAGGGTTTGGCACTCAAGCCTTGGGATATTGGTCGACCAAAATGGGTGAGGGGGAGAGGTGAGGGTGAGTGTAAGTGAGGTGAGTTAGCTTAGGTGATAAGGAAGAACACCTATTAATACAATTTGTATTTCTATTAATTATAAAATCTATGTTTATCCCTCCCAATTAAATCCTAGCCATTGATTCTATGATCAATCATGATAAAAGATACTTTTTTGTCCAAAAACACATAATACATGATTTCGTACAAACGTACGAAATTGATACAATACATATACGTACATACACCTATATATACTTATTCATCAAACCCAACAATCTGTAAAAAAATAATTTAATTCGGAAAAAAAAATAATTTTATTATCGGCTCGGAAGATTTCAGTACCAATTTGATATAATACAGATATATACAGACTAGTATACATACATACATACATACATACATATATATATATATATATATATATATATATATATATATATATATATATATATATATATATATATATATATATATATATAATGTTTATTAATTAAAAAATGTAGTATCCCCCAAAAATATTTCAATTCTAAAAATAAAAATAAAATAATAATAAAATAAGAATTTTTAATATCAGACCGGGATATTACAGATATTTTCTCAAAAATGCATATTACATGATTTTGTACAGTGCACAAAATGGATACAATACATATATATATATATTAGTATATATATACAGATAATGATTATTAATTAAAAACTAAGTAATTTCCATAAGAAATATTTTAATTTTAAAAATAATAATAATACAAATATAATATCCTACTGGGATATTACACAGCCTTTACATTGTTCACTACTTAAGTCAATCCCTTAAATCCCGACTTGTTAATTATTTTATCGATGCAAACAATAAATTATGCAATTTAGAGATATTAGATAAACAATAGTAACAATAGAGGAACAATAGGATGATAGATTTGGATGAGACAAATAGAATGATGGCAATAGCATATTAGGATCATGCAATGCAACATGTACACTTCAATTTATGCAATACAATGATATATGTATAATTATATTAAGAAAATCTGAAAAACACAATTCTGGACAGCAAGAGGTCACTGTACGAAAATCAGTTTTTTCGTTGCTACAGAAATCGAAAACTGAAACCGTCAGAAATTCTGGAAACTAGACTTCCCAAAGATTCCAATGCATATTTAGAATACAAATTCTGACAACAGTAGCTAGGTCAAATACATCATTTTTTGTAGGTTACATGTTCTGACTGAAAATCGATATCAAGTTGTTATATTTTTAGAATCAGCGAAAACTCAATTATAAATTCATCAAAAATATTCTTTGGACTCCTAAACATATTAACTATCATTTTGAAAATTATCAAAGCATTATTGTAACATTAAATTAGCCTTTTAATAGTTTAAACATGAAAACATACATGAATCTGAAATTCTGAAAATAAAATATAGCAGTAGTAAAATCATCATAACTTTTGCAATACAACTCGAAATTCAGAGATCTTAGATGTTCTGGAATAGACCTAGGGCTACAACTCTTATTCAGAAAGTTATTAATTTTGATGTCAAATACTGGTTTAAAAATATCTCACAAATTCCAGACAGACAACAAACATATAAAAATTCAATAGATTTCATAAAATAAAGCGATCAAACATGATGGGTTCCACTTGAACTGTCAATAAATTTTATAATCAGCATGTTATGCACAATAGCATGGTAAATATCATTAAGAATACACACGTACACTAATCTAACGACAACAAAACATAAATCGATCATCCAATCACACAACCTAGTAATTAATTCTATGATAAATTATTTGTGTGTTGTTTGTATGAATAAATCCTACTATCACTACTATATGGATACATGAAAGATTCAATTTTTAGATTCAACAAAGGCACTAAGTCGAGGATATTTGGGTTAACTCATGTAAACCCTCAATATACTCAACGAAAGAGGAACAATAGTATACGATACGATGAACAATTGGATCTACTTGCAAGAATTTCAATGAAAACATGAATTTGATACAATATTCAATTCAAGAGGAAAAGTTACATACCTTATGGACGATTAATTCGAGTACTAAAGAATAACGAGATGAGAATCCCAGAGCAACGAACACGAACCCACAAATCACGTGCACACAACGTGCACAAGAAACCAAAGCAACATAGCAATAGTGGCAGCAGAAAAGTGCAACGATAGTAACTGCAAATTGACGGCTCGATGAGGTTGGGCAGGCGGTGGAGTCGAGCAGCGGCACGACTGGACGACGTCGACTGGTGTGCGGCTAGCTTCTGTCGATCGAGATGAGGGACAGAGCGGGGGCTCAGTGGCTGCTGCAATCGGGAGGGAGAAGGTGCAGTCAAGGGGGTATCGACTAGGGCTGGCGATGCTCGGGGGTCACCAGAGATGGATCAGTCGGGGAAGAGTCGGGGTTCGGTTCTGATGGGGAGAGAGAAAACAAGGAGAGAGAGATGAAGGCTAGTTTTAGGGTTTTAGGTTGTATTTTTTAGGGTTTGCAATAGGGTATTATTTATAGAGTGCAATGAGGTTGTTGGGTTAATGGGCTAGGATCCAATAATATTGGGTTTGGGTCTAGAAACTAATGCAATTGGGTTTTAGGTTCAATAAGAGATGGATTTAAAGACAGTGTGGATCAATAAAATACTCACAATCAAATAGGAATAGGATCAACAAAAAAATAGTCTGACAAGAAGAAAAAGAGTAGTTCATCAAAAAAAATTAATTAAGATGATCAAGATAAAAAATAAAGTATTTTATTCAAATGCAAAAAAAAATATTACAATGAAGGAAAAAATGAAAAGAACGAAAACGGTAGTTACTGAAAATGAATATGAATATGAATGAAGATGATTATAAAAGAATATGAATCATGAGTAGTGTAAATGAAAATGATTGGTAAATGAACTATGTGGTTAACTACGTTTGAAAAAAGAGGTAATTACATTGTGTAATCATAAATGAAAATAAAGGAATTGTGATGTTAAGATATTTATGAAAAGATGAATATTTCTGTTTGTGATTAAAATGGGAAAGTAAATGAATTATATATGTGAATTAATATAGTGTTAAATATTGGAGTATAAAGTGAAGAAATTATTTATATGAATTAATATGATGTGGTGTATATGAGATTAATCATGAAGGATTTATGTATGCAAAATTAATGTGAATAACTCAAACAAATTGTAGTATGGAAAGAGTATGAGAAGTGAAGAAAGTGTGTATGTATGATATAACACTATATGAATTAAAAATAAAGTTGTATGTGATATTAGTGTGATGCATATAGTGATGTGTATTAAGTGATGGATATGGGAATGATTTCAAATATAAAAATAAATTATGATATGAGTTGATAGAAGTTGATATGCCTTGGAATTGTGCCGAGAAACTATCCGCCCGCTATTTCCATGGAAATGGTGGGAACTAGTTGCCGAGGCACAACTTTAAGGTAGTGAGAGTGATTATGGGTATGTGATGGATACAGATTTAGAAGAGTACTTTGATATAAAGTCGTGTTTATCATATTGTTATATTCAGATTTCTGGTTAAATTTTATTATCATGATATTCGTAAGTTCATTCTATTTTCTTTATATAGTTTAATTTATTCGCTAAACTAGTAATTATACTCACACCCGGCATGGCTAACCCCTGTTCTTTTCTGGGGGTTAGGGGAGTCCCTCCCTGAGGGTGGACGACCCTAACTCTCTTGCAGGTTTGATAGCAGTGATGTGAGGTAGTGATATGGTTTGGTTATTATACTTTTGTTTGTAGTTGATGGGTTATATATATATGTATATATGATATGTAGTAATGGGGGTAGATGATGTATTATTTGATATTATGGGAGATTATATGTATAACTGTAAGGTGTAATAATATATTTATAGTGCTGTGATGAATTATGAAAGCCCATACTCACCTCATTGTAGAGTATTGGGTTCTGTGGTTGATTTTTGAATGGTTTTTCTAAAAATTTTCTAAAAACCATATATGTTTTTAAAATAATTTTGGGTTTTTAATTTGTAGCTTGCATGTTATGAAGTATTATACCCCCAGAGCCGTGTATATTATTGCCTGTGTGATGTTGAATGATTTGGCCTGGGGAGAATTGAAAAATATTACAGGTACATTGTTTTGTGTGATTGTTTGTAGATTTTTTTAAGAAAACTCTGTAAAAGGGCTAATATTTCAGGGGAAACTTTACCAAAGTTTTTAAATAAAATCTCTAAATATTTTTTTAATTATGAAATGATGTAGATGAGTAATAGGTTAAGTTGAAGATCATTGGAATAAGTAATAGTTAAAAAAAAAAAAAAAAAAAAAAATAAAAAATTTGCGTTGTTACAAGGATGATGAGAGACCATCCTGAGCTTTTTGACTTAAACTTGTAAACTTTCTTTTCTTTTGTTTTTCTCACTCTTTAAGCGTAGGTCCGGGGATGGAACTATTCTAAGGAGGGAGTGATGTAACATCCCAGAAAAAATGAATTAATATTTTTGCACGTGCATTGCACGTAAAATTTTATGTATTTTATTCTCTAAAATTTTCCAAAAAATGTACATTTTTATTCTTATTTTATTTGTCAAAATTTTTATTATTTATTTGTTAATTAAAAACCATAGGCCTAAAGTCCATCTTAAAGCCCACTAGAAATTAATTAAAAGAGAGGTCCATGACTTTATTTTACACTTTAAATGTGCACTTTTTAACCCTATACACTTGTCATGTAGCAAACACACACAAATGGACTAATAACAAATAATTAAAGAATGAGAAGTGTGTGCACGTGCACTTGTGTGCACATGAAGGGTCTTGGTCGGCCATAATGAAGAAGGAGAGTAGGATGTGTAGGGTTTGTAGTAATGGTTTTTGTAAGTGGGTATTTATTTTGGATAATATTTATTTTGAGTAGTGAGTGTCTCTTCATTCACCCATTTAGCCCTATAAATACTTCCTATTGTATGAGTATTTTCACAAGAATCAAAAGAAAAGAAAGAGAGAAAAGAAAGAAAGAGAAGAACTTTTGGTGTTGGCAAATTGCTAGGAAGTGAAGGCTTGCTTGATTGGAGCTAGGAGCAATCTACTAGGAGTTCCTAATTTCATTTGCATCAATAAGGTGAGTGATTTTTTAAACTTTCTAAAAGTATGGTAGTATGCATGTGTAGAAAATTGATGTTGAAATTGATATCTTGTATGAGTTTTAGTTGATTATTATGATGAATATGGTGTTGATATTTACAATGTTGGTAGAAATAAAATATTAAAATTGTTGCATACTAAATGAAAACCTCATCATGATATAACTAGGTTGTTGAATCAAAAATCAAAATTCAAATTCAATAGAATGTTGAAGTGGTTAGGCACTAATAATATGCCATGTTTGGGTTATAAAAATTGTGTATTTGTATGCATAAAGTTGTTAATTATACCTAGGAAGTTGTGTGAATATTAAAAATGAATTATAAAAATTGATGAGAAGTGAGAAATGATAAAAAGAAAATACATTCATGATGTAGTCAATTTTTTTCTAATCAAACATAAAAATGCTAGATCTATGAAAGTGATTATTTGAGTACTAGAATCAAAAAATAAGGGTTGGCAATCAGGTCGACCAAGCCGGGTCGGGTCAGACCCGCCTGGGTTGGAACCGAATTCAGGCGGGTTCGAGACGGGTCAGCTTGGTAACCGGATCGGGTTGAAATAGCGAAATATTGACCGGCCAACCCACGAACCCATTCGGGTCCAACCCGGGTCGGGTTGGGTCGGGTTGCGGGTTGGCCCGTCGAGTTTCAATTTTTTTTTAAATTTTAAAAAAAAAATTAATCATAATTATAAGAATCAAAGAGTGAAATTGCTAATATATATATATATATATATATATATATATATATATATATATATATATATATATATATATATATGTATATATATATACTAGGTTTGCCCATTGACACGTGCCTACGGCACGTCTTCGGAACAGTGCACCTTGTTTGATTATATAAAATAGTTTTGGAGGTCCAGCAAATTAATTTAAGTAGCAAACATATTATATGAGAAACTTTTGGGGTCCAGCAAAAAACATATTATATGATTTTTTTGAATTATTTTTAAAGTTTTTAAAATTTTAAATTTTTTAGTTTTTTAGTATTTTAATTTTTTTATTTTTTTAAAAATTTTATTTTCTTAATTTTTTGAATAGAAGATGGAGGGAGAGAGAGAAAAAAAAAATTAAATAAATATAGGAGTTGTTTTGGGTGGGGGATTTAAATTTGAGTTTTTGAGGGAAACTTTTGGGAGGAAAAATATGTTTTGTGAGGTTAGATCTGGACTTGATTTTTTGGGGGATTGAAGGAGAGGCACTTGATAGCTTTCTTTGTGTTTTATTATATATATATATATATATATATATATATATATATATATATATATATATTATTCATATGATTTCAACTTATACAAAATTCCCATTTTTTTTATAAGAAACAAAGATTTATTACAATTTTCTTCCACACAATAACAATTTTCTTCAAATTTTCAACTTTTTTATAAGAAACAAAGATTTTTTACAAATTTTTATACATTTACAATTTTCTTCAATTTGTTGGTCTTCAATTTGCTGTTGTTGTTGTTGGTCTTCAATTCTTCATGTTTGTTGCTATTATTGTTGTCGTTGTTCTTCCGGCGAGTTGCTTCCACTTGTAGACATGTCGAACCCTTTTTCTTGAGTCCTATCTTTGGCCTTCATCCAGTCTTCCATGCAGACGAGTATCTCCAATGATTGGGGCTTCAGGCGATTCCTGTAATCGGTTAGAACCCTACCACTTGTGGAAAATACACTTTTTGAAGCAATTGTAGAGACAGGAGGAGTTATTAGATCTTTAGCCATATATTTAAGAATATTATAAGTATGTTCATGGTCTTTCCACCATTGTAAAATATCAAGTGTAGAAGTAAAGCTTTCAAAATCTTGTTGATTATATCAATGTAATTCATTTGGTTGATTAGTCCTAGGTTTTTTGATTGAATTTGTACAAGTAAATTAAATGTGGCATCATCTAATTTACTCTTACCTTTACCTCTAGAAGTAGCAGAAGAATAACTAAATAAAATAGTTGTACTACTAGATGCAAAACTTCTATCATAAAAATCTTACAAGTTATTTAATGTCGATTCAAAGTTAGCTAAAAATGTGTTGCAATCAATTTCAGATTCATCTCTAAGTAAAGTAAAAAATATTTCAATCAAACTATTCGTACCTTCTAATTTGATATGAGGATCTATCACAATAGCAATACAATACAACATAGGAGGAGGAATAAAATACTTCAAAAATTTGGTGTATGCAGGTTTAACAATATGACCAATATAAACATCATCGATCTTTTCTTTGAAAGTTTGCATCATAATAACTATTGAAATAAAATTACTACTAGAAGTAGATTCATAAGATTTTGAAAATTTTAAAGTTGAAGTTTTAAAAGGTTCTAAAAAATTTAACAAAGATTCGGCATAAAACCAGGCTTCGGGAATCATTTGAAAATTTGGCATAAATTTTTCCATACAAAAATCACTTATACATGCATTGTATTGAGTAACAACATATAGCAAATCAAAAGTAGAGTTCTATCGGTATTTAACATTCTTTGGAAATTTTCTAAAATATACATTTTTAAGCTTACATTATGTTTTCCATTCTTGAAATATGGTGTCACTTAATGCAATAAATTAAATATACACAATTTCTAATGTTAACTATATATGGGTCGGCTATTTTTAATGCATTTTGAACACATGAATTTAAAATATGACATGCACATATAATATGAAAAATATCGTCACATGGAGGAGCTAATTGTGTTTGTAATATACTAATTGATGCATTGTTGTTAGATACATTATCAAAACTAATGCACATAATTTTATCACGAATATGAAAAAGATCACAAATTTCTAAAATACGATTTGTAATTTCAATACCACTATGGGGATAGGGCAACGCGGCAAGTGATATGACCCATTTTTGAAGAATCCAATCACTGTGTATCCAATGAAAAGTTATTCCCATCATTGAAATATTATTCCAACCCTTCCAACAATCGGAAAGTTAAAGAAACTCTACAAGTTAAAC
Organism: Hemerocallis citrina; assembly: GCA_017893485.1. Lineage (NCBI taxonomy): Eukaryota > Viridiplantae > Streptophyta > Magnoliopsida > Asparagales > Asphodelaceae > Hemerocallis > Hemerocallis citrina. Next base: position 98,119,404 of record CM030368.1, read on the forward strand.
TCCATAAACTAGCAATCAAACCTTCTCTCATTTCAGTGTACATTTTAAAACAATTCGACTTCAAAGTATTCCTAGGGATTCTTTTAAAATGCGAGTTTAAAGCGGTTTGATTAAAAGACTTTAAGTCCCTACTCTCAGAAAAAGAAAATGGTTACTCTTCCTTAATTACTAGTCGGGTCATTTCCCAACGAACAAGTTTTGGATCATAAGAGTGGCTATCAACTACACCGGTCCTAGGGTAGACTTTTTGTTGACCGGGTAAGTCTACAAGAAGTTCCTTGTGTAAATTTTAGATGTATCATTTTATTGTACCCGTCCCCTCACCCGTCTTCCATTTGTATGGCTTGGAACAAGTTTTACAAATTGTTATACCTACACCCGGATTTTCTTCGTCCGGAATATAGTCATAAAATTTGTGCCAATCACTAGTTTCCGCTCTAGTTTTTCTACAACTACCTGGTTGTGTTGTTTCGGTTGGTTGTGTTTGTGTTTCCTCTTCCATTTCTATGTCTTATGGGAACACATCGTGTGGACCAATATGTCCGGTCATAGGGTACTCTTCGGCGGGCTCAATTTGTGGGACTATAGGAAGCCTACGAGAAGTGCCGGTGGAATCTTGTCCACTTTGGCTACGGCCACTACCTCGTGATCTAGACATGTTGATATAGTAGTGTATGTGAAAAATTTAAATTCAATCTAAGCGAGATAAGTTTTTTTTTTTAATCTAGAAAACAATAGGAGGGTTGTGGGAGAGATGATAAAAAACCAACAAACAAATATGATACAAAAAATTTTAACTACAAAAAAATATCATGACAATAAGAGGGTTGTGAAATTTTGATACCGCAATTCGCAGATAGTCGTAAATAGAATGAGAGTGAATATAAAAGTAGAAGTAGAAATAGAAGTCCAGACTCGTATATAGAAAGAAAGAGAGTTTCTTTGTTGGAGCCTTGGAGGAGTTGAAGAATTGAAGTGGACGTAGTTGAAAGTTGAATTCCATACGATTGGAATTTGTCGCTTCTATGTTGCTAGCTTCTTTGTTGAAAATTTCCAAAGGATTGAGATTGAATTGAGTAGTAGTAGTGAAGAGAGTAAGAAAGAAAGGTGTGAAATTTTTTAAGTGGTTTAAGGAGTATTTATAGGGGGAAAATAAAAAACAAAAAACAGAAACAGAAACAAAAGAAAAGCAAAAAAAAAACCAAAAAACGGCTAAAATAGCCGTTGGGCTGTGAATTCGTTCGTTGGACCCGCGACGGTCGACCCGCGCGGGTCGAACGTTTGGCCCGTACAGGTCAAACGGTTCGAAACCCGCGGGTTGGTGGACGGGTTGCGACTGTTCACCGGGTCGAGCGGGCCGGGTTGAACGGGTTGGAACTTTGATTTCGACGACCCGGGTCGACCCGCTTAGGCATGCCGGTTTGACCCGGACTCGAACCGTTATTCAGCGGGCCAGGTTGTAGCGTGCTGGTCGCGGGCGGGTTGCGAGTCAGCCCAGCCCAGTTGCCATCCCTACGTAAAAGTGATTATTTTAGTTAAATTGGGAATGACTTGATTCTAATATAAGTAAAAGTTATGAGAAATTGTTTATGAAAACTCAAGAATGTGTTTTATGAGAAATCAAAGTGAGAAAAGAAATTAGAAATCGAAAAAAGTTGAAAGCGTTTAAAATGAGTTTTATCAGAAAGTCAAGTAATATGAATTTAAACCCATATAAAATCAGATATGGTGCTTTGGCTTGGTGGTTAGCACGGTGCCTTTGCGCCTGGCGTCGCCACGTGTCACCTGGGGCGGTCTTATGGTCGCGGGTTTGAGCTGGGGTTTGGGCTCTATTTTAAAACAATTTTTAAAATTAAAAAAAAAATCAGAGAAGGTATTTTGAGTATAAAAGGAACTCAATCATTTCCTTATTAGAAAATGTGAATGGTCTATTGGTTGGGCGACTGTTTGGATGTTTGTTGGTTTCAGGTTCGAGCCCGCCCATAGAAAATTTGTGTTTTTTTTTTTGAGTTGATTTTCAAGTTATAAAAAATTGGAAAAATTTTGTAGATCACTTTAGAATTTTTATAATATTCTAAGAGGTATTTTGACAAATAAAGATCATGTTCATGTATTAGAATTCAAGAAAATGTGTAAGACTAAAGATTTTAAGAGTTGATTTATAATAAATTCAACGCATGATTAGGGGATTCAAATTGGAGATTTCTAATGATTAATCTTGTATTAAGAAATGATGTTTTATTCTTAAAGAATTTTATATTTAGAATGGTCTATTGGTTGGGCGACTGTTTGGTTGTTTGTTGGTTTCGGGTTTGAGCCCGGCCATACACAGTTTGTGTTTTATTTTTATTTTTTAGTTGATTTTCAAGTTATAAAAATTTGGAAAAAAATCATAGATCACTTGAGAATTTTTATAATATTCTAAGAGGTATTTTGAGAAATAAAGATCATGTTCATGTATTAGAATTCAAGAAAAATGTGTAAGACTAAAGATTTTAAGAGTTGATTTATAATAAACTCAACGCATGATTAGGGGATTCAAATTGAAGATTTCTAATGATTAATCTTGTTAAGAAATGATGTTTTATTCTTAAAGAATTTTGTATTGAGAATGATACATGATTGTGAAAAAGGGATTTTTGTAATCAAAGAGCATTGTGAATTATTAAAATAAATAGTTTGGAAGTGCTGATTTCATGATGAATAAATGAAAAATAAATTAAAAGATTGAATGAGATATGAATAAATGAGATTGAGAATATGAATTATAAGGGTATGAGTACCCCATGATTTTTTAATATGAAAAGATGTTGATTCTAGAGGCTTATTTAGACCCTGGTGCTGGCAAGTAATGATAATGATTAATTGAATTTTGAGAAAGGGCCAGAATGGTCCATCGTTCTTAGTGTATGGTTTAAGACCGCTAGGTGTGTTTCAAACTTAAGGATAGGCACTAAGAGAAGTTGTAATAAAACTTGGGCAAACATAAGTGGGTTGCCTCTATATAGTTTGACGGTGGACTCTAGGACTATAGACCCAGTTTGATGGTGGACTCCGGAACTGTGGTTGCTTGCGATGGAGAAGGGCCTTAACTAAATCCGGGACTATGATTGGTTTGACGGTGGACTCCAGGATCATGAATAGTCGGGCAGATGGGAGGCGGTTCTTCAGTGTATATGCGTATACCGGGGCTAGAGGGCACTTGCGGGATGTTCACACGACAAGGATTTTCGTGTAAGCCTGACGGTGGACTCCAGGGCTGGAGTCCGTACTCGTGGATATCTAAAACTTGATTTTGTTACCAAGTAGTTATTCATAGCATGTGATTAAACCCTTTAATGTGGAGTACGTAAGTGCTTGCCCTCGGACCTATGTATAATGAGATGCATAGAATGCGAACAAGTATGCATTAGTGTCACTGTAGTATAATATATGTATTATGTCATATCATACACTGACATGTTTAGGATAGTCACTCTTTTACACTTTTTTGTGCATTCAAGTTTGTGGTTGCTAAAGTAAGAGAATCGTTATATTACGGCATAGCTAGGATCGCTATTTTATAATATTGTGTCGGTTGTAAGCAACTAACGTGCCCACAGATTTTTCAGTGCAGGGCTTGGATTGGCAAGGACTTAAAGATGAATTGATTCTAAAGACTATTATCATGATTTAAGTTGTTGATGTTAATGTTGTATTTGTCATGTTGTATTCTTTTTATTTCCGCTGCGTTGATGTAAGAACTTATTGTAAATGAAAAGTTTTAAATTTCCTTGTAAAATTGTATGAAATGAAGTGAAAGATCCTGTTGTACTACAATTATGTGCAAATGGAATTGGGGAGTTACAGATTGTAGGACCCCGAAAGCCTCCTCGAGATTGTTGACATGATCTTGTCCTCTACGGATTTTGACAGGCTCATCATCGACATATTCTCCATGTTCCGTCCTATCTGCTCCTTAAAGGCCCGATTGACAAGCCTTTCGTACGTGGCACCTGGATTCTTTAGCCCGAACGACATGACCTAGGTAACAGTAGAGGCCTTTGTCGGTCACAAAGGCGGTGTTGGGGAGGAACATTCTGATCTGGTTGTATCCTGAAATGGCATCCATGAATGTAACCCTCGTTCCAGCTAATACGTATTTTCTATGTATTTTCGGTATTTCGAATTTTGTAAATTATTTTTTCCACTTTTAAATTCTTTTTGTTAAAAGTTGTTGTTGGATCTTCTATTAAAGTCTGTTTTTAATCAATAATTTTATTTGTAACTATTTTCCAATTATTTTATATTGTAATACAAATCTTGTTATTATTATTATTGTTTATTGGTGTACTTCATCTTCTCTTATGAACCACTGTAATTTGAGTATTTAATATTAAAAATTCATTTTCTTGCTTTCAACTCAACTTTCGTATCCCAAATTATTTAATTTAATTTTCTGCAATTTTTTTTGTTTTCCCTATTAAAATTTTTGCTTATTGATGTCCCCCAAAATAAAAAATTGATCTAAGTTTTAATCATATTTGTATTGGTTATTTTATTTCCCTATTGAATTTTAACCCTCCATCTATCGAAGAGCCCTCCATCTCCGCCATGGCTGCCCCCCTCGACTGAGCATCGTCGAGCCGCCCGCTCACCACAATGGACTGCTCCCCACAGCATCTCCGTTGCCACCACCCGGAGCACCTTCCGCTCACCTTGCCATTGCCAGAGCGCTGCCCCTATGCGCCGTTGACCACCCTTTCCCCCCAGTGAGCATCATCATCTCCGATCATCACACCATTGCTGATCACCTGAGCCCCTATTCATGGGTGCATCATCATCATCAAGCTCTTTTGAACTCCAGCCGTCCGATCACCCTTGATCATCATCATCAAGATCTACGCTAGATCTGATCCATCAGATCTTGATCAACATCAACATCAGGATTCAAATTCATCAATCGTGATCATTGGGATCATCGCAATCATCATCCAATCATTGCAAGTAACTTGTACGATTCTTTTGTTTCCCCATACAAGCACCTTTTTGAAATACTGCAAGTAGATTCTAGTTGATAAATCTTGATTCTACTCGTTTGTTCGTCCCTATCAATTTCCATAATCATAAGGGTCACAACCTTTTGTCAATGCACTCACCTCACAACAACAAGTTAGATCTAATTAATTATCTAATAATTTGGCTACATGAATTTTTGAATCACCATGGCTTATAGATGTTTGGTTGTATGATGCATATGTTGATGTTGCTTCTTTTGTTATGAGTTGAGAATAGACATGAGTGTTGTTTGAATAGTTATTAAACCCTGATTTGCATCACACGTTAATTTAGATCCATGGTAGTTAATAATCATGTTATATTTCATGCAAAAAGTAACTTTATATACTGTTGTCCTGATTTTTCCTGATGAATTCGACCTTGTTAATGACAGAATTTTGAGTTGGGTCCTAAATATGAATTGTAGCCCCATGTGTCTAGTTTTCAGAACATCTGACAGAATCGAATTCCGAGTTATGAGTTGTGAGATATTTTTGTTTTAGTACTGCTGGGTCTGGATTTCCAGATTTATAATATCACTGTGTCACCCTGTTTTGCAATTAAATTTGAACATGCTACCTATAATATAATAATATGAAATTCATCTTGCCGAAACTAGACATGCTAGGGAATCCCCCTTAATCTTCCTGGATTTATTTGATGAGTCTTTAGGCCTGCTTCATGAATGTAAACACAATTTTAAGAATTCTGGCTGAACACAAAATCTGTGTAGAATGTTGATTTGAACCCAGTTGCTGTAATGTTTATATATCATGTGTATACGCGCTGAAACTGGAAGACTGACTAGTTTCTAGAACTTCTAACGGATCCAAATTTGCATTTCTGTAGCAATGGGAATCTCAATTTTGGTGCAACAACGTCATGCTGTCCAAAATTGGAATTCTTGTTGTTTTGCTACCTATAAGTTTGTTTGACATCCGAATGTGTTTCCTACCCCACCCGAACCTGTTCTCTATTTTCCTATCATGTTTACTTTCCTTGTTTGTGCACTTTCATGCCTGTTTTGATAATAATAATAATTAATCAAGCCGGGATTAAAGGAAAGATCTAGTAGTGGATAATATAGAAAGGTGTACTTAGAAGGGGGCTCGTGTTTCCCAACTGTTTACTATTTTACTGTGTTTCACAATTGTTTACTGTTTTACCTGACTACATACTTCCTTATAGAAAGGTGTATTCGGAAGGAGGCCATAGGTCTCAACAGTTTCCTATTTTACCTAACTACATACTTCCCACAGGAAGGTGTACTCGGAAAGGGACCCACAGGTCTCAACTATTTTCATGGATACATGATTACATGATTCATGACACCGTTTACTGTTTACTGTTTACCTGATGCCTGAGTACACAGCTCTATAAAATCCACCACGAATTCTAAACGTAACTTGATTGTATGCATCAAACATATGGTAAATATATGGGATACATGATTACTGCATTAGCTAGGGTTAAACAATAGACTTAAGAATAACATGTTTCACTTGCACATCCCTATTTCTTGCTGCTATTACCTGCTACTGTTATCTGTTACTGTTACCTGCTACTATTTTCTGTTATTTTTGCCTGTTACTTATTACCAGTTTATAATTTTACCTGACACTTGGTACACAATTGCATGTCCACTTATCACCTGAAATTGTTATTTGACTGCTAGTTATTGGACTCTATTTATCTACTGTTTATTCTCTCCATGCTCTTGTTTCATGTTTCCTGCTTTATGTTCTTGCTACCCACTTTTTGCTTGTACTACTTGCGGCCTGTAGCTTGCACTGACGGGCATACTATTTTCCCTATTTCCTTGCTCCTTCAGTTAATAATTGCACAGGTTTTGGAGATCAGCTTCCCGAAGGAGTGAGTGACCAAGTATTTTGAGCTTGACTGGAATATTTCATCCTTTAATTTGCTTTTGTATTGAGATCATTAGTTTCTTGTTGCTACTTGAACTTGTATTTGGGAATGTTGTTCCGAAGTTTATTTTTGTTTCTAGATCTTACTTTATTTGAGGATTATATACTGTTTTCGAATAATTCTGTTGATTATGAGATTTGTTTTATGCTTGCGTGGTTGTATATTCTTGTATATTTCCTGTTATAATGTTGAGTCGATCCTTACAGGTTATGAATGGTGAAAATTATTCGTTAGGATTTGTCACGTACTTGCATTCCATGTTCCTTTGGGAAGCGGGGCGTGATAATGAAACTTCGCATCTCGTGACCTGAGGTCACATCTATTAGGGCGTCAATGCTCGGGATGGGTAACGGATCTTTAAGACAGGCCTAGTTGAGGTCTGTAAAGTTTATATAGATCCTCCACTTCCCGTTCAGTTTTTTCACCATCACAACGTTTGACAACTACTGTGGGTAGTTGGCCTTCTATATGAACCGAGCCGAGAGGAGATTGTCCACTTCTTTCTTTACCGCCTATTGCCTGTCGGGAGCGATCGTGCGGCGCTTCTTCTGGACTGGCCTTGAGTCTGGGAGGACGCTTAGTTTGTGCATGATGAGGTCCTCTGCAATCCCTGGCATATCCGAGGGTTCCCATGCGTAGTGGTCGGCATTCCGACGGATGTAGTCGATAATGGCCAGCTTTAGGTCTGGAGCAAGACACTGGCTCACTCGAAACCATTTAGATATGTCCTCCCCGGAGAAGGAGATCTCCTCCAACTTGTTGACGGGCTCCGAGTGCAACTGACCCCTATCAGATGGAAGTTCTATTGCGTCAAGGGGGAGACTTCACCCCCCACTGCACCCATATAGCATGAATGGGCAGATTCCTGATTGCCTCTGATAATGCCAACCCCATGGTTGGTAGGGAGTTTCATCTTCAGGTGCTAGGCGGAGGGCACCGCTTGGAGGTAGTAGAGGCCGGATATACTGAGGATGGCCTTATAGGCGGCCTTGACGTCGACCACCATGAGGTCCATTGCCTCTGTCTGGATGGTAGGGGTCGTTCTGGTTGTTACATCAAGCGTGATGATTCCCTCAGTTTGGAATGGAATGCCCGAAAACCCATGGAGCGTGTACCCGACCGGCTTCAGCTTCTCACAAGAGAGTTTGAGCTTTTTGAACACAGCTAGGAATAAGATATTGACTTCCGTTGTCAACTAGGATGCGGATTAACCATGCCTAGGCTAACTAGTATGACATCTCAATGAGGCAGACGGACGACCTCAAGATCTTCGCTGAAGAATGAGACTGTCGGTCCTTGATCCCCGGAGAATAAACCTTCGCACAAAGTCCCATATGGACTCTCTTTCCTTCTGCTTGAGGTTCTGGAGGGACGTACTCGTCACTCGACCTTGCGACTGGTCCAAAGTTAGCAAGGAAGCTTGCCTTGAGCTGGTCGAATGAGAAAATCGATTTAGGGGCAAGCATTGAGAACCATTCCCGTGTCGGGCCACGCAAAGTGGCTGGGAACTCGTGATAGAGGAGAGGATCTAAGGTGTTGTGAATCATCATGATGGTTTTAAACACTTCCATGTGATCAACAGGATTAGACTCTCCATTATATGTCTCGAATTAAGGCAGTCTAAAATTCCTTGGAATCTCAGCATCGATGATTCTAGCGAAGAACAGGGTTCAGGTAGGCTGATACCCCCAGTTGGGTTGTAACCCGCTCTCTCCGATCCGAGTGAGGTGATTCTACATTTCTTGGAGGTGCTGAAGGAAGACCTCAACCTGTCTCGCCAGCTGAGTCGAGCCGTGAGACTCACTGCCCTTGGCTTCCTCCCGACGATGGCTGTCTTTTTGCTGCTCGGTTCTGGGGCCACCCCAGAGGGCCTGGAGGACCTCGTTCCTGAAATCCCAGAACTCAGCTCTCGTGACTGGGACCTGTTAGCCTTGACTGTTTAGGGGTGGCCGATCTCTCGGGGAGTGGCTGTGACTCTGCTCTCGACCCTGAGATAGGTGAATGCTATGGGTCGGAGCCTGGTTGGAGGTGGCAGCCCCACCCCTCGATCAGCTGAGCTGGTGCCGGAGGTCATCCACAGGCTACCTATTATTGATGACATACCGAAGGTCATCGGTGACCGAGCGTGAAGCGCTCGGACCAGGTTCTGACTGACCCTCAACTCGCTGCCTTTGAGACCCCTGTGTGTTCACGTGACTGTGAGAAGGATGAGGATCGGCATGACGTCCTACCGTGGGTGCTCTCTTGGCTTTGGGTGCCATGGAAGGGGATGGCTTCGGGGTGAGATCCGAGTCTGGTGTTGAACCAGTCTGTTTGTTTTCCACATACGGCGCCAATCTGATATTGCTGATTTAGTGGTGGGAGCAACATATGTGAGTTCTTGTTATTTGTAGATGGAGAGACAGATCTCAGCCACAGATCTAGATCTGATGTGAGGTTTTTGTGAGGAGCATGAGAGGTGGTGCTGCTTGTAGCTGGCCGCCCTGAACATGTAACCCCTATTTTTCCTATTTTAAATTTCTATTCTATTTTCATTTATTGAACCTGGATTCTTTCTATTACATAAATTTTTTTGCTTTTCTTGGGTCCATTTATTTTTTTTTGACCATTCCGTGCTATTTTTGGTTCATTACAAATTTTTCTCTTCATGATTTGAGTTTGAGTTGTCCTGCTATGTGTTCATCTCATTGATTTTTATCTATTCATCTCTTTTTGGAGCCTTAACCTGTAACCTAAACCCATTAATCCGCAACCCAAAACCCCAATTTCTTAATTCCCTATAAATATCTTATTAATAAACCCTAATTTAATATATCTCTCTCTCTAATGCTTTCTCTCTCCCCTACCCCGACTCTCATCTCCCTCTCTCTGTTTTTCCGTTTCAAACCCAAACCCACCGCCAAGCTTCCCTGTCTGTTCTCCTGTCCTCTCCGACCACCACCTTGACCACCGCCACCACTCATCATCACCCCCATCACCATCCCGTCGCCTTCGTCCAACCCATCGCCATCCACCGAACCCACTTCACCTGCACCCATTCCTCGCCGCCATCGCCTCACCGTCATTGCCCTCACCCTCTCCGTTCACCCCACAACCACCGGAGACCCCCGTCGCCCTCGTCGTCGTCGTCCAGAGCCCTACACTTCTCGCCGTTTCTCCTCGTCTATTTCGTAGAGAAACAGAGTATTCGCTCGACACTGCCATCTTTGGTCGCTGCGTCACTTCCCGATCGCAGCGTCGTCGTCGTCACCTCGAGCACCCCCGCTGCCGTCGCCGGTCCTCGCCGCCCTCACTGTAACTATCGCAGTCGTCGCCTAGTGTCGCCGACCCTTCTGTTGTTTTCCTCTCTCTCTCTCTCTGTCGCTGTGGTGATGAAGGAGGGAGGGAAGTTGTGGTGTTTGCTGTGTTGGAGTAGGAGATCCAATCTTGGTGTTTCTGTTTGGTTGCTTGGAATTACTCTATGTGTTTTGCATGTAGGTCGCATGTAGTTCCGTGTTTCCGTGTTCATGGTTCGTCACCCGGGATTCTAAACCCCGTTATTCTAAATATTCGAATATACTAATTAAAAGGCAAGTCTATTCTTGAACTAGTTATTTGGTTTGTTCATGATTTATTTGATCTCTGCAAGTAGATCCAATCCTTTTCTTTATCGTACTGCTATTTGAATTTCGTTAAGTTTATTGAGGGTTTACACGAGCTAACCCGATATAATCTTAACATCATGCCTACATCTTTGATCTAAAACCTAGTCCCCCCTTGTACATTGCATATGCACAATTACATGAAAAATAACTAGATCCATACTATTGAATTGTTTGAAGAATTGAATATGTTAGATTTATGTGATTTGATGAATTGATTACCATGCCTGTGAAATTACATATTAAAACTGAAATTATGCATGTTAAACATCTATTAGCACTTTATTTATTAAATAGCAAGAGCTATATGATTGTATAATTAAATTGTTGCCTATTCATGCCAAAACAAATTCTGGACTGCTGGTTGTTCCTTTTTGAATCAGATTTTCGACCATGTTGCTGTTGTATTTTGAAATAACTTTCTGAGCATGAAATTTAGCCCCAGATGTCTAGTTTACTACACTTTTTACGAATTTGAATTCCGAGTTATACACTGTTAGATATCAGTATTTTAGTACAGCTGTGTCAGAATTTTCAGATTCACAAATTCATGCGTATCTTTCTGTTTTAAAATTAAATTGAACATGTTAACAGTAAAATAAAAATATAAAATAAATTTAGCTGAATCTAGACATGTGTAGGACCTACCCTGAATTTTTGTAGTTTTAATTGATGTGTTTTCTGACCTAATTCATGTATGTGAACATAATTTACAACTTACTACCTGAACATGAAATTCGAAAAGTATAGAGTTTTCACTATAGTTTCTGTAACTTCTATATGTCATATATATATTTGCTGGAACCGGCAGAAAGTCTAGTTTCTAGAATTTCTGACGGATCCAGATGTTCTTTTCTATAGTAGTGGTAATCTGTATTTTAGTACAACAATGTTATGCTGTCCAGATTATGTAAACTGTGTGTAATTGTTATGTTTGCCTCTTGCTTTGTCTGTAACGCGCAGAATTAGTCACACTTAGTATCATACAACATTGACACATTCTTGCATGCTCACATAGGATGAAAATAAACTATTAACAAGCCAAGGTATTATGGGTGGACTTGGTAGTGAACAATCGGAAAATGTACTCGGTAAAGGCCTTTACATGAACACTTGACATTGAAGAAGGAGAAGTATTGATTGCAAATGATTGATTGTTAATTATTGATTGCAAATTATTTTTATCGACACCGAGTACACGATCTGTGAATTCACCATCAGTCTAAAAGGTTCATTGTATGCTTGCACTAAAATTGTGGTATGCAACACATGGGACGCAGTAGTACGTGCACTAGATAGATTACTAAAATGATTAATAACCTGCGTTTATCATCTCTTGCTTGATCCTGTATAGAACTTAACTTGACCTCATTCATTACACGCATGATTAAATATAGACCTTTGCTATTATTGTCTATCTTTGCTTTTGTTATTGACTTTGAACTCGTCCCTTTCCTTTATACATGCTTCCATTGTTCTCTGCTTTGCTCTACTTGCTGTCCACGACTTGCTCTAAGGACATTATTTTCTCTCTTTTTAGATCAAGAATTCACAGGTACTGAAGGAACTATACCAGAAGGAATTGGTGAGCAACGATTCTGGAAATGGACCTGGATTGCGCTGCTTAATTTGCTTTATTGCTAGAATTATTTCTTTGAACATTGTTATGACTTTGCACTTTGTTTGGGCTTATGTTTCCGGAGTTTGTTTTTATCCCAGATGTTGGATATTATTATTGTTGGATTATTTCATTTATTATTGGAGTTTATCTTGATTCATGTGATTATATCTTTCTTGCGTGGCTCTGTTATTGGTCATATTGCTGAGTTGGTCTGGTACAACTTATGAATGGTGTTTACATCATTCGCTGGGCCTACGTTACGTACTCGTATTCCGTATTTTGGAAAGCGAAAAATGACAGAATACCTCAAAAATGCCTAGAAACACCAGGAGAGATCCCAACGGCAGGCCCTCCGACGATCTAGTCAGTCACTGAAAAAAGTGGAGTTAGGGTTTTGGTGGAGAAAATGGCATTACCTTTGGAAAGGAGGAGACTGGCTAGTATTTATATGCAGAGAGGGAACCATAACCCTAATGAGCCGGGTTGACCCTCTCCTGTGGGCCTATTTGGTCTACTAAAACAATAGAATGCCCATAGGGTCTACATGCCTGATTTAGGGGGATTCGCGCATCCTAAGGAGATCAAACGGCTCAGATTGGGCAGGAATTTTCCCCACATCAAGCCTCATGACTAGCCGCCTTCATTCCGGACTTTGCACTCGTAGGCTGAGGACTAGGCACGGCATTTGGTGATGCACAGGGTGCCATTGTTGCTGACGCAACTAGAATGAGCATGGCCGGCATAATGACGACTGCGACCATAACAATGCTATCGTTGCTAGTTTTTGCCATTGTTGTTGTTTTTGTTGTTGTTCTTGTTGTTGTTGTTATCCTAATTGGTCAAATTTTTAAAAATGAAATGAGATGGTGTAAATTCGATTAGAATCATAAAGGGTGTTAATTAGAAGAGGAGTTTGGATTGTCTGTTTGTTTCTCGTAGTAGCTAATGGTAGTAATTATTGGCATTGTCGGTAACTAAAATGTGAGGCTCGTGACCAAGTCAAGAAAAAGATACGAGGATTTTTTTTTTAAAGCCAGGTTATAAAATAAATATAACTACAAACGTGTTAATAAAACGATACCATTGAACCGCTCTAGCATTCTATAGAAGGAGCTTTTTTGTTTTTTGTTTTGCTAAGCACAATTTGAAGAAGAAAATAAAACGATAACTCAGGTACACGGAGGAGAATTTTTTCCTAAGCTGTCCCACTTTTTGAAAGTTTTTTTCCAAACGGCCCTACTTTTTTTTAAAATTCTCAAACTGCCTCATTCGCTTTCTGAAAAAGCGAATGTGATTTTCAAAAACCTAGACTCGCTTTCTGAAAAAGCGATTGGGTTTTAACAAAACTCGTTTTCTCAAAAAATGAATGGGTTATTTCGGTAAATACGTTCGAAAGTGGGTCAGTTTGGTTAATACTTTCGAAAGTGGGTCAGTTCGGTCAATACTTTCAAAAAGTGGGTCACTTTGGTAACAAGTTCGATTTATCACGACGGTTTGAACAAAATCTTCAAATTAGGGTTTAAGAAAGCTCCCCCTTTCTCCAAATTAAAACCATTGAAAGACACTAACTTGATTTAAATTATTCACTATTCGAATTACAAATTCACTCCATTCATCTGAAACAAATTAAAACAAAAAAATGAGATATGAATTTCTTTCCAATTCATCAACTAGCTACAAAATGGATGGATAAAAGTACCATGCTGATTAGATTTTTGGTTTAGAGCATCGGTAGTCGTCTGCTAAATATGCATAGTATGCATATTTGGTCAAAAAAATCGCTGCAGTCATCTGCTAAATATGCATATTTTGCCTATTTTGCTACAGTAGATTGCTATAAATGAGAGCGGATATGAGAATTATGTATAATTTAAAGGACGCAACTTTGAGTTTCGTCGCTCGAAAAAATATTATTTTTAAATCGTCAGATGCAACTTCACATTGCATTCGACGACTTTAAAAAAAACATTTAATAAAAGAAATTCAACCAGGGAGCTCTCCTTGGACGCAACTTGAAGTTGCGTCCAACGGAGGGGGCCCACTTTTTTTTTAAAACTTAAATAACGTTTTTAATTAATAAAAAAATCATAAAAATCCTAAAAAATCGTGTGATGCAAAGTGAAGTTGCATCTGAATTTTTTATGTATTAAATTGGTAAAAATTACCAATCGACGACTGCAGCGAATTAGCCAAATGCTATATGCATTTATGCATATATGCATTTTTTTTTAACAATGACGACTGTGGATGCTCTATGAGCATAAAAATTGATAACTCAAAGCTAAATGTGTAGCCCTCAAAAAACTTGCAAACAACATTTTTAGCTTATCAGTCAACAACATTAACTACTACTACTACGACATATAGCAAACTACTGCATATAAGGGCGAAGCGCGATGAATACTAAAATTGAGCACAACTGAACTTCATTACAAATCAATAACAAAACAAGATGGGAACTTTAGCTAAAAAAGACATGAAAGTTGAGATCTTTAGGGTGAGGATTTTAAGGAGAGATGGAGATTTTGGGAAATAACAAATTCGGAGCGAATTCTCTTTGGGGGATGGGAGGATGGGTACATAGAGGGCTGACGGCAGAGGTACTCGTCCGCCATTGACGGAGAGATCAGGGAAATTAGGGATTGGATTGAAGTGGAAGAGAAAGGGGGATCTTTCTTAAACCCTAATTTGAAGATTTTGTTCGAACCGTCATGATAAATCGAACTTGTTACCAAAATGACCCACTTTTTTGAAAGTATTTACCAAACTAACCCACTTTCAAACGTATTTACCAAAACAACCCACTTGCTTTTTGAGAAAGTGAGTTTGGTTAAAACCAATCGCTTTTTCAGAAAGCGAGTCTAGGCTTTCGAAAATCATAAGCTTCACACTCGCTTCCTGAAAAAGCAATGAGGTTTTAACCACTCGCTTTTTCAGAAAGCAAGTGAGGCAGTTTGGAAATTTTTAAAAAAAGTAGGGCAGTTTGGAAAAAACTTTCAAAAAGTGGGACAGTTTGGGAAAAAATTCCACGGAGGACGCCTCTAGCATCATCCTCCGATAAAACTAATAGCTCCACATCTGTAAGAGCATCTTCAATGCTTCCTTCATTTTGAAGGTCTTCAAAAAGGAATATTCTTGGAATATTCCTTTTTGAAGGCTCATCAACTCCAACCATCCTCCGTCAAAATTGGTTTCTTCAAATTTTATTCAATTTTTTAAATTAAACGATACATTAATTGTAATTGTAATAAAATGTAAAACTACTTTAATATCCGGATAAATATTTTTAATTATAAGATTATTAGATTTATTTTATTTTAATCGATTATTATTGACTTATAAATGTCCAACGTTTGGAAAATTAATGACTTAACCGATTATCATTCAGTTCTATGTATTTCAATGTCCAACGTTTGTATTTCCAATTAATGATTCTATGTATTTGTCGTTTATCTATTTCCAATTAATGATCACATTGTAAGTGAGTAGTCTTTAAAAAATATGTTAAGCTAATACAAAATAACTAAATAATCTTAACTATAAATATTGTATCAATTATTATTTTCAAACAATAAAAAAATATTCAAAATTGGTCTCATTTTAAAGGTATCGTCGAGACATTTCCAACAGTAATGATATGACTAAAAATAGAACCAAATCGGGATCGTTCAAATCGGGCACAAATCTTAAAGCTCTCAGGGGTAAAACGGTAATTTTACCTACAAACGGGTCTGAAATGGGAACTGGATCTTTCTTCAAAGCCCAATAACCCATAAACGGATCTGTCCAACTGGGTACGAGTCACAACCCATTACAAACCAGTTCAGAAGGATAAAGAAGAATTCAGATTCATAATTATCCCTAAGAGGTGGTTTTAACCACTTCTATCCATCCACACCAGGAAGTAGAGATTTGTCCTTATCTTGAAATGGGACCCTAAAGTGACTATAAATACCCCTCTCTCCCTACCGTAACAAGGTAATCAATATTTTTCTACATAAAGCTCTTTCATAATCTTCCTGATTACTGACAAGAGCATCGGAGGGTGCGTCGCCGGGATCCATCCCAGTGTTTCGCACTTTTTGCAGGTTCGTGGCAGCAGCAAGAAACTAAGTCAGAGCGGACCTCTTCACAATGAGTTCGGAGCACGACTCTCCCCTAGAGTTGCTCCTCAGACTAGTCTTCCAAGAATGGACTTCCTCTAGAGCCATGCAGCACTCTTCTCAACTTTGCAAAGACGAAGATGTTGTGGGACTATCTTGACCTTAAAGAAAGATGATTCTCCAACTCATCTTGGAAAGAGAACTTGTAGATATTCGAGATAGCTTCGAAATAAGGGGTCACACGCCCCGATCCGACCTCCGTAGCACTGGGAACGTCAGTTACAATACAAATTTGAGAAAAAATCTCTCTTGAACATCGACAACATGCGCCGAGCGTTCTTGCTACCGACGTCCAAATGTTAGAAAAAAATCTCTCTTGGACTTCAGCAACATGCGCCGAGCGCTCTTGCCATCGAAGCTCAAATTGGAAAAAAAAAATGTCTCAAGATTCGCACTCAAATCAAGATCAACGGTGGTGATTAGAGCAAAAAGAGAGTCAACAGTCAACGTTGACCAAGTCAACGGTCTACTATTGACCGCCACGTGTCAAGCTGCCGAAGTCCTCTCCTGGTTCGGAAATGTAATTTGAGTGCTCTTGCCACCAACCATGAAACGAGAGAAAAATTTATCAAAAAAGTCAACGGTCAACCATTGACCGCCACGTGTCAAGTTGCCGAAGTCTTTCCTGGTTCAGAAATGCAATCCGAGCGCTCTTGCCACTGGATCCCAAATTGGGAAAAAATTTTGCCTCGAAATTCGTGCCTAAACACGATATGCGGCTCAGATACAAGCAATAAAAAAAACCCAACTTCCCCTCCGACGCTCCCTCGTCGAACTCCGCTCTCGCCGAAGGCCCCGTCGACCTCAGTCGTCGCCGAGCTCCCCATCGCGAGCTCGAACCCATCACCATGGCTCCGACGAGCTCCTGCCTTCACAAAACTTCACCATCGTCAACTGCCCTTCTTCCTCGTCGAAGCTCTGCCGAAGCTCAGTTGCCAACCTCCTCCTTCGCGAGCTCCCCTCGCAGAGCTCTACTGCGACCCCTCGTCAAGCTTCACCTCCGGTACCGCTCTCCTCAACGAGCCATCTCCTCACCGAGCTCTCCCATGGCCTAAGCTCGAGCTCCACACCATCGCCGCCGAGCTCCGACGAGCTCTTCGCCACTGCAGTCAAGGTCCTCGCAGCCGAAGTTGCGAAGCTCGCCATCAAAATCCGAGCGTTCTCATCACCGGAGCCCAAATAAGAGAAAAAAGCTCTCTTCCAGTGCTGAGCTCCGCATCGTTGCCGCCGAGCTCCGACGAGCTCTTCGCCACTGCAGTCGAGGTCCTTCGCTGCCGAAGTTGCGAAGCTCACCGTCAAAATCCAAGCGTTCTCGTCACCGGAGCCCAAATGAGAGAAAAAAGCTCCTCTTCACGAGCTCCTCATCGAGCCCCCTTGCCGAGCTCGTCTCCACTTCGAGGAAACCCATGCCGAACTCCTCCTACACTGTGTCGAGCTCCGAACTCCTCGCCGAAGTTCGAGCTCCCCGTCACAAGCTCCGACGTCGACCTCCTTCGACTCCATGCTTCTCCTCGACTCCAAAACTCATCTCGACTGAGCTTCGAACCCAACACCTCATTGAGCTCCTTTCTCCATCGCTTAGCTCGCCATCGCCGAGCTCCAACATCCTGAGCTTTCTCTCCGCTATCCACTACGTCGAACTCACTCCCACCTTCGCCGAGCTCCAAACGTCGAGCTCCAATCTCTCCGAGCTCCAACCTCCTCGCCATGCTCTCCACTGTCGCCGCCCAACTCCATCAAACCCTGTCGATCCCCCTTGCCGAGCATGTCTCCACGTCGAGGAGATCCCCTCGCTTGAGCTTCTCCCTTCGAAGCTGCGTGAGACAGAGAAGAAACAGAAGAGGGAGAGAGCTTGACGTCGAAGAAAAGGGGAGGAAAGGGAGACAGAAGTCAGAAAGAGAAAAAGAAAAAAAAATTGGGTTCGGGAGTTGACCAAGTCAACTGGTGCCGACAATTCTTATAACCGACTCCCACATTGGAGAAAAAAATGGCCTCCTCCCGATGCGCGCTCCCTTGATCCTGATCAACGCACAGGATTGCGCCACGTCATCAGGTATTAATTAATTAATTTATTTATTTATTTAATCAAATTAATTATTTAAAAATCCGAAAAAATATTTAAAAATCAGAAAAAAATAATTAAAAAATTCTTTAAAAAATGATTAATTCAGAAAATAATTTTTAAATTCAGAAAATAATAATTATTAAATTAGAATAATTAATTAAATTTTTCGATAATTAATTATTTATTCGGAAATTAAATAAAAATTCGGAAAAAATCAGAAAAATCGGGAAAAATCACAAATAATCCAGAAAATTCTGAGGATAATTTTGGGCATTTTACAAACTCAAATTGACACCGTTACATCTCGAGCAAGATCCAAACTCCCTTAAGAACTCCGATAAATTCTATTAGCCATTGAAACGGACAAAAGTACTCCTTAAAGACTGTAAAACTCAGTCTCCAGAAGTGAGGGGCTTGTGATATGTCTAAAAATAGAACCAAATTGGGGTCGTTCAAATCGGGCACGAATCTTAAAGCTCTCAGGGGTAAAACGGTAATTTCACCTACAAACGGGTCTAAATGGGAACTGGGTCTTTCTTCAAAGCCCAATAACCCATAAACGGATTTGTCCTACTGGGAGTCCCAACCCGTTACAAACCAGTTCATAAGGATAAAAAAGAATTCAGATTCATAATTATCCCTAAGAGGAGGTTTTAACCACTTTTATCCATCCACACCGGGAAGTAGAGATTTGTTCTTATCTCGAAACGGATTCCTAAGGCGACTATAAATACCCCTCTCTTCCCACCGTGTTACGTAATCAATATTTTTCTACATAAAGCTCTTTCATAATCTTTCTGATTACTGACAAGAGCGTCGGAGGGTGCGTCGCCGGAATCCATCCCGGTGTTTCGCACTTTTTGCTAGTTCGCGGCAGCATCAAGAAACCAAGTCAACACACTGGTGACGGTCAACAGGTCAACAGGTTTGCCTTGTTCGTTTTCTCAAGAATCCACAAATTAATCTGTTTTCTCCCACACCAAAATCAGCAGCAACAAGTACCAAAATATTAAAATTTGGATTAATATTTTATAAGATACATTCATGAAATATATAGCTACACATTTTAATTAAAGGATATGAAAGGAATTCTTAAAAAGATATTAAGGTAAAAAAGGGTAAAATGGACATTTGAAAAAGTGAATAGTGTTTTGAAGGAGCTCAAAAATGCCTTCAAATTTAGAGCCAGATTTGAAGCTCCTTCAAAATGAAGCCAACTTTGAAGCACCATTGGAGCATCCGGGCGTTCATTTCTTCAAAATGAAGGCCCATTGGAGTTGCTCTAAGGTGGTGTACAAAAAATCCACCAATGCTTTCCTTCCCAGCTTTGCCACTCGATCCGCACACATATTACCTTCTCCGATAGACGTGCTGCACCTCAAAGGGTATGTAAAAAAATGTCCTTCGAGATCAGGTCAGAACCTTTCTTATCAAGCACCTAATCAATCATCACTTTAGAATCCCCTTCAATGATGGTAGAGCCAGTCTGACTTTAGACATGGATGGAGTCTACTCCAGCCCCACAAACCACGCAGTTCAACAACGTTAATTGAGTTTGTTGCAACTGGAACTCCTCCCCCATTAAAGCTCTGCCTCGATCATCCCGAACCACAAACACTTCGGCGCCTCCAAGGATCCATCAAAATTTATCTTTAAAACACCAACTGGAGGGGCAACCCATTTGAATTTGATCAAGAATTCCTTTCCCTCTCACACTGTGGGGAGCGGTGAGCATTGTGAGCCCCAACCGATTGGATCTCACTCAACTTGAGGAAGATGCAATTCCTCCCACTAGGTTCCACCGCTCAGTTACCATCCCGACCGCCATTTGGACAACGACAGAGGGTAGCGGACAACACCCCCTCAAAGCACACACACTGCATCCATCTCGCCTTCCAAATGAACCATAGCACTGTCGCAATTAAACTTTTAATAATCTTCTTCTTGCAGCCATGACAAAACACTTTGGTCCACCAAAAATTGGCCACAAATCAGCCACACGATTACGATTAAAATTTGAGAATGTGCAACTAGACAACAAATGATAAAAAGTTTCTCATCTCCCTCCTCACAAACAGAACAATTAGTTAGCACATTTAAGACCCCTTCTCAGCAACACCACTCGAGTAGGAAGACCATTCATTGCAACCTTCCAGAGCCAAGACTTAATTTTAGGCGCCACCACAATCCACCACAGCAACTTAATAGGGAAAGGAAACCGTGTCTGACTGAGGTTGCATGCCTTCAAATATAACAACTTCAGTGGGACTGGTCTGAGCGGTTCCTCATAACAGAGAAGTTGATCATCACTAGCATAGTTTATTGGAATGGGGGGAGCGATTGAGTAAGTCGAACAAAATTAGGAAGAAGAAAATTATGAGCAAGTAGTGGAACATTCCAACATTTGTAAGTTGTGATCAAATCAGCAGCTTTAAAACTCCCTGTAATGATATGATACGCCGTTGATAATCCAAGTTTGCCAAGTGGTGTATTACATACAAACCCACAGATCAGGAGGAACACAAATGCTATCACCATACCCTATTTCCCATCGAAGGACACCACACAAGAGCTTCTTTCCCATTCAAAAAGCTTGCCAAACCTGCGACCAACCCTTAAGACAAGTAAATCTCCCAAATGGAATCTGATAATTTATACTTGTGACTTGTGAGACATCCACTTGAAGAGGAGGGAGTCCTAACGAGGCTGTACAACCAACCAAGATTCTTCGCCATGAGGGACTACTGTTAAAGAGTGGATAAATTACGAAGGCCTAGACCACCATACTTCACTGGCAAACAAATTTTATTCCAAGCAATCATTTGCATACCACGTTCACCATTTCCTTTTTAGACCATAAAAAAGGCTCTGCCTCTGAACTCTTTTCAAGCTTGTCGATAACTGACTGAGGAATCCAACTATGTGACATCATGAACAGAGGAAGAGATTGTGCGACAGATTTGAGCATCACAAGCTTACCGGCCAGGGATAAAGAATTTTCCTTCCATCCTGTAAGCTCCTTCCTCACCTTTTTAATGACCTCGGAATAATTAGCTGCAACAATCCTAAAAGAACTGATTTGTACACCCAGATATTTAAAAGGCAGAGTCCCCAAATCACCCTTTAAGACTCTCATGGCTCGACGTGTCTAGTTCAAACCAACTGGTTCACCCCAAAAAACAATTCGATTTTGATAAATTAATACTCTGTCCACTCAAAGTGCAATAAACATCAAGGACATCCTGAATCACGTGACACTCAGAAAAGTTTGCTCTAGCAAATAATAAACTATCATCCGCATAAATAAGATGATTAAATAAAATTCCTTGATTGGATTGCCTATCTCACTTGTTGTTTGATAAGGCACAAAAAGGACCTCACTGCATAAAATGAAGAGGTAGGGAGAAAGAGGACAACATTGACGAAGCCCCGTAATCAATTGAAACCATTGCGATGGAGCACCATTAACAAGAATAGCAAACCTAGAATCCTTTACTCATGCCATTGATTCGCTGAACAAATTGATGGTGGAAACCAAATTTAAGAAGTAAAGCTGATAGATAATGCTATCTAAATTTGTCGTGTGCACAATCCATGTCTAGTTTGAGAGACATGAAACCCCCACACTTGCCTTGCTTTTTCATAGAGTTGAAAACCTCCTGAGCTAAGAAATTGTCATCTGATATACTCACCGAGATGAGAGAGTTCAACATACAACATTGGCTTCATGCGATTAACCAGGATCTTCGCAATCATCTTATATATATATATATATATATATATAGGGGTCGGTTCGGGTGAGAACCAACCCTGGGGTGAGAACCTAAGGGCCTATCCCAGCCATTCATCTGTGTAATCTTAACGGTCAAGATTTTTTAAAATTAAACAATAAGATAAATTAATTTTTGCATTAAGATGTCAATCCCTTTAATTAAGGGATGGGGACCGCGTAATAAAAGGAATAAAAATAAATTGCCTTTTTTTGTGTGCGACGGTTAAAGCAAATTTAAACAAACTGGAGAGAGAAATAATTTATTCCCGTAAAATATTGGAGAAGATTTTGTTTTCCAAATTAATAGCAACTGCAGAATCATTCACCATTTCGTTCCTTACAGTTACTGTTTATTACAGTTGCTATTTATAATTATTACAGTTGCTATTTAAGTGGTCAGGTATTGCTGTATAATTATTTCAGTTGCTATATATATGTATTACAGTTGCTGTTTAAGTGGTCAGGTATTGCTGTATAATTATTTCAGTTGCTATATATAATTATTACAGTTGCTGTTTAAGTGGTCAGGTATTGCTGTATAATTATTTCAGTTGCTATTTATAATTATTACAGTTGCTATTTATAATTAGTACAATTGCTATTTATAATTATTACAGTTGCTATTCGAGAAGATTTAATAGCAACTGCAAAATCATCACGCGTAATAAACAGTAACTGTAATAAACAGTAAAGATATATCTCCGTGGTTTAACAAGTATTGTATATAGCTATCATCGACAGGTTTACCATTAAGTTGATCACACTTTTCTTGACCCAAACTGGTGTATACTTGACACAA
The DNA here is from genome assembly GCA_017893485.1 of Hemerocallis citrina. Taxonomy (NCBI): domain Eukaryota; kingdom Viridiplantae; phylum Streptophyta; class Magnoliopsida; order Asparagales; family Asphodelaceae; genus Hemerocallis; species Hemerocallis citrina. The sequence goes on from CM030368.1 coordinate 98,142,431, forward strand.
GCCGGTCTGGCTGATCATAGCGTAAGGGTTGACAAGAAACTGAGAGTGGAGGTATTTGGAAATTACAAACCCATCTCCTGCAAGTTTAATGGTTGGTTCAACTAGGGTTTCAGGTATTGTTGTATAATTATTTCAGTTGCTATATATAATTATTACAGTTGCTGTTTAAGTGGTCAGGTATTGCTGTATAATTATTTCAGTTGCTATTTATAATTATTACAGTTGCTATTTATAATTAGTACAGTTGCTATTTATAATTATTACAGCTGCTATTCGAGAAGGTTTAATAGCAACTGCAAAATCATCACGCATAATAAACAGTAGCTGTAATAAACAGTAAAGATATATCTCCGGGGTTTAACAAGTATTGTATATAGCTATCATCGACAGGTTTACCATCGAGTTGATCACACTTTTCTTGACCCAAACTGGCGTATACTTGACACAAGCCGGTCTGGCTGATCATAGCGTGAGGGTTGACAAGAAACTGAGAGTGGAGGTATTTGGAAATTACAAACCCATCTCCTGCAAGTTTAATGGTTGGTTCAACTAGGGTTTTCCATGGAAGCTTGTCACTTTTGAACTGGGTCCATGCCTTACGAAGACCTGCGAGTTCCCCAGGGATGCCGATGGAGAGACCCCCACTAACTTGCAACTGTTTAATAATCTGTGATCTTTCATTCCTATTATTACGCGGTCCCCATCCCTTAATTAAAGGGATTACGTGGTCCCCATCCCTTAATTAAAGGGATTGACATCTTAATGCAGAAATTAATTAATCTTATTGTTTAATTTTAAAAAATCTTGACCGTTAAGATTACACAGATGAATGGCTGGGATAGGCCCTTAGGTTCTCACCCCAGGGAATGGTTCTCACCCGAACCTCTCTCTCTCTCTCTCTCTCTCTCTCTCTCTCTCTCTCTCTCTCTATATATATATATATATATATATATATATATATATATATATATATATATATATATATATTACACAAACTAATTGGGCGAAATTCTTTAGAAGAAACAGGAGATAATACCTTAGGAATCAAGGTAATGAAGTTTGATTTCCATTGCGAAGGAAGAGAGCCCGTATCCCAAAATTCTTTGATGGCTGCAGTCACATACTCTCCAATAATGATCCAATACCTCTTATAGAAGGAACCGAAAAACCCATCCGACCCAGGAGACTTGTTATCAGGCATACACCGGACTACACTCTTTCTGTCTGCTCTGAAGGAATTGCATGTAGTAACAGTAAGTAATTAGGGTTTATAGTTTAGGGCAAAAGCCAAAGTACCCCCAAACGTTTGGTCTGAGTACAAAATGTCCATACAACGTTTGAAAAAATACAATAAACTCATTCTTCTGTTAACTTAACTCTTTCCGTTAAGTTATAATTAGTAAATTACCTTTTTACCCTTACCCTTTCATATTCAATCTCTTTCTTCCCTTTTTTCATTCCTTAATTTTTTTCTTTTTCTTCCCTTTATTTCTTTTTTCTTCATGTATGTAATAGGATTTTCGTAATACTGTACAACCCAGTGGCTCAGACTTCCTCAACCAATACTGTTGAAACCTCTGCTTTGCATAATCCATATAATTGAAGTCGATATCATTAACGTGATCCTATATAAATTTTGACAAAAGTTGAATAAATAATTTGGGTTTAGATAAATAGAAATAATGAACAAATGGGTTAATAAGAAAGAGACGGAAGATAAAATTCGCTCACCGAAACTATACCCCACAAGCCCCAAATCAAATGGCTAGCAAGAGCATAATTCTCGATATCTTGGACGAGATTGTCCACTTCCAATTGTTCAGGATATTCACCTGAAAAATATAATTTAATTACTTGTTTAAATTCAATATCAGAGAATGTTGTACTTCTTGATGTAATGATTTCAAATATTTTTCCGTAAAAAATTACTTAAATATTTTTCTGTACTGAAACAACATGGGCTATTTTTTGAGTACCTGAAGAACTCAGATATATCTTCACAAATCTTTTGCATTCGTCAATATCTGTGCCATTAGAAACATTAGGTTATATTTTAAAGAAATAATTTTTATAAATTGACCAGTAAAAAAGTGAAATAACAATTAAGTTAATTCAAACCTGGATATTTGTTGAAGTACAATATATAGGGGTGTGTCTGTGTCGTAATTAGCAGCCATCTCGCAGAAGTGATTGGCTATGTCATATGCAATGGGGTTGAAGCTTGCATACTCATAGTCCTTCAGAGCAAAGAAGAGGGAACGTTGAGATGTATAATACAAAAGCTGAAGTATATAACATCTAGTATGTTGTATGTATAATTTGCCAAAGGGGTGGCTGGTAAGATAATCATACAATAGGGGTGCAAAGAGAGATGAATAATTTGGCAGGAACCAGATTCAATTTTTGGTATTTTAACTATTACAAAAATCCTATTATGTACATGAAGAAAAAAGGAATTGATATGGCTAAAAATAGGGTTAAATCGGAACCGTCCAAATCGGGCACGAATCTCAAAGCCTGGGGGCAAAATAGTAATTTTACCTATAAATGGGTCTGAAGCGGCTACTGAGTCTTCTCTTGGGGAAACCCAATAGCCCGCGAACGGGCCCATTTCAACTGGGTGCGGGTTTCAACCCGTAGCGAACCCGGTCCAGCAGGATAGAATTAGGGTTTCTGATTAATCCAAATCAACGACCCCGATTCGTATCTATCATTTCACTGGGAATTAGGAATTACATTCCTAATCTAATTCTAGGGATTACATTCCTAATCTGATCCCAAAGGCGGCTATAAATACCCCCCATCCACCACCATTAAGAGCTAATCAATCTTTTGCCAATTTACGCTCTTTCATAATCTTCCTGATTACTGACTTGAGCGTCGGAGGGTGCGTCGCCGGAATCAACCCCGGTGGCTCGCACTTTTTGCAGGTGAACGGCGGGAGTCAGCGGTCAAACTCCGGCGGAAGAAGTTAAGGTTTGTTTATTCGGTTCCCCTAAGAATCCACAAATACTATTGGTTTGTCCCCACACCAGATTTAGCGGTAACAGATTAACGCTGTCTGTGGGAAACAACGAATAGCAGCCCTTCCTCTTCCCGTTGGTCAGATCTTACCTAGCCATGCCTCCAAAGAAACTTAGATCTAGGGGGTCCAACCGTGGACCTACTCCTCAACAGGAGAACCCCCTAGAAACGGTCCAGCCACATGGACTCCCTCCTCAACCTGACCAAGCCCCGCAGCAGGACCAACTTCCTTATCAGAATCTTCAACTCCCTCGCGGTCAAACCGGTCCCCAGAATGCTGGTGCGGGGAGCTCCTGTCCCAATCCTCAGAAACAACCTCTCCAACATGATCGCGTCTCCGTACACAATCCTTCTACCGATTCCATGGCATCCCACAACCCCCGAGCTTCCGATGACCTTCGCAATACCATCCTCAATCGGCAGAAGGAAGAGGATCTTTGCCGCCGCTTGGATGAAAGGCGGGCCCGAGGGGGAGCCTCCCACCAACAACATCCAAATGAGCGATCTCCTCATCCCTGAGACTACAGAAGGTCCCTCCCTTGCCGAGGGCGGAGAGAGTCCCCCGGCCACCATAGGAGAAGACCTCACTCTCCTGCTGGTCGGCAACCTCCGAGGAACGATGATGCACCCATCACTCGTGCCGAGTTCCAGCAATTCCAAGCAACCATCTTACAAGCTCTCAATCTCCGACCCAACAAAAACAATGCTCAGAGGATCCTCACTCCTCCTCCTGCTCCAAAGTCCTCACCGACAGTCCCTAACTCCTCCCCCAGCTCCTAGCAACCCCCAGCACATTCCTAATCCTCGCCACTCCCAGAGCTACCGTTGTCGTAGCCCCCGCTCTCCCTCGTACGAAGACGAGTCCAGAGGCTCATTTGATTACCGTCGAAGGGATGACAGTGTCTATCGTCGTCTCCACGAAATGGAGAGGTGCTTGGGTCAGCTAGACAGAGAAGAAGAGCTTAGAGGAAGGACCCTCCGCCCAAGCCGACCTCCTTTCTCTCGAACCATCATGGAGGCGCCTGTTCCAATAGGCTTCAAGCCTCCACAATTCGAGACTTATTCCGGGGAGTCTGACCCCGTCGATCACATCGAAAGCTTTAAGACCCTCATGCTAATCCACCAAGCTTTCGATTCTCTGCTATACAAGACCTTCCCCGCTATTCTCAAGGGTCCGGCCCGGGAATGGTACTCTCGCCTCGCCCCATCCTCAATATTCTCCTTCGAGCAATTCGAGACCCTTTTCGTCACCCACTTCGTGAGTAGCCGCCGAACTGAGAAGACCAGCATTTCGCTACTCTACCTCAACCAGAAGAAGGGCGAGAAGCTGAGAGACTATGTGAAAAGGTTCACCGCAGAAGCTAGCTCCATCGCTTCCCTCGACCAGTCAGTCGCTGTAGCAGCATTCCAATCAAATGTCCTTAACTCCAGCCTTCGGTCCTCCCTTGCCAAGAAGCCCCCGCAGAACTTCTTCGACCTCCTTCTCCGAAGCAAGAAGTATATCCGGGCTGAGGAAGCTGAGCATCGCCCCACCTTTGAGGGGCCTTCCTCCGGAACCAAAAGAAAGGCAGGTAAAGAAGAGGGAGCCAAGAAGCTCCAGAAGGACAATGGCGGTCAGCGCCGCCCTCCCCCCAGATTTGAAAAATTCACTCCTCTTAACGCCAACATTTCCACTATTCTCATGGAAGTTGAGAAGGAAGGGGTGATACCTCCTGCCCCGAAGATGAAAACCTCTGGCAAGAAGAGGGACAAAGAGAAGTGGTACTGCTATCACTGGGACCATGGCCACGACACCATGGCCACGACACCAATGATTGTCGGGCCTTGAAGAACGAGATTGAGACTCTCATCCAGAGGGGGCAGCTGGCCAAATTTGTGAAAAATGACCGAACCGATCTTCCTCCTCCCCCTCGGGGGGCTAACAAGCGTCCTGAACGACGCAATGAGACACCTGAATTTGAAGAGGAGCGTACCCTACACCTCATCCATGGGGGCCCCATGGGAGGCACCTCCAACTCCTCTAGAAAGGCTTTCATAAGGGAAGTCAACTCAGTACATGTTATGCCCCCTCCCAAATGCCTCGGAGTACCAGTCACTTTTTCAGATGACGACCTTGAGGGTGTCTGAATCCCCCATTATAACGCACTAGTCATCAACCTCCATATGGTGAATTTTAAAGTGGAAAGGATACTGGTGGACAATGGCAGCTCCGTTAACATCCTCTTCCTCGCTACTTTTAAAGGGCTCAAACTATCCCGGGACAGGCTTAAGCCCGCCGGCTACATACTTCACGGGTTCACGGGAGTGCCAGTACTATCGAAGGAGTAATCACCCTCGACGTAACCGCTGGCAAAACTCCTACTACCCGCACGAAGCCGATGGACTTCATGGTAGTCGATGTCCCCGTTGCTTATAATGTGATTCTAGGCCGACCTGGTCTAGCTGCTCTAGAGGTCGTCCCATCGGCTTATCACCTCAAGATGAAGTTCCCCACCAGGGCAGGGGTAGGGAAAGTAAGAGGCAATCAAGAGATGGCCCGAAAATGCTATATGACTTCCACCGGGGGTCCAGTTCTCTCCCTCGAGACTCTTGAAATTCCCCAAGAGGGTGTCCGGCCAACGTCCGAGCTGGTGGATAAATTGGAGGAAGTGCTTTTCTCCGAGCAAGATCCGAACCACAAGTTCTTTATCAGCAAGACCCTCGCATTCGCCCTATGCTCCGACATAGTCCAATGCATTAGAAAGAAATGCAACCTCTTTGCATGGTCGGCTGCCGACATGCCAGGAATCTCCGAAAAGCTCCTTGTCCACCACCTGAGTGTTGCTCCGGGGTCCCAACCGGTCCAACAGAAGAGGCGCAAATTTGCTCTTGAGCGCCAACAAGCTATCAAAGAAGAGGTGGAAAAGCTCCTTAAAGCTTGGTTCATACAAGAGGTAAATTACCCTGAATGGCTCTCCAATGTGGTCATGGTAAAAAAGTCCAATGGGAACTAGAGAATCTGCATCGACTTCACCGACCTAAACAAAGCATGCCCTAAAGATCTGTTCCCTCTCCCTAGCATCGGCACCATGATCGATGCAACTTCGGGCCATGAACTCCTCAGATTCATGGATGCCTTTTCCGGGTATAATCAGATTCGCATATTCCGCCCGGATATCCCGAAGACCTCCTTTGTTACTGATTAAGGGCTCAACTGCTACAGGATAATGCCCTTCGGGCTGAAGAATGCCGGTGCGACCTATCAACGCCTCGTCAACAATGTCTTTCAACAACAGATCAGCCGAAATATGGAAGTATATGTTGATGACATGATAGTCAAGAGCATCCATGGCGCCGATCATGTGGCCAATCTGCAAGAGGCGTTCGATGTATTAAGAAAGCATGATATGAGGCTCAATCCGAACAAGTGTGCGTTCGGAGTCTCGTCGGGAAAATTCCTAGGCTTCATGGTCAGCCAAAGAGGAATCGAAGCCAACCCCGAGAAGATCAAAGCCATACTGGACATGGCTCCTCCCAAAAATGTGAAAGAGGTTCAGAAGCTAACCGGGCGCCTCGCAACTATAGGGTGCTTCCTCTCTAAGTCAGGGGAGAAGTGTCCTCCCTTCTTCAAGGCTCTCAGGGAGGCTAAGGGATTCGAATGGGGTCAACAACAGCAGGAGTCATTCGATCTGCTTAAAGCCTATCTAGTCAAACCCCCTCTCCTCAGCAAGCCTATCCCTGGGGAAACACTCTACCTCTACTTAGCTGCCTCCGAACAGACCCTCAGTGTTGTCTTGGTGAGGGAAGAAGACAGGGCTCAGAAGTCTATCTACTATGTGAGCAAGGTATTTCGAGATGCCGAGCTCCGTTATCCAAGGCTGGAGAAGATGGCGTACGCCTTGGTCATGGCAGCTAGGAAGCTTCGCCCGTATTTCCAGTCCCACTCGGTGATCGTTCTTACTGACCAACTGCTGAAGCAAGTCCTCCACAAGCCGGAGACCTCTGGCCGCCTCATGAAGTGGTCGATCGAGCTGAACCAGCATGATATATCATACCAGCCTCGGACCGCGATCAAGGCTTAGGCCTTAGCTAAATTCATCGTGGAAAGCACCATTCCCGAGGTCAGTCAGGCGGCAAACGGACCTCCTATTTGGACAATATATGTAGATGGATCCTCCTGCACCGAAGGGAGCGGAGTCGGGGTCATTCTAGCAGGCCCAGATGACTTCGTTCTCCAATACTCCCTCCGCATCAACTTCAAGGCCTCCAACAATGAAGCAGAGTATGAAGCCCTTATAGTCGGTCTCAGAATGGCCCGCAAAGCAGGGGCACAACGTCTCCAGATATTTAGTCACTCTCAACTGGTCGTAAATCAAGTCTTGGGCGAGTACGAAGCGCGAGATGACCGAATGGCTAAGTATCTAGCCAAGGTCCAAAATCTCATGGCTCTATTCGAAGAGGCACTTATTCAGCAAATCCCCAGGGTGGAAAATGCCCCAAGCAGATGCCCTCTCTATGTTAGCCTCTTCCTCTCTCCAAGGTCTCGAGCAGACCGTCCTGATTGAAGTGCTCCTGAGACCGAGCATGGAAGAAGAAACTTCCGACTCGATGGAGTCACTGCCTGTTCAACTTTAAGATAATTGGATGAAATCCCTGATAGAATTTCTAAGGGATGGGCTCCTCCCTGAAGACCCTAAGGAAGCTCGTCAAGTCAGAACCAGAGCGGAGCGGTACACCCTTGTTAATGGGGTCTTGTACAAACGCTCCTTCACACAAGTAGACGGCAGGCCTTATTTGAGGTGCCTCCCCCCAGAGCAAGCTACATACGCCTTACAAGAGCTTCACGAAGGCATAGGCAGGGCACATTCAGGGTCAAGATCCCTCGCTCCGAAGGTGTTGAATTATGGATACTTCTGGTCAACCCTCCTACAAGATGCCGAACGACACGTTCGGCAATGCAGCTCTTGTCAGAAGTATTCCAACATTCGTCGCCTACCCCAAGCTCGGCTCACCTTCCTATCAAGTCCGATCCCTTTCGCAATGTAGGGGATGGATTTACTAGGACCGTTTCCACCAGCTCCCGGCCAACTCAATATTTTAGTCGTGGCAATCGACTACTTCTCGAAGTGGATAGAGGCTGAAGCCTTGGCTACAATCACCAAGAACGAAGTACATCAGTTCTTCTGGAAGAGCATCATCTGCAGGTTCGGCGTCCCTCGGGTTCTCATAACTGACGATGGAACACAATTTACAGGGGTCGCATTCCAAGCTCTGTGTGAAGACCTCACCATCCAACAACGCTTCTTCTCCATCTCCCACCCGCAGTCGAATGGTTAAGTAGAAAATGCCAACCAAAAAATCCTCTCAGGTATTAAGAAGAGACTGGACAAGTCCGCCAAAGGCTTATGGGTTGATCAGCTCCCTAACGTACTGTGGAGTTACCGCACTACGAAACGGACCCTCACAGGAGAGTTGTCGTTTAATCTCACCTATGGGTCCGAAGCTGTGATCCCCTTGGAAGTCGGTGTACCCTCTTCTCGCCTTATTGCTTACGAAGAAGAGCAGAATGCCAGAGAGCTTCGGGCGAATTTGGATTTGATTGACGAGCTCCGTAAAAGAGCTTCAATTTGCCAACAAAGCTATCGAAGGAGGATTGAGCTGGCCTACAACAAGAGAGTCCGTCCCACCGACCTCAAAGAAGGGACTTGGTCCTCAGAAAGTTAGCAATCTCATTCCCCAGTCAGAAGAGTAAGCTAGCTCCAAATTGGGAAGGACCCTACAAGATCACCAGAGTGGTTCAGCCCGGGATATACCGTCTAGAAGACCTTGAAGGCAGAGGGGTTCCAAGGACTTGGAATGCCGACCATCTCTTAAAGTACCAAGAGAGCACTTGAACGCCTCTCTAAGTACCTTCAGATGTCGAACCGTTCCTTTCCTTTCACTTGTATTTTTCTTCTTTATTTCTTCAATGTAATAACAGCTCGCAACTTATAAGCAGCCGACTATTAGTTATCAATAAAGAACTCTCTTTTCCCGTATTCCTCTTGTGATTGTTTGCATCTCTCTATTTTTAATTGCTTTTATTCAAACGATGAGTTCGGAGTCCAACACTTGGCTCGACTCCGCTTCGCAAGCTCGCCTTTGAGGAGCTAGAAGTGGTTCACCATTCGGAATTGCTCCCACAACCGTTGAAATACAATCAAACGATGAGTTCAAAATCTAACACTTGGCTCGACTCCGCTTCGCAAGCTCGCTCTTAAGCGAGTTAGAAGTGGTTCGCCATTCAGAATTGCTCCCACAACCGTTGAAATACAATCAAACGACGAGTTCGGAGTCCAACACTTGGCTCGACTCCGCTTCGCAAGCTCGTTCTTAAGCAAGCTAGAAATGGTTTGCCATTCTGAATTGCTCCCACAAATGTTGAAATACAATCAAACGACGAATTTGGAGTCCAACACTTGGCTCGACTCCGCTTCGCAAGCTCGCTCTTAAGCGAGCTAGAAGTGGTTCGCCATTCGGAATTGCTCCCACAACCGTTGAAATACAATCAAACGACGAGTTCGGAGTCCAACACTTGGCTCGAATCTGCTTCGCAAGCTCGCTCTTAAGCGAGTTAGAAGTGGTTCGCCATTTGGAATTGCTCCCACAACCGTTGAAATACAATCAAACGACGAGTTCAGAGTCCAACACTTGGCTCGACTCCACTTTGCAAGCTCACTCTTAAGCGAGTTAGAAGTGGTTCGCCATTCGAAATTGCTCCCACAACTGTTGAAAAATACTCAAATGACGAGCTCGGAGTCCAACACTTGGCTCGACTCCGCTTCGCACGCTTGCTCTTAAGCGAGCTAGAAGTGGTTCGCCATTCGGAATTGCTCCCACAACCGTTGAAATAAGCCCTCGCTCCGCCGATGCACACGAAATTTCTACAACCAGACTAGACAGGCGAGAAGAGCGAAATTTCTACAACTAGAGTACTCAGAAGAACTAACGTTTGGATCTGATGGTTCGTTCCCAAAACTAGAGGGGCCACCCTACATCTCCAACACACAAACATCAAAAAGTAAACGAACTTCTATTTTATTAAAGAGTTCAACAAACAAAACGTTCAAGTTACAACGAAAAGGTACCATCAAGGTACTATAACTTATTTAACACTTCTTCAGAACGGGGACGTTTCGGTTCAGGGACACACGGGGGCGGCACCGCTTAACCTCCGAGCTCGTTTCTAGGCCGACGAACCGAGACGCCACTTCGGCACTGCCTCTAACTATGGCTCCGACGGAGGCACCACTAGACGAGACAGCCATACCACTCTGAGCATCAGCAGGACTCTGCCTGACGGCAGGTGGACGAGTCGTGAGCTCGTAGAAGGAGATCCCCCTCTCGCTCTCTTCGCGAGTACACGTAGTGCTTCGGACGTTAACTCTCACAGGCTGAGGCATAAGGCGGGCGACCTCTTCCTCGAGTTCGACGATCCTGTCCTTCAAAGTATCGTCCTTCACAGATATTTTGAACCGAGGAAGTTTAGCCGGGCCTGCGTCACTAGCACTGTCAGCGATGATGCGACGAAGGTTGGTCACTTCGATGCTTTTGTCGACAGTAACCCTCCTCAGCTGCTCGACCTTCGCCGTGAGCTCGTCGCGCTCGGCCATCAACTTTCCCACTGCCGAGGTTAACTCGTCCTCCTCCACCGAAAGCTCATCTTCAGCTATTTCCAAATGGCGAACCTCTGCCAGCAGTTCGCTTTTCTCTTTTACGACATCGAATAACACCCTCCTGAGCAACTCCACCTCGCCTTCGAGACGAGCTTCGCGAGACCGCTTCCGTAGTTCTGCACGAAGGCAGGCTGCTTCAGAGTCTGAACTGAGTTCGACGATTTGAAAGACGGAAGCATATCAACACAAAAAGACAAAAGGCAGTGCCCAACACTTAGCCAAATTTCGAAAAGAAAACTCAACACTTGGACAACATTTGAGAAAAGAGTTCGAACAAAATTTTATTCATGTCAGAAGAGCGGCGGCCAGTCTGCTATAAGGCAGTACATTAAAAAAAAATTATTACAAAAGCGAGGGGATCAAGGGTCCACCTGGGGCGGCAGCTCGGACACATGCGCCTCGGTAGATGTCCCCTCGGCCCCCGTCGCCACGGCTCGGGGGTCAGCCGCCACGGTCTCTGGATCGGCAGGCACCTCGCCGACCCGCTGCTTGCCCTCCTTCTCTTCTTCCTCCTCCTCTTCTCCCTCCTCCTCTACGCCTTCTTCCTCACCGCCGGGCCACAACCGGTACCCCACCCTTTCGAAACCAGGGACTCGAGCCTCGACATGGTCGAGCGCTCTCGCGTAAGACAACTCCATGTTTTTGGCCATGTGGTTCTTTGCCTCGGCTTCGATCTCCTTCCTCACCTTCTCCACCGCCTCGGCTTGTTCCGCCTTCACCACCTCCAAGGCCTTCGCCGCTGCGACCCTCTCCTTGTCGGCCTTGGCAACCTCCGCAGCGAGCTTCTCCTTTGCTCGCTCCAAGGCCGCCTCGAGGTCGGCGACCCGAGCCTCCAAGGCCTCCGAGCGACGCTGCTTCGCGTCGAGCTGCTTCACGACCCTCGCCCGTTCTGCTCGGTCGTTGTCATTGAGGGCCTTCAGCTCCCTCTCCTACTCGGCAAATTCTTGGACGAGGTGGCCGAAGTGGCAAGTGGCCTGCCAAAAAGCAGTAGTTAGGACGCAGTAAAAACCGAGCTATGGACTTAGGAAATTTTCAAAAAGAAAGAGTCAAGACTTACCGACATAAGCGACTGAGCGATTTTGAAGGTGTCGTCACCGGTCGTCCCTGCTTCCAGGGTGGCTCGGTCCTTCGGGGTTGCAAGATGTTTGACCGCCTGCATGCACATCTGCGAATCGCCCAAGAAACCGTCGTGGTTCTTCACCCGCCAGTCGGGGACGAATAACTTCTTGTGGGCCTCGGTCAAAATCTCATCGGCCTGAGGAGTCAAAGAAGGGGCCTCGAGCGCTAGCGCCGCCGAGATGGAGAAAGTCTCACTTGCCAGGGCAGACGGGTCAGGAAGGATGGCCACCACCGGAGACGGTGCCTGAGGAGCAGGAGTAGGAGTGGCAACGACCGAGGGAGCCTTGGTGGGTCGGCCGGACGTAGGACCCGTGCTCGTCATCTTCCTTATCCTACCGTCAGCGACTTTGCTCCGCTCCGTCATCATACCCATAAAGTCCATCTTCGGCGCCTCTGTTCAAAGCAACAAAGAAAAAAAAAGTTAAAAAAATGTACAAGGCATTGGAAAAGAATTGTAGTGAGATGTCAGGAGCGTACTCGGGTTGATCGGACTAAGGCTCGACCCGTGTAGCACCTCCTCGGTCATCTCTCTCCAGCTCAACATCGGGAGAGCGATTATCTTGGCCGCCACCTCCTCCTCGGCAGTTGTCAACACCGGGTCGGCCCTTGCAAACTTCGGCACCTCCGCCTTCCACCGAGTTGGGAAGTCCAATATTGAAGGCCCCTTTATCAGGAAAAACTTCTCCTTCCAATGTTTTATCGAATCCGGATTCTCTATTAACTTAATGCCTCTCCGGGGTGACAAGTAATAGCAAGGCTCGAGCTTTGTCATCTGATTGATTCGGTAAAAGCTTCGAAGGATGACGAGATCTAGCTCGACTTTGGCAATACGGCACTGGAGCAAGAAGGCGAGCACATGGCGCCAAGTGTTCGGCATGAACTGCACAGGGGCCAGACAGTACCAGCGAAGGACCTTCAACACGAAGGGGTGAAGAGGGAAGCGCAGACCAGCGTTCAAGGAGTCGAAGTCGAAGATGCACGTTCCCTGTGGCAGGACAGTGTTCGCTCGCATCCTGGGGCCAGGGAGGATCAGCCTATACTTCAGAGGGATGGCAAACTCCTTCCTGATCCGGAGGAGATCCCGCTCGGATAGCACCGAAGCGAGATTATCCACCTCGGTGACCTCCCTGGGTCATTCTCCTCATAAGTCGCCGAGCGACCAACGATCACCTTACTCAGGAGATCGCCGCTGTACTGCCTTATCCCGGCATGACCAGACAGCGGTCCAGGCATACGACCCGACTCGGGGGCTCGTCTCTCAGTCTCCACCATCTCCTCGACTATCGAAGACCGGGCCACTACTATCTTCTTCTCCTCGGCCGCAGACGACCCTGCTACCTCCTTCCCCTTTCTACGGCTCACTACTTCCCTCCTCTCCTCGGCGCTTTCGCCTCCCGAGGACGATGCCTCACTTTTCGAGCTCACTCTTGACATCTCGAATAAATATCTAAGGCAAAGAGAACTGACCTTGATGTGACGTAGCTTTAAAGTGACGTTCACGATCGGAAATAGTTAGCCAGAAATTGCCTGGCCCACGTGGCAGCTAGCACAACCACCTTGGAGCGCAAATCGCCGCTAGCAGAGCAAATCGAGAGCAAAAGTAAAAACTTGGGAGTAAAAGTAAAAAATGAGCTAAGGGGTGAGGGGGGGTGAGAACTTATAGCCAAGAAAGCAACTGTTGGGCTTTCGAAACGTTTTATGGCCCACTAAGGGAAGGCAAAACGACAAAACAGGGAAAGCTGCGACGTTCCAAGGGAAAGGCTCATCGGTTCGCTTAACACCACCCCTCAACGACTCGTGGCTCGCCGAGCCACGAGGCAATCTAACGAGGTGACGAGGTACCGACCTCCACATATGGGAAAAAATACAGCCGAGCCAGTTTCACCATCAGATAGTCTCAAAATTCGCATCAAAACATGATGAATGCCTCAAATCACACCACGCCCACAAAACGACAAGATAACGTTTTCTCGTGATCTGAACCTCCAACTTCGTGATACGCGCCATGATGAACGCCTCGGATCTCACCACGTGGTTCGAAGACTTGATCTGAGCTCCTGATTCACCGGAGCGCTCAGTCGAGCCACCGAGCCACCTTCCTCCTGGGCCGAGGTGACGAGGTACCGACCTCCACATATGGGAAAAAATACCGCCGAACCAGTTTCACCGTCAGATTGTCTCAAAATTCGCGTCAAAACATGATGGACGGCTCAAATCATGCTACGCCCACAAAACGACAAGATAACGTTTTCTCGTGATCTGAACCTCCAACTTCGTGATACGCACCATGATGAACGCTTCGGATCTCACCACGTGGTTCGAAGACTCGATCCGAGCTCCTGATTCACTAGAGTGCTCGGTCGAGCCACCGAGCCACCATCCTCCCAGGCCGAGGTGACGAGTTTGGAATTTTAGAAATCAAAATCATGATGCATAAACCGAGCTACTGGGGGGCAGAGGACGAGCTGCCGAGCCACCAGAGTGCTTAGCCGAACTACCGAAAAGCTTAGCTGAGCCACCGAGCGACGAGAGTGGAGGACGAGCTACAGAGTCACCGAGCCGAGGTGACGGCGTACTAACCTTCACATTTGAAGAAAAATGGAGCCTACCTGCCTCAGCCGTTGGATCTTGTCAAAAAACGTGCTAGAACACGATGGACGGCTCAGATCATGCGACGTCCACAAAACAACAAGATAGCTTTTTTGGGGATTTGCGCCATAATGGACGCTCCGGATCGTGCCACGTAGCTCGGCAGGTCGCTACCCGCCGACCCACCGAGCTACCGAGGATCCGAGCCAAAGTGACGAGGTACCAACCCTCACATTTGAAGAAAAATGGAGCCGGCCTGCCTCAACCGTTGGATCTTGTCAAAAAACGTGCTAGAACACGATGGACAGCTCAGATCATGCCACGCCCACAAAATGACAAGATAGCATTTTTTGGGATTTGCGCCATAATGGATGCTCCGAATCGTGCCACGTAGCTCGGCAGATCGCTACGTGCCGATCCACAGAGCTACCGATGATCCGAGCCGAGGTGCCGAGGTGCCGACCCTCGCATACGAAGAAAAAACTCACCGAGCTACCCAGACCGTCCGATCCTCCAGAAAACCACGCTCAACTCTGATGGATGGCCCAGATCGCGCCACGACGTAATTCGGTATTAAAAATTAATTTTTATTTATTAAAATTGTTTTATTTATTTTAAAAATTGCGAAAAAAATGATTAAAAATACGAGAAAATTAATTAAAAATTTTAGAAAATAATTATAAATTTGGGAAAATATTTTTCAGCCCCTGAGTAAATAATTGTTGCCTAGAGTGGTTGATTAAGACCCTCGAACGACGAATCAACACTTCGCAAAATTAAATAAGTGATCCGAAAAATAGATAAAAATTAAGGAAAAATGCCAGAAAACCAGATGGGCTCAAGAACGACTTAGAGCGCGCAACTAACCTAGAAAATCGCCATACTGCCTCATACAAAGAATCAAAACCTCTCCATTTGGACTCCGATACAACTCCGCAAGCCATCAAAACAGTAAAACTACTCCTCAAAGGCTGATCAAACTCAGTCTCCGGGAGTGGGGGGCTCGTGATATTGCTAAAAATAGGGTTAAATCGGAACCGTCCAAATCGGACGCGAATCTCAAAGCCTGGGGGCAAAATGGTAATTTTACCTATAAATGGGTCTGAAGCGGCTAATGGGTCTTCTCTTAGGAAAACCCAATAGCCAGCAAACAGGCCCATCTCAACTGGGTGCGGGTTTCAACCCGCAGCGAACCCGGTCCAGCATGATAGAATTAGGGTTTCTGATTAATCAAAATCAACGGCTCTGATTCATATATATCCTTTCACTGGAAATTAGGGATTACATTCCTAATCTAATCCCAAATGTGGCTATAAATACCCCCCATCCACCACCATTAAGAGGTAATCAATCTTTTGCAAATTTACGCTCTTTCATAATCTTCCTGATTACTGACTTGAGCGTCGGAGGGTACGTCGCTGGGATCAACCCCGGTGTCTCACACTTTTTGCAGGTGAACGGCGGGAGTCAGCGGTCAAACTCCAGCAGAAGAAGTTAAGGTTTGATTATTCGGTTCCCCTAAAAATTCACAAATACTATCTGTTTGCCCCCACACCAGATTTAGCGGTAACAGGAATAAAGCGAAGAACAAGAAAAAATTAAAGAAGAAAAAAGGAATGAAGAAGGGAAGAAAGAGATTGAATATGAAAGGGTAAGGGTAAAAAAGTAATTTAATAATTATAACTTAACGGAAAGAGTTAAGTTAACGGAAGAATGAGTTTATTGTACTTTTTCAAATGTTGTATGGACATTTTGTACTCGGGCCAAACGTCGGGGGGTACTTTGGCTTTAGCCCTATAGTTTAATTGGTTGAACCGTATTCGTAATGAGGAGTATACACACTCATACCTTGGTCTTAAACAAAAATTTCTATACCTATATAGAAGTCGAATGCAATTCATTGCTTAAACCAATTCCTCGCCCGTAATCGGACTCATAAGATCAGCATTCATCGCATCTGACACTTACCTTACCACACAAGGAATTTGCAAGTGATTGCGATACTCAATCCTTGGAGCTCACTTCTCTCTAAAATATTCGACAAAGCAACCAGCCACTTCTTCTTCACTTAAAAATATGGTACCATTCTATCCTGTACTCGAGCAATGGAATTTTGACTCCGGGGAACAATGGTTGCACGATGGAAGAAACTCGTATTCTGGTCGCCTCCCTTAATCCAATCCAAGTGAGATTTTTTATGCCTGAACTTCTCTTGCATCAGCAAGTTTTCATGAAGTTCACAAGTTAGTAACTTTAAGTTTATATGCATCATCTCTTAACAAGACACCTGTTCAGTCTCTTATTTTCAACTCCTAAATCTCTGTAGAGAGCAACTTATTATATGTTTCCCACCATATCCCTATTCCATTCAACCAATGTGAATTTTTTTTTATCATAATCCAATGTGATTTTTACACGACAAGAACGCAGGAAAACCTTAAACAAAAAATCCCTATCATCATCACTGCCCATGTAGATTGAACCACCTCTTCTGGACCTGGAATTAATGACAAAAAATCTTAAATCGGGAAAGGCTTTAGACTGCCCGCATCAACTGCCTCAGAGTTAATCAATAGCGGGCTATGGTCAGATGCTACAAGTACCAAACGAGTCATAGATGCAAGAAGAAAAAGTTCTAACCAGTCCATAGAAACCAAACAACCCTCCCAAATTCTAGCAAAACCGCCTCTATTGTTGCGCCACGTATATGGAGCTCCGAGGTTTGTAACTCACAAAGCACAATCTTGGACAACCTCCCTAAAACCGGCCATCTCTTTTGTTAGAATAGTAATGGGAAGAAGCTAACTCACAATTGAAATAAAATTGACATAATGAAAATAAAGTTGACACAGATATTTTACATGAAAAATCACCAAATGAGACGGGATAAAAACAATGAACAAGTGTAGTAGAATTTTACTATTAAAAGTAGAAATTATAATACATTCTTTCTAAATATAAAGAGAAAACAATTTTATTCTCTGTTATAATAAAAGAAACAATTCTTTCTCACAAATTTGAGAAAAATACAAAGTACACAAACTACCTCTGAAGAGATATAATATTAAGTCACTTGAAAAAATTCTTATAATTCTATGTTTTCTCTTTAATTCATTTTTCTTCTTTTTCTCACTTCTGCTGCATCTTCACTTCTCTGAGGATGTATATTTTTAGGGAATTTGAGTGGATAAATGTCACCATCACCACTTATCCCTCTTTTTTGTCACAGTTGCGGCACCGAATTTGGTATCCACCTTTTTTTGTCCTGCCCCACTTTTCAAAATACGGGAATACGAGCACGAAACAAAGTCATCCATAGCTGTTGTAACACCCCGTTCCCGCTCAGCGATTTTTCTAACAACTGCCCACCACAGGCTTGCCTCATTAAAGATGTTATAGCTTATTGATGACCTTCAATCCTAGGGAACTATATATATATATATATATATATATATATATATATATATATATATATATGGAGCCCTTCGATTGATAACTAATTTGGTGAGAACTCCGTGAGAACTCAAGGAGCAGACCCCTCATGAAAAATTCGAACCGGTCATCTCGTTCTACACACATTAGATAGCGTAACATAAAGAATTCACGTAATTTGATGTTTGTTTCCCATGATTTACATCATCGCAAAATTGTATGGCTGAAAATTCTACTCCATTTGATGGATGGGCAAATGAACTTCAAATTACGTGAATTCTTTATGTTATGCTATCTAAGGCGTGTAGAACGAGATGGTCGGTTCGGATTTTTCATGAGGGGTCTACTTCTTGAGTTCTCATGGTGTTCTCACCAAAATTAGTTCTCAACCGAACGGCTCCCTATATATATACATATATATATATATATATATATATATATAGAGAGAGAGAGAGAGAGAGAGAGAGAGAGAGAGAGAGAATGCTCCATTGACAACGGGTTTATTTTCACAGGTTGGAAAATAGCGATCTGGGTCGTTGGATTGCTCTTGATCGTGATCAGTGGCTCAGATCGCCTCCGCCCATCACCCGTTCTCACTTAAGTGACGGAGGGTTATTTTGGGAATTTCGTCCCAAAAAATTCTTCACCTGATTTGCTCTGAAAATCGATATAACCTAAGTCGTTGTGGGGAACAACGACCTTTTATAACCTAGGCTGTGGTTCCCAACAACGGCTGAGATCGCTGTTTTCCAACCCGGTGATAGCAAACCCATTTAAAATGGAGCATTTCTCATATATATATATATATATATATATATATATATATATATATATATATATATATATATATATATATATATATATATATATCCAATTAATCAAAAATATATATATATATATATATCCAATTAATCAAAAATATCCCCGATGTGGGATTAA
The DNA here is from genome assembly GCA_017893485.1 of Hemerocallis citrina. Classification (NCBI taxonomy): domain Eukaryota; kingdom Viridiplantae; phylum Streptophyta; class Magnoliopsida; order Asparagales; family Asphodelaceae; genus Hemerocallis; species Hemerocallis citrina. The sequence goes on from CM030368.1 coordinate 98,161,228, forward strand.
TCAATCCCACACTCCCCCTTCATCTGATTAAATCCCCATGGACCACCCCTATAGATTCTTTTATGGGGGCAACTCTAATTAATTAATTAATTATATATATATATATATATATATATATATATATATATATATTCTTAAATATGTGGTGTTACACACCCCCCCTTAAGAATTCAGCTTCCTCGCTGAACCCGGAGCATGCAACCTAGCGCAGAATCTCCTTTCTAGCCGATGTGGAGTGGAGTACTCTGATTCAGCTAATTCTAGCGTAAAGCCCCTGGCCACACTGCCAGCGTACTGACCTTAGCTCCCTCTCTGGCATAAATCTCACCCACTCTTACCCACACTCAATGTCGAAAGTCGGCTCTGATACCATTTGTAACACCACGGCACCGCTCAGCAATTTTTCTAACAACTGTCCACCACAGGCTTGCCTCATAAAAGGTGATATAGCTCATTGGTGACCTTCGATCCTAGAAAATTTTACATATATATATATAAAATTAGAGTTGCCCCCATTGGAGTACTATAGGGGGTGTTCCATGGGGATTTAATGAGATGAAGAGGGAGTGTGGGATTGATTAATATATATAATCACAAACATCCCCGGTGTGAGATATTAATCAATCCCACACTCCCTCTTCATCTCATTAAATCCCCATGAAACACCCCCTATAGTACTCCAATTGGGGCAACTCTAATTTTATATATATATATATATATATATATATATATATATATATATATATATATATATATATATATATATAATTTTCTAGGATTGAAGGTCACCAATGAGCTATATCACCTTTTATGAGGCAAGCCTGTGGTGGACAGTTGTTAGAAAAATTGCTGAGCGGTATATATAATCACAAACATCCCCGATGTGAGATATTAATCAATCCCACACTCCCTCTTCATCTCATTAAATCCCCATGGAACCCCCCCTATAGTACTCCAATGGGGGCAACTCTAATTTTATATATATATATATATATATATATATATATATATATATATATATATATATATTCTTAAATACTGGGTATATATATATATATATATTCTTAAATACTGGGTATTACAGCTGTAACAAATTAACTCAACAATATGTAAAAGATCACAACCACGCAAGAAATAAATTACCACACAAACATTGAATAAACTCTAAAATATCCATAAAATAAATTCACAAAATAATATCCAACATCTGGGAGAAAAGTAAACTTTGGGTCATATAAGCCTGGAATAGAGAGTACAATAAAAGTAACAATGCAAAAAAAATAAGTAACATGAAATAACTATAGCAATCTAAATGATTCAGCTCCATTCTTCAGAAGGTTTGCTCACCATGTCCTTGGGTCAATTTCCTCTTGTACCTGTAAACTCATCAACTAGAGGTGGGGGAAAAATTATCTTTTAGAGCAAGTTACGGACAACAAGTAGTAGAAGCAAAGAAACAGGGAAGCATGGTGTATCAAGAAATAATGAACTAGAACAAAAATCAATTGTCAATAACAAGGATTGATAATACGGTCAAAGACTATAATCAAAGGTGCAATAATTGAGACAACAATCCATAATCAAGTTGATAACTGTAATCATGATACGAGTGCAAGTGTCAATCCTAGATTTATTTGTCTTTTATTATCCTATCTAATGCATGTAATATTGTGTCGCATACCACATGTTCGGTGAATGCAAACAGTGATCGTTTAAACAATAGTGGTGAACTCAACAGATTGTGTACTCGGTACAATAATCAATAATCAATCATCTACAATCAATAATCCACAATCCATAACCATAATCAATCGAACGATAAGGGACCCTTCCCTAAGTACAGTCTCTGATTGTTCACTACCAAACCGACCTTTTGTACCCCGGTTTGTTAATATTTTATTACCCACAAATGTTGGCATGCAAAGAGTATAGAAGTGTCATGGCGATGTCAAAAGAATGTCAAGGCTATGCAATGCATGGTACAGCTAATTATATTTACTAGATGCAAAATCAACATGCTTATACTTAAAAACACAAAAATACACATTCTGGACATCAAGATGTTGCTGTATAAAAGTCAACTTTTCCGTTGCTACTGAAAAGCAAATCAGGTTCTGTCAGGGCTCTGGAAACTAAACTCCATTCCGGTTCTGATGCATATTCACACGACATATTATAACTACAGTAGCTAGGCATAAAATTTTATTCTTTACTGGTTTCATGTTCAGGCAGCATGTTAGGGTCAAATTCTTATGTACAAAAGTTATTTGTAAAATAATTTTAAAATCTTATATAAATCATAATTGACCTCATAACAGTGTTCAACAACAACACGATTAATCTCAGATTTTAATTCTTAATTTTAATCTAATGTTTCAATTGGTTAAGCATGGTAATGTATTTTCAAATTCCATTCAGGAATTCAGACATCACTGGATGAATATGAATATCTTGCAATCTATAGGTTGGATTGCAAAACCGTTTGATAATATGAATTCCAGATGCACAGGGCTACAACTCTTATTTAATGAGTTTTAATTAATATTATCTGTAGTTAGGTCAAAAATCTGGTTCTTTACAGAACTAGTGCTCTGGCAGCAACCTAGGGTCAAGTTTTCATAAATAAAACAGGTCTGGAAAATCATCAATTAATCTTATAAAAATATCAAAGTGGCTCCTATTCATGTATAGTAACAACCTAGTTAATGTCAACTTCTACTTCTACTGTTAACATTTTATTTTAATTAGAAAATCATGTCGGTGTGTCTCTAATTAGCAATCTAGAAATTGAAAACCTAGTAGTACTAAAATGTGATAACTTGCAACTTAAAAATCGAAATTTAGATCCGTAAAAAGTTTTGATAAATAGATTCAAAGGCTACAAATGATGTCTACAAAGTTCAACTAATTATAACAACAACTGGGTCAAAATTTAAAGCAACATGGAAAAAACAGTAGACTAGCAAGTTGATTATTATTATTTAGCATCAAACGATATACACATGCATTTAACTTCATAGCAATAATTAACAGGAATTTATACTCAGTCATAAGGGTGGAATTCTACTATTAACAGGATGAATTGTTATTAACCATATCGTGGACATCATATTCAATCGAAAAGCATTACACATCAACCTCTATATAACATGCTTCTAATCTATGTATTCGTGTACTGTATGCATATGACATTGTATAACAAGACTTGGGTTTGAATCAACGGAATGACATGGAAAGAAAACTACTACTTGGTTTCACCGATGAATCCGTAATAGTTTCTTCGAGAGGTATCTTTCAAATAAAAGATGATATTGAAAGAGAAACTACTTGCAGAGATCAAAGAAAATTCTTGAGTAAGAATAATAAAATAGTTCAAGGGAAACTTTTCTTATAGACGACGATTCTGAATATGAAAGAATAATAGTAACGAGAGTCCCGACTGCAACGGAGACGGCACGAAACACACGGCTGTGCACAAGCAACAACCACAAAAGACAGCGGCAACACAAGCAGCAACAGCAAGGCAGCAAACGCGGAAAAAGGCAGCAATGAGGGGTGTTGGTGGTGTGGCTGCTGCTGTCGGGGGCTTGGGATGCCGTCCAGGGGTGCGGAGCGACGGTCGATGAGGGGATGCAGTGGTGGGATGGTGTAGCGATGGAGAGGGGGTGTAGCGTTGGAGGTCGACAGCGGATGGTGGAACAGGTGTGAAGGAGGAGCGTCGATGGATGGAGGACAGGGTGGAGTAGCAGGTGGTTACAGGGGGTGAACGGGGCTGGCTACAGGGAGATGGGGATGCTGCAGGTGGTCGCGGGTGGCGTCGGGTGGCGAGGTGGAGAGGCAGTCGGGGGTTGGGTTTCAAAGGGTAAGCGGGATGAGAAAGAGAAGAGAGAGAGAGAGAGAGAGAGAGAGAGAGAGAGAGAGAGAGAGAGAGGCTGAGGAGATTAGATAATTAATTAGGGTTAATGAAAATTAATATATATAGGGGAATCAGGATGCAGATTTAGGGTAACGGGTTAATGGGTTTGCGGGTTTGGGTCCAACAAGAATGGGCTTGGGTTTAAATATAAATAATTAAATAGGAATGGGTAATTGTTGGATCAAAATCAAATCAATTAGTGGGTTAATAAAATACCCAAGACACAAAGAAAATGAAATATAGTGCACATGATTCTCAGAGTTCAACAAATGAAAATAAAATTGATTGAAAGAATACAATTTGGTTGAAGATGAATAACAAATTTATTATTAACAATGAACAAATTACAGGTATGAGAAGAGGAAAGAATTACAAAAGAAAATATGAAAAATCAGAAACAGAGGTTATAATTTTTTTCTTCAAATGGTTGATATTTTGGGGATTCCTCTACTGTCAATATCTTTTATCAGAGGGGTCTAAAATACTATTAAAATCTCGCATATAATACGAAAACCACTATTTGCAAAATACCTAATGACATACCAAAGTTGCACGTCGAGTTACAACACATGTACTAGCATACAACCCAACAAAAATGAACTCCTTCCCACGAGAGAGCTTAATAACACACAATGGAAAGTTGATTCTGAAATAGGGATGAAGCAGAGACGAAGCCAGAAACTTTTAGCAGGGGGCGTAGCTGACAACAAATTCATAAATTATTACATTGGCAAAATAATAATAATAATAATAATAGATATCATCTTGCATTGATCATCCATATATTAAAAGTTGTCAAAAAATTATGTTTTTTCTATCAAAAATTTACAAGTGTAGAATATATATATATATATAAACTTAAAAAGAAGATAATAAAAAGTGTATGTTAGAAGAATTGTGATCTATGTTCCTTCATGGAAGCAAATTCTTTGACAGTTGAATCTTGACTGAAAGTTTAAGCAATTTCTCTCTCGATGTAAACCATAAAATAGTTAGAAAGAAAATCATCCTCCATCTTGTTTCGAAGCTTATTTTTTGCATTGCACTTTGCTGAAAGTGCCCTCTCAGTAGTTGCTGTGGAAAATGGTAGTGTAAGGACAAGCCTAATTAATTTATCAACCTGTGTATAGATGATGGACTTTCTTGTTTTCAATAATTCTTGACATAATTCAAAAAGAGATGATAAACTCGTAAATTCAAGACATTGACGAAGATCACTTTTATAATGTTCTAACTGACGTCTCAAAAAATATTCGTGTTCTTCTGAAAATCTTGAGAATAAAATTTAGTTGCCAGCTGGCAAATTTTATCAATATCAAATGAAGAAAATTCATCTCTTGGATCCAAAGCATTACTTAGCTCCAGTAATTCCACTGCTTTTTCATTAAACTTGTAGTTTAACTCTTGCATTTGAAAATCGACAGTAGCAATGAATAAAACTACCTTATAATGATGTTCGATGATAAGTTGAGTTTTTGCACATCAAGATGGAACCCGTTTAACATACTGAGCCGTCAAGTCGGGAATAGCTATATTAAGCTTCTCACAAAATAACCTTACCTTATCAAATAAGGCATTCTATCCAGTTTCACTTAGCCGTTGAAGTACTTCCTTTGTAGATATTACAAGATTCATAGCATTTAAAATATCTTGTGGCTTTTGTTGCAAAGCTTGATAAAGGAGATCAATGATTTCGAAAAATTCTTCCAGAACATGTAATCTATATAATAAAACACAAAGAAAGCTATCAAGTGGCTCACATTCAATCTATCCCAAAATCAATGGACCAGATCTACTTTCACAAAATATATTTTCCTGCCCAAATTTCAAACTCTACAAATTCAAAAACACACACACTCTCTCTCTCTCCCCCCGTCTCCCTCTCTCTCATCTCTCCCCCTACTCTGGTTCCCGACCTTCTCCCCTGCCGTGTCCCCGCCTCCGACGCCAGCCACGACAGCGCGGCCCTTTCCTCCTCTTCTCCTTCCGTCGACAGCAGCAACCACAGCCACATCGCCACCCCCTCTTGGCATGTGTCCCCTCCCGATGTCGCGCCACCCGTCGCCGTTGCTCCCGCCGTCCACCGTCTCCGACGCCTGCTCGCAAGCCCCGTCGTCCTGCCTCCACGACGCCAGCCACGACAGCGCCCCCCCCTCTCCTTCGCTTCTCCTTCCGTCGACAGCAGCAACCACAGCCATAGCGCCACCGCCGGCAGCAGGGGTGATGGGTGGGCCCTACTTGGTGGTGGGGATGCCGGAGAGGCGGCGAGCGCCGCAAGATGGACTGTGGTTCCTTCTCAAAGCAGCAGAGAATCAGTGAGTTCATCAATCTCTATTTTTTTTCTTTCATTTTTTTGGTGGTTTTCATATAGGTTTTCTGTGATCTAATTTTTAATTTTTGGGGGTTTTTTATTATTATTTCAATTTGTTTGGGCTTGAATTATAACTGGTTGAACTTATTTTTTGGTTAATTAGAATTTTGTTGATTTTGTTTTGTTGAATGTAGAGTGAGGGAGCCATTTTTGCCACAAATACCCAAGAGCTACTTAAGGATCAAGTACTACTCTTGGCTTTAATTATGAATCAGAGGTACTCTTGGCTTGAATTTTGATAAGGATTCTATTTCAATCAGTATATTTGGCATGCATATATAGTGTTGTTGTAGGCAATGTTAAGAATTACTCATAGGGGGGAAAGGTTATTGCACATATATAATTAAATAGAATCATAGCAATGAGCTCATGCTTAACTTGGTAGCTAAAGGGGATCTTTCTCATGTACGATTCTAACAATTTAGGTGAAGTGTGCGTTTCAAAATTTAAATCATAGTCCTCTATGATTTAACTTAGAGCTCTCTTAGCTTGCTTTGTAGCCATATAGATTAGGTGGAGGGAGATATTTAGAACCACCTAAACGTTTGTTGTTACGTGATGCAAATTAGCGTTAGCAACCCTATATTTCATGACTATATATATTCATCATGGCAAAATTTATGTAGGAATGATATTCCATAAAGAGCCTATGTTAATAGCACACATAGCATGATGGGTTAGCATTATGAGTTTAACTTGCTAAGGACAGTTGGTTGTTTTTTTGGCACAATCCCAAAAATGCCTCCTTTTTAATTTTTAAGCAAGACTGTAGTTGCAAGTTTAGTGCTTGATTTTATGTGCACCATGATGCCCTATTAGGAACCACCTTAATTAACTAGAAATTGCTATGATAACTAGAAATTGTTAGAAATTGCTATTCATGGTTTTGGGAGATGTTTAAAATTTTTCATTTTTTTCCAGTTTAAACTTGGTATTAATCATTAGTGAACCTATTGTTAAACAAACTCATTTCCAATTTCAGTTTGGTATTAATCAAAAGGATTAGTATCGCTAATTGTTTGCTATGATTTGAATTTGTATTTGCTAAAATAATGGAGAGAAAGTTAGTCTAACTGAAGTTAGTCTAATTTATGTTCTTTTTAATCTAAACCATATCTTTTGATGATGTGTTTGGCATTGCAGAAAGATTCGAGGGAGGCCGGAATAGTGAGCCCCGTAAAATATCAGGGACACTGCGGCTCTTGCTGGACATTCAGGTAAATTCATCCTGAAAACATTTACATGCTTTTATTTTGTGTAGCACACTTTATGATGTGGCTTTCTGCTCCATGACTGATAAATTAAGTTACTTCGGGGAAAGCTTTCTTCTTCTTTAAACTTTTGTACTGTATAGTAATCTTTGCTAAGAATTTGATGAAAGATATATCCAGCGGATCGATATAGCTTATACTTGGATGAAAGATATATCCAGCGGATCGATATAGGAAAGGTGCATGTGAATAGTAAGTTTTTTCCACATATCTCCTGCTTTAACTTTTGTAATATATGCCTCGATAAGTACATCTCATTGTTGTGATATTTGGATGCAAGTTGGGGTGGGGATATTGGAAGGCGTTCTACAAGGTATATACCTTTGTTATAATGGTTACTGTGTTTGATCATGCATGTTCTCTCACTATTTAGCATTCATTAGAGTTTGAAGTTCTCTTTATATATGATATAGTAAGGATGGGCTGAGATATGAAATACAAAGAATGATGCATTAGTCTAATTATATATGATATAGTTTGAAGTTCTCTTTTGTATTTTTGTCATTCCAGTTTGGGAAAAAGCGGCAAACAAAATATAAGGAATTTTGCTTTAAGCTCTTATCTTTTGTAGGAGATAGTACAAAAGGATCAAGAAATATGTTAAATTGTTTCAATAGAAGTTCAGGCATAAAAGTTGTATCATCTCATAAGTAAAACATTAATGATTATACATTACTGTTGGATATAACTTAAACCTTTTGATACAGCTGAAATGTTGGTTGTTATAATGGTTAATGTGTTTGATCATGCATGTTCTCTCACTATTTAGCATTCCTGACAATGATGGGTCTTCAGAGAAATAGTATTATTTAATTTAACTAGCGAAAGACCACTGCCACTGGCATAAGATTATCGAACTTTGCATAGTTTAATTAGTCTGTCTTAACTATTCTATGGATACGAAATAAGTTTCGGTAGCATATATACACTTATCAGAAACTACACCATATTTGGCAGTAAAAGCAAAAAAAACTGCACTCATTTTGACAAATTTCTATATTTATTTAAGAACGAGTGACTATTGATTACTTGAGAATTATTTTCAACACTGAAAATAAAACAATGTATGATATTATGATAATGCTTTGTTTTTTAAGTGAAGATCCGTCAACGCAAGCTGTAATAATTCATTATTAATGTAGTAATGTGGATTATTTTTCCTTTTCTTATTTGCTCCTCTTATATATTTCTGCCATGGCTTCGCCACTGTGGCAAGTTGATCATTGTTTCAATGATGTTTGCAGGAACTGGAGAAATCAATGCCTGTGATTCTAACCGGCGACCTGAATTGTGCTCACCAAGAACTTGATATCTTTAACCTTGCTGTAAGTGATCTATTTTTATATAGTACAACTGACATTAAACTCTGTTTTTTTTATTGTTCTGCTTTATTAATAGGCTAATTTCTGTGGGCTATGAGAAGATGATTTAATATGTAAATATCATACATTTGTTTGACTCAGCAATGTGGTACAAGAAACAGAAAACATAAAGTGGGATAATTTGTTAGTCTAACACTGATTATTTATTAGTACGAGAAATAGAAGAGAGAAGGTCGATAAATTTATCTAACACCATTCAATAGGAATTGTCACATCAGACCTCCCTAGATTGATACTGTTTTGCATCTAATTTTAGGATTGATATTTTTTGTAGCTCTGTCAACCCAACTTTCACCTCAGCGCAGATTTTAGGATTGTAAGTGTTATTCGAAATTGATACTGTTTTCCATCTAATTTTGCATCTAATTTTAGGATTGTATCTGTTTAAGGTTGCAGATTTTAAATTTTGTAGTAGTGTTAAACTATTTGTTGGTATTGTGTTAAATTATCTTAGTGGTGTGTTAAATTTTTTTGGTTGTATCTGTTTAGGAATAAAAAACTAAGAGCAATGTGTTAAACTGTTAGAAAGTGAGCATGAAATTGAATCATGAACCTACCCAAAGATTCGGCATAAAAGCCTATTAGTTGTATATAATTCACAGAGAAATTGCCTACATATCTGATACCATCAATTAGAACAAAGGTTCAAATTTTTTATTTGGAGAGAGGAGGGATTAGTTAACTCCTATAATCCTATTAAAGTAGAGTAATTGATTGCTCTCTCTCTCTCTAGAGAACAAAAGGGAGATAAATAATATCTATCTTACTGAAATATCAGCCAAACGACAACCTTCCAACTATCTCTATTGCAAAAGTAAACAATGCAAAGATCCAAGACATGTGAAACATTGTTTTCCAATGATCTAAGCTAAAAAGGATATATTAACATCTAACACTTATACTAGAAATCATCAATCTTAGTACATGTTCTGAGTTAATAAATATTGCATAATTGATTGTGCTAAAGTATATTGCATGTTTCAGTATAAAGTATATTGCATATATTGTAAATGCACATATTTGACTGTGATCAGTGTAAATGCACATATTCTGGGTATATATTCAATATGAAGTTATAAATACAGCACATATTTACATGTATGATAGTTTGTCCCCAAATGCTCTGAATCAAAAACATTAGTTGTACATTGGGTTTTGGAGTACAATAAATTGATCTTTGGAGTGCAAATTTTGTTCTCAACGTAGAACCTCTAATAATTTAAATTAGGCTGGGGAAAGTAGGTCCTTTCGAAAGGCTAAGTCGAACCTCCATACCATGATGCATGTCTACAGGACGTTAAGTTTCTGACTATTGTGGCACTGCAGATAAGAGAAAAATACAAGGAATAGAAGAGAGCTTCAATGAGCAAATCTTACATTTATTTACAAATGCAACATTTTAAAGAAGACACATAGCTAGAAAATGATAATCATTTGAGTATACTAAAGCTCAACTTAGGGTCCATGTAAGGATCTGGCGAGCCAGTAAATTAAGCTAAAGAATGGTTAGAAATTGGGACCTCATCCTTAAAAAGGTTTGAGAACTTGGTTTTGGTATCGATTTCATTCCTTCCCCAATTTGTTAGTTTCGGACATTATCAGCAGTTCCGTTAAGTCTCTTTGGTTTCAATTTACATACTATTCGAAAATTATGCATAGATAAGGGGTATGTGGGAGAAGAACTGATTATAATTATGCATTGTTAATTTGTGGGTTTTATGTAAAAGTTTTAAGTCATGGATGCAATATATTTGAATACTGAGGACTCAAATAATTTTACTGAATAAGTAAATGGGTTGAATTGGAGTCATGGTTTTCGACCCAAAACCCAACTGTTTAAGTTAAAATTATAGACTGGGTCAGGGTTTACTTTACTCAAACCCAACCTATTTCTAATTAGACCCAATTTACGGGAAACATCCCAAAACATTGGTTGCACATATAAATAAGCAAATATGAAAATGCAATTAGAAACAAAAACATTGGTTGTACATGAAAATTTGAAAAGAATGAATTTCATACGCTGATGGGTTTGCTTGATGCATTAGCCACCACAACACTTTTAGTCAATGAAATCCTTAGATCAGTTTCAACAATCAAAACATGTCTACCAAAATTTAATTACGGATGGGAACTTTCCTAAAGGTAGAAACCCTACCTAGGTCTGTAAGTGTTATATCCAGTAGCTGTCTTTCTGCATGATCATTCAAGTGCAAGAAGAAAATTAACAAATTAACATTTCATACAATCAAGTATGCTCACTTCAAGTGTAACAAAGAAGGTTGCATTATTCATACACTTGAGATTTATTGATGCCCTATAAATTCTTCTTCCTGTTAATACAATCACAACACTTACATTATCCTTCCATATTATAGCGAGACTGAATGTCATGAACTCCGATTATAAAGATTGCATATTATCATTATCAATAAACACTGAAATTTAAACTCCAACCCAGACAACTATATCTATTAAGAAAATTAAATCCTCATAACAACCAAAATCAAGCTTAACACAAACTGTAAAAGTCTAGAGATCACAAAATTAAGAAAAGAAGGCCATAATTCATGAAACAACAGCAATAGTTAAACAATGACATTGGCAGCACTAGCAATCCTTGGTCACAGGTCAGTACATTCTTTTTCAATGGAATTCATTAAATTTATGGATCTGAGACTATTCAATGAAAAAGCAAGTAACCAGTTAATAATCATTCCGAGGTCAATTTCAACAGAATAAGCTAAAAAAGTAAGATAAGCATTTGGAAATATTGACCAATTATTTAGTTAATCCTTTAGAAGGGGAAAAAAAAGATCATATGATGTAAGCTACAGTCTGTATATATCTACTTCTAACAAACAAAACGAAATAGCTCTAAAGATCTTAAATTCGCAATTCTATATCTTAATAAAAAAAAGGTTAGGTGAGTAACATGTATCAAGCATTGATTAGTTAGTATTTTAATTTCTCAAATCAAGAGACTATGTCTATCTTAATAAATAAAGTAAAAATTATTGTCAACTGACAAGATGAACGTTGTGACATAGTATTTTTGCAAGTTTCTGCAATAATGCACTTAAAACAGAATAAGTGTATCGTCTTACCTTTTATTTCTCCCTTTTCATTCACAATCACCCCATCATTTTCTGCAAATTGCAAAAATAACATAACCATGTCAAAGAATTAGAGATGCATCCAAAACAATGGGCTCCAACAAATTTTCAGTTCTTTAAACTTCCAAATTGCAATAGTTAGCAATAGTTATATCCTTTCAGATTCTTAAACTAAACACAGGTTGAACTGGTTTAGTTTGGTAGATCCTTTCTTACCACAACAACCTTCTTATACTCATTGCTCCATCACATCTGTTCTTTGTTTTCACAATTTTGCCTTTTTTACAAGGGGATTGATTTGTTAGTTATAACTTAAAGGTTGAACTGTGACAAAATAAGATAAATCTTAAGCGGTGGTGACATTGGGTTTACACATGTATACATACACCACCACTGTGGCCCACATGCACCTAGGTGAATAGCAGTTGTGGGTCCATATGCTTTTCATCCATAATATTACGACACATCTGCACCTAAATAATTGTGATCTGTGGATCCCCATGCATAAATTGCTAGATATATTGAGTATGTTGGAGATATTTGTGACAGGATGAGCAGAATGGTGTGTCTAGAATGGAGTGTCTGTTAGTAAGTTACAGCTTGCTTATGCAAAGGATTAAGGGAGTCAGCCCAATTTTGAAAACCAACATTGTTGAGTTTTAGCAATATTTAATGAAGTATTTCTAAATTTTATTATTTAGCAGCAATTTATTGGTTATGGTTATTATTGGACAAACTTCACATCAGATTATCAATTTTCTTCACTTACTGGTGAATAATAAGTTCGGTGGATACACTCTTATGCTGATAGAGATCTAAGAAAGATTTAGTAAGTGAAGTTGAGGATGCAAGCATCCCATGACCCAATAGGCCTCCAAACAGTAGGACAATTTTTTGAGATAATAGGAATCATAAGTACCCAAATTCAGACATTTTACTAATACTAAGATTGTGCCAATTGAACAACAATGTTAGCGGCATGTCTATCTGCTGAGAACCTGAGGATGACTCTTTTGCATTCTTCTTCAAAACATACCTCAAATCCTATTTTAAGCTGCCCCACACTTATCTGTAAATCAAACATGTGCACCAAGACCGATAGTAGGCTTGAAACAAAGTCAAAAAACCAACAAAGAAGACAAACAAAGGAATGAATAAATTTCTCGAAGGAACAAGCACTAAAATGATCATTACCCAAAAATTTATGCAATCTGTCTCATTTATTTTGTTTTGTTTTCTTTCTTTTTGGTTTCTGAGACTTCCATGTTCAGGGTTAAGTATTGATTTGAGTCAGTCTGCCATAGCGTCAACATGGTTCATATCTCAAGAATAAAGAGGGAACAGTAGAACCTTTATGGATATAACTTTTAAAATAAGATAAAACAGGAGGTTTGGAAAAGGTTTGGCATATCATGAGACTAAGGAAGTCTATTTCTAACTGTCTTGGCAAAGTGTGAATCTATACGATCTCCATTGCCCTTTCAGATTCTTATAATTATAGCTGCAATAGTTAGCAGTGTTTCCCTGTAATAAAATATGGTTAGCAAGTGGACAACAAAATATTAAACATAACAAATATTAAACATGAAACCAACTAACATGCATTAAAATAACTTAGAAATGCAGTTTGCCATTAATTGCCGCTAATTTAATGCTTCTTCTTTTTCCCAAATTGTCTTATACACTCAGAACCGTTATATTCATATTGACAGTTTAACTTTTGGTAGGGTGATGAAGAACATGTTGGGTTCAAACCATTGAGTTAAAAAGCATTGTCCTATTTGAAAGGTAATGGTTTCAAAACTCTTACTATTGATTTAAAACTCTCATTGTTTTAATTGATTGTTGTAAACTCTTACTATTTGTTTCAAAACTCTTACTTTTTTTAGGTTCACCGTTTGGTCCCATTTTTGAAGACTTGAAGCATTGTGTTTTCCTACAACCCTGTATTTTTTTTTTTTTGTCATTCGGTTAGTTGGTGTATATTATGGTGGAAGATGTAATAGTTGTAATATTTTTTTGTCATTTTTGGAGATGATGTAAGTATCTGGATATAATGATGATATAATATAGTTATGTTAATACCCGTACCCGCAAAGTTGTGGAGTATTGGGTTCTGTGTTTGGTTTTTGAAAGGTTTTTCAAAAAATTCATTACGTTTTCAACCAAAATTTTGGTTTTTATTTTGTATCTTGCATTATATTATGATTTTTTCCCCCAGAGCCGTATATATATGATGCCTGTGTGATGTTGCTTGGTTTGGCATGGGGAGGATTGATATTTATTGCCTGTGATATTATATTTTTAATTGTTAGCAGAATTCCGTAAGGAATTGCTGTAAAAGGGCTAATATTTTAACGAAGGCTCTGTCAAAATTTTTACTAAATTTCCTAAGATCTATTATGTTTTTAAATGATATCTTGGTTTTTATTTTGTATCTTTAGTCATATGAAGATTATTTCCCCCAAGGCCCTATATATATGATGCAGGTGCGATGCTGCTTGAATTGGCCTGGGGAGGCCTGTGATGTTAATTTTTTAATTGTGAGCAGAATTCCGTAAGGAATTCCTCTAAAATGGGTAATATTTGAAGGGAAATTCTGTCAAATTTTTTGCTACAATCCTAAAAATATATTGCGTTTTCAAACAAAATCTTGGTTTTTATTTGGTATCTTGACTAATAGGAAAATTTTAGAGGAGACTATTTTATATTTTGCCTAAATTTTAGAGCAAACGAAATCTATTATGTCAAAGTTAATATTAACTGCCTGTAAAATTTTAGAGGAGATTGTCGAAATTTTTACTAAACAACTTAATTAATTAATCATTCTTCGCGATGACGTGCCGTAAAGGTGATTGTATTATAAAACAATTAGGAAACAATAAAATTTCAATGGAAGACTGCATAGAGAAGATGATTGTATTATAAAGGTGGTTGTATTTGTTTACACTCATAATTTACTTTTTCCTATCATGATGCATATTTTCAATGGATGTGCTCACATTTCATGAAAAATAGCTAGGTTTTTGGAGAATTACATAAGTCAATATTGAGAAATTTAAGAGCAATAAAGATGAAATAACTAAAAAACTGAAACAATTTAACGAATAATTGTTAAAGAGGTATAGTGAATGACTTTTGATCTTAGCATGTATAATGCATAAATTTATATGTAGTTCACACAACCAAATAACTCCAAATAAATTTATATGCAGTTCCGAATACGTGCCGTAGGCACGTGCCCACGGGCATACCTAGCATGAAGACAAATTCGAACAATTAAAAGCTCATAAGCTTTTTGTGCATCTGCAACATGAGGTGGGTTGAATACTTCATTTATGGGATTAATAAGAACCTCACATGTGGGGCTAAACAAATTTAATAGGCTAGTGATTGAATTTAAATGAGAACTCGAACGAGTATCACCTGTGCACTGAAGAGTCTAAACTTCATTTAGCCTAGTACCTGTTTCAATTTCTCCTGTTTCAATTTCAGAAGCTTTTGAACCTTTTAACTGATCATTGCGTTTGCAAGAACCATTAACGATATTGGTTTTATAAGTGATTTCACTGAAAAAGTGGTGAACAAAGCTCACATCATGAGATGCTGCAACTAAGGTCAACTAAAGATGATGAGTCATGCAATGTACATAATATACATAAGGCGAATCATGAGAAATCAATGCTTGCAATCCATTTAACACACCATGCAAATTGCTCGCTCCATCATACCCTTGACCTCTAATATTTGAAATATCAAAATCAAGACTTTTAAGGATAAAATAAATACCACCCTTTAACGTTTGTGTTGTAGTACTAAGAACATGAAGAAGTCCAAAAAACCGTTCCATAATAAAGCCTTTTTTATCAACATATCTCAACACAAGTGCCATTTGTTCCTTTTTGGAAATATCTCTAGCCTCATTAGCAAGAATGCAATATTTAGCATCTCCTTCTTCTTCTTCATGTATTACTCTTCTCACTTGATTTGAGAGACATATAAGAATATCTTTATGAATATCAGGAGAAGTATATGTGGCATTCCGTGGTTTTTTGTCTAATACAACTGCCTCGACATCCTTAGCAAAATATGTTATTCCTTTTATATATTGAATGAAATTTCCACAGTTTATCGAATCTACACTTTCGTCGTTTCCTCGCAAATCACGCCTTTGAAAAGTTAGCCGTCGAACACTAAATATAGATGTCTTCAATCACAAACAATTGTCTCCAATTTGTTTTGCACTTTGTTGAGAAATTGCTTTGTCAATGTGTTGATGTTGATTCATCAAAGTACGACATTTTTCAAGATTATTTTTATGTGTAGATGTAGGGAGATTTCCTTCATGCTTTTGAATCAGACAATCTGTCGCTTTCACAATTTTCTTCCATTTATCAAACCCTTTGTAAGTGAATGTATCTTGTTGTGTTGGTGTACTAAAAAGATAATAAGGCAGGGAGAATGCAGCATCTTTTTCAATGGAATACTCCAACCAAGTGCCATAATTCTCAAACTAAGAAGCTTGAAATCTGCATTGAGCATCATTCCTTTTCTTTGAGAAAGGATAATTACCATCACCGTGGCATGGTTCTAATGACCAATAATGTCGACGAATCTCATCTTTTCTGTTAATTGGAAACTCCCACATTTTTTGGCGTTTTCCTAGATCACGTTCTAATGAACTAATATCAATATTTTCTAGTCGATCAACTTCAGAAGTCCTCGATTCGATTCTTGGACATTTAAAAGGAGGCTCTTCGCCTAACGAAATTGACGATTGTGCATTAACTCTTCCTGAAGTTTAAGACTTACGTCTTTAAAAAGGGGAATCAATAGTATTCTTTTTTCCCATTGATATCGTAGAAAATTTTCTTTACGGTAATTCACCAAATACTTTGTGTGTCACTTCAATATTAGTCAGCTTAAGTCGAAACTTGGATTTGTTTTTTCGTCAAAGGAGATGATGATTGGTGGGGTTAATTGGTGGTGGAGATGGCCAATCAACTAAACATGTTAGTAGTAAATTAAACTTGGATTCTTCTTTTTCTTATTTTTTGTTGGGGGGGGGGGGGGGGGGGGGACGACCTTGTAGTTAGGGTTTTGTTTTGTAAAGTGGGGGCTAAAAATTTCAAGGGGGGGGGGGGGGGGGTAAGTGGGGGCTAAATATTAATATGGTGTATTATAGAAATATTTAGGGGGGGGGGGTGCTAAATATGTTAAATTTAATAAAACAAGGGGGGTAAACTAGGCCCCCCCTGCCCCTTCTAAGTTCCGAGTCTGCGTAGAAGAATATATAATTAATGCCTTCAGCACGACCTATTGAAGACTAACAGACTGACTGAAACTGCCTTCCAATTTTTCTCTGCACTTTCTTAGCAGGATCATTAATTTCTGCATGAGTCTCTAATAAATAGAAGAAGAATATTGGGTTTATTATCCCTAACCATATATGGATTTACAAATGCGCGAGATTGCAGGCGTGAGAGCCCCTCTACAATTCCAACTTAGAATCTGCATGAATATAACATTAATAGGAAATCACCATCGAGCTACCGCACGGTACAACACCCTCATCAACACTAGGGTTGCCATCAATAACCATAGCACCAGCTTTAGTGATGTCCTCTACTTCCCTTAGCTTCTTTGACCCCTCAGTTATAATGGATCCAGATCCAAGACTGTTCCAACTTTTTACAGGCCACCCACTTGCTACTTGCACCCTTTGGAAGATGAGATGAAGTTGTTGCTCCCATGTGAAATGGATATGGGGGAGATTCATGAGGGTCAAATAATAACATCACCTTAGCTAGGGGTGGCATTCGGGTTGCCCGGGGTTTGCCGGTCCCAAAACTAGTAGGCCTGACCCGGTCCTTGGTCAGCGCAGGCAGGGCCGACCCCCACCTTGAGGCAGGTGAGATGGTAGCCTCAGGCCCCCAATTTTTTACAATTTTAGGAGCCCCCAAATTTATGTTCCCCTTGTAAATATAGGCACATAATTTCTGCATAAAAAAGTTATATTGTAATTAGGGGCCCCCAAAATAATTATTAGGGCCTTTCGCCTCGGGGGCCCAGGAACTCAGGGCCGGCCCTGAGCGCGGGCCGGGTTGCGGAGGAAGGCGGGCTGGGCAAGGCTGGGCCGGGGAGAGCGAGAGGGGGCCCGATGTAACATCCTGCAAATTTGAGTTATGACAATTTTTCCCCACACGTGTTGTACACGTGTATTTTGTACAGTTACGGATAATATCCGTAACATTATTAATTTAAATATTTTTACGTATTTTGCATTCCGATATTTTATAAATATCTTTCCATTCTCTCGAATTCATTTTTTGTATTGAAATTCATTTTTGATCTATTATTTAAACTCAACCCAAATATTTTCTGATCCATTTTAATTTTTCGGATTAGTCAATTTGAGTTTAAATTCAAACTCTAACCCTAATTTCTAACCCTAGTTCATCCCGTACCCCAACCCCCAACAAAATTCTACAACATTCATTTGCACCTCCACCCTACTCCCTATCTCTATATCTAGCTCCTATTCACTAACCTAAAATCTCGTTCATCAGCAACCCCTACTCTCCCTATCTATATCCCTATACTATGTATATAAATATACATTTATATACATGCACATATAGTAAATCTCCTACATCGTACACATATTATTTATATATTTACATACATGCACATGCAGCCACCTTTAACCATTACGCATTCCTTCATATATATATAAATATGCATACACACACACTTCATCTCATCACCACCCTCACTGCCATCTTCTTTCTTCTTCTCATTTTTCTTTCTTACTTCCACACCCCAGCCAAACAACTCAAAACCCATCTTTTCCCCTCACCTCTAAGCACCAATAGCCACTACAACCATTGCCAACAGCAACCTGCAACCCACAACCTACACCCGACCCTCATCCCGACCACACCACCACAACCCTCTCACCACCACTCTTCTCACCGAGCTCCACTTCGCCATCTCTATCGCTGCCACCCATCGAGCTCCATCGCCAACACCACCTTCTCGCCATCGTGCTATCACCACCCTGACGGCCTTCACCACTACACACCACCTACTGCCTACATCACCATCCCGCACCACCTCCCCTTACCAGAACTCCCTGCCTTTTCCTCCATCACCACCCGACAACCTCACCCAAGTTTCACCACCACTGAAACTACCTCACCCCTATCTCGAAGCTTCCTCCTTCTCCTTGTTGCTACCTCCTTCACTCCCGACTGCCGTCAGGGCCGGCCCTAAGTTCCTGGGGGCCCGAGGCAAAAACTTCTGAAGGCCTAAATAATATTTCTGGCGGGGCCCTAATAATAATATATTTCTTTTTACGAGCAAAATATGTGCATATATTTACAAGGGGAATACAAATTTGGAGCCCCTAAATTTGCAAAAAAATTTGGGGGCCAGAGTTGGCCACCTCACCTGCCTCAAGGAGGACCCTGACTGCCATACCCGACCTCCCTCACTCCAACTCCACCTCATCTTATCCACAAACACCACCATCGAAACCCCGAGCCTCTTCGCACCCGCAACTCCCCGAGCCTCCATCAAAACCCACGACCAAGCCCCCTCACTGTCTCCATCTCTTCAAACTCTCTCTCTCTCTATCTCTCCCGCTCTCTTTCTCTCTATTAGTTTGGTTAAAGTTGTTACCCACTTATTCGTTTGCGAATTCGATTATTTCTACGGTCGAGTTGGTGAAGATAGCAAGGAGATCCTAGCAACACGAATGGCGACAAGCAAACAACGCAGTAAGGGTTTTCGGGTTTGGGAAGAGAATAAATGGAGTTATATATTCGGGTTCGGGAAGAGAATAAATGAATCCATTTATTCTCTTCCAGAACCCGAAAACCCTTACTGCGTTGTTTGCTTGTTGCCATTCGTGTTGCTAGGATCTCCTTGCTATCTTCACCAACTCGACCGTAGAAATAATCGAATTCACAAACGAATAAGTGGGTAACAACTTTAACCAATTCTATTTATTTTATAGGATATGTGCATGCTACATAATCAATATAAATTGAGTACTCATGCTTAGATTATGTGTGGATTGTTAATTCAATTATGTGCATTAATTGTTGTTAATTAATTGTGCGATATTATGATATGATTAACTTAGAAATGTTTGTCACGCCCCGCTTTCCAAAAAGAATACGGAATATAGATACGTAACAAAAGCCCAGCGAATGATTTTCATCATCCATAAGCTGTTCAAAAATCTTTACAATATCTCACACAAATAATCAGAGTCGGAAGCAAAAGTATCAACCAACATACAAAATTGAAACAAAACATCAATAGAAATTTACTTGAAACCAAATACAATATTCTCAAATAAATCAGAATCTGGAGAAAAACAATATCTTGGGTCACATCGCCCAAATACAATGAATATCCAATAAACCAAATACACTTTATTCAATGTTCAAGCAACAATAAAATACTGATAATAAAGCAGAATCTCCAGCACTAATACATCATCTCGCCAATACCTATCTGGCAGTCATCAATCCTGATCTGTAATTAGTAAATTTGCAGGAGAAGGAGAACAGAAGAAAACAAGTACCCGTCAATTGCAAATTGCGGATCACAAATAATGTAGGATACAAGCACATGGGCAAACTAACTAATAACATGCCAGTCAACTAGCATGGTATCCTAACAGTACAGTTGTTTATGTCAAATGTAGTGTTATATGGCAACTAACAGTCTCTAGTAACAGTAAACTCAGTATATCAGTGAATCAGGATAACAGTATAACAGTATCAGTCCAATAGTATTAGTCCAACAGTATCAGTCTAATAGTATCAGTCTAACAATAACAGTTTTATGTTCTTACAGTCTTGTGTGTATTACTAGCTAGGTAGCACTTCATGCGCCCCAAAATTATATCACATGGTTGCTATAACAAACAGTTTCGCTTTTAGATTTTATAGTGGACCATGATGGGGCAGTGTACTTAGGATTAGTAACAGTAGCAGTAACAGTAACAGTCAGAACCTAGTGGTTCTCTTCTACTCTACACCTTCCTAAGAGAAGTAATATAGACAGGGTCAGCAACAGTAACAGTATGGAACACTAGTTTCCTTCCAAGTACATGTTTCTATATTTTCCACTACTAGATCTTCTCTTAAGAAATCCCGGCTTGGTTATTTTTATTATGGTCATCAAACATGTATGAATGTGTACAAAATAGTGTCAGACTAACATGGTATAATCAGTACTAGGTTCAGGAAAACAAATAAACATGCATAGACAATATACAGTCACACAAACGAGCAAAACAATGTATGTTCATATTCAGGACAGCAAGACAGTACAGTACTAAAACAGTGATTCTTGTCTCTACAGAAATGCAAATCAAGATCCGTCAAAGGATATGGAAAATAGACATCCACACGAATCCAACGAATATAATTAAGTCATATAGTACTTCACAACATCTTAACTCAAAACAGGTTCGAAAACAGAAATCATGTTCAGTCAGAAATCAGGAAAACGAATTCTCAGTCCGGAAAACAGCATCAA
Source organism: Hemerocallis citrina (assembly GCA_017893485.1). Classification (NCBI taxonomy): domain Eukaryota; kingdom Viridiplantae; phylum Streptophyta; class Magnoliopsida; order Asparagales; family Asphodelaceae; genus Hemerocallis; species Hemerocallis citrina. Next base: position 98,182,842 of record CM030368.1, read on the forward strand.
AACTCATCAATTAAATCCAGAAAAAATCTGAAGTATTCTTCTATATGTTTAGTATCAAAATAAAAAGTTTCATAATATTCCAGTAAGAATAGATCAGTCATTAAAAATACAAAAGTATCAAGAAAACATAGTTTAGCAAATCTGGAAATCTCAACACTGCTGTACGAAAACTAGGATATCTCGCAATCAGTGAATCGAAATCCAATTCCGCCAAAAGGATATGAAAATAGATAGAATTTACTAACTTTCATATTTCACAAATAATTTTCATACAGTATAAGGAATCATGATGAAAATAGGATTTTTTATAGAACAATAAGCAAAATACAGCACGAGTAGATTTTAGAAAATAGCATGGAACGTCACCTAAAACTTATCAATAAAATTCATCAAAATTCTGGGTAATCCCTAACTTCATAAAGAAACACTGACCAAAATATTGGATCAAGATAATATGTATAGAATGGTTCTTGAAAATAGTTTGTTAATAAAATTAACCCAAAATAGAATCTGAAATTGATTGACACATCTGTACGAAAACAACCATAACTCAGTCATACGAAATCCAAATCTAGCAAAACCAGTGGGGTTTGAAAATAGACAAAATTATCTAAAATTCATATTTTATACAAGAATCAAGATACTGACTGTAGCATAGACAAAAACATCAAACAAAACAGAACATCCAGAAAATACAGATTTCACACTTCAAAACAAGAACATCATAACTTCAAGAATATTGATCCAAACACATCCAAACTTGAAATACAACATTCCAAGCATCTAAACATCATGATTTAGGGTTATTAACATGTCCACACCTATTAATTCACATGGGTCTTAATCCAAACACAAATTCACACAATTATTCACATACATGACTAAAAATAAAGATTTGGGCAATTCCTAGGTTATCACATATCAAGATTTATGTCATGAGTCATCAATGACCAAATTATCACAATAGAGACAAAACCCATCAAGCAAATCACAATCTTTGGTTGTCTCTAAACCCAACTACACTATAGGTGAACTTTTTTACTTGTATCGAACAAATGAATTGGAGTACAAGTTACTTGTCTTAATTAGGGGATGAAGAACGATGCAAATACGAAGAGAAGCAAAACCCATGAATGAAATCCGCTACAAACAGCGAATCCAAGCCCAACGAACGATAACTACCCACAAACAATCTTCTTGAAGCAACGACGATCAAAGTGGCAAACACCCACTTTGAGAATACCACAAGAAAGGATGATGCAAGAGTTGATGTTGATGGTGGTGATGGTGGTTGCCGGCAACAAGCAAGGGAAGATGGACGGCTCGGTTGTAGGAGGTGTAGTATGGCCGGAGGGGGTTGTGGTGGCCGGTAATGGGGCTCGGCCTAGGGAGGGATGGTGTTGGGTTTGGGGGTTGATGCAGGCCGGGAGCACACAAAGGAAGGGGAGGCCGGGATTAGGAGAGGGAGAGAGAGATTTAGGGTTAGGGTTTAGGGTTTTAGGATTAAGGGTTTATGTATATGAGTTTAAAGTGGGTTAATGGGTTGTGGGTATTAGTATATAGTAATAGGTATACAATTGGGTAATGGATATTGGGTCAAATAACAATAGAAATACAATTAGGATTGAGATTTTTTTGGCTTTGGAAATCTTATTAGGGGATAAAATAATGGGAAAAGGAAAATACAACCAAAATACCACCATAACACCAAGAGAAAAATAAAATAAAGGAAACGAGACCAAAAATGAGGAAAAGATCAAAATGATAAAAAATGAGACGAAAGAGATAATCAATCAAACACAAGGAGCTCAAAATGAAATAAAAATGAATATATATTGAAAACAAATCTAATATACGGTTCAGAAAAAATACAAGAGATATAAAATACCCCGAAAATAAAAAAATACACTCAAAAATACATAAAATGAAAAACAGGGGTTACAATGTTATTACAATTTATGTCCTGAAATTTGATTTCACTTCAGAAAATCTTATCTATTTAACTACATGGAATATAAGGATGAAATTTTTATATATATATCCCGTATGTGTTTATAACATCTCCTCATAATTTCATTTTTTTTTTGATGTCATTTGGTATTTTAATAAAATCCAAACATATTACTGGTTTAGAAAGGAAACATATCTTATTTCATAATTCTGGTTGAATATCATACTTACTTCCAAAACTCATTTCTCTCCAATTGGAATCTGAACTTCTTATATATGAATCTAGTATATGTCTACTATATGTTCACAAAATTTCATCAGTTTTGGATATTGTTTATTATTTTTAATAAATTCAAATTTAGAACAGATTGAAAATTGTTCCTGCATTCTGAAAATTTGTATACCTTTCAGTTTTTATCATTTTAAACTCTTAGATGCAGTATTTTGAGTAATCTCCAAACAGATAATTTCAAGTAGATTCATTAATCTTTCTTTAGAGTCTAAGAAATTTAGTTTACAAGGAGTGTGGAAATTTCTATGATTTTTATAAGTAGTAAGAGCTACAATTTTTGGATTCTAAACCATCTGATTTGCAAATCGATTTAGACAGATTAATTGTGGTCAAATTTAGATGTTCTTAACTACAATGTTGTAGTAGATATATTTAAGTTTCATATGAAACTAAGATATCAATTTTCTGATAAGTATTGAAATTTATATAATTTTTGTAAGACCATTGTGTTGTTGCCAAAAAATAGTTGAACATTCAAATAGTGGATTCAATATATAGGACTAGAAATGATTGTGACTTAGGTGATGCCCAAGTCCGGCAGGAGTTTGAGAACTCCGAGGCAGAGTGGAATAGGGTTGGTATGACCAAGAATCCAGTATATATGAAATGTAGTCCGGAATAGAGACCGTAAAGTCTATATTATATTTTACATCATTTAGACTAATATCTTGTATTAGTTAAATTAATATTTTTGCACTAGAAGAAGATATGACAGAAACAATGACGAACATATCCAGTAAAGAACTTGCAGTTCCTAGGGTTTCGAGAACTGAGGATATGCCCGGTAAATTCACATGTGTGGATTAGGGGTATGCTTGTCAGGTTCGAGAAAAGGCCAGTAAAGAGCTTGCGGTTCTTTGGAATGTTCGGAACTGAGGATACGCTCGAAAAATCTACGGTGTGTGGCCTGGGGTATGCCTTTCAGGTCCGTAGGTATAGGAGATCGACTTTCTAGGGTTCGTAGCTAAGGATACACCTGGTAAATCCACAGTATGTGGGTTAGGGGTATGACGGGAAGGTCCAATATCTTGGGTGTGTGACTTACACGTGATTACGCATTGGTGTACATTCATTGGGTTTAGACATTGCATAAACGAAGGATTGAACCCTATAATGAGAAGAAATGCTAGTGGTTTGTATTCAGAAACTATGTTTTATAGGTGGCATATCGTTCCAAACAAGCGTGCATTAAAAGATCATATTTGAATTGTGCATGTTAGCATAGTAAGTATATGTTTGAAACTTTCGTAAGTTAGTTTTATACTCACTCAAATGACTTTGTATAATTGACTATTTTCTATTTACATGTAATGTCACGCCCCGCTTCCCAAAAAAAATACGGAATACAGATATGCGACAAAAGCCCAGCGAATGATTTTCATCATTCATAAGCTGTTCAAGAATCTTTACAACATATCATAGAAATAATCAGAGTCGGAAGCCAGAAAAGTCAACCACATGCACATATGAACCAAAAACCAACAAGAATACTTGAAATAAAATATATTAATCTCAAATAGTCATATTCTGAATAACACAAATAATCCTGGGTCACATTGCTCAAATACAAAGAATACAAGTAACAGATACAATGTTCAAAATGAGCAACATGAAATAAATGAAGATAGCAAAAGCTCCAGCCAACTAGAACTTTAGATCACATACTCCTTCGGGCAGCTGATCACCAAAATGTGCAGTTTGACAATTGCAGAAAAGAGGGAAAGAGAGAAACAAGTACCCGTCAATTGCAAGTTACGGGCCACTTATAATGTAGGATACAAGCACATGGGAAAACTAACTAGCAATATGGTATAAGCATGATGTCAAAATAACCAACTAGCATGGCAAGGGAAACAAGTGTAAATGGCATAAATTAAGTGTCAAATAATCAAGTAAATAGGTAAACATGTAACGGGTATCAAGTAACAGGTATACATTAAACAGGTAATCATGTAACATGTATCAAGTATCAAATTTCATGTATCATGTAGTCAAGTATCAAGCAAGCATGTATCATGTTCAAGTATCATGTGTCATGTACTAAGTCTTGTAGTTATTACTATCTAGATAGCACTTCATGTGCCCTATATTATAGCACATGGTTGCTACAACAAAACAGATTCGCTTTAAATTTTATAGTAGACCATAGAGGGCAGTGTACTCAGGGACAAGTAATCCAAATCATATACCAAATTTCAAATTAACCAAATCATATACCAAATTCCAAATAATCCAAATCATATACCAAATTCCAAATAATCCAAATCATATATCAAATTCCAAATATGGAAAACACGGGCCCCCTTCCGAGTACACGTTTCTGAATTATCCACTACTAGATCTTTTCCATTAACCCCGGCTTGATTATTTATTATTATAATCAGACATGCATGTATGTGTCGCAAAAAAAAGCAAGGATACCAGGGCATAAACATGTATCAGGTTCAGGGTTAAAAGATAAACAAGTACAGGTACAAAATAACACATAACAGGGTAAAATAACTAGTTTTCTAATTCAGGACAGTAAGACAATGTTGTACTAAAATAGTGATTTCCGCTACTACAAACATCCAAATCTAGATCCGTCGAAGGATCTGGAAAATAGACTTCCACACGAATCTAGCGTGGAAAATAGACTTCCACACGAATCTAGCGAGTATAAATAAGTCATATAGTAGGTCACAACATCTTAACTCAAAACAGGTTTGAAAACAGAAAACATGTTCAGTCAGAAATCAAGAAAACGAATTCTCAGTCAGGAAAACCACATCAAAATCTCTCAAATAAATTCAGGAAAAATCTGAGGTATTTCCCTATATATCTATAATCAAAATATAAAGTTTCATAATATTCCAGTAAAATTTGTTTAGTCATCAAAATTAAGAAAACATCAAGAAACAACACTTTGGAAAATCTGGAAGTCCCAACACTGCTGTACGAAAACTAAGATATCTCGCAACCAGTGAAACGAAATCCAATTCCGCCAAAGGGATATGAAAATAGATAAATTATACTAACTTTCACATTTTACAAATATTTTCATACAGTAAAAGGAATCATAGTAAAAATAGGATTCTTTACAGAACAGCGAGCAAAATACAGCACGAATAGATTTTAGAAACGAGCATGAAACATCACATAAAACTTATTAATAAAATTTCCCCAAAATTCTGGGTAATCCCTAACTTAATAAAAAAACACTAACCAAAGTTTCAAATCAAAATAATATGTATAGCATGGTTCTTGAAAATAGTTTGTTACCAAAATTACCAAAAAACAGAATCTAAAAAAGATCGACACCTCTGTACTAAAACAGTCATAACTCAGTCATACGAAATCAAAATCAAGTAAGGTCAAAGGGTTTTGAAAATGGACGAAATTATCTAAAACTCATATTTTATACCTTAATCAAGATACTGACTGCAACCCAGTCGAAAACAGCAAACCAAATAGAACAGCGACAAAACTACAGATTTTTCCCTCAAGAACGAAATCAACATAGATTCAAGAAAATTAATCCAAACACATCCAAACTTGAAATAAAGTCTACAAAGTGTCTAAAAATCATGATTTAGGATTATTAACATATCCATGCCGAATATATCTCAAGGATCTCAACCAAAACACGAATTTTCACAAAATTCCCACATACACGATCCAAAATCAAGAACGGGCGAATCCTAGGTTAATTCATGTCCATATTATGTCGTGAGTCATCTATGGTCAAATTTTTACAATAGAGACAAAATCTATCAAAGAAAACATAAACAAGAGTCGTCTCTAAACCCAATTACAATATAGATGAACTTTTTGACTTGTATCAAACAAATGAATTGGAGTACAAGTTACTTGCCTGAAAGACGATGAATCCAACGGAGCAAGGAGCAGGAATAACGGGAACATATTTCCGAGCACGAACAAGCGAACACGAACAAGATCACAAATCCAAAGAACAAATAACCCACAGACACGATCGGACTGCTGAGATCATGAGATCAAAAGATCAAGGCGATCGGATCAGATTGCACGACTCTGATCGAAGATCAAGATCAAGATCGAGATGTGATCAGTATCGTCATGATAAAAATGATGATCGGGTCAAATCGACGATCGGACGGACCAATCAAAGCAATCAAGAACTCCAAGATGATGATAAGATCAAGATCCAATCGAACAGCTCACAATCGAAGTGCTCATCAAGATGGTGATCAATGGCCCACGATCCACTTGATCAAAACCGAAGATCAAGATCAAGAAATCCAACGGACGGCTCACAATGAAAGAGATCAAAACCCATGATGATGATGATCATGATGTGATCAATGGCTCACAACAAAACTTGATCAAACAACCCAACAACCCATCAACACCAAGCACTGGCTTGGCTCTGACAGCGGGCGGCGCGCAGGGCAGCGCCGGCGAAGGGACACGACGGCGGTGGACGGCAGGGGGAGTCGGGGATTGCTGGCTCTGGCTGTTGCGATGGTGGCGCGCTGCTTTCGCCCAAGCTGTTGCTGCTGTCGTTGCAGGCGCAATTGGTCAGCAAGACGCACAGGGAGAGGACACGCATCGACGCAGGGGTTGTTGTCGACTTGGTGCTGAGGTAGGGAGGGCGGCGCCTGGCTAACTGCGAGGTGGTTGCCGACTGGAGCTGCCTTGCTGTCGCGGCGCTCGGGCGGAGCACAGAGGGCTGCGTCGGGCTGAGTTGCTGCGGAGGATCGGGAGATGGGAGGGAGAACGGGATGAAGGACAGGCAACCCGGGGTGAAGAAGATGAATAGTCGGGAGAGAAGGAAACGAAGCGGCGCTGGTTAAAAGGCAGATGGGTTAGGGTTTCTGCGTATAGGGTTCAGAATATATAGGTGGAGTTGGGTAGTGAACAGGGTAAGGTAAATTAGAACAGGTTTAGGTAGTGTAAGTTTCGGGTCTGGGTAGTTAAGTAGGTTGTGGATTAGAAAATAATGGGTTTTGGGGATTTAGTAAATGGGTATAAATAAGTGGGTAATTGGGTTTGGGGTAATATAATGGTTTATTGGATTATAGGGTATAAAGAAGCAAATGGGTATAAAATCCAATAGAAAAATAATAATTAACCAATAAAATATAATTTATAAAAATAATGTAATTTGCATTACAATATGAAATTTATTTTGAAATGACCACAAATGCAATTAACAAATAGAAATGGATTTTTAATAAGAACTCAAAAATAATAATAATACTAGTAGTAAGAGTAACCATACTAATAATAAAAAATCAAAGTAATAATATCAATAATAAGATTTGGATAAAAATCATAGGAAATAGTACAAATAAGATTATTTATCGAAAATAGATTTTAATAGGAGATCCAACAATACATTTTGACAAAAGAATTTGAAAACCACAAAATTAATTTGTGAAAATTTTTAAATATAGAAAATACACAGAAAATACAATTTGGAAAAACAGGGGTTACATGTAATGCATTTATTCAAGTTTTATTTTTATTGTGTTGTGTTTTGGGAGTTAGTTAAAGCTGTTGTGATTCTTATCATTGGCCTCACAAGCTGACGAATGCACAGATTGTGTTTTACAGGTAAGAGTGCCTAAAATAGAAGTGTGGCACCCTGAGTCTGTCATCTTATCAATCCAAGTCGTTTGGACTTGTAGTATGATTTATGCATTTCTTCTTGTAGTATAGTGTGTTTATGTATTCAATTGAACCAAAAGATTTTGGATGTGTCTCGAATTTCCTGTGTATGGAAGTCGGGGCGTTACACCCGGACCTTGGCCCCTGGCTTGGGGGCCGGGCCTTCGCAGGTTCACGATATTTTGTGTGTGTATTTTATTTTATTTATTTATTGAATAGAGTAGAAAGATGAAAGGGAAAAATTGAATGATGGGAACAATTGCAAGAACATATTGATTAAAAGGAAAGATTCATATATGTGGATCAGAAGGAATAAAGGAATGGGACGAGTTGAGCTTGATTCTTGGCTACTATATCTACCACGTGATCGGTTAGATGTCATCTAATTAAGCACTAGTGTATGTATGTTTGTAAAAAATTAATCTAGAAATAAGAATAGAGAGTAAAAAAAACAACAAAAAACTACAAATTATGAACTAGTGTATGTTCTAGAAAAAAGTTCTACAAAACAAGAGAGCTAAAAAATTCTACAAAACTAGTATGAAGTAGTGTATGCTAATAAACAAAATCTTAAAAAAAAGAAAAGAGAGCTCAATAAAACAACAACAATTAAGAGATGAACAAGTGTATATTTACAATAAAAAAAACTAAAAAGAAGAATAAGGAGTTCAACAAAACACAAAATTTAAATTATGAACTACTAATATATTAACTACTACAATTTAATAAAGGGAAAGAGATGAGAACAATGTCATTTTTTAAAAACTATACAAATACAAAAATACCGTATGAGTGTAGATTAAAGAATGAGAGTAGAGAGAGTTGAGCGCTTGTTGTTGATTGTTGTTGATATTGTTGAATGTTGTTGATGTGGATCATTGTTGTTGATTTGTTGGGAGAGTTAAGTAAGAGTTGAGAGAGTTGAGTGAATTTGTGAAAAAAAATAAATGCAATGGGGTTGTATACATAGATTATGTGTATTTCAGATTTTCCAAAATACCCTCCAAAAACTGGCTAGTATAAATCTGTTGGGGGTAGTTTGGTAATTATATAATCCAATTTTTTGAATACAAAAATTTATGAAAAAAATCAAAAAAATATCAAACCAACGGTCAGCCCGGACCGGACCAGGCCGATTCAACCCAGTCCGGTTCGAGCCTAGCCGGGCTGTGGCAGGCTTTCGACCGGCGAAGTGGGAGCCGGCCAAGACCGATGGTTTCGGGAGTTCGGGGCAGGTTTGGCCCGGGTTTTGGGTTAACCGGCCCTGATGGTACCCCAGTCATTAGCTATTTCACTCAATTTAATGATTTGAAACCCATAACTCAATTTTGGATCCGGGGTTAGTAACTAAAGAACCATCCAAGTCCAGACCCCCAACTAGCTAATTAGGCCTGATCCCATCTCTTACTAATCAATTCTACAAGACCATCTGAAAGTGTGTTGCCCATTCGTATCTACATCGGGAAAAAGCTTCAACACGAACACGAGCTTGAATCTTTGACCCATTATTCGTCATGGCCCAAAAATATCCCCAGTAGAAATCTCAGTACTTAAACTCTGCATGTTCACATCACCAGCCTCTACCGTTGTCTCCACCATCATTTTCGTATCAGAAGTCGTAGAACTAACACCAAGGATTTCCGCAATACCACACATACCATAACCTCCCCTGGAATACTTACGATTTGAGGCAAGACGACCAACCACACCGCATCTATAACAAAAAATACCCACATTTTCATAAACTAACAAACTCCTGTCAAATCTTAGTGCCCCCTCGAGGGCCGATGAACCTCCCGGCTTCAACGGTTTTGCCAAGTGTACTTCTACACACGCCCTCACAAAAGCACCTCTAAGTAAAGCTCATGTGCACACATCAATCTCAAGCGGTACCCCACACCATGAACTAAATCAAGGACTCTTTCCAAATTCTCAAATGGAAGTTTGGGCATTCGTAGCAAGGCATTCGTCTTAATAATATCCATTAACGGCCGAAAATAAGGTCGCCAATCATATAAGGACCCCCCCCCCCCCTAACAAAAAAAAACCAAAAAATAGAAAGTGCCCTCCCGACATCATAATAATCTCAAAATCTTCTTTCAGTTGCCATTATGACCTAAGGCTTTTCGCACAAAACCCACATCAAATCTTCTACCTAGAAAATTATCAATCAGGACAAAATGCCACTTCTCTTTTGCTGGATGCTTCAATCCGTGCTGGATCGATTTCTATAGAGTCAAGAAAAACAACTTGCAACTTCTCCAACTCCTCAGGGGAGACTCTTCGATCCTCACGGTTTTGTTTTGGAGGAACCTGCACCTTTACTGAGATATGATAATCCACCAAAATGAAATCGACCACCCTTTCTTGGCCCTTGGTCACCAGAAACGGAGGGTTTGCGCCCCCCCCCCCCCCCAAACTCCTTATCGCCTTTCTATAACCCCTGTTTCCGGATGTACGAGTTTTACTTGTATCTGTGTTTTCCTTTTTCGGCTCTTGTATTCTTGTTATCTAATAAAATCTTGCTATTCTTTTGAACCCACTTGTTTTCATTTGATTATCAAACATTTTTTTTATTACAAAAACCCACCTTCATAATATCCAAGTCTAATCTTAACTATTGTGTATATATATATATATATATATATATATATATATATATATAACTATTGTATATAATATAACTATTGTGTATATATATATATATATATATATATATATATATATATATATATATATACACAATAGTTATATTATATACAATAGTTATATATATATATATATATATATATATATATATATATACACAATAGTTATATTATATACAATAGTTATATATATATATATACAATAGTTATATATATTGTATATATAACTATTGTATATATAACTATTGTTTATATATATATATATATAATAGTTAAGATTAGACTTGGATATTATGAAGTTGGGGTTTTTTTTAATAAGAAAAATGTTGGATAATCAAATGAAAACAAGTGGGTTCAAAAGAATAGCAAGATTTTATTAGATAACAAGAATATATATATATATATATATATATATATATATATATATATATATATATATATTGATTTGTTGTGAAACTAAAGCCCAAACCAATCATATTATTATTTGATTATTCTAAGCCCATAGCTTTAGCCCAACCCAAGCCCATTTACAAATCAAACCCCGGCTGCATACTGCCCCCACCATCTCCTGATAATTAGATTAATTACCCACAAATCTCTCCATATCCTCCACTAAATCTTTAACTACCCCATTAATCCCTAATTATCTTAAACCAAATCATATGCTAATTCCCTACTCATTCAGCTGCAACCCCCTCCCCCTTCTTCTCTTTTCTTCTTGCTCCCGAAACCCATCCCCTATCTCCTTCACCCCGCTTTCAACCCGACACCCACTCTTGCTACTGCACCTTTCCTCCATCCCGCAACAACCCGAACAACCGATTGCCTCACCCCGAACCCATCCTCCTCGCCTTTCTGCACTCCACCGCAGGCCCCAACTGCACCACTTACACCTCCCGACCACCATTGCCACCATGTGACCTCTTCCATCGTCACCACCCTCACCATTGATGCTGACCTTCCGACCACTGAAGCCTTCTGCGTCTTCCATGAAAGCACACTCACTACCCCCTGCCGCAGCATCCTGATCATCTCCCTCACCCTGCCTCCATCTCCGAAATCCTCTTCTTCTTCCCACTCGCTGCCTTTGTCACACCCCGCTTCCCAAGATACGGGAACACGAGCACGTAATAAAGGCCCAACGAATGATAAGAATTCCATCTATGGCTATAACAGATTAACTCAACAATATACAAGAGAATACAACCACGCAAGAAAAGAATAACCACACAAATAAAGAATAAACTCCAAAATAATCATGAAATAAATTCACTAAAAATATTCAACATCTGAAAAAATGTAAACTTCGAGACACACAAGTCCGGAATACAACGTATGATAAAAGCAATAAAATAAACAAATAACATGATATAACTATAATAGTCTAATGTCCAACTTCGATCTTCAGAAAGTTGGCTCACCAAGTCCTTGAGTCAAATTTCCTTCTATACCTGCAAACTCATGATCTAGAAATAGAGAAATAGTGTCCGTTAGAGCAAGTCACGAAAAGCAAGTAGCGAAAGCAAAGAAGCAAGAAAAATATGGTATGTTAAGAAATAATAGGCTAGAACAAAGTCAAAGATCAAAGACAATAGCAAAGTTGATAATAGAATTCAATGTCTAGAATTTATAATGCACTAAACAGTCTTTGTAATCAATGATGCAAGATCAATAACGATAATCATAATCAAGAATGCGAGTGCCACCTAGGTTCATTAGTGTTTTATTATCCTAGCTAATGCACGTAATACTGCGTCTCATACCACAAGTTCGGTGTATGCAAACAGTGAACGTTTAGACTATGATGGTGAACTCAACAGATTGTGTACTCAGCGCGATGATGAGAATTTAATCAAGCGGGATTTCCACGATCAACACTCCACCTTCCATGACAACAAGAACAAGGGGCCCTACTGAGTACAGTCTCCGATTGTTGACTACCAAGTCAACTCTTATTTACCCCGCCTTACTAATATTTTATTATACTTAAATATGAACATGCAACAGGTAAAAGAAGATTTGAAATGATGTAAAAGAGATGAAAAAGTTATGCAATGCATGATACAACTATTTCTCTTCCCTGTATGCAAACTCAATCATGGATATATAAGCAAAACACAAAGCACACATTCTGGACAGCCAGATGTTGCTGTACAAAAATAGAGATTCCCGTTGCTACAAGAAAGCAAAATCGAATCTGTTAGAGATTCTGGAAAGTAGACTGTTTGCCAGTTCCAGTGAATATACATACGACATATGATAAATACAGAAACTAGGTCTATAAGTTCATTCTTTATTGATTACAGGTTCAGGCAGCATATCATAGTCAAAATACTTGTGTAAACAAGTAGACTGAAAAATACTTTAAAAATATCATAAAAATTATATTTTAACTCTTAACAATGTTCAGTAACATCCAAATTAATCTCAGATTTTATTTCTCAAATTTGATCTACTGTTTTAATTAATTAAGGAGGGTGATGCATATTTAAACTGCATTCTGGAATTCAGACGTCACTAAACGAAAATATAGATATCTTGCAATTGGTAGGTCAAATTATAAAACCGTCAGATGATCTGGATTTCAGACACACAGTGTTATAATTCATATTTAATGAGTTCTAATTGATATTATGTGTAGATAGGTAAAAAATTATGTTCTTTACTGGACTTGTGTTTTAATAACAGCCTAGAGTCAAGTTTTCGTATTTATAAAATGTCTGAAAAATCATCAAATAATATTACAAAAATAATATGGAGATTCCCAGTCATGTCTAGTAACAAAATATAAAATTTTAAGTTCTAATTAAGTTGGTAGCATTTTATTTTAATAGAAAATCAAGTTGATGTATCTCTAGACAGAAATCTGAAAATTGAAAACACAGCAGTACCAAAAATATAATAACATTAAGTTCGTAAATCGGAATCTAGTTCTGTAAAAAGTTCTAAAAAATAGATTCAATAAGCTACAGATGGTGTTTACAAAATTTTATCAAATTACGACAGAAACCAGGTCGAAAACTCAAATCAACATAGAGCAACCAGCAGGCCAGCAAGTAGGTTATTATTAAAAGAACAAAATAATCAAATAAGCATATGATTTCGAAGCAAAATTTACAGAAACTCATAGTCAATTTCTAGGGTGGAATTATACTACAGATGAGACAAATTATTATCAACAAGGCATGGCCATCACATTCAAACGAAAAGCATTCAATCATCAATTTCTATATACATGTTCTAATCAAAGTATTCATGTCATGTGTGTGACAATATGCAGGCTTGGGTTTGAATCAAGGGAAAGTGTATGAAAAGAGGACTACTACTTGGTTTTACCAATGAATCCGTAATAGTCTCTTTGATGGTATCAAAACAGATAAAATATGATAATAGAAAGAGGAGCTACTTGCAGAGATCAAAGAATTCTTGAACAAGAAAAATAAAACTACTTCAAGAGAAACTTGCATTTTAGACGGTTTAGCTGAATACGAAGAAATAATGAGATGAGAATCCTAACAGCAACAATACACGTGCAAACGGCAGCAAACGCGACACGTGCAAAGCACGTAATAGTAATACGTGTAAGGGACAACAGCAACTACACGTGCAACACACGTAGAATCCATGTACAGCAAGGCACAGTAATGGCAAAGGCGGCAACGTGGCTGGCAGCATTGGCTGCAGGCGTCGGTGCCGGTAGGGTGGTGCTGGTGGCCGAAGTACAGGGGGTGGCAATGACGGGCGGTGCTGATGTTGATGGGTTGTGACGGTTGCAGGGTGTGAAAGGTGGACGAGGTGAGGGTGAGGTGGACAAGGCGCTCGGGATTTCGATGAGGGGGTGGAGACGAAGAGGTGCAGCGGGGGTAGCAGTTGGTGAATGGATGGGGGTGCTGATGGAGGGACGAAGATGGGAGGTGGTTTCTTTGGTGGTCGGGGCGACGAAGACCGAATGAGGATGAAGACGAAGGTGGAGGAGCAGTGGTTGGAGCGACGGGACGCAGTGGGTTCAAAGAGTGGAGACGAGGGCAAATGTCGAGGGCAATGAAGAAGAAGACAGAGGGAGGAGAAGAATGTAGGTGAAGGCGTTGAGGACGGTTTTGCGGTGGTCGGAGCAACGGAGACGGGAGCCGGAATTGCTGGCAGGGATGGGTTTCCGAAACAAGAAAATAGAGGAAGGGGATGAGATGTAGCGCCCCAAATTTTCAATAAATAAATTAGAAATACGTGACACAAATTCCAGAATCAACCTCAATTGTTGTAGCGCCCCGAATTTCCAATATAATAAACTCAAAAATACGTGGCACAATTCCCAGCATCTACCTCAATGTAATAGTAAACATAGCCAAAACATAGATAATTTTTTAACTTTTATTACATCAATTCTTTACATAGCACAACGGAAAATTAAACACCTTGAATTATACTTTCTTTCTTTTACAATACATTATTTACAATTTGCATAAGCCACAATATCATTCTACCACATGCATCCAAATCCCAAGCTAATGGTACCTACCTGTAAAAGATGAGCCCAGAGATAACCCTGACCCCCAAACTACAGAGGTTTGCCATAACGGTGTGAGTGCCATCAAAAGAAATACAATATAAATGAAACATAAAGAATAGTCATAATCAACACATTCCCACAGTAGTAACACATGGATAATGAAATCACGATAAATAAAGCATGAAAACATCAAGTGAAACTAGATTAAGTGTTAAAGTCTAGGTCAAAAAAACATCATGCATAATACAAGTCAAGAAAAAACAAATACAGTATGATGACTCTCTAATGCATACTTGTCGAATTCTATGCATTCCATACTACATAGGTCCGGTGCAAGGCCCTTACCGTTCTCCACTTTATAGGGTTAAATCTCTCTTTATGCAACTAATCCTACTACAATGATAGAAACAAGATCTAGATTACTCCGTGAATAGGCTTGACAACCTTCGACGCGCAAGCATCATGTAAGCATAGCTCAAAAAACAGAGAATCACCTTCCTGCCGTGTACCCCCCGAATAGGCCTGCTAACTCGCGACGTGAAGATATACAGTACATCCCGTGAATAGGCCCGCCGACCATCGACAGGCGAATGCACCTGTGTTCCGTGAATAGACTTGCCGACCCTCGACAGGCGAACATTCCAACTGTCCTCTCGACACACAACAACACAGTCCTGGAATACATCCGTTGGACTAACAACAGAGCATATACTTACGTTTCCCAAGTTCTATCACATCTCCACTAGTACCTGTCCTCAAGTTGATTATTATTAATTAAAACACAACTTCCCCCTCTCTAGAGTTGGTGTACCCTGTCGGTCTTAATTCTAACAAAACAACTCCAAGACCCAAACTGGTCAAAATCCACAAAATCTCATCTTCCGGTTTACAGGAATCCCACTCAACTTCTAGAGACTCACAAATCGAATATCAACACTAAATCTTTTCAATAAAACACTTAATTCCATCATCAAATCGTTTATATTAAGAAAACTCCTTTAATCAAACAAATCCAAATTTATCCAAAAACCCACAAATTTCCAGAAGTAAAATCTGAGATCAAATACCTTAAACCACTGAGTTTTGCATTTTGAAGTTATAGAAAAATCACCAAAACAACAACTCCTTTGAAAGCCATATATATTTCACCTTTTTAGAGTCGTAGAAACACAAATTAAATTTTATTAAAATCAAATTATAACTCTCTATAAAATACAGTAATATGTAGCAAAAGCTTGATTTAAAATAGTAGATCAATAGACCCTAAGTTCAAAGAAATGATATTTCAAGAAACCATCAAAAAACTCAACAACACAATCAGTAACGTAGCTGACGGTCGACTGTCAAAACAGTTCAGAAAGCGACGGTCGACTTTCATGCTAAATTTTCAAAACCCAAGAACTGACAGTCGACCGATATTTCATGTGTAATTTCGTGTGGTGACTGACTTGTTCACGAATGCAGCTTTAATATTCGTGCACTTTTTCAACATATATATAGTTTTATCAATTTAAAGAATAAATTTGTCAAATAAAAATCTTGAGATGATCAAATACTACTTGTCTAACATACTGGAGTTTATAAAACATATCTAAATCTCATCAAGTTCATAAAAGAGCAATTTTTGTTGAAATTCTTCATATCAGGAACTATATATGTATATATGTGAATACCTGTATTTATATATCAGTTAAAAGCTTCAAGAATTATTGTATAAAAGTAGTATAAAGTATATTTCAATCTCAGTATCAATACAAATCAGTAACCCAAACAAACTTCAACAAAATCTCAAAAAAACAATTTCGGCAGTGTTCATCAGACTAAAAATCAAACCCTATAAAATCTTCAAAGCTAGATCTTTTGATCTTAAAACTCCCCTTGCAACTTGTTAAACACATATACAACTAATTGATTTTATTTGCCCTTGATTATATACATCTACATCATGCATTAGTCAAGTTTTCCTTCATCAAAATTCTCAACAGATCCTTTATATACATACACATATACACAATCAGCAAAATCCCTTCTTTATTTGACTTTAAACATCCTTCATCACACAATCTCATTATGTATACTCAAATCAGCAAGAATATGAAAGAAAATATCACACCCATGGTTCCTACTAAGTTCTTAACAGTCTCAAGTTATCTATATAGAATTTTATCCATCAATTGCATAGTTTCATTAAAAGTTGTATTCTTTATTCATCCATCAATAAATATTTTATTATATCATCATACATCCATCTATCATACATTCTACTAGAAAAATCATTATATATAGCATGCATAGAACAATAATAAACCAACATATGTCACTCACCTTATTGAAGAATCAACCGAAATAATAAAGAATAAGAAAAAGCTCCTCCTTTTGCAAAAATCCAATATCCTCGCTTCGAAACTCCAAGAAAACCAATAATAAAATATACTTTTATTTTGTTCAGCAAAGAGATGGCTGCCACTTCTATTTTAATAGGCCGAAATCTGGGTAATTAGGGTTTTGAGAAGATTTTACAAAATAATTCTTTAGAATATATCTTTACATATATAGATCTTTTATACTAGGTAACTAGATTAACCAATTTAATTGAGTTTAAAATCAAAATAACTTCCCCAGATCTGGCCGGCATCCATATCTAATCAGCAAAATAAATTTTGTAATTTTGGCCTCTAAGTGGCAGTTTTGCTAAAAGGTCCTTCTTTAACAAATTTGCGAAATAAACCAATTCTATTGAAATCTTTACCTCTGAGTTGGCTAGCCATCATGCTTAGCCCAGAAAACCTAGAATTCTCGAGTTTTTACTCCAAGTGGTAATTTTACACAAAAGTCCCTCTTTTTATAATATTTGCAAATATGCCAAATAAATATCAGAATAATCCAGAAAATTCATAAATAATACATACTAATAAATATTAGGTTTCCCCAATATAATTTCTTACTTTGAACTTCCCAAGAATATTTTTGCACGTGTTTTGTATGTGCAAAAAGATAAATTTCAGAAAAATGTTTATTAAATCACCTAAAATTTCTTTAATTCATTTATTAATCTCAAAAATATTATTTAAAAATCTAGGGTGTTACATCACTCCCTCATTAGAATAGTTCTGTCCACAAAACTACTACTAATAAGGACCCAACAATAAAAGCAAAAGAAAATGCAATCACATAAATGGAAATATAGTTTACAGAATATAGTCATACAAAAGAATACAATCATACAAAGAGCTCAGAAAAATCCTTCTGCATGCGATCCCCCGGCTCCCTAGTAGCTTCCTTAAACAACTGGCTCCTCCACAATACCTTGACCATAGGTATCACCTTATTCCTCAACACCTTCTCCCTACGATCAACAATTTCTACAGGCTGCTCCTTATAACTCAAGTTCAGCTGTAGTCCCTCAGGCACTTCCGTAAACTGATGAATCTGATCTGGCACATAATTCCTCAACATCGACACATGGAACACATCATGCACCTATGCCAATTCGTCTGGTACACACAACCTCTCACACATCCATAGAACTCCATCTCGAACATAGAACTCTGATAACTTGTCTTCAGTAACCTGCTGCAACATCCTCTAAATCTCTGCATCTGATTTCTGAGCCTCCATAATCTGCTCTCTCAAAGAAGGCTGCAACCTCAACTGAGTCAAAGATGCTCCCAAACCCTGCAGTACAACCTCGATACCTTCCTGATCCAACTCTGCTGCCAACTCTCTCTAAGTAGTGATCAAACTCGATAAACTGCTCTTCCGACTAAGCCCATCGGCCACCACATTTGCCTTGCCTGGATGGTACTTGATCTCAGGACGAATGTCATCCAACACTTCCAACCATCTTCTCTGCCGAAGATTGAGATCCCTCTGCTGATAAATATACTTCAGGCTCTTGTGGTCGGTATATATGTTGACCTTCTCTCCATATACATAATGCATCCACTACTTCAAGGCAAAGATAATAGCTGCCAATTCTAGATCGTGCGTCGGATAGTTCTTCTCATGCGGACGCAACTGCTTTGAACCATATACAATAACCTTCCCTTCCTGCATCACGACACACCCCAAACCTGTGAGTGATGCATCGCTGAAGATATCATAGTCCTTCCCAGCTTGTGGCAAAGTTAAGATAGGTGCAGTCGTCAACTTCTCCATTAGCTCAAGGAAACTTCCTCACACTTATCAGTGCAAGTGAATGCCACATTCTTTCGAGTTAATCCTGTCAAAGGAACTGCAATTTGTGAATAGCCCTGAATGAATCTTCTGTAGTACCTAGCCAACCCCAAGAAACTCCTGACTTTCTTCACTGTCGCCGGCCTGGGTCAATTCTTCACTACTTCAACCTACTGAGGATCGGTGGCCACTCCTTCCTTAGAAAGGATATGACCGAGGAAAGCTACCTCGAACTTCCAAAACTCACACTTTAACAGCTTGGCATACAAGTTATGCTCCTGCAACTTCTTCAATACCTTTACCAAGTGCTTAGAGTACTCTTCCTCCAAGTTCGAATATACTAGAATATCATCAATGAATACCACCATGAAGGAATCAATAAATGGCCGCAAAATCCGATTCATCATATCCATAAACACTGCCGGTGCATTCGTCACTCTGAATGGCATCACCAAAAACTCATAGAGTCCATGACGAGTCCTGAAAGCTGTCTTTCTCACATCTTTCTCCTTAACTCGAACCTGATGATACCCTGACTGTAGATCAATCTTCGAAAATACAACTGCTCCCCGAAGCCTATCAAACAGATCATCAATCTATGAAAGTGGATAATTGTTCTGAATAGTCACCCTATTCAACTCCCGGTAGTCAATGCACATCCTCATTGACCCAACCTTCTTCTTCCCTAACAACACGGGTGCTCCCCACGGTGAAGTACTCAGCCTGATGAATCTCTTACTCAGTAATTCTCAATCTTCTTTTTAACTTCATCTTGCTCTACAGGTGCCATCCTGTACGGAGCCTTAGAAATCGAAGCACTTCCTGGCTGAACATTAATACAGAACTCAACATCTCGCTGCGGCGGCAACCCCGGAAAATCTTCCAAGAATACCGTAGGAAAATCATTGACAACTAGAATGCTTATGACTTCATCTGGAATCATCAACTTAGATACCATTGCCGCCACTTTCGGGTTCTTCTTCTTCCCCTGAAAAGTCATTGTGGGACCTCCTGGTGCTTTCACTAACACATCTTTCTTCTTGCATTCAATTGTGGCATCATATATTTCCATCTAATCAATGCCCAAGATCACATCCACTCCTATGACTTGCAGTTCAATGAGATCAATGCTGAATAATCTCCCACCAATCTCGATATCACAGCCCTCGTAATACCGATCAGCAATCAACTCTTCCCCTGATGGCATTGTCACTGACAAAAATCTGCCTAGAAATATCTTAGGTTCCACACCTAAAACTTTAGCAAAATTGGGTGACAAAAATGTATGCGAAGAACCAGTATCAAATAAAACTTTTGCCTTTATTCCATTAATCAAGACAAATCCTGTTACATGAAGAATGATAATCAAATCTCAATTTTTTTCTTAAACAAAGTTTTACTTAATACATCAAATAAATGAATTTAAAATTCTTGCATACCCTGGATCACATCCTCTGAGTTACCCGCATCCTCTTCAGTTAATGCAAACACTCGCCCCTGCCTCTGAAATTTGCGTCCGCTTGCACTTTCCTTCTTCAACTGCGGACAGTTTGGACTGATATGCCCTTCACGACCACACTAATAACAAGACCGCACCTTAGGTGGCTTGGTACATGCTTACTGATAGTGGCCTGCCTCTCCATAGTTGAAACAAGTCACGCCTTGAATTGCGAGTGCCTTCTGCTCTGGCCTACTAAACCTGCCCTGCTTCACTGGGAACTTATTCCCGCTCTGACTTGCCGCTGGCCTCTTGTTCCTGTTCCAGGTCTCCTGCTTCTACTGAAACTGATCCATATCTCTTCTGTCATTGCTGCTCTCCTAACCAGCTTATCAAACCTTCTGATGCCCAACGGTATCATCCACGACCTCAGATTCGGCCTCAAGCCCTGCTCGAATTTCTTGGCCTTCTTTGCTTCATCAATAATCAGCTCCGGTGCATATATACCTTGATAGCTGGGCAAACTTAGTCTCAAATTCGCGCACTGACATGCTACCTTGCTGCAGATTCAAGAATTATGTTGCCTTCTTCTCCTGAATATCCAGAAGAAAGAAACGATCCCTGAACTCCTCCAGAAAGCCTCCCAAGTCACCTGTTGATCCCCAAAAGTCCTCTTCACTATCTGCCACCAGACGCCACCATCCTTCTCTAACTACATTGTAGCCAATTTTACCTTGTTGGCTGCTGGAGTTTCCAAAACTTCGAAGACCATTTCCATCTGTCTGATCCAATCATCAGCCTCACCTGGATCAGGCTGTTTCTAAAAAACAAACGGCTTCATCCTCTTGAAGGACTCAACCTGCGTGATTGGATCAGTATTAACAAGCACTGGTCTAACCCCTTGATTTTTATTCTGAGCCATATTGGCGGCCATGAACGTATTCAAGGTCTGATACACCCTGGTAATTTCTGTCTCAAGATCAAGTCCAGCCCAATGGGAACCTTCAGCCCCATCACCATTTCCACCATTCCTTGTCCTAGGTCCTGCCATTATACTGAATACTGCAAAATGAGGGAAAAGTTAGAGCATCACAACATAATTCATATTCACATCAATACCTCATGGCAAAAGTCTCAATCAAACCCCAAACCATAACATCTTCTTTTAATTCTATGTGATACTCACACTCTAATGTCCACACCTAGGTACACAAGCTCTAATGTCCACCTAGGTTTATTTTTATACCATATTTATCATTACTATTGAAGCATTCTCTGATACCAATCTCTGTAGTGCCCCGAATTTCCAATATAATAAACTCAAAAATACGTGGCACAATTCCCAGCATCTACCTCAACACAATAGTAAACATAGCCAAAATACAGATAATTTTTCAACTTTTATTACATAAATTCTTTACATAGCACAGCGAAAAATTAAACACCTTGAATTACACTTTCTTTATTTTACAAATTCTTTTACAATTTGCATAAGCCACAATATCATTCTACCACATGCATCCAAATCCCAAGCTAACGGTACCGACCTGTAAAATATGAGGCTAGAGATAACCCTAACACCCAACCTACAGGGGTCTGCCATAACGGTGTGAGTGACATCAAAAGAAATATCATATAGATGAAACACAAAGAATAAAGTCATAATCAACACATTCCCACAATAGTAACACATGGATAATGAAATGACAATAAATAAAGTATGAAAACATCAAGTGAAACTAGACTAAGTGTCAAGTGTAGGAAAACAGAAAACATCATGCATAATACAAGTCAAGAAAACACAAATGCAGTATGATGACTCTCTAATGCATACTTTGCGGATTCTATGCATTCCATACTATATAGGTCCGGTGCAAGTGCTTATCGTTCTCCACTTTATAGGATTAAACCCTCGTTATGCAACTAATCCTACTATGGTGATAGAAACAATATCTAGATTACTCCGTGAATAAGTCGAACAACCCTCGATGCGCAAGCATCATGTAAGCATAGCTAAAAAACTGGAGAATCGCCTCCATACCGTGTACCCCACGAATAGGCCTTGCCGACCCTCGACGTGCAGATACATAATACATCCCGTGAATAGGCCCGCCGACCCTCGACACGCGAATGCACCGTATGTTCCGTGAATAGGCCTGCCGACCCTCGACACGCGAACATACCAACTGTCCTCTTTGGACACAATAACACACAGTCCTAGAATATATCCGTTGGACAAACAACAGAGCATATACTTACGTTTCCCAAGTTCTATCACATCTCCACTAGTGCCTGTGCTTAAGTTGATTATTATTAATTAAAACACAACTTCTCCCTTTCTAGAGTTGGTGTACCCTGCCGGATATAATTCCAACAAACCAACCCCAAGACCCAAACTAGTAAAAATCCACAAAATCTCATCTGCTAGTTTACAGGAATTCCACTCAACTTCTAGAGACTCACAAATCAAATATCAACAATAAATCTTTTCAATAAAACACTTAATTCCATCATCATATCGTTTATATTAAGAAAACTCCTTTAATCAAACAAATCCAAATTTATTCAAAAACCCACAAATTTCCAGAAGTAAAATCTGAGATCAAATCTCTTAATCCACTGAGTTTCGCATTTTGAAGTTATAGAAAAATCACCAAAACAACAACTCCTTTGAAAGCCATATATATTTCACCTTTTTAGAGTCGTAGAAACACAAATTAAATTCTATTAAAATAAA
Organism: Hemerocallis citrina; assembly: GCA_017893485.1. NCBI lineage: Eukaryota > Viridiplantae > Streptophyta > Magnoliopsida > Asparagales > Asphodelaceae > Hemerocallis > Hemerocallis citrina. The sequence continues at coordinate 98,206,221 of CM030368.1, forward strand.
ATTATAACTCTCTGTAAAATACAGTAATCTATAGCAAAAGCTTCATTTAAAAGAATAGATCAATAGACCCTAAGTTCGAAGAAATAATATTTCAAGAACCTGCAAAAAACTAAACAAAACAATCAGTACCGCAGCTGACGGATGACTGTCAAAACAGTTCAACGACGGTCGACTGTCTTGATAAATTTTCAAAACCCAAGAACTGATAGTCGACCGACATTTCATGTGCAATTTCATGCGGTCGACTGACATATTCACGAACGCAGCTTTAAATTCATGCACTTTTTCAACATATATATAGTTTTATCTCTTTAAAGCATAAATTTGTCAAATAAAAATTCTGAAATGATCAAATTCAACTTGTCTATCATATTAAAGTTTATAAAACATATCTAAATCTCATCAAGGTCATAAAAGAGCATTTTTTGTTGAAATTCTTCATACCATGAACTATATATGTATATATGTGAATACCTATGTTTATATATCAGTTAAAAGCTTCAAGAATCATTGTATAGGAGTAGTATAAAGTTTATTTCACTCTCAGTATCAATACAAATCAGTAACCCAATCAAACTTCACAAAAATCTCAAAAAAACAATTTCGGCTGTTCATCAGACCAAAAATCAAACCTTATAAAATCTACAAAACTAGATCTTTTGATCTTAAAACTCCCCTTGCAATTTGTTAAAAACATATACAACTAATTGATTTTATTTTCCCTTGATTATATACATCTACAACATGCATTAGTCAAGTTTTCCTTCATCAAAATTCTCAACAATCCTTTATATACATACACATATACCCAATCAGCAGAATCCCTTCGTTATTTGACTTTAAACATCCTTCATCACACAATCTCATTATGTATACTCAAATAAGCAAGAATATGAAAGAAAATATCACACCCATGGTTCCTACTAAGTTCTTAACAGTCTCAAGTTATCTATATAGAATTTTATCCACCAATTGCATAGTTCCATGAAAAGTTCTATTCTTTATTCATTCATCCATCAATATTTCATTATATCATCATACATCCATCTATCATGCATTCTACTAGAAAAATCATTATATATAGCATGCACAGAACAATAAGAAACCAACATATGTCACTCACCTTATTGAAGAATCAACCGAAATATTAAAGAATAAGAAAAAAACTCCTCTTTTTGCAAAAATCCAAGATCATCACTTCAAAATTTCAAGAAAATCAATAATAAAATATACTTTTGTTTTGTGCAGCAAAGAGACGGATGCCCTTGCTCTTTTAATAGGCTAAAATCAGGGTAATTAGGGCTTTAACAAGATTTTGCAAAATATTCCTTTAGAATATATCTTTACATATATAGATCCTTTATACTAGGTAACTAGATTAACCAATTTAATTGAGTTTAAAATCAAAATAACCTCCCCAGATCTGGCAGACATCCATATCTAATCCGCAAAATATTTTTTTTAATTTTGGCCTCTAAGTGGCAATTTTACAAAAAGAACCTTCTGAAAAAAATTTGCGAAATGAACCACTTCTATTGAATTCTTTACCTCTGATTTGGCTAGCCATCATGCTCAGCCCAGAAAACCGAAATTCTCGAGTTTTTACTCCAAGTGGTAATTTTGCACATAAGCCGATCTTTTTGTAATATTTGTAAATATGCGAAATAAATATCAGAAAAATCCAGAAAATTCATAAAGCATATCTACTATTAAATATTAGGTTTTCCTAAAATAATTTCTTAATTTGAACTTCCCAAGAAAATATTTACACGTATTTAGCACGTGCAAAAAGATAAATGTAACACCTCGAATTTGTAAAATACCGAAAATGCCTGTTTTTATATATTTTGAGTGGTGAAAATTATTTTTGATGTATTTTAATTAAATATTGATATTAGTATGTATATTTGTGGTAGATTGATATTTTTGTTATATTAGAGTTAAGAGTTGAGATTCTGTGTGAGGAAATATAATTTATTTTATTTTATCATTATGGGGGATTATTATAAGATAATTTTAATGTATTTTGTATTGTTCGTATAATTATAGAAAAGAGTTGGGGTTTATTTATAATATTTTGAATTTGGAGGGCTTATATATAATTATACCATATTATTATTATTATTATTATTATTATTATTATTATTATATATATTACCAAAGTAACCCTGTAGCGTCCCGAATTTCTAATATGAGAGCTTAGAAAAGACGTGGCAAAATCCCAGTAATCCACTTCAATACAACAATAAACACCAACAAACACCACTAAAATTTTCTTTCTTTTATTACAACAATTATTACAAATCCCAGCGGAAGTCTAATCATTTCAACACAAACTAATCTTTTTATTTACAATTCAAAATGATCTCAAATATCCTTTACAGTTTTACACCAATCACTAAATAATCCAATTATCTCAAACTGCCCACTCAAGCATCCGACCTCCAATCTAAGCAATAACCTGCAACATGTGAGGCTAGAGTTGAACCCTAACCCCCAAACTACGGGGTCATCCATAAATGGTGTGAGTGGCAACAAATCAAACAAATAACATGGATGAACTTAAAGCATAATGTCCAACAATAATAATCAAACACTAAAGTATGAAGTAACAACGAAGAATGATGGGTGATATCAAAACCAAAAGCCAACTGTGTAGAAACAGGAAATCCAAATGCATAAAAGTGATTCAAGAAAAACATCATGACTACATGCTGACAACGATGACTACTAAGAGATGAAGATAAACTATGATAATTTGCCCATGCTTGATCATTCCGGAGATTGATCCCACATCACAGGTATTTTCCCTGGATAATTCAGGAGATCATCCCACATCTAAACATAGACTCATCATCACAATAATACCCCAAAAGCGTCACCTCGACTCCGATCATTCCGTAGGTCAATCCCACATCTCAAGATAATTACTTGGATAATTCAGGAGAAGTACCTCACATCTCAGGTTAACTACCTGGATAATTCCGGAGATAAATCACACATCACAAGTTAACTACTTGGATAATTCAGGAGATTAAAATCCTACATCAAAAGTCATACTGAGGTGCATAACTCATGTTCTCATTCGTCATGACACTACTAATGTCTGTCCTTATCAATTTGGGTTACTGAACAAATCTCCTAGAGTAGTGTACCCTACCGGACTAAAAATCTGAATAACTGAAAGTTTGCCTCGATGGGCCTCAACAAATAACTGAACAAACACCGGTATACTAGGGTCACATACCTCTAGAGACTCAAAAACAAATATCTGAACAAATTTCCACTAAACAAGTGGCTCAACAAAATATCTTAAAATCATGTTCTTAACGGAACATCTCAAAATCAAACACTAAACAAAATATCTCAAATCAAATACAAGGATCCTTCAGGACCAGTCGACTGCATATCAGATCAGTCGACTGTCCAGAGGACATAATCCAATCATTTCTCAAAAATAAACTAAGGCATGATCAGTCGACTTACCAAGGGGTCAGTCGACTGCCCCGAGACAAAAACAAATAATTCTCATAAACAATATTCTAAGTATATCAGTCGACTGAGAGGGGTCATAGGTCGACTGTCCTGAACAAATCTCAAAGACTAAAAATACACAATAGGCTCGTACCAGTCGACTGCTTTATAGTCCAGTCGACTGCCGGCTACAGGTTTCCAACAATAGGTCTGAACACAAATCAACTGGAGTTTTTCTAAAGATTCACTGAACATAAAATCAATTGTATCCAGGCTAATAAACAACTCTCAATAATCTCCATCATGGATACATTACTCAATCAATCAATTTCTCAAATCTCATATTCTCATGATCTAAACTCTAAATTCTCCCATTAGGGCTTCTTCTCAACAAATGTCTTTCACATCTTAATCAGAATCTGGTTTACAATCACGAGATCCAGATGTTTATCATCTGATCACAACATTATCAATTCCTAATATGTCTCCCAACAATATGATCTCATCAATCAAACTTTTCCTCAACAAATCTTTAATCTTTCTCATACATGATCCAAATGTCAAATAAAAGTTCTCATCCTCCATATCAAATTTAAGATCCATATCATACATACAATGCGTCTAACAAAATAATGACATAATGATCACAAATAAGCATAGCAAAAGGTCTCACGTCATTCACCAATCAAACAAACAAAGCAAAGCAAAACAAAACAAACAAAACAATCCACTCACCTTTGATTCGAAGAAAAATCCGCAAAAAGCTTCCTCCTTTTGCTAGATCCAAGAATCCTCTTCTTGCTCCTCAAAACCAATCTCAATTTCTGGGTATTCTAAACAATGACGGCTGAAAGAAACGTCTCTTAAATATCCAGGTAAAATATTAGGGTTTTATTCCCACTTTACAAAATAATCCTTTCCAAAAATACATCTCACATATGTAATCCTTTTCTTGAAAATTAAACCAAATATCATTTAAATTAGGATCTAGTAGAAAAATATATTTTTAAACCTCAACAAGTGCTGATCGGAATGTCCAGCAAATACATTTTGCACATCAACCCTCAAAATTGTCAATTTTGCGAATAAGTCCTTCTTTTCTCAAAAATTGCAAATAGTACTAATTAATTTCAGAAAAATCTGGAAAAATACTAAATAATTCTCAAATAATAAATAATGATTTTTCATAAAGAAAACTTAATTTTTCAAACTTCTCAAAGGTCATTTGCACGTGTTTTGCACGTGTACAAAAGATAAATTTCTTAGAAAATATTTATTAAATTCTCAAAAATCATTTAAATTCATTTTTCAAATAATTAAAATAATATTTGAAAATACGGGGTTCTACATCACTCCCTCCTTAGAAGAGTTCTGTCCTCAGAACTACTACTAATGAGCTCAAACACATATTATCAAGAGGAAACAATATTTCATATCGAACATAATCCAAACAGTTTCATATAACATCACACTCAAAATAAAGGAAAACATCACATGTCAATCAATAGTACATTTATTCAAAGAATTACAATCATACAAAAGGAATACACTTATACAAACAATTCAGGAAAATCCTTCAGCATGCGATCCTCTGGCTCCCAAGTAGCCTCCTCAAACTGTTGATTCCTCCACAATACTTTGACCATAGGTATCACCTTGCTTCTAAGGACTTTCTCCCTATGATCAACGATCTCAACAGGCTGTTCCTTGTAACTCAGGTTCACCTGTAGATCTTCAGGAACTCCTACCAACTGATGCTTCTGATCGGCCACATACTTCCTCAGTAATGATACATGAAACACATCATGCACCTGAGCCAACTCCTCAGGAAGTTTTAATCTGTATGCCGTCTTGCCAATCCTCTCCACGATCCTATACGGCCCAATATACCTTGGCGCCAACTTGCCACCCTTACCAAATCTGATCACTCCTTTGGTCGGAGAAACTTTGAGGAAAACTGCATCCCCAACTTCAAATTCCAAATCTCTTCGTCGAGTATCAGCATAACTCTTTTGCCGACTCTGAGCTTCAACTAACCTCTGGCGAATCAGCTCAATCTGCTCTGACGTCTGCTGCACGATCTCAGGACCATACATCTGCCTTTCGCCAACCTCATACCAACATACAGGTGTCCTGCACCTCCTCCCGTACAAAGCCTCATACGGTGCCACCCCAATACTTCCATGGTAACTATTGTTATAGGCAAACTCTACCAATGCCAAGTATCTCTCCCAACTACCACCGAAGTCCATAACACAAGCTCTCAACATATCTTCCAGCACTCGATTCACCCTCTCCGTCTGACCATCTGTCTGCGGATGAAATGCTGTACTGAAATCAGTTCTGGTGCCCAAAGCTGCTTGTAGGCTCCTCCAAAACCTCGAAGTAAACCGTGGATCTCTGTCAGAAACAATTGAAACTGGAACTCCATGAAGTCTCACAATCTCCCCAATGTACAACTCAGCCAATTTCTCCATCGACCAAGTAATCTTCATGGCTAGGAAATGTGCCGACTTAGTCAATCGGTCCACAACAACCCAAATCGAGTCATTGCCCTTCAAAATCCTAGGCAAACCCGTGATAAAGTCCATGCTAATATTCTCCCACTTCCACTCCGGAATGGGTAACGGCTGCAACAAACCTCCAGGTCTCTGGTTCTCTGCCTTGATCTGCTGACAAGTCAGACACCTTGCCACAAAATCTGCTACATCCCGCTTCATACCAGACCACCAAAAATGTGGTTTAATGTCCCTGTACATCTTCGTGCCTCCTGGATGAACTGATAATAATATACTGTGTGCCTCCTGTAAGATACTTTCTCTCAACTCTGCATTATCTGGAACACACAACCTTTCACCCATCTAAAGAACTCCATCTTGGACACGAAATTCTGATAACTTGCCTTCTGAAACTTGCTGCAACATCTTCTGGATCTCTGAATCTGATCTCTGACCTTCCACAATCTTCTCTCTCACAGATGACTGCAGCCTCAACTGAGCCAAAGATGCCCCTAAACCTCGCAGTACCACCTCGATACCTGCCTGATCGATCTCTGCTGCCAACTCCCTTCGAGTAGTGATCAATCTCGATAAACTACTCTTCCTGCTAAGTCCATCAGCCACTACATTCGCCTTGCCCGGATGATACTTGATCTCAGGACGAATGTCTTCCAATACCTCCAACCACCTTCTCTGTCGAAGATTCAAATCCCTCTGCTGATAAATATACTTCAGGCTCTTGTGGTCAGTGTACATATTAATCTTCTCACCATAAACATAATGCCTCCATAGCTTCAAGGCATATATGATAGCTGCTAGCTCCAAATTGTGCGTCGGATAATTCTTCTCATGCGGACGCAACTGCCTCGAACCATAAGCAATGACCTTGCCTTCCTGCATCAAGACACACCCCAAATCTCTGAGAGATGCATCACTGTAGATGTCATAATCCTTCCCTGCTTGCGGCAATGTTAATATAGGTGCAGTAGTCAACCTTTCCTTTAACTCAAGAAAACTCTCCTCGCACTTATCTGTCCACACAAATGCCACACTCTTCCGGGTCAAACCTGTCAATGGAACTGCAATCTGAGAATACCCCTGAATAAACCTCCTGTAGTAACCAGCTAATCCCAAGAAGCTTCTCACTTCCTTCACTGACGTCGGCCTGGGCCAATCCTTCACTGCTTCCACTTTCTGAGGATCAGTAGCTACTCCCTCCTTAGAAAGAATATGACCAAGGAAAGCTACCTCAGACTTCCAAAATTCACACTTCGACAATTTGGCATACAAGCTGTGCTCCTGCAATGTCTGTAATACCGCTGTCAAGTGCTTAGAATGATCCTCCTCCGACTTCGAATACACTAAGATATCATCGATGAAGACCACCATGAAGGAATCAATGAATGGCCTCAACACCCGATTCATCATATCCATGAAAACTGCTGGCGCATTCGTCAACCCGAATGGCATCACCAAAAACTCATACAGCCCATGACGAGTCCTGAACGCTGTCTTACTCACATCTTCCTTCTTGACTCGCACCTGATGATACCCTGACCTCAGATCAATCTTCGAAAACACCGCTACTCCTCGAAGCCTGTCGAACAAATCATCAATCCGCGGCAACGGATACTTGTTCTGAACAGTCACCCTATTCAATTCTCGGTAGTCAATGCACATCCTCATCGACCCGTCCTTCTTTTTGACCAACAACACTGGCGCTCCCCACGGAGATGAACTCGGCCTGATAAGCCCTTTGCTCAAAAGCTCTTCAATCTGCTTTTTCACTTCATCTTGCTCTACAGGTGCCATCCTGTACGGAGCCTTGGAAATCGGCGCACTCCCCGGCTGAACATTGATGGCAAACTCTACATCTCTCTGCGGCAGGTAATCCTGGAAAATCATCCAAGAACACCTGAGGAAAATTTCGAACAACCGGTATACCCTTGACTTCATCTGAAACTGCCATCCTAGATACCATTGCAGCCACCCTCGGGATCTTCTTCCTCCCTTGGAAAGTTACTGCAGGTCCACCTGGTGCTCTCACCAACACCTCCTTCTGCTTGCAATCAATCGTGGCATCATATATAGCCATCCAATCGATGCCGACGATGACATCCACTCCCAACACTTGAAGCTCGATCAAGTCGATGCCGAACATCCTTCCACCAATCTCGATATCACAGCCCTCGTAATATCGATCTGCTACTAGCTCTTCACCTGACGGCGTTGCCACCGACAAAATCCAGCCTGGAAATAACTTAGGTTCCAAACCTAAGATCTTTGCAAAACTTGGCGATACAAATGTATGCGATGAACCAGTGTCAAACAAAACCTTTGCTTTAATTCCATTTATTAAAACAACTCCTGTTACAATAAGAATGATACTCAATCTTAAATTGTTCTGAAATAAAAGCTTTATTCATTACACTGATTCAAAAATGAAAGAAATCAAAATTCCTGCATACCCTGTATCACATCTTCCGAGTTCCTCGCATCCTCCTCGGTCAATGCAAATACTCGCCCTTGCCTCTTCGGGACTTTGCTTCCACCTGAACCGTCTTTCTTCAGTTGTGGACAATGGGGCTTTGAGTGTCCAGTCTGCCCACACTGAGAACAAACATGCTCTGCCAACTTCGGACATGCTGACCTGTAATGTCCTACTTCCTTGCAGTAGTAGCAGGTCACTCCCTGAGCTCCAGGCGCCTTCTGCACCGGTCCACTGAACTTGGCCTGCTTCGCTGGGAATCCCTTCCCACTCTGGCCTGATGCTGGCCTCTTATTCCGGTTCCAAGTATCCTGCTTTTTCTGAAACAAGTCCATATCCTCTACAGTCATCGCGGCCCTCCTGACCAGCTTGTCAAATCTTCTAATGCCCAATGGAACCATCCTTGACCTCAAGTTTGGCCTCAATCCTAGCTCAAACTTTTTGGCCTTCTTTGCTTCGTCCATGACCAACTCTGGTGCATACCTCGAAAGTTGAGCAAATTTCATCTCATACTCCCGAACAGTCATGCTGCCTTGCTGAAGGTTCATGAACTCAGTCGCCTTCTTCTCTTGAACATCCAGAGGAAAGAAGCGATCTCTGAACTCCTCCAGAAAAGCTTCCCATGTCAGCTGCTGATCTCCTAAATTCCTCTTCAGTGACTCCCACCAGACACCAGCATCTTTCTCGAGCTGCATCGAAGCTAACTTCACCTTGCTAGCTGCCGGAGTCTTTGACAACTCGAAAATCGTCTCCATCTTCCTAATCCAATCATCTGCTGCTGTTGGATCAGCTTGCCCCTCAAAGACTGGCGGCCTCATCCTCTTAAAGGATTCAATCTGCTTGATGGGGTCGGCATTCACCAATCCATGTCCAGCTCCATGATTTGGCGGCGGATTCTGCTGCTACTGAGCTTGCTGCTGTTGCGCCACGTTGAATGCCATCAACGTATTCAGTGTTTGATACACCTTGGCGAATTTAGCCTCTAGGTCAATTCCCGTTCCTCGAGAACTACCTGATCCATCCTCATTGTTGCCACCATTTCTACCTCTGGGTGCAACCATTTTGATTACTGCAAAACGAGGGTAAAGTTAGAGTAACACACAATTCAAACTCATATCAGTGCCCTATGGCGAAGTCAAACCATAATTTCAAACCAAACATCATAATTTAATTCTATGTGATACTCACACTCTGATGTCCACACCTAGATACTCACTCTCTAGTGTCCACACCTAGGTTGGTTGTCATACTAAGTCTATTATTACATTGAAGCAGAGCTCTGATACCAATCTCTGTAGCGCCTCGAATTTCTAATATGAGAGCCTAGAAAAGACGTGGCGAAATCCCAGTAATCCACTTCAATACAACAATAAACACCAACAAACACCACTAAAATTTTCTTTCTTTTATTACAACAATTATTACAAATCCCAGCTGAAGTCTAATCATTTCAACACAAACTAATCTTTTTATTTACAATTCAAAATGATCTCAAATATCCTTTACAGTTTTACACCAATCACTAAATAATCCAATTATCTCAAACTGCCCACTCAAGCATCCGACCTCCAATCTAAGCAATAACCTGCAACATGTGAGGCTAGAGTTGAACCCTAACCTCCAAACTACGGGGTCAGCCATAAATGGTGTGAGTGGCAACAAATCAAACAAATAACATGGATGAACTTAAAGCATAATGTCCAACAATAATAATCAAACACTAAAGTATGAAGTAACAACGAAGAATGATGGGTGATATCAAAACCAAAAGCCAAGTATGTAGAAACAGGAAATCCAAATGCATAAAAGTGATTCAAGAAAAACATCATGACTACATGCTGACAACGATGACTACTAAGAGATGAAGATAAGCTATGATAATTTGCCCATGCTTGATCATTCCGGAGATTGATCCCACATCACAGGTATTTTCCCTGGATAATTCAGGAGATCATCCCACATCTAAACATAGACTCATCATCACAATAATACCCCAAAAGCGTCGCCTCGACTCCGATCATTCCGTAGGTCAATCCCACATCTCAAGATAATTACTTGGATAATTCAGGAGAAGTACCTCACATCTCAGGTTAACTACCTGGATAATTCCGGAGATAAATCACACATCACAAGTTAACTACTTGGATAATTCAGGAGATTAAAATCCTACATCAAAAGTCATACTGAGGTGCATAACTCATGTTCTCATTCGTCATGACACTACTAATGTCTGTCCTTATCAATTTGGGTTACTGAACAAATCTCCTAGAGTAGTGTACCCTACCGGACTAAAAATTTGAATAACTGAAAGTTTGCCTCGATGGGCCTCAACAAATAACTGAACAAACACCGGTATACTAGGGTCACATACCTCTAGAGACTCAAAAACAAATATCTGAACAAATTTCCACTAAACAAGTGGCTCAACAAAATATCTTAAAATCATGTTCTTAACGGAACATCTCAAAATCAAACACTAAACAAAATATCTCAAATCAAATACAAGGATCCTTCAGGACCAGTCGACTGCATATCAGATCAGTCGACTGTCCAGAGGACATAATCCAATCATTTCTCAAAAATAAACTAAGGCATGATCAGTCGACTTACCAAGGGGTCAGTCGACTGCCCCGAGACAAAAACAAATAATTCTCATAAACAATATTCTAAGTATATCAGTCGACTGAGAGGGGTCATAGGTCGACTGTCCTGAACAAATCTCAAAGACTAAAAATACACAATAGGCTCGTACCAGTCGACTGCTTTATAGTCCAGTCGACTGCTGGCTACAGGTTTCCAACAATAGGTCTGAACACAAATCAACTGGAGTTTTTCTAAAGATTCACTGAACATAAAATCAATTGTATCCAGGCTAATAAACAACTCTCAATAATCTCCATCATGGATACATTACTCAATCAATCAATTTCTCAAATCTCATATTCTCATGATCTAAACTCTAAATTCTCCCATTAGGGCTTCTTCTCAACAAATGTCTTTCACATCTTAATCAGAATCTGGTTTACAATCACGAGATCCAGATGTTTATCATCTGATCACAACATTATCAATTCCTAATATGTCTCCCAACAATATGATCTCATCAATCAAACTTTTCCTCAACAAATCTTTAATCTTTCTCATTCATGATCCAAATGTCAAATAAAAGTTCTCATCCTCCATATCAAATTTAAGATCCATATCATACATACAATGCGTCTAACAAAATAATGGCATAATGATCACAAATAAGCATAGCAAAAGGTCTCACGTCATTCACCAATCAAACAAACAAAGCAAAGCAAAACAAAACAAACAAAACAATCCACTCACCTTTGATTCGAAGAAAAATCCGCAAAAAGTTTCCTCCTTTTGCTAGATCCAAGAATCCTCTTCTTGCTCCTCAAAACCAATCTCAATTTCTGGGTATTCTAAACAATGACGGCTGAAAGAAACGTCTCTTAAATATCCGGGTAAAATATTAGGGTTTTATTCCCACTTTACAAAATAATCCTTTCCAAAAATACATCTCACATATGTAATCCTTTCTTGAAAATTAAACCAAATATCATTTAAATTAGGATCTAGTAGAAAAATATATTTTTAAACCTCAACAAGTGCTGATCGGAATGTCCAGCAAATACATTTTGCACATCAACCCTCAAAATTGTCAATTTTGCGAATAAGTCCTTCTTTTCTCAAAAATTGCAAATAGTACTAATGAATTTCAGAAAAATCTGGAAAAATACTAAATAATTCTCAAATAATAAATAATGATTTTTCATAAAGAAAACTTAATTTTTTAAACTTCTCAAAGGTCATTTGCACGTGTACAAAAGATAAATTTCTTAGAAAATATTTATTAAATTCTCAAAAATCATTTAAATTCATTTTTCAAATAATTAAAATAATATTTGAAAATACGGGGTTCTACAAACCCCCTTCCCCCATTTTCCCTTCTTTCCTTCTTTCTTTTCCTTTCCGTTTTCTTCCTCCCGACCTAGCCGAACCCCACTTTCGGTCCTCCCTCTCTCCGCCCAAATCCGCTCCATCTCTCCATGATTTTCAAATTAATTTTGAGGGATGGCTAATTGGAGGGAGCTCTAGCTCGTGGTAGCATCGATTTTCGGAGAGGACTTTGGAAAGGTATATCTCTTTTTATTTTATTGTATAAAATTAGGTTGGGTTCATTTCTATGGAGTAGGATTATTATGGTAGAGACATTTAGAGATGTTGGAAGTGGTAGATTTGAGGAATTAGTGGATTGTTAGAGAAATTACAAGTTGTTAGTAAATTAGAATTTTGTAAAATAGATATATATATATATATATATATATATATATATATATAAGAATTATCTCTTGTATGGTAGGAAAAAGTTGTAGTGAGCCATTAGAATAAAATGGGGAGTAGTGATTTTGGCATAAACTCGAACTAAAGAGTTTATGAAATCGGGTAGAAAACTCGATCCAAATAATTGTAGAAAATGCATATGAGGGTGTAGAATATTATGAAAGTATTAATATGAATTTAGGATGATTTTTATAGGCTTCCAGCTCAATTAAATTGAGTAAAATGGATTATAGGTGGAAAGTGCACGCCGGGTATTCGGCGAAATGTCCGAGTGATATAGATGTGAGAATTTGATGAATTCGGAGGTGTGATTGGGTTTTATTATTGTTATTAACCCTAATTTGAGATATTAGGACAAAGGGATTGAAGAAATTAGGAAATAGGAAATTTTCTTATTAGGAAGCCTCCGATCAATATGTGAGTTCTTGCATCGGGGTTCGAATTTGAAATCCGTCGATGTAGCTCGCCTACATATGTCATTTGTGACGCGTGGGTGCAGACGGATTCAAATTTGGAGGTCCGTAGGTCGAGTTTTGAGCTTTAAACTAATCGGTTCTATAATTTTTCAATTAGGTGGGAAAAGTCGAACTTCGACTAGCTACAGGACGGACGTGGGACATCATTTGCTCGATCCGTCAGGTGAGTATGTTGTGTTTATAAATATTTTATATTGTGGCCGAATTTCGTGGCCTTTTGATATGTTTTGTGGGAGTTATGCCAAAAAGTGGATTTTTATTGAAAATACGGATTTTTAAGGATCAAAAATGGGTTTTTGAGATATGTGGTGAAAGTGACTATTTTAAATATATAAAATCTATAGTATGGGTTATTGTGATGTGTTGAAGTATAAAAACTAATTATATTAGATTGTTTATGCACATTTTTATCCAGTACATGATTTGTGCATGTTTTGGGGCATATAGGCCCTTATATGTAATTATAATTACATGGAGCATGGTGTATAAGCTAGTATGCTATAATTAGATATTATAAGATTTAATTAGAGGAAATAAGTGGTTTTGGCCCCATTTTCTGGGAAACCCGCATGTGTGGTGTGTAATTGTGATATATATAGATGATTATGACGTGTGATGCAATGGTTGATGAAATTAATAATTGGGTACATGTTTACATTTTAATTATGTTCGAAGTGAATTAATGGGCATAATATGATATTATTCTGTGGTGAATTATATATTTTGATACGCTTACGATACAGACTAACACCTTATAATTCTTTTATTTATGATATAACTTGGTGTATGTCTATATGTGATTTAATGAAGTAGTATATAACATGGTATTCATAATGGGTGATGTTATGGCAAATTAAATAACATGGTACATTCATGATGTGTAATACTAATGCATGGTGTATGTATATATGTGATACAATGAGATGGTAATTAATATCGTGGACACCGGATATGCATCAAATGGTAAGATTAAGATAAGATGGTAAGTGTTAATTAAATGTGTTATCAATATACGTGACTCAAATCAAAGTGGTAGCTATTCTTGAATTAATAATTGAAGCGCTTGTGTGATAAAGTAAAATGGAAAGATGCAATGATTAATGCTAATAACAGATGGTTTTGTTGACCAGTACCTACAGCAATCCTGGGGGTTTGGGCTAGACCTCCTAACGCCCAAGGACCGGCTTGGAAATAGTGGACCCAAACTATGTTTAGGGTAAGTGGATTTTATCGCCCAAGCTATCGGCTTGAGGCCCGGTTTTCCTCGATGACAGCCGTCGCGAGGAAGTACCCAGTTTACATGGGACGTGGTTTTTTCCCTCCTGGCTATCGGCTGGGAGGAAGTACCCAGTTTACCTGGGACGTGGTTTTTCCCTCGATGACAGCCGTCGCGAGGAAGCACCCAGTTTACCTGGGACGTGGTTTTTTCCTTCCTGGCTATCGGCTGGGAGGAAGTACCCAGTTTACCTGGGACGTGGTTTTTCCCTCGCTAGTTCGGCTAGAAGGAAGACGTAGCCTCGGATGAGTAAGACTCTGTGTGAGCATCGGGCCGCGTGTTTACTGGACTGTCTGCTTTCAGTATGTTGGGATACTGTGGCTCACTTGTCGACAAACTAATAAAATAATTGTCGACTTTCAGTATGTTGGGATACTGTGGCTCACTGGTCGACAAACTAATAAAATAACTAAGTGTTAATAAAAATGTGAAAGTACAGAAGTGAATTGTGAATTGTGTATGAGAAAGAAAGTGATTGTGAATGAAGTAAATGTGAAAGAAAACGAGTTATGAGTTAGTGTATGAAAAGAAGTGATAAATGTAGTACGTGGTTAATTTAAAATGAAAATAATAAAAGAGACATGTGTTCTTATGAATAGTACGAAGTAATTGTATTATGTATGTGATCATTAAAGTAAATCACAGTTTGATATGAGTTGTACCTTGGAATTGTGTCAAGGAACTACCTGCCCGCTATTTCTGTGGAAATAGTGGGAACTACCTGCCTTGGCATAATTCGCAGGGTGAGCTGGTATGATAGTGGTAATGATTAATGGAAATGAAGAATTAAGTAAAGTGAAGATGATAAGTGATTGAAGTGAATTAATAACCAAGCTATCGGCTTGAGATGTGATGTGATATTACCCAAACTGTATATTTGAGGTGCAGTGATTATTACCCAAGCTATCGGCTAAGGGGTGTGATATGTTGTGGCCCCAAATTGTGTTTGGGGATTAAGTGAAAATGATGATAATAAGATACATTACTTATAAGAATGAGAATTACTAAAGTGGTATAATGAGATGGGAATGAGCTATAAAACCTGTTTTCGATGTAATGAGTATAAGCATTCTATTAGTGATGTGTTAATGATGTGATGAAATGTGAGAGCATTGCAATAAGCAATAAGATGTTATATTTGCGTCATAAGACTTGAATGAATGTGGCATTATGAGAATAGAAGCATATAGGTAAGAAGTGATACTTGTTATTACAATAAAATAAATACCCGTATTTGGAGAATGGTTATGAAAATGGTTAATGCAGAAAGTATGATGTGTTATGAGTTTGTATCCATATAAATGGTTATTAAAGAAAGATGTAATAGCATCATGTAAGTGATATTTATATAAATAGCGAAATGCTAGTATGATGATAATTGTGGAGGAATGAATATTCGGGTTAGGGAATTTAAATTGAAAAGTAATGGATTGTATGTGAATTCGTATTATGCGAATGTAAAATAAGGATATATATATATATATATATATATATATATATATATATATATATATATATATGAGGTTGATGTGAAGTGCATAGTGGAATGTGTGAATTATGGGTAATTTTATAATTCGATGCAGATTTGAAGGGTATTTTGATATAAATCGTATTGATGATGTTTTTAAGTTCAGATGGTCAAGGTGTATCTTCTTACTGGGTGTTTGTAAGTTTAAATTATTTACTTTATACAATTTAATTCATTTGTTAGATTTTTTAAATTATACTCACACCAGAAATGGCTAACCCCTGATGTTTTCTGGGGGTTAGGGGGTCCCTCCCTGAGAGTGGACAACCCTAACTCTCCTACAGGTTGCTAGCAGTAGGGCGAGGTAGTTATAGAGTTAGGAATTTAATTTTGTCGAGATGATAGATTATTTATGTATTTAGTATATGTAGAAAAGTGAATGGTTGATGTATTATTCTGTATTATGGTAAAAGTATAAGTATATAGTGCTGCGGTGAGGTAAGAAAGCCCGTACCCACCTCGTTGTGGAGGTATTGGGTTCTGTGATTGGTTTTTGGAAAGTTTTCTTTAGTTTCTCTATTACTTATATAAGTTTTTAAAGGAAATTTATGGTTTTTAATTGTTAAATGATATTCTGTTATGAGTTTGGCCCCACAACATTATATTATATTGCCTGTGTGTTTCTGCTCATTTTGGCCTAGGGAGCCCGTGAAATTATAGCATGTATTGTGAGCTACGGAATTTTGAGCAGAATTCCGTAAGCTATTTGTGTTTCGGGGCAAAATTTACAGGGGAAACTCTGCCAAAACTTTCCTTGAATTATAACTTTCTTAGTTTATGTTTAAAGTGATATAGAAATTGAAAGAATTGAATTTGGTGGAAAAAAAATTTGGGGTGTTACAATAAATTTCAGAAAAATGTTTATTAAAACACCAAAAAATCACTTTAATTCATTTGTTAATTTGAAAAACATTATTTAAAAATCTATGGTGTTATAATTGTAATCATAAATATAGCATCCAAATACAGGAAAATTTAAAACTTTTCATTTTATTAACTCTCTTTACAACAACACAATGGAATTTAAACACTTTAAATTACAATTCTTTTTTACAACACAGCAATATTTAAAATCACCATAAATACAACTTTTCTCTTTACAATCATTCCCTTTAAAAAATATGCATAAACATTAAACATTCTACCACATGCTCCAAACTCCATGCTAATGGTACCTACCTGGAAAACATGAGGCTAGATATCCCTAACCCATAAACTACAGGGGTCAGCCATAACAGTATGATTGATATTCATAGAAAATACGAACTTAAATGAAAACATAAAGAATAAAATCATAAGTTAAAAAGTGAAACATACTAACACCAAAATAATAGATGGAAAATGAAATAACATTAAATGAAGCATAAATCATCAAGTGAAACTAGGCTAAGTGTCAAGTGTAAGAAAACAGAAAATAAGAGTGCATAATACAAGTCAAGAATTCACAATGCACATGATAATTACTAATGCATACTTGTCGGATTATATGCATCCCATTCTACATAGGTCCGGTACAAACCCTTATCGTTCTCCACTTTATAGGGTTTAATTTCTCCCCATGCAATCCTATAATAGTGACAAAGTACAAGATTTAGAATTTTGCGAATATTGGTTCCTACCCCGGAATCCAACTGCCCGACCATACAGAACCCTCATGTACAAACATCCCGTAAGTGCCGCTCTAGTCCAGAATACTGGAGATTCGTCTCCCTTCCGCCCGACTATTCATAATCCCGAAGTACATCCTCCGGATCATTCATAGCCCCAAAAATAATTGAGACACGTCTCCTTCGCATGACAAACAATCCCGAAATACATCTGCCCGACTGTAACTATAGTTCCGGAATACATCCGCCCGACTATACATAGAGCCTCCCACCCACGTTTGCTCAAGTTTCATCACAACTCCAACTAGTGCCTGTTCTTATGTTTATTTTTATTCCCTCCCAAGAGTTGATGTACCAAGCCGGACTTAACTAAATCAAAAACCAAAGTCCCACTGGCCAAATATCCTCAAAATCTCAACTACCGGTATGTTAGGGTCCCACTCAACCTCTAGAGTCTTACAACTCCACATATCATCAACAATCTTTCTAGGTTCACATCATAACCCCAATTTTTAAATCAAAACCCAGCTTAGTTTAATTAGAAAAACTACTATTTATCAATCACATTCTATTTAATTAACCAATTTTCCTATGAGTACTCGTTTATATGTATGGAAGCACATTTTATCCACAAAAATATAGATTTTTCCAAAATCTGAAAATTATACGATTTTGTCATTCAAAACAGTACACTTAAAAATCAATATTAAATTATGGAAAAATTAACTTAAATCCAGCACATGTCAAGGAATCCACCATAAAAATTTGGACTCAAATAAATTAATTTAAAGGGTTGATATTCGATAAATTCTGAAAATTATCTTTTATCCAAAAATCTAAAAGTTAAATGATCTCGTTCCTCAAAACAGTACATTCTATAGTCAATATTAAATTCTAGAAAAATCAATTTAAATTCAGCACATAACAAGGAATTACCATAAAAAACTGGACTCAAATAAATTAATTTAAAAGGTTCATATTCAATTAATTCTGAAAAATAACCGTTATTTTTAAAATCTGAAACTACAACAGTACAGTGGTAGAAATTGCTTATTTTACAATCTATGAGTCGGATTGAGGATCTGTCCGATGTTCTGGAAACTAGACACAGTGAGATAAAATTTCTATTTAGTAAGTTTTAGGTAATATTATCAGCAACTATGTCGAAATCTCGTTCCAATCCGTAACAGACAACAGTCCAAAGTAAAAACAACTTCGAAATCTCATCCAACTCGATCAAATCTCTCATAATTATTAGTTTAAACACTTGTATAAATACTTCTATATGTATACTAGGCTTCCCCCACCTTAGCACAAAAATCACATACAAAAAAACAACCAAAAATACAAAAAATCCACCCAAAAAAAATATATAGCAACCCTTGCCTGGTTACTGTTCGGGTGAACGAAATAGCAACCCCCCCCCCCCCCAACCACTTTTTTTTTGACCTCCAACCCTAACCCCTTTATGTATGTATGCATTTTTTTATATATACCTTTCCATATTCACACATTCATGCTTAAAAATTTGGGGTTTAAGAATTTTGTTTGTAATAACGCATCGAATAGTTTATCAAAACTTCATCTTTTAATTAGGAACCAACACTGCATGCTATTCATTCAATAGATCCACATCCAAAACCTAGAACATCAAGCTATTCTACAAAGGAAACACAACAAGGAAATTTGAATAACTACTCACCTCAATTTGAAGATCAACTTGAAGAACATTAGTAGTAATAAAGAAAAAGCCTTCTCTTCCTTGCGAAAATCCAAGATCCAACTCCAAAATAATAATGAGAAAAAATTATATTTTGAGTTCACAATAGGGATAGGCGGCTGCTGCCCCTATATAGGCCGAAATTTTCGGTTTTTAGGGTTTTACAAAGTTTACAAAAAAACTTCTCAATAAAAATATTTATTTACATATATGAATTCTTTCAATTATTAGTTAATCAAATAAATTTAAAATAAAATAAAATTTAATCTCCTAACTCTCCTGATTTGGACGACCAACATGTGCAGCCCAGAAAAACCGAGATCTAGAGTTTTTACTCCAAGTGGCAATTTTGAACAAAATTCATTCTCTTTGTAATATTTGGAAACAAGCCATAAAATATTCGTAAAAATCCAGAAAAATTAGAATTATTATCTAAAATAGATTAGATTTTCCAAACAAAAATCCAGAATTTTATACTCCAGAAAAAATATTTTCAATAAAGTCCCCAACAATCTTAAAATTGCGTAGTTATATATTTATTCAATTAAATCAATAAAAATCAACCAAATATGGATATAATCTAATTCATTAGAGCCTTCTACTGAATATTCAGCCCTAAATACAGCCAAAAAAAAATTTAAGTTCAATTTTCCCCCCTAAACAACTTTTTACAAAAAAAACCATTTTCTTTCAAAAATTTACAAAAGTAGGCTTCATTATTTAGAAAAATCCCAAAAATTAAAATACACCCAATAAAAAATAATAGAATTTTTTCATCAACTCAAAATTCTAAATTCACACTTCGAAAATATTTGCATGTGTTTTGCACGTGTGAAAATGTCAATTTACGAAAATTCAAAATAATTGAAATAATTGATTTAATTTTTTTTTATTAATTCCAGATATTGTATTAAAAATTACGGGGCGTTACATCACTCCCCGCTTAGAATACTTCTGTCCTCAGAACTATCCTTAGTAAGAGGAGAACAGAAATACAAAACTTACACAACGGTTTCAGAAAATTCATTCTATCTTTATTTTCTAATTACATTGGGTTGCTAATTAAAGAAAACAATGTATAATAAGAACAGTAAAGAGAATATAAAAACTAACAGGGCAACAAGTATAAGTAAAGATCCATAAAGCATAAAACTAATCCCAAGAAGATATATAAAATTGTATTAAAAATATATATATATAAACTATGCAACAATTTGTTGAAAGGAACTAGAAAATCAATTAATGCATACGAATTTTTACAGCATAATTATCTTAACCAACATAAATTAGTCAATATTACTTCAAAGCACAAAAAAGAATCAAAATCTTCCTTAAAACTTGAATACACTATAAACATAGGGCATTATGAATTGAAGAATTAATGAAAATAGACAAACGTACGTAACACAAAACTTAGACAGGAATACGAGTAAAAGAAAACAATAAGTTTAGTCAATAAAACAAAATATTATGCACCCCAAAGGTCGTTGAAACATTTGGATGAAACCAAAAAATGCAAAAATAGATATATGAACAAGTCAACAAGAAAAAAATGATTACCGATCAAATAACATCGTAAAAGATTATTATAGTAAGAAGATAATAAGGCCAACCGTACAAAATAAATAGCAAAAAAGAAAAAGTTAAGAACATGAATAATGGCAAAAGCAAATAATAATAAAAGTAACACAAAGAACACAAACTTAAATATGATATAAAATAAATAAATAAATAAATATATATATAGAATAGTGAATCAAAGATACATCGAAATACCAACAAATTTAGGTAAGCAAAAATAATAATAATGACGATAATAATAATAATATGAAAAATAAAACAAAAACAAAAACATGAGTGTCGAATTTTATTAAAAATACAAGATAAGTGTAATAGTATGAGTAATGATGTATTTATAAAACACACACAAAAATTCATTTGCAAAAGCAATATAATAACCATATACGCGATTTAAAATTAAATATATAGAATACTGATCAGTATATCAAAATATTTATAAATTGTCAAGTATAGTAAAATAATTAACTTATGATATTATATATGCAAATAGTGTTTGGAATATATGATAAAACCAACAATACTATAATATAGAAATTATAAGTAGTTGTAGTAGTGAAACAAGTATAATAATAGTAAATAAAATAATAATATAATATTGAAATAATATATAACATTAATTATATAAAAAATGAAAATAATAAATAACTATGAATGATAAAAAATCATATTATTTAAGTAGCAAACAAATATAAGATAGGCCAAGAAAATGAAATAGTATGAGAATACGAAAATACTATCATATGTAAAGATAAATTATACATATATATATACAAAATGATAATACTAAGATAGCGTAAAATAGTTAATAGTAAACCTCAATAATATATGGTGAAAAATAAAATAACGCATATAAGACAGATATTAAAACAAGTATAAATAATAAGGTAATTAAATGTGTATATAAGTATAACTGCGAATGAGAGATAACTATGTAGCATAAATAATCATATGTCATAGAATATACAGCAAATAACATAAAGTATATGTAGTAAGAAAATAACAATGAGAGAAAAAATCATAATATTAAGGTACCAAGCGACTATAGTATATTATAGCTGTAAAAGTATAAAAAAAATAAAGTAGTACAATAAGTAGCTATAAACA
The DNA here is from genome assembly GCA_017893485.1 of Hemerocallis citrina. Taxonomy (NCBI): domain Eukaryota; kingdom Viridiplantae; phylum Streptophyta; class Magnoliopsida; order Asparagales; family Asphodelaceae; genus Hemerocallis; species Hemerocallis citrina. The sequence goes on from CM030368.1 coordinate 98,228,326, forward strand.
GTGAAAAGTAAATATAGCAAAGAGTAGTAAACAGTATGTAATAATAAAGGTATCGAATATAAAGTGTAAAAAAATAATAATAATAAAAATAAAAATTTCAATGTGCAGAGGTATATCATATTTGTATGAGTAAAAGTATTACAATCAAGTTTAAATACACCGAAAAATAAGACAATACAAAATAATGGAAAATATAGTATCGAAAAATCAAAGTATATATAAATGAATGTAAATTAAAATATAATCGGAATTAAAAAAATTTAATAATTTAATAAGTAGGAATTGAAACTAATATAATGCGTAACAGTAATAGCAAAATAAATGAGTAACATAAAAGTTCATAATAATATGAAAGACAAAATTTAAGAAAAAAAAAGATAAAAGTGAGGGGGAAATATAGTCTACGTACAAAAACATAATATATTTAAAGCAATAATAGAAAGAAAACAAAATATAAGTAAATGTTGTTAACTATAACGTAATTATTGTAGTATCCGAAAATTGAACATTACGTCATTCAAAACTATAACTGCAAACATCAATAGAAAAGAAAAGCTAGATTCGCCACATTCCAAACTTCAATAATAATATGGTGCGGTACCCGGTTGGACATCGATACTGAACTCCACATCTCGGTCTTGCGGCATCCCGAGGAATTCCTCTGAGAATACGTCTAGGAAATCCTGCACAATCATAGGTGTAGCGCCCCGAATTTCCAGTAATTAAAAATTAGAAATACTTGGCACCAATTCCAGAATCAACTTCAATTATAATCATAAACACATAAACCAAATACAAGGAAATTTAAAAATTTTTATTACATCAATTCTTTACAAAGCACAGTGGGAAATTAAACACCTTGAATGACAATTTCATTCTTTTACAACATATTCTATTACAAATTGCATAAGCCACATTATCATTCTACCACATGCATCCAAATCCCAAGCTATAGGTACCTACCTGTAAAATATGAGGCTAGAGATAACCCTAACTCCCAAAACTACGGGACCAGCCATAATGGTGTGAGTAACATCAAAAGAAATACAATAAAATAAAACATAAAGAATAAAGTCATCATCAATACATACCAAAAGTAGTAACGAATGGAAGTGAAATAACAATAAATAAAACATGAAAACATTTAGTGGAACTAGACTAAGTATCAAGTGTAGGAAAACAAAAAACAAACATGCATAAAACTAAGTCAAGAAAACACAAATGCAGTATGATGACTCTCTAATGAATACTTGTCGGATTCTAAGCGTCCCACAACACATAGGTCCGGTGCAAGCCCTTATCGTTCTCCACTTTATAGGGTTCGATCCAACGTTATGCAACTATTCTACTACAATGACTACTACATGATTTAGACATTTTGCAAGTATCGATTCTCGCCCTTGGAATACTGGAGGCCAATCTCACTCACGTGGATCATTCTGTGGCCTATTTTATCCATCGTCCTGGAATACTGGGAATTGCCTCACTCTACAGGTCATCCTAAAACCCTCATTGCACAAATATCACATGAGCGTCGCTCTCGTCCTTGGAATACTGGAGACCAATCCCACTCACATGGATCATTCTGTGGCCTATTTCAGTCATCGTCCCGAAATACTGGGGATTATCTTACACCTCGGATCGTCCTGGAGTCCATAACTCACGTTTGCTCTCATTTCATCATATCATCATCTAGTGCCTGTCCTTATACTTATTAAGTTTATTTAATTAATTACAAATCTCCTAGAGTTTTTGTACCCTACCGGACTTAACTCAATTGATCAACAATCAAAACCACAACTGGCCAAACCACAAAATCTCAACTGCCGGTGACTAGGGTCCTACTCACCCTATAGAGACTCACATCTTAACTATTAACACCAAATCTTTCATTAAAACTCTCAATTCCATCATCAATTTGCTCATATTAATAAAACTTCTTAAAAATCAACAAATCAAAATCCATCTGAATACTCACAATTTCCAGAACTAAAATGAGATATTAAATCCATTAAATAACTGAAAATCATATTTGAAGTCGAATAAAATCAAAAAACATCCATATCTTGAAATCTATATATATTTCGCTTCTTGAAGTTTTAAAAATACAAATTTAAACACTATTATAATCAGAATATAACTCTCTGTAAAATACTATAATCTGTAGTAAAAACATCATCTAAAACAGTAGGCCAATAATCCATAAGCTCGAAGAAATAACTGTTCAAGAAAGACGACAAAAAAACTCGAGAAAACAATCAGCCAAACAGCTGACAGTCGACTGTCAAAGACATTTCAAAAGTGGGCGGTCGACAGTCAAGACAAAATCCAAAACCCCAAGAACTGACAGTAGACTGACATCTTTAGTTCAGAACAGGGCGGTTGACTGACATGTCAAGAAAATGCAGCTTTGAATTTCGTGCACATTGTTACTAATACTTTGTTAAATCTTTGTAAAATCATAAATTTACAAAAAAAAGTTTCTGAGATAATCAAATACAACTTGCCTAACATACTGGAGTTTATAAAATAAATCAACATCTCATCAAATTCATAAAAGATCAATTTTCGACAAAACCCTTCAAAACAGTAAACATAGATTTATAAGTGTATATATGTGTGTGTTTGCATCAGTTTAGAGCATCAAAATTCTTTGTATATAAGTAGGATATTTTCTAGTTCAATCTCAGTATCAATATAGATCAAAACCCAATCGAAAACTTCACAAAAACACAAAAACAAATTTCGGTTATGCACAATCAGACCCGAAATAACAACCCCAACTCCAACCTTCAAGATTTGATTTTTTTGATCCAAAACCCATCTTGTGATTTTGTTAAACACACACAATCTCTAACCTCAGTTTTCCCATGATCGTATGCAATTACAACATGTAGATAATCAAGCTCTTTTCATCAAAACTCTAAAAACAGATCATGTGTATATGTATACACAGTAAAGGCTAAATCTTTATTCCTTTTATGCAATAAAAAACATGCATACTCATCGTAGTCAATCAAATCAGTAAGCATATGAAAGAAAACAACATACCCATGGTTTCTATGAGGTTTTTAATAATCTCAAGTTACCTATATAGAGTTTCAATCATCAATAGCATAGTTTTCATGAAAAGATTCAATCTTTATTCATCCATCCACCAACAATTCATAATATCATCATACAATTCTCTAACATGCTTTCTAATAGACAAATCATCACATACAACATGCATAGAACAATACAAAAACAAACATATGTCGCTCACCTCAATGAAGAATCAACCGAAATAATAAAGAATAAGAAAAGCCCTTCCTTTTGCAAAAATCCAAGATCCTCGCTTCGAAACTCTAAGAAATAAATAGTAAAAATATATTTTTGTTTTGTGCAAAATGAGGACGGCTGTAGTGGCTCTAATTTAGCCGAAAATCTGATGCATTAGGGTTTTTACGAGTTTATGGAAACATCCTTTAACAAATTATCTCTTTACATATATAGACCTCCTTCAATAAATTAGCAAAATAGACCAAATATTTTAGAATAAAAATCCAATTCTTTATTTTTGAGTTGGCCGGCCATCATGCAAGGCCCAAAAATCCTAAAATCTAGAGTTTTACTTCAAGTGGTAATTTTGCACAAAAGCCCCTCTATTTGTAGTGTTTGTTAATATTCCAAATAAATATTTTAAAAAATCCTAAAAATTCATAAATAATATCTACTAACAAATACTAGGTTTTCCCAAAATATTTTCTGACTTTGAGTTTTCCAAGAAAATATTTCGAATAAAGTCCTTAACAAATCTCAAAATTGCATAATTATATATTTATTCAATTATTCGATAAAAATCAACCAAATATGGATATAATTTAATTTATTAGAGTCCAAGACTAAATAGTCGGCAGTAAAGAAAATTTTAACTTCAATTTTCACCTATAAATCACCTTTTTTTACAAAAAGGCCCCTCCCTTTCGAAGTATTTATAAAAATAATTACTTTATTCCGAAAAATCCCAAAATTTAGAATATACTCAATTATAAATATGATATTTTATCCAGAATTATAAAAGTGAAAATTTGCACTTCAAAAACATTTGTACGTGTAAAAATGTTGATTTTACAAAAATTCAAAATTACCAAGTAAATTGATTTAAAAATTATTTGCTAATTCAAAACATTGTATTTAAAATTCTGTGGCATTACATCACTACCCTCTTAGAATAGTTCTGTCTTCAGAACTATCCTAAGCAAAAACATAACATAAAACTTATAAGACAGTTTCGGAGAATTACTTTATCATTATTTTATAGTTAGATTTAAGTAAAACAAAATAACATCTACTGATGGCTCAAAGAGTATAGGTGGAAACTAACATGTCAAAAGTATAAGAAATCTAATTGAATACACTTTTAGTCCCAAAATGCGAGGAAATAGTAAGACTATTCTTATACAATAAGAAGTCAAAAATGAAGAGATAAAACCCAAATAAAAGTTGATAACAATACAAACAACAAAGGAATGCAAACTTAAAGGTTATATAAAAATAGTTTTCGAAAAATAGCCAGTCAAAATGCACAGAAATACGAACAAATTTAGCTAAGTAAGGAAAATATTAATAGCAATGAATATACAAAACAAAAGAATAATGAGTATGCTGGTGAATGTTGACATTATAATCAATACTCTAATGGCACATACAAAGGTATCAAAGAAAGTATATGTGCAAGAAGACTTAAAAGAGGTTCATTGAATATTACAAAGGTAAGCATCAAATCATTAATTAGAACGTGAAAATAAAAGTAATTGAGAAAATATAAAATTTTACAGAATTGGAAACGGTAGTAATAAATAGCAATTACAAAAGAACAAAAGCTTAAACCATAGTTGATGCACTCAATTTTGAAAAAGGGAACAATAGAGTAAAATCAAGTATATTAGTTCAAGTTACATGGAAACACAAGGTGTAATTGTATAAACAAAATGTCATAAAGGAAAGATTCCTTTATCATTAGTATCATTATAAGTAAAGGTCATGAAATATCAATTAGCAAATAAGTAGAAGAAGTAGTCAAAAGTAAAAATTGACCGATCAGAAAACTCGTTAAACACAGAAGGCGTGAATAAAAAGTGTATGAAAACAAGGTAAAAAGGATGATATTAAGATCAAAATGAAGACGTACAAAATAATTTATGTAGTATGCACATTTAGAAAAGCTAATGGAAATTGCGTACAGTAACAAGCAACTATAATTAGTGAATAAAATTTGTTAAACAAATAAAGCATTGTTATGAATAAAGAAAACTGTGAAGGAGAGCACAAGTCGTACAATGGGATGTAGTAATATAGAGTACACAAATTAGTAATAAAGAGTATGACAGATATAAGAATTTGTAAAAGGTTAAGACTTTATACATGAACTAGTGTGTTTAAAAAATAAATACACGAAAATCATACAAGAACAAGTATCGTGATAGTAAGAATCACATTGGTTGTAAAAGATCAAAGATGGTAGACCTAAAAAGGTAAGTCAGGTAAATATTAGTACCAAGAAAATCAGAAAGACTAAAGCCCAAAAATAAGAACAAGTGAGCAAGATGAGGTACGAGAGGGTATCAAAAGAAATATAAAGTACAATGATAATGAAAATTGAGTAAAACAAAACATTAATAGGTTAAGTTTTAAAATCTTATAAAATGGTATGAACCAGTACGAAAGAATAGGACAATGATAAGTAATATATACATAAAACACTAGTGGGGTTATTATAGTAGAAATTCTTTGATGTGGGTTCGCCTCATTGATGTCCAGCTGTAGACTTGCCTTCTCTACATCAAGTTGCAGGTTTGCGTCCACGACATCAGGTTGTATGTTTATGTCTGGATATTTGGTTGAACATTTTGCCTTCCCGATATCCAGTTGTAATTTGCCTCTATTGACGTCTAGTTGCATATTTGCCTTCTCGATATCCAGTTGCAACAAAACGGTGAACAGGATGATGTAATCTTCCACACGTACTTAGATATTGATTGTTTAATTTAAGTATCAAATTATGTTTTGAAATTCGTGATGTAGAATAGAAACAGAAGTAGGATTTGTAGTAGAAATTCACACGACAGAATACTAAAATAGATGTATAGATTATAAATATCAAACACAAATAGTTGGAATCGGTAGTAGTGAAAATAATTCATAAAAGTAAGGAGAAAGACGGAATGAAATACATGCATAAGCTTAAATGCGAATGAGGAAATAAATATGTAGCGTAGTAGTTGGATACATGTAAAATGATATACATAGTAAGTACGTTGAAATATACGGTATGTACATACAGTAGCTAGTAGGAAGTACATGTAGCAATCAAGAATATAATGATAATTGAAATAAGGTAAAATATAAGTAGTGATAGCACATGGTACATTCGAGAAGCATAAATCAATAAAAGTAGTAATCAATAAGTAATAATAAATGTATTGAATATGAGGTGTGAAACAAAATTAATAACAAAAATAGAAATTTCAATGTGCAGAGGTATCTCATATTCACATGAATAAAAGTATTACAATAGAGTTTAAATACACCAAAGAATAAGGCAATACAAAATAATGGAAAATATAGTATCGAAAAATCAACTATATATAAATGAATGTGAATTAAAATATAATAGGAATAAAAGAAATTAATAATTCAATAAGTAGAAATTGGAATGAATGGGATGTGTAACAGCAATGGCAAAAATAAATGAGTAAACATAAGGTACATAAAAATATAAAGGACAGAATTTTAAGACAAAGTATAAAATATAAAAGAGGAGGGAGAAGGTAGTCTACGCACAAATACATAATATATTCAGGCAACAACTGAAAGAAGACAAAATATAATTAACAGTTGTTAATTATGATTTGATTATGGTAGTATTCGAAAATCAACATTACGTCATCCAAAACTATAACTGTAAACACAAGTAGAAAAGAAAAGTTTTATTCGCCACATTCCAAACTTCAAAAACTTATTTCTTTAAAACTCAAAACTTATTGAACAAATAGGCTAGAATTAGCAAAACATACTTTATAATTATAATTAGATTTGTACAAAAAATAGCTAAGTCAATAACCGGTTAAACGTCGAAAATAGAAATAATTGAAAAAGCAATTATAGCAGCAAGAAAAAACAAATTACTAATCTGCGAAAACAATCAATCCACTTGCGACAGAGAAATTTTTGTTCGAATCTAGATATACAGTTAATTCAAATTTCATCATAAGCATTCATGACCCGAACAACAAACACACATCTAATGCCCACCCTAGGTACTCACACTTCTATTGTCCACCCTAGGTACTCACGCTCTAATGTCCACCTAGGTTTATTCCCTATACCATGTTTAACAATACTATGGAAGCATGCTCTGATACCAACTTGTAGCGCCCCGAATTTCCAATAATTAAAAATTAGAAATACTTGGCACCAATTTCAGAATCAACTTCAATTGTAATCATAAATACAGAAACCAAATACAGGGAAATTTAAAACATTTTATTACATCAATTTCTTTCTTTAAAGGTAGCTTAAATCCAAGATAAGTTAAGAGAGAGTCGCCTCAGGTGGTTTGGATATGTCACACGTAGACTTAGTAGTGCCCCCATTAAAAATAGTAATTTGATAAGTATTGAGGGTAGATTTAAGGGTAGAGGAAGACCTAAACTAACTTGGATAAAAATAGTGAAATAAGATATGATAGCTTGTGACCTTACAGAAGATATTGCACTAAACCGAGCAGATTGGAAAACCAGAATTCAAGTAGCCGACCCCAACTAGTTAGGAAAAAGGCTTTGTTGTTATTGTTGTTATTGTTGTTGTTGTTCTTTTATTACATCAATTCTTTACAAAGCATAGCGGAAAATTAAACACCTTGAATTATAATTTCTTTCTTTTACAACACATTCCTTTACAAATTGCATAAGCCACATTATCATCTACCACATGCATCCAAATCCCAAGCTATATGTACCTAACTATAAAATATAAGGCTAGAGATAACCCTGACTCCCAAAACTATGAGGTTAGCCATAATGGTGTGAGTGACATCAAAAGAAATACAATATAAATAAAATATAAAGAATGAAGTCATAATCAATACATACCAACAGTGGTAACGAATGGAAGTGAAATAATAATAAATAAAGCATGAAAACATTTAGTGGAACTAGACTAAGTGTCAAGTGTAAGAAAACAGAAAACAAACATGCATAAAACCAAGTCAAGAAAACACGAATGCAGTATGATGACTCTCTAATGAATACTTGTCGGATTCTATGCGTCCCACAACACATTGGTCCGGTACAAGCCCTTATCGTTCTTCACTTTATAGGGTTCGATCCCACGTTATGCAACTATTCTACTACAATGACTACTATGAGATTTAGACATTTTGCAAGTATCGGCTCTCTCCCTTGGAATACTGGAGGCCAATCCCACTCACGTGAATCATTCTGTGACCTATTTCATCCATCGTCTCGCAATACTGGGGATTTCCTCACTCGGCAGGTCATCCTGGAACCCTCATTGCACAAACATCACATGAGCTTCGCTCTCGTCTTTGAAAAATTGGAGACCTATCCCACTCACGTGGATCATTTTGTGGCCTATTTCAGCTATTGTCCCAAAATACTGGGGATTATCTCACTCCTCGGATTATCCTGGAGTCCATAACTCATGTTTGCTCTCATTTCCTTATATCACCATCTAGTGCTTGTCCTTATACTTATTAAGTTTATTTAATTAATTACAAATCTCCTAGAGTTTGTGTACCCTACCGGACATAACTCAACTGGTCAACAATCAAAACCACAACTGGCCAAACCATAAAATCTCAACTGTCGGTGACTAGAGTCCTACTCACCCTCCAGAGACTCACATCTCAACTATCAACACCAAATCTTTCATTCAAACTCTCAATTCCATTATCAATTCGCTCATATTAAAAAAACTTCTTAAAAATCAACAAATCAAAATCCATCCAAATACTCACAATTTCCAGAATTGAAATGAGATATTAAATCCGTTAAATAATTGAGAATCATATTTGAAGTTGTAGAAAATCACAAAACATCCATATCTTGAAATCTATACATATTTTGCTTCTTGAAGTTGTAAAAATAAAAATTTAAACTATATTATAATCAAAATATAACTCTCTGTAAAATATTGTAATCTGTAGCAAAAACATCATCTAAAATAGTAGGTCAATAATCCATAAGCTCGAAGAAATAATCATTTAAGAAAGACGACAAAAACACTCAAGAAAACAATCAGCCAAACAGCTAACAGTCGACTGTCAAAGACAGTTAAAAAGTAGGGGGTCAACTGTCAAGCCAAAATCCAAAACCCCAAGAACTGACAGTCAACCGACATCTTTAGTTCAGAACAGACCAGTTGACTGACAAGTCATGAAAACGCAGCTTTGAATTTCGTGCACATTTTTACTAATACTTCGTTAAATCTTTGTAAAATCATAAATTTGCAAAACAAAATTCTTGAGATGGTCAAATACAACTTGTCTAACATACTGGAGTTTATAAAACAAATCAAAATCTCATCAAATTCATAAAAGATCAATTTTCGACAAAACTCTTCAAAACAGTAAACATAGTTATATAAGTGTATATATGTATGTGTTTGCATCAGTTTAAAGAATCGAAATTCGTTGTATATAAGTAGGTTATTGTCTAGTTCAATCTCAGAATCAATATAGATCAAAACCCAATCGAAAACTTCACAAAAACACAAAAAACCAAGTTTCAGTTATGCACAATCAGACCCGAAATAACAACCCCAACTCCAACCTTCAAGATTTGATTTTTTTGATCCAAAACCCATCTTGTGATTTTGTTAAACACACACAATCTCTAACCTCAGTTTTCCCATGATCGTATGCAATTACAACATGTAGATAATCAAATTCTTTTCATCAAAACTTTTAAAACAGATCATGTGTAGATGTATACACAGTAAAGGCTAAATCTTCATTCGTTTTATGCAATAAACAACATACATACTCATCATAATCAACCAAATTAGTAAGCATATGAAAGAAAACAACATACCCATGGTTTCTATTAGGTTTTTAACAATCTCAAGTCACCTATATAGAGTTTTAATCATCAATAGCATAGTTTTCATGAAAAGATTCAATCTTTATTCATCCATCCACTAACAATTCATAATATCATCATACAATCCTCTAACATGCTTTCTAATAAACAAATCATCACATGCATAGAACAATACAAAAACAAATATATGTCACTCACCTCAATGAAGAATTAAGCGAAATAATAAAGAATAAGAAAAGCCCTTCCTTTTGCAAAAAATGAAGATCCTCGATCCGGAAATCCAAGAAATAAATAGTAAAAATATATTTTTGTTTTGTGTAGAGGGAGGATGGCTGTAGTGGATCTAATATAGCCGAAAATCTGATGCATTAGGGTTTGTACGACTTTATGGAAACATCCTTTAACAAATTATCTTTTTACATATATAGACCTCCTTCAATAAATTAGCAAAATAGACCAAATCTATTAGAATAAAAATCCAATTCTTTATTTTTGAGTTGGTCAGCCATCATGCTCAGCCCAAAAATCCGAAAATCTGGAGTTTTACTCCAAGTGGTAATTTTGCACAAAAGCCTCTCTTTTTATAATATTTACAAATATGCCAAATAAATAAAAAAAAATTAGAAAATTCATAAATAATATCTACTAATAAATATTCGGTTTTCCCAAAATATTTTCTGACTTTGAGTTTCCCAAGAAAATATTTTCCATAAAGTCCTAAACAAATCTCAAAATTGCATAATTATATATGGGAAATGCTTAGTTGAAAACGCAAATGTCTGTGAAAACATGAAAACAACCCTAGGCCGTTGTTGGAGTTATAATGCATTATAACCTAGGCCGTTGTCTCCAACAACGGCCTTAGTGGTTTTCCACGTTTCCACAGACATTTGCGTTTTCAATGGAGCATTTCCCATTATATATGTATTCAATTAATCAATAAAAATCAAAAAAATATGGATATAATCTAATTTCTCAGAGTCCAAGACTGAATAGTTGGCCCTAAAGAAAATTTTAAGTTGAATTTTCACCTTTAAATCATTTTTTTAACAAAAAGGTCCATCCCTTTCGAAGTATTTGTAAAATTAGTTTCTTTATTCAGAAAAATCTCAAAATTTAGAATATACTCAATTATAAATAGGATGATTTATCCAGAATTATAAAATTGGAAATTTGCACTTCAAAAATATTTGCACGTGTAAAAATGTCGATTTTACAAAAACTCAAAATTATCAAATAAATTGATTTAAAAATTATTTAATGATTCAAAATATTGTATTTAAAATTCTGGGGTGTTACATAATAAAAGTTAGGAAATCCAAAATGCACATGATGATTACCAATGCATACTTGTCGGATTCTATGCATCCCATTCTACATAGGTCCGGTGCAAGCCATTATCGTTCTCCACTTTATAAGGTTTAATCTCTCGCCATGCAATCCTATAATAGTGACACAAGACCCGATTTAGACATTTCAAGAATATTGGTTCCAGTCCCGAAATCTATCTGCCCGACCATACAGAACCCTCATCGCACAAACATCTCGTAAGCGTCTCTCTAGCCCGGAATACTAGAGATCCGTCTCCCTTCGGCCTGACCATTCATAATCCCGGAGTACATTCACCGGATCATTCATAGCCCCGGAAATAATTGAGACATGTCTCCTCCGCATGACAAACAGTCCCGGAATACATCCACCCAATTGAAACTATAGTCCGGAATACATCCGCCCAACATACATAGAGTCCCCCACTCACGTTGCTCAAGTTTCATCACAACTCCAACTAATGCTTGTCCTTATATTTATTTTTATTAATTAAATCACAGCCACCCTAGAGTTGGTGTACCCTGCCGGACTTAACAAAATCAACAACCAAAGCCCCACTAGCCAAATATCCACAAAATCTCAACTGCCGGTATGTTAGGGTCTCACTCAACCTCTAGAGTCTTATAACTCTACATATCATCAACAATCTTTCTAGGGTTCACATCATAACACCAATCCTCAAATCAAAACTCAACTTTGTTTAATTATATAAACTACTCTTCTGTCACGCCCCGCTTCCCAAAAACATGGAATACGAGCGCGTGACGAAGCCCAGCGAATGATTTTTACATCATCCATAAACTGTAGGATCGACTCAGCATCATAACAAGAATATAACCAGGTTTATATATAACCAAGCATGCATGAATAATTTCTAAAGCAACAGAAAACAGTTTGTAAACAAATAATAATGACCACATAGTTTTCAAGTCTGGATCAAGTGTAAACTCGGAAATAAGTCTTATACAGCAGAAGAAATAAATACCTTAAGGAAAGCAATTATTTAAACAAGTCCTTGCTCCAAGCAAAGCCTGAAATGTCTGCTCGCCAATTCCAGCAGGTAGCTCGTCTCCCACGTCTGCTTAATAAATATAAAGGAAAACAGAAAAAAAAAACAAGAGAATATGCCCTTAGTGCAAGCTAGGGTGACAAATTGTAAAAACGAGTACAAGTAATGGGGAACAAGACTTGGAATCAAGAATGTAACAGGGATACAACAAGTAGTGGAAAACCAAGAACTAGCTAGCAAGAGGGACATCTTAGTAAACAGGCTGGATAAGAATTACTAGTGACGAAACAAGTGACAAGTAAACACATAGGGTATCTAACCTCAAGTGACAGGTATCAAGTACAAGTGTCAGGTAATAAGTTTCGAGTCTAGTGTCATGTAACAAGTGCCAAGTCTAGTGTCAAAATTTTATTTCAAGTGTCAAGTCTCAAGTAACAAGTTGTCGAGTATCAGGTAACAAGTATCAAGTTCAAGTTTCAGGCTTCAAGTCTCATGTATCATGTTTCATGTATCATATCATCAAAGTATCAAGTAACAGGTGTCATGTTCAAGTTTCATGTTCAAGTCTTCTAGTTCTTACTATCTAGGTAGCACTTCATGCATTCATCCTTTTACTACTTGGTTGCTACAGACAATGCAATTTCGTTTAGGCCTAGTAATGGAGTCTATAGGGCGGCGTACTCAGGTTTCAAGTATCAAGTATTAGGTATCAGGCAGGCACGGTTCATGAATACGAAATTAAATAACAGGTTCACGAAACGAGTTCATGAATACTAACAGGTTCAAGGACCACACAGTGGGTCCATGAATACAACAGGTTCATGAGCCAAGTAACTGGCTCCATGAATACATCAAGTGCAACAGGTTCAAGAACCGAGTACTGGGAAACACGGGCCCCCTTCTGAGTACACTTACCTATATTGTCCACTACTGTGGTCTTTCCTTAAACCCCGGTTTGTTACATTTATTATTTTATCAAGCAAGCATACATGTGTGCGAAACAAGTCAAGAAATCAAGGTCATGTACATGGGATGAGCTTAGGATAATTATATGGCATAATCGAGGGTCGACATGAATAATTTATCCAGCTAAAATGTTCAGGCAGAATTTGTGTATTTGTATTCATGCATATGACATAGTAGTGAAATAATGTTAATTAATTCTAAGAAAAATTGGGGATGTCCTATAGGGTGTCCAGCAACTACATATGAAATTTCAAGTCAAACGCTTGCTGTTAACACAGTTAAATTAATTCGCAAAGTAAATGTGTGCAGCAGTTTTACGAATCTGCATCTACCGACACAGCTACAGTAAAACTGTAATAACTCCTAGACCGTAACTCCAATTTCGAAAGTTTTGGTGTCTAACAATATCTAGACATCCAGGACTACATCTTCTATTCAGGTCTCGGGTTCAGATTCTAATGGTAAATGGGTCGAAACAACAAAAAAAGATTCAAGACAGCAACATGTGGGAATAACTTACTAGTATAGATTTCATGGAAATTTGTTATTAGGCGTCTAAATTATTGTGTGATATAAATACATGATATTGGTGGTCCAACCAGCAATTAATAATTATTTTCCAAGTCAAATGGTTGCAAGTTCATCAAATACAAAATATACCATGTGTCTACAAATCTAGGGCTCCTTAATCTCATGTGTTCATATGTTCAAGGGATAAGATGAATCCAAGTAATTATAATTGAATACAACGAAATTATTGTGACTCTTAGAATTATGAAATTTCGGGGATTAATATTGATCAACAACGATAGTCAAAAAGGAGTCACAATATCGAACTATTTGTAGTATTTTTCAAGGGGTGCTTGTACTAGAACAAATAAATTGTACAAGGATACTTGCCTTAATTGACGACGGTAGATCCGATTGTTGAAGAAAATGGGATCGAAAAATTCCGGGCGAAGTCTCCTAAAAGCACGTGCGAATATCGACCAAAGAGTGAAGATTTCCCCACACCGGATCCGCCAAAACAGCGTACAACAGGATCGGATTTGCTGCGCCAAAACAGCAAAACAGCGGAATCAGCAAATGAAAACGTGCCTCGCACTGGGATCAGGCCGAACAGGGGACAATAAAATGGGAATCTTCTGTGGGCACAACACCAAGCAGCGATCTGGTTGGCTTGAGATGCACGGATCTTGAAGCGATCCAAGGGCCGAGATTGGATCCCGCCCTAATCCTACCTTCTTCTTCTTCGTCGAAACAAAGAGCGGGAGGGAGAGGGAAGGGGCGGCGGCGACCGGCAGCGGAAAGCGATGGCTTTGATGGCGGCGCGACGCTGACGGCGAGGCGAGCCAGGCAGCGATGGCGACGCGACTGGTCAGGAAGCGACTGGTGGCACGACAGTGGCGATGCCCTGTTTTTGGGTTCGAACAGGGGAGGAGTTTGCGGGAGTGGGTTCGGGCGAGCGGCAATGGCGAGGAAGATGAAGGTTGAAGACGAAGTCGGTGGGTACGATGGGGGAGCTCCTGTGCAGCTGTAGAGGGCATCGCTGCGGGGCGATGGCGGAGGCTAGCGACGACTGTGGTTGGAGCTTCGATGGGGAAAACGAAGCGGGTGGAGGAGTAACAGTGAGATGGACGGGGCGGAAGTCTTCGATGGCGAAGCTTCGGTATTGGCAGCGGAGTGGAATGGGCGACTCGACGGAGGAAGTCGGGGCTTCGATGGTGAGGTGAGGAGTTCGACGAGGTTAGCTGTGGCAGAGTTGGAGTTGTCAGTGGCGGAGGTTGGTGGCGATGGAGTGCGAACGAGCTGCGGAGTCGAGCAATAGGGGTCGCAATGGGGGATGGAAGACGAAGATGAGGCGGAGGAGACGATGGGTTTGTTCTGTTTTGGTTGAGAGACAGAGAAGGGAAAAAGATAGAGAACGGGAATAGGAGGAGGGGTTTAAATTAATATAATAAATAAATAGAGTAACGGGGGTGAGAGAGAGTGTAACGGTAGGGGTTAATAAAATAATAATTAAAGTAGTGGGTAGTTAGAGAAAGTGAGGATGTGGTTACGGGATGTGGGAAGAGTGGAGAAAAGTGAACAAATTTGTATACGGGTGAGTGTATGGGTTTGTGGGTTTGGGTTTAGGGTAGAGTCCAATAGGAGGTGGGCTTGAGTTTGGGCTTTAATTAAATATAATAAACTCAGTAATAATGGTTGGGCTTCTAAGTTTTGGGCTCAGATTAAAAGTATAATAAAAAACAAAATATAGAATTTGGCTTAAAATAACAATTAAACAATTGGGCTTCGGATTAATTTATTAAAATCAAGTACAAATTTGGGCTTAGAATAAACAACTGGGTTACAAAATAATAGTTTAAATAAACTCAATTAAGGAAGAACAGTTATAAGATACTGTCGATTTAAATACGGGAAAATACTTTAAAAAAAATACGTATTAATGAAAACAGGGGTTACAAATCCTACCCACCTTACACAAAAATTTCATCCTAGAAATTTGCTTAGGCGGTACATAGGACAGGGTACAAGCAACTTAGGGGAGGGTAACAAAACAGGAATCCAAATGAAGGTCAAATTGGTGGCAATACCAAGATAAGAAAGATATTGATTACAATGATGTTAGGCGGAATGCATGGAAGAAAATAGGTAGTAACAAAATGAAAGGAACAACACTAGACTTGCAAGATAACAAAGCAAGGAGACAAAGGAATAGGTATGGCTGGAATTTGAAGAAAGATGGACCAGGAAGGGATGAACCAAGTAGTGAGTCAATGGATGAGAACAAATGCAAGAGAAAGGGGATAGCAAGCAATGTAAGGAAGGAGAAGCAGCAATAGATCCTGGGACCTGTGGGTTATGGGCCCACCACGCTTCTGCTGCACCACTCTGATGGTGGCATTCCAAGCTCCAGACATGTTGTTGTAGATCACGTGACACCAATTGACGATCCGAACAAGAAGAAAAGAAGGAGACCCAAGATCAAAGGGAGTATGGTCTCTAAATAGAGATAGGTAATAATGCAAAATGGATATAAGACTTGAGCTTCAATCTTGATAATTAAAAGATAGAATACATATTAAACTAATGGCTTTTAACAGAATTAGTAACACAACAAATATCAATAATAATAATATCAATAGTAACAGAATAACCAATGATAATAATTAAATTAGTAATAATAAAAAAATAATAATAATAATAACAATAATAATAACTGAAATCAAAATCATCATAACCATACAGGTAATAATAACATAAGAAAAATATCAACAATACTAATAATAACGATAACACATACATGACATAATAGAATTCAACACACTCATGAAAATAATGCAATAATAATAATAATGATAAGATTAAAAATAATATCAATAATGATAATAAATAATACGATAATAGCAGTAATAACAATAATTTTAAATAAAGTAACATCAATAATAATAAAAATAATAACAGTAATAAAGGTGATGAAAACAATAGTAATAACATCAATTGAAACGACAATGATAATAATAATACCAATAATAACGAAAATATTCGTTTACCATCAGTTTCATTATATAAGTAAGAATTGTCCTGAAATACCAATTTGTAATAAGTAGAAAATTTTGCCTCCTTAACATCAAGTTGCATGTTTGCCTTCACGACATCAGGTTGCAGGTTGCCGTCCGGATATTCGGCTGCACATTTTGCCTCGCCGATATCCAGTTGCAATTTGCCTCCATTGACATCAAGTTGCATATCTGCCATCTCGACATTAGGTTGCACCGAAGTGGTGAAATGTATATAAAATTGAGCATGCGCAGAATCAAAATAATAATAATAGTAACGATAAAAATAATAATACCAATAACAATAATAATAACAGAAAGTCTATATTGATATCAATAAGAATAGCAATGCTAATAACAATGATTGTAATAATATCAGCAATCGCAAAAAGAATGATAAAAATAATAATAATAACAACAATAATATTAAAATATTAACAACACTAGTTAAAGTAATAATGCAAGACAAGATATAGTTTGTGCCCAACATTTGTGAAAGTAATTTAATATTAGCAATAATAATAAAATAATGAAAACAACAATAAGAATATCCCTAGTAGTAACAATAATAATAATACTAATAAGGGTATTGAAAACAATAGCAATAATAATAATAATAGTAATAACAGCATTGTACAACAAAATAAGAATTTGTCTTACTAAAATAATCTAGTAAAATATACAGTTGATCAAAAATGAAAAGTGAGGTTAAAATACACCATTGTTCGAAATAACAAAATCTTTGTTGAGAAACATTTTTTTTTATAGGAGATCAAAAATAAATATAACAATTAATAATCGAAACATAGGAAGTATTCGGAAAAATAATTATAAAAAGAAAAATAAGTAGGAGAAAAATGAAGCTACACCCAATAAGGAGTTAAAGAGGAGGATGACTAGAAGTGACAAAAAGAAAATTAAAGAATTGAATACGAAGGAAGAAGGACGAGGGCGAAATCGGATTTGAAGATAATATAGCAAGGGAAGAAATAACCAACATGATACTCAACATGAATCAACAATAAAAATGAATGCAAGGCAGGAAAAGCAACGAACGACACACGAGTTGAAATAAGAAGGAATTATCGAGGCAAGCAGAAGATAAGAGATCGTTTGCACCGGAATCAAAAGAATTTGGGTACGAAAAGAATAAATTGTACCCAATAAGGAATCAATAAATCAGGACGACTGCAAGAGATGGAAGGAAGCAATGAATCAAGGAATGGATCAAAATGGATGGGATAAGACTTGTGTCCAGATCGAGTTGACTATTAAATTATTCATGTGGTTGCATGGCCTGTTTAATGTTGAGTTAATCCCGACTAGGTCAAGCCTGTCTAATGTATTAGTCAAACTAACACATTAGCCAAACCTAGCTCTGATACCACTAAAAACCTTGTCACGCCCCGCTTCCCAAAAACATGAAATACGAGCGCGTGACGAAGCCCAGCGAATGATTTTTACATCATCCATAAGCTGTAGGATCGACTCAGCATTATAACATGAATATAACCAGGTTTATATATAACCAAGCATGCATGAATAATTTCTAAAGCAATAGAAAACAGTTCGGAAACAAATAATAATGACCACATAGTTTTCAAGTCTGGATCAAGTGAAAACTCGGAAACAAGTCTTATACAGCAGAAGAAATAAATACTTTAAGGAAAGCAATTATTTAAACAAGTCCTTGCTCCAAGCAAAGCCTGAAATGTCTGCTCGCCAATTCCAGCAGGTAGCTCGTCTCCCACGTCTGCTTAATAAATATAAAGGAAAACAGGAAAAAAAAACAAGAGAATATGCCCTTAGTGCAAGCTAGGGCCACAAATAGTAAAAACGAGTACAAGTAATGGGGTACAAGAATTGGAATCAAGAATGTAACAGGGATACAACAAGTAGTGGAAAACCAAGAACTAGCTAGCAAGAGGGACATCTTAGTAAACAGGCTGGATAAGAATTACTAGTGACGAAACAAGTGACAAGTAAACACATAGGGTATCTAACCTCAAGTGACAGGTATCAAGTACAAGTGTCAGGTAATAAGTTTTGAGTCTAGTGTCATGTAACAAGTGCCAAGTCTAGTGTCAAAATTTTATTTCAAGTGTCAAGTCTCAAGTAACAAGTTGTCGAGTATCAGGTAACAAGTATCAAGTTCAAGTTTCAGGCTTTAAGTCTCATGTATCATGTTTCATGTATCATATCATCAAGTATCAAGTAACAGGTGTCATGTTCAAGTTTCATGTTCAAGTCTTGTAGTTATTACTATCTAGGTAGAACTTCATGCATCCATCCTTTACTACATGGTTCCTACAGACAATGCAATTTCGTTTAGGCCTAGTAATGGAGTCTATAGGGCGGCGTACTCAGGTTTCAAGTATCAAGTATCAGGTATCAGGCAGGCACGGTTCATGAATACGAAATTAAATAACAGGTTCACGAAACGAGTTTGTGAATACTAACAGGTTCAAGGACCACACAGCGGGTCCATGAATACAACAGGTTCATGAGCCAAGTAACTGGCTCCATGAATACATCAAGTGCAATAGGTTCATGAACCGAGTACTGGGAAACACGGGCCCCCTTCTGAGTACACTTACCTATATTGTCCACTACTATGGTCTTTCCCTTAAACCCCGGTTTGTTACATTTATTATTTTATCAAGCAAGCATACATGTGTGCGAAACAAGTCAAGAAATCAAGGTCATGTACATGGGATGAGCTTAAGATAATTATATGGCATAATCGAGGGTCGACATGAATAATTTATCCAGCTAAAATGTTCAGGCAAAATTTGTGTATTTGTATTTATGTATATGACATAGTATTGAAATAATGTTAATTGATTCTAAGAAAAATTGGGGATGTCCTATAGGGTGTCCAGCAACTACATATGAAATTTCAAGTCAAATGCTTGCTGTTAACACAGTTAAATTAATTCGCAAAGTAAATGTGTGCAGCAGTTTTACGAATCTGCGTCTACCGACACAACTGCAGTAAAACTGCAATAACTCCTAGACCGTAACTCCAATTTCGAAAGTTTCAGAGTCTACGACATCTAGACATCCAGGGCTACATCTTCTATTCAGGTCTCGGGTTCAGATTCTAATGTTAAATGGGTCGAAACAACAAAAAAAGATTCAAGACAGCAACATGTGGGAATAACTTACTAGTATAGATTTCATGGAAATTTGTTATTAGGCGTCTAAATTATTGTGTGATATAAATACATGATATTGGTGGTCCAACCAGCAATTAATAATTATTTTCCAAGTCAAATGGTTGCAAGTTCATCAAATACAAAATATACCATGTGTCTACAAATCTAGGGCTCCTTAATCTCATGTGTTCATATGTTCAAGGGATAAGATGAATCCAAGTAATTATAATTGAATACAACGAAATTATTGTGACTCTTAGAATTATGAAATTTCGGGGATTAATATTGATCAACAACGATAGTCAAAAAGGAGTCACAATATCGAACTATTTGTAGTATTTTTCAAGGGGTGCATGTACTAGAACAAATAAATTGTACAAGGATACTTGCCTTAATTGACGACGGTAGATCCGATTGTTGAAGAAAATGGGATCGAAAAATTCCGGGCGAAGTCTCCTAAAAGCACGTGCGAATATCGACCAAAGAGTGAAGATTTCCCCACACCGGATCCGCCAAAACAGCGTACAACAGGATCGGATTTGCTGCGCCAAAACAGCAAAACAGCGGAATCAGCAAATGAAAACGTGCCTCGCACTGGGATCAGGCCGAACAGGGGACAATAAAATGGGAATCTTCTGTGGGCACAACACCAAGCAGCGATCTGGTTGGCTTGAGATGCACGGATCTTGAAGCGATCCAAGGGCCGAGATTGGATCCCGCCCTAATCCTACCTTCTTCTTCTTCGTCGAAACAAAGAGCGGGAGGGAGAGGGAAGGAGCGGCGGCGACCGGCAGCGGAAAGCGATGGCTTTGACGGCGGCGCGACGCTGACGGCGAGGCGAGCCAGGCAGCGATGGCGACGCGACTGGTCAGGAAGCGACTGGTGGCACGACAGCGGCGATGCCCTGTTTTTGGGTTCGAACAGGGGAGGAGTTTGCGGGAGTGGGTTCGGGCGAGCGGCAATGGCGAGGAAGATGAAGGTTGAAGACGAAGTCGGTGGGTACGATGGGGGAGCTCCTGTGCAGCTGTAGAGGGCATCGCTGCGGGGCGATGGTGGAGGCTAGCGACGACTGTGGTTGGAGGTTCGATGGGGAAAACGAAGCGGGTGGAGGAGTAACGGTGAGATGGACGGGGCAGAAGTCTTCGATGGTGAAGCTTCGGGGTTGGCAGCGGAGTGGAATGGGCGACTCGACGGAGGAAGTCGGGGCTTCGATGGTGAGGTGAGGAGTTCGACGAGGTTGGCTGCGGCAGAGGTGGAGTTGTCAATGGCGGAGGTTGGAGGCGATGGAGCGCGAACGGGTGATGGAGCGCGAACGGGCTGCGGAGTCGAGCGGTAGGGGTGGCAACGGGGGATGGAAGACGAAGATGAAGCGGAGGAGACGATGGGTTTGTTCTGTTTTGGTTGAGAGACAGAGAAGGGAAAAAGATAGAGAATGGGAATAGGAGGAGGGGTTTAAATTAATATAATAAATAAATAGAGTAACGGGGGTGAGAGAGAGAGTAACGGTAGGGGTTAATAAAATAATAATTAAAGTAGTGGGTAGTTAGAGAAAGTGGGGATGTGGTTACGGGATGTGGGAAGAGTGGAGAAAAGTGAACAAATTTGTATACGGGTGAGTGTATGGGTTTGTGGGTTTGGGTTTAGGGTAGAGTCCAATAGGAGGTGGGCTTGAGTTTGGGCTTTAATTAAATATAATAAACTCAGTAATAATGGTTGGGCTTCTAAGTTTTGGGCTCAGATTAAAAGTATAATAAAAAACAAAATATAGAATTTGGCTTAAGATAACAATTAAATAATTGGGCTTCGGATTAATTTAATAAAATCAAGTACAAATTTGGGCTAGAATAAACAACTGGGTTATAGAATAATAGTTTAAATAAACTCAATTAAGGAAGAACAGTTATAAGATACTGATGATTTAAATACGGGAAAATACTTTAAAAAAAATACGTATTAATGAAAACAGGGGTTACATCTTCATTAATCACATTCCTTTTAATCAACCAATATTGCCACACTACAACACAAACCGTATACATCAGCATTAATTTTCGTCTACCCTGGCGTTTTTAAACGCCGGTGTAGGTCATACCGCCGTTTTTAAAAATGCCTGTAGAAATGCGGGGGAAGAAGGCGTCGCGGTAGAAATGAGGTCTACCCCGGCGTTCTTATAAACCGCTGGTATAGCCCGCTACCTACAACGGCGTTTGGAAAACACCGGGGTAGGTCCCCTTTTGTTTGCCCTTTTTCCAATATAATATCTATACCGGCGTTTTTACAAATGCCGGGATAGTTTTTTTTTTTTTTTTGCATTTATATATATATATATATATATATATATATATATATATATATATATATATATATGCACAGATATCAGAAGATTCAAAGATATAACATATCAACAACTCAGAATTGAAGAAACAACACAATATTCAAAAAAATCAATATGTTTAATATATCCCCAGGCATGTTTAGAGTATCAAGTTGTAGGAATACACGTACATTATTCGAATATTGTCATATAAAATGAACATGAGTGGTAAAAAAAAGTATAAAATGACTTGAAATTGAGATCAATCTTACAAAGAGTATAAACTACAAATTTTATAATTATCTATACACAGATACACCTAATCATCTTGAGCTTTTTGCCTCTCTAGGTGTGACTTTGTGCTTGATCTCCTTCCAAACTATCAAAAATGGGATCTTTCTTGAAGTTCATATCCGGTAAGAATCCCTGGAGGAAAATACAACACAGTTATAGTGTCATTCATATTTTGAGATACTAAAGATACTAATTTACATTGAAGAGAAACATAAAAAGATAGGAGAAGTCAATTAGTAACCCATAGAAATCACATTTTTTACAGCACTAATTGATCATGCAAAGTAATGAATAAGCCTTCAAATTCCCTCGGACAAGTAACTAATAATATTACTGGCTACATGAAGCACATTGATCTTAATTTTAAGGCAAAAACAAGATAAACTGATACAAGAGGATTGTAGCACCAAATACTGTCTCAAAATACAAAATAACACCTAACATAATGCAAAGATGTACAAATGATGTCAAAATCAAATTCCGTTACACGTTCTAGGTTCAATTCCGCAAGAGAGCATTGTTCTTAAATCAATATATACAGACGGACCCAATTTCAAACTCGATAATCAAATTTCAACAAAAAGTACTTCTACCATTAACACAGATTACCTCAGAACATTCAATTATGCACAATTTCCCTATTTTAATCAGAATTCCTATTAATGAAATGCACGTCATTCTAAAACCCAAAAAGATAATATAAGCTATCAGCAAAATCTAGTTGACCATCGGTGCATTGACTGTGATACTTGTCGATGGATGGCTTCGGTAAATATCGAACTAACTCATTCATTTCTGAAGTTATCAGTGCATTTGAATATTCCACTAAAATTAAGTTATTCTCCATGGTATTGTTTTTGTAGGAGAATTTCACGAGGGTTGATGAGCAAGCTTGATGTGTCTAATTTTTATACAAATATTTGTACTCATTTACCCATTAAAATTGCTTGTATTCGGTTTTATTGTGTTTATTTATCTTATTTCCATAGGATTTCAATTAATTGATTATTTTTTAAAAAAATAAGATTTTTGATGCAAAATGTGAAGATTTTTGGTAAAAATCAACAAACAAAGCAAAACTATTGATTTATTATTTTTATTGATTTGTTGAATTTTAAATTTTACAATTTGCTCTTCGAAAAAAAGAATAGAAAATATTTTTATCAATTTATATAATTTTAGAGAAAAGTGTTTAAAATAATAATAATAAAATAATTAATTAGTTAATTATATTAATAGATTAATCTTAATCTAAATATTCTAATTAATTAACTAATAATTAATTAAACCTAACTTTTTTATTTAAACTAACCCTAATTATAACCTATCTACCAAATTTATATTCAGCCCCATATATATATAGAGTAATGCTTCAGCCACTACCAATTTTACTACCATTCTTTTCACAACCTTAGCTGGCATACTCCTATTAGAGAGTTCTCCCACCTACTCTATCTTCCTCTACCTATTGGAGTGTGCCACCTAAGGTAGTGAAGAGAAATATAGTGAAATTGGTAGTGGCTCTAGCATTACTCATATATATATAGAACCAGAGAAGAGGGCGTGAAGAAGGATTGGTTGGTAGGTGGCTACAGAAAACAAAGGGCTTGGTTGCGGCTAAAATTTAAAAAAAAAGGAAGAAGCAGACGAAGACGCGTTCAGGAGCGGTGACGTGGCGCCTTGGGTTCGATGCTTGCTCCAAGACGAAACAAGAAGACAGAGGAAAAGGTGGGCGTGTGGTTGCTGATGTGGGTCTGGCGCTGAATTCGAAACAGAGAAGGAGAAGGAAAGAGACGTGCTGTTTGCTACTTCGGTTTGCATTTTTTATTTTTACAAAACAGTACTTTTGTATCTTCTTTTCTTTTCTCTAACTTTTATTATGCAATCCATGAACAAATTTGTTAATTGAAATTTTATTATGAACTAATTTTATTTTTCTAGGGTTTAGATGTAGCATAGTTTTGAGAACACAATTTTAATTTCATATTATTTTTCTATTTTTCCTTGGTTGTGTGTTTGATTTTTGAATTTAATGCGTACAATTGGTGGATAGACGATTGTATGATTTATTGGATCATGGAGAGACCGAGAGGTAATTTGTGATTTAGAACAATAAAAATTGAACACCATTGATTGAGCGAAATTAGAGATGATTTACCGCGATTGATGTGATCGTTAAGAAATCCACAGAACTTAATGTGTCTTCGATTAATTAAATTTGTATAAAGATATGACAAACTGTTAATTGGAGATATTTTTGGTATTGTTCGAGAGAAAGCATTGAATAATTTGGGGATTTCGGTGTACAACTTGAAAAAATAATCTTTTTATTCGTATGGAATTATAAATTGTGTGGGATGAACTAGGTGAAGTCAACAGCCCTAGAATTAATCTTTCCATTAACAAATTAAAAAAATTTCACATCCCGCTCCCTCTTCATTAATTTAGTTAGTTTTCTTTAGATTAATTTAATTTAGTTGTTTTATCCTTAATTAATTTCGATCTTCCAAATAGTGATTTATCTAGTAATATCGGTACTCAATAAAATAATTAGTCCCTGTGGGTTCGACACTCTATTCACTTAACTATACTACTTGTTGCGATTTTGTACACTTGCAAATATTCACATCAAGTTTTTAGCGCCGCTGCCGGGGACTAGTTATTCTTTTATTGATATTAAAAATTGCTAGATTATTACTAGTTTGGAGTTTTTGTATTTATTTTTATTTTATTATTATTTTACCTCTTTATTTTCTTTTCACTTTTTTTTTACATTCATTTATTTTTCTTTTTTTATTTTTTTTAGTTTTTCTATTTTTTTAATACTTGCATTCCATGACATATAAGGAAATTATCATGGCGAACGATGAAAACAGGCCTTTGAGAGACTATGCTATGCCCTCAATTCATGGAACAATATCAAGCATAAAGAAGCCGGTTATTGAAGCTACCGATTTTGAGATTAAACCAGCGATGATTCTAATGATTCATCAGACTGTTCAATTTTGGGGACTACCGCACGAGGATCCTTATGCTCACATTGCAAACTTTCTGGAAATTTGTGACACTTTCAAGCACAACGGGGTATCAGATGATGCAATCAGATTGAGACTCTTTTCTTTTTTCCTACGAGATAAGGCGAATGCTTGGCTATATTATCTACCACCCGGTAGTATTACTACTTGGGAGGGACTTGCACAAAGATTTTTGGCTAAGTATTTTTTGCCAGCAAAGACAGCAAAACTAAGGAATGATATTGTCACATTTATTCAATTTGAGACTGAGTCTTTGTATGATGCATGGGAGAGGTACAAAGAGTTATTGAGAAAGTGTCCTCATCATGAACTACCAAAATGGCTACAAATGCAAATATTCTATAATGGTTTGGGAGTTGCAAATCGATCAATGGTTGACGCAGCAGCTGGTGGTGCACTTATGAGCAAAACTTACAAGGCAGCCTATGATCTTTTAGAGGAGATGGCATCAAATCATTACCAGTGGTCTTCAGAGAGAACAATGCCAAGAAAAGTGGCTGGAGTTTTTGAACTTGATCCTATTTCTAATTTAACTGCACAAATTGATATTTTATCTAAAAAAATAGGTAATACAAATTTTAATGCAATTCAATCTAATATGATTTGTGATCTTTGTGCAGGAAATCACTCAAGTGCAGATTGCCAAGTGGGGAACCCTTTTGCTCCATCAAATGCCAAACGTGAAAATTTTATGTCAAACTTTCAAGTGCAAAACAATCATTATGCAAACACATATAATTCAGGATGGAGAAACCAACCCAATTGTCCATGGAACAACAATCAAGGAGCAGTTATACCACCTCAAAATTTTTCACAGCAAGAAAAGAAGCTGACATTAGAAGAGATGTTCATGCAACACATGCAAAAGACAGAACAATACATACAAAAGGCAGATTGGGCAATTCAAAATGTTGCAAATTTAACTTTGGCTTCCATTCACAATCATGAGGTACAAATTATTCAAATTTCAAATATTCTTAATGAAAAAACTGCAGGAACATTACCAAGCAACACAGTTGTCAACCCCATGGAAGATGTTAAAGCAATAACACTAAGCAGCGGGAGGACAATTGAGCAATCACAAGAAGAAAATGACGAACAAAATGTGGTTGAAAATGAAGAACAGTACGAACCAATTGTGGAGGAACGAACGCAGCATGAGTAAGTAACTTTTGATGTTTTTAATTCCATAAAGTTTCCTCCTGAAGAACATTCATCTTTTCAAGTAAGTAAAATTGATTTAATTGTGGACAAGAAACATAGTGTTAAAATTGAAAAGTTGCCAATCAAAGTATGTCCAACAAATACAGCAACTTTTGAAACTGAAAAAGAAAAAAATTTAGAATGTGTTATGTATTTGGATGTTGCACCCTTTATTTATTCATTTTTTCAGCAAAAATTCAAGCAGGTGGGGAAATCAAAGACATCATCATCACGAAGGAAACGCCTCAAACTAGAGCTTGAACCTGATCCACACCTGAAAAGAACAATTAGAAAGGATGTTTTAATGTTGTTGGATCTTGGCGTTACATAACTATCTCACCACCATGTCTGGCTAAAGACTTAAAACTTAGCTCTTCTTGGGAGGCAACCTATGTTTTCTTTTACTGCATTTAGATTTTATTTTTATTTTAATTTACTTTAATTTTAATTTTTGATTTTATTTTGTAGGATTGCAAAAATTTTGAAGTGGCCAGACGGAGCTGTTTTATACACCTACATTGATGGCTGTTTTTAAGCAGTGTGGAGTCCAAATCTGGAAAACTGATTCAAAGAGAAATTGTAGTGTCTTAGGTTTTCAGCAAAAAAAAAAAATCAGCCCATTTGGACATCTATAGCTCCAAATATCACAAAAATACTGAACGCCGCGTGTGCAAGACGAATCAGGGGAGAAATTCTAAACTTTTTGCATTCTTTTTGTTTTTCTTTTTCCTTTACCATTGAGGACAATGTGATATTCATGTTTGGGGGGAAGGTTTACAAATTCATTATATATTTTTTTAATAGAAAAACAAAACAAAAGGAATTTCAATTGAACTCACCATTACACTTTTGAGTTCTTTATTGTGATAAGCATTGAAATAATTTTTTGGGATAGACAATTGCTTATAAAGCAAGAGTAAGCATACTTATTTACTTTAGAATTATTGAGTTTCACGATTCCTTACAAAATTGTATGAGTTATGCGATTATACATAAAAGATAAATGTGATGCTTTTTCTTGTGATTATCCCCTTTGATCTAGTCCTAAACAGAGTTTAAGTAAATAGAGTAATAATGAAAAAAGAAAAAAAAATTGAATAAAGTCAATCTACTCCAATGTTTTGAGTTGCTTAGTAACTAGGGGTATTCATCACAAATGTTTACTTTTACGTCAAACATCAACTTGAAATATGAGTATGCAAAGCACTTTAAATTTGTGACTTGTTGAGTAACCGGGTGAATTCATCACAAATATTTGCATTCGCATCAAAAGGCAAGTGACAAATTAGAGAAGAGGCCGAGGAAAAGAAAAAAAAAACTCTAGTTTGCTACTCGGTTTGTAGTAGTGAGAAGGGGTAATCACAGATTGAGTTGTTACATACTATAATTCCATTAATTACATGACAATTATGATTGGGTTTGGAATTATGAATAAATAATTGCACTGGAAAAAGTGAGTATGCTTGATTTTACTTTATTTGCTATTGTTTATATTTTTAATTGAAATTTTGATGCTTACATGATAAGTCCTTTTAGTGTGATGGGTTGAGTCTATGATTGATTATTAATCCCTTATTCATGATTTTACTTTTTGCTCGAGGACAAGCAAAATCTTAAGTTTGGGATATTTGATGTGTCTAATTTTTATACAAATATTTGTACTCATTTACCCATTAAAATTGTTTGTATTCGGTTTTATTGGGTTTAATTTATCTTATTTCCATAAGATTTCAATTAATTGATTATTTTTGAAGAAATAAAATTTTTGATGCAAAATGTGAAGATTTTTGGTAAAAATCAACAAACAAAGCAAAACTATTGATTTATTATTTTTATTGATTTGTTGAATTTTAAATTTTACAATTTGGTCTTCGAAAAAATGAATAGAAAATATTTTTATCAATTTATATAATTTTAGAGAAAAGAGTTAAAAAAATAATAATAAAAAAATTAATTAGTTAATTATATTAATAGATTAATCTTAATTTAAATATTCTAATTAATTAACTAATAATTAATTAAACCTAACCTTTTGATTTAAACTAACCCTAATTATAACCAATCTACCAAATTTACTAGTAATCCGCACGTGCAATGCACGTTTTATGGGTTAGAACGTGCAATTTGCACTGGGGATATGCACGTGCAATGCACGGATTCGATGGAGGGAGAGGAAGAGACGGTTTCGATTTTTGAGGGAACAAAATTTTATAGAGACTTTAAATGTGAAGTGAAAATTACAGAATTAACCATATATATATATATATTTTTAGCTTTTTATGTATATGAGGGCATGATAGTAAAAAGCCGCCAAAATAAGGCTTTGCTTAATAATAGTATAGATATTCAGCCCCATATAGAACCAGAGAAGAGGGCGTGAAGAAGGATTGGTTGGTAGGTGGCTACAGAAAACAAAGGGCTTGGTTGCGGCTAAAAAAAAAAAGGAAGAAGCAGACGAAGACGCATTCAGGAGCGGTGACGTGGCGCCTTGGGTTCGATGCTTGCTCCAAGACGAAACAAGAAGACAGAGGAAAAGGTGGGCGTGTGGTTGCTGATGTGGGTCTGGCGCTGAATTCGAAACAGAGAAGGAGAAGGAAAGAGACGTGCTGTTTGCTACTTCGGTTTGCATTTTTTATTTTTACAAAACAGTACTTTTGTATCTTCTTTTCTTTTCTCTAACTTTTATTATGCAATCCATGAACAAATTTGTTAATTGAAATTTTATTATGAACTAATTTTATTTTTCTAGGGTTTAGATGTAGCATAGTTTTGAGAACACAATTTTAATTTCATATTATTTTTCTATTTTTCCTTGGTTGTGTGTTTGATTTTTGAATTTAATGCGTACAATTGGTGGATAGACGATTGTATGATTTATTGGATCATGGAGAGACCGAGAGGTAATTTGTGATTTAGAACAATAAAAATTGAACACCATTGATTGAGCAAAATTAGATATGATTTACCGCGATTGATGTGATCGTTAAGAAATCCACAGAACTTAATGTGTCTTCGATTAATTAAATTTGTATAGAGATATGACAAACTGTTAATTGGAGATATTTTTGGTATTGTTCGAGAGAAAGCATTGAATAATTTGGGAATTTCGGTGTACAACTTGAAAAAATAATCTTTTTATTCGTATGGAATTATAAATTGTGTGGGATGAACTAGGTGAAGTCAACAGCCCTAGAATTAATCTTTCCATTAACAAATTACAAAAATTTCACATCCCGCTCCCTCTTCATTAATTTAGTTAGTTTTCTTTAGATTAATTTAATTTAGTTGTTTTATCCTTTATTAATTTCGTTCTTCCAAATAGTGATTTATCTAGTAATATCGGTACTCAATAAAATAATTAGTCCCTGTGGGTTCGACACTCTATTCATTTATCTATACTACTTGTTGCGATTTTGTACACTTGCAAATATTCACATCAAAGCTGCTATAACAAAACATCCTAGTTGCCAAGGGGAAAGGCTCAAGGCTCTTATCAGCTAAAAATTGAAAAAGTTTCAAATGGTAACAAATACATAAATGCATTATATATTTATATGAAAGACACAGATGCAAACATAGCAACCAAAATGGAAATACAAGTATACAAGTATGCAGCCAATGCAATAGTTAAAATTCATACAAAAACAGAAAAGGATTTTGATAATATACCTGACACCTCTTGTATTCATCCTTCATTGACACAAAAACAGAAAATTCAGACACCTCTTGTATCCATCCTTCATTCATACTTTTCTACACCTCAACATTAATGTAAGGGTCTCTTATTTGAAGTTTCAACCCAAAAAAATTTGATAATATAACTCATATAATTAATTAACTATATAAGCATAATAAAAAATGCATACATTGACGTGGATAAGCTATTAAGCTCAGAAGTAAAAAACTAAAAATGCCGTAAACAGCAGTAACAGTAAACACAAAAAATGCAACCTAGAGTTAACATTTGTATTGACCTTATTTAGATAATTGGATCTACCATGCCATTAGCAGACTAATGCTCAAATCTGCTACTTTCACCTCCCAAACCTGTCATTTCAAAAAAGCCGACAAGATAAATTCACAAGTGAGCAGAAAACTAAAACCACATACACACATATATTATATATATCTTTTTTAATGGAAAATAAGTCATAATAAAAATACTTAGGCAAGATCAAGAATCCTACAGGAATGAAATTTGAATGCAAGTACATTAAACAAATCCTACAAACACAGACATGATGGTCAATTGGAACCCATGCAGAAAAAGTAGACTGTCTGAGGTGCACTGTGTACAACCTCAGCTATGGTTTAATGATTTCCTACCAAATCTAGCTAAATACTTGCTAGACACAGAATGACTGAAACTCTTTAGGCCAAACACAGCCTTAGTTTCATGTTGTTTCTCAACTCAGTACCTATAACCCATTACATGAATTGAAGCAAACAAGATCTGTTGTTGATCATAATTTAGGTCTTTAGATCATACAAAATGTTAATATGATTAACGAACCATGCCACATATTATTTTCTTTCCAAACTATTAGTTGTATATAGATTTAAATTGAATTTCATGTACAGACCTGTCTATTGTATGTTTATTGTATTCCAGGCCCTACTTTCATGTCCAACAAGCTCAATACACACTGAGAAGAGATTGAGAAAGTGCAGAACACATTTCCTCTTCCCATCGATGAGCAGAGTCTCCTGACACATAAGTATGACTACATAAACTTACAAATATGTTCTTTAAGTTGAAGTTAATACCTACTTTTAAACAGCTGAGATTTTTTACTTCATCTTCCTAACAAAGATGATGTCGTAGATCATGAACTTTGGGCCAAACATTTTAGCTACGAGCGAATTCTTCAATCAGAGCGGATGTAAGAACTCAGCTATATATATCATGATTCCTTATGTAGTTAACGTTTAGTGTGATATTGTCCAAAACGCTTGAGATTGAACAAATAAAATTAAACATAGAGTTTCATTTTCAAACTTTTAAAAATTTGTTTATGAGTAAAGGTGTTAGAATTTGTCTTTCTATAGGTAGTGCCTGATACTTAGGGATGGTGAACGGGTCGAGTGGGCCGGGCCGGGCCCAACCCGTACAGGTTGGCCCGAATACTTAGCCGGGCCGGTCCGGGTTGCACTCTTATACGGGCCGGGCCGGGCCGGGCTAAGTTTTCGTTTGGGTGGCCCGCCCAACCCGTGAACCCTTTAGGGTTCAACCCGGGTTGGGCCGGGTCGACCCGCGGGTTGGCCCGTTTAATATTATTATTATTATTTTTTTGGGTAGCTTAAATTAAAATAATAATAATAATAATTTTACAAATGATGTATACAAACAACCATTTCTTTGTTTGATGAATACTACACTTCTTCAAAAATTATAATAGTAAGTAATAATGCTAATAAGTAATAATACTACAATTCTTCAAATATCCCCAAATGATGTTTAATTATAATACTAAGTAAGTAATAATACTAATAAGTAATAATACTACAATTCTTCAAATATCCCCAAATGATGTTTAATTATAATACTAAGTAAGTAATAATACTAAAAAACAATAAAAATCGTAATAATAATAATAAGATTGAAAGAGTGAAATTGACAACAAATTTTGAAATATTATTCATATGAATTTAAGTTATACAATTTGAAACAATTTATAACGA
Organism: Hemerocallis citrina; assembly: GCA_017893485.1. Taxonomy (NCBI): domain Eukaryota; kingdom Viridiplantae; phylum Streptophyta; class Magnoliopsida; order Asparagales; family Asphodelaceae; genus Hemerocallis; species Hemerocallis citrina. Next base: position 98,260,985 of record CM030368.1, read on the forward strand.
AATGAAGAATTCAATTCACAAATAAGTTTTATACAATAACATATTTCTTATATACAATTTTAATTGAGTACAAGTTTTCTAATTTGACATAACAAGCAAAACTATTGTTGTTGTTGTTGTTGTTGTTGTTCTTCTTCTTCGGGCGAGTTGCTCCCACTTGTGAAACTTGATAGTGCTTTCCCTTGCGTCCTATCTTCAGCCTTCAGCCAGTCTTCTGTGCAAACGAGCATCTCTAACGCCTCGGGCTTCAACCGATTCCTGTAATCAGATAGAACCCTGCTACTTGTAGAAAATGTACTCTCAGAAACAACTGTAGAGATAGGAGGAGTTAGTAAATCTTTAGCCATAATTGACAGAATACTAAAAGTGTGTTCATGTTCTTTCCACCATTGTAAAATATCTAGTGGAGAAAGAGTAGGCTCAGTTTCCTGTTGGTTATACCAATTTAATTCATTTGGTTGATTAGTTCTAGGTTTTTTAGATTGAATTTGTTCAAGTAAACTAAATGTTCTATCACCAATTCTACTTTTACCCTTACCTATAGAACTACCAGAAGAACTAACTACAGAAGTTGTACTACTAGAAGCAAAACGTCTATCATAATAATCATACAAGTTATTTAACGTAGATTCAAACTGAACTAAAAAAGTAGTGGAATCAGTTGTTAATTCTACATTGTCCTCTAAATATCAATAAAACATTTGTATTAAATTCTTCGTACCTTCTAATTTGATACGGGGATCCATAACAGTAGCAACACAAATCAACATAGGAGGAGGAAAATAATACTTCAAAATTTTTTAAAATGCAGGTATTACAATGTCACTAATATAGGGATCATTTGACATTTCGTTAAATATTTGCATCATGCTAACTAATTCAATAAAAATGCTACTAGAAGTAGATTCATATGTTTTTGAAAATTTTAAAGTTGCGATTTTAAAAGGTTCTAAAAATTTCAACAAAGATTCGGCAAAAAACCAATCGGAGAGAGTCATTTCAAAATTGTGCATATTTTTTGCGATACAAAAATCATTTACAACTGCTTTATAATCGGTGACAACATTTAGTAAATCAAAAGTAGAATTCCATCGGTGTCTAACATCCTTTGGAAATTTTCTAAAAGGAACATTTCTAACCCTACACCAAGCTTTCCATTCTTGTAAAATGCTTGGACTTAATGCAATGAAATGTACACAATTTCTAATTTTATGTATATATGGATCAGCTATTTTTAATGCATCTTGAACACATAAATTTATAATATGACATGCACATCTAACATGAAAAATATTGTCAGATGGAGGGTTTAATACAGATTTTAAAGTAGTAATTGCTACATTGTTGTTAGATGCATTATCAAAACTAATAGCCATAATTTTATCGCGAATATGAAAAACATCACAAATTTCTATAATACGGTTTGCTATTTCAGCGTCACTATGGGGATACGGCAACACCGCAAGTGATATGATTCTTTTTTGAAGAATCCAATCATTGTCGATCCAATGAGGTTATTCCCATCGTTGGAATATTGTTGACACCCGTCCAACAATCCGAAGTTAAACTAATCCTACAAGTTAAACTCCATAAAATTGCAATCAACGCGTTCTTCATTTCAACATACATTTTAAAACAATCTGATTTGCAAGTATTTCTCGGAATTCTTTTAAAATGAGGGTTTAAGACAGTTTGATTAAAATTTTCCAAGTTCCTACTTCCGGGATAGGAAAATGGCAACTCTTCCTTAATGACTAATCGGGCCATTTCCCGACGAACAAGTTCGGGATCATAAGGGTGACTATCTACTTGACTGGTCCTAGGGTTGATTTTTTGTTGGCCTTGTATTTGATCAAGAAGTTCTTTATGATTATGTTGTATGTGCCTACTAATTGTACCGGTGCCGTTACCCCTCTTGAATTTGTATGTTTTACTACATATTTTACACACTTTCAAACCTATACCCGGAGTATGTTCGTCCGGGATATAATCATAAAACTTATGCCAATCGCTAGTTTCTCCTCTACTTTTCCTACTACTACGGGGTTGTGTGGTTTCGGTTTGTTGTTGTTGTTCTTCTTCTTCTAATTGTATGTCACCTACAACATCCATGTCGTGTGTACCCCATTGTTCCATAGTAGGATCAATGTAATCTAGGGCGGGCTCACTAGTTGGGACAATTGGTAGCCTACGTGAAGAGGAAGAGGAATCTTGTCCGCTACGACCGCTACCGCGTGATCTAGACATAATGTAGTAATGTGCTAAAGTAAAGTATGTAAAAAAAAATATACAATGTAGGAGCGGTGAATTATACAAAAAAATCTAAAAAACAAGAGGGTTGAGATAGAGAAGTTCAAAAAAACGAACAATAATTTTAACTACAGCGCAAAAAAAAATTAACGAGAGAGATAGAGATATTTTGATACCGTTCACCGTGGAATACGCGTATGTAAAAAAAATCGTTAAAATAAGAATAGAATAGAAAAGATGGAGGAGCGCTTTGCCGATTCCGCAATTGAAGAGTTGGGAAGAGGTTGAAGTAGATTTGACGAGGGTTGAAGAGAGTTGAAGACGTTGAATTTTGATTCCGATACGACCGAAATTTGATCGTGTATATGCCTCCTTGTTCTTTGTTGATGAATACTACAATTCTTCAAAAATTCTTTACAAATGATGTATAATAGTAGAGAGAGTAAGAGAGTGAGGTGTGATTTTTTGTGAGATTTTTGGGGATATTTTTAGGGTAAATATGTGGGGAAAAAAAAAATCAACTAACGCCACAAAGAGCCGTTCGGAACGGCTCTGGAGGGAGACAGCGGAATTTCGACCGTTCGACCCGTGGGTCAACGGTCGACCCGTCACGGGTCGAACGTTCAACCCGTACGGGTCGAATGGGTCGAAACCCGCGGGTCGGCCCGCGGGTTGGCGGGTCCAATTCGCAAGTTGGGCCGGGTCGTGGGCCGGGTTTCGCGAGCCGAATTCGCGTAAATTGCGACCCGGGTCGACCCGGTACTGTTCACCGGGTTCGACCCGAACCCGCTTAGCAACTAAACGGGCCGAGTTGGCCGGCCGGGTCGCGGGTGGGTCATCGGTTGACCCGGCCCAGTTGCCATCCCTACTGATACTGCTGGGCTAGAAACGCAATTACAGGGGGAGGGTCCTTGGAGTAGTGGCACTGGTACAACTTCGACCATATTCACACTCCAGGGCACACTAAAGTAAGATTTATTGACTGAGTCATAGACGACAGAGTCTCATTATAATTGCTTGGCTATACCTTCCTAGTTGTAAATAAATTCTACTTATAAAATATAGTTCAAGAATTTCTTGCCTTAATATTTGTTTAGCTAAACAACTTAGCTCAGAAGAATTGATCTCAATCTCATGTATTATATATATTTTAGTTTCTTATCATAGAAGAAAAAAATGCTATATGTGAAGATTAACTTTTGTGTTAGGTGATGTTCATTCGAGATCCTTCGTGATCACTATCATGAATAATAAAGCTTCATCTTATTAATATTTTCATAATGGACAGAACTATATTCCGTGTAAGCAACTTGATTAACTCCTAAACCATTCCTACAATTTTGCAACTACAGATTTTGCGATATCTGATAATCAAACAACAGATTTTGAGATATCTGATAATCAAACTCGACATCTCTAATTAATCCCTAATTAATAATACATGTTCAAAATCAATTCAATTGAAGTCAAGAATAATAAGTGCACAAAATCATATCAATTCAGTTAAAATTTTCCTGAAGAAACCCTACAATTAACAAATCCCAAAACAAAATTAACCCCAAAACCCTAAAACCATAAAATTAATATTAAGTTTATTTTTACTAGAATAGTCTGAGGTCGTCGACGGTGGGAGACAGCCGGGGACTGCGGGGAATGACAGTAGGGGAGGGAGACAATGGGGGATGGCGGGGGCCGACGGCAGGGGAGGGAGACAGCAAGGGCGATGGTGGTGTCCGGGGTTCAGGAATGAGAGGGCCGGAGAGAGATTGAGCAAGGTCGGATGTGGAAGACGGTGGGGGACAGGGAAGGTAGGGTTTTGATTTGAGCGAGAAAGCAATTTTTTTTTGGGGAAAGTAATATTTTGGGTGTGTGTTGATTTTTTTGGGTGGAATTTAAGCAGCAAGGTCCGCTACTCCGGCATTTTGTTTAAAACGCCGGGGTAGGTGGGATATTATTTGTTAACTTGGGGGGACCAAAAGTCTACTCCACCGGGGTACTGTGTTTTTGTTGTAGTGCCATGAGAACTCGTTTATATGTATAGAAGGACATTTCATCCAAAAAAATATAGGTTTTTACAAAATCTGAAAATTATACGATTTTGCGATTCAAAACAGTACACTCAAAGATCAATATTAAATTCTGAAAAAATTAACTTAAATCCAGCACATATCAAGGAATCCACCATAAAAATTTGGACTCAAATAAATTAATTTAAAGTGTTGAAATTTGATAAATTCTGAAAACTATCTTTCATCCAAATCTGAAAGTTTCATGATTTCGTTCCTCAAAACAGTACATTCTAACAATATTAGATTCTGGAAAAATCATTTTAAACTCAGCACCTAACGAGGAATTCACCATAAAAACCTGCACTCAAATAAATTAGTTTAAATGGTTCATTTCGATAAATTCTGAAAACTAACCGGCATTTTAAAAATCTGAAACTATGATAGTACAGTAGTAGAAATTGCATAATTTACAATCTATGAGTCGGATTGAGGGTCCGTCAGATGTTCTGGAAACTAGACACAATGAGATAAAATTTCTATTTAATAAGTTTTAGATAATATCGTCAACAACTATGTCGAAATCTCGTTCCAATCCGAATCATACAACAATCCAGAGTAAAAACAACTTCGAAATCTCATCCAACTCGATCAAATCTCTCATAATTTTTAGTTTAAACACTTGTATAAATACTTCTATGGTATACTAGGCTTCCCCCACCTTAGCACACAAAATCACACAAAAAAACCCGAAAACACAAAAAGTCCACCGAAAACAAAAAAGAAAACAGCAACCCTTGCCAGCTTTCTCTTCGGGTGAACAGTAAAGTTCATCCAAGAACAGCAACCCCCCCCCCCCCCCCCCCCCCAAACCTCATATTTTTGACCTCCAACCCTAACCCCTTTATGCATATATGCATTTTTTGTATATACCATTCCATATTCACACATTCATGCCTAAAAAATTGGAGTTTAAAATTTTTGTTTGCATTAAAACATCGAATAGTTTATCAAAACTTTATCTTTTAATTAGGAATCAACAATGCATGCTATTCATTCAATAGATCCACATCCAAAACTTAGCACATCAGTCTATTCTACCTTGGAAACACAACAAGGAAATTTGAATAACTACTCACCTCAATTTGAAGATCAACTTGAAGTACAATAATAGTAATAAAGAAAAAGCCTTCTCCTCCTTTTTGTGAAAATTCAATATCCAACTCCAAAAAAATAATGAGAAAAATATATATTTTGAGTTCACAATAGGGATAGGCAGCTGCTGCCCCTATATAGGCCGAAATTTTGGGTTTTTAGGGTTTTACAAAATTTACAAAAATACTCAAGAAAAATATTTATTTACATATATGGATCCTTCCAATTATTAGTTAATCAAATCAATTTAAAATAAAATAAAATAAAATCTCCTAACTCTCCTGATTTGGCCAACTAACATGTGCAGCCCAGAAAAACCGAAATCTGGAGTTTTTACACCAAGTGGCAATTTTGCACAAAAGTCTATCTCTTTGTAATATCTGCAAACAAGCCATAAAATATTCGTAAAAAATCCAGAAAAAATAGAATTATTATCTACTAATAAATATTGGATTTTTCAAATAAATTTTCTGACTTTTATACTCCTGGAAGAATATTTTCAATAAAGTCCCTAACAATCTGAAAATTGCGTAATTATATATTTATTCAATTAAATCAATAAAAATCAACCAAATATGAATATAATCTAATTCCTTAGAGCCTTCTAATGAATAGCCGGCCCTAAATGCAGCCAAACAATTTTTAAGTTCAATTTTCACCCTTAAACGACTTTTTACAAAAAAATCATTTTCTTTCAAAAATTTATAAAAATAATTTTCTTTATTCAGAAAAACCCCAACAACTCAAATCTACCCAATAACAAATAATAGAATTTGTTCACCAACCCAAAATTCTAAATTCAAACTTTGAAAATATTTGCATGTGTTTTACACATGTAAAAAATATCAATTTTACGAAAATTCAAAATAATTAAAGAAAATGATTTAAAAATGATTTATTAATTCAAGATACTGTATAAAAATTAGGGGTCGTTACATGAGATTAGCGACGGGAGAGAGAGGGATTAATATTACGTTAAGAATTAATTAGGGTTTAGTGGATATTTATAGGGTATTAAGATATTGGGTTAGAGGGTAACGGGTTAGCATTATAGGGTTTGGGTGTAGGATCTAATAAGGAGATGGGTTTGGGTTTAAAATAAATATTTAAATAGAAATAGGATATTGGGTTAACGGGTTTGGGTTTAAATCCAATAGAAAAATAAATAGAAATATATTAGATAAATTAGAGTATTCAACATAAAAAATTTAAATAGGTTGTACAAAATTTTTAGGGTTCAACAAAACTAAATTAATTTGAAGAATACAATTGGATTAAGATTTATGTTTCACAAATAATTAGAATAATCATATATTAATAATATACCTTGTTTGGACTTTAAAATAATAAATAATAATAATAGATGGATTAGAATCTATGGACTTTCACAAATTAATAAATACAACAGATAAATTTTAATAAACAATAAAAGAAAATAATAATAATATCAGTAATATTAATAATAATAATAAGATCATATAACAAAATAGGGTTTGTATTACAATGTATAAATTATTTGAAAATAATTATAAATACAATTAATAAATAGAAATGGATTTTAACAAGAGATACAAAATAAATTTAAGAAAATGAAAATTTTTATAAAGAATCCAAACACAAAAATTACACAGAAAAATATGTATAGGTGAAAACGGGTTTACAGCCTCCTTCGACGATGATGCACCTCACCTGCACCTATCCGCCGACTGCAACAACTCCACCATCCCGAAGTCCCTCGCTGTCCTGTCTTTCCTACTATCGCTATCGCTATTGCTGTGCCACTCGTTGCTGTTGCTACACTCGCCGTTGCGGTTGCGCTTGTATCACTATCAGTGTGTTGTCACCGCTCCTTCCTTCCATCGTAGTCGTCGTAATCATCATCATAAGACAAGTTTCTCTTGAATTGACTTGTTGTTCTCGTTCAAGAATAACTTTGAATTCCGCAAGTAGTTCTTATTTCATTTACCGTATCTCAATTTACTTGTTACTCGTTAAAGAGGTTATTACAGATTCATCGGTCAAATCAACTAATAACTCTCTTTCCATGCCATACCCTTGATTCAATTATAAGCCATGTTATCCATCATCATATGCATACACTACATGAACATAAACTAGGAACACATATATATAGAAGAAATAGTGATTTGAATGCATTTCGGTTGTATATGATGTTATAACTTGATCCGTAAATTTAATATTGTAGTGATGGTAATTTTGTCATGTTAAAAGTAGAAATTAATCCTAATTATTGAGTATAAATTCTAGTCCATTTCATGTTATATGTATATGTGGATTGATTATCATGTCTGTTGCATAGGAGTACATTTTACTGCTATCCTTCCGTTTATCCCATGTTGTAGTGAGATTATGACCCAGTGGTTGATAAAATAAAATCGAACTTTGTAAATGAGAATTTAGCCCACTGAATCTAGTTTCAATAACTTCTTACCGATCTGAATTCCAATTTGTAGACTGCAAGTTATCATATTTTTAGTTCTGTTAGGTTTTAAATTTCAGAATTGCTGTCTAGAGGCATACCGACATGATTTTCTAATTAAAATGGAATGTTAATAGTAGAATAAAAACTTGAAAATTAACCAAGATGTTGCTAGACATGATTAGGAGTTGTTTTATAATTTTTATAAGATTACTTGATGAATTTCTAGTCTCATTATGCATACAAAAACTTGACCCTAGGTTTTCGCTAGAACACTAGATTAATAAAGAACCAGAATTTTGACCTAGCTGCAGATAAAATCACTTAGAACTTATTAAATAAAAGTTACAACCCTTTGTATATGAAATCCAGATCACTTAACGGTTTAGCGATCCAACTTTCGGATTGCAAAATATTCAAATTCTACCACTGTAATGTCTTAACTCCAGAATTCTGTTTTAAAGATACGTTATCATGTTCAATTAATTAAATCAGTAGGTTAACTTAAGAATTAGGATCTAATATTTGGAAGAATGTTAATGAACAACCCTAGGAACCAGATTATAATTTTTGTAAGAATTTTAAATAAGCTTTTAGTCGAATTATGCATGTACTAGTTTTATATTGAGTTGCTGCCTGAACAGTAGACTTGCAAAGAATTGGTTGATTGTTGTAGTTATTATAATCAAAACATATCCTATGAATATGCATTGGAATCGGCAGGGAGTCTAGTTTCTAGAACCCCTGACGGAACCTGATTTACTTTCACGTAGTAGCAAGAAAGTTAATTTTTATACAGGAACGTCTTACTGTTCAACATGTGTATTTTCGTGTTATTAAGTATAAGCATGTTTGATTTTGCATCTAATGAATATGAATAAATATACCATGCATTGCATAGCCTTGAAACCTTCTTGACATCGCCTCGATACTTCTGTACCCATTATGTGTTCACATTTGAGTATAATAAAATAATAACAAGCTGAGGTAATAAGGGTCGACTTAGTAGTGGACAACGTTAGAAACTGTACTCGGAGAAGGGTCCCTTATTGCTCGATTGATTACGGTTATGGATTATTGATTATTGATTATTGTTTCCAAGTACACGATCTGTAGTGTTCACCACTATAGTCTAAATGATCACTGTTTGTATGCACCGAACCAGTGGTATGGAATGCAGAACTACGTGCATTAGATAGGATAATAAAAGACCGATAGACTTAAGATTGACAGTTGCATTTTTAATCATGATTATCGTTATCGACTTTGATTATTGATTGTAGTAATTGATTATTGCATCGTCAATTCTAGACTTTTGATCTTATTATCGACCCTTGTCATTGACCTTTGATCTTGTTCTAGTTCATTATTCCTTGATATACCATGTTTCATTATTCTTAGTTTTTACTACTTGTTGTCCGTGACTTGCTCTAACGAACATGCCCCCCCTAGATGATGAGCTTGCAGGTACACGAAGAGAATTAACTGAAAGACTTGGTGACCAAATCTTCTAAAGAATTGAGCTGATTTATTAGTCTAAAATAATTACTTCGTTCATGTTATTTTCTTTTGCAGCATTGTTATTATTATCGTACTTTATATTTCGGCTTTGGTCACCCAAAGTTTATTTCTTTCTAGATGTTGGTTATTGTTGAGACATTTTATGGATTATTTATGTTTATGTGATTATTTTTATTTCATGTGTGTTTGTGGTTATGTTTCATATTATTGAGTTAAACTGTTACAGCTTATGGATGATATGAGTTGGTATACTTATATAATTCGTTGGGCCTCAGTTTTATTAATATGAGGGAATTGATAATGAAATTGAGAGTTTTAATGAAATATTTGGTGTTGATAGTTGAGATGTGAGTCTCTAGAGGGTGAGTGGGACCCTGGTCACCGGTAGTTGAGATTTTGTGGTTTGGCCAGTTGTAGTTTTGATTGTTAATCAGTTGAGTTAAGTCCGGTAGGGTATACCAACTCTAGGAGATTTGTAATTAATTAAATAAACTTAATAAGTATAAGGGCATGCATTAGATGGTGATATGATGAGATAAGAGCAAACGTGAGTTATGGACTCCAGGATGATTCGAGGAGTGAGATAATCCCCAGTATTTCGGGATGATGGCTGAAATAGGCCACAGAATGATCCACGTGAGTGGGATTGGTCTCCAGTATTCCAAGGATGAGAGCGACGCTTAGGTGATGTTTGTGCAATGAGGGTTCCAGGATGACCTGCGGAGTGAGGCAATCCCCAGTATTCCAAGACGATGGATGAAATAGTCCATAGAATGATCCACGTGAGTGGGATTGCCTCCAGTATTCCAAGGGCGAGAACTGATACTTGCAAAAAATATCTAAATCTCATAGTAGTCATTGTAGTAGAATAGGTGCATAACGTGGGATCGAACCCTATAAAGTGGAGAACGATAAGGGCTTGCACCAGACCTATGTGTTGTGGGACGCATAGAATCCGACAAGTATGCATTAGAGAGTCATCATACTACATTCGTATTTTCTTGAGTTGGTTTTATGCATGTTTGTTTTCTGTTTTCTTATGCTTGACACTTAGTTTAGTTCCACTAGATGTTTTCATGCTTTATTTATTGTTATTTCACTTCCATTCATTACTACTGTTGGTATGTATTGATTATGACTTTATTCTTTATGTTTTATTTATATTGTATTTTTTTTATGCCACTCACACCGTTATGGCTGACCCCTATAGTTTTGGGGGTTAGGGCTATCTCTTGCCTCATATTTTACAGGTAGGTACCTGTAGCTTGGAATTTGGATGCATGTGGTAGAATGATAATGTGGCATATGCAATTTGTAAAAGAATGTGTTGTAAAAAAAATTATAATTCAAGGTGTTTAATTTTTCTCTGTGCTTTGTAAAGAATTGATGTAATAAAAAGTTTTAAATTTCCATGTATTTAGTTTCTGTGTTTATGATTACAATTGAAGTTGATTTTGGAATTGGTGCCAAGTATTTCTAATTTTTAATTATTGGAAATTCGGGCCGCTCAACCTATGATTGTGCAGGAATTCCCCGGGATACCGCGAGACCGAGATGTGGAGTTCAGTAAAAATGTCCAACCGGGTACACACCAATATCAAAGAGTCCTTATAGAATGGTACCAGTTGAGTTAGCTGAGTTGAAGGTGCAGGTTCTAGAATTATTGGACAAGGGATTTATCAGGCCAAGTGTTTCACCTTAGGAAGCTCCGATTTTGTTCGTGAATAAGAAAAATGATAGTCGCAGACTCTATATTGATTATCGGGAGCTGAATAATGCTACTGTGAAGAATCGATACCCACTACCAAGAATTGGCGATCTATTTAAGCTTGGAGGTGCCTCAGTGTTCTCAAAGTTGGACCATTGTTCGGGCTACCATCATTTTAAAGTGAAGAACAAGGATATTCAGAAGATGACTTTTCGTACAAGATATGGACATTCCGAATTCTTAGTAATGCCGTCCGGAGTTACCAATGCACTAGCCGTATTCATGAGTCTGTTGAATAGAGTATTATCGCCGTTTCGAGAAAAATCGATAGTTGTGAGCATCGAAGACATTCTGGTATATTCTCAGAACAGGGAGGATCATGCAGAACATTTGAGGGTGTAACGCCCCGAATTCTAAAATCCACTGAATTCGAGATTCCACAGGATCTTTATACTTCATTTAGTACAATTTTACAAGGAATTTAAAACTTTTTACTTTACATCAGAGTTTACATGAAACTTTACACTTTACATTTGCACAGCGGAAGTAAATTTACAACATTTAAATAAATGTACAACAACATTGAATAATCTTTAAGCATCTGTTCCTCTTTAATCTTTATCATGTCATTTATCCTACATAAAAAACTGTAGGTACGTCAGTTTATTCAACTGACGAACATTATACACGACCATCCTCTCTATGCCGGAAATAGTATAACTCATTTTCCATATTTAACAAAGACAAACTTGTCACATATCAAACTAAAGGGAATACCCTATCGATGTCGTGTTGTGATTGTGCACTTAATCCTTAATGTAGTTATTTATATTACATGACACTAATGCACACTTGTTCGGATTCTATGCATCCCATACTACATAGGTCCGAGGGTAAGCCTCTTAATCGTTCTTCATCTTTGTAGGATTCAATCCCTCGTCATGTCTTAATCTACTACTGTAACTACGGTGAGTATCCTAGATGATCTATGAGTACAAGCTCGTGTACAGAAAACCTGGAGGGGAATCCCACGCCATGTCTTGTCTCATCAAGCATGCATTCTGTGGCAATTCAGCCTCCTTCATAGCACACGATCCTCTTGCAGTCACCAAACATCCCACAAGCGTGGCTAAAGTCCGATCATTACTGAGTAGTGCCCACGCCATATCTTGACTCATCAAGCATGCATTCTGTGGTTCACACCCGCACCGTAAACTCTAGTTCCCATACTCGTGTTTTTCTCTCACTTTCATCACATCTCCACTATGTACTAATCCTTAGTTTTTATTAGAATCATGAACAAAATCAAAGCTGTAGAGTTAGCCTCTCCACTAAACCGGACTTATTCATTCATTCAAACATGACCAACCTTGGTCTTTCATTTCAAATTTCATTTCATTTCTTTCCAAATGCCGGGGGAGACTTAGCAACTCCTTTGTTTCAATTCCAATTCACAATTTCCAAAATTGAGCGTTTACAGCTCATAAGTTCATCTTCATAATCATAACAGATTTTCTTTTTTTTCAATAGCATGATTTCTAATTTATTCATGAGTCCATAGCCATACATGGAATTCAATTATTCCTTATATATTTCATCAAATATCATTTTCACATTAAAATCGCATCACTAAATGAATATTCACATTTCATAATTTTCACAATATTCTCCAATGAGAATAGTTCACATCACATCACTACATATAATTTCTATCTTTCTTACACTTCTTTTCTAACATTTTATTTCATGTCCTTTTGCAAAGTGCAACTTTCATAACATACAAGTGTAGGACATTTATTCTCAAAACATACTCCATTTCATGTAAATAATTCCCAAATTATTTTTCATAAATCCCCCATATTTTTAGAATAATAAATATATTTTTTTCATAATTTTTCAATCATCAAAATACCAAAAAAAGAATATTTTTTTCTCCCTAACTTTAACGCAGCCGAAGCCAGGGATCGAACCCACAAACACAGGGAAACCAACCCAAGGCACAGACCACTAGTCCAAACGCTCTGTGCGTTAATGAAGGGAGCTGAGAGCATTAAATGCTCTCGGCTGTAGTTACTTATTTTTTTTTCAAAAATACCAAAAAGTATGTTGCTAAGGGGATTCGAACCAGCGACTCGCCGACCCACTGTAGCGATTAAGATCATCCCGACCACTTGAGCTATGCGCTCATGTTGTCATATTTCGACCTGTAGTCTAGTTAAATCTATCCTCTCTTTTTAGTAAACATTTCGATGTTCAACAAGCTCTTATTTAATTTTACCTTTACTAAAGCTACTGTAAATGTCCAGATTGGCTATTCTCAACATAAATTATACTCCAGTATAATAAAAATAATTTTTTTTGTCAATAATCAAGACATATTTTTCATATAATTAATTCGAATTATAAACTACCACCACCACATTTCTTTTTCGTCATTTCTTATTAAGTTTAACAACCCTAATCTTTTTATTAGCAATCAATTCTCTGTTTTTAATCATTTCCCAAACATACAACCTATATCTTAATTCATCCATCACAACATTATCACAAAAAGTCCATTTAAGCACATAAAGTAATATTGTCGATCTACTAACTTTTGCATATAGTTCTCGATGTTAATAATGAAGTTTTCTTCATCAATCCATGGCTATAATCAATTTACTCACAACTTAAATTTAACGATAGAACCACATATAATTACATATCCACATTTCAATCAATCAATAAGCCATTTTCTAATTAAATGTGTACTCTTATTCCTCTTTTTCATGCATCATTCTTTCAATTCAAATCTAGCATGCTTCCTAATTAGAAATATAAAAAATTTACCCACCTTAATTGGAGAGACTACAGTTAGCAACACCTCCTAAACTAATGCCTTTGCAAAAAGAGCGATCCTCCTCCTTGATGCGCGCACACAAGCCTCCCCAATGCCAACCGAGCCTCCTCTTGATGTCGGCCTTGTTGCAAGCACAAACCCCTCACAATCTCTCAATCTTTTACTCACTTGTATACTACTAAATAATGTATTTTAATCTATAGGTTTGGAGGAAATAATATGCACAAGAATAACTAGGCTAGGGGGGGGGGGTATTTATACTAAAAATCTAGGAAAATGGAAGGCTAGGATTAACTTAGGAGTTAGGATTAAAAGGTTAGGATTCAAGGAAGAGTTACAATAACCAACCATGATCAAGTAACCACCACCCATGACTCCACTCAAAATTTCATTTTCCCTCCTAATCAAAACCGGCCTCACATGTGTGCTTTTGCACGTGTACGTGCAATGCACGTGCATGTATTTGACCCCATTTAAAAATTTGTACATTATATTTTTACATAAGAATAATCTTTAAAATGTATTCTACATTACAAGTTGTATTTAAAAATAAAATAGCTCATGGGCTTTAGTTTATGGGCCAAAATAATAACTTATAAAAGAAACTAAATAAATTCAATTCGGGCTTTTAGAAAGAAAGGCTTTTGTCTATTTGAAAAAAGGGCTGTGTACAAAAATAATTAAAGAGCACATATATAAATATCTATACTCATCATAATGAAAATAATTACCAAAATATTGCACGTGCACACTACGTGCAAAATAAATAATTTTCATTAAATGAAAATCGGGGCATTACAACACTCCCTCCTTAGAATAGTTCCGTCCCCGGAACTACAGTCAAGAGTGAGAAACAAAACACAAACACCAAGCATAAGAAAAAAAATGCAAAAATACAAATCAAGCAAAAAGCTCAGGATAGTCCTTCAACATCCTCTCCTCAGACTCCCAAGTAGCATCTTCAACCAAATGGTTTCTCCAGACTACCTTGACCATCGGTATCGTCTTATTCCTCAAGACTTTCTCTCGACGATCAACAATCTCGACAGGAGACTCGATGTAATTCAGATCCAACTACAAACCTTCCGGCACTTCAGGCAAATGATGACTCGGATCTGGAATATAACCTCTCAGCATAGACACATGGAAGACATTGTGTACCTGAGATAACTCTTCCGGTAATTCAAGCCGGTAAGCAGTTTTCCCGATCCTTTTCAATATCTTGTACGGACATATAAACCTCGGGGCTAATTTCCCGCCTTTGTCAAATCGGACCACACCTTTACTGGGCGATACTTTCAGAAAGACGAAGTCACCGACCTTAAATTCAAGGTCCCTTCTCCGGTTGTCTGCATAGCTTTTCTGCCTGCTCTGAGCCTCTACCAACCTTTTCCTGATCAGATCAATCTTTTCAGAGGTTTGCTGCACAAGCTCAGGACCAAACAACTGATGCTCCCCAACTTCAAACCAACAAACAAGTGTTCTGCACTTCCTGCCATACAAAGCTTCGTACGGCGCCATCCCGATGCTAGCCTGAAAATTGTTGTTGTAGGCAAACTCTACCAAAGATAAATGCCTTTCCCTACTGCCTCCAAAGTCTAGTACACAACACCAAAGCATATCTTCAAGAATACGGTTGACTCTCTCGGTCTGCCTATCGGTTTGCGGATGAAAAGCAGTGCTAAAATTCATCTTAGTACCCAAAGCTGTCTGAAGACTCCTCCAGAAATGCGAAGTAAACCGCACATCTCGATCAAACACAATAGTTGACGGAACACCATGGAGCCGGACGATCTCGCCAACATACAACTCAGTTAACTTGTCCATCGAAGCAGTGAGTTTCATCGCCAAAAAGTGAGCGAACTTGGTTAGTCGATCGACTATAACCCAAATCACATCATTGCCTTTAGGACTCTTGGGCAATCCCGTAATGAAATTCATTCTGATGTTATCCCACTTCCACTCCGGAATAGGTAACGGCTGTAATAGACCTTCGGGTCTCTGATTTTTGGCTTTGACTTGCTGACAAACCTCACACTTCGCCACAAATTCAGCCACATCCAGCTTCAAACCTAACCACCAGAAATATAGTTTGATGTCTCTGTACATCTTAGTACTTCCAGAGTGTACCAACAAAAGAGTAGCATGCGCCTCTTGAAGAATACTCTCTTTCAGGTCCGCCTAATTCGGAACACGCAGCCTCTCTCCAACCACAGCACTCCATCCTTGATTTGAAATTCGGGTAACCTGCCAGCACCAACCTGCTCCTTCATCTCCAAGATATCAGCATCAACCTCCTGACTTGCAATGATCCTTGCATTCAAAGTATGCTGAAGCCTCAACTGAGCTAAAGATGCTCCCAATCCTTGCAAGACAACTTCAATACCTGCTCGATCCAATTCCTCAATCTGATGCTTCTGAGTTGTAATCAAACTGGATAAACTGCTCTTGTGACTAAGTGCATCAGCAACAACATTAGCTTTCCCAGGATGATACTTGATCTCAGGTCGCATGTCCTCAAGCACTTCCAACCATCTCCTCTGCCTCAAATTCAGATCCTTCTGCTGATATATGTACTTCAAACTCTTGTGGTCCATGTACATATTCAATTTCACACCATACACGTAGTGCCTCCATTGCTTCAGGGCAAAGATAATCGCAGCCAACTCCAGATCATGAGTCGGGTAATTCTTCTCATGCGGTCGTAGTTGCCTAGACCCATAAGCGATTACTCTTCCCTCTTGCATTAAGACACAACTAAGCCCACGATGTGAAGCATCGCTATAAACATCATACTCAACACCTGCTCTAGGCAAAGCCAAAATAGGTGCAGTAGTCAGTTTCTCTTTCAACTCCTGAAAGCTTGCCTCACATTGCTCAGTCCACTTGAAGTTCACATTCTTCTTGGTCAGGCCAGTAAGCGGCGCGGCTATCTGAGCATAATCTTGAATGAATCTCCTGTAGTATCCAGTCATTCCAAGGAAATTTCTGACTTCCTTCACTGTAGTAGGCCTAGCACAATCTCTCACTGCCTCTATCTTCTGAGGGTCAGTTGTCACTTCCTCCTTAGAAAGGATGTGACCTACGAATGCCACTTCAGATTTCCAGAAATCACACTTGGATAGCTTGGCATACAACTTCTGCTCTTCCAGCTTCTTCAAAACTGCTGCTAGATGCTCGGTGTGCTCCTCTTCTGTCTTGGAGTACACGAGAATATCGTCGATAAACACCACGATGAAAGAATCAATGAACGGCCTCAGAACTCTGTTCATCAAATCCATGAAGATTGTGGGTGCATTCGTCACTCCAAATGGCATTACTAAGAATTCGTAATGCCCATGTCGAGTTCTAAATGCATTTTTGTGCACATCTTCAGCTTTCACTCGAACTTGGTGATATCCTGATCGAAGATCTATTTTGGAAAAAACAGCTGCTCCTTGTAGACGATCGAACAAGTCATCAATTCGGAGAATAGGAAACTTATTCTGAATAGTGACCTTATTCAGCTCTCGGTAATCGATGCACATTCTCATCGATCCATCCTTCTTCTTTACCAAAAGCACTGGTGCTTCCCAAGGTGACGCACTAGGTTGAATAAAGCCTTTCTCCAATAGTTCCTCAATCTGCTGTTTCACCTCATCCTGTTCCACTGGAGCCATCCTATACAGTGCCTTAGAAATGGGTGCACTTCCCGGTTGAACAGTGATGCTGAACTCTACATCACGATGCGGGGGTAACCCAGGAAAATCATCCAAGAACACAGTCAGATAGTCCCAAACCACAGGAATCCCTTGCACTTCCACAGGAGTCTCTTCCTTGCAGATAGCTGCCACCAGCTTAGAATACTTCTTCTTCCCTTGGAAAGTGACTTCAGGTCCACCTGGAGCCTTCGCTGTTACCGTCTTGGTCTTACACTCGATGCTTGCACTGTACACCGAATCCAATCAATGCCAATGATAACATCGACTCCCAAGATAGTCAGCTCGATTAGATCAATTCCGAAGATTCTGTCCCCAATCACAATCTCGCAATCTGCATAATACCGATCAGTGGTTAAAGTTTTCCCTGATGGAGTAGCTACTGCTAAGATCTTGCCTGGGAAAATCTTCGGTTCAACTCCCAACACCTTAGCAAATTTAGGAGACACAAAAGTATGAGAGGATCCAGTAACGAATAACACAACAGCTTTCATTCCATTTAAATAAAGTTCCCCTGTTACATAATACACACTCATTACGTAATAGTTCACTAAATAACGGGAAAAAGAAATAACATAAACCTCTAAATATCCGCCCTCGTACCAGTGATGACATGATCCACCTCATCGGCATCAGCTTCTGTCAAGGCAAATACTCGCCCTGGTTGGTACGATCTCTTTCCAGTCTGCTGCATTGGTACATTGCGATTACCATTCCGTGGCTTGGGGCATTGAGATTGGTAATGTCCTGTCTCACCACAGTTGAAGCAATTCACCGCAGGAGGTCTCACAACATTGTTCCCAGGTCCTCCAGCCACACTAATAGCATTCGCCCCTGTCGGTTTGAACCTTTGTGCAGATGGTTGTCCCTTGAAACTCCCAGAATTTGCAGGCTTTTTTCCAGACTGCCAGTTGTTCCTCCGATTCTGAACAACATGAAACTGCTCCATGTCAGCTTCAGTGGCTGCTGCTCTCTTGACCAACTTGTCAAATCTTCTGATACCAAGAGGTATCATCCGGGACCTCAAGCTCGGCCTCAGTCCATGCTCGAACTTACGAGCCTTCTTAGCCTCATCCATCACTAATTCCGGAGTATACCTAGAGAGCTAAGTAAACTTGGTCTCGTACTCCCTAACTGTCATGCCACCTTGCTGTAGTGATAGATACTCCATAGCCATCTTCTCTTGGACGTCGGAGGGAAAGTAGTGACTGCGGAATTCTTCTAGAAATTCCTCCCAGCCGAGAACTATGCCTCCCATTGTCCTCTTCATCGACTGCCACCACACAGCCGCGCCCTTCTCAAGTTGCAGAGTTGCCAACTTCACCTTACTACCTTCAGGAGTCTCCAGCACTTCAAAGACTGTCTCTACCTGACGAATCCAGTTGTCAGCCGCATCAGGGTCTGACTTCCCTTCGAACACAGGTGGTTTCATCCGTTTGAACGATTCCACTAGTTTGATCGCTTCGGGCACCGGATTCGTAGGTACCCTTCCTTGGTTCTGATTCATGGCCACGGCGTTGAGCGTCTGATAGACCCTCGCAAGTTCCGTTTCCAGATCCAGACCTTCACCATTTCTAGCTCCTCTTCTTACCATATTCTGATGCAAAAGATCCATTAAATTCAAAGTATAATACATGAATTTTAAATCAACTTGCATTTCATTGAATTCCAAACTTTATACATTCGAATTGAAAAACATTTCTTGACATCAGAATGAAAACAGTAGAAGCTACAACAGTCTAACTCCTACGGTTCCTCTTCACTTCTCGAAGTTCTCCCCATAGTTCATCAACTTCTTCCTTCAGCACATCGGTCAGATTCTTCCTCTTCTCGAGTTCCCATACCCAATGACTGAGAACTGCAAAGTCGTCCTTACGCTTTGCCAATTGAGCCTCCAATAATTCGACTCTCTCCCGCAGTGTTTCTACCTGCCTCTGAAGAGATACCACAAGACCATTTGGAACTGGTTCTTCTTCTTCGTCAGAAGAGTCATCAGATGAATCCGGAGGTGGGGTGATCTCTCGGGATTCAGGTCATTCTTCTCCGTCAGAATCTGCTTGCCCTGTGTAGTACTCTTCCTCGGAATCTGCTTGTCCAGGATGGTATTCTTCGTCGATGATATGCCATTCGTCGTCTCCAGCAGGGTCGAAGTGATCAGCCATCTTAGAAATAGGGAGGAAGAAGCATAAGTTATAGAGCAACACAAATGTAAGTCACTTACATTTAAATCTCTAGACTCAAACACACACTCTAATGTCCACTTCTAGGGTGTCGTTCCATATAAATTTGTACAAGTGTGAAGCGTGGCTTTGATACCACTCTGTAACGTCCCGAATTCCAAAATACACTGAATTCGAGATTCCACAGGATCTTTACACTTCATTTAGTACAATTTTACAAGGAATTTAAAACTTTTCACTTTACATCAGAGTTTACAGGAAACTTTACACTTTACATTTGCACAGCAGAAGTAAATTTACAACATTTAAATAAATGTACAACAACATTGAATAATCTTTAAACATCTGTTCCTCTTTAATCTTTATCCTGTCATTTATCCTGCATAAAAAACTGTGGGTACGTCAGTTTATTCAACTGACAAACATTATACACGGCCATCCTCTCTATGCCGGAAATAGTATAACTCATTTTCCATATTTAACAAACACAAACTTGTCACATATCAAACTAAAGGGAATACTCTATCGATGTCGTGTTGTGATTGTGCACTTAGTCCTTAATGCAGTTATTTATATTACATGACACTAATGCACACTTGTTCGGATTCTATGCATCCCATACTACATAGGTCCGAGGGCAAGCCTCTTAATCGTTCTTCATCTTTGTAGGATTCAATCCCTCGTCATGTCTTAATCTACTACTGTAACTACGGTGAGTATCCTAGATGATCTATGAGTACAAGCTCGTGTACAGAAAACCTGGAGGAGAATCCCACGTCATGTCTTGTCTCATCAAGCATGCATTCTGTGGCAATTCAGCCTCCTTCATGGCACACGATCCTCTTGCAGTCACCAAACATCCCACAAGCGTGGCTAAAGTCCGATCATTACTGAGTAGTGCCCACGCCATGTCTTGACTCATCAAGCATGCATTCCGTGGCTCATACCCGCACCGTAAACTCTAGTTCTCATACTCGTATTTTTCTCCCACTTTCATCACGTCTCCACTATGTACTTATTAGAATCATGAACAAAATCAAAGCTATAGAGTTAGCATCTCCACTAAACCGGACTTATTCATTCATTCAAACATGACCAACCTTGGTCTTTCATTTCAAAATTCATTTCATTTCTTTCCAAATGCCGGGGGAGACTTAGCTACTCCTTTGTTTCAATTCCAATTCACAATTTCTAAAATTGAGCGTTTACAGCTCATAAGTTCATCTTCATAATCATAACAGATTTTCCTTTTTTTTCAATAGCATGATTTCTAATTTATTCATGAGTCCATAGCCATACATGGAATTCAATTATTCCTTATATATTTCATCAAATATCATTTTCACATTAAAATCGCATCACTAAATGAATATTCACATTTCATAATTTTCACATTATTCTCTAATGAGAATAGTTCACATCACATCACTACATATAATTTCTATCTTTCTTACACTTCTATTCTAACATTTTATTTCAAGTCCTTTTGCAAAGTGCAACTTTCATAACATACAAGTGTAGGACATTTATTCTCAAAACATACTCCATTTCATGTAAATAATTCCCAAATTATTTTTCATAAATCCCCCATATTTTTAGAATAATAAATATATTTTTTTCATAATTTTTCAATCATCAAAATACCAAAAAAAGAATATTTTTTTCTCCCCAACTTTAACGCAGCCGAAGCCAGGGATCGAACCCACAACCACAGGAAATCAACTCAAGGCACAGACCACTAGGCCGAACGCTCTGTGCGTTAATGTAGGGAGCTGAGAGCATTAAATGCTCTTGGCTGTAGTTACTTATTTTTTTTTCAAAAATACCAAAAAGTATGTTGCTAAGGGGATTCGAACCAGCGACTCGTCGACCCACTGTAGCGATTAAGATCATCCCGACCACTTGAGCTATGCGCTCATGTTGTCATATTTTGACCCGTAGTCTAGTTAAATCTATCCTCTCTGTTTAGTAAACATTTCGATGTTCAACAAGCTCTCATTTAATTTTGCCTTTACTAAAGTTGCTGTAAATGTCCAGATTGGCTATTCTCAACATAAATTATACTCCAGTATAATAAAAATAATTTTTTTTTTTCAATAATTAACACATATTTTTCATATAATTAATTTGAATTATAAAATACCACCACCACATTTCTTTTTCGACATTTCTTATCAAGTTTAACAACCCTAATCTTTTTATTAGCAATCAATTCTCTGTTTTTAATCATTTCCCAAACATACAACCTATATCTTAATACATCCATCACAACATTATCACAAAAAGTCCATTTAAGCACATAAAGTAATATTGTCAATCTACTAACTTTTGCATATAGTTCTCGATGTTAATAATGAAGTTTTCTTCATCAATCCATGGCTATAATCAATTTACTCACAACTTAAATTTAACGATAGAACCACATATAATTACATATCCGCATTTCAATCAATCAATAAGCCATTTTCTAATTAAATGTGTACTCTTATTACTCTTTTTCATGCATCATTCTTTCAATTCAAATCTAGCATGCTTCCTAATTAGAAATATAGAAAATTTACCCACCTTAATTGGAGAGACTACACTTAGCAACACCTCCTAAACCAATGCCCTTGCAAAAAGAGCGATCCTCCTCCTTGATGCGCACACACAAGCCTCCCCAATGCCAACCGAGCCTCCTCTTGATGCCGGCCTTGTTGCAAGCACAAACCCCTCACAATCTCTCAATCTTTTACTCACTTGTATACTACTAAATAATGTATTTTAAACTATAGGTCTGGAGGAAATAATAAGCACAAGAATAACTAGGCTAGGGGGGGGGGGTATTTATACTAAAAATCTAGGAAAATGGAAGGCTAGGATTAACTTAGGAGTTAGGATTAAAAGGCTAGGATTCAAGGAGGAGTTACAATAACCAACCATGATCAAGTAACCACCACTCATGACTCCACTCAAAATTTCATTTTTCCTCCTAATCAAAACCGGCCTCACATGTGTGCTTTTGCACGTGTACGTGCAATGCACGTGCATGCATTTGACCCCATTTAAAAATTTGTACATTATATTTTTACATAAGAATATTCTTTAAAATGTATTCTACATTACAAGTTGTATTTAAAAATAAAAAAGCTCATGGGCTTTAGTTTATGGGCTAAAATAATAACTTATAAAAGAAACTAAATAAATTCAATTGGGGCTTTTAGAAGGAAAGGCTTTTGTTTATTTGAAAATAGGGCTTTATACAAAAATAATTAAAGAGCACATATATAAATATCTATACTCAACATAATGAAAATAATTACCAAAATATTGCACGTGCACACTACGTGCAAAATAAATAATTTTCATTAAATGAAAATCGGGGCATTATAGAGGGTGGTCTTGCAAACTTTAAGGGAGAATCAGCTATAAGGGAAGCTCAGCAAGTGTGAGTTCTGGCTAATTGAAACAGTAGTTTAGCATAAGAGTTAAGATAAAAGAATTACAAGAATGTTAATGAACACTGTCAGGGGCTAAATTATAATTTTTGTAAGAATTTTAATTAAGTTTTAGTTGGATTATACATATAATAACTTATTAATGAGTTGCTGTGAAGCCAGGATTTACTTCTCTCTCATCACCAGAAGTTTTGAGAAGTCCCGAGAGGCTTTTTAGCAAGGGATGGCTTCAGTCGGCATGATTAATGTTGTGTCTGAACATGGGCCACTACTGCTTGATCGAGGGAGGCAATGGAAATGGACTAGGCTATCAAGAGCCGTACAAAGTCACTGAGTCATTTCCCTTCTCTTTGATTTAGGTCCAGTAAAGATGCACTTGTCTTCTCAGTTCAACGATTGCTTACGAAGTGGGTGAGGAAGATCTCCTCAAATTGATCTAATAAGAAGATGGAACCCGGAGGCAGGGGGTAGTACCACTCCCTTGCTGGTCCCTTCAACATGGCAGAGAAGGTTTTAAAAAGAAGTTTGTCTGAGGCTTGATGGATAATCATGAGAATTTTAAAACTCTTAATATGATCAGCTGGGTCAGACTCTTCATTGTAGGACTCGAAGTGAGGTGGTTTGATGGTCTCGGGGACATGGGCTTCCATGATTGATCTGGAGAAAGGAGAAAGATTTTGTCTTGTCAGTATTCCTCTCGATTTATCTTGTTGAGACAGTCCTCCATCTTTCGGGAGGCAGAGAAGGATAGAGTCACCCCTTTAGTCTGATCTGGTCGTCCCATGGGACTCTTCCACTTGGATGGTCGTGAGATGGCGACAGTTTGTTTGTCGTCCCCTACTTGGGTTGTCGTTGAGGGCTTGAAGGATTTCATCTTTTGGAATTTTGGAACTTTACCTTGGTGACGGGTGCCTCTTTATCTCTGTTGGTCCTATGAACTGTTCGACCAGCTGCTTTCTGGCTTCTTCGCTGCGGAGAGGGAGGAGACCTTTTTCGTCCCCTAGGATTGGGGGATCTTCTTCACCCCTTGGAGAGGGAGTTCTTCTGGACCTCGGTCTTCGAGGAGAGATGCCCATCTTGCTTCCCTACTGTTTTGGACGGGGAGCTTCATCATGGGATGGCCTATCGTTTAGGAAAATTTGGAGGTCGAACCCCTACTGGTGGTTGAAAATGGCTTGACGGAGATCTGGATGTGGCCGGGGCACTATAGAAAGGGTCGCGGTATGCACTGAACCTCTATTTTTGACAAATGGCCTTATAAGGGGCTGTTCGGGATGGCTTCGGTGGTGGCCTCCCGGATCCTATGGACGGAGGCTTAATCTGCTAGAGAGGTTGCTGTTCTGTTTGAGGTTGTTGATCTGGTTGAGACTGCTGAACCTGTTGAAGTTATTGAGGGGGATCCTCCATGTGAGGGGGAGGTGAAGTAGGATGGTTGGCTTGTCGGCTGGTAGCCGTCACCTTTGCTTTCCTCTTTGGTGGCATGATTGAGAAGGTAGTTTCAGACCAACAATGTTGGGTCGGTGAGATTTTCTATTTCCCACAGATGGTGCCAATCTGTAGCTTCTTATTTCTGTATGGGAGCAAACCGATATGTGAATTCTTTGAATAAAAACAATACAGATCAAACCTTCGTTGTTCATCGTTGTTGACCGCCAAAAATTGCACTTGACTCCGAGATTTGATCGTCGGGAATGGCTAATATCACTCCCTTGGACCTGCAAATAAGTTTGAAATAGCGAGGGTGGCCCCGACGACAGACCCTTCGATGCCCAAATCATAAACTCAGAGATATGGTGGGTTTTGATAGTGGGATTTGCAATTACCTGGTTTTTAAGGAGGTCTCGAGGTATATAGTCACTCAGGGGGGTCAGTTTCAAGATATTCATCTATCTATTTCTACTTTTTGGTGTTTGGATACAGTCAGTTATCCCCTCCATCTGAAGAGATTGAATCTGGACTCTTCTCTTGACGAAGAGATAGAGTTTTCAAACTCTCTCTTGTGCATGGAGGGATAGAATATGTTAACCCCTATATAATAGGGGGTTTAAACTAGGTTCGATTAATCTGGACTCTTTTGTGTTAGGGTTGTTGCAGCAGTACTCCTGAGAGCTTTAAGGTTCATGCCCGATTTAAACGGTCCCGATTTTGTTCTGTTTTACCCATATCATACTTCACCATACAAAAAGTTTTATTATCATAAAAACATAAAGACAATTTGAATCATAAAACTAGATACATTGGTTTTTTCTATAAAAAAAATATGTACAGAAGTATATGGACAATAAAATTTCATATATATATCATTTATTTTTGAAGTGTATAGCAATCTTTTCAAGAGAAACACAAGAGTTCAAAATAAACTAGATTGAGTAATACAATTTTATAATATATACTAATGTGAGGTAGGAGTTTCCTACCTTTTCTCAGTCAGAAAAAGGGAAAAGGAAAAAAGGAGTAATATTGTGTTTTGAATATTGCTCTATTGTACCAATGGAGAAATACTACTATTTTGAAATGTTTGTCCATTGCTATCTAGATTATGTTTCTCCATTGGTATATATATATAATAGATTTGCCTGTGGGCAGGTGCCTACGGCACGTCTTCAGAACGATACAGCATATGAAAAGCTTTGTAAACAGTAAATAAACAATTATATAGCTCAAGTTTGAATAGTATGACAATAATTAGTTGTAAATAGAAATCTATGTTTTAATTAGTATATGTTGAAAAATAATTATAAATTGGGGTATAAAAGTCCATATTTCCATAAGTGTATATATATATATATATATAGAGATATATATATATATATATATATATATATATATAGAGAGAGAGAGAGAGAGAGAGAGAGAGTTAAATAAATAAAGGAGTTGTTTTGGGGGGATTTGAATTTGAGTTTTGGGGAGAAACTTTTGGGGGGAAAATGTGTTTTGTGAGATTAGATCTGGGCCTTTGATTTTGGGGGGATTGAAGGAGAGCCACTTGATAGCTTTCTTTGTGTTTTATTATATAGACTAGTGTGTGTGTGTGTGTGTGTGTGTGTGTGTGTGTGTGTGTGTGTGTGTGTGTGTGTATATATATATATATATATAGAGAGAGAGAGAGAGAGAGAAATAATTCTATAAATAAAGGAGTTGTTTTAGGTGGGGAGATTTGAATTTGAGTTTTGGGGAAAAACTTTTGGGGAGAAAAATGTGTTTTGTAAGGTTAGATCTGAGTCTTTGATAATTTTGGGGATTGAAGGAGAGCCACTTGATAGCTTTCTTTGTGTTTTATTATATATACCGGGTTTGTCCGTTGACATGTGCCTATGGCACGTCTTCGGAACGGTGCACCTGGTTTGATTATATAAAACAGTTTTGGAGGTCTAGCAAATTAATTGAAGTAGCGAACATATTATATGGGGAATGAGTATATCTACCTTTAAGCTCAACCATCGCCTTCTTGATCACTAGCTTGAACTTACCTGGAATGTGTATAGTTTGTTAGAAACACTGCATAATTTTTTTTTAACTTCAGCATCACTTTTAGATGCTTGTAATAGTTATGCAAGGGCATTATCAAATAGGTTTTATAGAGCTTACTCTAATCCTATAACCACTATGAGCATGTCTAAATACATTGGTAATGCAAGTGCAGGTGTGAAGGTATCTACAATACCAATAATCTAAATATTTGTTTGTGCGAGAGTCAATTTGAAATTGAAATACCTCTTATTATTTCAACCAAAATGAAATACATGAAGTTCGACATTGGATTTGGTGGAGGGGAGTCACCGATATGGAATCAGTAGTGGATTAGATATCGGCGACGACCTCTTGATTGAGGTTCGACATTGGATTTGGATTTGGATTTTCTTTGAGATTATCTAATTTTCAAAATTTTCAAAATTTTTAAATTTGTATTTTTAGTTTTTTAATTTTTTTAAAATTTTAAATTTATTTTAAAGTTTTTGATTTTTTGAATTATTTTTAAAGTTTTTAAAGTTTTAAATTTTTGATATTTTACATTTTTTAAAATTTTAAATTTTTCTTCAAGTTTAAAATTTTTAAAATTATTGTTTGAATATTTTTTTATCAGTTTTTGATTTTTTTGAATTATTTTTAAAGTATTTTTGTAACACCCCGAATCCCAAATACAACTGAATTTGAGTTCCACAGGATCTTTTCACTTCTCTTCGTACAATCTTACAAGGAAATAAAACTCTACTTTACACCAGAGTTACATTTACATTAACATTTGTACAGCGGAAGCAAATTTTACATCAATGAAATGAGATACAACAACAGTTGAATAATCTTTAAGCATCAAGTCTTCTTTAGTCCTTTTCATGTGCTTTACCCTGCATAGAAACTGTGGGCACGTCAGCTCATCAACTGACAAAATATTATACATGGCCATCCTCTCTATGCCGAAAACAGTATAACGATTCTCAATACTTAACAAACCACAAACTTGTTCACAAACAAAGCTAAATGGACTATCCTATTGATGTGGTGTTGTGAATATGCACTTAGTCCTTAATGCAATTATTTATGTTTATATGACACTAATGCGCACTTGTTCAGAGTCTATGCAGCCCATACTACATAGGTTCGAGGTAGGGATGGCAAGTGGGCCGGGTCAACCGCCAACCCGCCCGCAACCTGCCCATATAACCCAGCCCGTGAAACGGCGGTTCGGGTTCGGGTCGAACCCGTGAACAGTAACGGGTCGACTCGGGTCGCCAAAATACCGAATCGAACCCGCTGAACCCGGCCCGCGAACCCGTTAAAATTACCCCCAACCCGCCCGCCAACCCGTGGGTCGACCCGTGGGTTGCGAACCGTTTGACCCGAACGGGTCAAATGTTCGACCCGCCACGGGTCGACCATTGACCCACGGGTCAGCGTGCCGTTGGGCACTGTTCACCAGAGAGCAGCAATGGCTCTTAGAGCCGTTTTGCTGTTTTTTTTTGGTTTTTTTGGTTTTTTTATTTTATTTTTAGCCTATAAATACCCCCCCCCCCCAAAACCCCATCAAAAAAAAAATCACACCTTACTCTCTTACTCTCTCTATTATTATTACTCATTTCTAAGAAATTTGTGAACAATTGAAGTATTAAATAAACAAGTGTTCAAGGCATATACACGATCAATTCCGATCGTATCGAAATCAAAATTCAACAACGTCTTCAACTCTTCAACTCTCGTCCAACTCCAAGTGATCAAGTCTTCAACTCTCCTACAAGCTCTCCCCAACTCTTCAATTTCGGATTTGAGGAATTCTACTTCTACTTCTATTCTTATTTTCACGGATTTTTTTATATACGCGTATCCACGGTGAACGGTATCAAAATTTCATACCTCTCTTCTTATTTTATTTTTGTTGTAGTTATAATTATTGTTGGTTTTTTTATCTTCCCTATCTCAATCCTCTTGTTTTCTAGATTTTTTTTATAACTCATCGCTGCTACATTGGGCAGTTTTTTTTTATACATACATTACTACATTATGTCTAGATCACGTGGTAGCGGTCGTAGCCAAAGGGGCAAGATTCCACCGGCACTTCCCGTAGGCCACCAATTGTCCCAATTAGTGAGCCCGCCGAAGAGTACCTTGATCTTCCTACCCAACAATGGGGTACACATGATGAGGTTGTAGGAGACATACAATTAGAAGAAGAACAACAACAACAACCAACCGAAACCACACAACCCCATAGTGGTAGGAAAAGTATAGGAGAAAGTAGTGATTGGCATAAATTTTACGATTTTATCCCGGACAAAGAAAATCCGGGTATAGGGTTGAAAGTTTGTAATACATGTTCTAAGGCATACAAATTCAAGAGGGGTGATGGCATCGGTACAATTAGTAGACACATCCAACATAACCATGAAGACCCTCTTGTTGACCTACCCGGCCAACAAAAAGTCAACCCGAGGACCGGTATAGTTAATAGCCACCCTTATAATCCCGATCTTGTTCGTCGGGAGATGGCCCGATTAGTAATAAAGGAAGAGTTACCATTTTCCTATCCCGAGAGTAGGAACTTGAAAATTTTTAATCAAACGACCTTAAACCCTCATTTTAGAAGAATCCGGAGAAATACTTGCAAATCGGATTGTTTTAAAGTGTACAATGAAATGAAGGACGCTTTGATTGCAATTTTATGGAGTTTAACTTGTAGGGTTAGTTTAACTTCGGATTGTTGGATGGGTGTTAACAATATTCCAACGATGGGAATAACCTGTCATTGGATCGAGAATGGTTGGATTCTTCAAAAAAGAATCATATCACTTGCCGCGTTGCTGTATCCCTATAGTGGCGCTGAAATAGCAAACCGTATTTTAGAAATTTGTGATGTTTTTCATATTCGCGATAAAATTATGTGTATTAGTTTTGATAATGCATCTAACAATAATGCAGCAATTACTACTTTAAAATCCGCATTAAACCCTCCATCTGACAATATTTTCATATTAGATGTGCATGTCATATTTTAAATTTATCTGTTCAAGATGCATTGAAAATAACCGATCCATATATACCTAAAATTAGAAATTGTGTACATTTCATTGCATTAAGTCCCAGCGTATTTCAAGAATGGAAAAATTGGTGTAGGATTTCAAATGTACCTTTTAGAAGATTTCCAAAGGATGTTAAACACCGATGGAACTCTACTTTTGATTTACTACATGTTGTTACCGACTATAAAGCAGTTGTAAATGATTTTTGTATCGCAAAAAATATGCCAAATTTTGAAATGACTCCCACCGATTGGTTTTATGCCGAATCTTTGTTGAAATGTTTAGAACCTTTTAAAACCGCAACTTTAAAATTTTCAAAAACATATGAATCTACTTCTAGTAGCATTGTTATTTCAGTAGTTAGTATGATGTAAACATTTAACGAAATGTTAAATGATACTTTTGTTGGTGATAATGTAAAACCTGCATACAAAAATTTTTTGAAGTATTTTTATCCTCCTCCTATGTTGATTTGTGTTGCAACCATTATAGATCCTCGTATCAAATTAGAAGGCACGAAGAGTTTGATTGAAATATTTTTTTCATTACTTGGGGAAAATGAAGAAATAGAAATAATAATTAATTGGTGATGATGATGATGATAAAGAAATTGATTGCCTTCTTTTTTAGTTAAATTAGAATCTACATTAAATAACTTGTATGATTATTATGATCGATCTTTTGCTTCTAGTAGTACAACTTCTGTAGTTAGTTCTTCTTCTGGTAGTTCCAAAGGTAAGGGTAAGAGTAAATTTGATGATAGAACATTTAATTTACATGCACAAATTCAATCCAAAAAACCTAGGACTAATCAACCAAATGAATTAAATTGGTATAACCAACAAGATTCTGAGTCTTCTTCTTCTCCACTAGATATTTTACAATGGTGGAAAGACCATGAACACACTTATAGTATTCTGTCATATATGACTAATGTAGCACCCTGAATTTCTAATATGATAACTTAGAAAATACGTGGCACAATCCCAGCATCAACTTCAATGTAACAGTACACATAGCCCAAAAACACAAATAATTTTATTCCAAATTCTTATTACAATAATCTTTTACCAACACAGCGAAATACAAACACCTTGAAATACAACATTCTTTTTACAACACTTCTTTTACTAAAATTTTACACAAAGCTCTATTACATCAGTTTGTCTCCAAAACTATCTCAAGTATCCAACCTCCAAACTCTAAGCAACAACCTGTAACATATGAGGCTAGAGATGATCCCTAACCCCCAAAACTAAAGGGGTCAGCCATAAATGGTGTGAGTGATATAAACAAACAGATAACATAAATAAACATTAAGCATGGATTCTTAAACAACATGTACTGAACGAGAGAAACATAAACCAAACATGTATTGTGAAGTAAGAAATGACGGGAAGACATGAAAACATCAAGTGTAGCTTAACTAAGTGTTAGAAGAATCCTTCTCAAATCCTTCTCAAACAAATCCGGCCCAACTGTGCAGTACAGTCGACTGCTTAATGGACCAGCTGACTGTTCGCTGCCAAATACCCGGTTATCAGTCACTCTCAACACCACAGATCGGATACCCGGTTATCAATCACTATCAGTGACTCTCAACACCGCAGAGTATACCCAACCCCGGAGATCAATGACTTTCAACACCACAGATCGGATACCCGGTTATCAGTCACTCTCAACACCGCAGATCGGATACCCGGTTATCAATCACTATCAGTGATTCTCAACACCGCAGAGTATACCCAACCTCGGAGATCAATGACTCTTAACACCGCAGAATATACCCAACTAACAATCACTCTCAATACCACAGATTGGATACCCGGTTATCAGTCACTCTCAACACCGCAGATCGGATACCCGGTTATCAATCACTATCAGTGATTCTCAACACCGCAGAGTATACCCAACCTCGGAGATCAATGACTCTCAACACCGCAGAATATACCTAACTAACAATCACTCTCAACACCGCAGATCGGATACCCGGCTATCAATTACTGTCAGTGACTCTCAATACCGCAGAATATACCCGACCCCAGAGATCAGTGACTCTCAATATGTCCATAATTCACTAATCCATCGTCAAACGGTCAAAGGAGAAATCTCTCCACTCAACAAAACCCCAAGTCTTTAATAAATTCTATAATCCAAATCCAACAATAAAATATATTGAAAACGTATGTTCTATAGAAGAATAATATTTATAAGGGTAGGTTATAGATCCAAAACATTTAAAGAAATAGTCGTTTAAAGAACATCAAAACTCCTTAGAAAAGTATCAGTACCAGTCGACTGCAAAAGGTCACCAGTCGACTGTCCAGAGGGAAATCCAGTAATTTTTAGAAAATAAGTTAAGTATTATAAGTTGACTTATAAAAAATCATAAGTCGACTTACCAAAAACATAAGTTGACTTATAAAAGTCATAAGTTGACTTACCAGATCATAAGTTGACTTATAAAAACATAAGTCGACTTATAAAAAACATAAGTCGACTTACCAGAGAGAAATTCCAGAAATCTTTAAGAAAATATTCTAAGTGTTATAAGTCGACTTGTAAAGTCATAAGTCAACTTAAAAGAGATTATAAGTCGACTTTAAAAGCCATAAGTCAACTTACCAGAGAAAAATTTACGATAACTTTGTAAAATAAATTCTAAGTGCGCCAGTCGACTGAAAAGGGTCTAAGTCGACTGTCCACAGTGGATTTTCAAGAAAACTGAAGACACAGCAGCTGGTTCATACCGGTCGACTGAAAAGTCTACCAGTCGACTGTCGGCCTACAGACTACCCAGTTTTGGTTGTTCATGATAATCAAAATTAGGGTTTTCCAAAAGAAATCATTGTTTACTAAAATAATTTGTATTCAGGTAAAAAATGACAATCTCAAATAATCCTCATTATGGATACATTACTCAAATCATCCAATATCTCAAAACTTAATTCTCATGTTCTTAACTCCTAATTCTTCCATTAGGATTTCTCAATACTGAATTTCTTCCACAACCCAAAACCAAATCTGATTTGTAATCACGAGATCCAGATGTTCATCCATCCGATCCCTGATTGTCATAACCATACTCAAATCTTAAACATGTTTCTAGCAATAAAGAATTTATCAACCAAGATCTACTAGATGTCCATAGATTTCACATACATAATACAAACAATAACCATTGCATCGTCCTCATACAAAATACACTAAATAAACAAACATGTCAAACAAGCAACAAACAATCATTTACATAAATCAGATCACAAAACAAAGTTCATATCACTCACCTTAGAATGAAGAAATCCGACAAGAAAGTCTTCCTTTTGTGAGATCCAAAATCCTCTTCTTCAATCACCAAGAAAATAAAAGATATAATAAAATTTGAGTTGTGCAGTGAATAACGGCTGCAAACCCTTTTTATATAGGCCGGAAATCAAGATTTAGGGTTTTGGAAATGCATTTGCAAAATAGTCTTCCCAAATTATAAACTTACATATATAACTCTATTCTTGGAAACTCAATAAAAATTATTTAAATTAGGATTTAAAAGTAAAATATACTCATTAATCTCAACCGGTACTGTTCAAAATGTCCAGAAAATACATTTTGCATTTTAATCCCTGAAAACGACAAATTTGCAAAAAGACCCTTCTTTTCTCAAAATTTGCAAATAGATCTAATTAATTTCAGAAAAATCTGGAAAAATACTAAATAAATCCCAAATATTAAATAATGATTTTTCATGAAGAAAACTTGACTTTTGAACTTCTCAAGAAAGTGGTTGCACGTGTTCTGCATGTGTAAAAAGATAAATCTTTTAGAAAATATTAATTAAATCTCCAGAAAATCATTAAAATTCATTTTCAAATATTTAAAATAATATTTGAAAATACGGGGTTCTACAACTAATGCCTCCTGTCTCTACAGTTGCTTATGAAAGTGCATTTTCTTTAAGTGGCAGAGTTCTAACTGATTACAGGAATTGCTTGAAGCCCGACACGTTACAGATGCTCGTTTGCACAGAAGACTGACTGAAGGCTGAAGATAGGACACAAGGGAAAGCATTATCTACGTCTACAAGTGGGAGCAACTCGTCGGAAGAACAACAACAACAACAACAACAATAGCAACCAAAATGAAGAATTCAGGACCAACAACCACAAATTCAAGGCCATCAACTTGAAAACAATTGCAAATAGAAAAAAAAATTGTATTATATCTGTGCTTGTTATTTCAAATTAGAAAAATTGAAGTAAATTGAAATTGTATATAAGAAATATGTTAGTGTATAAAACAAATTTTTGAATTGAATTCTTTATTTCATTAAAAATTGTGAAACTTGTATAACTTAAAATCATATGAGTAATATTTCAATATTTTTTGGCAATTTCACTCTTTCAATCTTATTATTATTATTGCGATTTTTAATGTTTATTATTATTATTATTATTATTTTAAGTAAAAAAAAAAAACCTATCTAAACGGGCCAACCTGCGAACCGACCCGACTCGACCCGGGTTGGACCCGAAAGGGTTCACGGGTTGGGCGGGTTGCCATTTCCACTTTTCAACCCGGCCCGGTTAAGCCACCAACCTGGCCCGAACCCGCCCAAGTCAACATCCAACCCGGGCGGGTCTGGCCCGGCCCGGCTCGTTTGACCCGAATGCCAACCCTAGTCCGAGGGTAAGCCCTTAACCATTCTTCATTTTTGTAGGGTTCAATCCCTTGCCATGACTTAATCTACTACTGTAACTACGGTAAGTATCCTAGATGTTCTATGACCGACTAACTCAACTCTGCATGATTTTAGAATAATTAACACATTTTTTCGGATTTTTAGATGCCAAAAATAGATTTTAAAACTCCAAAATCAAAAAAGTATATATATAGGCCGAAGCCCAGAATCGAACCCGCAACCTGTGGGAAACCAACCACAACCGCAAGCCACTAGGATAGAGTGCACAGGCGATATATGTGGGGGATCAAGTGGGTAAGTATTTTGTTCTCGGGTTTGGATTTTATTAACAACGAAAATTAAAAAGTTCAAGACTAGTACTTGAACCTGCGATCGGATGGGTCACCTGCGCGCTATAGTGGCGCCCAAGCCCCACTAACCAACTGGTCTAAGAGACCAAGTTGCCTCAGTTTGGGTTGAGTTATTTATAACTCAACTCTCGGTTCTTTTCTATTTTCCAAACTTTCAAAACAATTTTTATTCCTTTTTCTTTTCTTTTTGAACTAAAAATTTCCAGATCTTAATATATATACAAGTACAGTAAAATAGTATTTTTAAAATCAATAATTACCCATAAACATGCATTTTTTATCTCATATAATGTTCTAATGTCCCTAATTCCAACATTTAGAAAAAGTCACATTTGCACACAATTTGAAATCGAGATTTCTAATAAAATATTTTATTTCGTCATGCTTTTCTTTATCAACCATTCCCATTAGTTTTGGACACAAAATTTTTCATATTTGCTACAATAGAGTTACTTTAAATTAACCGAATTAATTTTGCATGCAAGCATTCAATTTGTCTCATGAACATAGATTTCTTCACACAACAAGATTCTTAAACATCTAGCATAGAAAAAATGATATTTTCTAGCATTTTAATTCACAAGAAATCAACTAACAATCATTTTAATGATTCTCTTCTAAATTATCATCTCATCTCCAAATAAGCAAACATGAGTTTAATTTAAACTAGTTATCCTTTAATAATTTCATCAAAACATGGCATTTATATTTAGAAGCATGAGAAACACCCATCTATTTGGAGAAAACGAAATGAAAGCTCCTAGAGTCTCCTAGAATGCAAGAAAATAGCCTTCTCCTCCTAGATTGTGTTGCACGTTGCCTTCTCCTCCTTGATTGTGTGGAACCCGAGCCTCTCCTTGCTGTTGGTGATGAAGTATCCGGCCTCCTCTTGGAATGAACACACACACAATATGCACACTCAATCTTTTACTAACTTAAACTTCTCAATCTTTTTTCTCACTAGCCTTTCTTCTCTTAGTAATTTGTTGTGCATAAATGAGAAGAAACTAGGGGTATTTATACACTTTTAGGATGAGATGGAATGGATAGGATTAATCAAGGAGTTAGAAATTAAGGACTAAGATGAGTTTGGAAGTTGTAGTAACTTCCATGAACTCAATAACTACCCCTCAACTCAATCCCACTTTCCCTCTCTCTCTTGGCCACAACCGGCCTCCCCTTGGGTGTGCAATGCACACACAAGTGCATGCACGTGTCCCAACTAGTGTCCCCTATTAAAGTTGTACAAATTTAATTAATTAATTGTCCACTAATTGTGTCTACATAACAAGTTGTCACAATTAAAAGTTTAATTAAGTTTGTGGGCCTCAAAATAGTGGGCTTTAGGCTCATAGGCTAAATAATAAAATATTTAAATTATTAGAGTGGGCTTAAATGTAAGAAAACAAGTATAGGCTTATAAAATAGGCTTTTTAGAAAGATAAATAAAAAAAAAGAAATAATTTTCCATGCTATAAAAGATAATTTTATAGGAAAATTTGCATATAAAATTTTGCACATGCACAACACGTGAAAATGAACATTTCTCATTAAATGAAAAATTCAGGGTATTACAACACTCCTTCCTTAGAATAGTTCCATCCCCGGAACTACAATTAAAGAGTGAGAAAACAAAACACAATAAGAAGAAGGAAAGAAAATACAAATCAAACAAAACGCTCGGGATGATCATTCATCATCCTCTCCTCAGATTCCCAAGTAGCCTCTTTAACCAACTGGTTTCTCCAGACTACCTTGACCATCGGTATCGTCTTATTCCTCAAGACTTTCTCCCGACGATCAACAATCTCAAATGGAAGCTCAATGTAACTCAGATCCAATTGCAAACCCTCCGGCACTTTAGGCAAATGATGACTCGGATCTGGAATGTAACCTCTCAGCATAGACACATAAAAGACATTGTGCCCCTGAGACAACTCTTCTGGTAACTCAGGCCAGTAAGCAGTTTTTCCGATCATTTTTAATATCTTATACGAGCCTATGAATCTCGGGGCTAACTTTCCACCCTTGCCAAATCGGATCACGCCTTTGCTGGGCGATACCTTCAGAAAGATAAAGTCACCAACCTTAAACTCAAGGTCCCTCATCCGGTTGTCTGCATAGCTCTTCTGCCTACTCAGAGCATCCACCAACCTCTTCCTAATCATATCAATCTTTTCAGAGGTCTGCTGCACAATCTCAGGCCCAAACATCTATCGCTCTCCAACTTCGAACCAACAAACTAGCGTTTTGCACTTCTTGCCATACAGGGCTTCGTACGACGCCATCCCAATACTGGTCTGAAAACTGTTGTTGTAGGCAAACTCCACCAGAGCTAAATGCCTTTTCCAGCTGCCTCAAAAGTCTAGTACACAGCACCGAAGCATATCCTCAAGAATACGGTTGACCTTCTAGGTTTGCCCATCGGTCTGAGGATGAAAGGCAGTGCTGAAATCCGTCTTGGTACCCAAAGATGTCTGAAGACTCCTCCAGAAATGCGAAGTAAACCACGCATCTCGATTAGAAACAATGGTCAACGAAACACCATGAAGCCTGACGATCTCACCAACATACAGCTCAGCCAATCTGTCCATCGACGAAGTGAGTTTCATCGCCAAGAAGTGAATGGATTTGGTTAGTCGATCGACTATAACCCAAATCGCATCATTGCCCAAACCCGTGATGAAATTCATATTGATGTTATCCCACTTCTATTCCGGAATAGGTAACGACTGCAATAGACCTCCGAGTTTCTGATTCTCGGCTTTGACCTGATGATAGATCTCACACCTTGCCACAAACTCGGCCACACTCCGCTTCAAACCTGACCACCAAAAATGCTATTTAATATCCTTGTACATCTTAGTACTCCCAGGATGTACTGACAAAAGAATAGCATGTGCCTCCTGAAGAATACTTTCTTTCAAGTCCGACTGATCCGGAACACATAGCCTCTCTCCAAACCACAGCACTTCATCCCTGAGTTGAAATCCAGGCAACCTGCCTGCAACGACCAACTCCTTCATCTTCTGAGTCTCTGCATCTTCCTTCTGACTTGCAATGATCCTTCCATTCAGCGTAGGCTAAAGCCTCAATTGAGCTAAGGATGCTCCTAAGTCTTGTAAGACAACTTCAATACCAGCCCGATCCAATTCCTCTGTAAGATGTCTCTGAGACTGCTCTTGCGGCTAAGTGCATCAGCAACAACATTAGCCTTACCGGGATGATACTTGATCTCAGGACACATGTCCTCTAGCACTTCCAACCATCTCCGCTGCCTCAGATTCAGATCGTTCTATTGATAGATGTATTTCACCCTCTTATGGTCTGTGTACATATTCTGCTTCTCACCATACACATCGTGTCTCCATTGCTTTAAGGAAAAGATAATTGTAGCCAACTCTAGATCGTGAGCTGTATAATTCTTCTCATGCGGTCTTAGTTGCCTAGACCCATAAGCGATTACTTTTCCTTATTGCATTAAGACACAACCAAGCTCACGATGTGAAGCATCGTTGTAGACATCATACTCAACACCTGCTCTAGGCAACGCCAAAATAGGTGCAGTAGTCAGCTTCTCTTTCAACTCCTGAAAGCTTGGCTCGCACTGCTCGGTCCACTTGAAGTTCACATTCTTCTTGGTCAATCTAGTGAGCGGTACGACTAACTGAGCAGAACCCTGAATGAATCTCTTATGGTATCCTGTCAATCCAAGAAAACTCCTGATTTCCTTCACTATAGTAGGCCTTGCCTAACCTCTCACTGCCTCTATCTTCTGAGGATCAGTTGCCACTCCCTCTTTAGAAAGGATGTGACCTAGGAATGCCATTTCAAATTTCCAGAAATCACACTTGGATAACTTGGCATACAACTCATGCTCCTGAAGCTTCCTCAAAACTACTACCAGATGCTCCGTGTGCTCCTCCTCTGACTTGGAGTACACAAGAATATCATCGATAAATACCACGATGAAAGAATCAATGAACAGCCTCAGAACTCTGTTTATCATGTCCATGAAGATTGCAGGTGCATTCATCACTCCAAACGGCATAACTAAAAATTCATAATGCCCGTGTCGAGTTCTGAATGCAGTCTTATGTACGTCATCAGCTTTCACTCGAACTTGATGAAATCCTGATCGAAGATCTATTTTGGAGAAAACAGCTGCTCCTTGTAGATGATCGAACAAGTCATCAATTCGTGGAATAGGATACTTAATCTGAACAGTGACCTTATTCAGCTCTTGGTAATCGATGCACATTCTCATTGATCCATCCTTCTTCTTTACCAAAAGCACCGGCGCTCCCCAAGGTGACGCACTCGGTTGAATAAAGCCTTTCTCCAACAGTTCCTCAATCTGCCGTTTAATCTTATCCTGCTCCACAGGTGCCATCCTGTATGGTGCCTTGAAAATAGGTGCACTCCCTAGCTGAATAGTGATGCTGAACTCTACATCACGATGCGGGGGTAACCCAGGTAAATCTTCCAAGAACACATTCGGATAATCCTGAACCACCGGAATTTGCTGCACCTCTACAGGAACATCCTTTTTGCAGATAGCTGCCACCAGACCAGAACATCTCTTCTTCCCTTGGAAAGTGACTTCAGGTCCACCTGGAGCCTTTACTGTTACTTCCTTGGTTTTGCACTCGATGCTCGCACTGTAGACCGACATCCAATCAATGCCAATGATAACATCGACTCCCAAGACATTCAGCTCGATCAGATCAATTCCAAAAATTATATCCCCAATCACGATCTCGCAGTCCGCATAGTACCGATCAGTGGTTAAAGTCTCCCCTGACGGAGTAGCTACTGCTAAAATCTAGCCTGAAAAGATTTTCGGTTCAACTCCCAGAACTTTAGCAAATTTAGGTGATACAAAAGTATGAGAGGACCCAGTATCGAACAAAATAACAGCTTTCTTTCCATTCAAATAAAGTTTTCCTGTTACATAACACACACTCGTTACATAACAATTTACTAAATAAGCGGGAAAAGAGATGACAGAAAATACTCCTAAACACCCTCACTCGTACCAGTGATGACTTGATCCACCTCATCAGCGTCAGCTTCAATCAAGGCAAATACTCGCCCCTGCTGGTACGGCTTCTTCCCGGCATGCTGAGTTGGTCCATTACAGACAACATCCTGCAGCTTGGGGCAATGAGGCTTGTAGTGGCCTGTCTCTCTACAGTCGAAACAAGTCACAGAAGGTCTCACCCAAGTATTCTCGGGTCTTCCTGCCACCTGAACAGCGTTCGCACCCTTAGGCTTGAACCTTTGAGCCGGCGGCTGTCCCCTGGTACTTCCAGCAACTGCGGGCCTCTTCCCTACATTCCATTTGTTCTTCCGATTCTGAACAGTATGAAACTATTCCATGTCTGCCTCCGTGGCTGCCGCTCGTTTGACCAGCTTGTCAAACCTCCTGATACCGATGGGTATCATCCTGGATCTCAGACTTAGCCTCAACCCATGCTCGAATTTTTTAGCCTTCTTCACCTCGTCCATCACCAGTTCGGGTGCATATCTTGAGAGCTAAGTGAATCATGTCTCATACTCCCTAACCGACATGTCGCCCTTCTGCAGCACCAGAAACTCCATGGCCTTCTTCTCCTGGACGTCTGATGGAAAATAATGACTGCAGAATTTCTCCAAGAATTCCTCCCAGCCAAGAACAACATCTTCCATCGTCCGCTTCATCGACTGCCACCACACAGCCACATCCTTCTCGAACTGCAGTGTAGCTAGCTTCACCTTGCTGCCCTCCAGTGTCTCCAAGACTTCGAATATAGTTTCTACCTGTCGGATCCAATTGTCAGCCGTGTTAGAGTTCAACTTTCCCTTAAACACCGGTGGTTTCATCCGCTTGAATGATTCCACGAGTTTGATTGCTTTGGGTAATGGATTCGCAGGCACCTTTCCTTGATTCTGATTCATGGCAACGGCATTGAGTGTCTGATAGACCCTCGCTAGTTCCGTTTCTAAGTCCAGACATTCACCGTTTCGAGCTCGTCCTCCAGCCATATTTGATGCAAAAGATCCATTAAATTTGAAGTATAAACATGAACTTTTAAGTCAACCTTTCATTTCATTAAATTTTAAACTTTATACATTCGAATTTAAAATATTTCTGACATCAAATGAAAGCAGTAAGAAGGTACAACAGTCTAGCTCCTACGGTTCCTCTTGGCTTCTCGAAGCTCTCCCCGTAGTTCCACCACTTTCTCCTTCAGTACATCGTACATGTTTTTCCTCTTCTCGAGTTTCCAAACACGATGACTAAGAATTGCAATATCATCCTTGCGCTTTGCCAACTGAGTCTCCTGTAGCCCGACTCTCTCTCCAGTTGAGTCTCTACCTGCCTCTGAAGAGACACAATGAGACTACTCGGAACTGGTTCTTCCTCGTCAGAGGAGTCATCAGATGAATCTGGAGGTGGAGTGATCTCTTGGGACTCAGGCCATTCCTCTTCAAATTCTTCAGGATCCTCTTCGTCTGAATCAGCTTGCCCTGGGTAGTAATCCTCCTCAACGATATGCCAATTGTCATCTCCAGCTGGGTCGAAGCGGTCTGCCATCTTAGAGAAAAGAGGAGAAGAAGCATAAATCATAGAGCAAAACAAATGTAAGTAACTTACATTTAAATTTCTAGACTCAACACACACTCTAATGTCCACTTCTAGGGTGTCGCTCCTTATAAATTTGTACTACTTGGAAGCGTGGCTCTGATACCACCCTGTAACACCCCGAATCCCAAATACAACTGAATTCGAGTTCCACGGGATTTTTTCACTTCTTTTTGTACAATCTTACAAGAAAATAAAACTTTACTTCACAGCAGAGTTACATTTACATTAACATTGGTACAGCAGAAGCAAATTTTACATCAATGAAATGAGATACAACAACAGTTGAATAATCTCTAAGCATCAAATCTTCTTTAGTCTTTCTCATGTGCTTTACCCTGCATAGAAACTGTGGGCACGTCAGTTCATTCAACTGACAAAATATTATACATGGCCATCCTCTCTATGCCGAAAACAGTATAACGATTCTCAATACTTAACAAACCACAAACTTGTTCACAAACAAAGCTAAAGGGACTATCCTATTGATGTCGTGTTGTGAATGTGCACTTCGTCCTTAATGAAATTATTTATGTTTATATGACATTAATGTGCACTTGTTCAGATTCTATGTAGCCCATACTACATAGGTCCGAGGGCAAGCCCTTAATCGTTCTTCATTTTTGTAGGGTTCAATCCCTTGCCATGACTTAATCTACTACTGTAGGTAAGTATCATAGATGTTCTATGACGTACGAACACATGTCTAGGCACCCTGGAGAGAATCCCAATGCACTGAAACATGACTCATCATGCAGGCATCCTGTGCTAATTCACCTCCTACCATACATATGACACCACCCGCAGTCACCAAACACCCCACAGCGTCGCCACCGGGACGGTACTCTGGAGCAGTATCCACGGTCTACTCATGACTCATCATGGGACATCCTGTGAATACTCTCATGCCGCCAATCCAATGGCCCTCATACTCAATGTTTTTCTCTTACTTTCATCACATCTTCACTATGTAACTAGTCCTTAATTTAATTGAATCATGAACAAAATTAATCTCTTAGGGTTAGCATTCCCACTATACCGGTCTTATTCATTCATTTCACATGACCCAAATCTTGGTCTTTCCATTTGAAATATCATTTCAACAATTCTTTCATTTGCCGGTATGAGACTTAGCTACACCCTAATTCTCAATTTCAACTCATAATTACAACAATTGAGTTTTTCATACTCATATATCTCTTTCTCAATTAACATGATTATCAATCTTTTTCTATGAATCAAAACTCTTACAATTAATTCAATTGCAAATCATGCATCTCATAATCAAATTTATCTCTACAAATTATTCAATTCTCATAATATAATTCATTTCATTTCTTTGATTCAAAGAAAAAACACAAAGTCGTATTTTCGTACATACACCAATTCAATTTAACAATAATAGTCCATCGAAACACAATCAGATTTTTCTTTCATTCAAAAATACTTCTTTGTCACTTAGTATAATTCTCATCAAAATAATCACTTTTAAAATTTCTCTAAAGTTGGAATTTAATAGTTTGCAACACAATTTTACTTCTAACTTAATTTGATTTTAGTCAATTAATACTCAAATATTTTTTTCATAAACTCTGCATGATTTTAGAATAATTAACACATTTTTTCGGGTTTTTAGAAGCCAAAAATAGATTTTAAAACTCCAAAATCAAAAAATATATATATAGGCCGAGGCCCAGAATAGAACTCCAACCTGAGGGAAACCAACCACAACCGCAAGCCACTAGGCTAGAGTGCACATGCGATATATGTGGGGGATCAAGTGGGTAAGTATTTTATTATTGGGTTTGGATCTAATTAACAGCGAAAATTAAAAAGTCCAAGACTAGTACTCGAACCCGCGACTTGATGGGTCACCCGAACTCTACAGTGGCGCCCAAGCCCTACTAACCAACTGGTCTAAAAGACCAAGTTGTCTTAGTTTGGGTTGAGTTATTTATAACACAACTCTCGGTTCTTTTCTATTTTCCAAACTTTCAAAACAATTTTTATTCCTTTTTCTTTTCTTTTTGAACTAAAAATTTCCAGATCTTAATATATATACATGTACAGTAAAACAATATTTTTAAAATCATTAAT
Source organism: Hemerocallis citrina (assembly GCA_017893485.1). Taxonomy (NCBI): domain Eukaryota; kingdom Viridiplantae; phylum Streptophyta; class Magnoliopsida; order Asparagales; family Asphodelaceae; genus Hemerocallis; species Hemerocallis citrina. The sequence goes on from CM030368.1 coordinate 98,304,502, forward strand.
TACCCATAAACATGCATTTTTGATCTCATATAATGTTCTAATGTCCCTAATTCCAACATTTAGAAAAAAGTCACATTTGCACACAATTTGAAATAGAGATTTCTAATAAAATATTTTATTTCTTCATGCTTTCCTTCACAAACCATTCCCATTAGTTTAGGACACAAAATTTTCCATATTTGCTACAATAGAGTTACTTTAAATTAACCGAATTAATTTCGCATGCAAGCATTCAATTTGTCTCATGAACATAGATTGCTTCACACAACAAGATTCTTAAACATCTAGCATAGCAAAAATGATATTTTCTAGCATTTTAATTCACAAGAAATCAACTAACAATCATTTTAACGATTCTCCTCTAAATTATCATCTCATCTCCAAATAAGCAAACATGAGTTTAATTTATACTAGTTAACCTTTAATAATTTCATCAAAACATTCCTAGCATGGCATTTATATTTAGAAGCATGAGAAACACCCATCTATTTGGACAAAACAAAATGAAAGCTCCTAGAGTCTCCTAGAATGCAAGAAAATAGCCTTCTCCTCCTAGATTGTGTTGCACGTTGCCTTCTCCTCCTTGATTGTGTGGAACCCGAGCCTCTCCTTGTCGTTGGTGATGAAGTATCCGGCCTCCTCTTGGAATGAACACACACACAATATGCACACTCAATCTTTTACTAACTTAAACTCCTCAATCTTTTTTCGCACTAGCTTTTCTTCTCTTAGTAATTTGTTGTGCATAAATGAGAAGAAACTAGGGGTATTTATACACTTTTAGGATGAGATTGAATGGATAGGATTAATCAAGGAGTTAGAATTTAAGGACTAAGATGAGTTGGGAAGTTGTAGCAACTTCCATGAACTCAATAACTACCCTTCAACTCAATCCCACTCTACCTCTCTCTCTTGGCCACAACCGGCCTCCCCTTGGGTGTGCAATGCACACATAAGTGCATGCACGTGTCCCAACTAGTGTTCCCTATTAAAAGTTTTACAAATTTAATTAATTAATTGTCCACTAATTGTGTATACATGACAAGTTGTGACAATTAAAAGATTAATTAAGTTTGTGGGCCTCAAAATAGTGCGCTTTAGGCTCATGGGCTAAATAATAAAATATTTAAATTATTAGAGTGGGCTTAGAAGTTAGAAAATAAGTTTAGACTTTATAAAATAGGCTTTTTAGAAAGATAAAGAGAAAGAAATAAATAATTGTCCATACTATAAAAGATAATTTTATAGAAAAATTTGCATACAAAATTTTGCACGTGCACAACACGTGAAAATCAACATTTCTCATTAAATGAAAAATTCAGGGTATTACAATTTTATTTTTTTAATTTTTTATGTTTTAAAGTTTTTAAGTTTTTAAGTTTTTTTGTTTTTTTGTTTTTTTGTTTTTTTGTTTTTTTGTTTTTTTTGTTTTTTTTATTTTTTTTATTTTAATTTTCTTAATTTTTTTTGAATAGGGGAGAAAGAGAGAAAAATAATTAAATAAATAAATGAGTTATTTTGGGTAGGGGGAATTTGAATTTGAGTTTTGGGGGGAAACTTTTGGGAGGAAAAATGTGTTTTGTGAGGTTAGATCTGGGCCTTTGATTTTTGAGGGATTGAAGGTGAACCACTTGATAGTTTTCTTTGTATTTTATAATATATATATATATATATATATATATATATATATATATATATATATATATATATATATATATATAACCCCCTTCCGTTGTGCACTAGCCTTTATGTGCACTCGGCCTTCCGGTCTTCGTATCGACGATCTGAACCGTTCACATTGATCTACACGACTAAATTAGTCTAAATATATAAAATCAAGTCATTGGAATTCATTTGCCCATCCATCATGTCATTATAAAAAAATAACAATATTCAGCCATACAATTTTGTAACACTTCAATGGATAGGCAAATGAATTTCAAATAATTTTTTTTTTACATATTTAGACTAATTTAGACATGTAGATCAATGTGAACGTTTCAGACCGTCGATACGAAGGCCGGAAGGCCGAGGGCATACGGAATTCAGATGGATGCTAGTGCACAATGGAAGGGGTCTATATATATATATAATAAATTACAAAGAAAGCTATCAAGTGGCTCTCATTCAATTTTCCCTCAAATCAATGGCCTAGATCTAACCTCACAAAACATATTTTCCCTCCAAAAGTTTCCCCCCAAAACTCAAATTCAAATTCACCACCAAAACAACTCCTATATTTATTTTATTTTTTTTTCTCTCTCTCTTCCTCCCTCTTCTATTCGAAAACTTAAGAAAATAAAGTTTTTTAAAATTTTTAAAAATTAAAAATTAAAAAACTTAAAAAATTTAAAATTTAAAAACTTTTAAAATAATTCAAAAAAATCAAAAAAATCATATAATATGTTTGCTATTTCAATTAATTTGCTGGACCTCCAAAATTATTTTATATGATCAAATAAGGTGCACCGTTCCGAAGACGTGCCTACGGCACGTCTCAACGGGCAAACCTAGTATATATATATATATAGCAAAAAATCACTGTAATTTAATTTTGTGATTAAAATTGTTTGCATGTTTTTATTGTACTAATTTTTCTTTTATGTTGAAGTACAAACTTTGTGATTAAAATTGTTTGTATGTTTTTATTGTACTAATTTTTCTTTTATGTTGAAGTGCAAACGAAAACAATTTCTTTTTTACAATATTGTTTTCTCATTTTGATTTCTCATTTTGAAAACAATTTCTGTATATTAATTTTTTACAATATTGTTTTCTCATTTTGAAAAGTTTGTATAATATTGCACAAGAGAGCATCAAATGTAGATAGAATGAGGTATATACTTTTATTTTTTGTTTTAGTTTGGAGATGTCTAGGTTCGAACCACGGTTCTCAGTCTAGCCACAATCTTGGTCTCCACCCAACTACCATCCTAAATATTGCTTGGTGGTGAATAAGATATATCCTTGAGATAATACTATTTCTATATTGCAGTCACTTAATATCTAGATTGCTATTAGATTGGAGAAATAATACTATTTTGAATATTGCTCTATTTCTCTGCTATTGTGTTTCACCAATTTCACATTAAAACCAAAATTGATTAATATTGCACATAGCTCTATTGTGCAATGTAACTCAATCTAGTTTCTTACTTTTTCTCTATTGCTCTATTTGAAATAGAGAAACATATTGGGTAATTTGTATTTGTATTTAAGAATATTTCTTTAACCATTATTAATATCTTAGCCTGCTTCTATGGGAATATCGTTTAGGAAAGAATTCATGGAAGGCGATTCATCTGGTTCTGACGATGGTGTAGAGAAAGTGTCATTCTCGCTTCCCAAAATATAGAATTACGGGCACGTAACTGAGGCACATCTCAACTATCAACACAAAATCTTTCATTAAAACTCTCAATTCCATTATCAATTCCATTATATTAATAAAACTTCTTAAAAATCAATTAATAAAAATCCATCCAAATACTCACAATTTTCAGAACTGAAATGAGATATTCAATCCATTAAATAATTGAGAATCATATTTGAAGTCGTAGAAAATTACAAAAACATCCATATCTTGAAATCTATATATATTTCGCTTCCTGAAGTTATCTATATAATAAAACACAAAGAAAGCTATCAAGTGGCTCTCATTCAATAGGGTTGAAATCAATGGTCCAGATCTAACCACACAAAACATATTTTCCCGCCCAAAAGTTCCCCCCAAAACTCAAATTCAAATGTCCCAAAACAACTCCTTTATTTATCTCTCTCTCTCTCTCTCTCTCTCTCTCTCTCTCTTATTCTCTCTCTATTTACTTAGAAATTTATATTTTCAGATTTCAGGTTTGTAAATTTTCAGATTTTTTATGCAATTTTTTATTGCTCATGTTACATTAAAATAGCAAATATCTGATCAACAGTTAAATTTCATCATTTTCCATACTCAAAGTTCTAACAATTTGGATTTTACATTCCCATTTATAATTATTTTTAACATATACTAATGGAAACATGGACTTTTATTTACAACTAATTATTGTTTTACTATTCAAACTTGATCTACATAATTGTTGTCTTACTGTTACAAGACATTCATATGCTGTGTCGTTTCGAAAACGTGTCGTAGGCACGTGCCCGCAGGCAAATCTAGTAAAAATCCAAATTTAAACTCTATTATAATCAATATATAACTCTCTGTAAAACACTGTAATCTGTAGTAAAAACATCATCTAAAATAATGGGTCAATAATCTATAAGCTTGAAGAAATAATCGTCCAAGAAAGACGACAAAAAAACTTGAGAAAACAATCAGCCAAACAGCTGACAGTCGACTGTCAAAGACTGTTCAAAAGTGGGTGGCCGACTGTCAAGCCAAAATCCAAAACCCCAAGAACTGACAGTCGACCGACATCTTTAGTTCAGAACAGAGCGGTCGACTGACATGTCAAGAAAACGCAGCTTTCAATTTTGTGCACATTTATACTTGATATGGCTAAAAATGGGGTTTAATCGGAACCGTCCAGATCGGGCACGAATCTTGAAGCTCAGGAGTAAAACGGTAATTTCACCCACCAACGGGTCTGAAGCGGGCACTGGATCTCCCCTCCACAGATCCAATAACCCACGAACGGATCCACTCCAACTGGGTACGGGTTCCGACCCGAGACAAACCAGACCAGCAAGAGGAAATCAGGGTCTCTGATTTGACTAAATCAACGGGCCTGATCCACAGTTATCCTCTCACCGGGAATTAGGGATCAGTTTTCTAAACTGATTATGAGGACTTTACTCCTAACAGAATCATAGGAAATCAGATCCCTAATTAACTCCCCATGGCGACTATAAATACCTCCAACCTACCACTGTTACAAGGTAATCACTCTTTTTCCAATTAAAGCTCTTTATTAATCATATCACTGGTTACTGACAAGAGTGTCGGAGGGTGCGTCGCCGGGATCAACCCCGGTGTATCGCATTTCCATGCAGGTGAACGGCGGGAGTCAGCAGCCCAATTCCAACGAACAGGCTTGGATTCGCTATTCAGGTTTTTCCACGAACCCACAAATTCTATCTGTTTACCCCCACACCAGATCCAGCGGTAACAGATTGGCTCCGTCTGTGGGAAACCATACGAATAGCTCTTCTCCAACCATGCCTCCCAGAAAGGTCAGGTCTAGGGGGTCCAACCGTGGACCCAACCCCGCCGATCAGCAAGAGGAAGTCCCCGTGCATCCTGCTCCGCAGCCCGAGCAACTTCCTCCCCCGGTCCAAGACCATTTCCAACAGGGCCAGCACCCTTTTCTGAATCAACTACCCCCTAATGGTCCCACTGGTCAGAACCAGCGGAAGCAGAAGCAACCTCCCCACCCAGACCATGTCTCAGTGCACAATGCCTCCTCGGATTCTATGGCCTCCCATAATCCCCGAGCTTCCGACCTCCGCAACACCGTTCTAAATCGGCAGAAGGATGAGGACCTTCGCTGCCGCTTAGATGAGAAGCGGGCCCGAGAGGGAGTCTCCTGCCAACATCAAGGTGAGCGATCTCCTCATCGCCGAGAAGGCAGGAGGTCTCCGGACCGAAGAGGACGGAGGGAATCTCCCGAGCATCGTAGAAGGAGGCCACATTCCCCTGCTGATCGACATCATCCGAGGAACGATGAGGCACCCATCACTCGTGCCGAGTTCCAACAATTTCAGGCAACGGTGTTGCAGGCCCTCAACCTTCGCCCCAACATCAATAATGCCTAAAGGGTTCCAACACCCCCAAGGGTCCCAAGTCTCGCCACCGATCCATTACTCCTCCCCCGGCTCCTAGTCATCAGCAACACAATCATAGTCCTCGCCGATCTCAGGACTATCGTCGCCGCAGTACCTGCTCCCCTTCCTTTGAAGACGAGTCCAGGGGATCGTTTGACTACCACCGGAGGGACGATGCCCTCTACCGCCGTCTCCACAAGATGGAGAGGCGCCTCGATCGAATGGACAAGGAGGAGGAGTCGAGAGGAAGGACCGTCCGCCCCAGCAGACCCCCCTTCTCTCAGAATATCATGGAGGCTCCCATCCCGAGGGGTTTCAAGCCTCCGCAGTTTGAAACGTACTCGGAGGAGTCGGACCCTGTTGATCATGTCGAGAGCTTCAAAACCTTGATGCTAATCCACCAAGCTTCCGACGCCATGCTTTGCAAAACTTTCCCCGCCACTCTCAAGGGTTCGGCGCGGGAATGGTACTCCCGGCTCGCTCCCTCTTCCATCTTCTCTTTTGAGCAGTTCGAAACGCTCTTCATAACCCACTTTGTGAGCAGCAGACGAACGGAGAAGACCAGCCTCTCTCTACTCTACCTCCGACAGGAGAGGAGAGAAAAGTTGAGGGACTATGTGAGGAGGTTTACTGTGGAGGTCAGGTCCATCGCCTTCCTCGACCAGTCAGTGGCGACCGTCGCATTCCAATCCAACGTCCTCAACTCTAACCTTCGGTCGTCCCTCGCCAAGAAGCCCCCGCACAAATTCGTCAACCTTCTCCTTAGATGCAAGAAATATATTCGGGCGGAGGAAGCCGAGTGCTTCCTGGGTTTCGGAGGATCCGCTTCCGGGTCGAAGAGAAAGACAACGGAAGAGGAAGGGGCCAAGAAGCTACAGAAGGATAATAGCGGTCAACGCCGTCCTCCTCCCAGGTTTGAAAAATTTACTCCTCTCACTACCAACGTCTCCACCATCCTGATGGAAGTCGAGAAGGAGGGAATTATACCTCCCGCTCCGAGGATGAACACCCCAGCCAAGAAGAGGAACAAGGAGAAGTGGTGCCGTTACCACCGAGATCATGGCCACGACACCAACGACTGCCGGGCATTGAAGAACGAGATACCCTCATCCAGAGGGGGCAGTTGGCTAAGTTTGTGAGAACAAATGATCGGGGAGATCGCACCACCCCTCTGCCTCGGGGGGCTAACAAGCGCTCCGAGCAACGCGATGAAACCCCCAAGTTCGAGGAGGAGCGTGTTCTGCACCTTATCCACGGAGGTCCCATGGGGGGCTCTTCCAACTCCTCTTGGAAGGCCTTCGTCCGAGAGGTCAATTCAGTTCACGGCGCCCCTCCCCCCAAAGGCCTCGGCGTCCAGTAACTTTCTCTGATGAAGACCTCGAGGGGGTCCGCACTCCCCACTGCGACGCACTTGTTATCGACCTCTGCATGGCGAACTTCAAAGTGCAGAGGATCCTGGTAGACAACGGGAGCTCCGTGAACATCCTCTTCCTCTCGGCCTTCCGAGGGCTGCAACTATCCCGGGATTGCCTCAAACCGGCCGGCTACACGCTCCACGGGTTCACGGGGGTGCCAGTAACTGTCGAAGGGGTTATCACCCTGGACGTAACTGCTGGGAAGACCCCTACTAACCGGACAGAGCCAATGGACTTTATGGTCGTCGATGTCCTGGCTGCATACAATGTCATCTTGGGCCGACCTGGCCTAGCTGCCCTGGAAGCCGTTCCTTCGGCGTACCACCTCAAGATGAAGTTCCCCACCCGGGCGGGAGTGGGAGAAGTCAAGGGCAGCCAAGAGACGGCTCGGAAATGCTACATGAATTCCACTGGGGGTCTGGTGCTCTCCCTCGAGACTCTAGAGATCCCCGAGCCGAACGTCCGACCAACGTCCGAGCCGGCGGACGAATTGGAAGAAGTACTCTTCTCGGACGAGGACCCGAGCCGAAAGTTCCTCATCAGCAAGTCCCTACCGACTGCCTTATGTTCCGACTTGGTGCACTGCATCCGGAAGAACCGCGACCTATTTGCTTGGTCCGCCGCGGTTATGTCCGGGATTTCCGAGGAACTTCTAGTGCACCGCCTCAGTGTCGAACCGGGGTGCAGACCGGTTCAGCAGAAGAGGCGTAAATTTGCTCCCGAGTGACAACAAGCCATCAAGGAGGAGGTGGACAAGCTCCTAAAAGCTCGGTTCATACAAGAGGTGAACTACCCCGAGTGGCTCTCCAACGTCGTCATGGTTAAGAAGTCCAATGGTTCCTGGAGGATATGCATCGACTTCACAGACTTGAATAAGGCATGTCCGAAGGATCCATTCCCTCTCCCGAATATCAACACCCTCACCGATGCCACCTCAGGCCATGAGCTCCTCAGCTTCATGGACGCCTTCTCCGGCTACAACCAGATCTGAATGTTCCCCCCAGACATTCCGAAGACTTCCTTCATTACCGACCAGGGCCTCTACTGTTATAGAGTTATGCCATTCAGATTGAAGAATGTTGGAGCCACCTACCAGCGCCTCGTCAATAAAGTCTTCCAAAGCCAGATAGGCCGCAACATGGAAGTATACGTCGACGACATGCTCGTGAAGAGCATCCGAGGTACCGACCACGTGGCCGACCTCCAGGAGGCATTCGGCATACTGAAAAGGCACAACATGAGGCTTAATCGGAACAAGTGTGCGTTCGGGGTCTCGTCAGGAAAGTTCCTCGGCTTCATGGTCAGCCAGCGAGGGATCGAAGCAAATCCTGAAAAAATTAAAGCCATACTGGACATGGCCCCACCCCGGAATGTCAAGGAAGTGCAGAGGCTTACGGGTCACCTCGCCGCTATTGGGCAATTCCTTTCGAAGTCTGGGGAAAAGTGCCTCCCTTTCTTCAAGGCTCTCAGGGAAGCCAAGGGTTTTGAGTGGGGCAAACTGCAACAGGAGTCGTTCAACCAGCTAAAAGCCTACTTGGTCAATCCTCCCCTTCTCAGCAAGCCCGTTCCAGGGGAAACCCTCTTCATCTACTTAGCTGCTTCCGAGAAGATCCTAAGTGCTGTTTTGGTGAGGCAAGAAGATCGGGGTCAGAGGCCTATCTACTATGTGAGCAAGGTGCTTCGGGACGCCGAGCTCCGCTACCCGAAGATAGAAAAGATGGCCTACGCCCTGATCATGGCGGCAAGGAAGCTCCGCCCATGCTTTCAGTCCCACTCGATTGTGGTCCTCACCGACCAACCGCTGAAGCAGATCCTCCACAAGCCGGAAACCTCAGGCCGGCTCATGAAATGGTCCATCGAGCTGAGCCAACACGACATCTTCTACCAGCCCCAGACTGCGATCAAAGCTCAAGCCCTCGCAGACTTCATCGTCGAGACCACCATTCCCAAGGTCAGCCATGTCCCGAACGGACCCCCTATTTGGACGGTTTTTGTGGACGGTTCCTCTTGCAACGAGGGAAGCGGCGCCGGTATCATCCTGACGGGTCCAGATGACTTCGTCCTCCAGTATGCCCTCCGCATGAATTTCAAGGCCTCAAACAACGAAGCAGAGTATGAGGCACTAATCGCCGGCCTCGGACTTGCCCGAAGTGCCGAGGCGCAGCGCCTCCGAATCCATATTGACTCTCAGCTGGTTGTGAACCGAGTCTTAGGCGATTACGAGGCATGAGACGAACGGATGGCAAAGTACCTCGCCAAAGTCCGAACCCTCATGGCCCGGTTCGAAGAGGCACTCATCCAACGAGTCCCTCGAGAAGAGAATTCACAAGCCGATGCCCTCTCCAAGTTAGCCTCATCCTCCCTCCAAGGTCTCTAGCAGATCGTCTTGATCGAGGTCCTGTTGAAACCACGCATCGAAGGCGAAGCCTCCGACTCAGTGGAGTCGCTGCCGATCCTGCTGCAAGACAACTGGATGAAACCGTTAGTGGAATTCCTAAGGGACGGGCTCCTCCCCGAGGACCCTAAGGAAGAGCGCCGAATAAGAACCAGGGCTGAGCGGTACATCCTGGTCGAGGGGATCTTGTACAAGCGCTCCTTCTCACAGATAGACGGCCGACCATACCTGAGATGCCTTTCCCCAGAATAAGCGGACTATGCCTTACGGGAGCTCCACGAAGGCATCGGCGGGGCACATTCAGGGTCTAGGTCTTTAGCTCGGAAAGCTCTGAATTACGGATACTTCTGGCTGACTCTCCTCCAAGACGCCGAGCGACACGTTCGGCAATGTGGCTCTTGTCAGAGACATTCCAACATTCGTCGCCTCCCCCAAGCTAACCTCGCCTCCCTATCAAGTCCTATCCCCTTCGCAATGTGGGGGATGGATTTACTAGGGCCATTCCCTCCAGCTCTGGGCCAAAATCTCATATTCTCATCCATTTTCAACGCCACCTTCGGCACACGCTGCCGCTGCCACCGCCGCTGCCTCCCACCTCCCGCGTGCCCACGACTCTGCCTCCCACCAACGTTGTTTTCCTCGACGCTGCATCAGACACACTCTGGCCATTGCCGTTCTCGCTCATCCACTACCCAGCGCCACTTCTGACGCGCCTCGCCGCAGCCGTACCGTTTCCGATGCTGTGTAACCCCTGTTTTTTGTTTTCTGTATTTTGGGTGTATTTTCTTTTTCCATGTATTACTTGGGTTTGGGTTCTTTATAAAATTTTTCTTTTTCTTAAATTCATTTTTATTTCAAAAATATTTTGTATCTCCTGTTAAAAATCCGTTCTTTTCATTAATTGTATTTATTGTTATTTTCAAATGATTTTCATATTATAATACAAAATCCTATTATTTGTGTTATTATTATTATTATTATTATCAGTATTATTATTATTATTATTATCATTATTTTGAAGTACAAAATATATTTTTGATAAACCTACTTTTTATTGGTTATTTTAATTTTTTATTGGATCTTTAATACACTTTAACCCAAACCCAATTGGATACCCCATAACCCGTTTTAACCCTTATACCCTATCCGTTTGCACACCTGAAACCCATTTTACCCTCATCTGCTATTTACCCCAACCCTATATACATCTATACCCTGTATCCTATTCCTCATCTAACTCAGCCGCCCCTACCTTGTTACCCTAACCCTAACTCAGCCGCTTTATCTTCTTCAACCCTACTCCCGACCTCTCATCTTCTTAAACCTCCTAACCCTACTCCCGATCAACCCCCCTCCTTGTGCCGCTCCCCCTTGCATCGCGCCCTTCAGCCGACGTTGCCTTGCCGCCTCCTGCATCGCAGAACCAGACCGCAACCAGCAGCGGCAGCGTTCACCAGTCGCGACCACCCGTCCCCTGCTCCACTCCTGCATTCATCAACGACTGCAACATCTCGCCAGCAGCCGTAATCCTTCCGATGCTGCGTCAACCAACCCCAGCTCCGTCGTGGTCTCCCTCGGTGCCACCTTTGCCGTGCCTCTCTGCCCTCTCTGCCCTCGCTGTCACTGCTGTCCCTACGCCATCCTGCCGCCGCCTACCAAAGCCGCCGCATTGCCCCTATCCCGCCTGTTATGTGTCATCGCCATCAGCCTTGCCCAATGCCATCACGAGCCAAAGACCATGGGTTGCTGTTTGATCAAGTGGTTTTGATCTTTTGAATTCTAGTCGTTGATCCCCTTGATTGATCATCTTATTGATCCTTTGAATCTTGGCCGTTCGATCGTGATCATCACCATCTTCATCACCATCCGCGATCTCAGCCGTAGTTCTCAGCCGTCCGATCTTGTTGATCTTGATCTTTATCTTCGATCTCAGTCGTCTGATTGTGTTCGTGATCTCCATCGTCTTCATCTTGTTCGTGATCGTGATCATCTCATCCAGATTCATTGTTCCTTGTGTTCGTGATCTTGTTCGTGTTCACTTTGTTCGTGTTTGTGTTCGAGCCCAGGAATCTGTTCCCGTTATTCTCTTTCTCTCCGTCGTCCCCGAAGTCATCTATAATGCATGTAACTTGTATTCTTTTCTTTGTGTAATATAAGTACCTAAGGAAATGCACTAGATTGGGAGTTGTGACGGAACTTGTTTAACGTAAGTATGGACTCTGTACAATCGGGCGGATGTATTTCGGTGCTGTGTGATTTTATGTCTCTCTAGTATGTTCGCGCGGTACACTTGTACAGTCTGGTAGATTGTATTCCGGAACTGGGTTCTATTTGCGGAACGTCTAGAAGTGAGATGGATTTGGTATGTTTACGCGGTATACTTGTACAGTCGGGCAGATTGTCTATTTGGAGAATGTATGGTATGTTCGCGCAGTACACTTGTACAGTCTGATGGATTATATTCTGGGACTGGGGTCTATTTGCGGAATGTATGACAGGGATGTAATTCTCCAGAGTTAGAATGATGCTTACAAGATGCTTGTGCGTTTACACTTGTACAATCAGACGGATGTATTCCGAAGCTAGGGCTTATTTGCGGAGTGTTTAATCTTGCTTCTGTCACCGATATAGGATTGCATAGCGAGGGATTGAACCCACCCTAAATGATGTGAACGTTAAGGGCTTGCCCTCAGACCTATGTTGTATGGGCGACATAGAATCCGAATAAGTATGAATTAGTGTGCATTGTGTGCATTGTATTTTCTTGAACATTGTTTTATGTATCCTTGCTTGTTTTTCCTAACACACAATTATTGTTTCAGTTTCAGTATTAATTGTTGATTTATGAATCTTTTATTGTTGTTTTATTTGTGCAACAAGTGTGTGGTTATGAGACCTTGGAGAGTCGCTCCTTTTATCAATATTGTGTCAGTTGAATTCAACTAACTTACCCACAGTTTTAACAGTTTTGCAGGATTGCAAAGTGAGTGGCTTGAACAAGGGTTAAAGCTTGGATTTAAGTGAAGATTGGAGTTTGAATGTTCAAATTAGTTGTAATAAAAGTATATTTAAATTTTCGTTGTGCATTGTATTATGTACTGTTGTAAGAAAGTATTAAATTTTCCTGTAATTGTACGGCATTTGGTTTACATTTGAAGTAAAGATTCTAGATTTGTGTCGCTTATTTCTATTATGAAAATTCGGGGCGCTACACTTTAACCGTACAAAAGGGCAGTTAAAGTGTCTCTCATTTCGGAATAAAGTTTTAAATAGTCGGCCTTAATTGTTTCTATGATTTTTTTTAATTGTGGAATTAGTTCATTTTCGTTAAAATTCTCTAGGTTCCTACTCTCGAAATAGGAAAAAAGTAACTCTTAATAACTAGTTTGGCCAATTCCCGACGAATAATTTCGAGATCATAGCTATGGCTATCTATTTGCTCAGTCCTAGGGTTAATCTTTTGTTGTGTTTGTTGGTCCACTAGTAGATCGCGGTGTATAGAGGTAAAGTGTCTACGAATTGTACCCTTTCCCTCACGTTAATCTATTTATAACTTTTATTACATGTTTTACAAATCTTATGTCTTATACTATAATTCTTCTTTTGAATATTTGTGTTAATCACTAGTTTTCTCTCTATGTTATCTACTAGAAGTGGGTTGTGGGGATTCAATTTTATGTGTTTGTGTGTCACTAGTATGCATTTCTTGTTGTGTGTCGGGATCATAATCGTGTGGAGGAACATCTTCATAACCTATGTTAAGGTTAGAGTTATATCTAGTCTCTAATTGTGGGATTGTTGAAGGCCAACGAGAAGAACTAGCGAAATCTTGTTCATTTTAGGTATGGCTGCTATCTTATGACCACGACATAATAAATATAGTGTAGTAGTAGTGTATGTAAAACTAATAATTTCCAATGTTTTAGTAGTGTATGTGAATAAAATTAAAAACAATATAGGAAGGTTAAGAGAGTTTAGGTAGTATATGTGGCAAAAAAAAATCTAAAAAACGATAGGAGGGTTGAGAAAGAAAGAGAGAGTGGCAAAACACCAACAAGCATACCATTAGCAAGCAATATATTTCTCAAACAAGTTCAATAAAAAAAAATTAAAGCTACAAAAATAATAAAGAGTTGAGAGAGTTGAGAAATTTTGATACCGTACTCCACGAATAATCGAATATAGAGTTGAGAGAGAAAATAATAGTAGAGAGAGTTTGTAGTAGACGTAGTCGTAGAGAGAGTGAGCTTCTTTGTTGAGAGAGTTTGTAGTAGACGTAGTCGCTTCGACACGATCGAACTGTTCACTTCTTTGTTGAAGTAGATTGAGAGTAGCAGTAGTAGTAGAGAGTTGAAAGAGTAAGAGAGTTGATAGATGGAAAGTAGGGTGAAGGTGTGCAAAACTTTGAGTGAGATTAGAGGATTTTTATAGGCAACTCCCCCCCCCCGTTGAAGTAGATTGAGAGCAGCAGCAGTAGAAGAGAGTTGATAGATGGAAAGTAGGGTGAAGGTGTGCAAAACTTTGAGTGAAATTAAAGGATTTTTATAGGCAACCCCCCCCCCCCCCCCCCCCCCCCCCCCAAAAAAAAAAAAAAGAAAAGGAAAAATGATCCAACCCAAACACAAGAAGAGCAAAAGAAAAGAATCAATCCGCACTATGATTGCGACATAGGTGGCCCAAGAAGTGAAGACAGTTGTCTCAAAAGAAAAAGAGACAGTGACAGAAAGTGAAAAGGAGATTTCTGAAGATAAACCTCTTCTATCCCAAATAGACAACCTGTCAGACACAGGGGATAGCGACGACAACAATCCCATGACCCCAATGTCCTTAGATTCGGTGGCCCTACATAATTTGGACACCTAGCTACCGTAAAATGGGAACATATAAATACATAATTTAAAGAGAGAGTACCCGGTAGGGATAAGTTTAAAATTGATAACTCGTATTTTCTTTATAGCAATTTTAAGAAACCTTAGACTTTGATAACTTCACTTACTTATTGTAACTTAGCCCCAATTTTCGGTATCAGAGCTTAACCATAGATTCTTCAGAGTTAGACTCTTGTTTCCACCCTAGGTTAGTTACTACATCAGACAAATAGATCCTTAATTGTAATTTTGAAAAATCAGACGAGATAAAGCATTTATTTCATAACAAAGATCTAGTTCAGAATACACTGATAGACTTAGTCATAAATTTAAAAAGAAGTCTCGATGCTAGAGAAATAGAAGACCAAAAATTTAGAGATAACTTCCTTTCATCCCTAAAGAAGAAAAACCAGATTCTAAAGGATATTTCTAGTAAGCTAGATTACGTAAAAGACCAGAATAATTCAAGGTTACATCATTCTACACAAGGTGAAGAGAACCCAGATTCATTGAGACAAAAAACCAAGTACACGAAGTTGTCATAAATAATAAATTACAATTAAAAAAAATAAAAAGGATTTCTTAGTTAATGCAAAAGGCCTATTTAGAAGCTTTAGATTATACAAAGACTTTTCAAGCTGGCCCAGAAGGATATAGTAATTATAACGCAGATCAGTCTCAAAAAGAACTATTATTAAACAAAATAATACTATTATTAGGCTTATCCTTAAAATCCACGAAAGAATTGAAGAGATAGAACAAAAACTGATAAACAGGATTGAAGAAGTTGAGCAAAAACTACAGAAATTAGAAATATCAAATTTCCAGAATAACCATAGCAAGATTACTCATAAAGTAGGATCAGTAAGACTAGAGACAACAGGAAAAGAAAGAGTTACAAGAAAACTGGTAGTATTTACTTTTCCTACTAGACCAGTAGAAAGGAAAGAATTATCAAAACCATGAGTAGGACACAAACAGAAATTCAATCATATACAGGATCCTCTAGTACAATCAGGCCAGATCAAGGATCTACAAGTAGGACAAGACCATTTATCGAAAGACTACTTTCCAGAAGGTCAAGCAATTATGATATCCAACTCGGAGAACTTATAGATCCTGAACAAGACTATGAAAGATTTCAAAAGGAAGGACTCAATATCTTAAACCCAAAAATTCTTTACCAAACTGGGCGTTTTGAATTTAGACCAGAGTTTTTTAGACATAACCGAGAACAAGCACTAAGTTGTCTGGGAAACCAAACATGTAGTCTACCTTTAGTAAGTCGGGAAGCGGGACATGAACTTATAACCTCACGGTATAAATTAATTCATTTAGGTTTAATAGTCATAGGTATTAAGAGACTTATGAGAAAAAACTTAGGCTGCAAAGCTCTAATCACCTTATATTATAATAGATGGAATGATATTGCAAGAGGTATGATAGCCAATGTAGAAGTTGACATGAACAGCAATTCAGGAATATTTTATTGTAGCCCAGATTTTATGATAACTCATCAAGATTTTACATGATATATCCATATTGGAATTCAGACAAAAGGATATGAAGAAGTCCACAATGGAGATAACCTATTTGTACATATAGCATTTTTAGGACGAACTACAACCAATTCAAAGGTAAAATATAGAGTAAACGTAACAGAAATAGTTGATTTATTAAGCAGCAAAGGAATAAAAATGGTAAAACCATTAACGTATGATTCCCAAAGACTAGCAGAATTAGAATGGAATTTGGACAACTTCATAAATCCAGTAAAAACTCTTGTACTTCAAGAGGCATTAGTTTATCAAGAAAAAGGTAGAACTAGCATACGTTTTACAGATTATGTCCCACAAGTCCACAGAAACATACAAGAATTAGAAATGGATGTAAAATCTGACTTAGTACATATATAATGCCTTGAAACATTAGTATCAGAAACTGATAGGATTCTCTATCCTACAAAATTAAGCATAGAAAGAATTATTAGAACTAGAAGATATGCATTATATGAATGGTTCTATAAAGGAACATAAATATTTATACTATGATATAGAACAAAATATCAGAATCGGAATCCTACATGAATAAATAGATAATGTAACACAAATCTCAGAGATATCATATCAAAAGGATCTAGTAGAAGAATCGGAAGTTACTTCTCCCTATCGAGGGACACCAATATATAATCCGTCAGGAGTTGTAATTGGCCATAGTGCTTATAGAAGTGGCAATACCCCCAGACTTAGAGTAGATGATTACAAAGAACCTAAAAATAAATATAAAACTTAGGGAAGAAGACAACCTTTAGAGCAACAAATTAAGTTTCAGACTAGAGGAGAAGCTCAGATTCTAAACCTAGATGCCCTGATCTACAAGCTTGGTCAAATATATTAGATGTATGGAAATATACACTGATAGGAGATTATTATAGAACATCTTTAAATTTAGAAACAGAAGAAATGTATAAGTATTTGAAACGTTCTTATGAGAAAGTGTCAGGGCCTTATGGGAAGCCTTTAAAGTTTCATATGTGGAAGATTATAATACAATGCTAATGTTATCCCTATAATTTTGTAAATAAAATACAAGCTTTAGTTATGGGAGAAGATCCGAATATGGGAACGATAGGATAACAAAAGGATGATATCAGAACTATGGAACAATTAAGTTTATACAAATGGAAGTATATAAAGAAATTTCTTAATAATTATTTTTATTATACTTGTATTTCAAGAAATGCTTTTAACCAAGATTTAGGAGACAAATTATTTAGAAAAATCCCTGGAGCCTTAGGAATAGAAATAGCATAAAAATGAAAAAATTGGCCAGAAGTTAGGACAGCCGGACCAGATCACCCATGGTCAATAGGACAAAGAATACAATATGTTATTAATGTATTAAAAGAAAAATGTACAGAAATACAAATTCAGAAACAATTAAAAATTTCAGATTATGGGTTTTGAAAAGAAATATACACTCCTCAGACATATGGTATAGGAGAAAGAAAAACTAGAACTTATAAAGAACATAACAGATACACAAAAGAAAACACAAAGTATAGATTGAAAAAAAATGTTTTTTTAAGAAAGTCAAACAGACGAAAACCATATCTAGACCCTCAGAAACATGTTAGAAAGTTTAAGCCAAATAGATTGTATAAAAATAAACTCGAATGTTATACATGTGGTAGCTCAGAATATTTGAGTAGGACTTGTCCTAAAAGAATAAATAGACATGATAAAAATAGCATACTCATAGAATGCACAAATGGGATTTGATTAATATTGACAAAACAGTATCTGATTCTGAATCAATTATTCGATTGTCACCATAAAAGACTTTGATGAAGAAAATGAGCCAAATGAATTAATTGAAGATTTTGCACCATTTTCCAATATACCAGAAATAGACTTCTCTGATTTAGACATGATGAACATAGAATCTACTAGTAAGGGACAAATGGCTCCATCATTAATATTATCGACCTCGAGCTTATTGGAGACTTGTAAACACGACTGGCAAACCCGAACAGGTATGAATAGAATGCCATGTTTATTTTGTAAAGGGTACCCTAGTAAGATGAACAGAATAAAATGTTCCAAATGTTATCAAGAAGGTTGCATGAATTGCATAGAAAAGAATTACAATATCACAATTAGTCATTCAATACCCAAATCAACAGTAAATACTGATGAAGTAAAAATCCTAAGAAAAAGAATAGAAAATTTAGAAGATACACAAAAACTCCTTTATACAAAGGTAGAAACAATAGAAGAAAGGTTAGATAGAGGAAAAATGGTAGTAGACCAAAATGAACAAAGAATAGATCCACATCAAATTGATCTAATTCAAATATGCAATAAATATAGACTAAACGCACTAAAAGTTAGATGTGTGGTAAGAATGATGGCCTATGAAGTAAAGTGTCTGGCATTAATAGATACAGGGTGTACGAACTGTATTATAAATAAAGATATAATCCCAAAACAATACATAGTAAAAGCCTCAAAACATGTAGTAGCCCAACAAATGGATGAAAAAGTTTTTACGTATGATGATCTATTAACCCCAAATAGTAAAATTAGATTTGAAACCAACTATGGAGAAAGTATAGAATACACATTACCTAAAGAATCCACATGGGTTAGACAACATGACCTAAGCAATGATTTGATTTTGGGATTAAGCTTCTTATTAAAGGATAAAGGAAGTATGCTAATAAGTAAAGATTGCTTACAGTTGCAGAAACATAAAATCTTTACACCAGTTTATACACATGATGAACCAACCATGATAAGAGAACTAGAAAATTCCAAAGAAGAAAAAGAATGCAATTGTCCTCATGAAAGGCAATGTAAGTTACATAATGTAATTCCTAATGACAATTATAGTAATCATGACATAGATAAAGAGCATGAGAATCATGACAAAGATAAAGAGCATGAGCTAGAAGTCCACGCAGACTCTATGAATCTAGAACATCTTTATTACACCCTCATAAGTGAACAAGATATTGAACAATTAATATCAAAAATAGAAAAATTAGGAATAATTAGTGAAGAAATACTAAAGTATTGGGATAAAGATAAGGTCATGTGTAAGCTAGATATTATAAACCCTGAATATAAAGTTAGAACAGCAAAAATAAATGCCACAAACCAAGATATAAATGATTTTAAAATGCATATTACAGAACTACTAAAATTAGGAGTTATTAGGAGGTCCGAAAGTCCCCATAGATCTGCTGCTTTTATTGTTAGAAAACACAGTGAAATAGCTAGAGGAAAAAGTCGAATGGTAATTAATTACAAAAGACTAAATGACAATACCAGAGATGATGAATATGATATTCCAGACAAAACCAGATTAATAAATCGAATACAAGGATGTAACATCTTTAGTAAATTTGATTGGAAATCCGGATTTTGGCAGATTAAGATGCATCCTGAAAGTGTCTAATGGACAACATTTACATGTCCTGAAGGACATTTTGAATGGCTCGTCATACCTTTTGGCCTTAAGAATACATTTTCCAAAGAAAGATGGATGAAATTTTTCTAAAACACAAAAAAATTGTTGTTGTTTATATAGATGATATTCTAGTTTTTAGTAAAACAAGCCAAGAACACAGAGGTCATTTGCAGACTATTATTTCAGAATTTATTAATCATTGTATCATAATTAGTAAGATAAAGATGCAGCTGTATAAACCACAAATCGAATTTTTAGGAGCCATTATTGGGCATGGAAAAATTAAATTACAATCCCATATTGCCCAAAAAGCTTTAGATTTTCCATGCAAATTAGAAGAATTAAAACAGCTCCAACAATTTTTAGGGTTGGTCAATTATGCAAGACCATTTATAAAGAATTTAGGCAAAATTGCAGGACCCTTATATGCAAAAACTTCCCAGAAAGGACAAAGATACTTTAACCAAGGAGATGTCAAGTTAGTCCAACAAATTAAGAGATTGCTTAGAGAACTCCCAGAATTAGCTTTACCATTGGATTCAGACTATCTAATTGTAGAATCAGACAGTTGCTATACAAGCTGGGGCGCAACTTTGATTGCTAAACCAAATAAGTATTCTGATAAAAGTTTAGAAAGAATTTGCCGCTATGCTAGTGGTAAATATAAAGAAAAATGTAACATTAGCAGTATTGATGCAGAATCATTAGTCATCTCTTATGCTTTAGATAGTTTTGAACTATTTATTATTTTTAAAAAAGAAATAACTGTTCGAACAGACTGTGAAGCCATAGTTTCTTTTCATTCAAAAATGGCTTTAGAACCTAAGCGTAGCTCTAGACGATTGGCTTAATTGTCTAGATCGGTGCCTTCACCTTAGCACCTAGATCACTTTTGAGCACATCAAAGGCAGTACTAATATCTTACCCGATACTCTTAGCCGCCTGCTCCATCAGTATGGGCTAGTAGACACGGGAGCTAATACCCCACCAACATAGGTACATCCTTTGACCTACTTAATGTGGATGACCATCCACAAACATATAATGTAACTCAAGAAGACCTAGTATTAACAGAAGTCATTGCCTTTTTAGAACATTGCACAGAAAATGAATTCATTTATGTAATCACAAAAATAAAGAATGTAGCAACTCTTCATGAGCTATTAGAATATTGGTGGGTGAAAAAACCACATGCTACAATTATATCCGACAGATTAAAAGAAATTCGAGAACAAAGGTATGCTCAAATTATTCGGCAAAAGGCAAAAAATCTTGAAAACCTTGGAGTACATTCTACATCAGAAGTGTTTCTCACAATAAGTGTAAGACAGAATGAAGGAGTAGATAATGATATGGTACATCCTAATATTAGCAATTTTCCAAATCCATTCCTAGATTATACAGATATAAACTTTACTTTATTCCACTTTTTGCAATTATGTTCTATCGAAGCCTTTTATATAAGTATTAGCTGCATCTGTGACAAGCATTTTTTATACACCTTAGCTGAACATTTTGATCCTTCTGAGGATGGTTATGAAAACCTGGTTAGGAGACAATTAATTAATACACGAATTTCTCATCTCTTGCAAACACCACAAGAGTATGATCTAATGAATACTTTTTATGACAATATGCAGATGGCGAGGCCACCACCACAACCAGGTATCCGTTCAGACAACATGTTTCCCCCACAGAACAGTCAGCAGACCAGTGAAAATAGAACCCCCCAAGAACGAATGAGATTCGGAAACCAAGAACCTTTTGTTTTTTCCAACGGTAATCCTCCTTTCAGAACATATTCTCATATTTCTACGTCAAAAGAACAACAATGCATCCTAGACAATTTATGGATTGCATTTAATCGAAAAGACCAAAAATATTTCTTAGCAGCTATGAATTCCTTATTAGAAGTATTTAGTCAGAACCAAAGAGGATACAAGTTTTATGCAGTTCTTCAAGATAATTTAGTGGGTGTTTTTCATACTTGGATAGAAGTAGTAGACAGTATTAAGAACTTTAAAAATCCAGTTTATAAAGGTTTCTATGATTTGTCAGAAGCTTTAGATGTAGCTAGAAGCTACTTAGGACATAACTACTTTGTTTCTCCTTCCTTAAGATCTATGCAGGAAACTCCCCTGGAATACTCTATTACAAAGGATATGCAGGGAAAATCCTATTTTGTGACCATTGCGAGGCAATGTCAAGAACAGTAAGAACACTAAATGAAAATAAGAATTGTCTGATTTTTGGAAAAACATAAATTACAGGAAAAGATAGCAAGCTTGGAGCAACAACTATTCCAGACCAGATTTCCACCTAAAAATCCATCACAGACTGCTCCTCCAATCTATAATAAGTGGGATGAGAAGGGTTTGCATTTCCCTCTAAATGCAGAAAGAGGTACTATTGAGCCTACAAATTCAATAGCTAGTCTGGCCCAAACGGCAACCAGTAAAGACACATCAAGTCCGTTTATGACTGAGGTTTTGCCAAAAAACCTTCACAGAGATATCATTGGGTCTACAATACCAATGGCTAGTCCGGAGCGAACGGCTACCGGTAATGACACACCAAATCCGTTGATGGTTGTGACTTTGCCAAAAAGTTAAAAGAAGGGCAAAGACCCTATGGACAACCAAGATATTACAGAACCAAACAAGTATGAACAAATTCTGCAGCTCCTCCAACAGATTGAAGGATTCCAGAAGCAACCAGAAAGGATCCAACCCAAACACAAGAAGAGCAAAAGAAAAGAATCAATCCGCACTATGATTGTGACACAGGTGGCACAAGCAGTGAAGACTGCTGTCTCAAAAGAAAAGGAGACAGTGACAGAAAGTGAAAAGGAGATTCCTGAAGATAAACCGCTTCTATCCCAAATAGACAACCTGTCACACAGGGGATAGTGACGACAATAATCCCATGACCCCAATGTCCTTAGATTCGGTGGCCCTACATAATTTGGACACCTAAACTCCACTCAGACTAACTCCACCCCGGATAACTCCACTCAGAATATTCCTGCACAGATTGATACCTACCTAGATTCCTCCACCCCGAAAGGTGTGGCCTCCAGAAAGCCACATCTAAAGAGACTTCCACTAATACCTCCACTCAGAAAGGTATGGACTCCAGGTAGCAACGTGTAAAGAAACATCCACTCAAAAAAGACCCCCACTAGAGAAGTGTAGATTCTCCTTCAAGTACTTGTTACAGACTTCTTCTCCTCTCCAAAAAACCTCTATAAATACCACCCCTCTCATTCTCCACAAGACATCTAATCCCTTACCCCGCTTCAAAAACTCCTCTTGTACTCCGATGTTCTCCCTCACCACTGCTTTGTAAGATATTGCATCTACTGTAATGAACAAGCTCCTTAAGCTTGAACTAATTGTAAGTTTTTCTTAAGTCGTTAAGGGATTTCCCGAAAGGAAAACCTCTTTACTATGTATCCACTATGTTCCCCAAATAAATAAACTTTTGTATTATATGCCTAGTTTGTAACTTCGTTTTGCACATAAACTCCTTTTGGTTGTGATTCATTTTATTCTAAGTATATCATAACAGCATAGTTAGGCCTTATTAACCAAAAGTGACCCTGTAGGCATAGAAAGCCGATTATTGAGGAAAGGCTGTAAGTATGACATAAGGAGAAATTGGTTGAGTTTGGCTGCGAAGTTAAACAGGACCTGGCTCACATTGATATATCTTAGTTCTTAAAATTAAAAAAAAAACAGCAACGACTGCTTGCCAACGGTCGAACATTGGCAACCGCCGAGTTGTGGATTGGGTTCGGGTCGGTTTGAATTGAGTTTCTAGTTAGTTGGGCTAGGTCGAACGGGGTTTCTCTGCTCATTTAACGACCTTATTCGACCGGCCTAACTTAACGAGTTTGACCCGAACCCGGACCTAGTGATAGCAATTCAGGTCGAAGCGGGCGGGTCGCGAGTTGACCCGACCCGGTTGCCATCCCTATGAGATCATTACCTACCTCGTGACTCAGCAAGTAAAAAATTATTTTGCGCATCATAGACTAATATGGTTATCATTATTTAAACAAAACCAAGATGCCCTAATCCCCTTTTTTTTCTCCACTAGCTTAGGATGTAACAGTTGAGCCCAAAGGAGCAAGAATATCCTTCTATGTTACAAAAGTGCAAAGTCAAGCCACAAAAGATGTGGTGTGCAATTTATAGAATACAAAGAACATAATCTCAGCACCATCCATCAATCTTTGTCTTTTTGTTGATGAGAATTTCCCTTGTCAATGCAGGTTCTCTTTATACTCTGAAGGAAAGTAAACATTGTACCACCAAATTATAAAATTATATGAAGTTGAGTCAGAAAGGACAAGAGTTTAAGAGCAAGGGCAGCTTCCATCTCCACGAGAGAGAGAGAGAGAGAGAGAGAGAAGAACCAAGCAAGATGTTAGAAAATATTAGAGAGAGAGAGAGAGAGATAGATAGATAGATAGATAGATAGATAGATAGAGATTGAAAACCAAGCAAGATGTTAGAAAATATTAGCCACAATTTTAAACAAAAACAACTTTTGACATTCGAAAGAGCTTATAGGCTATTCAAAAGCTTTCTTTCATATATTTCACACTTGTATTTCTTTCTTATTTGAACTGGACAGCTACTAAAGAATAAGATTAGTGAATGAATGAATGAATGAACGAATGAATGTATAATTTCCACTTTCGAGACGACATGCTTTTTTTTAGTTTTGCAGACATCTAGCGTCAATCATGAGTCCTCAATCTAGCCATAAATTTTTACTACACTCTTGTACTATACAAGATATTGCTCGGTGGTTCTAGACCACATGACTTGTTTTTCCCTTTTTATAGCAATGCCAGTCACACGTGAGCCCTCTGGAAGAGTCAACAGATAAATACATGAATTTTTTGCCATACTAGGCCACTTTTTGAAAATATTTGTGTTTAAGGGCCAGTTTCCAAAATATTAGCGCTCATGGATACTCGATGCCACGTCAGCAGTTGCCGTTATTCCCAATAGTGGCATCTTCATTTTCGAAGCCGCTAATGGGAATAACTGTCTATGTTGTAAAATTTTTGGAATTTTTTTTTATCTGTCGCTATTGCTATGGGCGACCTTAGTTCAAATTCAGTCGTTAATGAGAATAGCAACCACTAATGCAGTCTATTCTGCACACTTGGAGAATTTTAGAGAACTTCTCTTCTCTGGAATTTCTAAAAATAACAAGTTAACTGAGGTCGCTATTGGGAATAACGACCTAGTATAACTGTGGTCGCTATTCCCAATAATGACCACTAATGTATTGTATTCTCCACACTTAGCGAAATTTATAGACCTTCTCTTCTATGGAATTTCTTAAAATAACAACTTAACTGAGGTCGCTATTGAGAATAACGACCTAGTATAACCGTGGTTGCTATTCCCAATAGTGACCACTAGTGGGACCCGACCGCTAATAAGATCGGGCTCCCACAGTCTCTCTCTATCTCTCTACACCTTACTTCGATTTCTTCGATCTCCCCAAAACCCTAAACCCAAATACCTCCCCCAAATCATCAAACATTTTCAAAAACCCCAAAAATTCCAAGAAATCTTTAACACTATGACTCATCCTCACCCTCCTCCAAAATAAATTGTTTCTGAAATCCTAGCTTAAATTGCATAATCTTTGCCCCTCCACATTTGAACCATATATTCTCTCTCGTTGCTCCCAAAGATCCCCTCCATTACAATTGGTCATCATCTCAGGTATCATCTACTCCACCTTTTTGATATGTCAAAACAATTTAGTTTGTTTCATGGCGAGAATATCAGTTTATTGGGGCTTATATTTGTGTATTTTGGTGTATAAATTTTATGTGGATAGAGAGAGATAGATGGTTATATTGGATTTGCCTTTTTTCTGGTTAGAATGTGTAAACCAAAATAAGTAAGGTGTTGTGAATGTTTGATTCTTAAGAAAATAACACAGGTTTTCTTAATTGCGAATAGATCATTGCTTAATATTATTGTAATTATGTTATGGTCATGATTGTATATTGAACCACAAATTCGTCTGTTAATGTATAGGTATGGACTTTAAAATTCCTATTTGGTAGTAATACGGGGGAGAAATAGTTTGAGACCCAAAGGTGGGAGCTTGTTATATAGGTGTTGAACCGAAAATACTTTGGGTATATCGTAATATCAAAAAGCAAGAACTAATAGAGAAGGTCTATGAATTAACTAAATGGGATAGAGGTGAATGGAGTGTGAAAATCCTAGCTAGGTATGTAGCTGGAAAAGGTGAAGGACAATATTTCATGGTGGTACTTATAGTTGATGATGATTCTCTTATTGCTATGATTGTAAGATCACTTGATCCGAACTCTAGTTGGCCTGCATTGGAGTTATATATACAACAAATCAAGATTGTTGTAGGTCATCCACATGTTAGTCATGTATCATCTCCCGTACCCGAAGTACTGGCCCTTGAGCTAAGTCGCAATCATCCTATTCAGTCGCATGTGGAATTGTCTCCGGCAGATGGTAACATATTCACAATTCCAACACCAACAAATCTCTCCACAACATGGCATGTCACCTCCTTTCAATTTGATACGTCATCTTGTTGATAATGAAAACCTAATTCAATCATTCGAAAATGCTGTTGTTAATAATGAATTGTTTGAAGATGAAAAAGTTGAAGAAGAGGTGGAAGATGTAGAAGATGGTGAAGATGAAGAATATTTGCATGTACATGATGTAAATGATAACCCTAACAGCATTAATGATGTTCACGAGTTGGAACGAAATGTCAAATCGGCGGTCCCATTGACTAAAAGGCGACCTAACACTTTTCCTAAATTTGAATCAGTAGATTGGGTTAACAATGCTAGAGTATATCACATCGGCGAAGATCCTTGTGGATCCTCTACCTCACACCAATTGTACATTGGACAGAAATATTCAACCAAAGATAAAGTGGTACATGCCGTGAAGATGTTTTCCATCAAGGAACATCGAGAGTTCATCATACTTAGGTCAAACAAAACCATATATTCTGTAAAATGGCACTAAAGGTACGTACACTTGAGGAGCAAGCAGCAATTCCCGACATTGCAGAGCCGGGTTGTATGGGGAGATTTTGTGCAATCATTCCAACAGGGCTGACAAATTTTATTGTGAAGAAACTGGAAGGACATCATACATGTATCAATCCCACATTGACTCAAGACCACAAGAGAGTATATTCTATACTAGTTTTAAACTTGATTTTGAATGTTGTGAAGGAACAAATAGGATTAACTCCAAAGGCAATTATTGAAATAGTCTTACTTGAATGCAATTACAAGATATCTTACAACAGGGCTTGGCGAGCAAAATAAAGAGCTATTGAGCGATTGTTCGGTGGGTTTGAGGAAGCGTATATGAAGCTGCCTTCACTTTACCGGCAATACAAGAATCAAATCCTAGCACTTATGTCAAATGGGATAAGGTTACATCCGGTCCTGGTGAAGAGACATTTAAAAGAGTTTTTTGGGCATTTGTGGCATTTATCGAAGGATTGATGTCCTGCAGATTTGTTATAAGTATTGATGGAACCCATTTGTATGAAAAATTTAAGGGTTGTTTATTGATAGCAGTTGCACCCGATGCTAGTGATCGTCTATTTCCGTTTGTGTTTGCAATAGTAGATGGTGAGAGTGTAGAAAGTTAAACTTGGTTCATGAGTTGCATTTGATACTATGTCACCGACCGCCAAGGGTTATGCGTTATATATGATCGTCACGCTGGGATTTTGTCTTGCACGGAGCTCGAGAACGGATCATGGAATGAGCCACATGCATATCACCATTATTGCATGCGATATTTTGCTACAATTTTTTTTACCAAATTTGGTAATAAGAAGTTAAGGAACAAGTTGAAGGTGGTAGCATGTCAAAATCAACTCAAAAGCTAACCAAAGGAATGACAGATATTGAGTCAGTAAAACTAAAGGCGACAAATTGGCTCAAGGAGAAACCTATTGAGAAGTGGGCCCTTGTGGCAGATGGCGAACGTCGATATGGGATGATAACTACAAATATTAGTGAGGTTTTTAATTCTGTGTTGAAGGGAGTTCGTAGCTTACTCGTTACCGCTATTGTGGAGATGATCTCCTACCGTATTAATAGCTACTTTACCGAACATCGTCAAGGAGCACAAAGGCTTATAAGTGATGGTAAAATCTGGACATCACGTGTAACACTCCTCTATTTTATAATTTCAAAATAATCGTTTTTCTTTCTTTTATTGTGAGTAGATATTATTATTATTGTTATTATTATGCATAAATATGTTTGGTTTATATTCTTTAATTAATTTATTTAATAGGTGGAGCGGGTTTTATTGAAATTTATTATAAAAAGAGAACTAGAAGGACCTTATAATATATGTTTGGACAAGAAGGGGCTTAGAATTAATTTTCCAGTTTTTTTTTTCTTTTCTTCCCCTTCTCCTTCACTTCGTCAGATGAATTTCTTTTTTTTCCCTTTTTACTTTCGGTCCAAACCAACCCATTCACGACCAACTAAGATTTTTTAATTCCCATTAATTTTCCACCGATTTCCAAATAATTTTTAGGGGTTTTTACTGATCGGAAGGTGCTCTTCAACATGGCAGTGTCGGTTTTTTCGAGAGGAATTCGTGAAGATATATTAATTTTTACATTTAGTTATTGGGTTGTGTGCTTTACAATGTCTTGAATAAAAATCACAATAGTAAGATGCTTAGAGTTTGTAGAACATGCTTAAGGTGAAAGATTTTGATTTTAATGATCATAATTTGGAAATTTTCCTAACATAGAGTTTGAGTTTAGTAAAATCATCGTTATTATATAATAAGAAATATTAAGATGATGTGTAATAATATGGGATAATTTAGAGGCATCTACGATTAATTTTAGCAATTGTTTGATAATTATTAGAAATTTTTCCAATATCGGAAAATTGTGAAAATAAAGTTTATTGGTTTAAAAATTGGAATTTAGCAATAAGAATAGAAAATAGTTGATTTGAAATGCTTAGGTATGTTATATGCGATGTGTAAGTATGTTTAGTGTGAATTCGGTGGATTGATAATGTGTATTTTGAATTTATAACTCACGGGCTCTATAAATTTCTTAATATGCATTATAAAGTGAAGTTTGTTTGACAACCGGGCGAGCGAGGAGTATTTTCTTGCTGGTTCGTCAGGTGAGTATGATTATATTAGGTATATACTATGTTGTGACAAAGTTTTGTGCGAGTTTGAGGTGAATTGTGTGAGTTATAGCCTAATAAAGGTTTACTCGAAAATACGAAACTTTTATTTGCTGAATGGTGGTATATGGTGAATTTGAGTGAGTCAGAATGTCTGTGAAATATATATGGGTGATTATGAGTTGTGATATCATAATAGATGGAATTAGTGAGTGAGTATGGGCATGATATAGTGATGTATAAAGTGAAAATGATAGGCGGTAATATATTTAATCATTTTACTTAATTTGGCATATTCCTAAGATATTATAATGGGATTAAATAAATAATGTGGTGCATTTATGATACGGAGCAACATGAAGTAATAATCTTATAGATTAAATAACCGAGGGTATGTGAACGAGTGTTATAATGTGATAATAAATACTTTGGTACATGTATGATATAAAGGTGTTTGAGGTAAAATTAATGTGTGATAACATGATGTCATAAACCAAATAATATGGTATACTCATAATATATGATGATGTGACCAAATAAATAATATTGTGCATTCGCGGTATGTGATAATATGATGTAGTAAGTCTTATAAATTATATAACTGGTGTATGCAAATGTGTGGCGTAATGAGAAGATAAATAGCTTGGTAAAGGCGAAAGATGTGATAATATGTTGAAAGAAAAGATGAAATGATATGTGATGATTAAATGGGGTAAAGAGATGAGATGAATATGATAATAACCGTTAAATTTTGCTGACCAGTACCTACATAAATTCTGGGGGTTTGGGCTAGACCTTCTAATACCCAAGGATCGGCTTGGGGTGCGTGGTTATTACCCGAACTATGTTTGGGGTGCGTGTTTTATCGCCCAAGCTAAAGGCTTGAGGCCCGGTTGGATGCGTAAGACCCTTGGTGGGCAGCGGTATTTCCCTCGCTGGCATAGGCTGGGAGGAAGACGTAGCCTCGGACGCGTAAGACCTTGGTGGGCAGAGGTCCGCGTGTTTATTGGGCCGTCGACTTTCAGTATATTAGGATACTGTGGCTCACTGGTCGACAAATTAATAAAATGAATAAATGTGAAATGAAAGGAAAGATAAGAAAGTAAAGAAAGAGTATAAAGAGAATGAAAAGCAAATTATTACCCAAGCTATCGGCTTTGGGTGCGGTGTATAATACCCAAATTATGTTTGGGGTGCGGTGTATTATCTGAAGAGAATGAGAGTTAAAGTGAATTGTATTATGAGATGAAAAATGAAAAGTAGAATACATTGTATTATGAAATGAAAATAAAAAAGTAAAGAAGGTGTATGATATGAAATAAATATGAGAAAGTAGAGAAAGCATATGATGTGAAATGAGAATGGGAAATTAAAACAAGTGTATTATGAGTTGAGAATAAAGAGTAAAATAAGTTAAATTATAAGATGAGATTGAGAAAGTAAATAAAGTGAATTAATATGAATAAAATGAAGAAATTGTGTTATGGGAATGAATACGAGAAGTAAAGAAAATGTATTCTGCATTATATAAATGATAGTGAAGAAGATGTATTATGAGAATGGTTATTAAAGAAAAATATGATGTGATATGAGTTTGTTGTATCTTGAAAGTGTGTCGAGGAACTACTCACCCGCTATTTCCATGGAAATGGTGGGAACTAGCTGCCTTGGCACAACTCTCAGGGTGAATTGGTGGGTTGTTGATATGATGGATGTATTGAAAAGTAAAGTAAATTATAAGATGAAAATGAAAATAAAGTAAAGTAATAACCGATCTATCGGTTTGGGATGTGATGTGATATTACCCAAGTTCTACTTAGGGTGCGGTGATTATTACCCAAGCTATCGGCTTTGGGCTGCGGTGTAATATTACCCAAACTATGTTTGGGGTGCGAAGTATTGTCTGATAAGAATGAAAGTTAAGTAAATAGAAATCTGAGATGTAAATGAAAGTGAAAGTAAGATATATTATCGATAAGAATGAGAAGTAACATAAGTTGTATGATGGGATGAAAATAAATTATAAAGTAAAATACATGATAAAAGGAGAGTGAGTATTAAAATAATCTGTATGATGAAGTCAGAATGAAAAGAAGATAAATTGTAATTTATAATGAGAGTGAAAGTTAATGTATTACGAGATGTTATGATATGTGTTATAAGAAACGAATGAATGTGATATTATGGGATTGAAAGCATATAAATAAGATGCGATGAAAACGGATGAATGTGATGATATGCAATAAAATAAATTCATGTAATGAGATGCTATGAAAATGTATGTGATATCATTGATTGTATGAATGTGAAGTAATGTAATGAGAATAAATATCAATATGTTGTAAGATTGATGAGTGTGATGTTAGGTAATATGAGAATGAGAAAGAAAATGTGTTTGAATGAAGATGAGTATGAAAGAATATGAGTAGTGAGTTTGTAAACGAAAATGAATGGTAAATGAAGTACGTGATTAAATAAGTATGAAGAAAATGAGGTAATGGCATTATGTGATTATATATGAAAATAAAGAAATGGTGATGTGAAGATAACTATGAAAAGAGGAATATTTGTGTTATGGGATTAAGAATGAAAAGTAATGGAGTTATTTGTAAATTAATATAGTGTTTTGTATTTGAGTGTAAAGTAAAGGAGTTACCTATACAAATTAATATGATGTGGTGTATATGAGATTAATCATTAAGGATTATGTATGTAAAAATTAATGTGAATAACTCAAACAAATTGTGGTATGAAAAAGAGTATGAGAAGTAAAGAAAGTGTGTCTGTATGATATAATATTATATAAATGAAAAGTAAACAAATTGTGATACGTGATATTAGTGTGACGCATATAGTAATGTGTGTTAATTGAGGGATATGAGAATGATTTCTAATCCAAGAATAAGTTGTGATTTGATTTAATATAAGTTGTTATGCCTTGTAATTGTGCTGAGGAACTACTCACCCGCTATTTCCATGGAAATGGTTGGAACTACCGGCCGAGGCACAACTTCAAGGTAGGGTGAGTGGTGATGGATATGTAGATGTGTGCAGATTTAGAAAAGTACTTTGATATAAAGTTGTATTTATGATGTTTTTATGTTCAGAGTTCAGGTGGAATTTTATTATTTGGGTATTCGTAAGTTCATTCTATTTTATTTATACAGTTGAATTTATTTGCTAAACTAGTAAATTATACTCACACCGGACATGGCTAATCCCTATTGTTTTCTGGGGGTTAGGGGAGTCCCACCCTGAGGGTGGATGACCCTACCTCTCCTGCAGGTTTGATAGCATCGAGGTGAGGTAATGATATGGTTTGGTCGTTATACTTTTATTTGTAGTTGATGGATTATATATATATATATATATATATATATATATATATATATGATATGTAGTAATGGGGGTAAATGATGTATTATTTGATATTATGGGAGATTATGTGTATTGTTGTGATGAACGATGTAAGGTGTAAAGATATATATATTGTTGTGATGAATTATAAAGCCCGTACCCACCCCGTTGTGGAGTATTGGGTTCTTTGGTTGATTTTTGAAAAGGTTTTTCTAAAGTTTTCTTAAAAATCATATATGTTTTCAAAAGAATTTCTGATTTTTAATCTGTATCTTGCTTATTATGAGAAATTATACCCCAAGAGCCGTGTATATTATTGCATGTGTGATGTTGAATGATTTGGCCTGGGGTGGAGTGAAAAATATCATCTGATTCATGCAGCAACAGGTTCATGAATCAACAAGTAACAGGTACACAAACCAGTAGGTCCATGCATCAACAGGTAATGGGTACATGAACCAACAGGTCCATGCATCAACAGGTAACAGGTACATGAACCAATAGGTCCATGCATCAACAGGTAACAGGTACATGAACCAATAGGTCCATGCATCAATAGGTTCATGTATCAACATGAATCTAAATGGAAAATATGGGCCCCCTTCTAAGTACACATTTCTATATTTTCCACTACTAGATCTTTCCCTTAATCCCGGCTTGGTTATTTTATTATTATTAGTCAACAGGAATGTATATGTCACAAGCAGGTCAAGAATAACATAGCATGATCATGTAACAGGTTCAGGTTGCAAGATAAACATGTACAGGAGAAAGATAACGCATAACAAGATTGAACAACGAAAATTCTAATTCAGGACAGCAAGACAGTATTGCACTAAAACTGGAATTCCTGTTGCTACAAACATGCAAATCTGAATCCGTCAAAGAATCTGAAAAATAGACTCCTGACCGAATCCAGCAAACATATATAAGTCATGTAGTATTTCACATAAAAAAGGTCTCCAAACAAGTTTGAATCCAGAAAACATGTTCAGCCAGAAATCAGAAGTTTGTATTAAAGAACAGGAAAATAGCATGAGAACTCACTCATTAATTAAATCCACAAAAAATCTGGAGTATTCCCCTATATGTATAATAACAGAAAAGAAACTTTTATAATTTTTCAATAAAAATAGAGTAGTCAAGTAAAATTAGAAAACATCAAGATGTAGTAGTTTTGTAAATCTGAAATCACAAACGCTGCAGTACAAAAAATGCAATATCTCGCAAACCATAAATCGAAATCCAAATTCGCCAAAACGGTAATAAAATAGATACAGTAAGCTAACTTTCATATTTAGAAATATTTTACAAAAAGCAAGTATAATTAGGTCGAAAATCAGGTTTTTTACTGAACAGTGGTAAAATTCTGCATGTAAAATCTTTATTTGCAAGCATGAAAAGGTTTGTAAAACTCCTCAAATAAATCCACCAAAATTCTGGATAAACCCCAATCAAGTCTAGAAGTACTGAGCAAAATTTCAGATCAAAATAATAATTTTAACACCAGAATAAAAATAGATTACTCTTCAGAATTCATAGAAAACAAAGTCTGTAATTCTTTCGACACCACTGCAGTAAAATGGACATAACTCACAAACCGTAAAACGAAACTGAGATCCGTCAAAAGATTTGGAAAATAGAAAGAATTCTCTACAAATCATGTTCACAAAATAGTTTCAAATACTGACCTTAATAGGGTCTAACATACTGATCAAAACGAGAAAACCCGCAAAACTGAAAATATCACATACGCACAAAATTCACTAGTTCACATGGAATTCATCCAAAACACAACCCAACATGAAATATAGTATACTAGATGTCCAAACAATATGGTATAGGGTATTTCAAAAGTCCACAACATGTCTACCATGAATAACATGAACGAGCACAAGATATCACATAAATAACACGTACATATACAACAAGAAGTGGTCAATCCTAGGTTATATCATGTTATGTAAGTCGTGAGGCAACTATGGTCAAATCATCACTATAGAGACAATATCAAAAAGGGGATTCACACACAAATTGTCTCTAGAACCCAACTATACTACAAGCGATATTTAGTACTTGTATTACACAAAGAAAAGAATACAAGTTACTTGCATGAGAGACGACGATGAAAACGGTGCCAGA
This sequence comes from Hemerocallis citrina, assembly GCA_017893485.1. Taxonomy (NCBI): domain Eukaryota; kingdom Viridiplantae; phylum Streptophyta; class Magnoliopsida; order Asparagales; family Asphodelaceae; genus Hemerocallis; species Hemerocallis citrina. Next base: position 98,338,645 of record CM030368.1, read on the forward strand.
ACAAGAATAACGGGAACGGATTCCCGAGCACGAACACGAACACACGGACAAGTGAACACGAACAAGATCACGAACCCAAAGAACAAATACCCCACGAACATGATCGGACGGCTGAGATCGAAGATCAAGATCAAGATGATCGGATCGGATCGGACGGCCAGATCTCCCTGATGATAAAGATAATGATGAAGATCAAGATCGATCGACTGAACGGCTGCGATCAAAGAAAATTGATGATCATCATGATCGTGATGATCAAGAGGAGATCGGACGGTCCACATCCAATCAAGCATGATGATGAACAAGATGATCAACGATTGGACGGCTCACAACAACGATGATCAAAACCCACTAGATCAACATCAAAAGCTAGGGATGGCAACTGGGCCGGGTCAACCGGCGACCCACCCGCGACCCGGCCCACCAACCTGGCCCGTTAAATTGCTTCGCGGGTTCGGGTCGAACCCGGTGAACAGTCCCGGGTCGACCCGGGTCGCAATTTTCGTGAATCGAATTCGCGAAACCCTGCCCACGAACCCGGCCCAACCCGTGAATTTGACCCGCCAACCCGCGGGTCGACCCGCGGGTTTCGACCCGTTCGACCCGTACGGGTCGAACGTTCGACCCGTGACGGGTCGACCGTTGACCCGCGGGTCGAACGGTCGAAAATCACACCGTTGCTACTGCTGGCCTGCTGTGCTCTGTCCCAGAGCCGTTGTAAGTGGCTCAAAGAGCCATTTGGTTTTTTTTCCCACTTATTAGCCTATAAATATCCCCCAAAAATCTCATAAAAAATCACACCTCACTCTCTTACTCTCTCCACTATTATACATCATTTGTAAAGAATTTTTGAACAATTGTAGTATTCATCAAACAAGTGTACAAGGAGGCATATACACGATCAAATTTCGGTCGTATCGGAAACAAAATTCAACGTCTTCAACTCTCTTCAACCCTCGTCAAATCGACTTCAACCTCTTCTCAACTCTTCAATTGCGGAATCGGCAAAGCGCTCCTCCATCTTTTCTATTCTATTCTTATTTTAATGTTTTTTTTTTACATACGCGTATTCCACGGTGAACGGTATCAAAATATCTCTCTCTCTCTCGTTAATTTTTTTTTGCGTTATAGTTAAAATTATTGATCGTTTTTTTGAACTTCTCAATCTCAACTCTCTTGTTTTTTAGATTTTTTTTGTATAATTCACCGCTCCTACATTGTATATTTTTTATATATATTTTACTTTAGCACATTACTACATTATGTCTAGATCGCGTGGTAGCGGTCGTAGCGGACAAGATTCCTCCTCCTCTTCACGTAGGCCACCAATTGTCCCAACTAGTGAGCCCGCCCAAGATTACATTGATCCTACTATGGAACAATGGGGTACACACGATATGGATGTTGTAGGTGACATACAATTAGAAGAAGAAGAACAACAACAACAAACCGAAACTACACAACCCCGTAGTAGTAGGAAAAGTAGAGGAGAAACTAGCGATTGGCATAAGTTTTATGATTATATCCCGGACGAACATACTCCGGGTATAGGTTTGAAAGTGTGTAAAACATGTAGTAAAACATACAAATTCAAGAGGGGTGACGGCACCGGTACAATTAGTAGGCACATACAATATAATCATAAAAAACTTCTTGATCAAATACAAGGCCAACAAAAAACCAACCCTAGGACCGGTCAAGTAGATAGCCACCCTTATGATCCCGAACTTGTTCGTCGGGAAATGGCCCGATTAGTCATTAAGGAAGAGTTGCCATTTTCCTATCCCGAGAGTATGAACTTGGAAAATTTTAATCAAACGGCCTTAAACCCTCATTTTAAAAGAATTCCGAGAAATACTTGCAAATCGGATTGTTTTAAAGTGTACATGGAAATGAAGGACGCTTTGATTGCAATTTTATGGAGTTTAACTTGTAGGGTTAGTTTAACTTCGGATTGTTGGACGGGTGTCAACAATATTCCAACGATGGGAATAACCTGTCATTGGATCGATAATGATTGGATTCTTCAAAAAAGAATCATATCACTTGCGTCGTTGCCGTATCCCCATAGTGGCGCTGAAATAGCAAACCGTATTATAGAAATTTGTGATGTTTTTCATATTTGCGATAAAATTATGGCTATTAGTTTTGATAATGCATCTAACAACAATGTAGCAATTACTACATTAAAATCTGTATTAAACCCTCCATCTGATAATATTTTTCATGTTAGATGTGCATGTCATATTATAAATTTATGTGTTCAAGATGCATTAAGAATAGCTGATCCATATATACATAAAATTAGAAATTGTGTACATTTCATTGCATTAAGTCCAAGCATTTTACAAGAATGGAAAGCTTGGTGTAGGGTTAGAAATGTTCCTTTTAGAAAATTTCTAAAGGATGTTAGACACCGATGGAATTCTACTTTTAATTTACTAAATGTTGTCACCGATTATAAAGCAGTTGTAAATGATTTTTGTATCGCAAAAAATACGCACAATTTTGAAATGACTCCCAACGATTGGTTTTTTGCCGAATCTTTGTTGAAATTTTTAGAACATTTTAAAACCGCAACTTTAAAGTTTTCAAAAACATATGAATCTACTTCTAGTAGCATTTTTATTTAATTAGTTAGCATGATGCAAATATTTAACGAAATGTTAAATGATCCCTATATTAGTGACATTGTAATACCTGCATTTCAAAAAAATTTGAAGTATTATTTTCCTCCTCCTATGTTGATTTGTGTTGCTACTGTTATGGATCCCCGTATCAAATTAGAAGGTACGAAGAATTTGATAGAAATGTTTTTTGGATATTTAGAGAACAATGTAGAATTAACAACTGATTGCGCTACTTTTTAGTTCAGTTTGAATCTACTTTAAATAACTTGTATGATTATTATGATAGACGTTTTACTTCTAGTAGTACAACTTCTGTAGTTAGTTCTTCTTCTGGTAGTTCTAAAGGTAAGGGTAAAAGTAGAATTGGTGATAGAACATTTAGTTTACTTGAACAAATTCAATCTAAAAAACCTAGGACTAATCAACCAAATGAATTAAATTGGTATAACCAACAGGATACTGGGCCTACTTTTTCTCCACTAGATATTTTACAATGGTGGAAAGAACATGAACACACTTTTAGTATTCTTACTAACTCCTCCTATCTCTACAGTTGTTTCTGAGAGTGCATTTTCTACAAGTGGCAGGGTTCTATCTGATTACAGGAATCGGTTGAAGCCCGAGGCGTTAGAGATGCTCGTTTGCACAGAAGACTGGCTGAAGGCTGAAGATAGGACGCAAGGGAAAGCACTATCAAGTTCCACAAGTGGGAGCGACTTGCACGAAGAAGAAGAAGAACAACAACAACAATAGCTTTGCTTGTTATGTCAAATTAGAAAACTTGTACTCAATTAAAATTGTATATAAGAAATATGTTATTGTATAAAACTTATTTTTGAATTGAATTCTTCATTTCGTTATAAATTGTTAAAATTGTATAACTTAAATTCATATGAATAATATTTCAAAATTTGTTGTCAATTTCACTCTTTCAATCTTATTATTATTATTACGATTTTTATTGTTTATTAGTATTATTACTTACTTAGTATTATAATTATAATTATTATTTTAATTTAAGCTACCAAAAAAAAAATTATTAAATGTGCCAACCCGCGGGTTGACCCGGCCCAACCCGGGTTGAACCCTAAAGGGTTCACGGGTTGGGCGGGCCACCCAAACGAAAAATAGACCCGGCCCGACCCGGCCCGGATATGAGCGCAACCCGGCCCGGACCGGTCAAGCGAACATGCCAACCCTTACGGGTTGGGCCCGGCCCGGCCCACTCGACCCGTTCGCCACCCCTATCAAAAGCAATGGGTTTTGGCTCGACGACTGGCAGAGGCACACTGCGGCGGGAGGACGACGGGAACGGCCGTCGGCATTACTACTTGGCATCGAATGGGGGAGAACCAGCACAGTGCAGTCGCTCTACTGCAGCTACTGCACGACAGGGAGAGGGAAACAGGGTACAACCAACGAGACTGCACGGTGGCTGGGCGTCGCGAGGTCGCGACTGGCTAACAGGGGCTACGGTCGTGGCGCGACAGGAGGAGGAGAGGAGACGGGGGAGGTTGATGCAATGAAACTGCAGGATGCAGGGGGAGATGAAGCGGCTGGGTGGGTTCACAGAAGATGAGAAGTCGGGGGGGTGTAACAGGGTGAATATATAGGTGGGTTTTAGGGTTTAGGGGAGGAGATTGGGTATCGGGTTTGATATAGGGTATAGGGTAAAACGGGTTTGGGTGAGTTTAAACGGGTTAGGTGGGGTGTTAATGGATAGTGTAGATAATATATGGGTAATGGGTTTTAAATGGTTTATTGGGTAATTAATGGGTTTGGGTTTAAAGGGTATTAAAATCCAATAAGAAAACATAATTTATAAAATAATGTAATTTACATTACAATATAGACTTTATTTAAAATAACTACAATTATAGTTAGTAAATAAAAGTGGATTTTTAATAACCGGTCCAAAAATAACAATAATAACAATAATAATAAGAAAATGATAAGGAAAATCAAAGTAATAATAACAAAAAATTAAGATTTGTATTACAATATAAAATCACAGAAAATAGTTACAATATAAAATCATTGATCAAAAATAGGCTTTAATAGGAAATCCAACAATACATTTTGATAAAAGAATTTGAAAACTGAAAAAAATAATTTGCGAAAATTTTAAATACAGAAAATACACAAAAATACGTTTTTGGGAAAACAGGGGTTATAGACATGGATGTTAGAGATAGGTCGGGCATGGGGATAACTTGTTCGCAATGCAATCAAATAAGCCATAACATGCATTGTTGTCCTCGTAAACAAACCTCCTGTGGTGCTAACTCATCGCAGGTACTTAAATTTGGCATATGATTTATTCTGTTATTATTTATTCTTAAATTGACTTGATGCGATGTAATAAATGCTGGACGAGGTGAACCAAGCAACGAGTACACGTGGCCGAGGACGGCGTGCACGCACACATGGTGCACGACCTCCTAGAAGCACCAGAAGTACGAGCACCGAAGGTGAAGGGGTGTCCGGACACACAAATTTTTGAATATATTGGTACTTCATGTTGTATTCACTTGTTGTTACTTTGAAAGTTTGGAGACTATATAATGTTGTATGAATGATGTTATAAGAACTGTACGCATGTATGTGGAAAATGTATTGAACGATGGAAATGAAAGAGGTCGTTAGTGGTAAAAATGACCTTAGTTATAGTATGAAAAATAGGAAAATTTCCATTGAGCAAGACAAATTTGGACTATAACTGAGGTCGCTTTTGGGAATAGCGACCCTAGTTATAGTCCATTTTTTGTGAAAATTCTAGAGAGCAAGACAAATTTGAACTATAACTGAGGTCGTTATTGGGAATAACGACCCTAGTTATAGTCCATTTAGAGAGTAAATTCGAGAGAGCAAGACAAATTTGGACTATAACTAAGGTCGCTTTTGGGAATAGCGACCCTAGTTATAGTCCATTTTTGTGAAAAATTCAGAGAGCAAGACAAGTTTGGACTATAACTGAGGTCGTTATTAGGAATAGCGACTTTAGTTATAGTCAATTTTGAAGGGAAATTCCAGAAAGTATCAGTATTAGTATCAGTACGATCTCTATTAAGAACAACGACATATGTAAACTTAGGTCGCTAATGCCAAAAACGACCCCTATATAAACACTGATATGTGAAACTTGTACACACCAGATTCCCTGTGTACATTCCATGTTCTTTGTTTACCAAATTATGCCACAAACAAGCATGTATCACATACATTCCATCAAAGAATAACAACATATTACAAAAACTACATCGAAATAGTGTACGATGAAATAACGACTAATATCATGAACTGGTTCCACAAACGACTAATATCACAAAACATATCACATACATTCAATCAAAGATGAAATATACGATGAAACAACAACTACATATCACCAACTATATCAAAGTACGACTTCATATTGACTACTCTAACAAAATTTGACAACCTAGGACACAAATGAAAGTACGACTACATATCACAAAATATGAAAAAGTACAACTAATATGAAACGACTATGATGGGGTGTACATGTCGGGCTTCATTCTTTTCTGAATGGCTTTCCACCTACAGCCAACTTGTGCAACTTGTGATATGAGCATTTCATCGGGCATTTCTTCAATTTCATTATTAGGTTGCTCCTCTACTTGTTGAAAATTCTCTTCTTGTTGTGCATTTACATCTTCATTGCCTCCATCTTGTGCATGTTCTTCATCAGCTTTCTCTTCTACTGGTGGCTCAACTCGTTGTCGTTATCGTGTTGGATGCTTTGCCACCTTTTTACGTCTAGATGTTCCGTAAGTCGGGGATGTCATCAATGTGTCAAATTTAGCCACTCACCCACCTCCTCTATTTGCAAACGGCATGGTGCGAGAATCTCGCGTGCGAGATCCTTTGCAGTTTGAGCCACATTGCTTCGCAAAACTTGTGCGTATTTCCAGGCAATGACCCAAACTTGGTCCATCTACATATATCAGAAATACATAACGTATCACATACACCGATATGATGAGCAAATGTAATAATATAAATGTTTTAAATGAAGTCAAAGTTTCAATATGGTATGAAAAATTATCTTACGATTTTTCTAGTGGATGTCGCCCTTGGTTGATAAATGGGTAGCGTAGAGGAATAGGCGGGATCGGGTTCGACCTCAGCACTCGGAACTGGTAGGAGGACCGTTGCTGGCACGGAAGTACGAGGAGCTACATATAAACATGTAATCAGTTGGTACCACGACATGTATATAGCGTGCAGTGATCCATCATACAGAGTGTAACACCCCGTTTTGTACGGTACCTGAAGATATGCATATGTGTATATATATTGTAAGTATGCGTGCAATTGATTGTAGTATTATGGGTCGATTTTGCCATCGTGGTGGATGGTTAGGGTTACGGGACGGTTTTTGGGAGAGTTGCATTTCAAAGATGCACGGAAACGAGACGGACCGATACTAGTATAACTGCTAGTTTTCGGCACGACGCACATACAAATATAACACAGTATGGTACTACAGTGAATATAGGTTGCGTGCGCTCGTTAAAACATGCGTCTCACACTCGTTGGAGCTCGTTAAGAATTATGTTGGGCAGCCAACACACCTAACACAAAACCAATGGGCTAGCCATGGTTTTGGGGCCTACAAAACCACCTATAGTCTAACCTACCCCCCCCCCCCTTGTCTAATCCGGCCCACACCCCCCATCACCCTCATTTTCCACTTCATTTCTCCCATTTGCTCTGGAATTTTCAGAAGAGAACACCCCAAGAGAAGGAGGAGAGAAAAGAAGAAGTAAGGAAAGGAGAAGGACCAAGAAGGAGATTTCCAAGAGGAGCTTGAAGAGATTCCCTCTACTACTACAACCTAAGGTGGGAAGTTTCTCTAAATTTGAAATCCTTGTCTTTTAATTAAATTTGGTTGCATGCATGTGTGTTAGAATGCATAGGATTGCTTTTCTAAAGTTAGAAGTAGAAATCAGAATGGAACTAGAGAAAGCTGGTTCGGAGTGCCATGTTGTGGATTTTTCCGAGAGCACAATATGTTGAATTAGACCACAAAATTAAAAGTGTTTGTTTATTTATGTGTTAGTATTATCCATGATTTATTTCAGATTTTTCTATGATCATTTAATTTGCTAATAAAATTGTGAGATGGATATGTGTCGTAAGTCAGACTCAGGAAAAGAAAAACAGAATGGTTGATATTGTAGGAATTTTCGTAATTTATTGAAGCATTATTTTAATCTGAAATTTTTACTCATTATTCCTGAATGCATGATGATTATTTAAAAAAATCAGTAAATTGTTTGGATGATTTTACAGGCATGAGAAAAATCTATCTATGATCAGTATCTGATGTTGAATTAGAAAAACTGGATGGTTTCTGAGATAACTTGAAGTAACTTTTACTCACTGAATAATTAGAATTTTGACATGAGGTATTTTGTATAATGTTGGGTATGATGTCTAGTACCACCACCATAAATTTTGTGTCAATTGGACAAGTTTGCAATTTACTGTGATTTTGTGATTGAGTGCCGTGCTGTTTTCAGCCAGTTTCGACACTCTGTAAAGATTGGGAAATTGAGACCTATTAGAGGCATATTTTGAGGATCATGATCCAGGAGAGACTTGTAGGGGACACCTAGACCTTTCCAAAAAAACTAGTTTGAGGTAAATCCAGTAAACGGTTGAATTATTATAATTTCTGTAAGACTGGACAGAGGACTAGAGTAAAGCTGTGTGCTCTGAATTGATGAGACCAATTGTGTGATGAGTGTGTTAGGGTGACTTAATGATGTAATTTGTACTCATGACCAACTAGAGAGTTGTTGAGGACACCCACACCCTTCTACCGAAATTGAGTTTGTATCGTTCTGATGAACGAGTAGGATTTTGTGTTAATGGTAAGGTGCAGCCCGTGCACAGGAAGCACGCAGGCTGGAGCTTGAAAAGCTATTTCGAGGACTTAGATGGTTGAATCTAAGCTCGTGATCAACTAGGTAGTTGTAGCCTAGGATCAAACCTTTCCAGGATGGATTCATGCACTCCAATTGGAGTTTTATTGATAGAGGGATGTCCATTTGGAGATTCGGGCAGAAACCCATAGGTTGCTTAGTCTGGGTTAGGACTAAGGATTGTGAAAACATTTTTCCCTTGTGTGTGAGCCGAGTCGGTGACTCGTGTCTAGGGATGGTTGAATCTCTATTATTGAGGTTGTTGATTCCCCGAGTGGGATGTGCGACTCGAGTTAGTCACTAGGGTAAAGGATACCCTGCACCTATCAAGCCTACATTATTAGACTTCTGCCGAGCGTAGGACGTCCGAGCATGCCAGTGAGTGGAGCTCACGGGGCAATTTTATATTTATAGCCGGGGTAGTGGCAGGCGTAGGCCATTTTGCTGGATGAGTCCAAGTCGGGGAAGTGGCTAACCGGACCGGTATCGCCAGGGGCCAGAGGTTGATAGGCAAGTGTGGAAGCAGTAATTCTTATCCGAATTGCATTAGAGTAAGGTAGGGGTTAGAATGGTTTATTAGGGGGTTAGGACACTGCATTAGTCCTAGTAAGCCATAGTCGGTGTTGTATCTTCCAGTCGTAGGGATATGTTCTCGGCCGCTCATGGATTGAGTCCCCGGCTCGTATCTCGATCTGTTGATTCCCAAAGTTGGCCGGAGTAAGGTGCGGGAGGCCCGAAGAAATTGACCTTCCGTGGTGCTCACGTCCCTAAAGTGCGGGTTGTGTTTTGTGTTTGGTTTATATTTGTTCATAACCCGGGCCAGGGATGAACACGCATGCGAGAGTCCATGAGTGGACATGTGGAACCAATGGTCATAAGGACCAGGTTCAACGCGGTTTCTAAGGAGGTCCATGCGCGGGTACCAACTGGCGGTGACCACTTGGGCACTGCAGTGTGGAATATGACCGACCGCTGCAATCTCCTTGGGCGACGGACAGTCTATTTGGAACTGGATGGGTACATGGGTAGGATGCATGGCGAGGGATTGAACCCTACAATCAGGAGAGGCGAACTCCTTGGAAGGTATTTAGTATGGGATGCATACATTTCCATCGAAGTTGATTTTGGGAAAGTATGTAGTATGGGATGCATACGTCCCAACTGAATTGCATTAGAGTAGGTGCATCGTGTGCATTCTTGTTCGTGCATTAGATTAGGCTACGCCTGGGTCTTAGACGCATGTAGTATGGGATGCATGCGGATCTAGATTTCCAAGTTTTGCTTGCTTTAGAATAGGCTTGTGATTGGTGCATTTAGTGGTTAGGTCATGGCATACACGAGCACCACATAATTTAGGATGCACGTTTCCCTTTTTCATTCAAGATGGGTTGTGATTGAATTTTAGAGGATCGCTGTTATCACCAGCTTTGCATCAGTCGAAGTACTGACGTTCCCCACCTTTTAGGTATCGACTTCTACCTTTCGAGCAGGTGCAGAAATATCAGAGTAGCACAGCAGAAGACTCAAGCCGAGGAGCAAGTCCTAGGAAAGCAAATTGACTGTTCAGCGGAGCTTCGGTAGTGAGCCGTCGACTGCCATTCAGAGATAGAGAAGTTGTTAACTTTACAGACTGGAGTGATGTATGTTGTAATTAGATATACTGAGTTTATGTAATTTGTATTCTTGTCAAGAACAAGACATTGGTTGTAATCAATGATGTAATAACTCATTTGGCAATAAAAAGTTTTTAAATTTCCATGTTATTACTGTGTTGAGATGCATTTGAAGGCAAAGATTCTGGGGAGTGTCACGGATATCCGGTAATAGGGATCTGGGGCGCTACACAGAGGAATACCAGTAACAACAATATCGTATCTCCACTCATTCCACACATTCACATGAGCTTAGTGATGGGAAGCCCAATTATGATCGGGCACACATCCAACTCCTTTGACCTTGTGTAAAAGAATGTCATACGTCCGTAGGGCGGGGATAGTTTGCTGAAGACCGAACTGACGAAGCACTGATCCGGATAGTACATCTCGACAACACTGAAGTTCATGAGTGGGGCTCTCGTCAACCATAGCTGGCTATGTGCGGTACAAATAGGTGGTAGTTTCTCCAATATACTTGGTGTGTACGGTGCTCATATGACGAACTCCTCAACATATCTAGCTCGTCCCTATAGTAAGAAACCACCCCACGTGGATTATCTCTCCACGTGTGATTCCCTGCCAAGTACACACTGATGGGAGACAACATTGCAGCATTCACTGCATCTATCAACCACTCCTGTGACTACCGACTTATACGGGGACGTCTAATATGTAAGTGTTCCCAACATCATATTTGTAGGATTAACATCAGACCAGTCATCTCCTTCGCATTCAATGCTCCATTGCACAAGCTCATGTACAAAGAGGCTAATGCAGCACTGCCCCAGCTCTATTGACTAACTTTAGTTGTAACGCCCGAAATTCCATTTATATGTAATTCATAGCACAACATGATTTTTTACTTCAAATTCGTACAATTTTATAAGGAAATTAAAACTTTTTATTATACAATATTGTTCTTTACATCAACGCAGCGGAAATTAAATGAATACAACATGATATACGACTCTAACAACAACAACTTAAATATGAAAATAATCTTTAGCATTAATCCATCTTTATGTCTTTTTTCCAATCCAAGCTCTGCACTGAAAAACTGTAGGCACGTCAGTTCCATACAACTAACATAATGCTATAAAATAGTGATTCTTTTACTTTAGCAAACACAAACTTGAATGCAAAACAAAGTGTAAAAAATGACTATCCTAAACATGTCAGTGTTGTAGATTCTTGATTGTGATGATTACAACACGATACACATATGTTCTATTTTACATATCTCTTATAGTGTGTACTCAACGCTTTCTAGACTCAAGATCAAGCTACAAGACAAAGAAGCTTTCAAGGCTCAAAATCAAGCTACAAGACAAGGGTCATTTAGAGCTTCAAAGATTTCCAAAGTAATCAACTCAAAAGAGTGTCTTGTCAATTCATTGTAATCTTTCATATGTCTTAGAAAATTTGTAAAAGCATTGATGCACACACTCACACATCCCCTAGGAACTAAAATAAGTTTTATTAAAATCAAAATGTCAAAACCAAGATTGTATAAGTTCAGCTGTGAAAGTACCAGTCGACTTACTTTGATAAGCAGTCGACTGTTCTAGTACGAAACAGACTGAACTTACTCAAGCTCTGACCAGTCGACTCCTTTGGTAACCCAATCGACTGTACGAGCTATTTTGACAGTTTTCTGAAGTTTAAAATTTTATTTTCCAACTCAAATTTATCCTGCCATTTGTTGGCAGTTGGTGAACCGTTTTCCAACGTTCTTAGAGTTCTTACTCTGTAAATAGAGTTCAGAATGAACTTAGAAAAGGTTACCCAATATTTTTATCAAGTCTTTTGCTTTTAATTGTGAAAAGAACTCAAGTTTTCATGTACTCTCATTCTCTAGACTTGGTTCTCTAGTTTCAGTCTTGCATAACTAAGATTAAGTTCAAGACTGCAATTAGAAGTTGACCTATAGCCTCTATATAAAAAGCACACTCAAAAATCAAGGCTCTAGGTATTGTAATCTTCAATTTTTTGTTGTACACTCTCGGGCTGTGAGAGTGGTCCTCTCGGTTGGGGAGAAGGACTCCTGGTGTAGAGTCATTGTCACTCTAGGTTTTAGAGTGGGGTCTTGCTCTCTCTGGTGGTGAGAAAGGTCTACGGGTTTGGCATAGTTGTTGCCAAAGGTCATAGGGTATTCTTGTACTTTTTTCAAGAAAAGTGAAAAATCTCAAGTGGGTTGCTTGGGGACTGGATGAAGGTCGGAAGGACCGAACCAGGATATATCGCCATGTTAGCATTGTTGATTCTCTGTGGTTTGAATTCTCTAACTTGCAATTTTAATTTTGCTGTACTTTATTGTAATCTGTGTTTGATTAGTCGACTGGTTTCTGTATTATGTCGACATAACAGACTCGCTGTTCTTCAGTTGATTAATTATCTTTTATCTGGCGTTTTAGTCGACTGGCTTTTCGTTTCTAGTCGACTTAACTATTGCGTCAAGTTTAAATTATTATTTATTTTTTACATAACACTATTCACCCCCCCCCCCTCTAGTGTTACCTGCCTTGCATACAGGATCCAACACTTGGTATCAGAGCCTGGTTAATCGCAATGGCATCTACTTCAAATGCAAATCAATACCACGAAGGTCAATCTACACAAAGGCCGCCTCTCTTTGATAGAACAAACTACAACTACTGAAAATATAGAATGAAGATTTACTTACAATCCATCAACTATGAGATTTGGAACATGACCGAGACAGAGTATACAGTGCCTACTCTTCTCTATGCTCAATGGAAAGACGATATGAAGAGTGATACCATGAACAATGCAAAGGCGATGAATACTCTCTTTTCTACACTTACCAAAGAAGAATTCAACCGTGTGTCAAACACAACAACGGCATTCCAAATATGGCATACTCTCGAGGTAACACATGAAGGTACAAATAAAGTCAAGGAATCTAAAATTTCTGTTCTTGTTCACAGGTTCGAGATGTTCTGAATGAAGAAAAATGAAAGTGTATCAGAGATAGTAACAAGATTTACCGACATCACAAACTCCGTTGTGGCTCTTGGCAAAACATATACGCAAGCAGAGATGGGGAGAAAGGTTCTTCGTGCTCTAACCCCTGAATAGGAAAAGAAGACTACCGCAATTGAAGAAGCAAATGATTTAACACAACTCTCACTTGAGAATCTTGTGGAAAATCTAATGGCTTATGAAGTACAATTGGAGTAGTGCAAGAAGGACTTAGAACTGCAACAAGCCAAAAAGAAAACTCTTGCTTTCAAGGCTATGTCTGAATCAGAAGATGATGAAGATGATGAAGAAGAAATGGCTATGTTCACAAGAAAATTCACGAAATTTCTTTGCAAAGGTAAATTTAATTCAAGATTAAAGGATACTAATGAACCTCCTACTTGTTTCAAATGCAATAAGATAGGTCACATGTAGAAGGATTGTCCATTGTAGAATGCAAAATCTAAAGGCAAAGTTTCAAACTTCAAGAAGGACAAATTTACCAAGAACAAATACATGAAGAACAAGAAGGCTTACCAAGTAACGTGGGATAATAGTGATTTATCTTCGGAAGAAGACAATGAGGAATTTAATGAGGTTACAAACGTATGCTTCATGGCAAATCAAAGCGATGTAAGTAGTAATATTGATTCTAGTGATTTGTTAGAAGCTTTTAATGAATTTTTTCAATAATTAAAAATGGAGAAAATAAAAGATAAGAATCTAGAAAAAGTTAATCAAACTATTTCTCAAAAAAATCTTGATTTACAAGTTGAAGTCAAGTCTTTAACTTCTCGTATTTCCAACTTGGATATAGATCTTATATCTCTAAAAAAGAATTATGAAGAGATATCTAAGAATATATCTAAGTTCAATAAAGGAAAAGAGAATTTAAATGAAGTTCTTCAAAATCAAGTTCAATCTAATAAAAGATTTGGACTTGGTTTTCAAAAAATTCATGAAAAAGGTCATTCTTTTAATAACACCAGTAATAATAAGATTTATTATGATTCTAGTGTAAAGGATAAGTTGTATGATTTCTTTGAAAAACCAAAAATTCTTTTTAACCATGAAAATAGAAATTTTTCCGAAAAGACCAGTCGACTGGCCCCTCAAATAGGTCGTCTGTCCAGAGGTATGAAGTCTTATTCAAAAAGACAACAGCCTCATATAAGTCGACTAGTTTTACCTCCTAGTCGACTGCATCCACAAAACAATCGACTGATGGGTAAAAATAAGTCGACTGAACAGTGCAAAAATATTTGGGTTCCAGTTAACTTGTGTCTAAATGAAAGGATTTCTTACATAAATTCCTTTGTAAAAAATGTTTGTAATTCTGTTAATTTTAAACCTGCATATGGTGGTAAATCAAACTCACTTTGGGTTTGGTTTCCCAAGCACTAATCTCTTTTGGACCCAATAAAAAGGGTACCATATTCACAAATAATATTTTGTAGGTACCTAAAAGGGAACGATGGATACTTGACAGTGGATGTTCTAAACACATGACTGGCCATGCAAACTTGCTCTCTTCCATTCAAGATATAGATGGAGGAACCGTTACTTTTGGAGACAATAACAAAGAAAAAGTCATCGGAATAGGCATGGTTGGTAAGAATACTACTCCTACTATTGAAGATGTATTCTTAGTTAGTGGTTTAAAGCATAACTTGTTAAGTATTAGTCAATTATGTGATAAGGGTTATAAGATAGTGTTTGAAAAAGATGCATGCTTGATTTATGATTTGTCTTTGAAAAATGTGATTTTTCAATGAATTAGAAAGAATAACATATATGAACTTTGTTTAAAAACAAATAAGTTTTCGGATGATTTCTGTTTAGTTGCCTCGAACAACGATTCTTGGCTTTGGCATAAAAGATTTGGACATGTAAACATGAAAAATATCACAATACTTTTGAAGAATAACCTAGTTAAATGACTGCCAAAATTATCTTTTAAGAAAGATAAAATGTGTGATGCATGTCAACTGGAGAAACAAGCAAAATCTACTTTTAAAACAAAGGAAATGATGTCTACTAGTCGGCCTCTCAAATTGATTCATATGGATTTATTCGGTCCTACCAGAGTCACTTCCTTAAATAAAAGTAGATATGTATTTGTTTTAGTCGATGATTATTCAAGATTTACATGAGTATTCTTTTTAAGACATAAAATGAAGCCTTCGAAGAATTTGCAAATTTCTGCAAACATGTTCAAAATAAAAAATCTCTTACCATAGTCACTATTAGAAATGATCATGGTGGAGAATTTGAGAATTGAACTTTTTTCAGAATATTGCAACAAGAATGGTATAACATATACTTTTTGCATTTCCTAGAGCTTCACCACAAAATAGAGTGGTTGAAAGAAAGAATAGGACTTTGCAAGAATGTGCACATACCATGCTTGTTAAAAGTAATTTGCCTAAATACTTCTGGGCTGAAGCTGTTTCTACAGCATGCTATATCTTAAATAGAATACTAATTAGGCCAAAGCTTAAGAAGACTTGTTTTGAGTTGTTTTTTGAACGTATTCCTGAAGTTTCTTATTTTAAAGTATTTGGTTGTAAGTGTTTCATATTAAACACAAAAGATAACTTAGATAAATTTGATGCTAGATCTAATGAAGTTATCTTTATTGGATATTCAAATAGGAATAAAGCTTATAGAATTTTCAATAAGTCATCTTTGACTATTCAAGAGTCTATGCATGTTTCTTTTGATGAATCTTTACCTTCATCTAGTGTTATTCAAGATGATGAAATTGAATCTTCACCACTAGATAACATTGTTAAATCACTTGAGCAAATTACTCTAGATAAGTGACTGATGGACTTCATAACTTGACTGATGTGTTGAATCAGTCGGCTGAAGGGTTCATTAAGACGACTGATCCTGTAGAGATATCTTCAACTTTACCAAAGTTATTTGTTGAAGTTCGAGATTATCCTTATGACTTAATTATTGGTGACATCTCACATGGCATTCAAACAAGATCACACTTTAATATGATTTCTCATACTGCTTTGTTATTAGATTTTGAACCGAAAAATATTCAAGGGGCATGTGAGAATGAATTTTGGTTGAATGCTATGCAAGATGAACTTAACCAATTTGTAAGGAATGGTGTATGGGATTTAGTTCCACAACCCCCTGATCATACTATTATTGGTACCAAATGGGTATTTAAAAATAAGTTAGATGAATCAGGACAAGTTATTAGGAACAAGACTAGATTAGTTTCCCAAGGATACAACCAAGAAGAAAGAATTGATTTTGATGAAACATATGCTCCTATTGCTAGACTAGAATCAATTAGAATTTTGTTATCTTTTGCATGTGTTACCGCTGATTCTGGTGTGGGGGTAAACAGATGAGATTTGTGAGTTCGAGAAAAACCTGAACAGCGGATCCAAGCCTTCTGATTCCTGCCGCAACCTGCAAGGAAGTGCGATACACCGGGGTTGTTTCCGGCGATGCACCCTCCGACGCTCTTGTCAGTAACCAGTGGTGATTAAGAGAGAGCTTAAGGTAGAAAAAGAGTGATTACCTGGTCACAGTGGTAGGGGGTGGTATTTATAGTCGCCATGGGAGTGATCAGGGGCCTGATTCCCTGTGTAACTGTCAGGAGTAAAATCCTCACAGTCTGTTTAGGAAACTAATCCCTGATTCTCGGTGAGAGCAAATCAGGCCCGTTGACTTGGTCAAATCAGTGACCCTGATTTGCCTCTTGTTGGTCTGGGTTCGCCTCGGGTCGGGACCCATACCCAATTGGAGTGGATCCGTTTGTGGGTTATTAGATCTGTGAGAAGGAGATCCAGTACCCGTTTCGGACCCATTTGTATGTGAAATTACCGTTTTACCCCCGAGCTTCAAGATTCGTGCCCAATCTGGACGGTTCCGATTTAACCCCATTTTTAGCCATATCACGAGCCCCCCACTCCTAAAGACTGAGTGGGATCAGTCTTTGAGGAGTAGTTTAACTGTTTTAGTGGCTAGCGGAGTTGTATCGGAGTCCGGATGGAGGGTTTTGAATCTCGAAGGGGGTAGTGAGGTGATTTTTGGAGCCGTGAGCTGTCCTGAAGCCTTTTTGGGTATTTGATGATTTTTATCTATTTTTCGGAATATTTATTTAATTTTGCGATGTGTTAACTAATTGTTCGGGGGCCTTAACAGCAAATTCTAGGAAATAATTGTTCGTTCAGGGGTTCAAAAATATCGCCCTGAATTTTTAATTATTTTCTAGAATTTTTAGTTAATTTTCCCCAATTTTTAGCAATTTTTCGCAATTTTTAAATAAATAAAACGATTTAAATAAATAAAAATTAATTTTTCAATACTGATTTATGGCGTGGCCTGATCTGGATCGTTGATCATGGGCGAGCGCGAATTTCTGAGAGATCTGATGGTTGCAGTCGCTCGGTAGCCATTTTCTCGCTTTTGACGCTCGGATGGGCACTTGCTCGGTTGGCCGACCGAAGGGGTGAGGGTTCGGTCGTCCGAGCATCGTGGCGCAATCTGAGCCATCTGATGGTGGCGCGGATCTCAAGACAGGCGCACTTCCCAAGAAAATGCTATCTTGTCGTTTAGTGCACGTGGCCAGATCTGGGCCGTTCATCATCAGGAGCACGAATTTCTGGAAGATCCAACGGTTGTGGTGGTTCAGGTGCTTTTTTCTCCGTTTGCAAGCTCGGAATGGCACTTGCTCGGTTGGCCGACCGAAGGGGTGACGGTTCGGTCGGCCGAGCAGCTTTCTGGGCCGCCGGATATGTATTCGCTCGGTTGGCCGACCGGAGCTCTGAGGGTTCGGCTGGTCGAACAACCTTCTGGGCCGTCGGATGTGTATTCGCTCGGTTTGCCGACCGGAGCTCTGAGGGTTCGGCTGGTCGAACAACCTTCTGGGCCGTCGGATGTGTATTCGCTCGGTTTGCCGACCGGAGCTCTGAGGGTTCGGCCGTTCGAACAGCCTTCTGGGCCGTCGGATGTGTATTCGCTCGGTTGGCCGGCCGGAGCTCTGAGGGTTCGGCTGGTCGAACAACCTTCTGGGCCGTCGGATGTGTATTCGCTCGGTTGGCCGACCAGAGCTCTGAGGGTTCGGCTGGTCGATCAACGTGATGCAATCTGAGCCGTCGGATGGTGGCGTGGATCTCGAGACGGGCGCATTTCCCAAGAAAATGCTATCTTGTCGTTTAGCGCCGCCGGCAAGATCTGGGCCGTCTGATCGAGATCTTACACGAATGTTAAGGAGAAAGTGAGTTTTCTCCGTTTTGACGCTCGGAATGGCACTTGCTCGGTTGGCCGACCGGAGCTCCGACTGTTCGGCGAACCGAGCGTGGTATGGCGGGCCGGGCCGTTGACTGGCGGAACGAGTTTCGAGAAGGTTCTGCTCCCATTGGCATTAATGGTGTCCCGGGGTTTGTGCGGCGTTCCAACTTCCCGGGGTCGTTAAGAATGGTGCCCTCCAATTAATGCGCGGCGTTTCAACTTCCGAGGGTCATGAAGGCTGGTTCTTGGAGGGTAGTCTATAAGTACCCCATTCCTCTTGTCATTTTAGTCACAAAAAATGTTGAGTTTTAGCCTTCGGAGGCGTCTGCCTTGGGTGGTTGCTCTTCGGCTATGGTCTTCTCCTGGTTCTGACAGCCCCGATGCGGATGTCAGGATCGGGGGAGATCATAGCAGAGGAAGTGACGACCGGAGTCAAGGCAGATACCTGTCTTGTGAAATTTTAACCTCGAGGGGTTCGGAGGGGTGGTCACTCTTTTGCCTTGTTCTTCTCCCGATCCTGACGGCCCCGATGGGGGTGTCAGGGTCGAGGGAGAATAGGGTAGAAGTGGTGACGACCGTAGTCCGGACTCGAGGGACGAGTTGCTTCGGAAGGACGGGTGGTCGTTCTTCCACCATGATCTTTTCCTGACTCTAACGGCCCCGATGCGGGTTTCAGGGTCAGGAGAGATCATGGTGGAAGAGGTGATGACCAAAGTCCGGATTCGGGGGACAATGTGCTTCGGAAGGATGGGTCTTTTCCGATCTCTGTCTTCCTTCCGGGCTGACGGCTTCTGCTGGATGTCAGCCCGAAGGAGCTAGAGGTGGGAGGTGTGCCGATCCACTTTTTAACCGGGCCCCGTGAGTCTGCGGTTTCTCACTAATCCCTAAACGATTCATGGCATCGGCTCCGAGGTCGCAGGCTTCGATTTGTTCACGGGTGAGAGGGATGCCGACCGAGACCTGGGGCCTGGGGGGCTCGCCGAGGGCGGTGCCTTAAAACTTTTAATCCAAATTTTCTCTGGCTTCTTCAGACAGAGGTGGGGATCTGAGGGCACGGTTGTCCAAGCGACATTCTAGGCCGTCGGATTGGCACTAGCTCGGTTGGTCGACCGGGATCCGAGGGCACGGTTGTCCGAGCGACGTGGCGCAATCTGAGCCGTCAGATGGTGGGGCAAATCTCGAGACGGGCTCAGTTCCCAAGAAAATGCTATCTTGTCGTTTAGCGTCGTTGGGGAATTCTGGGCCGTCTGATCGAGATCTTGCACGAAAGTTGAGGGGAAAGTGAGTTTTCTCCATTTGCAGGCTCGGAATGGCACTTGCTCGGTTGGCCGACCGTGCCCTTTGCTGCTGGGTTTGGATCGCACGTAGCTCGGGTTTAGATCCTGCTGTGCCGAGCTACTTGACTTGGTGAGAAGACAAAGTGGTTTTGGGCCTTCGCGACGTTTCGAGAGCGGCCCAAAAGTCGCGCCCTTACGTTTGGAAGTCCAAGGGACTTTTCTTTTTTACTATAAATCATCACCCCCCCTCAATCCAAGTCTCATTATTCACTTTCACTCTCTCTCTCCAGTTTTTACTTTCACCATCGAAGTTTTTAGCTCCTGGGTGGCGCTGTTAGCTGTCGCGGCAAGGCGTTCCTTGGCTCCGGTGAACTTTTCCAACCGTAGTTGTCACTTCAAGGTCAGTCTCTCTCCTTTCTCTCTAGAAAATGGTTAAGATTACTTCCTCGGATGAGACCCCCGCCTCGGACCAAGTCGTAGGCCGAGCAGGCAAAGGGAAGGAGGTGATAGAGCCGACCGATCATAGCGTTGTTCGGCCGAGCAAGGAGGGCGAAGTAGCCGAGCCACACCTGGAGGTCGTGGCAAAGTCTCAGAAGGGTAAAGGAGTGGTCACGATCATCGAGAAGCCGAAGATGGCGGGGGAGTTTGGTCGGCAGCCTATTGTTCTGTCGAGCGTGGGAGGCGTTCGGGAGTACTCCGAGGAGATGTTGGAGAAGGTGACTCAGGGCACCGCCAAGTCCGTAGAGGAGAATGAGCCGAGAGAGTTATCCGAGGTGGACCATACCATCTCGTCTCTTACCGAGGCCGATCTGCACCGGATCCGAGCCGGGTTCCAGATTCCAGCCGAGTACGGGCTACTTCTCCCCGGACCGGGATTCCGAGCCAACACGAAGTCTTCGAAAGACGTGTGCATCTTTCCTCTCGAATCTCTGGCCGCCGGGCTCCGCTTTCCCCTTCATCCGTTTATAGTCGATGTCTTGATTTGGTACGGTTTGAGCCCCGCCCAGCTGATGCCGAACACCTGGAGGCATGTCTTGGCGTTTGTTCTCCGGTGCCAAGAGATCGGTGCCGAACCGAGCATGTTCCTCCTTCGGAGCCTTTACCGCCCATGCCAGCCAAACCGAAAATAACAGAGGTTTTACCTTTCGCCGCGGACGGGCGTGAAGTTGATCGAGAACCCGGACTCGATCAAGCATTGGAAGGAGAAGTATTTCATCATCCGGGCTCCCGCGCCGTGGGCAATTCCGATATTTTGGGCGAAGGAAGGTCTGCCCAAGCGAGCCAAGAAAGAGCCGGTGCTGAGTGACGAGGAAGCAGAGGTCCTCAAGAAGCTCCTTGCCTTGCCAACGCTAAGTCGGAAAGATATTACCGAGGAAGCTTTGTTCCAAGGGGGTCTCAGTCCGATCGACCCCAGTATGATTCTTGTATTTTATTTCTTTGCGTAAAGTTCTTGAAAAATTCATCTAAGTTTTTTCATTCGGCTTGCGCAGCATCTTCCAAGATGGACTACAGGGCTTTGATGGCGAAGGCCAAGGCGAAGGAACAGGAGTCGAGGAAGAAGAGACCCTCGGCAGGGCCTCAGGGCGGCCGAGCCCAGAAGATGCCTTCGGTCGCGAAGACCGTCGACCCGCAGAAGGTCATTGTCCCGAAGGCCGGTCTAGAGCAGGAGAAGGCCGCGGTCCCCGATCCTCCTGTTTCTGATGCGCCGACACCAACGGTGAAGGGGGATGCTCCGGACTCATCGAGCGGGGCGTTCGGCGTGAAAGAGGTGCTATCCCTCCAAGTTCCGCCCCTCACTGCCGATGCGGAGAAGATCTTGACCGAGAGGCACAAGCAGATCTTCGTCCCCGACTGGCAAGTGATGAATGTTGATGGTTTTTTGGGGGACGGCAACATCTGTATGGAAGCGGTGAAGCACTTGCCGACCCCCAAGGATCGAGCGGCCCTTAAGGTCGGGCTGGTTGGGGACGGCTCAATGCAGATCGCTCGGAACACAATGTCGGTAAGTGGACCGAACACTTTCTTATTGAAACTTTTTCTGAAATTTTATAAGTTCCTGGATTCGGACTCTAACAGTTTGTTCTCTTTTCAGACCCTCTGCCACTTCAACTTCTTGCTCGAGGAGTTTGCGAGCAAGGAACAGGAGTATGACCAGGAGAGGTCGGAGCGTGTCAAAGCTACGAAGCTGCTCGATGCTGAGCAACTCCTCTCGGCCAAGCGTGGGGCCGAAGTGGCAGGATTGGAGGTGCAGCTGGCCGACGCCGTTCAGCGGTCGAAGGACACGGCAGCCAAGCTTGAGGCCTCGGAGAAGGAGAATGCCGAGCTGAAGGAGGAGCTGGCCAATGCTCGGTCGGAGGCGGAGACGGCTCGGAAGAGGGCCGAGAGGATCATGGCCAGGCACCGGTCTAAGGTGGCAAAGGCGAAGAAGGCCGTCCAGGACGAGGTCGAGCATCACATGTTCAAGAACATGGAGGACGCGTACGGCCGAGCCCTGCTCCATGTCGCCACTCGGAATCCGGGTTTCGACACGTCCTCCTACCGTTTCTACGACCCCGTGGAGGGGGAGGAGGAGCTTCCCCAGGGGATGCTCAGCCCTGAGGGACAGACTGACGGTGTCGAAGGCCCGGGTGAGACTGAGGCCGAGGATGAGGAGGAGGACGACTCTGAGGAGGAGAGCGGGAGCGAGGACGAGGACGAGGCCGAGGGCGAGGACAAGGCCGAGGGGTCGACAGACCCAAACGACAAAAAGGTCGACCCCTGACTCGGTTGCCTCTTTTAGTCTTTTGTTGTTTTGTTTCTTTTTTGTAAGCCTAACTGCGGACTGGCCACCGCTCTTGTAAAACTTTTTTCTGAGTTTTGAATGAAAAAACTTTGTTTGGCCAAAATTTATCCAAGTGTTAGTCTCCGGATTTTGTGTTTGATTAGGCGTAAAATACTCCAAGTGTTGGGCCTCGGATTTATCTCTGCTTTTCAGGTAAAGTTCGGTCCGATCACGGAGGTTGCACACCTTCGTATGGAGCTGGCTAAAACGAAGGGAGAGCTCTCCAATAGCCGAGAGAGGCGGTTTTTCATGTTCTTGAAGCTGGAGGAGACAAAGGCAGCTGTGAGGGGGTATTGTCGCGAGTTGAAGCAACTGCGGAAGCAACCCCAAGCCCCTTGTCCCGAAGGCGAGGTCGAGCGGCTTCGTAGAGAGCTTTCCGTCACCGAGCGGAAGAACGACGAGCTCTCGGCTAAGATCCAACACTTAGAGATAGCGGAGCGAGGTCGCTCGGCGGAAGAAGAGAGGCTTGCTTCCGAGCTGGAGAAGGCGTCGTCCGAGCGCAAAAAGCTGTTGGCCGAGGTCGACAAGCTTAGGAGGATCACGATAGATAGGGGGATCGAGGTCACCCACTACCGACGGCTCGCGACCGATAGCACCAACGCCTCGCGCTCATCAAGGCCTCCTCGTTTGAAGAAGTTGGTGAAGGACGACGCTTTGAGAGACAGAATCATTGAACTGGAGGAAGAGGTCGCGTCACTCAAGCCTCTGCCTGAGAGGGCCAACGTCCACAGTACATCGTGTACTCGCGAAGAGAGCGAGAGAGGGATCACCTTCTACGAACTTGCGACACGTTTGCCTGTGGCTAGGCGGAGCCCTGCTGACGCTCAGAGTAGTGTACCCATCTCGTCTAGTGGTGCCTCGGTCGGCGCCACAGTTAGGGTCAGTGGCGAAGGGGGGTCACGCTTCGTTGGTTTGGAATCGAGCTCGGAGGTCAGGCCTCGTCGTCCTCGCGTTTCCTTGAACCGAAGCATACCCCTTCCGAAGAGGCCCTGAACGTGTCGTTTTATGTTTCTTCTGGCTGTTGTAAAACTCTATTGTAGGGTCGGTCTTGTAGTATGTAGAGCTACCATATCTGAATAGGAATCTGAGAGTTTGTTTGGAAAATTCTTCAAGTGTTGAACTTCGGCATTGTCTTGAAATTTTGTTATTCATTTTTTCTTCTTTTCAGCCCGTGGTGGCAGCTCAATACGCCGATTCCAACTGCTCGGACAACGACGTTCTGACCGAGGTTGGCTCGGAGGTGGCGAGGTCGCATTTGGTGAGGTGCCGAGAGCGACTCTATGAAGTCGAGCTGGGATTACGCCGAGCAGAAAGCGAGCAGGGCCACCTTCAGCTCGTCCTCGATCAGCAAGATGCCGAGATCCAGCGCTTGGAGAACAGGATCGCCGAGGCGACCCCTATAGGAGAGAACAAGGATTCGCAGACTGTTTTTAGCAACGCCCTTCAGGTTCAGTGTATTCGGCACAATTTGTCGAAGATAGTTGCCGAACGGGACGATTTGCTCTCTGAAATCTGTCACTTGCAGCCCCTGGAGGCGAAGCTTCGGAAGGAGGCGGATGAACTAGCGGCCGAAGTGGCCGGACTGGCGACCGAGCAGGACGGTGATGATTTTTTCGTTTAAAAACCAAGTGTAGTGGGTCGGCGCTGTACTTTTTGTTTTCTAATGCCTTGTAACCGGGGAAGGATTGCTTTGTATTATGACCCAACCATTAATAAAATTTCTTTCATGAACTAGCGTGTCTTTTGTTGCTCTGCGTAATTGTCTCGTTTATGATTGTGTTCGTCGTGCCAAGGTCTCCGAGCTGAACCCTCTTTTGTTTGTGGTTCGGCGCCTTGGCGCGTTCTGAGGCATGGGTATTAGGCATGGATCTCGAGGTGGACCAGCCCCCCACGGCAACGCTATCTTGTCGTTTAGCGACGCTGACAAGATCTGGGCCGTTGGATTCTGGTACGAATCTCGAGGCAGCTCAGTTCCCAAGAAAACGCTATCTTGTCGTTTAGCGTCACTGGCAAGATCTGGGCCGTCTGATCGAGATCCTACACGAAAGTTGAGAAGAAAGTGAGTTTTCTCCGTTTGCGAGCTCGGTTTGGCACTTGCTCGGCTAGCCGACCGGGGGCAGCATGATCTGACCCTTCTTCTTGTTCGCTTTCATCTCGGCGACAAGAGTGCTCAGCCGGTGATGCCGAACAGTGCCTCGGTCTCCCTCTTCATGCGAAGTCGAGGGGTGAGTCGAGCCCTTCCCCATGGTGGGGTTCGCCGATCATAGCGAGTATTCGATGGTTGTGGGAGCAATTCCGAATGGTGATCCACTCCTAGCTCGCCGAGAAGCAAGCTTGGGGAGTGGAATTGAACCAAGTGTTGGACTCCGGAACCATCGTGTAGTTCAACGGTTGTGGGAGCAGTTCCGAACGGCTATCTACCTCTGGCTCGTCCGGGGGCGATCCGAGGAGGTAAAGTCGATTCGAGTGTTGGACTCCGCACCATTGGTGTAGTTCAACGGTTGTGGGAGCAGTTCCGAACGGCGATCTACCTCTGGCTCGTCCGAGGGCGAGCCGAGGAGGTAAAGTCGAGCCGAGTGTTGGACTCCGAACCATCGGTGTAGTTCAACGGTTGTGGGAGCAGTTCCGAACGGCGATCTACCTCTGGCTCGTCCGGGGGCGAGCCGAGGAGGTAAAGTCGAGCCGGACATTGGACTCCGAACCATTGGTTGAAATCAAATTAAAACACAAAAGATAAAGGCGGAGAGACGCAAGCAAATTTATAAGTATGAAAGAGCATTCTTCATTGATAATCGACGGCGAACCGTTTTTACATATTACAACTTATGGAATAGATTACAAGTTAGAGGAGAGGAATGGTTCGACCCCTCGTGATACTCAGAGAGGCGCCGGGGCGCCTTCTTGGTATTTTAGGAGGTGGTCGGCATTCCAGGTCCTCGAAATCTCTCTGCTTTGTAGATCTTCCAGACGGTAAGCTCCGGGCCGAACAACCTTTGTGATCTTGTAGGGTCCTTCCCAGTTCTGGGCCAGTTTGCTTTTCTGATTGGGGAAGGATATGGCCAGTTTTCTCGGGACTAAGTCCCCTTGCTTGAGATTGGTGGGTCGGACTTTCTTGTTATATGCCAATTCCACTCTCCTTCGGTAGTTCTGTTGCCGAATTGATGCTCTCTCCCTCAGTTCGTCCACCAGATCTAAGTTCGCCCTGAGGTCTCTGGCGTTCTGTTCCTCATTGTAGGCTGCGAGGCGAGGGGAAGGTATTCCGACCTCGAGGGGTATCACTGCCTCGGACCCATAGGTGAGGCTGAAAGGGGACTCTCCTGTGGGGGTCCGCTTGTTCGTGCGGTAGTTCCATAGTACGTTGGGGAGTTGGTCGACCCATAAGCCTTTGGAACATTTGTCCAGCCTCTTCTTGATACCTGTGAGGATCTGCCGATTGGCGTTTTCTGCTTGGCCGTTCGACTGCGGGTGGGAGACGGAAGAGAAGCGCTGTTGGATGGCAAGATCCTCGCACAGAGCTCGGATTGCAGCCCCGGTAAACTGATTTCCGTTATCGGTTACGATGAAACGGGGGATGCCGAACTGACAGATGACGTTCTTCCAGAAGAATTGAAGCACCTTGTTCTCGGTGATGGTGGCGAGGGGCTCGGCCTCAATCCACTTCAAGAAGTAGTCGATGGCTACAACCAAGAACTTGAACTGGCCGGGAGCCGGAGGGAACGGCCCTAGTAAATCCATTCCCCACATTGCAAAGGGGATAGGACTTGATAGGGAGGCAAGGTTGGCTTGAGGGAGGCGACGAACATTGGAATGTCTCTGACAGGAGCCACATTGCCGAACATGTCGCTCGGCATCTTGGAGGAGAGTCGGCCAGAAGTATCCATAATTCAAAGCTTTCCGGGCCAAGGACCTAGATCCTGAATGTGCTCCGTCGATGCCCTCGTGGAGCTCTTGTAAAGCGTAGTCGGCCTGTTCTGGGGAGAGGCACCTTAGGTACGGTCGGCCATCAACCTGTGAGAAGGAGCGCTTGTATAAGATTCCCTAGATCAAGACATACCGCTCGGCCCTGGTTCTGACTCGGCGTGCTTCCTTGGGGTCCTCGGGAAGGAATCCATCCCTTAAAAATTCCACTAAGGGTTTCATCTAATTATCTTGCAGCAGGACCGGCAACGACGCCACCGAGCCGGATGCCTCGTGTTCTATGCTCGACCTTGAGAGGACCTCCATCAAAACGGTCTGCTCGAGACCTTGGAGGGAGGATGAGGCCAACTTGGGGAGGGCATCGGCCTGTGAATTCTCCTCACGAGGGACTCGTTGGATGAGTGCCTCTTCGAACCGGCTCATGAGGGCTCGGACCTTGGCGAGGTACTTCGCCATCCGCTCGTCTCGCACCTCGTACTCGCCCAAGACTTGGTTCACAACTAGCTGAGAGTCACTATGGACTCGGAGGCACTGCGCCCCGGCACTTCGGGCAAGTCCGAGGCCCGCGATTAGTGCCTCATACTCCGCCTCGTTGTTTGAGGCCTTGAAGTTCATGCGGAGGGCATACTGGAGGACGAAGTCATCGGGTCCGTTCAGGATGATACCGGCACCGCTACCCTCGTTGCAAGACCCATCCACAAAAACTATCCAAATGGGGGGTCCGTTCGGGACGTGGCTGACCTCGGGAATGGTGGACTCGACGATGAAGTCGGCGAGGGCCTGAGCTTTGATTGCAGTCCGAGGTTGGTAGGAGATGTCATGTTGGCTCAGCTCTCAGCTCTATGGACCACTTCATTAGCCGGCCCGAGGTTTCAGGCTTGTGGAGGATCTGCTTCAGCGGTTGGTCGGTGAGGACCACAACCGAGTGGGACTGAAAGTATGGACGGAGCTTCCTTGCCGCCATGACCAGGGCATAGGCCATCTTCTCTATCTTCGGATAACGGAGCTCGGCATTCCGAAGCACTTTTCTCACATAGTAAATGGGCCTCTGAGCCCGGTCTTCTTCCCTCACCAACGCAGCACTTAGGGTCTGCTCGGAAGCAGCTAAGTAGACGAAGAGGGTTTCCCCCGGAACGGGTTTGCTGAGGAGAGGAGGGTTCACCAAGTAGGCCTTCAGTTGGTCGAACGACTCCTATTGTGGTTGGCCCCATTCGAAACCCTTAGCCCCTCTGAGAGCTTTGAAGAAGGGGAGGCACTTTTCCCCAGACTTCGAGAGGAACCGGCCAATAGCGGCGAGCCGACCCGTAAGCTTCTGCACCTCCTTGACGTTCTGGGGCGGGGCCATGTCCAGTATGGCCTTGATCTTTTCGGGATTTGCTTCGATCCCTCGCTGGCTCACCATGAAGCCGAGGAACTTTCCCGATGAGACCCCGAACGCACACTTGTTCGAGTTAAGCCGCATGTTGTGCCTCCTCAATACGCCGAATGCCTCCTGGAGGTCGGCCACGTGGTCAGTACCTTGGATGCTTTTGACGAGCATGTCGTTGACGTACACTTCCATGTTGCGGCCTATCTGGCTTTGGAAGACCTTGTTGACGAGGCGCTGGTAGGTGGCTCCAGCGTTCTTCAACCCGAACGGCATGACTCTATAGCAGTAGAGGCCCTGGTCGGTAATGAAGGAGGTCTTCGGAATGTCCGGGGGGAACAATCGGATCTGATTATAGCCAGAGAAGGTGTCCATGAAGCTGAGGAGCTCATGGCCCGAGGTGGCATCAATGAGGGTGTCGATATTTGGGAGAGGGAATGGATCCTTCGGACATGCCTTATTCAGGTCGGTGAAGTCGATGCATATTCTCCAAGAGCCATTGGACTTCTTAACCATTACAACGTTGGAGAGCCATTCGGGGTAGTTCACCTCCTGTATGAACCGAGCCTTTAAGAGTTTGTCCACCTCCTCCTTGATGGCCTGTTGTCGCTCTGGAGCGAATTTTTGCCTCTTCTGCTGAACCGGTTTGCACCCCAGTTCGACACTTAGGCGGTGGACTAGCAGCTCCTCGAAAATCCCGGGCATATCCGCTGCTGACCAAGCAAACAGGTTGCGGTTATCCCGGATGCATTGCACCAAGTCGGAACACAGTGTAGTCGGCAAGGACTTGCTGACGAGGAACTTTCGACTCGGGTCCTCGTCCGAAAAGAGTACTTCTTCCAATTCGTCCGCCGGCTCGGACGTGGGCTGGACATTCGGCTCGGGAATCTCTAGGGTCTCGAGGGAGAGCACCGGACCCCCCGTGGAAGTTATGTAGCACTTCCGAGCCGTCTCTTGGCTGCCTCTGACTTCTCCCACTCCCGACCGAGTGGGGAACTTCATTTTAAGGTGGTACGCTGAAGGGACAGCTTCCAGGGCAGCTAGGCCGGGTCGACCTAGGATGACATTATATGCGGCCGGGACATCAACGACCATAATGTCCATCGGCTCGGTCCGGGTAGTAGGGGTCTTCCTAGCAGTTACGTCTAGGGTTATAACCCCCTCAACAGTTACTGGTACCCCCGTGAACCCGTGGAGCGTGTAACCGGACGGCTTGAGACGGTCCCGAGACAGCTGCAGCCCTCGGAAGGCCGAGAGGAAGAGGATGTTCATCGAGCTCCCATTGTCAACCAGGACCCTCTGCACCTTAAAGTTTGCCATGTGAAGGTCGATGACAAGTGCGTCGCAGTGGGAAGTTCGGACCCCCTCGAGGTCTTCATCGGAGAAAGTCACTGGGACGCCAAGGCCTTTTGGGGGAGGGGCGCTGTGAACCGAGTTGACCTCTCGGACGAAGGCCTTCCGAGAGGAGTTGGAGGAGCCCCCCATGGGGCCTCCGTGGATTAGGTGCATAACTCGTTCTTCCTCGACTCGGGGGTCTCATCGCGCCGCTCGGAGCGCTTGTTAGCCCCCCGAGGCGGAGGAGTGTTGCGATCTGCCCGATCGTTTGCCTTTACAAATTTGGCCAACTGCCCCCTCTGGATGAGGGCCTCTATCTCATTTTTCAATGCCCGGTAGTCGTTGGTGTCATGACCGTGGTCCCGGTGGTAACGGCACCATTTCTCTTTGTTCCTCCTCTTGGCCGGGGTGTTCATTCTCGGAGCCGGATGTATGAATCCTTCTTTCTCCACTTCCATCAGGATGGTGGAGACATTGGTGGTGAGGGGAGTGAACTTCTCGAACCTGGGGGGAGGACGGCGCTGGCCGCTATTGTCCTTCTGCAACTTTTTGGACCCCTCCTCCTCTGTCGTCTTCCTCTTTGATCTGGAGGCGGATCCTCCGAAATTCGGGAGGCACTCGGCCTCCTCCGCCCGAATGTACTTCTCGCACCTTAGGAGGAGATCGGCGAAGTTGTGCGGGGGCTTCTTGGCGAGGGACGACCGGAGGTTGGAGTTGAGGACGTTCGACTGGAACGCAACAGTCGCCACTGACTGGTCTAGGGAGGCGATAGACCTGACCTTCGCGGTGAATCTCCTCACATAGTCCCTCAGCTTTTCTCCCCTCTCCTGTCGCAGGTTGAGTAGGGAGAGGCTCATCTTCTCAGCTCGCCTGCTACTCACAAAGTGAGTTATGAAGAGCGTTTCGAACTGCTCGAATGAGAAGATGGAAGAGGGAGCGAGCCTGGAGTACCATTCCCGAGCCGACCCCCTGAGGGTGGCGGGGAAGGTCTTGCAGAGCATGGCGTCGGAAGCTTGATGGATCAGCATTAAGGTCTTGAAGCTTTCGACGTGATCAACTGGGTCGGACTCCCCTGAGTACGTTTCAAACTACAGAGGTTTGAAACCCCTCGGTATGGGGGCCTCCATGATTGTCCGAGAGAAGAGGGGTCTGCTGGGGCGGACGGTCCCTGCTCTCGACTCCTCCTCCTTGTCCATGCGACCGATGCGCCTCTCCACCTCGTGGAGACGACGGTAGAGGGCATCATCCCTCCGCTGGTAATCAAACGATCCCCAGGACTCTTCTTCATAGGAAGGGGAGCGAGGACTGCGGCGTCGATAGTCCTGGGATCGGCGAGGACTATAGCGGTGCTGCTGGCGACTGGGAGCCGAGAGAGGACTTCTGGATCGGTGGCGAGGACTGGGAACCCGCGGGGGTGTTGGAACCCTCTGGGCATTATGGTTGTTGGGGCGCAGGTTGAGGGCCTGCAACACAGTCTCCTGGAATTGTAGGAACTCGGCACGAGTGATAGGTGCCTCATTTTTCCTCGGATGATGCCGATCCGCGGGGGAATGTGACCTCCTCCTACGGTGCTCGGGAGATTCCGCCCGGCCCCTTCGGTCCGGAGACCTCCTACCGTCTCGGCGACGAGGAGATCGCTCACCATGATGCTAGCGGGAGGCTCCCTCTCGGGCCCGCCTCTCATCTAGGTGGTTGCGGAGGTCCTCTTCCTTTTGGCGATTCAGGACGGTGTTGCGGAGATCGGAGGCTCGGGGGTGATGGGAAGCCATAGAGTCAGAAGAGGCGTTGTGAATTGAGACGTGGTCCGAATGGAGTGGTTGCTTCTGCCTCTGCTGGTTCTGACCAGCAGGACCATTTGGGGGTTGTTGGTTCGGAAGAGGAGGCTGGCCCTGTTAGGCCGGGGGAGGAAGTTGTTCAGGCTGCGGAGCAGGATGGACAGGGACTTCCTCTGGCTGATCGGCTGGATTGGGTCCGCGGTTGGACCCTCCAGATCTGACCTTCTTTGGAGGCATGGTTGGAGAAGGGCTAGTTGACGAGGAAGAGGCGGAGGCTGTTCGTGTGGTTGTTCCCACAGACGGCGCCAATCTGTTACCGCTGATTCTGGTGTGGGGGTAAACAGATGAGATTTGTGAGTTCGAGAAAAACCTGAACAGCGGATCCAAGCCTTCTGATTCCTGCCGCAACCTGCAAGGAAGTGCGATACATCGGGGTTGATTCCGGCGACGCACCCTCCGACGCTCTTGTCAGTAACCAGTGGTGATTAAAAGAGAGCTTAAGGTGGAAAAAGAGTGATTACCTGGTCACAGTGGTAGTTGGGTGGTATTTATAGTCGCCATGGGAGTGATCAGGGGCCCAATTCCCTGTGTAACTGTCAGGAGTAAAATCCTCACAGTCTGTTTAGGAAACTAATTCCTGATTCCCGGTGAGAGCAAATCAGGCCCGTTGACTTGGTCAAATCAGTGACCCTGATTTGCCTCTTGTTGGTCTGGGTTCGCCTCGGGTCGGGACCCGTACCCAATTGGAGTGGATCTGTTTGTGGGTTATTGGATCTGTGAGAAGGAGATCCAGTACCCGTTTCGGACCCATTTGTATGTGAAATTACCATTTTACCCCCGAGCTTCAAGATTCGCGCCCAATCTGGATGGTTCCGATTTAACCCCATTTTTAGCCATATCAGCATGTTTTATGGATTTCACACTTTTCCAAATAGATGTTAAAAGTGCTTTCTTAAATGGTTTCATTTAGGCGGATGTTTATGTTAAGTAACCACCAGGTTTCGAACATGAACAATTCCCTAGCCATGTTTTTAAATTAAAAAAAAGGCTTTATATGGTCTCAAACAAGCACCCTGTTCTTGGTATGATCGTTTAAAAAATTTTCTTTTAGAAGCAGGGTTTGAAATTGGTAAAGTAGACACTACATTATTTATTAGGAAAATAAAATCAGACATATTAATCATACAGATTTGCATAGATGACATAATATTTGGTTCAACTAACAGTAATCTATGTCAAGAGTTTTCTACTACCATGCAAAATGAGTTAGAAATGAGTCACATGAGTGAACTCAATTACTTCCTTGGACTTCAAATAAAACAATTCCAAAATGACATATTTATTAATCAAGGAAAATATGCTAAGAAATTACTCAAACGATTTGGCATGGATGGCACTAGTAGTAAGACCACACATATGGCTACTACTACTACACTTGACAAAAATGAATTAGGTAAGAGTGTCGATGAAAAGCTCTATCGAGGTATGATTGGCTCACTCTTATATATAACTGCTAGTATACCAGATATTATGTTTAGCGTATGTTTGTATGCTAGATATCAGTCTCATTCAAAAGAATCTCACTTAAAAGCTGTGTAACAGATTTTAAGATATATTAAAGGCACATCTGAATATGGTTTACTTTTTCCTCGCACCAATAATTTTCAGTTACTGTCTTATAGTGATGTTGATTTTGCTGGAAGTAAAACTGACTGTAAAAGTACTAGTGGAACTTGTCACTTTTTGGGGCATTCCCTAGTATCTTGATGCAGTAAAAAGCAAAATGCTGTATCTCTATCTACCACAGAGACTGAATATAATACTGCAAGTTTGGCTTGTGCTCAAATTTTATGGATGAAACACTCTTTTAGATATGGTATTTCTTTTTCAAAACCTTCTATAATGTGTGACAATACCAGTACCATTAATTTGTCTAAAAATCCAATTCAACATTCACGTACGAAACATATTGATATTCGACATCATTTTCTACGTGATCATATTTTAAAAGGAGATATCTTATTGGATTTTATTTCCACTGATAAACAAATAGCAGATATTTTTACCAAACCATTGAAAGAAGACATTTTTATCAAGTTTAGACGAGAACTAGAAACTTGTTCATTTAATGATATTTCCTTAAAAAAATTGTTGTCTCAGTCGACTTATTTTTGTTTTCGGTCGACTTATACCGAGCATCTGTATTTGGTTCTTTTCTTGATTTTTTATATATGACCAGTCGACTGTCTTGATTTTACAGTAGACTGACGATAACTTTATCAAACTTTTTTTTATTTTTGGATTCATTTTACTTTCGACTTAGTCGACTGCTCTCAAAGCCAGACGACTGTCGTGACTATGTTTCGATTTGTTTTAATCTGAATCGTCACTTGTTTTGAGGTTTCTTTTGACTTCTTAGACCTGACCCGTTCAATTTTTTACTCTCTAATTGATCTACACCATTCATCCATTCTCTCTTTCAATCTCCACCATTAATTTCTTGTCAAACCCTAGCCTCCTTTCACTTTCCCCTTTTACCTTTTTACTCTTCTTCCTCAAAGACCAGTCGGCTGCTACAGTACTCTTGGAGTTCTTGGATTTCGTTTGCTCGGCGCTTGCTGATTGAAGTTGGCAGATCAATTTGCTTCTTTGCTCGTCGCTTCCAAAAGATCTCTGTCCTTGAAGCTTTGGAGTTCACTGATTAGGTGTTCTTTGTCTCTCTTTGTTGTTTGGTAATCTATTATTCTCCTATCATTAGGTATTTTAGGTTTTTAACTTTCCATCATGCCGAAGTCTAAGAGATCTTGGTCTTCAAATGTTGAGGATGAACAAACTCATCCTAACTATCTATAATATTTGAGGAATCCTTTCTGGGTAGGTTTATTAATTTTCCTGACTTGGATAGATATGTAACCCCTGCTTTTCGTTTTTCGTATTTTTGGTGTATTTTTCTCTTTCTTGGGTATTTGTACTCTCTTGTATTTTTTTGGACCGTATATTGGAGATGTTTTCAATATATATTCACTTTATTTCATTTTGAACTCTTGTGTATGATTGTTTGTCTTTTTGCTTCGTTCCTTATTGATTGTTGTATTTTCTCTTTATTGGATCTTGCTCTATTCTCTTTTGCTTATGTTTTGGGTGCTTGTGGTTTCTTTTGCCTAAGCCTATTGATAATCCTATTTGCATTTAAACCTAGATCCTCATAACTATCCCTAAACCCAATTGATAAACCAAGTCCTATTCAAATCCTAATTTTAAACCAACTCCTACTACTACTCCTATTGGACCTATGAACCCAATAACCCAATACCCAACATCTCCTGAAACCCTAAAATCAAAACTCTATAAAAACCCACCTATCTCTCTTTCTCTCCCCTACCGAACCATAGCCCCCTCTCATACTGTGCAACCCCCACCTTCAACCTCCGAAACCCTACTGCCGATTAACCCCATTGCTCCACCTCCCAACCACCAAAAACCCCTCCACTTCCTTTCATCTCCATCTCCGACCGAACCCCATTACCGCCAACTGCACTTGAACCCATTGTCGACCCTGCACCCGACCACCACTTTGCCCGATCACCCCCTAGCCCGAGCTTTCATCGTCTCCGTCATCTTTCCCGTTCCCTCTCTGTTCTGTTCGGCACGCCCAGCGACAGCCACCAGTGACGCCAGCCGAAGTCGACACCGCCAGCGCCGCGCATCCCTCCCTCCGGTCTTCTTTGCTGACTGCAGTTGCGACAGCGGTAGTCATAGCCGCCGTCTGTTCCGCTGTGGTGTCTCCCTCTCTTGGTTGGTTTGCACGTGTATTTGCTTTGGTTCGTGATTTGCGTTCGTGGGTTTTGCTCGTTTTGTTCGTTGCCCGGGAATTCGTTCTCATTATTCTTGGTGTTCTTTGTTTTCATCTTCGGTTAAGGCAAATAACTTGTACTCAAATTTCTTTGTATGATACAAGTCAAAAATACCGCTTATAGTGTAGTTGGGTTCTATAGATAACTCGTGTGTATGTTATTTTTGATGGTTTTTGTCTCTATAGTGCTATTGACCATAGTTGCCTCACGACACAAAAATCGACATGAAAACAATGAGGTTGACTCATATATGTGAGATAATTAGGTGAAATTATGTGTTTGATGAGATCCATGTGATATGATGGTTGTGAATATATTATATACTCTATTTCATGATGTTTGGATACTTAGTAGACTCTATACCATGTTTGATTGTGATTGGAACGAGTTTCGTATGGTTTATGTTAGTTTTGTTTTCATGAGAAATTCTGTATTTGTCGATGATCAGTCTTGATTTGTATTTTAGATCCTATTAAGGTCAGAATTCTTAATTTTTGTATTAGACATGAATTATAGAGAAATCTGTCTTCTTTCCAACGCCTCTGACCTTGATCTATTTCGTTTTCGTATAAGTGAGTTATGGCTATTTTACTACAGAGGTGTATTCTATTTCCAGATTTTGTTTCTTGATGATTTTGATGATTAAACTATTTTGATACTAGTCCTAATTATATTATTTTGATCTGAAACTTTGCACAGTATTTCTATACCTATCTAGGGATTACCTAGAATTTTGGTGGATTACATTGATGATTTTTATACACCGTTTCATGCTTGTTTATGAAAGCTATACTTGCTGTATTTTGCTCGATGTTCTGTAAAGAATCGTATCTTCACCCTATTTCCTTTTACTGTATGGGAAATATTTATGAAATATGAAAGTTAGTTTATTTTGTCTATTTTCATCTCCGTTTGACGGATTTGGATTTCGTTTCATGGTTTGTGAGATATAACAGTTTTTGTACAGCAGTGTTGGGAATTTTAAATTTGCCAAACTATCGTTTCTTGATATTTTCTGATTTTTGTTGACTGAATTAATTTTACTGGAATATTATAAAACTATATATTCTGATACTAGACATCTAGAGAATTACCCCAGATTTTTCCTGAATTTATTTGAAATGTTTTAATGCTGTTTTGCTGACTTTGAATACGATTTACTGATTTCTGGCTGAACGTGTTTTCTGGATTCAAATCAGTTTTGAGTTATAATTTTGTGAAATACTATATGGCTTATATATAATCGCTGGATTCGTGTGGAAGTCTATTTCCAGATTCTTCAACAGATTTAGATTTGCATTTCTGTAGTAACGGAAATCACTGTTTTAGTACTGTACTGTCATGCTCGTTTATGTGACCGTATATCATCTATGCATGTTTATTTGTTTTACTGAACCTAATACTGATTGTATCTTGTTAGTTTGACACTACTTCATGCACTATCATGTCCGTTGATAACCATAATAAAAAGTGATCAAGCCGAGGTTTCTTAAGGGAAGATCTAGTAGTGGAAAATATGGAAATGTGTACTTGGAAGGGAACTAGTGTTCCAAACTGTTACTGTTACTTTTACTACTACTATTACTGTTATTTTTACTGCTACTGCTACTGCTATTGATACCTGACTACACTGCCCCATTATGGTCCACTATGAAATCTAAAAGCGAAACTATTTGTTGTAGCAACCATGTATTATATTTTGGGGCACATGAAGTGCTACCTAGCTAGTAATACACACAAGACTGTAAGAACATAAGACTGATACTGTCACGCCCCACTTCCCAAAAAGAATACGGAATACAGATACGTAACAAAAGCCTAGCGAATGATTTTCATCATCCATAAGCTATCTTTTCGCATTCCAGACGAGCATATTCTCAGTGCTTGCGGCGGTGTTTTTCAAAATGCTGTCTATATTAAGCTTGGCATTTAAAAACGCCGGGATGGGCATAAAAACCCCCAGGATTTTTCTCTTCGTTTATAGTGATACGATATTTTTACTCAAAATACACCTGAGCACTCAACTTGCATATAAACTATTCTAATATGATTCATACGAATCATACAGGAAAACAAACCAGCTACTGTGTCCAAAACTAAATTATATATATATTTTAAAAAGCCCATCTAAAAATCACACTACACACCCGTGACTCAATCAAGCCCAAATGCTGCCACAATTCTTCACGTGCATCAAACTAAGAAACTTGTTCATATCCACCACTTATCCCTATATACCACCCACTCTCCACACTGCATATATCCATTCATCTGTTCTCAATTTACCAATCCAATCGAAATAATGGGCTCCCAACCCAAGCTAACCCTAATGTTCTTGCTATCAGCTGCTTTAGTACTATCAATGGCTGTACACAAGGCAGAGGCTATCTGCAACATGAGCAATGAAGGGTTTGAAGCTTGTAAGCCTGCAGTTAGTACGCCAAACCCTAGCAATCCGTCGACGGAGTGCTGCTCGGCGCTTGCTGGAGCAGACCTAGAATGCTTGTGTTCATATCGGAATTCAGTGTTGTTGCCGTCGCTTGGTATCAACCCGGATCTTGCCATGCAGCTGCCTGAGAAGTGTGGGCTCACACCTCCCCAAGACTGTTCTTAATCAGATCATTGAGCTATGCATTATTTTGGTCCTAAGAGTATATTAATGCAGCTACTAATTAATTTATATGGTATAAGGATTTTCATAATATCATAATTTCTTAGTACATTTGGAATGAAATATACTTGCACTATATAACGTAGCTGCTCTATGATAGCTAGGTTTGTGCTTTTTACTTGGTTTGATTAATTCTGTGGAACTAAAATCAGGGAATGTGATGTGCTATATATAAGTATTAGTGGAGCGTTTGCTTTGCTTTGGTACTTTGATGGCTTTTTATGTGTATGAACGTTAAATAAATTTCTGTTGCTTAATCCTTGGTTATTTTTTCGAAATTTGTAATATGCACGGCTTGTGGTTGTTGTTTATGGAAAAGGTTGTCTTTTGGGGTTGTGGACCTACCGCGGTGTATTATTTTTCCCTTTTATGTTTTTTGTTTTTTCATAAGGGTAAATTTCACTAAATCATACACATATTTCATCAATTTGCAAATAACTATACCAATTTTTTTATTTTGCAGTTTGGAATACTCCGTTCATATGTTTGTGCTGCTCAGTATACTCTGTCAGCATCTGTAGTCGTTTGCCAATTACCCAATTTTCGGAAAAATGGAAAAAAACATGTTGTAGTCGTTGGCCATTTAGCCAAAATTTGGATCACGCGTGAACAGTCGCTGGCCAAATATAACAGACGATTTGGCTTTTACCAAATTATAGCTAATGAAAGATAATCTTTCGTCCGTTAAATGAGACGAAAGATTATCTTTCGTTTGAGACGTCGGACAAGAGACGATACACCGTCTCTTCAAATTCGCAAACGACGAAAACGTTGGACGAAAGATTAATTACTGTCTCATTAATTAAAATTTAAAAAAAAAATTAAAAAAAGTGAAGGACGATAGATTATCTCCCGTCCAACACTATTTCACTAAAGACAAAATGTCACTATCCTCATTCATTCAACATTAGGTACACTGTCCCACTTTTTTAAATTGTTTTTTTTAAAATTTTTTTTTAAATGTCACTAACGTTGTGTTTGTTAAATATTTTTTTTACTAATTTTTTTTTAAATATCAGACGGAAGATAATCTACCGTCCGGCCAAATTTTAGCTCCAAACGACTACAACGAAACCTATTTTTGCTATTTGCTATAAGCCAAATTTACCAAAATTTGGCAATAACGACTACAGATGCTCTCAATCTCAACTATCACGTGACAAATTTTGACTATTTTTTGGTCTTGTTTTAATATACCACTGCTTGCTAATACTGTTTAATTATATTATTTTTTATAATTAAATGTGTTTATTACATCATTTTCCTATTTTAAAATTTTTGAAAATAAGATAGAGAGAATGTGAAGAGTTGTTTTGAATATGTATATTTTAATTATTTTAAAAATGAAAAAAGATAAACACAATTAAGCTAGGGATGGCAATCAGGTTGTTCGGGCCGGGTCAGGTCGAAACCGCTCGGGTCGACTCGATATTCGGGCGGACCCGAGTCGGGTTGGCATGTTAACCCTGTTGACTCTTAGTTTGGTGTGCACAAAATGTGTCTATAAATACTAATAAGTTTAAATTGTGTTGTTTAGATTTTCAGGATCAAGTAATATCAATAAGAGATCCAAAAGAGATTCAAGAATATTCGAAGAAGGAAAGTAATAAAGAAAGATTGCAAAATCAAGCAAAAGAAGAAGATATTCAAACAGAGCACATGATTGATTAGTGTCCAAGAAAGCTATCAAGACCAGTTGCTATCATTCTATAATTGTGAGATTTTATCTGTATTTGATTGATTGGTGGTTGATTAGTTTTTGGTAAGAATATAAAGTGGATTCGTTATGAACAGCACGGTAACGGTCGACCGCACCTCATGACGGTCGACCGCACCTCGGTCGACTGCACTTCACAGTTACATAAGAAGCAGTCGTCCCTTCATCTCTCGACTTTACGTCAGAGAGATGAACGGTCAACTGCACCGTAATTGCGGTTGACCGAACTTTGTGTTGTTCACATTTATGGAATGTATCGTTTCTATTTTTGATTGATACACTTCCCAGTCTATATATTTGGACGAACCCACTGTGTATTGTTCACTTATTACTTCAGAGAAAAATCTTCTAAACTAATATTTTCACAATCAATCCGAGTATGTGTTATAACTATTTGTATTCTTCAGTTAGGATCATTAAGGATCTTGAGTTCTTTTCTTTTCTTCCACTTCGGTGAGATTGACGGGACTTGTAATTAAAAATTTTGTGGGTGTAATAGGTCTCTCGGCCTGAATCCGACAATCACTGTATAAGGGATTGAGTATAGTGGAACGCTTGTGGTGGAGAATTGCTACCAGTAGGTGGTGTGGACGTAGACCTGGGGGTCGAACCATGTTATATTACTGCGTCACTTGTGCTTTCTGTGTTTGATTTTCTTACCTCTCCTTATTTACTTTGCTATTCATTTTAATTTTTTTTAATTCCTCATAATCACTATATTCACCCCCCTAAGATGATTTATAGTGGTATCAGAGCGAGGTACTTATCAAAAGCTTAAAAGCTTAAGCAAAAGGTCCAATGGCCGAAATCCCTCCTCCCGAAAACTTGTACTCATCGGAGCCATTCATCTCCAATGCAAGTACAACACGCTCACCATATTTTGATGAAAAATACTATGATGTTTGGAAAATTCGTATGTTTCATTTCTTACAGATGCTTGGAGAAGACGTATGGAACATGTGCATAAACAAAACTAAGATTCCTGTCAGCGAAGGAAAGAAGGCCTTCACAAAAGCTGAACTAGCATTGAAAACTATAAATTTCATGGCTATGACAGCACTCTATGCAGGGTTGAACAGTAAGGAATTAATGCAATGCGGGCGAAATTGTAAGGCAGCATACGAAATTTGGAACAACATGCTAAAACTGCATGAGGGAACCGCTTCTGAGGTAAAAGCTAAAGTAAATTTATATTTTTATAAGTTTGATATTTTTTGTATGTTGCCAAGAGAAAATGTAGATCAAATGCTTGCTCGTTTCGATATTATTGCACATGAGCTTGAGAGCTTAGAAAAGGGGTTGGATGATGACCGAAAGGTCGAAAAACTTATAAGCTGTCTTACGCCCGAGTGGGATGTAAAAGCTGCTGCAATGAGGAAAACCCTTGAGGAAAAGAGATTCGATTACTATACATTCCAAGGAAATCTGAAGACATACGAGATGGAGATGACATGTAACCCCTGTTTTTCCAAATACGTATTTTCCATGTATTTTCTGTATTTAATAATTTTTGCAAATTATTTTTTTCGGTTTTCAAATTCTTTTGTCAAGATATATTCTTTGACCTGCCTATTAAAATCTGTTTTCGCTCAATAATGTTATTTGTAACAATTTCCTATGATTTTCATTTTTGTTATTATTACTATTACTGTTATTATTATTAATATTATTATTGTTATCATTTTCTTCTTATTATTGTTATTAGTTTTAATGTTATTATTGTTATTTTTGACTGGTTATTAAAAACCCACTTTTATTTACTAACTGTATTTATAGTATTTTAGGTAAATCCTATTTTATAATGCAAATTACATTTTTATTATAAACAAATTTTGTATTGGTTATTTTTCTATTTATGTTTTAATCCCATATTGGATCTTATATACCCAAAAACCCACTTAAAGTCTTAAACCACTGATTACCCTAAACCCAAAACCCCACTACCCTATACCCTGTTTTAAATAACCCCAAACCCAATAATAACCACACCCGTAACCCCAATATCCCACTACCCTGTTTGCATTCCCAAACCAACCCGTCCTAATACCCATACCCGGTTCCCTATACTCAACCCTAAACCCTCCTATATATACACCCCGACTGTTCCCTTCCTTCACCCCAACTCCTAGCCACCTCTCAACCCATCTCCCTCTACTCTGCCTCGCTCCGAACTCTCCCCGTCGTGTCGCAACAACCGGCACTGCGGCAACACCCGAATCCTTCTCCCCGCTCATCCTCTTTCCCTGCTCTCTCTCCCGTTTCCCTGCCACCCTCGCAACTCCTGCACCCAGTTGCAGTGGTGCCCTACTCCCTTCTTCATCTCCCCCCCCCCCCCGTCTGCACCACGGCACCGACTGTCCTCCCCTACCTCCTTCCGTCATCTAGCAACAGAGATAGCAGAGTTGACAGCAGCAGCCAGCGCACCCGACCTTGTTCGACCTCCCCGCAGTCGCAACAACAACCGGCACTACAACAGCGAGCAGTGATGCAGTCGCCATCGTCTCGCCGTGGGTTGTTGTGGTTGAGTTATTGGTGTGGGTGTATTGGATATCGGGTACTCATGGTTACGGTGTTCATTGGCTCGTGAGTATTGAATTCGTGTGCTCGTTTTGAGTTCGTGGGTTCGTAGTTGTTTTGTGTGTGGGTTCGTGGACTTGTGATTTGTTCGTGGTTGTTTTCGTGGTGCCGTTTGTGTTTGTGTGTTCGTTGTGGTTCGTGGTTCGTGGCTCGTCGTTCGTTGTGTTCATTGCCGAAAATCCGTTCCCGTTATTCTTGCTTGGAGTCGTTTTCATCGTTGGTTAAGACAAGTAACTTGTATTAAATTCTTTTGTAAATACAAGTACTAAATACCGCCTGTAGTGTAGTTAGGTTCTACAGACAATTCATGTGTGAATTCTTTATTGTATATTGTCACCATTGTGATGATTTGACCATAGTTGCCTCAAGACATACATGACATGAATTAACCTAGGGTTGACCACTTTTGATGTATATGTTCATGCAATCTTGAGATATCTTTATTTGATGTGTTATTCGTATTATACTTGACAAATACTTGCAAAATACCCTATATCATACTGTTTGGACATCTAGTACACTATATTTCATGCATGTTTGGGTTGATTTGGATAAATTTCGT
The DNA here is from genome assembly GCA_017893485.1 of Hemerocallis citrina. Classification (NCBI taxonomy): domain Eukaryota; kingdom Viridiplantae; phylum Streptophyta; class Magnoliopsida; order Asparagales; family Asphodelaceae; genus Hemerocallis; species Hemerocallis citrina. The sequence continues at coordinate 98,381,004 of CM030368.1, forward strand.
ATGATCTATGTTGTTTTGTTTGTGAAGAACAAATCTGTATTTTCTGTTTTCCTGATATTGATCAGTATTTTAGACCCTATTAAGGTCAGTATTTGAAAATATTTTGTGAACATAATTTGTAGATAATTCTGTCTATTTTCCAACCCTTTTGACGGATCTCAGTTTCGATTTACGAGTTGTAAGATATGTTGATTTTACTACAGATGTGTAGAGTGGTTTACAGATTTCGTTTTCTATGAATTTTGAAGAGTAATATATTTTTATTCTGGTGTTAAAATTATTATTTTGATCTGAAATTCTGCTCATTATTTCTTGACTTGATTGGGGTTTACCCAGAATTTTGGTGGATTTATTTGAGAAGTTTACAAATCTTTTCATGCTCGCAAAGAAAGATTTTACATATAGAATTTTACTACTGTTCACTAAAGAACCTGAATTTCTACCTATTTCTGCTTGCTGTTTCTAAAATAATTCTGAATATGAAAGTTATCCACCTGTATCTATTTTATTACCCTTTTAGTGGATTTGGATTTCGATTTGTGGTTTGTGAGAAATTGCTGTTTTCGTACTGTATTATTTGTAATTTCAGATATACAAAACTGTCGTGTCTTGCTATTTTCTGATTTTTGTTAACTACTCTATTTTTGTTGAAAAATTATGAAACTTGTTTTACTGTTACTAAACATATAGGAGAATACCCCAGATTTTTCATCGATTTATTTAATAAGTTTTCATGCTGTTTTCCTGACTTTGAATACAAACTTCTGATTTCTGGCTAAACGTATTTTCTGGATTCAAACCTGTTTTGAAACTTGTTATTTTGAAACACCATATAACTTATATATACTTGCTAGATTCGGATAGGATTCTATTTTCTAGACCTTTTGACGGATCCAGGTTTGCATATCTGTACCAATGGGAATCTCAGTTTTAGTGCAGTACTGTCTTGCTGTCCTGAACTAGGAATTTTGTTGTTTTTTCCTTTGTGTGTTAATTTTCTCCCGTTCATGTTTATTCTTCATTCTGAACTTGTTACTTGTTTGTACCATGATATACTTGCCCTGTTCGTGATACATACATACTTATTTGACATTAATAATAAAATAACCAAGCTGGGGTTAAGGAAAAGACCTAGTAGTGAACAACATAGAAAAGTGTACTCGGAAGGGGGCCCGTGTTTCCCACATTTAGAATTTTGCATATGATTTGGATTATTTGAAATTTGGTATATGATTTGGTTAATTTGGAATTTGGTATATGATTTGGTTAATTTGAAATTTGATATAGGATTTGGATTACTTGTCCCTGAGTACACGGTCCTATAGAATCTCCTAGGAAATCTAAACGCAATTTGTTTGAATGTAGCAATCATGTGATAAGAAGGTGGGGCGGATGAAGTGCGACCTAGATAGTAATAATACAAGACTTGACATAACATGACACCTGTTACGTAATACATGTTGCATGATTGCCTGATACATGTTACCTGTATACTTGATTACCTGTTTGCCTACTTGCTTGATACTTGATACTTGTACACACATGATACCTGATACTTGTTCACTTGATACTTGATACTTGCTTCTTGTACTCGATACTTGACACATGTTATCTGTTTACCTGTTTGCTCGACACTTGTTACTCGTTTACATGATACTTGTTCACTTGACACTTGATACATGCCACTTACACTTGGTTATCTTGCCATGCTAGTTGTTATATTTTTTTTATCATGCCTATTCCATGTTATTAGTTAGTTTTTCCATGTACTTGTATCCTGCACTACAAGCGGCCCGTAACTTGCATTGACGAGAGTTTGGTTTCTTTTTCATATTCCTGCAATTATTAAATTGCAGATTTTGGAGAAGAGGTACCAGATGGTGTTGGTGATATGAAATATTAGTAATGGATTTTGTCATTATTATTTCTTGTTGCTTGTTTTGAACAATTGTATCTTGTACTTGGATTTATTTGTATTTAGGCAATGTAACCCAGGATATTAACTTGTTCAGATCTGGATTATTTGAGATTATAATATTTTGGTTTCAAGTATTCTTGTTGGTATTTTGATTCGTAAATGCATACTTGGTTGATTCTTTTGCTTCCGACTCTGATTATTCTTGTGAGATGTTGTAAAGATTCCGAATAGCTTATGGATGATGAAAATCATTCGCTGGGCTTAGTCACGTATCCATATTCCGTATTCTCTTATAGGAAGCGGGGCGTGACATGACAGAAACTAAAATATACATACAGAACATCGGGATTGAACCACAAATCGAATAGAGGGCCATTGCCCTAAAAGCACTAAAATCATGTCCATCAAAATCAGAATAAGACCATGAAGAATCAGACGAAGATTTCATACGGCTAACTAAATAACTATGTAAGCATCTCAAATGCAAAAAATACAGCAGGTCATAAGGAGAAAGAGACAAAGACAAAAATGATGTGTGCTATAAATACAACAAGCCAGGACATATACGCCCAAACTGTCCCCTATCGATAGGTAGGAACAAAGATTATCATCACTCTAATTCAGAATTGAGAAAGAAGGCGTTGAAGACAACGTGGCTAGACTCAGATTCAAGTGAAGATGAGAAATATCACAACAATGTCGGCTTCATGGCTGTTGGAAATGGTGAGGTGCAATCACCATCTCAAAAAGAGTTAATCGAAGAACCCACTTATGATGAGTTAGTAGATATATGTAATGGATTAAAAGATTATGCTAAGAAATTGAGTCGTGAACTGAGACAACATAAACAAATTTCAAATGAATCTCATGACTCTTGCATCGCTAAAAATCAAAAACTGAAAAATAAAAATTTCTTGATTATGGAAAAATTTGAGTCATTTAGAAAAGATCATGATGTATTGTTAGAGGAAAGTGAACTCTTAAAACAACAAATTCAAGAATCCTTAGCAACACATGATGAACACTTGAGAGAAATTCATGAGAAATCTATTTATATTGCTAAGCTCACTGATGATTTAAAAGAATGTAAAAGAAAATTTGATGAGGTAGTGGAAGGTTGTAACGAAACTCTTGAGCAAAATAGAATACTTGATGCTACCCTAGACACTCTTCGTTGGAACACTAAAGACGATGAGATGACTAGGAAAAGATTTTGTACAAGAGCAATTATGTACAAGAAAATTGTTGAAAAATATGAAGAGCCCAGTTACCTTATTACAAAGAATTCAAGATCTTATCATGATAATAGAGGGCTTGTTTACAATGAGCCAATACAACATAAAAAATCTAAGCAATCTTGTCATACACATATGCATAGCCACCAAAATAGTTACAAACCAACACACAATTATGCATATGTGCATGATCCAAAGCATAATCGCATTACTTGTCACTATTGTTGTAGATTAGTTCATATTTCTTATATCGTGCTTTAAAAAGGAATACTAACTTCATTTGGATAAAGAATAATACAAGTGCAGGAATAGTACCTACTTGGATACATACTAATCTTAATGTAGGTACATCAATACACTTCACCTAAAGATCGGTAGCACCTTGATAGTGGATGCCTAAAGCTCTTGATGGATGAAAACAACACTTTTGCATCACTATCAAGAAAAGAAAAGGGAAGATCATATTTTTTTTAGGTAAAATAATTTTAGTTTAATTCTTTGTCTGGTAAGCAAATTTAAACTCATTTAATTCTCAACTTGCTGATATTTTTACTAAGCCTTTAGATGAAAACCGATTTTATTTCTTGAAAGGAGAATTGAATGTTATTAATATTTCTGCATAAAATTGGGTTTTGGTCTACTGGACGAGCGACTGTACGCCTGTGGGGATGTACGGTCGACCGACACACTCTCGGCCTTCGTTTGGTTTTATGCTTCTTTTCAAAAATTGGATTTCAGTTTGAATGGTCGACCGGTCCACTCTCTGTTTTTCGTTTTGTGCTTACAGGATGTGGAGTCGACTATGCGGTCGACCGGTTTGCTCTCGGGTTGATTCTTTGTTTTATATGCTCAATTGGTTTTGCGGTCGACCGGTTGTTTTCTTGATTACTCATTTTGAGTTTTACGAACTTTCTATTCACAATTTTCTATAATACTGGTTTATTGAAATACTTCTTCTTCTGTTCTATGCCTTGCATCTGTATTGGGAAAATCTCAAATCTATGATACCATGAAGAGCTCTCCCTATATATCAAAGGTTTTCGCTATCAACGGTATCATGTAAGTGGATTTTTCTCGGCTTTCAAAAATTATTATATTTCCCAAATTCATCTCATGCTTTATCATGTTCCCCAAATTAACCTCTTCCTTTACGTTCTTTTATTTACAAATGGCTTTCGGGGAGAATAAAGCATTTCATTAATTGTTCCTTTATTTAAGTCTTTTATAAATGTTCTTATTGTGCTTGTCTTTTGCCTTTCTTGGTGTGTTCCAAAAAGGGGAAGAATATTTTTATGAATATTTTTAACTTAAAGTAAATATAATATTGAATATTATTATCTCTTCTTCATATGCTACTAGAAATGAAAATCTATGCTATAGGAAGTATTAAATTCAGGGGGAGTATTTATATATTAAATATATATTGTTTTATTTTTAATCTCTCTTAATCTTTATCTATGAAAATCTATGCTACAGGAAATACTAAATTCAGGGGGAGTATTTATATGCCTTATTGATTGGTGATTGATTAGTTTTTTGTAAGAATATAAAGTTGATTCATTATGAACAACGCGATAACGGTCGACTGCACCTCATGACGGTCGACCGCATCGCTGTCGGCTGCACTTCACAGTTACGTAAGAAGCAGTTGACCATTCATCTCTCGACTTTACGTCAGAGAGATGAACGGTCGACTGCACCGTAATTGCTGTCGACCGAACTTTGCGCTCTTCACATTTTTGGAATATATCGTTTCTATTTTTGATCGGTACACTTTCCAGTCTATATATTTGGACGAACCCACTGTATATTCTTCACTTATTACTTCTGAAAAAAGTTTTCTGAACTAATCTTTCAACAATCAATCTGAGTGTGTGTGATAACTATTTGTATTCTTCAGTCAGGATCATTGAGGATCTTGAGTTCTTTTCTTTTCTTCCACTTTGGTGAGATTGACGGGACTTGTGATTAGAAGTCCTGTGGGTGTAATAGGTCTCTCGACCTGAATCTGAGAATCACTTTTCGAGGGTTTGATTATAGTGAAACGCTTGTGGCGGAGAATTGCTACAAGTAGATGGTATGGATGTCGACCTGGGGGTCGAACCACGTTATATCGCTGCATCACTTGTGCGGTCTGTGTTTGATTTTCTTATCTCTCCTTATTTACTTTTCTATTCATTTTAATTTTTTAATTCCGCACAATCACCTTATTTACCCCCCTAGGGTGATTTACAAAGCTAGTTGGGTCGTGCCAGGTTTGAGATCGAAAATTTCAACTCGGTCGACCCGCAAACCTATCCAGGACGAATCCGTTTCGGGTCGGGCAGGGTCGCGGGTTGGCCAGGTATATTTATTTATTTATTTATTTATTTATATTTTATAACTTAACTTACAACAAAAAAAATAAGTATAATTGTGTTAGAGTGAAAAAATGTATATCTTATTCATTTTAACTTCTATGAATTTTTTACAAGTTTTTTACATACTAATACAAGTAATAGAAACCCATAAAGAACATACAATATTTCTTGAATTACATTTACATGTTTGAGGAGATAATCAGAATCTGGAGTTCGAGTGTAGATTTAAATTGAAGAGAGGGCATTGGACTACTTTTGTGCACCTATAGTTAATCTAAATCTAAGATCCCACCACCCCAAATTTCCTAATTTCATTGTTGGACTTCAGGCGAGTTGCTTCTACTTGTTGTTGTAGATGTCATTTTTTCTTGAGTCATGTCTTCAACATTCATTCAATCTTCAGTGCACATGAGCATCTCAAATGGATCCGGCTTCAAGCGGTCCCTGTAATCTGTTAGAACTCTGTCATTTATAGAAAAAAACATTTTCTGAAGCAACAGTAGAGGCAAGAGGAGCTACTAGATATCTAGCCATAAGTGAAATAATAAGAAAAAGATTTTCTTGTTCTTTCCACCATTGTATCACTTCAATCATTGTACTAAAACTTTCACTATCTTATTGGTTATACTAATTTAATTCATTCAGTGCATTATTCATAGTTTTTTTTTATTGAACTTGAGCAAGTAAATTAGCAGTGACGTATTCTAATGTACTATTACCCTAACCTCTAAAAGTAGAAGAAGAAGAAGTAACTACACTATTTGTACTACCAGATGCAAAAGTTTTATCATAATAATCATACAAGTTATTCAATGTCGATTCAAAGCTAGTTAAATTCATTACAATTATATTCGGAATCATCTCCAAGTAAAAAAAAATAGTTCAATCAAACTCCTCATAACCGCTAATTTGATACGAGGATTCATAACAGTAGCAATACAATATAACATAGGAGGTTGATTAAGATACTTCAAAAATTTATTATGAGCAGGAACAACAATCTCGCTAATGTATACGTCTCAAATCATATCTTCAAAAGTTTGCATCATAGTAATGATTGAAATAAAAATACTATTAGATTTAAAATCATAAGATGTAGAAAACTTCACAGCTGCGGTTATAAAAGGTTCCAAAATTCGAAACAAAGATTCGGTAAATACCATAATTGAGGAGCCATTTGAAATTTTTTCATATTTTTTTGCAGGAAAAAAATCGTTTATAATATCTTTGTATTGAGTAACAACATTTAGTAAATCGAAAGCAGAGTCCTATCAGTGTTTAACATCTGTAGAAAATTTTCTAAAATATATTTCCTACATTTTCACCATTTTTTAAATTCTTGAAGCATAGTATCACTGAAAGCAATAAAATTTATACTATTTCTAATTGCAATTATATATAAATCGGCTACTTTCAATACATCTTGTACACATAAATTTAAAATATGATATACACATCTAACAGAAAATTTTTTATTACATGGAGGAGTTAATTGTGTTTTTAATGTACTAATCGAAGCATTGTTGTTAGATGCATTATCGAAAGTAATTGTAAATATTTTACTACGAATATGATATAAATCACTAACTTCTAAAATACGTGTTATAATAATCATACCACTACGGGGAATACGGCAAAACGGCAAGTAATATGATTCTCTTTTGAATCATCGAATCACTATCTATCTAATGACAAGTTATGTCCATCATCGGAATATCGTTACAACATTTCTAACAATCGGAAGTTAATGATACTTTACAAGTTAAAGAATATAATAGTACAATTAAAGTGTCTCTCATTTCGTTGTACAGTTTAAAACAAGGACTTTAGTGTGTTTCTAGGAATTCTTCTAAAATGTGGATTTAGTGCATTTTGTTTAAAAGACTCTACATTCCTACTCTCAGAATAGGAAAAAGGTAGCTCATCCTTAATAACTAGTTTAGCCATTTTCCGACAAACATTTTTGGAATCATAGGGATGGCTATCTATTTGTCCATTCCTAGGGTTGATTTTTGGATGGCCTTGTTGGTTTTATACTAGTGCGGGGTGAATCAAAAAAATGTGTTGTTTAATTGTAACAGTTCCCTTACCCTTCTTCCATTTGTAACTCTTGCCACAAGTTTTATAAATCTTGTATCCTATACTAGGATGTCCTCGTCATTGATAAAATCATAAAATTTATGACAATCACTAATTTTCCCTCTAGTATTTCTACTACTAGTGGGTTTTGTGGATTCAGTTTTTTGTATTTGTGTCTCAATATCATATATTTTTTGTTCCATGTCATGTGGAGAAACATCATGAGAACATATCTTTAGAATGACGTTATATTTGGGTTCTGATTGTGGGAATGTTGGAGGCCGACGAGAAGAACCAGTGGAATCTTTTCCACTTTGGCTACAACCACTAACTCATGATCTAGACATGATATATGGTTTGTAGTAGTATTAATGTATGTAAAAAATGATTTCTAGTGTTTTAGAAGTGTATGTGAAAAAATAAGAAAAACAATCTATGAGGTATATGTTGAAAAAGAAAATCTAAAAACCAATAGGAAGGTTGTGAGAGAGAGAGTAGCGAAAAACCAACAAACAAATATAATTTAAAAAATTAGAACTCCAAAAAAAATAAAGAGTTGAAAGGGTTGTGAAATTTTGACATTGTACTTCGTAAATAATCGTATATAGAAACGAGAGAGAAAATAATAGTAGAAGTAGACGTAGTTGATTGAGAAGTGTAGTAGACATAGTCACGTAGTTGTAGAAAGAGAGAGAGAGAGAGCTTCTTCGATGAGAGAGTTTGTAGTAGACGGAGTAGAGAGTGTTGAATCAAACACCGAATTCGATACGATCGAAATTGTTCACTTCTTTGTTGTGCTTTTTTCTTTGGTGATTTTTTTTTATTGAATTAAGTAGTAGTAGTAGAGAGAGTAAGAGAGTTGATAGAAGGTGGTGTGAAAAAATTGGAGTGAATTTAGGGGATTTTATAGGGAAAACCCCCCCAAAAGCCAAAAAGCCAAAAAAAAAAACAAAAAAAAAAACAACAACAACAGCCTACTGGCTATTTTTTAATGTTCAACCCGCGGGTCGAACGGTCAACCCGTGCAGGTTGATCGTTTGACCAACACAGGTCAAACGGTCTCCAACCGCATGTCCGCGGGTCGTGTCGGGCGGGTCGGTAACGGGTTGTGGGCTATCGAGTCGGGTCGAGCGGATTAAGTTTAATTTTCTTTAGACCCAGGTCGACCGGGTATGAGTTGCGGGTTCGACCTGAACTGGGTCACCACAAGTCAGGTTAGATCGGGTGAGTTGCGGGCGAGTCGCGGGTCAACCCGGCTCCGATGTCATATCTAAGTTAAGCTATAAGGGGGGGGGGGGAAGAGATGCTTAGACTGGTCAAAACATGTGTATAACCGTCAATATGGCTGAAAATTGACTTTGTTCTAGATCAATCGCTAAAACACAACAAGTTTTGGTATGGGAACACTGAACCGCAAAAATAAATTATGGGTATAGTAATATGCAAATGGATGAAACATGGGTATAGTTTAGTGAAGTTTATCTTTTCGATAATCTTTATTGTAATTTAGTGGGCTTTGAAGCAGGAAGTCAAATTTTTTATTTGCGTAACTGATTGGAATTGGGCCCAGCCTGTCACAAGCCTGCCTCTGTCCTACTTCATTCGAGGCAGGCTTGGATGAAGTTTTTCGAAATGTATATCACCAGTTACCACTCACCGGTTACAAATTTGATGCGTTCTGTTAAAATATTTTCAGATATCATAATTTGTAAGTATAAAAAGTTTATGAACTTGTGGATAAACTGCATTTACACATGGACATATTTTATCTTTCTGTTAATAATATTTTTCTAACTTCAAAAATAATTCTATTTTTAACTTATTATTCTTTTCTTATGTTAATTTTTATAATTTCGAAAGAATTCTTGGGGCAGTAGAGCTCATTTGTCCTCACAATTGGACTTGAGGCCTTGCGCCCTAAAATCCAAGTCACATAAACAAGTGGGTTGGGTTTATGTGATGGAGGCCTTGTGCCCTAAAATCCAAGTCACATAAACAAGTGGGTTGGGTCTTGAGCCCTAAAATCCAAGTCACATAAATAAGTGGGTTAGGTTTATGTGATGAAGAAAAACGATCTGCACCAGAGTTTATTTGGATTTGGTCCAACCCTGGCTGATTCCCACCCCTAATTTATTCAGAGTGCGACAGCGTATAAGTAAGATGAAGTAAGTAATGTGTCCAAAGTTGTTCTATAGTTAAACTGGCTAGCCAATTCAATCCAGTTCAGCTGGCTTTTGAACCATCTTTATCCTTTTCAGTAATCTGACACTAGACTTACCCTGGGCAAATTGCACGGATTAAAATAATTTTGGGAGTCATAAAATTATATGGAACTAAAAAATTTACAAATGTCCGTTAACTATTTCGATCACAATATAATTAAAAGATGAAAAATCTACAAATTAACCGATTCACACTTCCAAACCAACCAACATAATTTTATATTGGGCAAAAACCAAAGTACCCCCCCCAATATTTGGCCTAAGTACAATATGCTCATATAACGTTTGAAAAAGTACATTAAACTCATTCTTCCGTTAACTTAACTCAATCGGTTAAGTTATAATTATTAAATTACTTTTTTACCCTTACCCTTTCATAATCAAATCTCTTCTTTTTTTCATGTTTGTACTCAAATTCACCACTTAAAGAACTTACCATTTTACCATTGGCGAGTAAAGGGACATGAGGCACAATATTCACTCCATTAGCCATCTTCATAGTATTCACTCAAATTCACCACTTGAGGCACAATATTCACTCCATTACCCAATTCCCCAACACCTCCTCCTTATATGATCTCAACATGTCCTTTCCAGATCTTGCAAAAAACTATTCGCCCAATACCCAACATCATGAGTACTAACATACCCGTAATGTTTGCCTCAATACATTGCTTCAGCAACTGAATCTATATTTCAAGGATTCACCTGAATTGCTCCACTCAGAGAAGGAGAACAACCGATGAACTCAGAAACAAACAACATGCTACTTTTGGGTACCAGAGGGTCAAGTTCTAGAGTCTCATCTAGTTTCTGATTACCTTTGTCGACAAATTATGTATTCATAAGGTATAGGATTCATTCCATTTCTCACTGCAGTGACAAGGCGACACTCCGCTAACAGATAGTAGGCAATTCGCTCATATACTAGATTGAATATGAAAGGGTAAGGGTAAAAAAGTAATTTAATAATTATAACTTAATGGATGGGGTTAAGTTAACGGAGGAATGAGTTTAATGTACTTTTCAAACGTCATATTGTACTTAGGCCAAACATTGGGGGGGGGGGGGGGGGGGGGGGAGAGGGGAGGGGGGACTTTGGTTTTTGCCCTTTTATATTTATATTCAATTTAAAGGAAAGAAAAAAAATCGAATAATTACCGACGTTGGGCTGTGGCTGTGGCTCTTCTCAGACTCCTTGATGTACTCCGCTATCTCTTTCTTGACTGTGTGCTTTTCAACCGCCTTTCCTCTCAAATCAAGCATTCCCTCTCAAATTAAATATAATCAACATTAGTAACACATGGAGGGAACAATAATTAATAATTAGCTATATCAAAAGATGACAAATGTATAGATTACTAATTCACATTTGTTTGAAATATCAATTTCATAGGGCCTCTATCAGATTGGGATTTATTTCAATTTTCTTGTCCAAAAATTAAAGATTCAAAATTCTCATTGAACACATAGAATTCTAGATTAAAAATATGCCCAAATAAGAAAAATAGATGACCCCCAAAGTTGTAAGACTAATCCATTATGATTGACAATCAAGACCAACATGAATTATGATCAAGGGAAGAGGAGATTACTGCCGAGAAGCGCAACATAGCCAAGAGTAAACTGTTGGGACATCTTCAACATCTTCTCCTCTGCTTTAAAATTTCGGTTCAGATTTTTTTAGATTGGGATTGATTTCAATTTTCTTGTCCTAAAATTAAAGATTCAAAATTCTCATTGAACACAGAGAATTTTAGGGTCTGTTTGGTTAGAGGGGAATGGAGGGGAGGGGAGGGATTTTATAAAACATTTCTTGTTTGGTTCATTTTTTTGAGGGGAGGGGAGGGAAATGGAGGGGTACAAAATCCCTCATGAGCCAATTTTGGCTCCCCTCCAATATTGGGGGATTTGGAGGAGAGAGAAAGTAGGTCTAATTTTTTAAATGATTGGACTAAATCCCTAAAATCTATCTTTCTAAAATAAAAAACAGATCCCCTAAGATCTATCTTTCTAAAATAAAAAACAGATCCCCGACTCTCTTTCTTTCTAAGATGGTTAGATTGCAAGTCAAGCTTGTGACATTTATTAGTCCCTATAACATGGTTTAGATATCTAACATTTTTTAGATTGAAGCACCATTTTTATTTCTTGCTCAATGTTCACATATCTAAATGATGTTGATCAGTGGAACTCTCAGAGTTATTTTTGTCATCTTTTCCTTCCAATATGAATGAGATATTTTTTTAAAACATCTAATCAGTATTTAATTTTAATTTTATGTTGTGGCAACCCTTTATTCGTTTTTACTATGAAGGACTTCACATTTTTTTCCTTTTATTCATCAACTTCCTGGATTATTTTTTAGGTAATAATTGGTCGAGTTCCAAAGGCTTGAGAATTTGGACTAAAATTTTGTAGTATGGGTCTTCATTATTTTGTTTATTGATCTTTATTATTTTGTTTATTGGTCTTCATTACTAAAATTTTATAGAATTTGGACTAATTGTTTATTGGTCTTCATTATTTTGTTCATATTATCAAATTGGAATTAGAAACAATAATACATAGACTCTCCTAAAATGTAAAATGGTATAAAAGTAATTTAATTATAAAATTTCTCCCCTCCCCTTGTGAACCAAACAAGAAGAGAATTATTTTCCCTCCCCTCTCCTATTTTGCACCAAACAAAGTCTTGATTAAAATCCCTCCCCTCCCTTTCCCTCCTCTCCCCTCCCCTCCATTAAAATCCCTCCACTCCCCTTCCCTCCTCTCCCCTCCCCTCCATTAAAATCTCTCCACTCCCCTTCCCTCATTCGAACCAAACAGACCCTTAGATTAAAAATTTGCCCAAATAAGGAAAATAGATGACCCCTAAAGTTGTAAGACTAATTCAATATGATTGACAATCAAGACTAACATGAATTATGATAAAGGGAAGAGGAGATTACCGCCGGGAAGCGTAGCATAGCCAAGAGTAAACTGTTGGGATATCTTCAACATGTTCTCCTCTGCTTTAAATTTTCGGTTCAGATTTGAATCAGGAGAGAATTGGGAAGAAGAAGAATGATGGTTATAGGGTTAGTGGGTTTGGGGGAGATGTGGTATTAGAAATGGTTTTTTTGTGTTTTTTTTTAAATTTTACAATTGATGTGGGCTGCACGTATGAATTCATACTTTGCTCTCCTTCTCTATTTCAAAATAGAAAAAGAAGAGATGGGGTAAGCCTAGGGATGCTTTCGGATCGGATATGGATCGGATATTAGCTATACCAATATCCATATCCGTATTCCAAAGACAGATTCGGATACGGATACGGATATGACTCGGAAAATAAAAATCATATCCGTATCTACAATTTTTGGATACGGATGCGAATCGGATACGGTCTACCAGATAACAGATACGAATTCGGATATCAAATATATAGTTTTTGCTATTTATTTTTCTTAACTAGTGCTTAAGACATGTATATTACTGAATAGTGGATATTGATTTTTATATCTAATCACAAAATGAAAATCAACAGAATAAAAGAGGTGAATGAAAATTTATTTCAAATATATACAACTCTTATAAAAATGAATACAGTATTCACTTACCTGTCTATTTTGCATTGGTTTAAATCTGACTCTTAACTTTTTTCACCAGGACAGTGTGGCGTTATTGAAAAAGACAGTACTTCGGAAGAACTGCAGTAATGGAGGAATGGCGACTTGAGCCCCTGCAAATATTTTTGGAAAAAAATGTATAAGAGCATGTACTCAACAAAATGTTTGTCAATTATGTACATTACAGAAAATCCACCAAAATAGAAAAATAATACAACAAGAAAGAACAAAGAGATGTATCCCTATCACTATTGGTAACAGAGATATGTGCTTCTAAGTTTTATCTGTCCATGAATATGTCATTAACACCTTTTGTAAGTGAATCACCGTTGTGCTAATGGTGGATTGATATATGTACACATGCATTCAAGTCTACCACATAGTCATAATGATATTGATCACCAACTTCAAAAACATTATCATAGCCAAACATAACATATTTACTATCTTCCCATCTTATTTTAGAAGAACCATGCACGATATCTAGCACAAAACTAACAGATATCACAAAACATGAATATATAAAAGAGCGTTCAGAAACCTTATTCCTCCTGTTGTCCCATCAGTCAAGTGGGTTAGCAAAGAAGGCCTGCCAAAGCTCCTCAGTAGATCCAGAAGAGTTGCGTGAATAATTCCCAGTCCTTTCCCCTGAGAGTCGCAGAAATGGACACTTAGCTACCAAATTTTGTGAGGATAAACGCCACCCTGCACTTCTAAGACATCACAAAAGAAGCGTATACCTGAAACGTTTGAGTTTCTCTCCGGGTCATACACCGAAACAGCTGGGTAACTCTTCTCAATAAAATTCAACTTTTGAACCACTACCTGTTAGCATGTGCATCAATTTTCAGAAGAGCAAACAAACATGCAAAGAGAAATAACCAATTTTTTGGAATTAATAAAATGACCTTGTAGTAAACTTGTGGCTTCTCCTGATCTCCTTCTATAGTATCAGATACAAGTCAGTATCAGATACAAGCCTACCAGAAACATACACTTGCTGACCCTTCTCCACATGTGCAAAAGCTACTTGTGCCAGCTCATCCCAAAATGTCAAATTGATCCTGCACGTACAAAATATTCAATTAATCCCCATAACTAAAGGAACTGCCCAAGTCATCTACAAATACATGCTCTCACATCTTGAACTTTAAAAAAAAAACAAAACAAAAAACAAAACAAAAAAAACAAAAAAACAATACAAAAAACAAAACAAAAAAAACAAAAAAACAAAAAAACTATCCTGAACTTACTAGTAGTTCAGGATAGTCATCCAAGTATGTCTACCCAAAAACACACTATATTCTCATAAAATCAAGTATAGTAAGAGCAGCAGCTAATAGCTTGATACAAATTCATAAGATACCATCAAAACACTACATTCTCACATACAAAGAATCAAATGGTAAATATAGCTACACATATCAGATTTTGCACATAACAGACAAAATACAAGTGTAGATAGAAGTTGCATAATGATTTAACTTTGATCCAATCTCCATTAAAGGTAGCAGTATAATTCATCTACTAGTATACAACTTATTACAGAATCATTGAAATTCTTTGAATACACTTACAAAACAGTAGCATCTCTAACAGAAACTGATAATTTTCCATTACATCACAACACATTTTCATAGTAGAAATCATTCAACTTTGATATTACAAAATATTCTGCATATATACAATATCTAGGAGTAGCTTCTACATAATTACGAGACTAGAACTGCATACAACCCAAAATACTCAAAAGACCATATTATGTAGTTTCCCTACATTCTACTGCATTCATATACAGTATAGACAAAAGTAATAACTGCAAAAACAGAATGTATTGAAACTGCAACTAGGTTATAGTTAATCTGTGCCAGCAAGAAGAAAATTTGTAAGAAGTGAGTTAAAAGTAAGGCCCTTAATGAATATGAAGTTGATTAAGGAACAAATGATACTTGTTTAACTTACACTGATATAGATGGAATCATTTTAGATTAGGAGCAGTGGGGACACTTGAAGATTTTGACATACACTTTAACATACAATATAAGTTCAGGATAGTTTTGTTTGTCTACCCAAAAAAACAAACAAACAATCCTAAGTATGTCTACCCAAGTCATCTACAATTCAGAATTGACGTATGAATTACATTTTTGCAATAAAGTATGGGTATTCTCCCTTTTCTTACTAGTACTTTCTTAAATTTTAATGAACCTTCAGGGTGGGTTTTGCAAATTAACCACAATAACTTTATGATGGAGCATCCAAGCTTTCTTGCCACACTAATAATATAAGTAGCATTCAACCTCTTTTCCTCATCTACATTCCAATGATTTAGGCAGTGTGAGAAAAATGTACATTGAAAGTTGCACTTGATAAGAGGGAAATCAGCATAACTTAGATGTCCCAATTCCTACATAACTGAGAACAATTTCTTTTTTTTCTTGAACTAGCAAAAACTTACCGATTTCGCCCTTGCTAACAAGGTTTCAGTTGACAACCCTTGGCTCCATAGAACTAAGAAGTTCAAGAAAGAAGAATCCATTTGACAGTTTCTTATCCTAACAGAAGGTAACAAAAGGACAAATGAGAGAGATTCATACTAGGCAGTTAGCAAGTTAATGGAAAAGAGAGAACTGCAATACCTTGAAACTGTCCACTTGAGAAGTCCTTCGTGTACTCATCATTGGCCCAATTTAATATATCAGCATCAGTGAATTGAGCTAGCTCCTAATAGTATCATTGCACAAAAGAATAAACTGAGCTAGCTCCTAATAGTATCATTGCACAAGAGATTAAATTGAGCTAGCTCCTAGCTACTACTTTGAGTAGTATTTACGAAGGAGAAATACTTGCATATGTTTTGGACATTTGGACTTACTAATTATGTAGTTTAGATATATAGCATTGTAGACTTTATATAGTGCAGGGCATCAAAGTGTTTGATGAAATGTGCATTTGTATTGTAAGATCAAGACCCTGCTACAGTCGGCTCCATCGATACTGTATCATAACCACGAGAAGCTGATGCTACCATGAGCATTCATCGTAGAAATTCAACACAGCAGAAACTGAAATCCACAAACAAAAAAGAAAATTGAAAAGGGGGAAAAAAACTGACAAGAAAATCAAAATATGAAGCATCAAATCTACAAGAGATCCCTAATCATTAATTAGTGACATGTTATTGCAACAGTAGAACTTCTTCTTCCGAGTGTTTGATGAAGAAATGCGCATTCATATTATAACTTGCAAGTTCAAGTGTGCATACAACTTGAATGTTGATGCTACCAGTACCACATCAACATTTTCACCAGAGAAACTAAAACATAGCAAAAACTGAAATCCCACAAAACAAACAACAACGGAAAATAAAAAAACCAAAAGAAGCATCAAGATCAAGAACCCTACTATGACTACGAATACAATTTATCCATAATCACACCCTCTCCATCTGCCTCTCGACAATCCCGGCCTTGATGAAACTCCCCATAGTCCCCTTCGAATCTGGTTGGCGTAGGTGCAGGCGCTGGCTGCCGTCGACTCTCGCTGCGGTAGAGGAAAGGGAGAAGAGGCAAGGGCGCTGGCGACTGGCATGGCCGGGCTTCACTTGCAGCGCGACGGAGGTTGCGAGGTCGATGGGGAATTGGGGATGGGGACTGGGGTCGAGTCATCGAGAGCAAGGGTCGATTTGGGAATTGGGGAATTGGGGATTAGGTTAGGGAATAGGGCTGCGCCTGCTACAGTGGGAGAAATAGGAAATTAGGAATAAGTATATAAGTGTATAACTATTAACTATATTTATTAAATAAATATATATTAAATTAAGCGGATATCTGTATCCGAATCTGCTGTTTTTAGGAATATCTGTATCCGTATCCGAATCCAATTTTTTTTGAATTTGGATATTCAAATCCGTATCCGTATCCGTCCAGATACGGATTTTTTATATCCGTATCCGCCAAAAAATCGGATTCGGATGTGGATCGAATCGGATATATCCTTATCTGAGAGCATCCCTAGGTAAGCCCATTAGCTTAAGATATATATATATATATATATATATATATATATATATATATATATATATATATATATATATATATATATATATATATATATGCTACGATTTTGGTTGAAATGGACCAGTCTTTCCGATCCGTTTTTTACAACACCCCATAAAGGATTTATATCTCGACAATTAATACTGCATAGCAGCAAAAGATAAAACTCCTTTTCCCTAAAACTTGTGCCAAAAATTTAGCAAAATAAAATAAAATAAAATAAAATTGTGCCTTACTAGAAAAATCATTTTGTCTATTTAATTCAAGGTACTACCTAATCTGAATTGAATTCTGTATGAAATTCGAGGGGAATGTCGTGAGTGTCTGTCACAACCTAACCTACTTCCCAAAAATATTTGTCAAACTTACCCACTTTCCAAAATAATTACCTAACTAACCCAAATTCAAAAAATATTTTGTCCAACCGATCATCTTTATTATAAAAACCTTAAAAAACAAAATACATATATAACCATACTTTAGAAATTGTAAACTAAAATGTCCCTAAAACCTTATAAAAATGGATACTTCACAAAAAATAAAGATACTAAAATTACAAAAACTTTCAAAATTTAAAATAAGACATGATGATAAAATATTGATAGAAAGAAAATATATAATTGATAAAGAAATATCAGAATATTTATTAGTAACCAATAGAGTAACTGAAAATCTACTACGGAAATACAAAAAAAACAACAAACAAGGTATTAGATTATAGAAACGAAGAAGTTAGTTGGTATTACCAACACTTACTAGCACATATAATATTAAACAATAAAAATTAAGTTGGTGTGAATAATATTACAAAAATATAGTTGGGAATTAATATGATAAATATCCAAGAATTAGAAAAAAATTATAATGGCCCCGAAATTGTAAGAGATATAAGAAAATACTTGTAACACCCCGAATTCCAAATAAGACCGAATTCGAAGTTCCACAGGATCTTTACACTTCACTTCGTACAATTTTACAACGAATTTAAAACTTTACATTACATCAGAGTTACATTTACATTTACACTTTTACAGCGGAAGCAATTTTATAACAATTGCAAGAATAAAATGTACGACACTTGAATAATTCTTTAAGCATCAATAACTCCTTAGTCATTTTCATGTACTTTATCCTGCATAGAAATTGTGGGCACATTAGTTGCAGACAAAATATTGTACACGGCCATCATCTCTATGCCGAAAACAGTATAACGATTCACAAATTCTTAAACATTCACAAACTTGATCACAAACAAAGCTAAGGGAACTAGCCTTTTAATGTCATATTGTGAATGTGCACTTAGTTCTTAATGCAATTATTTATTTTACATGACACTAATGCACACTTGTTCAGAGTCTATGCAGCCCATACTACATAGGTCCGAGGGCAAATCCTTAATCGTTCTTCATCGTGTAGGGTTCAATCTATCGCTATGACTTAATTTGCTACTGTAACTACGGTAAGTATCCTAGGTGTTCTATGAGTTACAAGCCTACGTCTAGGAGCCCTAGAGAGAATCCCAATGCACTGACACATGACTCATCATGCAGGCATCCTGTAGTGACTTCACCTCCTATCATAGACATGGCACCTCCCGTAGTCACTAGACCACCCTATAAGCGTCGCCATCGGGACGGTACTCTGGACCAGTATCCACGTCCTACTCATGATGCATTATGGGACATCTTGTGAATACTCTCACGCCGCCAATCCAGTGGCCCTCATACTCATATTTTTCTCTTACTTTCATCACATCTTCACCATGTATTTAATCCTTAATTTAATTGAATCATGAACAAAATCAATTCCTTAGGGTTAGCACTCCCACTATACCGGTCTTATTCATTCATTTAACATGACCCAATCTTGGTCTTTTCATTTCAAATATCATCTCAACATTTCTTTCATTGCCGGTGTGAGGCTTAGCTACACTCTAGTTCTCAATTTCAACTCATAATCACAACATCGAGTTTTTCATACTCATGAAGTCTCTTTCATGATTAACACAATTCTTATTTCATGTTCAAAGCATTTGTGTATTCATATTCATAAGATCTTTCATAACTCATCATGACATTCAATTTCGATTTCATGTACAATCTCATGCATAAACAAAAAGAATTCATTTTTTCTAACTTGTCACATTCAATAATTTATTCTTTCTATATAATTCTCTTATTCTCATTTTTAATCAATACTAATTTCACAATTCACATTTTCGATTAATTCCACAATTCACACTTTCAATTTTCCTATTACTAAATCTCATTTTAAAATCCTTTAAACAACACATTTTTTTTTTCTTATCTAAATGGCAATTTAATTTAATAATTAACACAAGTCCTTTCTTGCAAAATAGTCTCAAATTTTCAATTCCATTACACCAAAAGATGTAGAAAATTATCCCATGAAATCTACACATTTTCATGAATTTTCTTGTATTTTTCTAAATTTTTATTTGATTAAAAACTCAAAAAAAAAATTTAAATTCCCCCAAAAAATCAGTTTTTAATCCGAAACCCCCACATCCGGATTCGAACCCACGAAGCCAAGCCACGTGGCGCTACAGTGTCCGCACTGTGGTGCCCCCGCTAACCACAAAGCCAGAGCCTCCGACAAAAGGATGGATTATTATCCATATGAATCGACTTTCGGGTACTCGGGATTTTTGTAAAAAAATAAAAGTAAAAGGCTCTCGTCCAGCATCAAAACCGAGACCTTAGAGGTCAGCACACGGCTACAGTAAACGCCACCGCACACTTAACCACTCGGTCTAAGGGACCAGATTGCCTCAAAATAAGTTGGGTTGTTTTTGATATAGTTCTCTATTCATTTCTATTTTTTTTCATAATTCTCAAAACATTTTTAGTTCTTTTTCTTCTATTTTTGGATAAAAATCTCCAGATTATAAACTATATAAAGTTACAGTAAACCAGTATTTTTATATTCATTATTCGCCTTATAAAACATGCATTTTGGGTCCTATTTCATGTTCTATGTCCATAATTTTGACATTGAGAACAAATCACATTTCTACAAAAGTAGACTCTAGATTTCTACAAAACTACTTTATTTCTTTGTTCTTCTACTTATTAACACCCTACAACATTTTAGAACACAAATTTTCCATCTTTCTACATTAGTGTTGCTTAAATTTAAACAATCAACTTACAAGATGCATTTAATCAATTTTTCATGTCATGAACAAAAATTTCTCAATAAAGTATATTCCAAAACATATAGCATGGCAAATGATAGATTTTAGCACATTCATTCACAATTTCATAACTAGCAATCAAATTGTCAAGTATTCTCTTAATTACCATCCTTTTTCTAAATAAGCAAACACGAGGCCAATTTCACTTAGTTTTACCTTAGTAATTCTATCATCCATTCCTAGCATGGTATCTAGATTAGAAGCATGAGAAACACCCACCTATTGGAGAAAAACGAAATGAAAAGCTCATAGAATCTCCTAGAATGCACGAAAGTAACCTTCTCCTCCTAGATTGTGTTGCCAACTCGTCTCCTCCTTGTGCTTGATTGGAACCCGAGCCTCCCTTGCTCCTTTGGTGAAATGGCCGACCTCTACTTGAAGGGACACATACACAAAATGCACACTCAAACTTTTACTCACTTTACTTCTCAATCTTTTCTCACTTTAATCTTTTTCTCTCTTAATAATTTCTAGTGTACTAATGAGAAGAAACTAGGGGTATTTATACATTTTTAGGATGTGAATAAATGGCTAGGATTTAATCAAGGAGTTAGAGATCAAGGATCAAGATGAAATGGGAAGTTGTAGTAACTTCCATGATCACATAACCACCCCTCAACACAACTCCACTCCCTCCATCTCTCCATTCCACAATCCGGCCACCCATGGGGTGTGCATTGCACACACTAGTGCATGCACGTGCCTCATCTAGTACCCCCTCCTAATAAGTTATACATTATAAATTAATTTATTGTTTACTAAAAGCGTCTACACTACAAGTTATAACAGTTAAAAGGTTAATTAATTTGTGGGCTTCAAAATAGTGGGCTTTTAGACTCATGGGTTATTAATAAAACATTTAATTATTAGGGTGGGCTTAAATTAGAAAAATAAGTTTAGGCTTTTAAAATTGGCTTCTTTCTTTTTTTTTTTTTGAAAATAAAGAGAAAGAAAGAAAAGTAATTGTTTGTTCATGTTATAAAAGAGATAATTTTTTATAAGAAAAATAAGTACAAGAATTTGTACGTGCACAACACGTAAAATCAACAATTTCTCAATTAATAAAAGTTTAGGATATTGCAACACTCCCTCCTTAGAATAGTTCCGTCCCCGGAACTACACTTAAAGGGCGAGGAAAACAGAACATAACGAGAAGAAAAGGAAAGATGAAATAAATCAAGCAAAGAGCTAAGGATGGTCCATCAACATTCTCTCATCAGATTCCCTAGTCGCTTCTTCCACCAACTGGTTTCTCCAGACTACTTTAACCATCGTTATCGTCTTATTCCTCAAGAATTTCTCCCGACGATCCACAATCTCAACTGGGAGCTCAATGTAACTCAGATCCAATTGCAAAAACCTTCCGGCACTTCGGGCAAATGATGACTCAGATCTGGAATGTAACCTTTCAGCATAAACACATGAAAGATATTGTGCACCTGAGACAACTCTTCCGGTAACTCCAGCCGGTAAGCAGTTTTTCCGATCTTTTTTAATATCTTATACGGGCCTACGTACCTCGGGGCTAACTTCCCGCCTTTGCCAAATCGGATCACACCTTTACATGGCGATACCTTCAGAAAGACAAAGTCTCCTTCCTCAAACTCAAGGTCCCTCCTCTGGTTATCTGCATAGCTCTTCTGCCTACTCTGAGCATCCACCAACCTCTTCCTAATCAGATCAATCTTTTCAGAGGTCTGCTGCACAATCTCAGGCCCAAACATCTGTCTGTAACCCCTGTTTTTCATTTTTCGTATTTTTTGGTGTATTTTTCTTTTCTTGTGTATTTGTACTCTCTTGTTTTTTTCTTCCTTGGACCGTATATTGAGTTGTTTCAATATATTTTCATTTTCTTTTTTCATTCTTGATTTTTGCGAGTTATTTCCGATTTTTTGGTTGTTCTTGTTCATGGTTGTTGTTTTCGCTCTTTATTGTTGTCTCATTCTCTTTATTTATATTTTTGGGTGCTCTTGGTGATTTGGTGGTCTACTCCATTCCTAATCCTATTATTTTGATCCCTAATTGATTACCAAAGACAAATTACCCAATCCTAGTTTGAATCCTATTCAATTTGATCCCCATTTGCCTTAGTGGATTAATCCTATTACTACTCCTAATTACCCACAACCCAATTACCCATTAACCCTAATTCCTTTATATATATATTGCTAATCTCTCTCCCTAACCCCTAACCCTAATCTCCCCCTATCTCTCTCTCCCGCTGCTTGCGCCGCACACCCCAACCCGAGCCCTCCTCCCGGCCTGCACTCTAACCTGCACACACCTCCTGCTCGGCCTGCACATCCCGACACCCAACCCCGACCTTCCCCTTACCACACCTGACCACCATCCACCTCCTCATCCATTCATCGTCTCTCTCCCCCTTGCTTCCGTCCGCCGTCGACCAAGCCAGCGACAGCCAGAGCGACACCAGGCCGATGTTGCCATCTCTCGCTCTCTTGATCTCTCTCTTGCTTTGTGGAGTTTTGCTCGTGGGTGATTTTGCAAGAGTTTGCTTGGATTCATTAATTTGTGGATTTTCGTTCGTGTGTTTTGTTCGTTATTGGGATCCACTCCCGTCACTCTTGATTTTCGTCGTTCTTCATCTTCGGTTAAGGCAAGTAACTTGTACTCCAATTTCTTTGTTTGATACAAGTCAAAAATACCACCTATAGTGTAGCTGGATCTAGAGACAACTCGTGTGTGTGTTATCTTTGATGGGTTTTGTCTCTATTGTGAAAACTTGACCATAGTTGTCTCACGATATTTATGACATGAGTACAACTTAGGATTTACCGTTTATTTGAGGTGATTCGAATATGTGAGTTAGTTATGAGAAATTGTGCATTTGTTGGATCCATGTGATGGACTTATTTTAGATATGTTAATTACTCTAATTCATGATGTTTGGACACTTGGTAGACTCGATTTCAAGTTTGGTTGTGCTTTAAACAAGTTTTGTATGATATATGTTGAGTTGTTGTTAAAGGAAAAAATCTGTATTTTGTCGCTGATCTGTTTTGGTTGCTGTTTTGGACTGTCTTGAAGTCAGTAACTTAATTTCGGTATAAAACATGAGTTTTAGAGAATTTCGTCTATTTTCCAATCCCTCTGACCTTGCTCGATTTCGTTTTCGTATGACTTATGACTGTTTTACTAAGGAGGTGTAGAACAATTTCAGATTTCGTTTCTTGGTGATTTTGATGACTAAATTATTTTGATACTTGTGCTACACATATTATTTTGATCTAGAACATTGTTCAGTTTTTTTATACCTATTTAGGGTTTACCTAGAATTTTGGTAGATTTTATTGATGAGTTTTATATGTCGTTTCATGCATGTTTACAAAAGTCATACTTGTTGTATTTTGCTCGCTGTCCTGTAAACAATTGCGTTTTCACCCTGATTTCTTTTACTGTATGAAAAATATTCGTGAAATATGCAAGTTAATATATTTTGTCTATTTTCATCTCCCTTTGGTGGATTTGGATTTCCTTTCACGGCTTGCTAGATATTTCAGTTTTCATACAGCAGTGTTGGGAATTCCAGATTTGCCAAACTATCGTTTCTTGATATTTTCTTATTTTTGATGCCTGAACTAATTTTACTGAAATATTATGAAACTTTATATTTTGATTCTAGACATATAGGGGAATACCCCAGATTTTTCCCGGATTTATTTGAGAGGTTTTGTTGCTGTTTTTCGGACTGAGAATTCGTATTATTGATTTCTGACTGAACATGTTTTCTGGATTCAAATTAGTTTTGAGTTATGATTTTGTGAATTACTACGTGATTTATTTATATTTTCTGGATTCGGTTGGAAGTCTATTTTCCAGATTCTTTGACGGATCCAGATTTTCATTTCTGTAGCAATGAGGTTCACTGTTTTAGTACTGTACTGTCATGCTGTCCTGAATATGAACATACATTGTTTTGCTCGTTTATCTAACTGTATATCATCTATGCATGCCTGATTGTTTCCCTGAACCTAATACTGATTATACCATGTTAGTTTGACGTTATTTCATGCACCATCATGTCTGTTTGATGACCATAATAAAAGTAACCAAGTCAGGGTTTCTTAAGGGAAGACTTAGTAGTGGGAAATATGGAAACATGTACTTGGAAGGGAACTAGTATTCCGTACTGCTACTATTACTGTTACTTTTCTACTACTGTTACTGTTACTGTTACTTTTCTACTACTGTTACTGTTACTGTTACTTTACTGCTACTGCTACTTTTACTGATACCTGAGTACACTGCCCCATTATGGTCAACTATTAAATCATAAAGCGAAACTGTTTGTTGTAGCAACCATGTGTTATGTTTTTGGGGTGCATGAAGTGCTACCTAGCTAGTAATACACACAAGACTGTAAGAACATAAGACTGATACTATTATACTGTTATCTTGATTCACTGATATACTGAGCTTACTGTTACTGGATACTGTTAGTTGCCATATGACACTGTAATCGATATAAAACATCTGTACTACTAGAATACCAAGCTAGTTGACTTTGTTTTACTAATTCATGCTAGTTATCACTGTTGATGTATTATTCCATGTTATTTGTTAGTTTTCCCATGTGCTTGTACCCTACATTATAAGTGGCCTGTAACTTGCAATTGACGGGTACTTATTTTCTCTTTCCTTCTCTTGCAATTATTAATTACAGATCAAGATGGTCAGCTGCCCGACGGTATTGGCGAACTGAGATATTAGTGCTGTATTTCTTGTTTATTAGTATAATTATTACTGTTGCTTTGGAACAATGTATTTTGAGTACTTGGATATTTATTTTGTATTTAGGCGATGTGACCCAGGATATTTGACTTGCCCAGATTCTGATTTATTTGAGAATATTATATATTGTTTCAAGTAAATTCTGTTGGTTTATTAATTCCATTATGCATGTGTGGTTGACTCTTTTGCTTCCGACTCCGATTATTTTGTGAGATATTGTAAAGATTACTGAATAGCTTATGAATAATGAAATTCATTCGCTGGGCTTTTGTTGCGTATCCATATTCCGTATTCTTTTTGGGAAGCGGGGCGTGAGATTGTCGCTCCCCCACTTCATACCAACAAACAGGTGTTCTGCATTTCCTGCCATACAAAGCTTCGTACGACGCCATCCTAATACTAGTATGAAAACTGTTGTTGTAGGCAAACTCCACTAAAGCTAGATGCCTTTCCCAACTACCTCCAAAGTCTAGCACATAACACCGAAGCATATCCTCAAGAATACGGTTGACTCTCTCGGTCTGTCCATCGGTTTGAGGATGAAAAGCGGTGCTGAAATCCGTCTTGGTACCCAAAGCTATATGAAGACTCCTTCAGAAATGTGAAGTAAAACGCGCATCTCGATCAGACACAATAGTTAACAGAACATCATGAAGCCTAACGATCTTCCCAACATACAACTCAGCTAATTTGTCCATCGACGCAGTGAGTTTCATCGCAAAAAAGTGAGCGGACTTGGTTAGTCGATCGACTATGACCCAAATCACATCATTGCCCTTCGAACTCTTGGGCAAACCCGTGATGAAATACATACTAATGTTATCCCACTTCTACTCCGGAATAGGTAACGGTTGCAATAGACCTCCGGGTTTCTGATTCTCGGCTTTGACTTGCTGGCAAATCTCACACCTCGCCTCAAATTCAGCCACATCCTGCTTCAAACCCGACCACCAGAAATACTGTTTAATGTCCTTGTACATCTTAGTTCTCCCAAGATGTAGTGACAAAAGAGTAGCATGTGCCTCTTGAAGAATACTTTCTTTCAAGTCTGACTGATCCGGAATACACAGCCTCTCTCCAAACCACAACACTTCATCCCTGATTTGAAATTCGGACAACCTGCCTGCACCAACCTGCTCCTTTATCTTCTGAACATCAGCATCTGCCTTCTGACTTGCAATAATCCTTTCATTCAGCATAGGATGAAGTCTCAACTGAGCTAAGGATGCTTCCAAGCCTTGCAAAACAACTTCAATACCAGCCTGATCCAATTCCTCTACTAGATGCTTCTGAGTCGTAATCAAACTGGCCAAACTGCTTTTGCAGCTAAGTGCATCAGCAACAACATTAGCCTTCCTAGGATGATACTTGATCTCAGGACGCATGTCCTCAAGCACTTTCAACCATCTCCGCTGCCTCAGATTTAGATCCCTCTATTGATAGATATATTTCAAGCTCTTGTGGTCCGTGTATATGTTCAATTTCTCACCGTACACATAGTATCTCCATTCCTTTAAGGCGAAGATAATCGCAGCCAACTCCATATCATGAGTCGGATAATACTTCTCATGCGGTCGTAGTTTCCTCGACCCATAAGCGATCACTTTTCCTTCTTAAATTAAGACATAACCAAGCCCACGATGTGAAGCATCGCTGTAGATATCATAATCAATACCTGCTCTAGGCAACGCCAAAATAGGTGCAGTTGTCAGCTTCTCTTTCAACTCCTGAAAGCTTGCCTCACACTGCTCGGTCCACTCTAAACTTACATTTTTTTTGGTCAAACCAGTAAGCGGCATGGCTAACTGAGCATAGCCATGAATGAACCTCCTGTAGTATCCCGTCAATCCAAGGAAACTCATGATTTCCTTCACTGTAGTAGGCCTTGCCTAATCTCTCGCTGCCTCTATCTTCTGAGGATCAGTTGCCACTCCCTCCTTAGAAAGGATGTGACCTAGGAATGCCACTTCAGATTTCCAAAAATTATACTTGGATAACTTAGCGTACAACTCCTGCTCTTCCAACTTCTTCAAAACTGTTGTCAGATGCTCTGTGTGCTCCTCCTCCGATTTGGAGTACACAATAATATCGTCGATGAACACCACGACGAAAGAATCAATGAACGGCCTCAGAACTCTGATCATCATGTCCATAAAGATTGCAGGTGCATTCGTCACTCCAAATAGCATAACTAAGAATTCGTAATGCCCATGTCGAGTTCTAAATGCAGTCTTATGTACATCTTCAGCTTTCACTCGAACTTGATGATATCCTGATCGAAGATCTATTTTGGAGAAAACAACTGCTTCTTATAGACGATCGAACAAGTCATCAGTTCGTGGAATATGATACTTATTCTGAACAGTGACCTTATTCAGCTCTCGATAATCGATACACATTCTCATCGATCCGTCCTTCTTCTTTACCAACAGCACCGATGCTCCCCAAGGTGACGCACTCGGTTGAATAAAGCTTTTCTACAACAGTTCTTCAATCTGTCGTTTTACTTCATCCTGCTCCACCGGAGCCATCCTATACGGTGCCTTAGAAATGGGTGCTCTTTCTGGTTAAATAGTGATGCTAAACTTTACATCACGTTGCGGAGGTAACCCAGGAAAATCATCCAAGAACACAGTCGGATAGTTCCGAACCACAGGAATCCCCTGCACTTCCACAGGAATTTCCTTCTTGCAGATGGCTGCAACCAACCTGGAATACTTCTTCTTCCCTTGGAAAGTGACTTTAGGTCCACCTGGAGCCTTCACTGTTACTTCCTTGGTCTTGCCCTCGTTGCTCGCACTGTACACCGACATCCAATCAATGCCAATGATAACATCGACTCCCAAGATAATCAGCTCGATCAGATCAATCCCGAAATTCTATTCCCAATCTCGATCTCGCAGTCCTCATAGTACCGATCAGTGGTTAAAGTCTCCTCTGATGGAGTAGCCACTGCTAAGACCTTGCCTGGAAAGACTTTCGGTTCGACTCTCAAGACTTTAGCAAATTTAGGAGATACAAAAGTACGAGAGGATCCAGTATCGAACAAAACAATAGCTCTCTTTCCATTCAAATAAGTTCTCCTGTTACATAACACACACTCATTACATAACACTTCACTAAATAAAGCGGGAAAAGAAACAACAGAAAACTTCGAAACATTTGACCTTGTACCAGTGATGACATGATCCACTTCATCAGCATCAGCTTCAGTCAAGGCAAATACTCGTCCTTGCTGGTATGACTTCTTCCTAACTTGCTGTGTTGGTCTATTACGGACAACATCTCGCAACTTTGGGCAATAAGACTTGTAGTGCCATGTTTCTCTACAATTAAACAAGTCACCACTGGAGGTCTCACAAAACTATTTCCAGGTCTTCCAGCCACGTTAACAGTGTTCGCCCCTGTCGGTTTGAACTTTTGAGCTGGAGGTTGTCCCCTGAAATTGCCAGAAATTGCGGGCCTCTTCCCAACATGCCAGTTGTTCCTCCTGTTCTGAACAGCATGGAACTGCTCCATGTCTTCTTCCGTAGCTGCAGCTTACTTGACCAACTTGTCAAACCTCCTGATACCAAGGGGTATCATCTTTGATCTCAGACTTGGCCATCAACCATGCTCGAACTTCTGAGCTTTCTTCGTCTTATCCATCACCAATTCGGGTGCATACCTTGAGAACTGAATGAATCTTGCCTCATACTCCCTAACCGACCTGCCGTTCTGCTGCAGCGCCAGAAATTTCATGGCCTTCTTGTCCTGGACATCTGATGGAAAATAGTGACTGCAGAATTCGTCCAAGAAATCTTCCTAGCCAAGAACAACATTTCCCATCGTTCGCTTCATTGACTACCACCAAACAGCTGCATCCTTCTTGAACTGCTGTGCAGCCAACTTCACCTTGCTGCCCTCCGGAGTTTCCAAAGCTTTGAAGATAGTCTCTACCTGCCAGGTCCAATTATCAGCTGCATATGGGTCTGACTTCCCCTCAAATACTGGTGGTTTCATCCGCTTGAATGATTCCACGAGTTTGATTGCTGCAGGAACTGGATTTCCAGGCATCCCCCTCTGGTTCTGATTCATGGCAACGACATTGAGTGTCTGATAGACTCTCGCTAGCTCCGTTTCCAAGTCAAGTCCTTCACCGCTTCTAGCTCTTCGTCCAGCCATGTTCTGATGCAAGAGATTCTTTAAATTCAAAGTAACAAAACATGAATTTAAATCAATTCCTTCATTTCATTGAATTCCAAACTTTATACATTCGAATTTAAAACATTTCTGACATCAAATAAAAGCAGTAAGAAGATACAACATTCTAGTTTCTACGGTTCCTCTTAGCTTCTCGAAGCTCTTCCCGTAGTTCCGCCACTTCCTCCTTCAGTACATCGTACATGTTTTTCTTCTTCTCAAGTTCCCAAACACGATGACTGAGAGTAGCAATGCTCTCCTTGCACTTCGCATACTGAGTCTGTAATAGCTCGGCTCACTCCCGCTGAGTCTGTACTTGCCTCTGAAGAGATGCAATGAGACCGCTCTGAATTGGCTCTTATTCATCCGAGGAATCACCAGTTGAATCCAGAGGTGGAGTGATCTCTCCGGACTCAGGCCATTCCTCTTCGAATTCTTCAGGATCTTCTTTGTCTGAATCAGCTTGCCCGGGGTAGTAATCCTCCTCAACTATGTGCCAGTCGTCATCTCCAGCTGGGTCGTAGTGGTTCGCCATCTTAGAGAAATGAGAAGTAGAAGCATAAATCATAGACCAACACAAATGTAAGTGACTTACATTTAAATCTCTAGACTCAACACACGCTTTAATGTCCACTATAGGGTGTTGTTCCTTATAATTTTTTACTACTTGGAAGCGTGGCTCTAATACCACTCTGTAACACCTCGAATTTCAAATAAGACCGAATTCGAAGTTCCACAGGATCTTTACACTTTGCTTCGTACAATTTTACAAGGAATTTAAAACTTTATTTTACATCAGAGTTATATTTACATTTAGACTTGTACAGCAGATGCAATTTTACAACAATTACAAGAATAAAATGTACGACACTTGAATAATTCTTTAAGCATCAATTCATCCCTAGTCTTTTTCATGTACTTTATCTTGCATAGAAACTGTGGGCATGTCAGTTGCTTACAACCGACGAAATATTATATACCGCCATCCTCTCTATGTCGGAAATAGTATAATGATTCTCATATACTTAAACAATCACAAACTTGATCACAAACAAAGCTAAGGGGACTAGCCTATTGATGTCATGTTGTGAATGTGCACTTAGTTCTTAATACAATGATTTATTTTACATGACAGTAATGCACACTTGTTCAGAGTCTATGCAGCCCATACTACATAGGTCCGAGGGCAAGCCCTTAATCGTTCTTCATCTTGTAGGGTTCAATCCCTCGTCATGAATTAATCTACTAATATAACTACGGTAAGTATCCTAGGTGTTCTATGAGTTATGAACCGACGTTTGGGCACCCTGGAGACAATCCCAACGCACTGACACATGACTCATCATGCAGGCATCCTGTGGTGACTTCACCTTCTACCATAAACATGGCACCACCGGTAGTCACTAGACCACCCCATAAGCGTCGCCAGTGGGACGGTACTCTGGAGCAGTATCCACGTCCTACTCATGACGCGTCATGGGACATCCTGTGAATACTCTCATGCCGCCAATCTAATGGCCCTCATACTCATGTTTTTCTCTTACTTTCATCACATCTTCACTATGTTTTAATCCTTAATTTAATTGAATCATGAACAAAATCAATCCCTTAGGGTTAGCACTCCCACTATACCGGTCTTATTCATTCATTTAACATGACCCAATCTTGGTTTTTTCATTTCAAATATCATCTCAACATTTCTTTCATTGCTGGTATGAGGATTAGCTACACCCTAGTTCTCAATTTCAACTCATAATCACAACATCGAGTTTTTCATACTCATGAAGTTTCTTTCATGATTAACACAATTCTCATTTCATGTTCATAGCATTTGTGTATTCATATTCATAAGATCTTTCATAACTCATCATGACATTCAATTTTGATTTCATGTACAATCTCATGCATAAACAAAAATAATTCATTTTTCTAACTTGTCACATTCAATAATTTATTCTTTCTACATAATTCTCTTATTCTCATTTTAATCAATACTAATTTCACAATTCACATTTTCGATTAATTCCATAATTCACACTTTCAATTTTTCCATTACTAAATCTCATTTTAAACTCCTTTAAACAACTCATATTATTTTTTTTCTTATCTAAAAGGCAATTTAATTTAATAATTAGCACAAGTCCTTTCTTGCAAAATAGTCTCAAATTTTCAATTCCATTACACCAAAAGTTGTAGAAAATTATCCTATGAAATCTACACATTTTCAGGAATTTTTCTGAATTTTTTCTAAATTTTTATTTGATTAAAAACTCTAAAAAAAAATTAAATTCCCAAAAAAAATCAGTTTTTAATCCAAACCCCCACATCCGGATTCGAACCCACGACGCCAAGCCATGTGGCGCTACAGTGTCCGCACTGTGGCGCCCCTGCTAACCACAAAGCCAGAGCCTCTAAGGCAACAAATAGATGGATTATTATCCATATGAATCGACTTTCGGGAACTCGGGATTTTCGAAAAAAAAAAGTAAAAGGCTCTCGCCCAGTATCGAAACCGAGACCTCAGAGGTCAGCACACGGCTATAGTAAATGCCACCACATACTTAACCACTTGGTCTAAGGGACCAGATTGCCTCAAAATAAGTTGGGTTGTTTTTGATATAGTTCTCTGTTCATTTCTATATTTTTTTTTCATAATTCTCAAAATGTTTTTAGTCTTTTTCTTCTCTTTTTGAATCAAAACTCTCCAGATTATAAACTATATAAAGTTACAGTAAACCAGTATTTTTATAATCATTATTTGCCTTATAAAACATGCATTTTTTGTCCTATTTCATGTTCTATGTCCAAAATTTCGACATTGAGAACAAATCACATTTCTACAAAAGTAGACTCTAGATTTCCACAAAACTACTTTATTTCTTTGTTCTTCTACTTATTAACACCCTACAACATTTTAGAACACAAATTTTCCATCTTTCTACATTAGTGTTGCTTTAATTTAAACAATCAACTTACAAAATGCATTTAATCAATTTTTCATCTCAAGAACACAAATTTCTCAATAAAGTATATTTCAAAACATATAGTATGGCAACATGATAGATTTTAGCACATTCATTCACAATTTCATAGCTAGCAATCAAATTGTCAAGCATCCTCTTAATTACCATCCTTTTTTTAAATAAGCAAACATGAGGCCAATTTCACTTAGTTTTCCCTTAGTAATTCTATCATCCATTCCTAGCATGGTATCTAGATTAGAAGCATGAGAAACACCCACCTATTGGAGAAAAACGAAATGAAAAGCTCTTAGAATTTCCTAGAATGCACGAAAGTAGCCTTCTCCTCCTAGATTGTGTTGCCAACTCGTCTCCTCCTTGTGCTTGATTGGAACCCGAGCCTCCCTTGCTCTTTTAGTGAAATGGTGGGTCTCTACTTGGAGGGACACACTCAAAATGCACACTCAGTCTTTTACTCACTTTACTTCTCAATCTTTTCTCACTTTAATCCCTTTCTCTCTTAATAATTTCTAGTGTACTAATGAGAAGAAACTAGGGGTATTTATACATTTTTTGGGATGTGAATAGATGGCTAGGATTTAATCAAGGAGTTGGAGATCAAGGATCAAGATGAAATGGGAAGTTGTAGTAACTTCCATGATCACATAACCACCTCTCAACACAACTCCACTCCCTCCATCTCTCCATGCCACAATCCGGCCACCCATGGGGTGTGCATTGCACACACTAGTGCATGCATGTGCCTCATCTAGTACCCCCTCCTAATAAGTTGTATATTATAAATTAATTTATTGTTTACTAAAAGTGTCTACACTACAAGTTATAACAATTAAAAGGTTAATTAATTTTTGGGCTTCAAAATAGTGGGCTTTTAGGCTCATGGGTTATTAATAAAACATTTAATTAATTAGACTGGGCTTAAATTAGAAAAACAAGTTAATTTAGGCTTTTAAAATAGGCTTTTTTTTGAAAATAAAGAGAAAGAAAGAAAAGTAATTGTTTGTTCATGTTATAAAAGAGATAATTTTTTATGAGAAAAATATGTACAAGAATTTGTACGTACACAACACGTAAAATCAACAATTTCTCAATTAATAAAAGTTTAGGATATTACAATACTGAAAATTATCAATAGCAACATAAAAGAATTAAGTAGATATATAGCAAATGATACTGAGAAAGAACTAGGCATAACAGAAGAATGGATGAATGAGTTGGAAGCTATAACAAAACTTAACATAAACTTTTTTGAAATATTAGATTTAATGGCAAATCCCAATTCAGAAGATGTACAAGAAGCCTTAAAAATTTTAGTTATAACAAATGAAGAATTAAAATAAATCAAGAAAAAGACAAGATTATAACAAAATCAACAGAAAATCCAACTAATACGTACAGATATTTAAAACCACCACCTAATAAAAGACCTTATCACCTACCATGAAAATGGCAAACTAAAGATAGAAATAAGTTAGGAAAAAAATCCCAAAATATGAACCCATAGAATACTATAAAAAATGATTCGCAGGAAACATAGAATGACTAAATTTAGACTGCGTAAAAGAAGTAGATAGATTAACAGAAGAATGGGTAAATGCATCCTTAATAGTAGGATTTTGGCAAAACCTCTCCGAAAATACATTTGATAAATTTATAGTAGCAACATTAATAGGAGTAGTAGCAAAATGGTGGAATTGATTAATAGAAGAAGAAAGAACTAATATTAGAAAATCAAGACCAATTGATGACAAAAGAACGAAAGAAAATTCAGTTAGGATTAAAAAAAATAATTACAAATTACGAGAAAGCAATATGAAAGAAATTTAGTGTCTACGAAAAATAGAAACACACAATATATACAAAAAGAACCAAACAAGATGGAGATTAACAAATTTAGAAATATGCGACATGTGTTATTTTGACAACTATGTATGTGAATTCAGAAAATATTTCCAAGATAGTCATTACAAAAAAGAAGAAAAAAGTCCAATCTTAGACTCGGTTCTCTTAAAATTACTAGACTCATGAAGTATAAACATATATAGTGCGTATATACATGAAAAAGTAAAATCAGAGACAAATACTTTACGATATAGAACACAAATTGTAAAAAATTATAGAGATAAAGGGTGCCAAGAAGCTAGATCAACGATATATTATTATTGAATATATAAACAAAGAATTTGTTGTGAAGAAGCAAAACTAAGTAATAGGTATGTACAATAGGTATAATTATATAAAAGACGTAACACCAAAATGCAAAAATATAAACCAAAATACAAAAAACTTTTAAAAGGTATAGAAAACCCTATGAAAAATACTTTAGAAAAATAAATAAAAACAAACAATACCCAAAAAACCTAAAGAAATGTAATTTTTACATATGCGGAGAAGTAGGACATATAAAAGAATCAGAAAAGAAAATGTAAAATACATAGAAAAATTTAAGAAATGTACAACATAAACTTTGAACCCATAGAATATGAAGAAGAATGGTCAGAAATGAGTGAAGATGAAGAAATAATGGTAATAGAAGAAGATAGTGGTAATAGTGAGGATGAAATGGAAGAATATGAAATAAATGTAATAACAGAAATAACAGAAATATGAGAACCATTAGAAAGAGAAGAGAATGACAAAGAAGAACGACAAAGAATGAGCTTTAACATATAAAAATACGATAAAATAAGAGTAACCAAACTAGACATAAATCCAAAAGAAATATCTAAACTTCCAATATTTAAGATGAAAAAAAAACCATAATAATAGCCAGAAATAATAAACAACCAATAGACATTGAATTAGCTCAAGGAAAACTATAATTCCATTAATAATAGAAAGAATAATAAGAAAAGAAATAAGAAAAAATAAGTGAGAAAATCTGAAAGACAATAAGACATATACATCTAGGAGAAATACAAATAATAATAAAAACTTATTTTAAGGAAGAAATAAATACAAACTTAGAAAATGGATGACAAAAGAATATCAAGTACACAAGATGCCTTAATAGGTATAGTATAAGAAAAATTAATGTACCAAAAAATAAAATTTACAATAAAACCTAACTTCTCTATAAGTATGGCAGAAGAAAATAAGAACAAAAGCTTGGTCATGTATCATAAATTTTCAGGAATAAAAATGATAGAAAAGAGTAAGGTAATGCGTATACAAATAAGAAATATTTATGCTTTTACAAGTAAGCATGAAGTAAAAAATGGAAATACTAATAACTTTATAATAGAACCACTATTCTGAGAAATAATAAGATACAAACCAGCTAGAGAAAACTCTAAAATGACCATACCAAATTTTATAGAATTTGACTTTAACAAAGCAAAACATATTGCAAAAGAAAAAGTACCACAAATAATGTTTGAAAAAAGATCATTATCAATAAGAAATAAACAACAGGCATTGAAACTAATACCAATAATAATGTCACATCCCGCTTCCAAAAAATACGGAATACGAGCACGTAACATTGGCCCAGCGAATGATTTTCATCATCCATAAGCTGTTCAAGAATTATAACATATCACAATATAATCAGAGTCAGAAGCCAGAAAAGTCAATCACATGCACATATGAACCAAATACCAACAAGAATACTTGAAATAAAATATATTAATCTCAAATAGTCATGATCTGAAATATACAAATAATCCTGGGTCACATTGCCCAAATACAAGAATAAATCCAAGTACATAAATACAATATTTGTTCAAATAAGAAAACAAGAAATAATGATAGCAAAATTCCAGTATCTAGTACATCATGTCACCAATACCGT
The DNA here is from genome assembly GCA_017893485.1 of Hemerocallis citrina. Classification (NCBI taxonomy): domain Eukaryota; kingdom Viridiplantae; phylum Streptophyta; class Magnoliopsida; order Asparagales; family Asphodelaceae; genus Hemerocallis; species Hemerocallis citrina. Next base: position 98,417,412 of record CM030368.1, read on the forward strand.
CTGGAACCTGTCCTCCAAAATCTGCAATACAACGAATACAGGAAAAAGGAAAAGAGAAAACACAAGTATCCGTCAATTACAAGTCGCGGGTCACAAATAGAGTAGGATACAAGCACATGGAATGGAAAAACTAACTAGCACCTAGTATAAGTATGATGTCAACCTAGACAAACTAGCATGGTAAAAGTGTCAAGTAAACAAGTATCCTATAAACATGCATCAAGTGTCAAGTGTCGTGTAATCATGTATCAAGCATCATGTTTCAAGTCCGATGTAATCAAGTCTCATGTATCAAGAAAGTAGTATCATGTCAAGTCTCTTATTCAAGTATCAGGTTCGACTATCATATTCAAGTATCTAGTATCAAGTCTTGTGTGATTTACTATCTAGGTAGCACTTCATGTGCTCCAACTTTTATCACATGGTTGCTACAACACAACAGTTTCGCTTTAGATCTCATAGTGGACCATAGAAGGCAGTATACTCAGGAACAGTAATCCAAATAATATACCATATTCCAAATAATCCAAATTATATACCAAATTCCAAATTAACCAAATCATATACAAAATTCCAAATAATCCAAATCATATACCAAATTCCAAATATGGAAAACACGGGCCCCCTTCCGAGTACACGTTTCTGAATTATCCACTACTAGATCTTTCCCATTAACCCCGGCTTGGTTACTTTTATTATGGTTATCAAACAGGCATGAGTGTGTACGAAATAGTACCAAATTAATATGATATAATCAGGTTTAAGTTCAGGGAAAGAAATCAGCATGCATGGATGATATACATTCACATATACAAGCAAAATAGTCTAGGTTTATAATCAGGACAACAAGACCAAGCAGCACTAAAATAGTGATTCCAAGAGCTACAGACATGCAAATCAGAATCCGTCAAAGGATCTGGAAACTAGACATCCACACGCATCCAACGAGTATAATTAAGTCACATATTAGTTCACAACATCTCAACTCAAAACTGATTTGAATACAAAATTTATGTTCAGCCAGAAAACAGGAGAACGACTTCAAAAGCATGAAAACAGCATGAAAATACATCAAATAATTCCACGAAAAATCTGGGGTATTTCCCTATAGGTATAGACTCAAAATAACAAGTTTCATAATATTCCAGTAAGTATAGATAAGCCATCAAAAATAAGAAGTAACACAAAATCATAGTTTGACGAATCTGGAATTCTCAACACTGCTGTACGAAAATTAGGATATCTCGCAACCAGTGAATCGAAATCCATTTCCTCCAAAACTACGTGAAAATAGATAGGTTTTAATAACTTTTATATCTCACAAAGAATTTTCATACAATATAAGGAATTATAGTGAAAACTGCATTCAATATAGAACAACACGCAAATTAGAGCACAAGATGATTTTAGAAAAGAATATGAAACACCACATAAAACTTATCTTTAAAATACACCAAAAATCTGGGTAGTCCCTAGTATCATAAGAAAACACTGAGCAAAATATTATTCAAAGATATTATGTATAGATTAGTTCTTGAAAATAATTTGTTAACAAAATTTACACAAAACAAAATCTGAAAACTGCCGACACGGTTGTACCAAAAACATCATATCTCAGTCATACGAACTTCAAATCAAGTAAAACCAGTGGAGTTTGAAAATAGAAACAATTATCTACAATTCACTTTTAATTTTGAAGTTCAAATTCGGACTGTAGCATGGGTGAAAACAACAAACCAAACAGAACAAGCTGCACATACAGATTTCACATCTCTAGACAAAAGCATCATAACTTTCGCAATATTAATCCAAACTCAACCAAACTTGAAATACAACCTACCAAATATCTAAACATCATGTTTTAGGGATTCTAACATGTCCAAACCTATTATTTTCACATGGACAATTAAGCAAACACATAGCATGCAATTAATCACATACACGAACAAAAATCTAGTTTGGGTAAAACCTAGGTTATTATCCTATCAAGTCATGTCCTAAGTCTTCTATGGCCAAATTTATCACAATAGAGACAAACCCATCAAGAAAAATACAATTTTTGGTTGTCTCTAGACCCAACTACTCTGTATGTGAACTTTTTGACTTGTATCAACCTAAGGAATTGTAGTACAAGTTACTTGCCCTGTTATAGAGATGAAGAACGATGCAAATCAAAAGTAGGCACAATTCCCACGAAGAAATCCACGGACTCACGAATGATCCACACGCGCACTCGAGCACGCGCAATAAAAAAAATCCCAAGAGAGCGAGTACGCGATGGCGGATGAAGAGGAAGCGAGAGAGATGAAGCATCGCGCAAGGGTTTGAGAAAAAAGAATGTATATATATATATAACATATAGCAAAGTTGGGAATATATATATAAGGATATATATGAATATTAGGGTTGAAGGAGAAAGGTGCACATAGCTGCTGATGGCTATGGGTGGGGAAATGGGTCGGGTGTGCCTTGGGTAGTGATGCTGCTTGTTTTTGGGAGGAGTGTGGCTGCACCAGGTGTGAGTTCGGACTCAATTTGTAGTGGTGAAAGGATGTGGTAACAGACGGTAAGCGGTAGGCTCGCCTCGGCACCGGAAGATCGGCTCGGATCGCCTCGCCTCGTATACCTGCAGACGTTCTAGGAACACCGGGGTTTATCCCGGTGGCAGACCCTCCGACGGTCTAGTTAGTCTCTGAGAGAGAGTAGCAGTAACTAGAGTTTTTAGTGGGCAAAGATTGGTTACCTCAAAAGGTGGGAGAGGGCCTGGTATTTATAGATAGTCCCAGTCGGGTTTGGATCCGCTTGGGGGCCGGGTCTGGACCCGAAAGCCCATGGGCCTGACGTGGCAGGAGGCCCAGGGGGTTTAGGGCAGACGTGGCAGCCTCAGGAGCGGTTTAGGGCTGACGTGGCCAAGCCCTAGGTGGTTTCGGAGCTGACATGGCTGACCGTGGGGCCCCTGTGCCTCTAAGAGAATTGGATGGCCAGGGTTGTGCCAGGTCATCTTCGTCCCTTACCAGGCTGAGTGGAAGGCCTGTGGGGCCGCCGAGGATCGGAGACCGAAGGTCGTGGCAGGTCATCAAAATGAGGATGCAGGTTTCGTGGTATTGACTTAACAGCTCGGTGCCAACCCTGTGATGGTCCGGGGCCGAGCTGGCCTGCCCTTGAGTGAGAGCCATCCTGGGCCCACGCTGGGCCCCAGGTCATTTTTACCCTACCTCACAAGCCCCCCACTCCCGTGGGGATGCGAAAGTTAGCCGTGGAGGAGTGTCTTTTGGAGGTCGTTGTGTCTTTGGGAGAAGGCTGCCCTGGTGCTGGACCTCACCTCGGTCTGACAAGGGTTTACGGGTCGGCAAGGGTGATGGCGAACCGTCGTGCCTTCGTGAGAAGGCTGCCCTAGTGTTGGACCTCACCTCGGTCTGACGAGGGTCTACGGGTCGGCGAGGGCAATGGCAAACCGTTGTGCCTTTGTAAGAAGGCTATCTTGGTGCTGGACCTCACCTCGGTCTGACGAGGGTTTACGGGTCGGCAAGGACGTTGGTGAACCGTTGTGCCTTTGTAAGAAGGCGGCCCTGGTGCTGGACATCACCTCGGTCTGATGAGGGTTTACGGGTCGGCAAGGACGTTGGCGAACCGTTGTGCCTTTGTAAGAAGGCTGCCCTGGTGCCGGACATCACCTCAGTCTGACGAGGGTTTACGGGTCGGCAAGGACGTTGGTGAACCGTGGTGCCTTCGTGAGGAGGCTGCGCTGAGTAGATTACTGTCTTCATGGGGCATTAATGGCGCTCCGGGGCTTGTGCGATGTTCCAATTTCCCAGGGGCATTAATGATGTCCCCCAATAAATGTAGGGCGCTTCAATTTCCTAGGTGTGACGGTTGGGCTTCCGTTGTTTGGCCTCCCAAGGGCCATGATGGCAGGTTGCTTGGGGGAGGCTATAAATACCCCCCTCCCCAATGCTGTTTCGATCACATCGAGGGTGGTCCACCGACCATCTGAGGTGTCTGCCTTGGGCGGACGCCTAATACTTGAAAAGATTCCAACCCTGGGAGCCTCGGATTGGTGGTTATTCTGTCGTTCGAATCTTCTCTTGGGTCTGACGGTCCTGATAAGGTCGTTTGCCCAAGAGGGATCGGGATGGGAGGGATACCGACCGAAGTTCGGGCCCGGGGGATAGGGAGCTTTGGGTGGATGGCCCTTCTGTCATCACTGTCTTCCTTCTCGGCCGATGATTTTTGAGGGCTGTCTGCCCGGAGGAGACAGCGATGGGAGGCGGGCCAATCCGTTTTCCGATAGGGTCCCAGGCAATGGTGGTTTTTCTCCCACCCGGGAATAATTCGGGGTTTCGGCTTCCGAGGCTGTAAGCCCCGAGTTGTTCGCGGGTGAGAGGGGAGCTGACCGAGTCCTGGGGCCCGGGGCGCTCGTCGAGGACGGGTGCCTTAAAACTTTTAAACAAAACTTTCTCTACTGACAGTTGTGGGGACGTTCGGTTTCCGAAGTCCACCTCCTGGACCGACCCTTGTGCCTGGTAGCGGTTGAGCTCGAACCGAGGGCTGCCAACCGCACAACTGGGTGACGTCACTGGCGCGCATTTCTAGGAGACATGGCGCAATTTTCTAAGGGCAGTTTCACGCAAATCGAGGAACAGTAATCACGAAAATCGAAGAGTCAACTCTTCCTCTATAAATACCCCCACCCTTCTCCTATTCCGCCTGTCTCTCTCTTGCTGCTTTCTTTCTTCAAGAACACAAACACTTCGGCGCTCGTACTCTGCCTTTGCAGCTCCGGCTCGTCTTTCCGAGGCAACACAGGTTAGTTTTAGCTTTACTTCGTTGTCATGTCTAGGGCTCAGTCTGGCTCGTCTGCTTCGACCTCGGATGGGGGAGAAAACCCTGGAGTAGGGCTATCAGACTCGACGTCGTGGGAAGAAGACACCCAGGTGTATGACGTGAAGCCCCTGCGTGTCCGGAGGCCGTTCGTGGTCCAGAGTAGTGGCTCCGAGGAGGAGGGGAGTGATAGCTCAGACTCGGTGCGGATATTAGATCCGGAGTCGGAGGAGGATAGTAGCGACAGTGAGGGAGAAGGATGATGGAACTGCGATGAGTCCCAGGACCACGGATTGATGTGCGTATCGATCATAAAAGCTTAACATGTTTAATACGTGATCTAACCCTTTATAGCAGAATCTAGGGTTCACGAATTATACCTGCGATGAGAAGAAGACGATAGTTTCTAGCAACCTCGAGCCGTCAGCGACCCCAAGATCTTCTACACGTATTCCTTCCTCGGGTTGGACGTCGGGTGGGCGATGGTCTCCCAACCTTTCTTCTCCTTGGCTGACCTCTCTTTCTCTCCTTACGTGAATCACGAATTTAGAGAAAACTTCTTATCTCTGATAATCATATGACGGCCAGAGAATAGAGGATATATATATAAGGCTACAGCAGGGACCATGAGAAGAAATTAGGGTTAGGTCTCCTAACGAATCTGGGTATCCCGTGTTCAACCCGAACACACAACCCAAGCCCATTAACAGTAGCTCGGTCCACTAAAGAGCTATTGTTGCACTACCTTCCTAATCCCAAATTATATTTATGGGCTCCTTTTATTATATGCTCGTTCAGCTCCCCATGTTAAGATATCGAATGTCCGTCGATCAAATTAAGTTACTGACAACTATATTGATCAACATCTTTTATTCTTAAGTAGTACCACTCAACTTTATTTGTCATGTCGGATGTAATCCACCTGTAGGGTTTACATGACAATACTTATGAGCTCCTTAAGGGGACATCATCAACCCGACGTATCGGGACATGGATTCCTTTTACAATCAACAGCCCATCATACATACAATGCTATTACCCAATTCATAAAGGTTGTTGATCCATAATTAATCTCACTCTTTTGTGAGTCAAAGTAATGCACACTGCATATACATGTCTGTTATTATATCTGGATTAAGAGCATAAGCATCTATAATAACAGAGGTGTTTGTTCTCTTTTGTAGTCAGTACAAAGAGAACAACCTCAAGTGGTCCTGTTCAATACACACAAAGTGTACTAGTGTAAACCTATAGTCAAGATAGACTAATACCAGATTACACTACAACCTTTCCAATGGATTGTCCAAGTCCGTCTAGGTTGTGAACTATTTATATATTCTATAGGAAACTGATAATATGATCTTCTGTGTGTCACCTCACACCATATTATCAACCTTATAGAATATCAGATAGTTGCATTAATGTTATAATAAACACAATATGCAAACATATGCCCATATGATTCTCATTCAAAAAAATAAGGAAATAAAGTTAATACAAAAGTGATGCTTTCAGTATATAACCCTAACAAAGGAGAGGCCGAAGCGGCTGAGGCTCGGCGGAAGGGTACGGGGAGAAAATTCTCGGCTCGGGGGCGGAGTCGGGGCGTAGGTTCCTCTTCTACGGCGACCGGTCTTGAGTGCCTAGCCACCCCTTCGCCGGAGAGGGCCAAGAAGAAGAGGGTGCCAAGGAAGAGGGGAGCGAAGGCTGGCAGTCTGAGCGAGGCGTCCCCCGTTCGAAACATTGTGACGGGTTCGCCGGTGCAGCCGAAGAGGATTAGGCAGTACCCTGATGACCTCTCCTACAAGGTGTTGTATGGGGTGCAGCCTTCTTCGCCGAGTCGGAAGAGGATAAAGATGGATACGCTGCCGATGATCCTTGAGGCAGTCGATTTAGAGGTGGCTCGGTCGGCCTTCCACATTGGGTCTGGTTACGAAGTGATGGTGCCGAGCCCAAGCCTCCGTCCTACCGACCCGTTACCAGAGTGGTACTGCGTCTTCCCCTTAGACGCCTTCGGCTCCGGACTGAGGCTGCTGATTCACCCATTTGTTCGGGATGTGCTTGACTGGGCGTCCCTGGCCCCGATGCAGTATGGGCCGAATTCATGGAAGCAGATAGTATGCTTTGTGCTGCTCTGCGAGGAGAGGAAGGTACCGCTCCGGTTGGGTGTGTTCCGGGCGATGCTGGGGATCAGCTCGTCGGGGGAGTCGGAGGGGATCTACTACATATCGCTTCGGAGTCAGGGGAAGGTGGTCCACGGCCATCCGGACTCCATTAAGGAGTGGAAACGAAAATACCTCGTGAATCGGAGTGCGGAGCCTTGGGACATTCCCACACGTTGGAACTATTACAGGCCAAACTTCAAAGCGTTGAAGCAGAAGGATCTCACGGCCGAGGAGTGGAAATTAGTCGAGCGCCTCCGTTTGTCGCACAGCATCAGCTGGCCGAAGGTGACGGAGGGTCACCTGGCTGGCGTCGGACTGAGCCCGGACGTGTCTAGTATGTCGTCGTTTCTTTTTTCCTGTTTTACTGTTCTTTCGAGCTCATTGTCCTTAATGGGTTTTCTTGCAGGTATGGACCCAGAATCTATCAAGGCTCGGAGACTCGCCTTAAAGAAGCAGAAGGCCGAAGAGGGGGGAAAGACGAAGAGGACGAGGGGGTCGACTCAGGTTGTCTCCGAGGCACCGGGTGAGCCGAGGGGTAAGAGGACCCGCTCGGAGACGAGCCAGGAGGTGGTCGCCCAGATGAGCCCGGGCCAGTCCAAGGTGGCCGATGGCTGTAAAGGGAAGGCCCCTCTGGTCAGACCCGAGGGAGGAGATGAGTTGCAGCGACCGTGGGTGCTGGCCTGGTCGATACGGGAAGGGGACTGCCTAACCCGTGGACCCAACGCCATCGAGGTGTTGGAGAAGCTGGCGACTCCCCGGGACCGTAAGGAGATGAGTGGCGAGACCGTGGGTGAGGCATTCATGCGCTTGGCGCAGGCGAGTGTGCTGGTCAGTCCGCCGACCCGACTTTCTTTGTAAAAACTTTTGTTGGAGGTATTTCTGAGCAGTGCTGGGTCACCGCAGGTCTGTCTGGAGGGGGCTAAAGTGAAGAGTCTCTACGAGAAGGCTGTGGATCGGGAGTGACGACGGGCGGACAAGTGTTCGCAAGAGATGAAGGAGATGAAGATCGAGCTCGAGGGCTCGCACAAGAGGGAGCAGCAGCTGAAGATCGAGCTCGATGCCAAGGAGGCCGAGTGGGCTAATAGGGTGGCCGCCCTAAAGAAGAAGTTTGCGAAGAAGAAAGAGGAACTGACGACGACGGGGCAGGACATGGTGATCGCAGCCCAGAACGAGGTCTATGCGAAGGCCCTCAGCCATGTGAGGCACTTCTACCCGACCATCGATCTGTCCGACCTCGACTATGATTTGGAGATCGAGGTACCACCGAAGACTCCTGATGCTGAAGTCCGGTCGTGGGTTCGGTTGCCGACCCTCACGTGAACCCGGCTGATGCTGAGGTGACAACATAGGCTGTTCGCCCCCTTGTTCTTTTTTTCTTCTTTTTTGATGTATTTGCCGACCGCAGACTGGCCACCGCATTTTTGTATGAAGGATTTGATTTATAAAAAAGGATTTTTGATCGGCCAAGTATTTTGACCTCGGTTCTTTCCGGACCCTTTTGCATGTGTTGTTTTGAGTGGTGGATGGTTTCCTTTTAGGTAACGGCTCTTCTTCCCAAAATGGACCCTCATCGCTCCGACGTGGCGTGGCTCCGGAGTAAAATCAAGGTCCTGGAGTCGATGTTGGTCCGCTATCGCGAGGGGGCCCGCAATCAGGATGTTGCCTTTAACTACTATCGGGATAAGTATGAGGCTCTCAGTGTGGAGGCGGCGAGGCTAAAAAGGGCAATGGTGGATCGGGACCTCGGAAGTGCCGGTCTTGGGTACACCATGTCAAGCGCGTCAGTGCAGAGGCCATCGTCTGAAAGGCTCCTTCGTGATGTCATTGTGGAGAAGGAGATGGAGATATACCGTTATAAGACGATGCTAGGAATGTCTGGGATGGGGACGGGATCCTCTTCGGGATTCCGGCGAACGGAGGGGGTTCCTGCAGCATTGCTGTTGTTGGAGCGTACCCGACCGGTTGATGCTCAGAGTTCCGTGGTCAGCGTATCGACTTTGGCGAAACCCAAGGGCCCCCGTGACAAGGAGAGGGCTCCTAGCCGTTCGGTCGGAGTGGTTGTACCCTCTGTCGAACCCGAGGGGTCCTGGGGGGTCCGTTGGTCAGTAGTTTCTTTCTATTTAGATGAGTGGAGTGTTCATGTAACGGTATTTGTTTTCTTTAAACATAATAAGGGAGTATGAATAAGGGGTTTCTTTCTTTGCTCTGGCCAATTGTTTGTTGATTGTCGGCGGAGATGAGGGCCGGACCTGCCAGGACCTCGGGGGGGTCGGCACCGGAGTGATAACTCGGGTGCCGCAGCTTGACAAAGCCATCCCTTTGTCCGGCGTTTGGTCGGACCTATCAAGACGTTTGGAGTATAACTAAAAGAGGTCCCTTTCATAGATATGGAGAGAGAGGCACTTATGGCCTTTTACATGAGAGAGCTTACAAAATCATTATTTACATTAGCCCAGTAGGGACTTATATCCGCTTTTCCAAGAACTTCATTAGGTGCTCGGCATTCCAGGGTCGCTTGATCGCTCGACCCTCCATATCCATCAGTCGGTACGTGCCGGGGCATATGACCTCAGCTACTCTATATGGGCCTTCCCAGTTGGGGGCTAGCTTCCTCTTCTTGGTCTGATCGGAGGCGGACAATTTGCGCAGCACGAGGTCCCCGGCTGTGATATCTGTTGGGCGGACATTCTTGTTGTAAAACCTCTCGATCCGCTATTGATAGATGCTCCTTCGGACGGAAGAATTCTCCTTGACCTCGGCGACGAGGTCAAGGTTGGCCCTTAGGCCGGAGGAGTTATCGGCTTCGTCGAAGGCCATGATCCGGGGAGAAGGTAGGCCGACCTCGACAGGGATTACCGCCTCCGTCCCGTAGGTCAGACTGAACGATGTCTCTCCCGTGGGGATCCTCTTGGTGGTTCGGTGTGCCCATAGCACGCTGGACAGCTCTTCCACCCACAGCCCTTTGGGGGAACTGTCAAGGCGTTTCTTGAGGCCGTCGAGGATTTGCCTATTTGCATTCTCCGCTTGGCCGTTGGACTGAGGGTGGCATATAGCGGAGAAGCGCTGCTGGACGCCGATGTCCTAGCAGAACTTTCGGAAGTTTTGACCTGCGAATTGGGTCCCGTTGTCTGTGACGAGGACCTGGGGTATTCCGAACCCACAAATGATGTTCTTCCAGAAGAATTGCTGGGTTTGGCGCTCGGTAATGCTGGACAGTGGTTTGGCCTCGAGCCACTTTGTGAAATAGTCGATGACGACTATCAAGAATTTCCTTTGCCCTGTTGCTACGGGGAAGGGACCCACCAGGTCCATGCCCCACATGGCGAATGGCATAGGACTAGCTAAGGATCGGAGGTTCGCTTGAGGGAGCCTCGTGATGGGAGAAAATCTCTGGCACGGGCCGCACCTCTTGACTAATTCGTGAGAGTCTTGCAGCATGGTTGGCCAATAGTGCCCTTGATTCAGGGCTTTACAAGCGAGTGATCTGCTCCCCATATGGCATCCGTCGATCCCCTCATGAAGCTCTTTTAGCACGTAGCTAGCTTTGTCATTGGTGAGACAGTGGAGGTACGGCTTTTCGTCGGCCAGTGTGTATGAGCGTTTGAAGAGGATGTCGCCAATCATGACGAACCTTTCATCCCGGATCCTGACCCGTCTCGCCTCGGCTCGGTCTTCCAGAAGCTCGGTGCTGACTAGGAATTTTCTAATGGGGGCGGTCTAGTCGTCCGGACTGGCACCGCTTTGCACACACATTGCCTCCTGGCCTTGGTCATCGATACTTGGTTTTATGAGGATTTCGATGAGTACCGTTTGGTCGAGACCCTCGAAGGAGGAAGAGGCGAGTTTTGACAAAGCGTCTGCTTGGGCGTTCTGCTCTCTGGGGACCCTAACAACCGTGGAGCAGCAGAAGGATGCTAGGAGTCGTCGGACCACGGCCAAGTATCGTATCATCCGGTCGTCGCGAGCTTCGTATTCTCCGGTGATCTGATTGACCACGAGCTGAGTATCGCTGAAGGCTCGGATCTGCTTGGCTCCGGCTCGGTGTGCCAGGGTCAGTCCGGTAATCATGGTCTCGTATTCCGCCTCGTTGTTAGAGGCCGGGAAGTTGAGGCGGAAGGAGTATTGAAGGAGGAATTGGTCAGGACCCCGGAGGATGATTCCGGCACCACTCCCGGTTTCACAGGAGGATCCGTCGACATAGACTTCCCAGATCAGATCCGACCCTTTGACACTTGGTTGCTCAGAAGCTGTGCACTCGGTGATGAACTCGGCGAGGGCCTGACCTTTGATCGCCGTCCTCGGATGATAGCTGATGTCGTATTGGCTCAGCTCAATTGACCACTTGACCAAGCGGCCAGAGTTCTTTGGCTTGTAGAGGACGGTTTTCAAGGACTGGTCAGTTAGAACTTGGATGGAGTGAGCTTGGAAGTAAGGGCGGAGCTTCCGGGCTGCCATGACCAGAGCATATGCCACCTTTTCGATCTTTGCGTACCTCGTCTCGGCGGGGAGTAGGACCTTGCTTACATAATACAGTGGCTTCTGAACCCCGTCCTCTTCTCGGACGAGGACGGCGCTGAGGGCGCTATCCGAGGCGGAGAGGTAGAGCCACAGGGGTTCACCCGGCTCAGGTTTGCTGAGGAGAAGAGGGTTGGCGAGGTACTGCTTCAGCTGCTCGAAGGCTTCTTGTTGAGGGGCACCCCACTTGAAGCCCCTTTTTCCGCACAGAGCTTTGAAGAAGGGGAGAGATTTCTCCCCTGATTTGGAGAGGAAGCGACCGATGGCCGCCAACCGGCCCGTGAGTCTCTGAACCTCCTTGACATTCTGGGGTGGGGCCATGTCTATTATGGCCTGAATCTTCTCTGGGTTCGCCTCGATGCCACGCTGGCTGATGACGAACCCCAGAAACTTTCCCGAGGAGACCCCGAATGCGCACTTGGCCAGGTTGAATCTCATGTTATGACGTCGGAGGATTCCGAAGGCTTCCTCGAGGTCGGCGACGTGATCTGGCCCGGCCCGGCTTTTGACGAGCATGTCGTCGACATAGACCTCCATGTTGCGGCCGATTAGGTCTTGAAGATCCGGTTTACGAGCCGTTGATAGGTGGCTCTGGCATTTTTCAGCCCGAAGAGCATAACGCGATAGCAAAAAAGACCCTGGTCGGTGACGAACGAGGTCTTCGCAATATCAGGCGGGAATATCCGGATTTGGTTATACCCTGCGAAGGCATCCATGAAGGACAGCAGCTCGTGTCCCGAGGTCGCGTCGATCAAAGCGTCGATGCTGGGGAGGGGGAAAGGATCTTTAGGGCATGCTTCGTTTAGATCCGTGAAGTCTATATAGATCCGCCATCCCCCGGTCGCCTTTTGTAGTGCCCCGATTTCCAACACTGGGAAACCATGACACGAGCCAAGACCTTTTCTTCAATTAGTCACAATACACAGAAAAACAGGAGAATTTAAAACTTTTTATTCAATACACAAAGTGTTACAAGTCTGAATATTGTACAACTGTAATACCTTACAATAGAGTTACAATATTACCTTTACATTTCCAAGTATTACAACCTTCAACATCTTACATCAGAGTACCTCTCAACTAATAGATAATCAATACATATACTGCAGCGGAACTAAACATAACACTGACTCCTTGCTTTCCTTGCCTTGAGTCCTCCTGAACCTCGCCTTTGTACTTTGGCGATCCAGTACCTATGGAAGTGGGGACGTCAGTATTCACTGACGCTTAAAGGCAGATCATATAGCAGCGAATCTCCCAAACAATATACAAAATATAGCAATGGTGTTGGTGTAGTTTAAGTGTTCGTGAGTGCTATGAATAGACTCTAATGCGATACTTAAATAGAACTCGGATGCTTCCTATTCTAATGTCAGCAAGTTTCGGAAAGCAACATGCAGCCCATACAAAATGCGACTCCATCTCAAGCCGTTTCTCCATATATAGGGATTGAACCCGCGTTATGAATTCTAATTGCACACAACCTGTTCCTGAAACCTACACGTGACTCGCGAGGTTGCAGATATGGTCATGTGTCACTGTTGCATTTCACCAGTGGTGTCTATGTTTGCCACCGCGACCCGGCTAACCGGACCTCACTCAAAATAGACGAACCCAATGTATCGGGCGTCATTCCAAAATCAAACTATAGGGTTTCCCAAGCACAGGGTAGCGCGAAGACTACCCTATGGCACCCTCTGGGGTCTCGCCAGCGCAGGAATGCACAATGCATCCTGTGGCACCCCTAGCCACGGCACCTCAGGAATTAACAGCGCGAGATACGCAACCCGTGTCCTCAACTTGTGAGACGGCACCGTACGTATCCCTTTGACGGGAAGGTACAACCCAATACACCACCTATGATCTGCCTCAAGGGACGAGTTAGTGTAAGGGGCCCCCTACAACTGACTCCTCTCTCCCGGCAAAAGGGTTTAAGTAAAATGATTCTTGTAAGTCACTATCCTAATGATGTCCCTGACTCGAACAATCCTAGGGATGACAATATTATAAACGCAACATGCTAGGCCTTTAAAGTAGACTTCGCAAGACAACTCTACTAGGCTGCTCAACCTAGACTTACCAGAATCCCTCCGGATCCGGTTCGTGGCTCATGATCCAAGACTTTGGCTGTGCGAATATACATGCATGCCGCTACCCTAGACTTGGATTTCGTCTATACTCCGGTCCTCGATCAACCTACCCTGGTTAAGATTCGACGGTACACAAGGAGTGACTCCTCCATAGTTCCTTAGGGTGAGAAAACATATGTCTTGATGGTCGATAGCCCTCACGGTGGTAACATCACCCTAGACGAGCACAACGAACTGTGTACTAGCTAACAAGCTATACACGAGTAACAACCACATACGAGCCAATAAGCTACGTATGAAACAATAACTACCTACGAGCCAGGCAGGCCTCATAGGAGATAACCATGTACATACCAGCCAAATAAGCCGCGTATGAGACTAACAGCTACGCACGGGCCGGTCGAGCCGCACACGAGACAACAACCTACATACGAGCCAAGTAAGCTACGTATGAGACCCACAGCTACGTACAGGCCAGTCGAGCCACGTACAAGCACAACCATATGCAAACAACCATACACGTAATCAATCTTAAAAGCAACCAAACGTGCTACTAGCAAACTTGATCTCCTATTATTAGAAGCAACAGAAGAGTCTACTAATATTCTATGGTCGGTATTCTACTAAGGAAGAATCCGAAGGCGACATAACAGCCTTTATCGGACTAACTATCCCTAGTGGTCTTCCCAATCCTTATTACTTTAACCTAGAGCGCTTTAAGTATGGCATACAATTACAAGCACCTTCCTACGACAATCTAATCATATAACACAACCACTCACCATGATACTCCTAAGTATGAATATGATTAAGCTTGTGCTTACATCGAGCTTAAGCATGAATATCACTACGACCTAGACATGAAGCCCACTATAGTCAAGCATAGGTTACAAATTGAGCATGAAAGCTTACTACTTATCATGACTAATCACCACAACCCAAGCATGGATATATAACTAATATAACATACAACATTCCAAAGCATAGTAGGTATTCTAACATTAATCCTACAACATTCTAAGCATGTATTTGAACTTTAGCATGGTATAGAACACAACATGAAATCACTACAACTAACCATGGGTAGTTTCTTTAATCTAAGCATGAATATCATAGTATGGATATCATTAACTTAACATGATCAATAATTAGCATGACACCTACTTACTTAGCATGGATAATGGTTAAGCTTGATCATCTACTAACATGGCATGAACAAATACTTATCTAAGCATGGGTATCATGTAAACATGAGTATTCATTTAATCTAGCATGGTATACAACTTACTTACAATTTAAACTAGCATAGCATACAACTTACTTGCAATTAAAACTAGCATGGCATACAACTTACTTGCAATTAGCTAGCATGGCATAGATCTTACTTATAATTAAAACTAGCATGGTATATCACTTACCTACAATTAAACTAGCATGGTATACAACTTTTCTACCACTTATCTAGCATGGCATATGACTTCCTTGCAATTAAACTATCATGGCATACAACTTTTCTACTATCATCCAAGCATGAATCTTTATTAAGCAAGAATAACTACTAAACAAGAATGTCTTACTAAGCATGGGTAACTACTAGTATGAACATTCAACATTCCTAAATATATATATGTATATATACTTCTAACATGGTAAGTAATTTTATCATGGATCCTACAACATTCTAAGCATAATTGATTAATCTAAACATGGTAGGAAACTCTTAGAATGAATCCTACAACATTCTAAGCATAATTAAATTAATCTAAACATGGTAGGAAACTCTTAGAATGAATCCTACAACATTCTAAGCACAATTAAATTAATCTAAACATGGTAGGAAACTCTTAGATTGAATCCTACAACATTCTAAGCATAAATAGACTAATCTAAACATGGTAGGAATTTTAGAATTAATCCTACAACATTCTAAGCATAAATAGACTAATCTAAATATGGTAGGAATTTTAGAATGAATCCTACAACATTCTAAGCACAATTAAATTAATCTAAACATGGTAGGAAACTCTTAGAATGAATCCTACTATATTCTAAGCATAATTAACACTCCTAAACATGATAGGAATTTTAGGAAGAATCCTACAACATTCTAAGCATGAAATAGCATTCCTAAAACATGATAGGTATTTTTAGAAGAAATACTACAACATTCTAAGCATAATTGATTAATCTAAACATGGTAGGAAACTCTTAGAATGAATCCTACAACATTCTAAGCACAATTAAATTAATCTAAACATGGTAGGAAACTCTTAGAATGAATCCTACTATATTCTAAGCACAATTAAATTAATCTAAATATGGTAGGAAACTCTTAGATTGAATCCCACAACATTCTAAGCATAAATAGACTAATCTAAACATGGTAGGAATTTTAGAATTAATCCTACAACATTCTAAGCATAAATAGACTAATCTAAATATGGTAGGAATTTTAGAATGAATCCTACAACATTCTAAGCACAATTAAATTAATCTAAACATGGTAGGAAACTCTTAGAATGAATCCTACTATATTCTAAGCATAATTAACACTCCTAAACATGATAGAAATTTTAGGAAGAATCTTACAACATTCTAAGCATGAAATAGCATTCCTAAAACATGATAGGTATTTTTAGAAGAAATCCTACAACATTCTAAGCATGAAATAGCATTCCTAAAACATGATAGGTATTTTTAGAAGAAATCCTACAACATTCTAAGCATAAAACATGATAGGATATTTTATGAAAGAATCCTACAACATTCTAAACATCATTAAACATGCTAGGTGTTTTTAGAAGAAGTCCTACAACATTCTAAGCATGAAATAGCATTCCTAAAACATGATAGGTATTTTTAGAAGAAATCCTACAACATTCTAAGCATAAAAACATGATAGGATATTTTTAGAAAGAATCCTACAACATTTTAAGCATGTCTAAATCAATCTAATGTAATCTTAGCATGGTATTTACTCCATGAACACAAAATAAATATCTACAACTATCTACTACTACTACTGCTACATTTTAATCAAAAACATAACACACAACTATCTACCACTACTACTACTTTATTTTAGTTAAGAACATAACACCCAACTATCTACTACTATTACTACTACTTCATTTTAATCAAGAACACAACATACAACTATCTACTACTACTACTACTCCATTTTAATCAAAAACACAACATACAACTATCTACTACTACTACTTTATGGACATAAAACATCTACAACTACTTACTATTACTTCTTTATTCTAACAACATACCACTATTACTTTATTTAATCACATACTACTATTACTCAACATACTACTACTTTATTTTAATCAACATACTACTACTTACTTTATTTTAACATGCTACTACTTAGTTGTCTACTAGTCTTTATTAGTAGATTTATTATCACTGGTGATTATAAAAAAAGGAAGATCTTTTTATTTTCTACAACTAGTGATTATAAAGAAAAGACCTTTTTATTTATTCTACAATTAGTGATAAAAGAAGAGATCTTTTTATTTATTCTACAACTAGTGATTAATAAAGAAAAGATCTTTTTATTCTACAACTAGTGATTAATAAAGAAAAGATCTTTTTATTCTACAACTAGTGATTTATAAAGAAAAGATCTTTTATTTAAGAAAGAAAACTACAATAAAACATATGCTTATTATTATTGTCCAAGTTCAATAAAAAGTCCTACAACCAAAATGGTTGTATAAGAGTATTCATATGCTTATGTATACCAAGTCCTACAAGTCCTACAACCCCCAATTGGTTGTATGTTCAAGCTCATATGCATTATGTCATTTTTAGTCCAACAACATATATAAACAACAACTACAATCTTAAAGATGTGATCTTTATATGTTTAGTAGTTACTACTACTACTTTCTTCCTTTTATTCATTATCACATTCACAACAACTACAACACACCATCACAAGAACACCCCAAAAACAAAAGAAAACAAAACAAGAAGATAAGAAGAAGAAGTCAAACAACAAAACAACAAACAAACAAGCAAACAAACAACCAAACAAAAATGTGGAGAACCCCCACCTTAGTCTCTTTTTCTTTGATGGAAGAACTAGATTACTCCCCTTCTTAGCTCCTAGAATCTCCTACTAACCCTACAAATAAAAACTCTCAAGTTAGCATGGTGATCTCTCTTTCTTTTCCTTTCTTTCTTTCTTTCTTTTTGATCTTTCTAAAATGAGACAATGGTGAAGGAAGGGAGTATTTATAGGTGGAGAGAAGGGTGGAGAGTGTAAATGGGCACACACACATTTGCAAAAACCCCCTCCCATGATTTGGGGGCCGGCCATACCCCTAGGAGGGTAGGGGTGAGGTGGAGGGAGGTGTTATGTGGTGGAGGTGTGGTGTGGGAAAGATATTTTCTAGTAATCTCCCTTAATCCCTTATGTCTTTGTAACCCTAGGATTAACCTCCTAATCAAACCCTAACCATCCCTACTAGGTTTTGTCATAGCAAAATAAGTGTTGTTCAAAAATACACAACACACAATTCGTATAATGCACTAATCGACATACTACTCGTACGTGCACATATATGTCTGTATACCGAAAATCTTCGCATAATCCGCATAAAAATAATTTAATCTTGGAAATAATAATAAAATAAATTTTATTATCAGTTCGGAAGATCACGGTATCAATTTGATACAATACGGATGTATACTAACTGATATCTGGGTACAGATGATGTCTATGAATAAACCGGGTGAAAAACACCAAAATAATTCAATTTTGGAATTAAAATAAAATAATAATAAAATAATAATAAAATAATAATTTATATACGGTAATATCCGTCCGGGATATTACACCTTTTTAACCATGACGACGTTGGCCAACCACTCGGGGTAGCTGACCTCCTGAATGAACCGAGCGGACAAGAGTTTGTCCACCTCTGCTTTCACAGCTTGCTGCCTCTCCGGAGCGAATTTGCGCCTCTTCTGAGCGACCGGCTTGGATCCCGGGATGATGCTCAGCCTGTGCATGATCAGGTCCTCGGATATTCCGGGCATGTCGGAGGGCTTCCAGGCGAAGAGATCGACGTTGCGACGGACGCAGTCAATTATGCCTGCCTTCAAACCTTCGGAGAGCGAGCGGCTCACTCGGAACCATTTTGACTCGTCTGCGGCCCCGAACGGGACCTCCTCCAACTCGTCGGTGGGCTCAGGGGCGGAACCGTCGCTCTCGGGCCCGAGCTCGACGGCATCGAAGACACCCCCTCCGATGGCGGTCATGTAACAGGACCGCACCGCCTCTTGGTTTCCTCGGACGACACCGACCCCATGATGGGTGGGGAATTTAGCTTCAAGTGATAGGCCGACGGCACCGCCTGAAAGGAGCACAACCCCGGTCGGCCAAGTATGGCATTGTATGCCGCCTTGACGTTTACCACCATGAAGACCATAGACTCGGTCTGCTGAGTAGGAACCGAGCCCGCGGTGACGTCGAGAGTCACAATCCCTTCTATCACGACAGGGACGCCGGAGAACCCGTGCAAAGTGTATCCGGCTGGCTTAAGCTTGCCCCTGGGCAGTTTGAGATTCTCAAAGGCTTCGAGAAAGAGGATGTTTACTGAACTGCCGTTGTCGACGAGGATCCGCCGTACTTCACAATTAGCCATGTGGAGGCTAATGACGAGGGCATCGCAGTGAGGGAGGCGGACGCCTTCGAGGTCTTCTCCGGAGAAAGAGATAGGCACCATTTGTAAACGGGGTGAGGGGAGATTTCGGACAGCGTTCACCTCTCGGATGAAGGTTTTTCGAGAAGTATTTGACACTCCCTCCATCGGTCCTCCGTGAACACAATGCAGAATTGCCGGGATTTCGGCTCCCTCGGGCTCGGGGTCCCGATTCTGGATGCGGTTCGGAGTAGGGTTCGGAGGCGAAGGCCTCCGGTTCCTGGTATCTCGCTGATCCCGTTGGTTTTCTCTTGTGAACTCCCGGAGGTACCCTCGTGAGATGAGGGCCTCGATTTCGTCTTTTAGGGCCCGACATTGGTCGGTTTCGTGCCCATGATCCCTGTGGAAACGGCAGTAAAAGCGTTGGTCTCGCTTCTTGTTGTTGCTTGGTCGGGGAGGAAGTCGGACGAGGCCCTTGTCTTCGATTTCTAAGAGGATGACGGACACGTTCTGTGTCAGCGGAGTGTACCTTTCGAAGCGAGGGACCGGAGGTACCCTCCTCGCGCCGACTCCTTCCTTTGCCGCTTTTTAGGCAGGTTCGATCTCATCCGCCCTGCGCTTGCCCTTGCCTACGACTTCTTTGCTGCCCTCTGGGTTTAGAGCTTCTTCTGCTTGTATGTACTTCTCGACTCGATTGAGAAGGTCGGGGAAGTCCAGAGGTGGCCTCTTTGCCAAGGAGACCTTCAGCTGGTTCTGCCGGACATTGTGTCGGAAGGCTGCCGAGGCAACCCCGGCGTCGAGGGCAGAGACAGATCTTGCCTCGGTTGTAAACCTTTTGACGAAGTCGCGAAGTGACTCCCCCTCCCTCTGGCGGAGGTCGAGCAGGGATGTGCTCGTCTTCTCGGCTTTCCTGCTGGTGACGAAGTGGCCCAAGAAGTTGGCTTCTAGCTGATCGAACGAGAAGATTGAGCCGGGGGAGAGTTTGGAGAACCACTCCCTGGCCGGGCCCCGGAGGGTGGCCGGGAAGGCTCAGCACAGCAGGGGATCCGAGGTGATGTGAATCATCATGAGGGTCTTGAAGCCCTCCATGTGATCAGCTGGATCACCCTCGCCGTTGTAAGTCTCGAATTGCGGAAGCCGGAAGTTTCGGGGGATCTCCGCTTCTAAGATGTTGACGGAGAACGGCGGCCAGGAAGGCGCTCGGCCTAGGACGGGGTCCGGATTCCCGTCGCCGATGCGTTCCAGGCGATTCTCCATCTCCATGAGGCGATGGAGTACCTGGTCTGTGCGTTCTGGTGGAGGAGGTGGCGCACGAGTGTAGCTTCTTCCTTCGCTCATTTGATGGGGTCGGTCGAGCGTCGCGGACCTTGGCGCTCCGTGAAGAGCCTCCATGATCTCATCCCGAAAGCTCCGAAACTCGGCCCTGGTGACCGCGCCATGGTCAGAAGGTCGGGTCGGGGCGTAGAAATTCGGCCAATGCGGCTGAGTGCCGACGGCCTCCCTTCGGGCGCAGGCCCGGAACGGTTCGAGGCCGAGTTGGAAGCGGTCCTTCCCTGGCCTGGCTAGCCCTTCGGTTGACAATGACCCGACGAAGGTCGGGTTGCTCGACATGTGGTTCGCCCCCGGATTATTTGATCCTTGCCTTCCGTCGAGGGCGTCCTGAAGAGGAGGCCCATTCCGGCGGGCGGAAGAAGCCGGTCTCCGGGCCCTGGGAGGCATGGGAGAGTGGATCGGAGGGTGAGCATCGGCGGCGAGGCTCGGACTGTCGTCCTTACCGAATAAATAGATTTCCCACAGATGACGCCAACCTGATGCTGCTTGTTTTTGGGATGAGTGTGGCTGCACCAGGTGTGAGTTCGGACTCAATTTATAGTGGTGGAAGGATGCGGTAACGGACGGTAAGCGGTAGGCTCGCCTCGGCACCGGAGGATCGGCTCGGATCACCTCGCCTCGTGTACCTGCAGACGGTCTAGGAACACCGAGGTTTATCCTGGTGGCAGACCTTCCGACGGTCTAGTTAGTCTCTGAGAGAGAGTAGCAGTAACTAGGGTTTTTAGTGGGCAAAGATTGGTTACCTCAAAAGGTGGGAGAGGGCCTGGTATTTATAGATAGTCCCAGTCGGGTTTGGATCCACTTGGGGGCCAGGTCTGGACCCGAATGCCCATGGGCCTGACGTGGCAGGAGGCCCAGGGGGTTTAGAGCAGACGTGACAGCCTCAGGAGCGGTTTAGGGCTGACGTGGCCAAGCCCTAGGTAGTTTCGGAGCTGACATGGCTGATCGTGGGACCCCTGTGCCTCTAAGAGAATTGGATGGCCAGGGTTGTGCCAGGTCATCCTCGTCCCTTACCAGGCTGAGTGGAAGGCCCGTGGGGCCGCCGAGGATCGGAGACCGAAGGCCGTGGCGGGTCGTCGAAACGAGGATGCGGGTTTCGTGGTATTGACTTAACGGCTCGGCGCCGACCCTGTGATGGTCCGGGGCCGAGCTGGCCTGTCCTTGAGTGAGAGCCATCCTGGGCCCACGCTGGGCCCCAGGTCATTTTTACCCTACCTCAGGTAGTATAGTCCGGGTGGGGTAGTAGCTACGGGTAGGATTAGATATAGGAAAGTAACATATGGAATAGGTATTAGGATTATAAGGTGGTGTAGTTCACGGTTTTGGGTGGGGGAAAATAGGCAGGAAGTTTATATTCGGCAAGAATGGATGGGTTAGGTAAATAGGAATAGGAATGGTTTAGCGGATAGGTATTAGTAGTAGGTAGTTAAATATTTGGGGTATGGAATTAAACCTGGTGAAGAAGTTGGAATAGAATTAGTATATAGGTAGGAAATAATAGTAATAGGAAAGTAAGTAATGAAGAAATCTGGGTGGGATTTATTAGGTGGGCATGGGTTTTAAAATAGGTTATTGGGTTTGGGTTTATTTAAAATGGGTATAGGATTAATTAGGGAAATGGGTCTAAATGGGTTTAATAATAAAAAAAAAAATCCAATAGAAAAATAGATTAAGCAATAAAATATTGCTTATAATAAAAATGTAATTTGCCTTACAAAATATAATTTATTTAAAATACTACAAATACAATTTGTACATAGAAATATGTAGTTAATAACATGTCAAAACTAATAACAATAATAAAAGTAATACTAATAACAATAATAAAAGTAATAATAACCGGTGTCTCGTACTTTTTGCAGGTGTGCGGCGGGAGTCAGCGTCAAACTCCGGCGGAACAGGTAACAGTTTTGCTATTCAAAGTTTCCTAAGAATCCACAAATACTATCTGTTTGCCCCCACACCAGATTCAGCGGCAACAGCTATAAATGATTAAATTGACAATTGGAGTGGTAATTGATTACTTCATGGTTTATGGATATAAAGAAATGAATATGAAAAAGATTGCGAATAAAGAATCGAATTATCCTTGATGAGGTTAGATATAACCTTTGTGGTCTCAGTTGAGACGGTTGTTATTCTAGAGTGTGCGAGGCCCAGATTACCAGCTCGTGGGTTCGAACCTTGGCCCCTTTTAATATATTTTTTGGATTTTTTTCGATATATTTTGAGTTTTCATGAGCATAAAAATTTGGGATAATTTTATTAATTCTCCAAAATATTATCTAGATTTTATAAAATATTTCCACAATATTTTGATATATTTTGAGAATTGGATGAGAAATTCACATTAGACAATGTGAATAAAAAATTGTGATACAATTAGATTCATCTTGATGAGATTTTATAGTTATTAATCTTTGATAAAGGGAATATTTGGTTGCCTACAAGGCTATAATTGATTAAATCGATAATTAGAGTGGTTATTGATTACTTCATCGTTTATGGATATAAAGAAATGAATATGAAAGAGATTGCGAATAAAGAATCAAATTATCCTTGATTAGGTTAGATGTAACCTTTGTGGTCTCAGTTGAGACGGTTGTTGTTCTAGAGTGAGCAAGGCCTAGATTATCGGCAGTTGGAATTTATGAAATTTTGAGAAGTAACCAGTATGGGTTGACTGTCTCAGTGTTTTTGTTTAAGTTCGGTGGGTAAGCTAAACTCTAGTTCTATATAATCATAACTTAAACATAAGGATAGTCACTAGTTGGTGATATGACGAAATGAGTGCAAATGTGAGTCATGGACTCCAGAATGATCCTTGGAGAGAGACGGTCTCCAGTATTCCGGGACGATGGACGTAAGGGCCACAGAATGATCCACGGAGTGGAAACGGTCTCCAGTATTTCGCGACAAGATCGACACTCATGGGATACTTGTGCAATGAGGGCTCCAGAATGACCTGTGGAGTGAGACGATCCCCAGTATTCTGGGACGATAGACGTAAGGGCCACAGAATGATCCACGAAGAGGGATTGGCCTCCAGTATTTCAAGGGCGAGAGCCAATACTTGCGAAGTTTCTAAATCTTGTAGTAGTCATCATAGTAGGTAGCATGGTGAGGGATCTAACCCTATAATGTGGAGTACGTAGGTGCTTGCCCTCGGACCTATGTAGTATGGAATGCATAGAATCCGAACAAGTATGCATTAGTGTCATCCTAGCGTAAACATCTGCATTAGGCATTAAGTTATTGCATACACTGACGTGATTAGGATAGTCACTCTTTTACACTTTGTAATGCAGTCAAGTTTGTGTTTGCTAAAGTATAAAGAATCGTTATATTACGGCATAATGAGGATCACCGTTTATAATATTGCGTCGGTTGTAAGCAACTAACGTGCCCACAGTTTCACATGCAGGACTGCGATTTGCAGAAGAACACAAAGATTAATTTGGTGCTAAGGATTACTTGTAGATTTTGTTGTTGTCATTCAAGATTGTATTTTCATGTTGTAATTATTTATTTTCCGCTGCGTAAATGTAAAATAACAGTGTTGTATGAAAAAGTTTTAAATTACTTATAAAATTGTAAGTAAAGATCCTGTTGAGCTACAAATTACCATATTTTGGAATTTGGGACGTTACAGAGTGGTATCAGAGCCCAACTTCAATGAGTAGTACAAATTTATAAGGACGACATATTAGGGTGGATATTAGAGTGTGAGTTCAGTTTAAAGAAATTTAAATGTAAGTGATTTACATTTGTGTTGCTCTATACACTGATGTCTTCTCCTCCCTTTTCCTATTGGATGGCTAGAGTCATGAATGTAAGTTCAATAAATACTTCATTCATGATACTCTCCTCATATTCACTTTTCACTGTTTATTGCTACTTAATAATTTCATAACTTCACACTTCTGTAATATGATACATACACTCACCATTTATATTTTTATTTTATTTCATTTTTTCTCTATATTATTTTACATCATTGGTTACTACATATATCATGTATTCCCACATACTTACTAGACATATCATTTTACACTCATATAATTATTTATGTCTATTATCCTAATTTACTAAACTACATAATTATGGTTCTCGCTTGTATTTTCAGCCCATGCATATATTTTATATTATTGTCATCTTAATGTTATAAATCTTTTTCATTACTACAAATTCTATCTATTTTATATTTAAAATCCATGCATTTATTTTGATATTTTGTTGTTGTAATTTTCTACTTCATTTACAACTTTTTCATTCATTTTTTATCACCAATTTCAAAATATGACACCATACTTTATTAAACATCCAACATCCAAGTACATATGGAAGATTACATCTTTCCATCTTCCATTTTGGTGCAACCTGTTGTCGAGAGGGCAAATCTGCAACTAGACATCAATGGAGGCAAACTGCAACTGGACGTCAGGGAGGAAAAGTCTGTAACCGAAAGTTCAGAAGTCAAACTGCAATCGGATGTCGTAGAGGCAATTCTGCAACTTGAGGTTAAGGAGGCAAGCCTGCAGTTGGACACCAACGAGGTGAACCCACAACAAAAATAAAATTTTCTTACTTTAATAACACCCCCCCCCCCCCCCACTTGTGTTTCTATATATATTTACTTACCACTATTCCGTTTTTGTACTAATTTATACCATTTAATAATATTTTACAACCTAGTATTTAATTAATTACTTTACTATTTATATTTGTTTCTAGACCTATCATATATGTGTTATTATTTGTTTATTACTGGTTACTATTTATTTTTATTACTATGTATTTTAATACAATTCCCTTTTTCTATTTTATTGCTAACCTATTTTCGAGATGTTTACTACTCATATATTTATAATTTGGTTTACTATCAACATTTTACTTCTACCCCAATTAATAATACAAATTATTTCAAGTATATATTGCTACTTTTACTATTATTTTATTTTTTTCTCCAATTGTTTACAACTCTCATGCTATAGTATTGTTGTTTGTCATATAGTTTTACGCGTACTTACATATATATATTTATTTTCGTGCTATACCTTACAACTTATATATATTTTATATATATTAATCATTATTTAAAAATAAAGTGTAGCTTTTACGAACGAAAAATTTTACGGTATTAATTTATACACCTCATTGAAATTTTTTACAATTATACTTATGTTATATTCTATATTCTTTCTACTAAAATTCAACACTCATATATTTTCGGATTTTGATCTAACAAACATTTTCTTAAATTACTAATTCAATTTTATCTCGTAATATATAGTACTAGTTCAGTTTGCGATTTTAATCAATTTTCAGTTTATTCATTTGATAAATTCTTGATTACTAAGCCTACTAATAGTTTTCTATTTCTTTCTTTATTCTTTCCAATTGCTTTGTTTTTCAAAATCTTTCACAATTAATGACTTAATTTATATTTTTCTTTTTATCTAATACTTTATCTAATATTATTTTTGAATGAAAATTTCTTTCAATCTGTACTATCTTTATTGATCACGTTTCTCTCTCTACTATTTTTCGAGTTTTCTTGTTCCGTTCTCAAAAATTTTGATCCTTATAGTTTTCTTACATAATTTTACTTGTTTTCCACATTACATACTACATTTCTTTTCGTGGTATTGACAGTTTTCTCTAAACAATAATGAATTTTTCTTTGGTGTGTACAAAATACAACTTTTAGCCTAGTAAGTTATGAGGACAGAACTGTTCTAAGGGGGAGAGAGTGTAACAACTCACAAAACTGGAAATGACAATCTTGCACCTAGTGTGTTACGCACGTATATTTTGTACTGTTACCGGCAATAACCGTAACACATTTTAATCATACGTATGTTGGATTTCAACTATTTATGCATTTCACGTCTTCTCAGAATTTATTTTATCATATTTGAGTTAACTCAAATATTTAATTTCAATTTCTGTATTTTTACGTGCTTTATACGTATTATCGATGCAAGTATCAATTACGTATATTCTACCGTTACGTGTAATATTTTCGATGTGTTTTAATTATTTATTTTTATGCCGTATTCGAATTTGATTTATAAATAGAAATTCATTTTTCTTCTATTTTAATTAAAATATATTTTATACGTGTGATGCACGTGTTTTCTATGTAAGTATTGATTACGTTGTGGAATATATAAAAATTTATGAAATATATCTTTCTTTTGTTGTATTTCAATTATTTATAAACATTTCCCCGTCGATAAAAATTATGTCGTATTTTAATATTTTACGTGCAACACACGTGTTTGCGGTGCACATATTGGGTGTATTCTCTTTTCAAAAGAAAATTTTGAAGTGTGTGTGTTTATTTTTAATTGTGCATGACAAGTCTAATTTATAATTAAATAAAAAAAAAATACATATTACATATATATACATATGTTTTAATTTAAAAATAAAAATAATTAAAGTGAGGTGTACACAAAGCACGTGTACAATGAGGATCACCGTTTATAATATTGCGTCGGTTGTAAGCAACTGACATGCGCACAGTTTCACATGCAGGACTGGGATTTGCAAAAGAACACAGATTAATTTGGTGCTAAGGATTACTTGCAGATTTTGTTGTTGTCATTCAAGATTGTATTTTCATGTTGTAATTATTTATTTTCCGCTGCGTAAATGTAAAATAACAGTGTTGTATGAAAAAGTTTTAAATTTCTTGTAAAATTGTATGAAATGAAGTAAAGATCCTGTTGAGCTACGAATTACCGTATTTTGGAATTCAGAGCGTTACAGAAGTGATGATGAATATATGCATTGGGAATACTAATTGGACGCTTAAAATGTAGTTAACCATATGCACTTGAAGATTTGGTTAGAAATTTATTATAAACAGGTAAATATGGTATACCATAGAACATTAAAAAATATCATAGAGTGACATGATGGGCTAAGTGAAAAATAATATTAAATTCATAAAATGGTAAAATAATGACATGTATAACTATATGAAAAATAATTTGTTTAAAAAAATAAAAAATACTTTAAAAATTAATTGCCTACACAGGTTTTCAAACTACGACCTTTGCAATATTAAGATGACACTATAACCAGATGAGCTAATAGGAAAACTATTTTTTCAAATTTGAGATAATACAATGTAATCGTATCGCAAAGCAATTACATATATTTTTTAAACACTGTAAATACTTTAAAAATATAGGGCCCTCTAAAATTGGAGGCCTAAAGCAATTGCTTCTGCTGCTTGGGCCCAGATCCATCCTTGTATACGATTATTTAATGGAAATTTGAAATACACACGTGCGTTTTGTTTCAAATGATTATTATAAAGATGAGTTCTTGAAACCCTTGGTTGAAGGTGAACTTGTCAATTATGAGTATAAAGATGATATATTTAACTGTTCACTAATAGCTATTTATTTTAAGTTTTTGGCAATTTCCATTCAACTGACCCTGATTCATTTCTCATATTTTATATGAAAGCTGCATATTTTGAAATGTATATCGTATTAGTTAGTCCTGATCAGCCAGGTATAAGATGCCGATTATTGTAGTTCTAATACACGATGATTGAGGGACAAAGACTAGTCTTTTTTGTAAGGCAATGATATGCAACATGTATGCTATCTTTGATATATATGGTTCGAACATATGTAGTAGTGAATTTGAAGCAAATAAAACGGACCTTGGCATGTTTAGAGGAGAAGAACTAAGTATATATCAAATATTCACTCAACATACCTACAATATTTTGATGGAACCTTCATTAAAGAGGAGGAAAAAGATGATGCAAAATGACTCCCTGGTCGGAATTTGCTCCCTCTAATATAGACAATTTGACACGGGCAAGAGGTGGCTTTATTCATGGGCATTTCGGAAGAAAAAAATAATTCAATTATATGATAGGATCCAAGTAAAATAAATATAGTTTACGGTAGTTTGATCAAACTACCCTAAACAGTATTTACTTGTAATGCTGAGATCAAACCCATGTTAGCTGCCATTTCAAAAAATAATCAATATATGATAGGATCCAAGTAACCATTTCTCTTAGGTCATATTTCTTCCAATAATTAGCTCCTGAAAAATCTAACATACATAGATTAACACTCACTGTCTAGTCTCACAGAAACAAACCTAACCAAGTCAATTTATTTAACATATATGGATGACAAACTTAATCAAGTAAAACCAAACCAAACTAATTTTAAAAAACTAGTATGATGCACGTGCGATGCACGTGAAGGAGGAAGGAAAAGGACAAAAAAGAAAAAATCTAGTATGATGCACGTGCGATGCACGTGGAGGAGGAAGGAAAAGGACAAAAAAAAAACATACCAACACGTGTGCTGCACGTGTTTGCACACATACAAAAAACAATAAAATATTGTTTATTTGTTTGGAACCCTATCTCTCCCATTATAATAGTTATAGATGCTTATCAAATGCTAACAAAGTTCGCAAAAAAGTCGCGAATAATTTGTAAATTATTTACAAAGAATTCATATGCCGAATCAATTCACGATTTAATCTCCAATGCCCAAATCAAATTTCTCCTTTCTCAGAAATGGTTTCCCAAATCAAATTTGGGTAAAGAAAATCGTTTCTGGATTTAGTTTTGCAATCTACACAGATGAAATTGATCTTACCCAAGTACTAAAAGAAGTAGAATTTAGGCAAGAAAGCAATACAAATGAACAAATCAACTCGAAATCTAAAACAAGTGAACCAATTAACTTGAAAAAAAGACTAATTAACCAACTAAATCGACATAAAGACAGATGAACCATATATAAGAAAGCTACCAGGAAGTTGTACAAGCTAAACACAAACAATCTATATAATAAAACACAAAGAAAACTATCAAGTGGCTCTCCTTCAATCCCCTCAAAATCAAAGGCCCAGATCTAACCTCACAAAACACATTTTTCCTCAAAACTCAAATTCAAATCCCCCCTTAAAAAAAACAACTCATTTATTTATTTAATTATTTCTCTCTCTCTCTCTGTTATTCTCTTTCTCATTCTCTCTCTATATACTAAGAAATTTAAATTTTCAGATTTCAGGTTTGTAAATTTTCAGATTTTTTATGTTTTTATTGCTCATGTTACATTAAAAATAGCAGATATCTCTTCAATAGTTAAATTTCATCATTTTTCACCCTCAAAGTTCTAAGAAATTGGATTTTATACCCTCACTTATAATTATTTTTCAACATATATACTAATGATAACATGGACTTTCTTTACAACTAATTATTGTCATACTATTCAAACTTGAACTACATAATTGTCGTTGTACTGTTTACAAGGTTTTTCATATGTTGTGTCGTTCCGAAGACGTGCCGAAGGCACGTGCCCACGGGTAAATCTAGTATATATATATATATATATAATTCCAATTATCCTCCGAAACTTTTTTGAAAGTCTTGCAAGATTGTAGGAATGGAAGTATGTGCGTCGTACCAGGATCTCATCATCATCATCATCATTCAGAACAGCCAAATGCATGTGTGGTTGGTTTCTGAGAACGGATCCATCATGCTGCAAGAATGATTCGTATGGACCGGATCCACACCTCTGTCTCGTAGTTCTCCAGTAACCACAGATCCAAAAAAGTGCATCATAAGAGCATCCACAGTCGTGACAAGTAAAAATAGCAATATGCATAAAATGGAAATAGCAAAGTGGGGTTTCTTACGGTCATCATATATCATAAAATAGCAAAGTTGAATAAAATTTGATCGGACGAAACTTGAAGCTTCATCGGGGCAAAAAAAAAAAAGAAATAAAATAAAATTCCCATTGGACGAATCCTAAAGTTTCGTCCCATTTTTATAGACGGAACTTGAAGTTTTGTCCCTTTTCATGGACGGAACTTGAAGTTTCATCCAAGCTCCAATTAATTTCCACGGCCATTTTTTAATTCATAAAATCCTCTAATTGCATCGGACGATACAATAAAAAAATATTATTTATTGTGGACGAGACGAAACGAGTTTCATCCTGTATAATGTGCATATTGTTATATCCCTCTCATCTATAGCAATCTACTGTAGCGATTATGGCAAAATATGGATAAATAGCAAACGACTATAGTGATTTTGAAGCTAAAAAAATGCATATTATACAAATATAGCAAACGACTGTGGATGCTCTAAATCCACCATTCCCAATCCCAAGTTGCCTCTCATCGCAACTAGATTACACTTCTCGTACTTTTTTGTAGTCTGCTGGGATCGATATTTCACACAACTTTTTGCTCTCTATATCGAAGACTGTGATCCACGAGAATTCATACACTCCTAGTAATGGTGGTCAATGCAAGCTTTCATATCTAAGTATACCAAACGTAGGCCAAAAAGCCAAATGATATATTCCTTTGTAAGTTATCTTTTTAATGCACAAACTCGGTCAGTACTCATCGAAGACATTATCAATCTCTCCATCCAAGATTAGGTTTCCCTATAGTCTGTTAGATCTAATGAGGAAAAATTAGGGTTAGGGTTTTTCTCTTAGCCGCTTAAGATATTATACCCAGCTTATCAGTATTGGAATATCACAGGACACTACCTCTAGACCAGCTTATAAAGAGATTAGACTGGGTTTAAGATACTGGGCTTGGTTCCCACTCAACCCATTGCAATAATCAGTACATAACATGTGTAAAACACGTGTTGCCCCATAGAAAAATATACACAATATCATAATCTCAAGTCAACCAAATAATAAACTTCAAAATAAACGAAAAGTTTTAAGCTCAATCAATGTAATGAGTCTTAAACTCAAATAGAAGTTTCTCCAAGCAATTGACAAACTATTCTTGCGAGTTCTTTTGTGTCTACTCCTCCATATCGAGCAAATCATCATTCTCAAAATCAAAGTTGACTGATTCATTTTCATTGTCTTTGCTGCCATCTGTTTTAAACATAACAAATAGAAATCTCATGAGTCGCTTCTCTTAGAGTTCAAATAAATTGTATAAGAGTATCTAGTTCAAGCTAAAGAATTTAGTACAATTCCACATGGATATGCAAAGGTACATCATAAGCATCACAATCAAGTATCTTTATCAAAATAAAATATAAGAACTATTATAGTTTCTACACAAGAACTATAATGTATTTCATGTTGGAATGATAGAACTGTTAGATCAATTATGGTTAAATTCTGAATCATCAAGATTGGAATGAAACATAAACCCCATAAAAGAAATATATCATCAAAGTTGGAATGATATAACAACAGTTCTAAACATCGGAAACACATCGACAAATTTTCATTCTTTCTTTTGGAATAAAAGATAATTTTATATAAGTTTTGAAACATATATATCATCATCAAATTTGAAATGAAGTTATATATCAACAATAAATACATAGAACTTTTCTAATTATCTAAAGCATGTCAACTGTCAAGATTGATGGTTAAAGTTTGAACTACTCTATGGCTCTTAGCTTTGGATTCTAATTTATCAAAATAACTAGGGTGTTAAAACTTATCTTTAATAGTTTTTAACATCATTTCCCCCACAGTTTGATAATTAGATCTCTACTTAGTCCTTTTGTAAAGACATCAGCCACATTCTTTTCTGATCGTTCATTAATAAGGGCAACAGTCCCTTATTTAATGAGATAGTTCAACTTAGCATGTCTAAGGCTCACAACACGTCTCTTATCATTGTAGAGAGTATTGTTAGCTACAACATTTGCAGCTTGGTTGTCACAATACAAACTGAGAGTTGTTACTCTAAACCTTCTCAAAAGAATATCTAACAATAGGTCTTTCATCCATTCCGCTTCTTCACCAGCACAAGATAGCGCAAAGAGTTCTGACTCCATGGATGAAAAGGCAAGACCAGGTTATCTTTTAGATTTCCATGACACAGCTGTTTCTCCTAGTGTAAACACATAGCCACTAGTGGACCTACTGTTACCATTTCCTAAGCACCACGATGCATCAGAGTATTCCTCTAGTACTGAAGGATAACTTGAGTAGCACAAAGCAAACTCTTGAGTACCGTTTAGGTATCCCAATAGTCTCTCAAGGGCATTCCAGTGTAATTGACTAGGATTGCTAGTGAACTTGCTTAGCATGCCTATCGCAAAGGCTATGTCAGGTCTAGTCCATGTCATAGCATACATGAGACTCCCAATGAGTTTAGAGTAATCTAACTGTCTTACTGTTGCACCATCGTTAGATGTCAACTTTTTGGTATTATCATAAGGTGTATTAAACCTTTTGCAATCACTGTATCCCCAATCCTTCAACACAATTTTAATATAGTGAAATTGGCTAAGGGTTATTCCTTGCCTTCTCGCTCACTCTCATGCCCAATATGGTGTCCACAACACCTAGGTCTTTCATGTTGAATTGTTTGGATAGTGTTACCGCTGATTCTGGTGTAGGGGTAAACAGATAGAATTTGTGAGTTTGTGGAAAAACCTGAATAGCGGATCCGAACCTGTTTCGCCGGAGTTGGGCTGTTGAGCTCCCGCCGTACACCTGCAAGGAAAGTGCGAAACACCGGGGTTGATCCCGGCGACGCACCCTCCGACGCTCTTATCAGTAACCAGTGATGATTAAAAAAGAGCTTAAGTTGGCAAAAAAGTGATCAACCTGTAACAGTGGTAGGTGGAGGGTATTTATAGTCGCCGTTGGGATCAGATTAGGAATGTGATTCCTATGATCTTGATAAGGCATAAAATCCTCGTAATCAGATTAGGAATGTAATCCCTTAATTCCCGGTGAGAGGATAGTCGTGAATCAGGCCCGTTGATTTGGTTCAATCAGAGACCCTAATTCTATCCTGTCGGACTGGATTTGTATCGGGTCGGGATCCATACCCAGTTGAGGTGGATCCGTTCGCGGGTTATTGGATCTGTGAGAAGGAGACCCGGTACCCGCTTCGGACCCGCTAGTAGGTGAAATTACCGTTTTACCCCTGAGCTTTAAGATCCGTCTCCGATGTGAACGGTCCCGATTTAATCCTATTTTTAGCCATATCATGAGCCCCGCACCCCTAGAGACTGAGTTTTTCAGTCTTTGAGGAGTAGTTTTACTGTTCTAATGGCGTACGGGATTTTATCGGTGTTCTTAAGGGAGTTTTGGATCTTGCTTGGGGTGTAACGGTGTTATTCTAGGCTTGTAAAATGCCCAAAAATATTCTCAGAATTTTCTGGATTTTTGGTGATTTTTCCAGATTTTTCTGAATTTTTTCTCATTTTTTATTCATTTTCCGAATTAAATAATTAATTATCGAAAATATTAATTAATTATTCTAGTTTAATAATTATTTTTCCAGAATTTTAAAATATTTTTTCTGAATTAATAATTATTTCTAGAATTTTTAATTAATTTTTTCGATTTTTTAAATATTTTTTCGGATTTTTTAAATAAAAAAACAATTAAATAAATTAATTAATTAAATTAAATAATACCTGACACGTGGCGCGATCTGTGCTGTCGGATCCTGGCACGAATCTCTAGGGGGCGCATTTTTCGAAAAATCGTTATTTTATCGTTTTGTGCAGACGTGGCGCGATCTGAGCCGTTCATCAATTTTTGCACGATTTTCGCAAAGATCCAACGGTTGGAGTTGCTCGGCTGTTTTTTCTCTGTTTTGAAGCTCGGATGGGGACTTGCTCGGCAGCCGACCAAGTAACTTTGCGCAGCTCGGATCTGATCCATCTCGAGCTGCCACGTGGCGGCCACGTGGCACAAATTTTTTTTTTGTTTTTTGTTTTTTTTTGTTTTTTTTTCTTCTTCTTCTCGCGCTTTGCTCTTTCTTTTTCCCTTCTTCTTCTTCGTTCCATCGTTCTTGAACCTCTCCGCCTCTGCTCTTCAGCTTCGACTCTTCCTCTTCGCGTCTGCGTGCTGGAGCTCGGAGCTCGGCGGAGAGGAGAGAGGAGCTCGGAGGCGTGGAGGTCGACGGTGAGTTTGCGAAGGAGTCGATGGGTTCGGCGCCGTTGGAGCTCGGGGGTGAGCTTGGCAGCGAAGCTCGACACGAATGGAGCTCGGGGCTCTGCGAAGGGTTTATGGAGTTTGGCGACGAAGCTTGTGCTTCGACGGAGGGGAGCTCGATGCTCCGAGGTTGAAGGTGACTGTTGGGTGCTGGAGCTTGGTGTCGGCGAACCCATAGTGGTGGAGGAGAGCTCGAAGAGGAGGGGCCCGAGGTGGGTTCGGTGTCGACGACGAAGGGTGCTCGGAGTTGGTGAAGAACTCGACAGTGGGTTCCTCGGCGTAGCTGGAGCTCAGCGAAGGCATGGTGGAGGGCTCGTCACTGGAGTTCGACAAAACCGAGCGGAGGAGCTCAGCTTCGGAACTCGGCAAAGCTCATGCTGATGGAGGGGGGACACCGATGCTTGATGGTGGTTGGCGCTTTGAAGAGCTCCATGCTTCGGTCGCTGAGCTGACGACGAAGACGGTTCGACGAGTAGCTTGGTCGGCGCCGTGGTCGGGAGCTGCACATGGATCGGTGGTGGTCGAGCTTTACATTTTGGACTCGATGGCCGAGCATTGGCTATGGCGGGACACTTGGGAGATCGCCGAAGGAGGGAGTTCGACTCGGCATGGAGAGGGAGCTTCGACGTGGAGAAGACTTCGGAGCTCGGTTGCGAGGGGAGCTCGACGCTCCAAGGTTGAAAATAAATGTTGGGTTCGCACCGTGGAGCTCGGAGCTTGGTGGCGATCGGAGCTCGGAGTAGTGAAGAGGAGTTTAGGTTTTGGCTGTTTTGGCGGGAAGGTGTTGAAGGAGAAGAAGGGTACGGGTGTTCGGGTTTGGATCCCTTAACGGGTCCGAACCCGACCCTTTGTGGTCCCCCCCCCCCTTTTTTTTCTTCTTCTTCTTCTTCTCTTCTCTTCTCTCCTCCTTCCTTGCTGCTCGGTAGATGCGTCTTGTTCGGCAGATCCGAGCATAGATTTTGAGGTACATTTTTGCCACTTCGCAGCTCGGAAGGGCAGTAGCTTGGATGGTAGATCCAAGCTATGTGGCTCGATCTGGGCCGTTGGATGGTGGCACGAATCTCGAGACGGGCTCAATTCCCAAGAAAATGCTATCTTGTCATTTAGCGTCGCTGGCAAGATCTGGGCCGTCTGATCGAGATCTTACGCGAATGTTGAGGAGAAAGTGAGTTTTCCCCGTTTTGACGCTCGGATGGGCACTTGCTCGGTTAGCCGACCGGGCTCTTTGATGTTGGGGCTCGGATGGGAACAGCTCGGATTCTTGCTCGGGTTCGGTTCGGATTTCTCCCTCGCGCGAGTGGCTGGGCTCGGATTTCTGAGCTATTTGGCGCAGCTGTATTGAGATACACTTTCCCGGTGCTACGGAGGTCCGATCGGGGCGTGCGACCCTTCGTTTCGAAGCTAGTTCGAAGATCTACAACTTTTCTTTAGGAGTGGGATGAAGACTCACCCTCCTTCATGGTCAAAATAGCCCCGCAACATGCTTTTCTTCATGAAGTTGGTAAGTACTTTGGTCTTGGGGATTTTGGAAGAGGAGTTCCACTCCTAGGGGCAGAGAAGATGTGCTAGGAAGACCCTTGTGCTTGGAAGACCCTTGGGCTAGGAAGACCCTTGTAAGGTGTGCTAGGAAGACCCTTGTGCTTGGAAGACCCTTGTAAGGTGTGCTAGGAAGACCCTTGTGCTTGGAAGAGGCGCGAGTGGGTCGAATCGCTAGTCGCTCGGCTCGGAATATCGAGCGACGTGGAGCGATCTGAGCCGTCAGATCTCAATGCGGATCTCGAGGCGGGCACAGTTTCCAAGAAAACACTATCTTGTCGTTTAGTGCTGTTGGAGCGATCTGAGCCGTTGATCTTAGCGTGCATCTCGAGGCGGGCATAGTTTCCAAGAAAATACTATCTTGTCGTGTAGTGGTGCTGGCATGATCTGAGCCATTTGATCGAGATCTTACGCGAATGTTGAGGAGAAAGTGAGTTTTCTGCGTTTTGACGCTCGGATGGGCATTTGCTCGGTTAGCCGACCAGACTCTTTGATGTTGGGGTCGGATCGGCACTTGCTCGGCATCCGAGCGGAGGGAAGAGCTCGGCTCTGGAAGAGAGCTATTTGTGAGACAAGTGTAAGGAGGGACTCTATGAGAGAGTTGTGCTCCAAACTCGTTGAGAAGAGGTCCGCCTCGGAGGCGAACGGAGTGAAGAGCTCGGCTCTGGAAGAGAACTATTTGTGAGACGAGTGTGAGGAGGGACTCTAGGAGAGAGTTGTGCTCCAAACTCGTTGAGAAGAGGTCCGCTTCGGAGGCGAGCGGAAGGAAGAGCTCGGCTCTGGAAGAGAGCTATTTGTGAGACGAGTGTGAGGAGGGACTCTAGGAGAGAGTTGTGCTCCAAACTCGTTGAGAAGAGGTCCGCGTCGGAGGCGAGCGGCGGGAAGAGCTCAGCTCTGGAAGAGAGCTATTTGGGAGACGAGTGTGAGGAGGGACTCTAGGACAGAGTTATGCTCCAAACTCGTTGAGAAGAGGCCCGCCTCGGAGGCGAGCGGAGGGAAGAGCTCGGCTCTGGAAGAGAGCTATTTGGGAGACGAGTGTGAGGAGGGACTCTAGGAGAGAGTTGTGCTCCAAACTCGTTGAAAAGAGGTCCGCCTCGGGGGTGAGCGGATGGAAGAGCTCGGCTCTGGAAGAGAGCCGTTTGT
The DNA here is from genome assembly GCA_017893485.1 of Hemerocallis citrina. Classification (NCBI taxonomy): domain Eukaryota; kingdom Viridiplantae; phylum Streptophyta; class Magnoliopsida; order Asparagales; family Asphodelaceae; genus Hemerocallis; species Hemerocallis citrina. The sequence goes on from CM030368.1 coordinate 98,454,644, forward strand.
GGGACGAGTGTGAGGAGGAACTCTAGGAGAGAGTTGTGAGCTCCGAACTCGTTAAGAAGAGGTCCGCTTCGGGGGTGAGCGGAGTGAGGAGCTCGGCTCTGGAAGAGAGCCATTTGTGAGACGAGTGTGAGGAGGGACTCTATGAGAGAGTTGTGCTCCAAACTCGTTGAGAAGAGGTCTACTTCGGAGGCGAGCGGAGGGAAGAGCTCCGCTCTGGAAGAGAGCTATTTGGGAGACGAGTGTGAGGAGGGACTCTAGGAGAGAGTTGTGCTCCAAACTCATTGAGAAGAGGTCCGCTTCGGAGGCGAGCGGAGGGAAGAGCTCGGCTCTGGAAGAGAGCTATTTGGGAGACGAGTGTGAGGAGGGACTCTAGGAGGGAGTTGTTCTCCAAACTCGTTGAGAAGAGGTCCGCCTCGGGGGCGAGCGGAGGGAAGAGCTCGGCTCTGGAAGAGAGCTATTTGGGAGACGAGTGTGAGGAAGAACTTTAGGAGAGAGTTGTGAGCTCCGAACTGGTTGAGAAGAGGTCCGCCTCGGAGGTGAGCGGAACGAAGAGCTCGGCTCTGGAAGAGAGCCGTTTGTGGGACGAGTGTGAGGAGGAACTCTAGGAGAGAGTTGTGAGCTCCGAACTCGTTAAGAAGAGGTCCGCTTCGGGGGTGAGCGGAGTGAAGAGCTCGGCTCTGGAAGAGAGCCGTTTGTGGGACGAGTGTGAGGAGGAACTCTAGGAGAGAGTTGTGAGCTGCGAACTCGTTAAGAAGAGGTCCGCTTCGGGGGTGAGCGGAGTGAAGAGCTCGGCTCTGGAAGAGAGCCATTTGTGAGACGAGTGTGAGGAGCAACTCTAGGGGAGAGCTTTGGCTCCGAACTCGCTGCTTATGTGAGAGAATCAACGGTTGTGAGAGCAATTCCGAATGGCGAACCACTTCTAACCCGCTGAAGAGCAGGTTATTTGAAGAGGAATCGAGCCAAGTGTTGGACTCCGAACCATCGGTAGAGGTATTCAACAGTTGTGGGAGCAATTCCGAATGGCGAACCACTTCTAACCCGCTGAAGAGCAGGTTATTTAAAGAGGAATCGAGCCAAGTGTTGGACTCCGAACCATCGGTAGAGGTATTCAACGGTTGTGGGAGCAATTCCGAATGGCGAACCACTTCTAACCCGCTGAAGAGCAGGTTATTTGAAGAGGAATCGAGCCAAGTGTTGGACTCCGAACCATCGGTGGAGGTAGTCAACGGTTGTGGGAGCAATTCCGAATGGCGAACCACTTCTAACCCACTGAAGAGCAGGTTATTTGAAGAGGAATCGAGCCAAGTGTTGGACTCCGAACCATCGGTAGAGGTGGTCAACAGTTGTGGGAGCAATTCCGAATGGCGAACCACTTCTAACCCGCTGAAGAGCAGGTTATTTGAAGAGGAATCGAGCCAAGTGTTGGACTCCGAACTCGTTGTGAAGAGCTTAGTAAGTCGTGGGAGCAGCCATGTAGAAGAAGCTGGACTCTGAACTCACCTTTCAGCGATTCATGACTCGGAGAGGTAGAGATGAAGCAAGAGCAACAATTTCCAATGAAAAAACGCAAGATTTTATTGAAATAAACTAAGTGGCTACTTCAATAGGGCGAGCCATTATTACATGCCGTTGGCCGGGTTACAAGCATCGGCCTTATTGAAAATCAAGATCCTACTTCTACGATGAGGTGAAGACCTCTTGGGAGGAGCTGAGTCTTGAAGCTCGGCGGGCCTTTCTGTTCGTTTGTTGGCTCCTCAGGGGGGAAAGTGATGTGTCGAATTTATATACAAATATTTATACTCATTTACCTATTAAAATGGCTTGTTTTCGCTGATATTGTCTATAATTCATCTTATTTTTATAAGATTTCATTTAATTAATTATTTTTGAAGAAATAATATTTTTGATGCAAAAAGTAAAGAATTGTGGAAAAAATCAACAAACAAAGCAAAATAATTGATTTATCGATTTTATTGTTTTGTTGAGTTAAAATTGTGACAAATAATGTTTAAAAGGATTTTTATACGCTAATCTGATTTATAGTTAGTTTAATTAATTTTAAACTATTAAATTTATTTTATTTAAAAAATCCTAATTTCAGGTATTATTTTGTGTATGCAGAAGCACGTGGTGAGCAGAAAAGGCAGAAAAGAAGGAAAGAGAAATAAATAAAATTCTGCATTATAAAAGGAAGGAAATAAAGAAAGTGTGTGAACTTTTCTGCAAAAATGCAAATCCTAAACTCCTCTTCGTTCTCTATAAATACAAAGCAAAGGAGAAGGCATAAAGTAAGAGGTGACGGCTGTACCAAATACAAAGGAAAAAAATAAGAGAAGAAAGTAAGAGAGAGAGAAAGTGTGTACGAGTTCCAAGGAAACCAAGTACGTGCGGGCAGTAGGGCTGCCATCTGGCGCAGTATTCGAAGTGCACCCGGCTGAAGTGGTGACGTGGCAACCCGTTCATCCTTTCTCTGACGCGCGACATCCAAAACGAAGCAGCAATGAGCAGAAGGCTTGGCGCTGTGTTCCAAGGCAGCAACGCACTGGGTCCCACGTGCAAAGGACGAAGCGCACGCGCCCCAGTGCCTGCTGACGTGGCGTTCGGCCCAGAGCTTCGACAGCTGACTCGGCTGATAGGCGGGACCCACCCAGACAGGACGTGACAGGTCCTGTCTGTTGCTGCTGACGACGCATTTTCCTGTGCGACACTGTTGGGGTTCGGTTTTCGAGACAGAGAAGAGAGAAAGGACTGGTTTGAATTAATTTCTGTATTTCTTTTTGTACCTTTCCTTCTCTATATTTTTTGATGCAATTCCAAACAAATATGAACTGAATTTATTGGTCTAGAGACTAAGGTGTAGCCGAGTTTTGAACACAAATTTTAATTCCTTCTTATTTCTCTATTTTTTCTGATTGTGTTTTAATTTTTATTATTTATGCGTACAACATGGTGGATAGACATTTGTATGATTTTTCAAATCATAAAGAGACCGAACAGGTTATTTGTGATTAATAAAAATTAAGACCGTATATTGGAGGACGTGACCGTTAAGAAATCCAATTTCTCAATTAATAATTTGGTGGATAGACGAATGATTAATTGAGAATAACTTTTAGACTACGTTGATAGAGTGGTTAATATTTTTAGGATTTTGGTCGACAATTTGGAAAAATAATATCTTTAATTTATAAGGAATTAAAATTTGTGTGTATGATAAACGAGGTGAACCAAGAGCCCTAGAACTTATTTTACTATTAAACACAGTACAAGTGCTTCATCGTTTCACAGCCCTCTCCCTCTTCACCAATTTAGTTAGTTAATTAGATTAAGTTAATTTAGTTGTTTTATTGTTTACAAAATTCGACCTTCCAAATAGTGATTAATCTAGTGATATCGGTACTCAGTAAAATATCTAGTCCCTGTGGGTTCGACACTCTACTCATCTATCTATATTACTTGTGCGATTTTGTACACTTGCAAATTTCAACATCAAGTTTTTGGGGGAAGCTTGGCCCCCTCTTTTCGGACGAACTTGGTCAGGTGCCCCCGCTGTATGAGTTCTTCAATCTCCTCCTTGAGAGCCTGACAATCATCCGTGTCGTGGCCGTGGTCCCTGTGAATGCGGCACCACTTATCTTTGTTCCTCTTCTTTCCAGGTGTGTTCATTCTAGGGGGAGCACGGAGTAGCCCTTCCTTGTCCACTTCCATAAGAACTTCTGATATATTGGCAACGAGGGGGGTGAACTTCTCAAACCGAGGAGTCGGGCGGCGCTGGCCATTGCCGTCCTTCTGAAGCTTCTTAGCCTCTTCTTCTTCGGTCAGCTTTCGTTTCGTCCCTGAGGTAAACCCTCCGAAGCTTGGAAGGTAGGCGGCCTCTTCGACACGAATGTACTTGTCACACCTAAGAAGGAGGTCGGCAAAGTTCTGTGGAGGCTTCTTAGCAAGAGAGGAGCGGAGGCTGGAATTGAATACGTTGGATTGGAAGGCGGCTGTTGCGACGGATTGGTCGAAGGAGGCTATGGACCTGACCTCCACAGTGAACCTCTTCACATAGTCTCTCAACTTCTCTCCCTTCTCCTGGCGAAGCTGGAGTAACGAGATGTTAGTCTTCTCCGTGCGTCTGCTACTCACAAAATAAGTGATGAAGAGGCTCTCGAATTTCTCGAAGGAGAATATGGAAGACGGGGCGAGGCGGGAGTACCACTCCCGAGCCAACCCTTAAGAGTGGCGGGGAAGGTTTTGCACAGCAAAGCATCGGAAGCTTGGTGGATTAGCATGAGGGTCTTAAAGCTTTCGATGTGGTCCACGGGGTCCGACTCCCCTGAGTAAGTTTCGAACTTCGGGGGTTCGAAACCTCTTGGGATAGGAGCTTCCATGATGGTCCGGGAGAAGGGAGGTCTGCTTGGACGGATGGTTCTGCTGTTCGACCCCTCCCCCTCGTCCATCCGACCGATTCGCCTCTCCACCTCATGGAGACGGCGGTATATGGCATCGTCCCTCCCGCGGTAGTCGAACGAGCCTCTAGACTCGTCTTCGTAGGAGGGAGAGCCGGGGCTACGACGATGGTCGTCCCGGGAGCGGCGAGGGTTAAGATCATGCTGCTGGTGGTTAGGAGCCGGCGGAGGAGAGGCGGACCTACGGCGAGGACTGGGAACCCGTTGGGGCGAAGGACCCCTTTGGGCCTCATTGTTGTTGGGTCGGAGGTTAAGAGCCTGCAACACCATTGCTTGAAACTGCAGGAACTCGGCGCGAGTGATGGGCGCCTCATTGTTCCTCGACTGATGCCGACCGGTAGGAGAGTGGTGCCTCCTCCTGTAATGCTCGGGTGACTCTCTCCGCCCTCTCCTGGTAGGAGACCTTCTACACTCACGGTGGTGAGGATTCCGCTCATCTGGACATTGTAGGCGGGAGGCTCCCTCTCGGGACCGCTTTTCGTCCAGATGGTGGCGGAGATCCTCATCCTTCTGCCGGTTGAGGATAGTATTTCGAAGGTCAGGGGCCTGAGGACTATGGGAGGCGTAAGAGTCTGTAGAGGCGTTGTGTACCGATATGTGGTGTTGATGGAGAGGTTGTTTTTGCTTCCGTGGATCGGGACCGTTTGGGGGTTGCTGGTTCGGAAGAGGAGGTGGGTCCTGCTGGACACGGTCCTCGGCAGGCGGAGGGAGCTGCCCCAGTTGTTGAGAGGGGTTGACAGGGACTTCTTGCTGGTCCGCGAGGTTGGGTGCACGATTGGACCCTCTAGATCTGACCTTTCTGGGAGGCATGGCTGGAGATCTGATCGACGAGGAAGAGGCGGAGGCTATTCGTATGGATTCCCACAGACGGCGCCAATCTGTTACCGCTGATTCTGGTGTGGGGGTAAATAGATAGAATTTGTGGGTTCGTGGAAAAACCTGAATAGCGGATCCGAACCTGTTTCGCCGGAGTTGGGCTGTTGAGCTCCCGCCATACACCTGCAAGGAAAGTGCGAAACACCGGGGTTGATCCCGGCGACGCACTCTCCGACGCTCTTGTCAGTAACCAGTGATGATTAAAAAAGAGATTAAGTTGGCAAAAAAGTGATCAACCAGTAATAGTGGTAGGTGGAGGGTATTTATAGTCGTCATTGGGATCAGATTAGGAATGTGATTCCTATGATCTTGATAAGGCATAAAATCCTCGTAATCAGATTAGGAATGTAATCCCTTAATTCCCGGTGAGAGGATAGTCGCGAATCAGGCCCGTTGATTTGGTTCAATCAGAGACCCTAATTCTATCCTGTCGGACTGGGTTTGTATTGGGTCGGGACCCGTACCCAGTTGAGGTGGATCCATTCGCGGATTATTGGATCTGTGAGAAGGAGACCCAGTACCCGCTTCGGACCCGCTAGTAGGTGAAATTACCGTTTTACCCCTGAGCTTTAAGATCCGTCTCCGATGTGAACGGTCCCGATTTAATCCTATTTTTAGCCATATCAGATAGCATAATTTTAACTTCTATAACAATAAAGAGGTCACTTCCAATAACTAGCAGGTCATCAACATACAAGCAAATAATGACAATTTATTCGATTCATCACGATAATAAAGGCATTTGTCAGAATTACTAGATTCAAAACCTAAGCTCTTTATTGTTTTATCACATTTTTCATGCCACAGTTTTGGTGCTTGTTTTAGACCATACAATGATTTTATTAATTTGCAAACTTTATATTCTGAACCTTTAAGTACAAAACCTTCAGGTTGATTCATATAGATTTCTTCATTGAGATCACCGTTTAGGAAAGCAGTCTTAACATCTATTTGATGAATAACAAATTTTTCAATAGATGCTATGGCTAGAAGAATTCTTATTGTAGCAATATGACAAACAGGTGAATAAATATCAAAATAATCCACCCCACTTTGTTGAGTATAACCTTTAGCTACTAAGCGTCCTTCATACTTAGCTACAGTTCCATCAGGATTAAGTTTCTTCTTCAAAACCTACTTGCTTCCTATAGTTTTAGCCCCTACTGGCAAATTAATCAATTCCCAACTGTTATTCTGCAATAAGAATCCATTTCATCAGCAATTGCTTCTTTCCAAAGAAAACCATCCAGAGACCTTAAGGCTTCCTTAACACTAACAGGGTCAGCTACTAGTGCATAAGTCACGAAGTCATCACCATGGTTCTAGGAGTTTTATCTCTTGTGGAGAGTCTTCTTAATTCAACATCATATGAGGGTTCAGTGTCAGTTGAAATATATCTAGATTCCTGTTGTGGATCATTCCTTGTATCTGCAGGTTCAGATAATGAGATGCTTTTATCTTTGATGAACATATCTTCAAAGAATTCTGCATCTCTTGATTCTATTACTTTGTTAATAGATAGATCTAAAAATTCGTCTGCAGCACTATCAACTGCACTACCCAAATACATACACGTATTTGTCCGAGGTCCCACTTTAGGCCTTCTAGGGTCAGGTATCCTAACAAAAGCAATACAACCCCAAGTTCTTATTTTATTAAGATTAGGTATATGCTTATGCCACAGTTCATACGGTGTAGCAGGTAACTTAGAGTGTGGCAACATGTTCAAAATATTATTAGCAGTCGATACAACCTCACCCCAAAAGTGTGAAGGAATCCAGCAATCAACAACCTGGAATTCAACATCTCTGTGAGTGTTTGATTCTTTCTTTCGGCGATACCATTTGACTGTGGTGAGCAGGGTGCTGTAGTTTCTGCTATGATTCCATGTGAGTTACAAAATTCTCTGAATCCTAATGAGATATATTCGCCACCTTTATCTGATCTAAATCCTTTAATTTTAGCATCTAATTGATTCTCAACATGATCTTTAAATTCTTTGAATTTTTCTAGTGCTTCATCCTTAGTTTTTAACAGATAAATGTGACAATATCTAAAATAATCATGTATAAAAGTAATTAAGTACTTCCGACCTCCTTGTGTCATAAAACTCTTGAAATCACATATGTCAGAATGTATCAACTCAAGTAATTGTGTACTCCTAAAGACGATACGAAAAGGACTTCTAGTTATCTTTGTTTGAGCAAACACTTCACATTTGTCACCTTTAATGGATGTGTCAATTGGCAAGTTAAAAGTTTTAGCAACATTAAGAATCTTAACATAGTTCATATGTCTTACCCTATTATGCCATGTATGTGGACTACACAATTTGGAACTAACATTGTTGATTACTTCATATGCTAAACTAATTCTGTACATGCCTTTAACTAAATAAGCACAACCAAAATAATTTTTTTTTACTGACAAGATAGCTTTACCACTAATCATAGTAACAACCATATCAGCATGATTTAGTAAGCTAATAGAGATCAAGTTCTTTGCTAAAGCAGACACATATTTAATATTTCGCAAAATTAAAGTTTTACCTGATGAGAGATTGAGATTTACTGTCCCAGTCTGAAGTACCTTCACTGATTCTCTATTTGGCAATGAGACTGACTCATCTGTAGCTTTCAGATCAGATAGTAGGCCATCATCGTTGCAAGCATGGCAGGTGGGTCCCGAGTCCAACAACCAACTAGCAAAGGTACTGGCCTTGACATCACCAACGGCACAAAGAAAATTGGTGGGCTCAGTTTTCCCCTCCAACAAGTTCACCTTTTGCATGTTGGGTTGTTCTACTTTGGGTAGCCTGCACTCAGAGGCATGATGCCCCTACTTTTTGCAGTTGTAGTATTTTCCTTTCTTTTTAACAATTTTCTTCGTGAAATCTAACTTAGTTGGTTCACCTTTAGAATTAAACTCGTTCATCTTAAACTTAGGAGTGCGTTTGGTATTGGTTAACACATTAGCAGTTGAAAGTTGTTTATTAACTAATTCCAAATTCATCATAGTTCTAGTCTCATCTTCAACTTTGATGCAACATTTCAGATGTGCAAGTTTAATTTGTTCAGACAACCTATACATCTCAGTCTTAAAAGATAGCCACGAAGCAGGTAACTTATAAATTATTGCTTCAGTAAGGAACTCATCACACACAGTAATGTTTTCTGATTTTAGTTTCCTTACATGATTCTCTAAATTTGTTACCTGATGAAGGATTGCATTTTCTTCTTTAAAACAGAAACCCATGAATTTATTAACTAGATGTGCTTTAGATACTTTCTCTTCCGTCTTAAATTCATCTAGTAGATTATCCCAAATTTGTTTAGCAGTTTCATATTTCATATATACGTCTGCAAGGCGATCTGATATGTTATTTAATAGGAATTCTCTACACAAGTCCTCATCAGTTACCCATGTTGCATCATCGATATCTTCAACACATTCATCATAGGTTGTTTGACATGTATAGAAAATTTTCATGAATTCCATCCCGTATTGGGCTTTTCTCTTCAAACTATTAAATTCAGCACCACTGAATCCGTCTAATTTGAGAACCTCGTACGGACGATTATGTTTTTCCATCACAAAGGAATAAACAATAGATTCCCAACAATAGAGTGTTTTTTCTGAATAGTTACTACTTATGTGATTTAGTAAAGAGAAAATAACTTGAGTTTAGAATGAGCCAAATTAGAAGAGCACACAATACTGAATCAAGAGAACCCTATCTGATCCAATCAATGCCCCAAACAGCAACAGCAAACGATCAAGGTGAGAACCACCAATCTGATCCACTATTCTTCCCCACACACCAAACAGCCCCAGTCAACTAGATCTAGATCTTGGCGGCGCTCGTCTTCGTGAACGCGACCAAAGAGAGGGAGATCCAGACTGGTGATGGCGGACTGGATCTACGACGATGACGAGATCTGGATCCGCAACGACGACAGCGACCGAGATCCGTGACGACGGTGGCGATTGGGATCTGCGACAACAACTGCGATCGGGATTTGTGACAACTGCGACTACGGTCGTGATCGGAGGTGGTGTCGGCGTCTACCGTCGCAGTGGTATTGATGGCGGCGGTTGATTTAGCCGGAGGTGGTGAGGTCATGTCTTAAGATTGTTAGATCTAATGAGGAGAAATTAGGGTTAGGGTTTATCTCTTAGCCGCTTAAGATATTATACCCTGCTTATCAGTATTAGAATATCACAGGGCACTACCTTTAGACCAGCTTATAAAGAAACTAGACTGGGTTTAGTGTAACACCCCGAATTTCAAAATACAACTGAATTCGAAGTTCCACAAGATCTTTACACTTCTTTCGTACAATTTTACAAGAAAATAAAGAACTTTTGTTACATCAGAGTTTACAATTACATTACATATTTACAGCGGAAGCAAATTACAACAATTTATATAAATTGAAATGTATAACACTTGAATCATTCTTTAATCATCATGCATTCTTTAGTCTTGTTAACCACTTTATCCTGCATAGAAACTGTGTGCGCGTCAGTTGCTTACAACCGATGAAATATTATACACGGCTATCCTCTCTATGCCAAAAATAGTATAACGATTCTTAAATACTTAAACAATCACAAACTTGATCACAAACAGAACTACAAGGGGCTATCCTATAGATGTCTTGTAGTGCGGTGCACTTAGTCCTTAATGCAGTTATGTATATTATATGACACTAATGCGTACTTGTTCAGATTCTATGCATCCCATACTACATAGGTCTGATGGCAAGTCCTTAACTGTTCTTTATCTTGTAGGGTTCAATCCCTCGTCATGACTTACACTACTTCAGCAACTACGATAAGTATCCTAGATGTTCTATGAGTACGAGCTCATGTCTAGACAATCTGGAGGGGAATCCCACGTCATGTCACGATGCATCGTGAAGAACCTAAGGACAATTCAGCCTCCGTCATGGGACATGACACCACCCGCAGTCACCAAACACCCCACGAGCATCGCCTGCAGTACGGACTCCTGGAAATATATTCATGTCATGTCACGACTCATCATGAAGACAGCCTGTGAATACTCTCACACCGTAACTCCGAGGCCCTCATACTCATATTTTTCTCTTATTTTTATCACGTCTTCACTATGTATTTAGTCCTTAGTTATTTGAATCATGAAAAAAATCAATTCTCTAGAGTTATCCCTTCCACTATACCGGTCTCAACCATTTCTATCACATGATCCAAATCTTGGTCATTTCATTTCAAATTTCATTTCAATATATTTCTTTTCGATGCCGGTATGAGGCTTAGCTACACTCTAGTTCTCAATTTCAATTCATAATCACAATATTTGAGTTCTCATACTCATATAGTTCTTTTTCACAATTAACATGATTTCCATTCTTTCCAATAATTCAATGTTCCAATTCAATTCATAACAATCTCATTCAAGCACAATAAGTCTTTGTTTCTGTACTAATATTTCTTTTTCTCCGAATTTCAAAAATCATATTTCTCATTTACTTTCCAACGCACACATTACCCAAAATAATAACAAAATTCATAATGAAACACACTTCAAGTTCTTTTTTACACAAAATCTTCTTTTATAAATTTAGTATAACTCAAAAGTCACTTTTATACTTGTACTTGTGCAAAATATCGATGTTTATAAGGTTCTACTCAATTTTTCCTCTCACGCTATTTAAATCAAGTCGAAATAGTGTACAATTATTTTTCATGAAGTCTACATATTTTTATAACAATTATAGAATTTTTCTCGAATTTATAAAGTCATAAATCACCAAAAAAAACTCAAAAAAAAACAAAAGTTCTCAAGTTGCTGAGTTCGGGTTTCGAACCAGCGACCACAGATAATGCCAGCGCACGCAATAACCAAAGGGACAGAGCGCAACCACATCACAAAGACGGTTCGGATTCATATGAGTCCAATGCTCGAGTTCGGATTTTTCCAAAAGAATAAAAAGGAAAAGTCTCTTGTTCGGTTTCGAACCTGAGACCAAGGCCAGAACCCACGCTACAGTAAGCGCGCTCAACACACCCACTAACCAATTAGGATAAGTGGCCAATTGATATGAATTGGGTTTTTAGGGGGTTTGATCTTAGTTTCGGTTCATTGAACTTTTATAAAAAAATAATTAATTTTGATTTCGTTTCTTCTCCATTTTCTTTCAAAATTTACAGAACATAACTTTTATACATTTCTAACACAGTAAATTAAAACTTGATTTTTGACATAAAAACATCACTTTTTTCTATTTGACTACAAATTTGTCTACAATTTCAAAAATGTACAACCAATGTCGTTTCTTTTGTAAATTGGCATTCAGACTTCTCGTATTTCCTTTTTATTATGACTATTAATATTACTTAATTATTTCAGTAACAAAAATCCCTTTTTCTCATTTTTAACCATTGAAACAGCAAATTCATCACTAAGCATGATTAACATTTCAATTCAATTAAGTATACAATCATGTCTCCTTGGTATAGCACAAATCATCAATTAAAGCATGGTAGAAATGTCAAAATTAAACTAACTATCAAAATTTGCAACTAATTATCATTCTTTTCACACACAATCAAGCATTCTAATTTTTCTTAAACATATGGCTAGAATAACTATGTCTCTTTTCAAATGCATCAACTATATTCTAGCATGAACCTAGTTAGAATAGTAAGAGAATCACCCATCTTTGATGGAGAGAAAAACAAACAAATTCCTAATGATCTCCTACAACGATCGAGCGAAGCCATCTCCTCCTAAATCAAGCCACCAAAAAGCTTCTCCTCCTAATGATGCCGCAACCCGAGCCTTGCCCCCTAGTGTAGTTCGGCCTCCTCCTTGGATGAAGAACAAAATAGCACACAATCTCACAACTCCTCAATCTTTTGTCTCACTCAAAATACTTATCTTTCTTTTCTTTCTATTCTTTACTTTCAAAAATTCTAAGTGTGAGAATGAAGAGTATAGGGAGGGGTATCTATACAATTTTTTGGGGTGAATGTAGGGCTAGGATGTGATCAAATGGTTAAAGATAAATGGTCTAGAAGAACTAGGGAGTTATAAAAACTACCCATGATACACAACCACCTCTCCACCACTTCCATCTCTCCCACATCCCTCCATCACAATCTGGCCTAGTGTAAAGGTGTGCACACCCTAGTGCTTGCACGTGTCAACTAGTACCTCATCCTTACAAGTGTACATGTGCATAAAAATTTATTTGTTCATGACAAGAGTCTACAATACAAGTTAAATTATTTTAAAAGAGAAATAAGTTAAATGGGCTCACTAATGGGCCAATTTAACCATGAGTTTAAATAATTAAAATAATTAACTAATAAAGTGGGCTTAAAAGACAATTTGGGGTTTAGATTTTAATTAGGCTTTAAAAGAAAATAATTTTGGAAAAAATAAGGGAGAACAAATACAATAAAAATATTTTATACGAAAAATTATACAAATGAAATCATACGTATAAAACACGTAAAATCGTATCTAGGGTGTTACATTTAGGGTACTGGGCTTTGTGCCCACTCAACCCGTTCCAATAATCAGTTTATAACATGTGTAAAACACGTGTTGCCCCATAGAACAATATACACAATATTATACTATTTTATTGGGAATATACTTTTACATCCAACACAGTCACCACTTGAAACCCAACCCATCGTATCTACTGTTACACATATAATGCAATATTCTATACTCCAGTTGAACGATGAAGATAGAAACCAGAGAGATAATAATGTTTCGGAATTCTAGGTCTAGGGACAGTAGTGGCAGGTTCCTCTGTGATTGGATTGCAGACATAGTAAGGAAAGGGGTCATATATAGTAGAAAGCGGCTCCAAGCAGAGCAATCCATCACAAGAAGCCACAATGGCCAGCGTGCATTTGTCTCTGTCAGAGGAAGACATCTCTATCTGAATTTCTTGTACTTTAGGGGGTCGTCGTTGTTGTTGTTTTCATGGGGAAGTACATGGAGAGATAACTGACTGGTTTCTTCTCGGGGTTGGATGATTAGTGATTTCGGCCTGATATGCATATAACAACGGAGGAAGCGAGGACAAGAGATTATCGAATGGAACTGGTTGCATGTCCATTTGAATCTATGTAATGAACGCGTCAGCAGCCTCATCAGGATTTCAGATACCATGTCATTTGGGAGGACAGTGGCTCTCCTCCTAGTCTCTTTATTCTTCATCTTGTGGTTAGATCTCCGATGGGGACATGGTTTCTGTGGTTTTGAAATGGAATGGAATGAAATCATAATCAACCAGTTTGATTATATTTAAGAGCTTGTATCTCATGGGTAGTAGCCAATTGTTTTAGGTTAAGCGGTTATTATCCTCCTCTATTCTCTCTCAGAATCCCAACAGCCAAAAAAATAAAAAAAAAGCGAGTTTGTTTTTACTGTTTGAGCCTGTCAAACAAAAAATTCTTTACTTTGAAAAGGGTTAACTAAATTTCGTTTGCCAGGTACTGGTTGGCTCAAGTCGGCAACAGGAGTCTTCAAGCTGAATACTGATGGTGGACTATCCAATTCTCATTCATGTGCTGCATGTGCTGCTAGTATTTCGAGAGATCACGAAAGTCGACTTCTTTCTTACAGAAACAAGGTGGATGGAAATGACCCTAGCAGAGTTAGAAACAACCTTTGTGAAGTTGTCAATGATTCAAGCAATGCCGTCAAGTTGGTTGATGATCCGCAACTCCTCTCACTGTGGCGTGTTAATTAGACGAAGTCTTTGGTTGTAAAAGTCTCGTACGGTAATTGCCGGAAACATGGGTTTAGAAACTGTAATGAAGCTGTGCACAAACCAGGCAAGTTTGATCGTTTCGGTGATTGGGGTGGGGTATTTCGTCCCTCCCCCCTCCTATTAAGGAGGTTTTAGGGGTGGGTGATGGTTTTGTTTCGCTGCCTATCTCTACTACTATAATGGAAGAAGGCCTTAGTCCTTAACCCAACCCGTGCAACGCACGTGTTGGTAAATTATTTTTTTTTGCCCTTTTCATCCCCCCAACCCCAAAAAAAATTTCCCCACGTGCAAATCACGTAATTTTTTTTCCCTTTTCATTCTCCCCTCAAAAAAAAAATTTCCCGCGTGCAAAGCACGTGTATAATACTAGTGATAATGAATTTGAGCTACGTACAGGTGAGGCGACAGCTCCCACTTTCACATAAAAACAATTTAATAATAATAATTGTAACTAACCCCTCCTACCTTTCACATAAATAACCACTTCCACAGACATGGAGAGTCTTCTCCTACCTAACCCCTCCTTTCTCCCCCTGTCGAACGACAACTTCCCTCTCTCCCTAAGCCCCTGAAGCTTCTCCCTTCTCCCCTTCTCGGCCATTTTATTTAGTTAGTTAGACTTACACCTTGGAGGTCCTTAGCTTCCATCCCGGTTTCACCTTTTTCACCCAACCCATCGGACCTTTGACTTCACTCCCTCATGTTGTCGGAGTTGGAACTGAGTGGGTGCGGACCCAACGAGGGGGTCCGACACGCACTTGCTCCCCCCCCACCTCACCCTCCCTCCACTGCAAAGGTGCCCACCACTCCTCCATCCCCTTCCGCTCTCCTCCCCGTCAACCAGGGGGCTGCTCCCCTCAACCCCTCCTTCAACCAAGCTACCCTCATGAACCCCCCCTTGCGGAGGAGCCTCCTAGGCTCAGACGTGCCCTCACTCCGCCGCGGGCACACCGAAATGCACATCATCGACGGCCATCGAGTGGCGCCGTTCATCATCGCCATCGGGAGTTCATCTCCAAGGAACGAGCCCATAGAGGGGGTTCTTCTACGAGCCACTACGGGCATAATAGAACCCCCCACATGTTCCAACGTTACGCTCAGAGACGAAATGATGAACAGCTTCATTGGAATAGGGACAGAGAAACCCACAGATTGAGCGCTCACGAGGAGACTCATCATCATAAACACACTAAGAGTTACTACAGAGTGAGGGACAACAGCAAGGATACTCACCACCCTCATTTTCATAGAGGCAAGCGACACCACTCAAGCCACCACAGCAGCGACTATCAACATCATTCTACCCTGACTTCATAACAAAGAACATCCACACTCCTTCATAACCCCCCAGTGTTACCCAACCAGCAGCAACACAACCCACCAATCCCCCCCCCTCCTCCCACTCAACACCTGACACCACCAAAGGAGGCGAGCCCAGTCCACCCAAAGGCCTTCGTAGTATGGGCCCAACAGGAGGGTCCAAGTGACGTGCCCGGGGAAGACGAGGATCTAGATACGAAAGGAGATGCTGCGGAGCAATGGCATAAGGTCATCCGCAAAAGGAAAAGGAGGCTCACCTCCCCAACGACAATGCAGCAGGACAGCGGCAAAAAACAAAGAAGATGAAAATGAAAACCGGTACTGTGCTTCAATTGTGGGGACTTGGGCCACTATCGAACCGAATGCACTAAAGAAGTTCGATGCTTGAAATGTATGAAATGGGGCCACATGCCTTACAATTGTACCAATGTGATTACTTCGAATACCGATGATGATCGACAAGTCTGTAGAGGCCGATCCACGGATAATCCAGCAACTATCAGGCTAGCAAACAACATTGTAGTCATCAAAAGTGAGGAAAGTTGGCTACGCCAGTGGTGTGCGGTGGCTCATGTCAAGTAGGGACGGCCCTCAGAATCCCATCTCTTACAAGCGCTTAACGCCAAGTGGCCTATGAGAGCACACCGAGAATGGGTTGTGAAGAAACTCTGCCATCTCCAATTTCTCATCTCATTCCCCTCTCTAGAGAAGATGCTAGAAGTTACCAGTTTGGTGACGGAGGATTTTGGACATTTCAAAGTGGACTTCAAAGCTTGGACTCCGAGCTTCGGTGCAGAACGCCCACAAGGAGACAAATATTGGATTTGGATCCACAATGTTCCAGTTCATTTTTGGAAGAAGGAGGCCTTGCAAGAGATTGTCTCCGATTTTGGTTCAGTGGAGGAGGTAGACGAAAAGACCATTCGCCGCTCGGAGTTAGTATGCGAGAGTTCTCAGCAGGAGCAGGGATATATCTCTAATGCCTCGCTTCGCCATGGTATTTTCATATGAACAATCCTACCTCATACGGTTTGTTCTTGACAAATGCGCAGAGACAGAGACAGAGGCAGAATTACAACCCATCATCTCCCCCACACCCCCCTCCCTTTGAGATGGTCGCAAGTACAAAGAAGTGGCCTCACCGGAGTGGGAGCTCATTATAGATGGGGCCCATGAGATGGAGCATGCACACCGAGCTTTGATCAAGGCGGCAAAAGGGGCGGAGGTACACCGGGAGTCGATGGTAGGGGGATCAGCGCGTCAAGCCTCTGGGACGGATCCCGTTGGGCGAGATCGAGACTCGTCCAAAGGATCCAGCGGCCAGGGTCCACTGTTAGATTTGGTAAACCTCCCAAGGCTAACGACAAACAGGGAAAAAGATGTAACTCAAGTTTCCAAAAGGAGCATTCAACCACAGAGGGCTGGTGAAAAGTAACAAAAAGAAGATCAGAGGAAGGTGCCAGAGCATGCATGTCCTGGTATGGACCAAAACATGATAAGCTGCTCTTCAAAAGGTGGAGAGGCGCTGCATTTGGGTCGAGAGTTGGTAAAGGAAAGCTCCTTTAAGAGGAAAGCTCCTTTAAGAGGAAAACTCCGAGGGAAGCGTCTCCTTTGACCATGAAGGTGGACCCAGAGCAGAGTAGGCTAGCTAAAGAGCAAAAAGGAAGCTCTGGGTGCTAGGAGCAGGCAGTGGCAGAGGGTTTTTTGAGGAAGAAGACGAGTGGATAGCTCAAAGCTGTAGAGAAAGATCGATCAAATGAGGAAAACCCAACCGAAAGAAGAGCTTCTACTCGAGATATGAGGAGGGAACCCATCGTAAATGACAAAGTTTCCTCGAGCAGTGTGCTCTGTGCTTCAAACAGCACACATGCCGCAGAAGCAACCAACCAGCCTTAGCCACGTGGAGGTGGCATCAGAGAGCTGGAGCAGGTGAAACTAGACAGCATCTTAGCTTATCCTACTCTGCTAACTACTCGAAGACATAATGTGCCAGAGGATTCGAGTGGGCCCAAGCCCATAGTGTTGGGCGAGATTGAATTGAAGAGTGGGGGGGGGGGTGGGGGGGTTATATAGTGCACCAGAAGGTAGTTTTGTGGGGCCCATCAAAAGCCCAATTGTTCTACATTATTATACGGGCCCTGCTTTGCAAACAAATATACTAGTTTCGGCTCGCAGTGGACCCATTGAGGGGTCCACCTCTGGAGAGACATCTATTCAATAGGAAGTGGCGACTATAGATGGGCCCATTGAGGGGTCCAATACGGAGGAGGTAGTAGTTCAGAGCATCCCACAAGACGATGATGATAATAGTGAAGGCAGGCTAAATTTTGAAGACGACTGCGTCTATTCGGAGAATGTGTAGCGCCCCGATTTCCAACACTGGGAAACCGTGACACGAGCCAGGACCTTTTCTTCAATTAGTCACAATACACAGAAAAAACAGGAGAATTTAAAAACTTTTTATTCAATACACAATGTGTTCCAATAGAGTTACAATATTACCTTTACATTTCTAAGTATTACAACCGTCAACATCTTACATCAGAGTACTTCTCAACTAATGCATAATCAATACATATACTGCAGTGGAACTAAACATAACACTGACTCCTTGCTTTCCTTGCCTTGAGTCCTCCTGAACCTCACCTTTGTACTTTGGCGATCCAGTACCTATGGAAGTGGGGACGTCAATATTCACTGACGCTTAAAGGCTGATCATATAGCAGCGAATCTCCCAAACAATATACAAAATATAGCAATGGTGTTGGTGTAGTTTAAGTGTTCGTGAGTGCTATGACTAGACTCTAATGCGATACTTAATTAGAACTCGGATGCTTCCTATTCTAATGTCAGCAAGTTTCCGAAAGCAACATGCAGCCCATACTACATGTGACTCCATCTCAAGCCGTTTCTCCATATATAGGGATTGAACCCGTGTTATGAATTCTAATTGTACACAACCTGTTCCTGACACCTACACGTGACTCGCGAGGTTGCAGATGTGGTCACGTGTCACTGTTGCATTTCTCCAGTGGTGTCTATGTTCGCCACCGCGATCCGGCTAACCGGACCTCACTCAAAATAGACGAACCCAATGTATCGGGCGTCATTCCAAAATCAAACTATAGGGTTTCGCAAGCGCAGGGTAGCGCGAAGCCTACCCTGTGGCACCCTCTGGGGTCTCGCCAGCGCAGGACTGCACAATGCATCCTGTGGCACCCCTAGCCACGGCACCTCAGGAATTAACAGCGCGAGATACGCAACCCGTGTCCTCAACTTGTGAGACGGCACCGTACGTATCCCTTTGATGGGAAGGTACAACCCAATACACCACCTATGATCTGCCTCAAGGGACGAGTTAGTGTAAGGGGCCCCCTACAACTGACTCCTCTCTCCCGGCAAAAGGGTTTAAGTAAAATGATCCTTGTAAGTCACTATCCTAATGATGTCCCTGACTCGAACAATCCTAGGGATGACAATATTATAAACGCAACATGCTAGGCCTTTAAATTAGACTTCGCAAGACAACTCTACTAGGCTGCTCAACCTAGACTTACCAGAATCCCTCCGGATCCGGTTCGTGGCTCATCGATCCAAGACTTTGGCTGTGCGAATATACATGCATGCCGCTACCCTAGACTTGGATTTCGTCTATACTCCGGTCCTCGATCAACCTACCCTGGTTAAGATTCGACGGTACACAAGGAGTGACTCCTCCATAGTTCCTTAGGGTGAGAAAACATATGTCTTGATGGTCGATAGCCCTCACGGTGGTAACATCACCCTAGACGAGCACAACGAACTGTGTACTAGCTAACAAGCTATACACGAGTAACAACCACATACGAGCCAATAAGCTACGTATGAAACAATAACTACCTACGAGCCAGGCAGGCCTCGTAGGAGATAACCATGTATATACCAGCCAAATAAGCCGCGTATGAGACTAACAGCTACGCACGGGCCGGTCGAGCCACGTACGAGACAACAACCTACATACGAGCCAAGTAAGCTACGTATGAGACCCACAGCTACGTACGGGCCAGTCGAGCCACGTACGAGCACAACCATATGCAAACAACCATACAGGTAATCAATCTTAAAAGCAACCAAACGTGCTACTAGCAAACTTGATCTCCTATTATTAGAAGCAACAGAAGAGTCTACTAATATTCTATGGTCGGTATTCTACTAAGGAAGAATCCGAAGGCGACATAACAGCCTTTATCGGACTAACTATCCCTAGTGGTCTTCCCAATCCTTATTACTTCAACCTATAGTGCCTTAAGTATGGCATACAATTACAAGCACCTTCCTACGACAATCTAATCATATAACACAACCACTCACCATGATACTCCTAAGTATGAATATGATTAAGCTTGTGCTTACATCGAGCTTAAGCATGAAAATCACTGCGACCTAGACATGAAGCCCACTATAGTCAAGCATAGGTTACAAATTGAGCATGAAAGCTTACTACTTATCATGACTAATCACCACAACCCAAGCATGGATATATAACTAATATAACATACAACATTCCAAGGCATAGTAGGTATTCTAACATTAATCCCACAACATTCTAAGCATGTATTTGAACTTTAGCATGGTATAGAACACAACATGAAATCACTACAACTAACCATGGGTAGTTTCTTTAATCTAAGCATGAATATCATAGTATGGATATCATTAACTTAACATGATCAATAATTAGCATGACACCTACTTACTTAGCATGGATAATGGTTAAGCATGATCATCTACTAACATGGCATGAACAAATACTTATCTAAGCACGGGTATCATGTAAAGATGAGTATTCATTTAATCTAGCATGGTATACAACTTACTTACAATTTAAACTAGCATAACATACAACTTACTTGCAATTAAAACTAGCATGGCATACAACTTACTTGCAATTAGCTAGCATGGCATAGATCTTACTTATAATTAAAACTAGCATGGTATATCACTTACCTACAATTAAACTAGTATGGTATACAACTTTTCTACCACTTATCTAGCATGGCATATGACTTCCTTGCAATTAAACTATCATGGCATACAACTTTTCTACTATCATCCAAGCATGAATCTTTATTAAGCAAGAATAACTACTTAAACATGAATGTCTTACTAAGCATGGGTAACTACTAGTATGAACATTCAACATTCCTAAATATATATATGTATATATACTTCTAATATGGTAAGTAATTTTATCATGGATTCTACAACATTCTAAGCATAATTGATTAATCTAAACATGGTAGGAAACTCTTAGAATGAATCCTACAACATTCTAAGAACAATTAAATTAATCTAAACATGGTAGGAAACTCTTAGAATGAATCCTACAACATTCTAAACATCATTAAACATGCTAGGTATTTTTAGAAGAAGTCCTACAACATTCTAAGCATGAAATAGCATTCCTAAAACATGATAGGTATTTTTAGAAGAAATCCTACAACATTCTATACATAAAACATGGTAGGAAATTTTTAGAAAGAATCCTACAACATTCTAAGCATCTTTAAATTAATCTAATATAATCTTAGCATGGTATTTACTTTATGAACACAAAATAAACATCTACAACTATCTACTACTACTACTACTCCATTTTAATCAAAAACATAACACACAACTATCTACCACTACTACTACTTTATTTTAGTTAAGAACATAACACCCAACTATCTACTACTACTACTACTACTTCATTTTAATCAAGAACACAACATACAACTATCTACTACTACTACTACTCCATTTTAATCAAAAACACAACATACAACTATCTACTACCACTACTACTTTATGGACATAAAACATCTACAACTACTTACTATTACTTCTTTATTCTAACAACATACCACTATTACTTTATTTAATCCACATACTACTACTACTCAACATACTACTACTTTATTTTAATCAACATACTACTACTTACTTTATTTTAACATGCTACTACTTAGCTGTCTACTAGTCTTTATTAGTAGATTTATTATCACTAGTGATTATAAAAATAGGAAGATCTTTTTATTTTCTACAACTAGTGATTATAAAGAAAAGACCTTTTTATTTATTCTACAACTAATGATAAAAGAAGAGATCTTTTTATTTATTCTACAACTAGTGATTAATAAAGAAAAGATCTTTTTATTCTACAACTAGTGATTTATAAAGAAAAGATCTTTTTATTCTACAACTAGTGATTTATAAAGAAAAGATCTTTTATTTAAGAAAGAAAACTACAATAAAACATATGCTTATTATTATTTGTCCAAGTTCAATAAAAAGTCCTACAACCAAAATGGTTGTATAAGAGTATTCATATGCTTATGTATACCAAGTCCTACAAGTCCTACAACCCTCAATCGGTTGTATGTTCAAGCTCATATGCATTATGTCATTTTTAGTCCAACACCATACATAAACAACAACTACAATCTTAAAGATGTGATCTTTATATGTTTAGTAGTTACTACTACTACTTTCTTTCTTTTATTCACCACCACATTCACAACAACAACAACACACCATCACAAGAACACCCCAAAAACAAAAGAAAACAAAACAAGAAGGTAGGAGAAGAAGTCAAAACAATACAAACAAACAAGCAAACAAACAAAGAAAAATATGGAGAACCCCCACCTTAGTCTCTATTGGAAGGATTTGCTTGATAACCTTCTCCTTCCCCTAGCTCTTAGAATCTCCTAGGAAAATCCTACAATAAAACTCTCTTGTTAGTATGAGACTTTCTCTCTTTCTTTTCCTTTCCTTTCTTTCTTTATTTTTGTTTTCTAAAATGAGAGAAGGAGGAGAAGGAGGGGGTATTTATAGAAGGGAATAGGAGGTGGTAAGTGCAAATGTGCACTCACATTTTGCACAAAAACCCCAAGAGGGGGTGAGGCCGGCCATACCCTAGGAGAAGGAGGGGTAAGGTGTAGGCATGGTGAGGTGGAGGCATGGTGAAGGGATAAGGCTTCTAGAAGGGGTTTAATTCTTCTCATGCATACAACCCTAGATTAAGTCTCCTAATTAAACCTTAACCTTCTAATTAAGTTGCCATGACAAGAATGAGTACATTGTCCAAAAGTACATACTACATGCTTTGTATAATGTACTAAGTACCATACAATTGTATGTATGTGTATATGTATGTGCATACTAAAAATTCCTTATATAATTCTCATAAAAATAGTTTAATTTAGAAAATAATAGTAAAATAAATTTTATTATTAACTCGGGGGATCGCGCTATCAAATTGATGCACTTTGGATGTACACCGACCGATATATGCGCGTGACACTGTTTGTGGGCAAACCGGCGAAAAATCACCAAAATAATTTGATTTTGGGATTAAAATGAAATAATAATAATAATAAAATAGTAATTTCTACGAGTTAATATCCGTCCGGGATATTACAGAAGGAATCTATGGAGTCTATGGAGTCAGAGGATTATGATTTTCGTGTGGACTTCCATGCCACCTCCCCTGAGTTTGTGCCCTCCACCTATCCCCTAGCCCAACTGACTGCACCTAGTCAAGGCAGACTACAAACAGGTTTCATAGTCCAGAAGACGGCTAAAAAACGTACAGAGGAGTCCCTAGATGATTATTTGGAAATCGCAACGGCCGCCAAATCCTCTAAGACTACCGACAGAGGTACGCGCTCCTTCTTAGCATCAATTTTCAATTTCATGACTGATAACAAAATTTTTAGTCTAGCCAATACCTGTGGTCTTGCGGTAAATGATACAGACAGGAACTCCATCCTCCTCAACAAAATTAGAGGATGGAAGACGAAGAGGGTTAATCTGATGTCGAATTTGAACTCGTCATCCGAGACGAGTCACGATCCCTCCCATCCCGTTAGTTAATGGAGGCTCCTTTCTGGAATGTTAGGGGTCTAGGTAGGAAGGGTAAGCGAGAAATGGTGAGGGAGGTTATCGCCAGGTCGAATGCTAATTTGGTGGGTCTTCAAGAAACCAAACTATCATACATACACAGAATTAGAAGTGTGGGGGGTAGACCAGTGTCCGAATGGAAAATTTCCCCGTCTGTGCGGGCTTCCGGGGGCATCGCTCTAGGTTATAATCCAGACGTCTTTAACTGCCTAGACGAGTTCCACAGACAATTCTCTATGTTAGTATTACTACAACGTAAATCTGACCAGTGGACTCAGTCAGCTACGGTAGTTTATGGATCCCACACTTCTGACGCTCGAAGGGCCTTCTGGTCAGAGCTTAGAGCGGTGAAAGCACGTTGGCCTCACCCTTGGGTGGTGGGGGGCGACTTCAACATCACCAGATTTGCCTCAGAGCATAGGGGTAGAGGGGCCTGCGATGCCGATAGGGAAGCCTTTAATGAGGTAATCTCGGATCTGGATCTGGTTGACATCCCCATCTCTGACAGGCTCTACACCTAGTCTAATCTGCAAGCAACACCCATTCTCGATAAGTTAGATAGGATTTTGGTCTCCACGGACTTGGAGACCAAATTCCCATTGGCCGCGGCTAGATCAATTCCGAAGCCAACCTCAGATCATGTTCCTATTTTCCTTTCCTCAGGGGAAATCCAACCAAGGAAGCCCTCAAAGTTTCGATTCGAGAAAGCGTGGCTAGAATTCCAAGGGTTCCATCACATGGTCAATGAATGCTGGTCGTGCTCGACTATAGCCATCGAGGCGACTGCAGTTTGGTGTGAAAAAATTAGAAGGCTTCGAGCCAAACTCAGGAAATGGAACCGCACCAGGTTTGCGTTGAGCTGGCAAACTAAGGATTCCCTTCTGGAAGGTATTGAAGAGTTGGAAAAAATAGAAGAAATTAGGGACTTGCTACAGGAAGAGTGGAATAGAATGTTGCAGCTCAGACAGGAAATCGACCAACTATACAAGATGGAGGAAATCAAGTGGTAACAAAGATCTAGAATTTTGTGGCTCAAAGAGGGAGACGCGAACATTGCATTCTTCCATCGAGTGGCCAGTGCTCGACGGAGGTCCAACCTAATTCATTCAATTCACACGGATTCCGGGATGGTGCAACACGACAACGCCATTAAGCTGGGTTTTCAATCTCACTACAAGCGACTCTTTGGTCACATGGCTGAAATGAGGATCCCGCTACAACCCGACTTCTGGCAAGATCAATCGGATAATCACAACCCTAAATTACAGTCCCTTTAAGTTCCCTTCACGGAGAAAGAGGTTTGGGAGGCGGTTCAAAAAATGGGAAATGATAAAGCCCTTGGGCCAGCTGGGTTCCCGATAATTTTCTATCATATTTTCTGGGAGGATATCAAAGATGACCTCCTGAAGATGTTTGCAGACTTCTACGAGCATAAACTAAAGCTAGGGAGATTTAACTCTGCTGAAGTAGTGCTGATCCCTAAGAAAGAGGACTCACGACGAGTCGGAGACTATCGCCCCATTAGCCTCCTCAACTGTTCGGTAAAGATCATTACCAAGACTCTAGCCAACAGACTAGGAAAGGTGATGAATGGTCTCATCAGCCAAGATCAGACAGGATTCATCAAAGGACGTTGCATACAAGACAGTATGGCAACAGCCGAAAAAACGATCCATCACTGTCACACGTCGAACCCTAAGCGCTACCTCTTGAAGCTTGACTTTGAGAAAGCTTATGACTCCGTGGAATGGGACTGTTTGTTTGAAGCGTTGGCAGGGAAAGGCTTTGGGGAGAGATGGATTAGGTGGATGCACACTTACCTTACCACCAGTAGGTCAGCGATCTTGGTTAATTTGGTATCGGGACACCAATTCCCCTGCAAACGGGGTCTCAGACAAGGCGATTCGCTATCACCGCTCCTCTTCACCATCGTTGCTGACGTTCTCCGTTCCATGATGTCGAAATGCGGTAGAGCAGGTTGGGTTATACCAATTGCCAAAGGTACAAATCGACAGGGGTGCTCTATCCTCCAATATGCAGACGACACGCTTCTATTTGGCAATTGCAACCTTGGGAAGACCACCATCTTCAAGGGTATTCTGTATTGCTTTCAAGCCTGGTCTGGCCTTAGGGTCAACTACCACAAAAGCACTCTCATTCCCATGGCCCTAACTGAAGAAGAGGCAGTGGATCATGCCATAATCCTCAACTGCCCCATTGAGAGTTTTTCCATCTAGTACTTAGGGTTACCACTAAGACCCGGGAAACTCAAAAAGGCAGATTGGCTTTTCATTATAGACCGGGTCGATAAATGGCTTGAAGGATGGAAGGGCAAAGCCCTATCCCTGGGAGGGAGAGTTACGCTTATCAATGCCGTTCTGTCAAACTTACCTACCTATTACCTCTCCTTTTTCGAAATGCCACAATGGGTTATTCAAAGAATCGACCGTATGCGGAAGAGCTTCCTATGGAAAGGGGCAGACACGGAATGAGGGAGTTACCACCTCATCAGATGGGAGAAGGCCTGTATGAAAAAGAAACATGGAGGACTAGGCATTATCGACCTGCGAGACATGAACCTGGCTCTACTGGGCAAATGGTGGTGGAAAGTCTTCCATCCTAATGGAGAAGGATGGCAACAATTTGTTCAGGGGTATATGCATGGTAATGGTACGAGAAACCTAGGCTTCAGGATAGGCCCCCGGGTCTCCTGGTTCTGGAAAGGCATCGCTAAAGCTTACGATCCCTTTACTACTTGCGTGCAGTCAGTTATCGGTAATGGCAGACTCACCAGATTTTGGTGGGATAAATAGTGTTCGGATCACCCGCTCAGAAACCTGTTTCCAGACTTATTTGGCCAAGCGTTACACCCACATTGCACGGTGGGCACAACCTGGAAGAGAGGCACCTGGAAACCTACTTTCAAACAAGAGCTTGATTCAGGCACCCAGCTTAGACTAATGGAACTCCAAGAACTCATCACCACTGCCGGCATTGAGTGCTCCCTAGGGCCCCGACAAAAAGTCATGGGGTTTGGAGAAGAACGAGAAGTTCACGGTCCGTTCCATGTACAACCGCATTCACTTAAGGGGCTGTACACCAACGTTGTCGGCTATCATTTGGAGAAAAAAAATCCGCTTAAAATCAAAGCTTTCTTATGGCTGGTTCTGAATGATGCGATCCTGACTAGGGAAAACCTAGCCAAGTGCCAGCCTAATGTGGATACCCAATGTGGGTTTTGCCTTGCTAATCTGGAGTCGAGAGACCATCTCTTCCTATAGTACCCTAGGAGCAAAGCGGTCCTCAGAGAGGTCCTCGCCGCCCTAGGGACGTCACAATACCCTAACGTATACGAGGAGCTGTGGGTGGGTCCTAAATTCGGGCTAGAGAGGGGGGCCGTGAGAGAAGCGTGGTATATTGCTATTGCAGCAATGACCTGAGTTCTTTGGCTAGACAGAAATAATCGTTACTTTCGTGGAACTTGCAATAGTATCTCTGGCAATTTGACTCATACAATGCATCTTATTTCCTTTTGGGCTAATGTGGCCACAGCAGGTCCCAGAGGACGGATTGCGAGCGTTTTCCAGGTTCAGGAGTTTGACGATGAGGAGATTGAGATCGGTCCGACGATCGATTGATAGTTTGCGCAGCCGACACTGTTCAGAGGTACCCACCCCCCAGGGTTTTGTTGGGGGGACTATGTTGTATTTCTCTTCAGCTTATTAGGTTACTTTTGGTCCCACCTCCCATGATTGGGGCGGAGTGTATGTAATTTCGTTATGTTGGTAGAATTTTGTAGTGAGCTCAGTACGCTGAGTTTGTTTTATTAATC
This sequence comes from Hemerocallis citrina, assembly GCA_017893485.1. Classification (NCBI taxonomy): domain Eukaryota; kingdom Viridiplantae; phylum Streptophyta; class Magnoliopsida; order Asparagales; family Asphodelaceae; genus Hemerocallis; species Hemerocallis citrina. The sequence continues at coordinate 98,481,835 of CM030368.1, forward strand.
TCTTATTAATGAAACATGGTGGCCAGACTCCACCTTTTCCTCAAAAAAAATAAATAATAATAATTGTAACTAAATTGAAAAAAAAATTCCAATTATTAAAGAATACAGATTTTCGGTAGTGATGTAATTTAGCATCATGTTTTTTCTTTAAAATTTTCATTAATTACCTTAGTCTATTGTTATAATGTAGAACCTGGTTTTTACACGATGTATTATAATTTATTTTCCCAACAACATTCAGTATTTGTATATGATGCAATATTTTATGTTAATTATTCTCAAAACAATATTTTGTTTATTACAGTGTAGTCTACTGATTACCCCTCGTATTTTATTTGGGATAAATGTCTTTTATATAACAATAATCACATGCATTGGGAAACAAAACTAAGTAAAAAATTATTATACTATATATCATACAAATAGGACTATCAGGAGAGCCAAAATATGGACTAACACGTACTAACCCGTGTACTAAATTTACAGAACCCCCCCTCCCCCCAAATCTTCTATCTTCTCATCCGCTCAGTATTGCTCCCACAACCGTTGAACAATCCTAACGATGGTTCTGGAGTCCAACACTTGGCTCGATTCTACTCCGCAAGCTCGCTTCTAAGCGGACTAGGAGTGGGTCGCTATTCGGAATTGCTCCCACGACCGTTGAACTCTAACGATGGTTCCGGAGTCCAACACTTGGCTCGATTCTACTCCGCAAGCTCGCTTCTAAGCGAACTAGGAGTAGGTCGCTATTCGGAATTGCTCCCACGACCGTTGAACTCTAACGATGGTTCCGGAGTCCAACACTTGGCTCGATTCTACTCCGCAAGCTCGCTTCTAAGCGAACTAGGAGTAGGTCGCCATTCGGAATTGCTCCCACGACCGTTGAACTCTAACGATGGTTCCGGAGTCCAACACTTGGCTCGATTCTACTCCGCAAGCTCGCTTCTAAGCGAACTAGGAGTAGGTCGCCATTCAGAATTGCTCCCACGGCTGTTGAACTCTAACGATGGTTCCGGAGTCCAACACTTGGCTCGATTCTACTCTGCAAGCTCGCTTCTAAGCGGGCTAGGAGTGGGTCGCCATTCGGAATTGCTCCCACAGCCGTCGGACTACTCTCACGGTGGCCGGCGAGCCCACTATTAGGTAAGGCTCGGCCCATCTCGCAAGTTCACAAGATTAGGAGACCAAAGCGCTGCTCGGCACCACTGGCCAAGCGAGCAAGAGGTCGGCTCAGAGACCTCAGCACGATGAACACAGTCACAAACAAAGCGACTGCACAAAGTTACAAAGGACATGCGAGTTCGAAAAAGAAATGTTATTAACAATTGGGATACAGTACAAAGCGACTCTTCCGTACAACAAGGTCACAAGGCCTTAAAGTACAAAAATTACAATGCCGACCCACTACACTTCGGTGCGTCGACCTCGGCCGTCAGCTCGTCCCGCTCAGTCGTCAGTTTGGCCACCTCGGCCACCAGTCCCTCTCCCTCCATCCGAAGCTCCGCCTCTACAGTCTGCAGGTGACAGATCTCGGAAAGCAGATCGTCCCTCTCCGCTGTTATTTTTGACAAATTGTGCCGAACACATTGGATCCGAAGAGTGTTGCTAAAGGCGGTCGCCGAACCTTCGTCCTCTCCTACGGGGGTCATCTCGGCGATCCTGCTCTCCAGACATCGTATCTCGATGTCCCGCTGACCTAGGACGAGCTAAAGATGGTTCTGCTCGCTTTCGGCTCGGCGCAATCCCAGCTCGACTTCGTAGAGCCGCTCCCAGCACCTCCCCAAGCACGGCCTCGTCCCCCCTGAGATAGCCTCGGCTCGAGGGTTGTCATCCGAGCGAGCAGGCTCGGTGTCTTCGGCCACCACCACAAGCTGAAAAGAAGAAGAGTCAAACAACAAAATTTCAAACACTGCCGAAGCCCAACACTTCAAGAATTTTCAATCAGACTTTCAAACTTTGAGTAAGTTGTCAGAGATCGGAAGTTACACAGAAGCAAACCAAAGGTTTTTATTCAAATAAAGTAGCCCTACATACAGCTAGACCGACGCTACAACAGGGTTTTACAATAACTTAGATAGACATAATACAACATGTTTAGCGCTTCTTCGGAAGGGGAACGCTCCAGTTCAAGGAAACCCGGGGTTGGCGACGCCTGACCTCTGAGCTCGACTCCAAACCAGCAAAGCGAGATCCCCCTTCGCCGCTACCTCTAACTGTGGCGCCAACTGAGGCACCGCTAGACAAGACAGCTACACTACTCTGAGCGTCAGCAGGACTTTGCCTCACCGCAGGCAAACGAGTCGCAAGTTCGTAGAAAGTAATCCCTTTCTCGCTCTCTTCGCGAGTACACGACGTACTACGAACATTGGCCCTCTCAGGCAGAGGCGTGAGCGACGCGATCTCTTCCTCCAGCTCGATAATCCTATCTCTCAGAACATCATCCTTCGACGACATCTTCAAACGAGGAGGTCTCGACGAGCCCGCCACATCGGCACTATCGGTCGCAAGACGTCGATAATGTGTGACCTCGATCCCCCTGTCTATCGTAATCCTCCTAAGCTTGTCGACCTTCGCCAACAACTTTTGGCGCTCGGATGACAACTTCTCCAACTCGGAGGCTAACTCCTCTTCTTTCGCCGAACGTTCTTTCTCCGTTACCTCCAAGTGACGGACCTCGGCCAAGAGCTCGCTATTCTTTTGCTCGGCAACCAAAAGCTCCCTGCGAAGCCCCACTGTCTCGCCTTCGAGACGAGAAGCTTGGGGTTGCTTCCGTAGTTGCTTCAACTCACGACAATACCCCCCTGCAGCTGCCTTTATCTCCTCCAACTTCAAGAGCATATAAAACCGCCTCTCTCGGCTTTGAGAAAGCGCTCGCTTCATCTCTTTTAGCTCCTTACGAAGATACGAAACCTCCGTGATCGGACCCAACTTCACCTGAAAAGCAAAGATAAATCCGAGGCCCAACACTTGGAGAAATTTTGCAACTAGTCAAACATAAAATCCGAGCTCCAACACTTGGAGAATTTTTGGCCAAACAAAAAGTGTTTTCATTCAAAACTCAAAACGCATTACAAGAGCGGTGGCCAGTCCGCAGTCAGGCTTACACATAAAAAGAAAAAAAAGAGGATTAAAGACGTAACCATGTCAGGGGTCGACCTTTTTGTCGCTCGGATCTGCCGACCCCCCGACGATTCCCAAGTCCTCGTCCACGTCCTCGTCCTCGGAGCTGTCATCCTCTTCATCTTCGGCCTCGGTCTCGCCCGTGCCTTCGACACCCTCGGTCTGTCCCTCGGGGCCGAGCATTACCGAAGGGAGCTCTTCCTCGCCGTCCACAGGGTCGTAGAAGTGGTAGGAGGAGGTGTCGAACCCCGGGTTCTGAGCTGCGATATGAAGCAGGGCTCGGCCGTACGCATCCTCCATGTTCTTGAACATGTGCTCCTTGGCCTCTTGCTGGACAGCCCTCTTCGCCTTCGCCACCTTCGACTGGTGCTTCGCCCTGATCCTCTCAGTCTCCTTCTGAGCTTTCTCCGCCTCCGACCAGGCTTTGGCCAGCACCTCCTTAAGCTCAGCATTCTCCTTCTCCGAGGCCTCGAGCTTGGCTGCCTCGTCCTTCGACCGCTGAATGGCATCGGCCAGCTGCGCCTCCAACCCTGCCACTTCGGCACCGCATTTTGCCGAGAGGAGTTGCTCAGCATCGAGTAGCTTCACAGCTTTTGCACGCTCCGACCTCTCCCGGTCGTACTGCACCGTCAGCTCTTGTTCTTTGCTCGCGAACTCTTCGAGCAAGAAGTTGAAGTGACAGAGGGTCTGAAAAGAGAACAAACAGTCAAGGTCCGGACCTAGAAACTTAGAAAATTTCGGAAAAAATGCTTCAAGAAGAAAGTGTTCGGTCCATTTACCGACATCATGTTCCGAGCAATCTGCATTGTGGCATCCCCGACCTCCCTGGACTTAAGCGCCGCTCGGTCCTTTGGGGTCGACAGGTGCTTCACCGCCTGCATACAAATGTTGCGGTCCCCCAAGAAACCGTCGACCTTCATTACTTGCCAGTCGGGGACGAAGATCTGCTTGTGCTCCTCGGTCAGAATCTTCTCCGCTTCGGCAGTGAGGGGCGGAACTTGGAGGGATAACACCTTGATCACGTTGAACGCGCCGCTCGACGAGCCGGGAGCATCGGTCTTCGCCGGTGGAGTTGGCGCATCCGAGGAAGGGAGATCGGAGGTCGCGACCTTGTCGTGCTCGGGATCGGCTTCCAGGACCTCGACCACCGACAGGTCAGCTGTCTTTGGAACGGAAGGTATCTTCGGCGCTCGGCCGCCCTGAGGCCCCGTCGAAGGTATCTTCTTCTTCTTCGCCTCCTTGGCCTTTGCCATCAACGCCCTATAGTCCATCTTGGAAGACTCTGCACAAACCGAATGAAAAAACTTAGAAAAATTTTCAAGAACTTCAAGCAAAAAATAAAAATACCAGGGGCGTACTGGGGTCGATCGGACTGAGACCCCCTCGGAACAAAGCCTCCTCGGTAATGTCTTTCTAACTTAGCGTCGGCAGGCCGAGGAGTTTCTTGAGGACTTCCGTTTCCTCATCACTCAGCACCGGCTCCTTCTTCGCTCGCTTGGGCAGGCCTTCCCTCGACCAAGCTATCGGAATTGCCCAGGGCTCGAGAGCTCGGACAATGAAATACTTCTCCTTCCAATGCTTGATCGAGTCCGGGTTCTCGATCAACTTCACGCCCGTCCGCGGCGAAAGGTAGAACCTCTGCTCATTCCTGTTCGGCTGACAAGGGCAGTAGAGGCTCCGAAGGAGGAACAGACTTGGCTCAGCGCCGATCTCTTGACACTGAAGAACAAATGCCAAAACATGCCTCCAAGTGTTCGGCATCAACTGGGCGGGGCACAGGCCGTACCAATTGAGGACCTCGGCAATGAACGGATGCAGCGGAAAGCGAAGCCCGGCGGCCAAGGAGTCGACCGGAAAAACGCACGCGTCAGCCGAAGACGACGTGCAGGCTCGGAAACCAGGCCCCGGGAGAAGCAGCCCATATTCGGCAGGGATCTAGAATCCAGTCCGGATCCTATGCAAATCAGCCTCCGTAAGAATCGAAGTGACATGGTCCACCTCGGACAACTCTCTCGGCTCGTTCTCCTCTACCGACTTGGCGGTGCCCTGGGTCACCTTCTCCAGCATCTCTTCGGAATAGCTCCGAACACCCCCCACGATCGACAGAACGATCGGCTGCCGACCAAACTCCCCTGCCGTCTTCGGCTGCTCTATGATCGTAACCACTCCCTTACCCTTCTGGGACTTCGCCACAACCTCCTGGAGTGGCTCGGCGACCTCGCCACTCTTGCTCGGCCGAACAACGGTCTGCTCGGTCGGCTCTACCACCTCCTTTCCTTTACCCGCTCGGCTAACGACTTGGTCTGAGGCGGGGGTCTCATCCGAAGAGGTAATCTTAACCATTTTTTCTAAAGAGAAAGGAGAGAGACTGACCTTGAAGTGACTGTTACGGTCGGAAAAGTTCGCCGAAGCAAAGAAACGCCTTGCCGCGATAGCTAGCAGCGCCACCCAGGAGCTAAAAACTTCGATGGTGAAAAGTAAAAACTTGAGAGAGAAAGTAAAAGTGAATAATGAGATTTGGGGTGGGGGAGTGAAGATTTATAGTAAAAGAGAAAGTCTCTTGGGCTTCCTAACTAAAGGGCGCGACTCTTGAGTGGCTTTTGAAGCGTTACGAAAGCCCAAATGACTTTGTACCCGAGCAGCAACGGTTGGCAAAAACGCAAAACGTTTCAATACAAGTCAAATAGCTCGGCACCCACGGGATCAAAACCCGAGCGACGTGGGATCCGACCCCAACATCAAAGAGCCCGGTCGGCTACCGAACAAGAGCCCATCTCGAGATTCGTGCCACCATCCACCGGCTCGGATCGCGCCACATCGCCCGGATGAAGCCCTTCGAACCTGGCACCCCGCATCTGTCCCAGGAAGCAAGAGAAAATTTGGATTAAAAATTTTAAGGCACTCGCCCTCGGCGAGTGCCCCGGGCCCCAGGACTCGGTCGGTTCCCCTCTCACTCGTGAGCAACTCGAGGCTTACGGCCTCGGAAGCCGAAACCACGAATCGTTCAAGGGTGGGAGAAAAACCACCATCGCATGAGACCCAGTCAGAAGGCAGATCGACCCACCTCCCATCTCTAGCTCCTTCGGGTTGACAACCATCAGAAGCCGTCAGCCCAGAAGGAAGACAGAGATCGGAGAAGACCCATCCGTCCAGGGCACCTTGTCCCCCTGGTCCGGACTCCGGTCGTCACCTCTTCTGCCCTGATCTCCCCTGGCCCTGACATCCGCATCGGGGCCGTCATAGTCAGGAGAAGATCACGGCGGAAGAGTGACCACCCATCCGATGCTCTCAGGATTAGAATTTTTTAAAAAACAGGCATCCGCCCAAGGCAGACACCTCCGATGGTCGATGAACAACCATTGCTGTGATCGAAACTACAGGGGGAGTGGGGTATTTATAACCTCCCCTCAAGGACTAGCCATTATGGCCCTCGGGAGGCCAAGCGACGGAAGCCCAGCAGTCACGCCTAGGGAGCTGAAGCGCCACGCATTAATTAGAGGACGCCATTCTTAATGACCCCGGGAAGTTGGAACGCCGCACAAATCCTGGGGCGCCATTAATGCTTTTGGGAACTGAACCGTCTCGAGATTCGTGCCACCATCCAACGGCTCAGATCATGCCATGTCGCTCGGACAGCCGAACCCTTAGACCTCCGGTCGGCTAACCGAGCAAGTGCCCATCCGAGCCCCAAAACGGAGAAAGTTCACTTTCTCCTCAACATTCGTGTAAGATCTCGATCAGACGGCCCAGATCTTGCCAGCATCGCTACACGACAAGATAGTGTTTTCTTGGGAACAGAGCCGTCTCGAGATTCGTGCCACCATCCAACGGCCCAGATCTTGCCAGCGTCGCTAAACGACAAGATAGCATTTTCTTGGGAACTGAACCGTCTCGAGATTCGTGCCACCATCCAGCGGCTCAGATCGTGCTACGTCGCTCGGACAGCCGAACCCTTAGACCTCCGGTCAGCTAACCGAGCAAGTGCCCATCCGAGCCCCAAAACGGAGAAAATTCACTTTCTCCTCAACATTCGTGTAAGATCTCGATCAGACGGCCCAGATCTTGCCAGCATCGCTACGCGACAAGATAGTGTTTTCTTGGGAACTGAGCCGTCTCGAGATTCGTGCCACCATCCAACGGCCCAGATCTTGCCAGCGTCGCTAAACGACAAGATAGCATTTTCTTGGGAACTGAACCGTCTCGAGATTCGTGCCACCATGCAACGGCTCAGATCGCACCACGTCGCTCAGACAGCCGAATCCTTAGACCTCCGGCCGGCTAACCGAGCAAGTGCCCATCCGAGCCCCAAAACGGACAAAATTCACTTTCTCCTCAACATTCGTGTAAGATCTCGATCAGACGGCCCAGATCTTGCCAGCATCGCTACACAACAAGATAGCATTTTCTTGGGAGCTGAGCCCATCTCGAGATTCGCGCCACCATCCAACGGCTCAGATCATGCCACGTCGCTCAGACAGCCGAACCCTTAGACCTCCGGTCGGCTAACCGAGCAAGTGCCCATCCGAGCTCCAAAACAGAGAAAAAAGCTGCCGAGCGACCACGACCGTTGGATCTTCTAGAAATTCGCGCTTCTGGTGATGAACGGTCCAGATCGTGCCACGTGCGCTAAATGACAAGATAGCATTTTCTTGAAAACTGAGCCCGTCTCGAGGTTCGTGCCACCATCCAACAGCTCAGATCGCGCCACGTCGCTCGGACAGCTTAACCCTTAGACCCTCGGTCGGCCAATCGAGCAAGTGTCCATCCGAGCTCCAAAAGCGAGAAAATGGCTGCCGAGCGACTACAACCGCCAGATCTTCCAGAAAATCGCGCTTCTAGTGATGAACGATCCAGATCGTGCCATGTGCGCTAAACGACAAGATAGCATTTTCTTGGGAACTGAGCCCGTCTCGAGATTCGTGCCACCATCCAACGGCTCAGATTGCGCCACGTCGCTCGGACAGCCGAATCCTTAGACCCCCGGTCGGCCAACTGAGCAAGTGTCCATCCGAGCTCCAAAAGCGAGAAAATGGCTGCCGAGCGACTACAACCGCCAGATCTCTCAGAAATTCGCGCTCGCTCGAGATCAACGGTCCAGATCAAGCCACGCCATAAATAGGTATTAAAAATCAGTTTTTATTTATTTTAACCATTTTATTTATTTAAAAATTGCGAAAAAATTACTAAAAATTTGGGAAAATTAACTAGAAATTCTAGAAAATAATTATAAATTCGGGGGAATATTTTTGAGCCCCTGAACGAACAATTATTGCCTAGAATGTATTGTTAAGGCCCCCGAACGGCTGGTTAACACATCGCAAAATTAAATAAATAATCCGAAAAAAAAAATTAAAAACCATCGATATTCAACAAAGCTCAGATTCAGCAGTAAAAATCACCTCACTACCCCCTTCGAGATACAAAACCCTCCATTCGGACTCCGATACAACTCCACTAGCCACTAAAACAGTTAAACTACTCCTCAAAGGCTGATCACACTCAGTCTTTAGGAGTGGGGGGCTCGTGATATGGCTAAAAATGGGGTTTAATCGGAACCATCCAGATCGGGCACGAATCTTGAAGCTCAGGGGTAAAACGGTAATTTCACCCACCAACGGGTCTGAAGCGGGCACTGGATCTCCCCTCCACAGATCCAATAACCCGCGAATGGATCCACTCCAACTGGGTACGGGTTCCGACCCGAGACAAACCCAGACCAGCAAGAGGAAATCAGGGTCTCTAATTTGACTAAATCAACGGGCCTGATCCACAGTTATCCTCTCACCGGGAATTAGGGATCAGTTTCCTAAACTGATTATGAGGACTTTACTCCTAACAGAATCACAGGAAATCAGAACCCTAATCAACTCCCCATGGCGACTATAAATACCTCCAACCTACCACTGTTACAAGGTAATCACTCTTTTTCCAATTAAAGCTCTTTCTTAATCATATCACTGGTTACTGATAAGAGCGTCGGAGGGTGCGTCGCCGGGATCAACCCCGGTGTATCGCACTTTCTTGCAGGTGAACGGCGGGAGTCAGCAGCCCAATTCCAATGAACAGGCTTGGATTCGCTATTCAGGTTTTTCCACGAACCCACAAATTCTATCTGTTTACCCCCACACCAGATTCAGCAGTAACAATACTAATACTTCGTTAAATCTTTGTAAAATCATAAATTTACAAAATAAAATTCTTGAGATGATCAAATACAACTTCTCTAACATACTGGAGTTTATAAAACAAATCAAAATCTCATCAAATTCAAAAAAAGGTCAATTTTCGACAAAATTCTTCAAAAAAAGTAAACATTGATATATAAGTGTATATATGTGTGTGTTTGCACCAGTTTAAAGCATCAAAATTCATTGTATATAAGTAGTATCTTGTCTAGTTCAATCTCAGTATCAATATAGATCAAAACCCAATTGAAAACTTCACAAAAACACAAAAACCAAGTTTCGGTTATGCACAATCAGACCTGAAATAAAAACCCCCAACTCCAACCTTCAAGATTTGATCTTTTTGATCCAAAACCCCTCTTGTGATTTTGTTAAACACACACACAATCTCTTACCTCAGTTTGCCCATGATCGTATGCAATTACAACATGTAGATAATCAAGTTCTTTTCATCAAAACTCTTAAAACATATCAAGTGTATATGTATACACAGTAAAGGCTAAATCATTATTCGTTTTATGCAATAAACAACTTACATACTCATCATAATCAATCAAATTAGTAAGCATATGAATGAAAACAACTTACCCATGATTTCTGTTAGGTTTTTAACAATCTCAAGTCATCTATATAGAGTTTTAATCATCAATAGCATAGTTTTCATAGAAAAGATTCAATCTTTATTCATCCATCCACCAACAATTCATAATATCATCATACAATCCTCTAACATGCTTTCTAATAGACAAATCATCACATACAACATGCATAGAACAATACAAAAATAAACATATGTCACACCTCAATGAAGAATCAACCGAGATAATAAAGAATAAGAAAAGCCCTTCCTTTTGCAAAAATCCAAGATCCTCGCTTCGAAAATCCAAGAAATAAATAGTAAAAATATATTTTTGTTTTGTGTAGAGGGAGGACGACTGTAGTGGCTCTAATTTAGCTGAAAATCTGATGCATTAGGGTTTTCACGAGTTTATGGAAACATCCTTTAACAAATTATCTCTTTACATATATAGACCTCCTTCAATAAATTAGCAAAATATACCAAATCTATTAGAATAAAAATCCAATTCTTTATTTTTGAGTTGGCCAGCCATCATGCTTAGCCCAAAAATCCGAAAATCTGGAGTTTTACTCCAAGTGGTAATTTTGCAGAAAAGCCCCTCTTTTTGTAATATTTACAAATATGCCAAATAAATATAAAAAAAAATTCAGACAATTCATAAATAATATCTACTAATAAATATTCGGTTTCCCCAAAATATTTTCTGACTTTGAGTTTCCCAAGAAAATATTTGCCATAAAGTCCTCAACAAATCTCAAAATTGCATAATTATATATTTATTCAATTAATCGGTAATAATCAACAAAATATGGATATAATCTAATTTCTCAGAGTCCAAGACTAAATAGTTGGCACTAAAGAAAATTTTAAGTTCAATTTTCACCTTTAAATCATTTTTTTAACAAAAAAACCCATCCCTTTCGAAGTATTTATAAAAATAGTTTTTTTATTCACAAAAATCTCAAAATTTAGAGTATACTCAATTATAAATAGGATAATTTATCCAAAATTATAAAAGTGAAAATTTGCACTTCAAAAATATTTGCACGTGTTTTGCACGTGTAAAAATGTCGATTTTACAAAAATTCAAAATTATCAAATATATTGATTTAAAAATATCAAACCCCGAGTTATTGATCACGATGAGGTCTGCTGTGAAGCTCGTGCCTCCGATCAATAAGGGGCTCTGCTTGCATATTTCGGATCAAACGATGATGCCTACACCTACTGTGATATTCCAAGCTGCTGGCATGTCGTCACTTGGAAGTTCATGCCGGTCAACCAAGCAGGAAGAAATGAAGGAATGTGTAGCACTGGAGTCAAACAGAACATGTGTAGGGAAAGAGTGTGCTATTATGATACCTAGTGATATGCCAATGGGAACGAGTGAACTATATGCAATTACAGACAAGAATAGATTATGCAAATGGGAAGCAAATAGTACAAAATAATATAAAACAATCATTATATAATACTTGCAACAACGCCTTCGGCAATCTCAGCTTCCTCACAGTTAGGTTGTAAACCTGACCACTAATTCCAGTATGACCTCCTCTAGGAGCCATCCTCCTTTGCTCGTAAACTTACCACTGCGGTGGGAGCAGTGGTCCTCCCTGACCACGAGCCGGTGCTTCCGGTTGTGCTGAGCCTCCGATTGGTGCATTGTACTTCCTTGGGCACTCCCGGACCATATGATCACTTCCTCGACATACCAGACACTGACGGTTGGCTATCCTACACCCCTTGCGTAAATGTCCGGCCTTGTGGTAGTAGTCACAAAACGGGTTCACCCTCGGAACAGCAGGGGTATAGGGCAGTGCTATAGCCGGAGGGGTCGATAGTGTTCACTGAGCAGTACTCCTCTTCTGGGTCTGTTCTTGGATCCTCACTGCATCAAGAACAATAGCATAACGGTGCTGGTGGGCAACGAGATGGTCCTGAATGTTGAAATCTAGACCAATCAAGAACCTGCGACCTTATCTTCTACATTGGTCACTATGGTGGCTGCAAAGCGACTAAGTCAGGTGAATTCAGCGGCATACTCATCAACAGATCGTTTCCCCTAGATCAAGATAATGTTAGAATGAAGTAGGTAACAATTTTAATATCAAGCAACATTATCTGAGCAACCTGCGCAAAGGAGAGAAACTGTCGCTCCATCTCGATTCAAGTGACGCTGGGGAAGAACTTTTTCAAGAAGCTCTCAGTGAATGTGGCCCAAGTAATATGCCTCTCCAACCACTCAATTTCTGCTCTCCACCAGATGTGGGCAATGTTAGCCATTTGGATGCTAACCATGTCCACACGGTCAACGTCAGCGATCCGTGCCGCCTGCAATAACTGTTCTGTACGGATTAACCATTTCTCGGCCTCCAACAGTGTTTCAGTGCCAGTGAACTTCTCTGGGTCAACCTTATGAAGTCTGCTACTGTACTGGGTCTTGGCGGTGGTAGACCTGGTGCGATTCCAGCGGTGGTTTAGTTAGCGGCCTCCAAGGTAACCCCCATCAGTTCATTGTGTTCTTGTTGCAACTCCATCATTTGTTGCATTGTTTGGAGAATAGCCACATTTTTGGACTGTTCATTCCAGGTTCGGGAAGTAGAAGAGCCTCCATGAGCCATAATCTGCATCATAATCAAATCAGATTAAGTATCCATATTATAATTTGGTTATTAGATATTCAGGTGATTAACGTGGTTGCACATTGTCGAGTTAAACTCGATAGAGCCAAAACCTGGCTCTGAAACCACTAAAAATATGTCACGTCCCGCTTCCCAAAATACGAAATTATGGGAACGTGACTAAGGCTCAGCGAATGATGTATACATCACCCATAAGCTGTAACAATTTAACTCAACAATATGAAATGTAACAATAACCACGCATGCAATAAGATAATCATATAAACATAAATAAACCATGAAACGTCTCATACATAACCAACATTTGGAAAGGAAATAACTTCAGGTAACCAAAGCCCTGAATACAATGTACGATAATTAAAATAATGTTGGAAATAAAAATAACATGAACGAGATTGACTAGTGTTTCAACTCCATTCTCTAGAAGGTCTGTTCTCCAAGTCCTTCAGTTGGTTCCTCCGTGATACCTGCAATCTCAACATCTAGGGTTGGTGTGTGTGTGTGTGTGTTTTTTGTGGGGGGGGGGGGGGGATGGGGGGATGTCCGTTAGAGCAAGAACGGACAGCAAGTAGTGAAAGCAGTGAAACAATGAACATGATATAACAATAACAATGAACTTAAAACGATGCGATAAGTACGATACAATAAGGATGAGAAATGCAATTGCAACTGTAAGATTTAATTGATAGGTAATAGTCAATAGCACAATACTTGGTAACGATGAACAATAGTAGAAATAAAGTTTCAATGATCAGTGTTAATCTTATTTCTATCAATCTTTTATTAAACTATCTAATGCACGCAATCATGCGTCCCATACCACAGGTTCGGGTGCATACAATCAAGTTAATGTTTTGACTATAGTGGTGAATCTTATAGGTTCATATACTCAGCAACAGTAGTCAATAATCAATAAACAGTAATCCATAAATGACTCAGTACACGATAGTTGGGATACTATAGTCAGTAATCTGCAGTCAATTGATAAAATAGTGATCAGTACGGGAAACACGGGCCACTTCTCTGAGTACAGTATCCTATATGGTCCACTACTAAGTCATTTCCTTATTACCTCGGCTTGTTATTATTTTATTAAAGTAAATCATGAATATGCAATCGATGGAACAGGTGTCAAAAAACAATATCAATGAGGTATCAATGACTATGCAATGAATGGTATACAGTGTTATCCATTAGATGTGAAATTTAACACATTTATATTTAAAAGCATGAAAACACAATTCTGGACAGCAATATGTTGTCGTACAGAAACTAATTTTTCCGTTGCTGTGGGAAAGAGAATCAGGTTCCGTTAGAGATTCTATACACTAGACTCTCTGACAATTCCAACGCATATTCACACGATACATTTAGACTAAAGTAACTTTGTCTACTAGGTAATTCTTTATGAGTCTACTGTTCAAGCAGTAACTCATTACCAAGTTATTATAAGTATAATCTGACTAAAAACTTAATTAAAATTCTTACAAAAATTATAATTTAGCTCCAGACTGTTTTCATTAACATTCCTATAATTATTAGATCTTAACTCTTACATTAACCTACTATTTCAATTAGCTGAACATGGCAATGTAACTATAAAACTGAGAATCTGGGATTATGACAGTACAGTGGTAGAATCTAAATATTTTACAATCTATAAGTCGAATTGAGAATCCATCAGGTGTTTCGGATTCTAGACACAGTGTGCTACAATTTCTAGTTAATAAGTTCTACATAATATCATCAGTTCCTAGGTCGAATTCTCACTCCAAGTTGGAGAAAATAACAGCCCAGAAACATACATGTTGATTTTTTTTTACGATTTTCACTTGCAAGCGTATAGTTTCATGGTTAGAATTGAGCATAAAACCACATCTAGAAATCAGTATGTTTTCTATTATTAACATGACGAACATTATCACTTCAACGATATTAAACTACGAATATAATCATATGATCATATGCAAGCACAATTCATTCAAATCACCCTTTCTTTTATAATTTCGTGCTTCTAGTTTGTGTTTGTGTAACATATGCTTATGTAAAATCATGACTTTCTATGAGTTTTGGATTGATGGAAGTCGAATGGAATGATAAACGATGCAAAATTTGAATTCAAACAATATATGACGGCAACGAGTAAAGTTAATAACATGGATACAAAGGAATGAACTATTTGCAAAATTCAAACAAGATGCTTGTACGAGAGTAAAGAGAGTGTACAAGGGACGCTTTCCTTATTGACGATACGACAAGACGAAGAAGCAAAAAGCGGCGACAACAATCAACGAAGCAAGGGATAGGGCGCGGCAACAACAGCAACTGCGGCTGCGAAAAACGATTGAGGAGATGGAGTGGATCTGGTTGTCAGAGTGTCGACTGCTAGGAGTTGTGGGGCTGACGTCGGGGGTGTTACGGGGGAACTCTTTGGCAATGGCGGCAGTGTTGAGTGCTTTGTCAATGTAATAGAGACTATTGGGTGTAGTGGTGGTGGTTGTGATAGGAGCAGCGAGTTAGGGTCGGCAATGGCAGCAACGGCGCGGGACATCGGTGAGGGGGCGAGCGGCAATGTAGGAATGGAGCTCGGTGGTGTGGAGAGGTGGTGATGGCTTCGTGTGGAGTTTGGGATGTTGGGGTAGCAAGAACAAGGAGCTTCGGGACGGGTTTCAGTTGTCAACGAAATGGAGGAGAAGAAGAATGGGTTCAGGTGAGTTAGTGGTAATTATGGTGATAAATAGAGTTTAAGGTAGTAATTAGGATGAGGATTAGGGTTTCTTTTGTGCATGAAATGAAGGGGGTGGATTAGTGGGGTGATTAATTTGTTTAATTGGGTAGGTTATAGGAAGGAGAATAGATATGTGGCTAATATTTTTGATATTTCTATTTGGGTCTTGGTTGAGTTGAGTTGGGCTAGGGATTGAATTTGGAGTTATGGGCTTTCCCAATTAATAAGAAAATAATATATAGAATGGGCTTACAAACTATAGAATGGATTGTGATTTAACAAGTAATTCATTATTCAAATGTAGCAATAGGGTTTCAAAGAATAAAGAGAATTACTGAAAATTTTAAATACCATAATACAGAGAAAAAGAAAATTCAAATCCGAATAATCGGAAATGGGGGTTACATCGACGCCCTGATCGACGCTACGTCCAGCCACGAACTCTTCAGTTTTATGGATGCTTTCTCAGGATACAATCAAATCATGATGTTCCCCCCGATATGTCGAAGACCTCTGTTATCAATAGACCAAGGCCTTTAGTGTTATCGGGTCATGCCCTTTGGGCCGAAGAATGCTGGAGCCACTTATCAACGCCTCGTCAACAAGATCTTTAAGGAACCGATCTGTAGGAACATGGAAGTCTATGTTGATGATATGTTGGTGAAGAGCCTCAGCAAAAGAGACCACATGATTGACCTTCAGGAAGCCTTCGATGTCTTACAAGAGCACAATATGATGCTTAATCCCTCTAAATGTGCCTTCAGGGTGTCCTCCGGCAAATTCATGGGGTTGCTGGTCAGTTAGAGGGGAATCGAAGCCAACTTAAAGAAGATCCGATCCAGACTGGATATGCCTCCCCCATCCAGTATTAAGGAAGTCCAAAGACTCACAGAGCGCATCGCCGCATCGGACGCTTCCTCTCCAAATCAGGGGGAGAAGTGTCTCTGGTTCTTCAAATCACTCATAAGAGCGAAGAGCTTCAAGTGGAAACAGTCACAGCAGGTAGCCTTTGAGCAGTTCAAGGCCTATCTAGTCAAACCCCCTCCTGAGCATGCTCGAGCAGATGGAGATGCTCTACCTCTACCTGGCTACTTCATATCAGACCCTTAGTGTCGGCTTGGTGAGAGAAGATGACAAAACCCAAAAGCCGATCTACTACATGAGTAATGTCCTGCACGATGCCGAACTCCGTTATTCAAAGATGGAGAAGAGTATCTATGCCCTGATCATGGCCGCTCGTAAACTCTGCACATACTTCCAAGCATAGTAAGTA
This sequence comes from Hemerocallis citrina, assembly GCA_017893485.1. Taxonomy (NCBI): domain Eukaryota; kingdom Viridiplantae; phylum Streptophyta; class Magnoliopsida; order Asparagales; family Asphodelaceae; genus Hemerocallis; species Hemerocallis citrina. The sequence continues at coordinate 98,498,363 of CM030368.1, forward strand.
GTGGTCTTCACTGACCAACCCCTCAAGCAGGTACTTTACAAGTCAGAGAGCTCAGGACAACTTATGAAGTGGTATGTCAAATTAAGCCAGCATGATATCAACTATCATTCGAGGACGGCCATCAAAGCCCAGACCCTAGCCGAATTCATTGTAGAGAGCATCATCCCTGACCCCTGTGAGGAAGGCGAAGACCCTCCATTCTGGAGCCTCTATGTCAATGGATCCTTATGCATCGGGGGAAGCAGGGCCAGAGTTATCCTGACAGGCCTGGACAAGTTCACCCTCTAGTATTAACTTCGCATCGATTTTTGAGCCTCCAACAATGAAGCAGAGTATGAAGCGCTAATAGTTGGCCTCCTCTCAGCCCACAAAGCCGGAGCACAACGCATCAAAGTGTTCGGTGACTCACAATTGTTAGTGAACCAAGTCCAGGGAGACTATGACTATATATGATCAAATAGCTAGCACACGTCAGGAAGCTACTACCCACATTCCAAGAGACAGAAGTCACACGCATTCCCCCACGAAGAAAATGGGCAAGTAGATGCACTCTCTAAGTTGGCTTCTTCCTCCCTCGAAGGACTTGACCACACTATTCTTATTGAAGTCCTGCTCAGACCCAGCATTGAAGAAGAAATCTCAGAGCTCAAGGTGATCCATCCTCCAGTACCTGAGAACAATTGGATGAAATCATTATTTGACTTCTTCGACAAGGTAATCCTCCCCTTTGTACCCCAAGGAAGCCAGAAAGGTCCGAGTGGTGGCATTACACATTCATCGAAGGAATCATGTACAAATGCTCTTATACTCCGGTGGACAACAGACCTTATCTATGGTGTCTTTCCCATAAGGAGGCCCAATATGCTTTGAAAGAAGTTCATGAAGGGATTAGAGGCGCTCACATGGGAGCTAGATCCTAAATCATGGATATTTCTGGCATACCCTCCTCAACGATGCTCAGCAGTATGTCTGTCAATGTGCTTCTTGCCAAAGGTTTTCATCAATCAAACGAACACCCCAGGCCGAGCTCAGTTCCATGTCCAGTCCAATCTCCTTTTCCGTGTGGGGGTGGATTTGCTCGGGTCATTCCCTCCTGCAACCGGACAAAGACGCTTTCTCGTGGTAGCCATCAATTATTTCTCTAAATGGATTGAGGCAGAACCACTAGCAACCATCTCAGAGCACAGAGTCTAATAGTTCTTTTGGAAGAACATCATCTGTCAGTTCGACATCCCCTTGATCCTAATAACAGACAATGAAACTCAGTTTGTAGTGAAGGCATTTTATAAATTCTGCGCTGACCTAAGGTTCCAACAATGATTCTCTTCCATCTCCTACCCTCAGTCCAATGACCAAGCAAAGAACACTGACAGGTAGATCCTCAATGATCTGAAGAAGAGGTTTGACAAATCCCCTAAGGGATTATGGGTTGAAGAGCTCCCAAGTCTATTATGGTCATACAGGATAACAAAGAGGACCCCGATAATAGAATCCCCTATCAACCTTACTTACGTCTCCGAAGCCCTAATCCCCCACGAAGTTGGACTACCCTCTCCCAGCCAGCTTTCCATCAACTAAATACAAAACTCCACCATTCTCATGGGAAACCTCGACTTCATCGAGGAAGTCAGCGAGATATCAGCCTTGAGAAGACAGATTTATCAACAAAGGATAGAGAAGTTCTACAATAAGAAGGTTTGCTGAGCAAATCTTAAAGAAGGAGACTTAGTCCTTCGAAAACTATAAATCTCTGATCCACGCATGAAGGGCAAGCTTGCTCCAACTTGGTAAAGGGTCGTACAATCTCCAAAGTAGTCTGCCAAGGGGTGTACCGACTTGAAGATCTAGGGTGTAGAAGATATCGAGGATCTGGAATGCCGAACACTTGATGAAGTACCACGAGGGTGCTTAACACCCTTTAGTTTTTAATAAGGCTGACACTTGTGATACAGCCAAAGCATGTAATAAAGGTTAGCACTATTTTCAATAAAACTTAGTTTATTTTTCTCGTAAAAATCATTGCACTGTGTTGGTGTATGCCCTAGAGGCCAACCTTATATTGACCTTGCCAGTTTACATTATATCCCGACATTTATTTCACATATGAGACATTTTATTTATTGTGTTGTTTATTGTGATTAAATGAACATAATATAGTCGTTAGAATTGTAAATTCAATACTATAAGACATTAAGTGCATGACTTGATTGTGTGATCATAACTGTTGAAATCGAACACTATTCTTAAATGTCCCTGGTCAAGTATTATCGTGAATTATGACAACAATAATACATATAGACTAGTATGTGTGTAGACTGAAGACCATATAATGTGTCATGGATACCAGATATCAAGTGTTCACATGGGTACATATTAGAGTAATAATGTACTAGACTGACTCACCATGAGAACGCTGCATGGATCGTTACGTGAGAGTCATAAGCAATCCTCATAGTGACCATGGTGTATGTGGTCATTTGACTTGAAGTCATTATGATTCCCTACACGAGAAGTTATATGTTTTAATACCGTCAAAGGTCGCATGTGATAAGGTGATTATAAAGTCGGCTATTGGACATACTATGAATCATGCAGAGAGATGTGAGTGACTTAGATAGGATTTATCCCTCTTACATAACAGGAGTGATATCGTCGAGCCCCTTGATTGAGTGAGACTGCAAAATGCATGGTCGTGCTCAAATGAGTGAATATGAGATATTGATCTCATTTATTTTAATAAGTCTACTCGGACATCAAGAAACCAAAGATTGAATTATACAAAGGTGACACGCTCCATGCCTTGTGATCAATTAAGATATCTGGACAAAATGGCTAGACTACATGGTAACATTGATCACGAATAGGTTATGTCAAATCACAGGCATTTCCGTTACTTAAGTAGCAGTTATGTATTGCTAGATACCGCTCACTGTTTGTAACACTAAAATAAGATTTTAGTATTACTATCACCGTAATAGGAACCTTTACGGCACATATTTAGAATGGATTGAAATTGGGATTCAAATTCATAAGATGAATTTAATTGGGAATCTGAGTAAGGCTTGGACTCCCAACATTAGTTGGACAATTAATTAGATTAAATAGGCTAACCAAAATTAGAAGGTCCACACGTGAACCGGAAGAAGGTTAGATTGTGAGCACGGCAGCCTCACTACTCTTTTAGGGTGGATTTCCTGCTATATATATATGATATGTATCTGTTGGGGGGGGGGAACCTTAGCCATCACAGAAAGTGAGAGTGAGAAAGCGAGAGGAACATCCCCTTTTCGCAACTAGCACCATGGATTGAGGGAGAGCCCAATTTTGTTATTCGTTCGCGTGGATACCGTATAGGCACCGCAACGTTGCAGTACTCGTGAATGGCAGATTGTGGAGACAATCGCTCCATCGTTGAGGTAAAAACTCCTAACACGTTTTATGGTTTTCGCATGGAACTATGGCTGGGTTTTGGAATTTTTATATTTTTACTTTTGCTACCTATTTACTCTGTGATAAACTTCTAAACCCAACAACACTGGCCTCATACCTGTCCACCCGAGTCACGATCGTGACTCAACTAAACAGCCAGTTCGGAGGCCATCTTTTCTCCGCGGGCTGTCCCACAACTGGCTAGCATCCAAACAACAAGTTCAGAGTCCAACTCTTGGTTCAACGCTGCTTTAGTCGCTTGCGAACAAGCAAGTACGGAGCCGCTCACCATTCAAAATTGCTCCTGTAACTAGTTGAAACTCTCAAAATACAAGTTTGGAGTTCAATACTTGGTTCGATGCTGCTTTAGTCGCTTGCTAACAAGCAAGTGCGGAGCGGCTCACCATTCGGAATTGCTCTTGCAACTACTTGAAACTCTCAAACAACAAGTTTGGAGTCCAACAATTGGTTCGACGGTGCTTTGTCGCTTGCGAACAAGCAAATGCGGAGTGGCCCACCTTTCGGAATTGCTCCTAAAAGTCGTTGAAACCCTCGAAAACGAGTTTGGAGCCCATGATCATGGCTCAGAATCGCCCCCACATTTCGCAAACATGAGAGTTCAGGGCTTGAAATGACCGTTCAAGCTACTCCCTAAATTTATTAAACCGCTTAAGGACTCTCCAATGGCGGAGCTCATTTCCTTAAGCTCCCATGATACAGAGATATTGCAAACCAGTTTCGATCCCCAAGATGGAAGAATCCTCAATCTATTTCTAAATAGAACTTGTAGACTTTTGATTCCTCGTCGAAACGATAGGTTATATGCTCCAATCGGATCTCTACAGCACCGAAAATATGCATTACACTACAGCAACGCTGAAAGTATGTGAGCAGGTAGATTCGGAGCTCGAATCAACCATTCAAATCCGAATTCAAAGATGGATGAATTTACAATCCAATTCTAAATAGAACTTGTAGACCATCCAGTCCTCGTTGAAACAATAGGTCAAAAGCCCCCAATTGGAACTTTATAGCACCAGGAACATGCGTTACACCACAGTAACGCAGGAAGCACGCGAACATGCGGGTTCAAAGTTTGAAGAAACCGTTCGAATCCTCCATAAATCGCGTCAAATTGCCGACAAATAAGCTTAGAAGTCGATCCTCTCCCGAGACTACCTCTATACCTCGCCCCAAGTGGCCACAAGTAACACAAAGGAAGACATACAAAGCTCAACATCCAACACAAGAGAAATAACAAGTATGTCACTTCACCACAAAAGTTCCTAAATTTTTATAAGTTATGCATTCATATACGAAGATACAATAAGCGGTGGTCAGTCTGCTATTAGGCTACTACAAAATGCATCAAAGTAAATGCAAAGACTACAAGATCAAGGCTCTTCATCACCGGATGAAGCCGAAGGAGTAGAAACCCCGGTCGCTTCGTTCCTCTCCTCTCCACCCAGTGAACCGTTTTCAGCCTCATCTTCATCAATCTCCTTTACCACTGGCTTCATCACGGGAAGATGCTTCGGGAAATACCCCCTCCCGTGAAAGCTGGGAACTCACTCTATCAAATCAGTAATGGCCTTGGCATAGGACTGATCCATTAAATCGTTAAGATGAACCAATACCTTCACCTCAACCAAGGATACTGCCGCTGCCATTGTCGCCGCCAGATCCCTTGCTACATCTTCCTTCTACTTCCTCCGCTCCATCTCGAAGTTGGCCAGGAGAACCATCTCCTTGCCCTCATCACCTACAACTCTGTAACTATTTTTTTCCTGTCCCTCTCAGCCTTAGTGGCCTCATTCTTCCTCTCCTTCTCCTCAGCCTGTATCAACATAATCAGATTTCTGGTTCGACAAGCAACCTGCAAAGAGAAACAAAGACTTAGACAAGCTTGAAATTCAAAGAAGAAAATTTAAAGTAAATTTAAAAAACTAAAAGTCAAGCAACTCACCGAAATGACACATCGAGAAAGCTCCATGATGGAGCCATCGATCATTTCCCTCTCCAGAACCTTCCGGTCCCAAGGAGGAGGGAAATCTGCACTACGTCAAGGCACTTCATCGAGTCCCCCAAGATCGTGTCGCACCGTTTCAACCCCCAATCCATGCATACACCTTCTTTTCCTCAAAAGTAAAGTGTAAGGTTTCGATGGTAGTCTCAGATCAAATACACAGTGGAAAAATTACAAAAAAATATCAAAACCTAGCCATGGATCCATGCGGAAACCATAAATTGTGTTTAGAAGTTATACCTTGAAGATGGATCTGCTGTCTCCACAGTATGCCAATCACAGCACTGCAATATTGCGGCAGCTCTACAGTATCCACACGAACGGATCAAATCAAGCTCTCCCTCATGCCGTGGAACTAGCTACAGGAAGGGGATGTTCCTCACGATCGCACTCTCTCACAATTTCTGTGACGGCTAGGGTTTTCTCATGTAACCCTTTTCCACAGATATATATCATATATATAGCTGCAAAAAATTAACCCTAAGAGATTAATGAGGTTGTTGGGCTCACAATCTTACGTGGTTCAGATTCGTGTGTAGGCCTTTAAACCATAGTCAGCCCATTTAATCTAATTAAATGTCCAACCAATGTCAGGAGTCCAAGTCTTACTTGGATCCTAAATTAAATTCATCTTATGAATTTAAATTTCAATTTCGATCCATTCTAAGTGTGTGACCCTGTAGGTTCTCATTAAGTTGATAGTAATACTAAAATCATATTCTAGTATTACAAACAGTGAGCGGTATCTAGTAATACATCACTGTTACTCAAGTAACGAGAATGTCATTGATTAAATATAACCTATTCGTGACCAATATTACCATGTAGTATAGTCCCTTTATCCAGATATATTAATTGATCACAAGGCATAGAGCGTGTCACCCTTGTATAGTTCAATCTTTGGTTTCTTGATGTCCGAGTAGACTTACTCAAACAAATGAGCCCAATATCTCATATTGACTTATTTGAGCATGGCCATGCATTTTGCAGTCTCACTCAATCAAGGGACCCATAGATATCGCACTTGTTGTGTAAGAGGGACAAATCCGATCTAAGTCACATCCTCCACATGATTTGTAGTATATCCAATAGTCAAGTTTATAGTCACCTTATTACAGGCAACATTTGACGACATTAAAACTTCTCATGTAGGAAATCGTAGTGACTTCGAGTCAAATAACTACATACACCATGGTCACTGTGAGAACCGCTTATGACACTCACATAACGATCCATGCAGCATTCTCATGGTGGGTCAGTCCCATACATTATTACTCTAATATGTACCCATGTGAAGACTTGATATCTCATATCCATGACCCGTGAGATATGGTCATCAGTCTACGTACATACTAGTCTATATATATTATTATTGTCCTAATTCACAATAATACTTGACTAGGGACATTTAATAATAGTGTTCTGATTACAACCAATAGGATCTCACAATTAAGTCATGCACTTGATATCCTATGGTATTGAAACTACTATTCTATGAACTTTATTATGTTAATTTAATCACAATAAAAAACACAATAAATAAAATGTCTCATATATGACATAAATATCATGATACAATGTAAACTAGTAATGACAATACACAACTGGCCTCTAAGACATAGACCAACATAAAGATGGTGTTGGCTGTGATGGTAAGCGGGGCGTGTTGAAGGGCAAGAGTACGTCAAAATTGAAAGCCCCCTCAGTAGGGCTCGCATATGCATCTGTCAACGGCTAGTCCACTCCAGTCGGGGTGGAAGCGGAAGAATTTTTAGCATAATTCTTTCTTATGGTAATGGAAATGAAAAACAATAAATACTTTTTCTGGAAATATGGATGTATGGAAGCTTAACCCCTAAGAAAGAACGTTATCAAGCTTTTGGTAATTTGATTGATTGATTTATCCCTTTTCTACATGCAGAAGAAGGGGACATTCATTTCGAGGAAAATAAAAACATGTTTAAATTACCCTTTTCAACCTTTCCAAATAGATTAACTAATCTAAAGAAAAACAAAAAAAGAAATTCCATTGAAATTTATTTCTATTGACTAATAAGAACTACCCCCTAGGAGACTTCAGAATCCCAAGGTGACTCGTTGCCCCCTTACTTTTTCGATTGTCCAAGCCTCATTGCAAAGAGATCCGATTCACAAGGAGACCACTGAAAATCATGCTCCCTGTGCACAAAAGAAATAGAAACAAGGAAGATGTAAGGATTGGAAATATCAAAACATGGAATGTAGAAAAGTGCTGAAACGAAAGTGCAAGTACTAAAATACGGAAAATAAAAAGCCATACTAGGGTCCATCGGGCTCAATCCTCTTGAACGAAGGACCTCCTACGACATTCCACTTCATCTCACTGCCTACAAGAACAGAGTCACTCACCCTCTCCTCCTCCCCCATCAACTCCGGTTCGACGGGAAACCTCCTCGGCACGGAACTTGCCCATCTAGTCAGACACACCCACGGTTTGGGTCTTTGGATAATAAAATACTTGCGCTTCCAATGCTTGATGGAGTCCGAAACGCTGATTACCTCTCTCTTAGGACAATAGTTGTCGCATGATCGTTTCTTATGGAGCTTGAAATGCCTCTGCTACAACCAGAGACTCGGCTTGGTGCCGACTTTTTGGCACCTCAGAATGAAGCCTGTAAGATGCTTCCAGAAGTTAGGCGCAAACTGAATCGGACTAAGTCCATACCAATTAAGCACCATCGTCATGAACAGGTGCATCGGCAAACGCAACCCACTATGGAAAGCATTGAAAAAGAACACAAAATACTCGCACAATATTCGAGAGAAAGCCCTAACCCCAGGCCTGGGAATGAGCAACTCGTATTCGGGAGGGATCCCAAAACAGCGCCTGATGGTCGGTGTATCCTCCCCCACAAAAATAGTTCTCACATGATCCTCTTTGAAGATCGGGTAATTGTTGGGTTCCTCATCTATAGCCCCACAGAAGATCAAGTCTGATATATCCTCCGGGTATTGACGAACTAGAAGTGGAACAAGGGGAGAGTGAAACTGTGAAAGGGAACACCCCCCATCATATCTCGTTTGGTCGATATCCTCTACAACAACAAAGAAGCCGACTGCCTCCTTCGCCTTACAAGGTTGAGAGACCGAAATCACCGCTAATCCATCTACTAGAGGACAAGAAACTACCCAACGATACCATAGCCATGTCTCAAAAAGAAATTTACAACTTTAAACGTTACTTGGCCGTTGAGGTAAAAAATGACAAAAAAATACTGCACAAATCAAGCCCTTGAAGAAGAAAATAGCATCTTAAAGGTGATACCAGGTGAATAATGAACTGACGAGCAAAGAATGGAGGAGTTCTAAATTTATGAGAGGCAAAACAACCCAAAAATCAGTGCAAAACACGTAAAACATGCCAAAATGCGTAAAAATATGTGTTACCACAAAAAAATACGGGGTATAATGGAGACAAAAGAAAACACGCGCTTCACACGTGAAAAAATCACGTTCAAAGCACGTGAATACAGTCGGATAGAACGAGGAGGCGCCACGTCGCGAAAGCAGGCCCCACAGCACTGCAGTGGAGCCATGCGTCGCGTGGCAGACCACGTGGGCTCCATACTGTGCGGGGTGCCACCCGGTGCCACATGGCAGGGCGAGCCCTACAACACAGCAAGTGGCTCCACATGTCATGTGGCAGACGGTGCCACGTGGCCACGTGAGCCCCGCCAGCAATTGAGAAAGGGTGAGAGAGAGAGAGAAAAGAAGAAGGACCCGAAGAAGGGGCCCACTGTCAGACCCCCTCTCGCCAACATATGGGCCCCACTCCCCTCCTCGATGCCCAAAGAAAAACTGAGGAGAGTGGTTGCTTCAGTACTTCTCCGTCGTCCAAATGCCTCGGGATTCGCATTGCACGTGATGGACGAGCACGATCGCTCCAAATTCCACATGCAAATAACACGTGCTAAGTGCGTGCCGAAATAAAAAGAAAGAGAAAAAGAAACAGGGGGTGCTGACAAGGTAGTGGGGCCCATGCATCCGCTTGCAGTCACTGACACGCGAGCCCCACCTGTAATGTTCCGATTTTTCATTTAATGAAAAATTATTTATTTTGCACGTAGTGTGCACATGCCATAATTTTGGTTGAATTAAATGTTATGATTATTTCCATTATGATGAGTATGGATTTTTAAATATGTGCTTTTAAATTATTTTTATAAAGCCTTCTTTCAATTAGATAAAATGCCTTTTCTTTTTAAGAGCCCAAAGTTAATTTAATTCATTATTTTTATAATAAGTATTTTGGCCCATAAACTAAAGCCCATGAATTAATTATTTTTTTACAACTTGTAATGTGGGATACAACTTAAAGATTATTTTTTTAATATACAATTTTTGGACCTAGTTGCATGCACGTGCACTACACGTACACGTGCAATATGCATTTCCTTTTGATGGCCGAATTGCTTCTTTTGGGAGGGAAACCAAAAATTTGAGTGGAGATCATGCTTGGTGGTTTCTTGGTTGTGGGTAGTTAATGTAACTCCTACTTTCATCTTAGCCCTCCATCTTATAACCACTTACTTGATCCTAGCCCTCCATTCCATCAAAATTTTAGTATAAATACCCCCTCCATGGCTAGTTATTCTTGTGCTTATTACTTTCTACAAATCTATAGTCTAAAATACTCTATCTAGTAGTGATTGTGTGAGTTAAAAGATTGAGAGTGTGTGGGATTTTTGCTTGCAACTAGAAGGGGGAGAGGCCGGCATCAAGGAAGGAGGAGCTCTCGGTTTGTTTGGGTGTGCTTGGAGGCTTGGGTGCACATGTTCAAGGAGGAGCATTTCGTCGCAAGGACATTCGTCTAGGGATTGCTAGTTGTATTTTTTCTCTCCATACAAGGTGGGTAAATTTTCTATATTTCTAATTAGGGATGCATGCTAGATTAAATTGAATGAATGAAGCATGAAAAATATTAATAAGAGTACACTTTTAATTGGAAAATTGACCTATGAATTGATTGGAATGTGGGTGTGCAATTGTATGTGATTTGATTAGTAAAAATCTAAGTTTGTATGGATTAATTATAACCTTGGATTGTTAAAGAAAGTCTCATTATCTACATTACAAATTATATACACAAAGTTAGTAGATTGGCAATGATACTTCATGTGATTAAATGGATCATTGTGTGATATTGAAATAAATGAATTAAGATATACATTAGTATGTTTGGTAAAAGGTTAAAAACAGAGAATTAATGTGAAGTTTGCTAATAAAGGGATTAGTGGTATTATTTGTTAATAAATGTCGAAATGAAGAGTGTGGTAGTTATAATGTAGAATTCGAATTAATCGTATGAAAATATGTCTTAATTGTTGAAAAAAGTTATTTTTTCATACTGATATGTAAATTAGACGAGAAATAATCAATCTGGAATTTTACAGTAATTTTTATAAAAGCAAAGTGAAATGAGGACTAGTTGAACATCGAGACGTTTTAATAACAGAGAGAATTGGTTTAAATGAGTTTTGAGTAGCGTTCTTGACAACTTGAGCGCGTAGCTCAATTAGTCGGGACGGCTCTGATCGCTACAGTAGCCTTCGGTCTAAGGTTGCTGGTTCGAATCCCTGTGGCACCATATTTTGTTACATAAATTTTTTTAATAAGAATCAGTGACCGAGAGCCTTAAATACTCTCTGCTCTCCTTTTATACTGCTGGCGCAAGTGGCCTAGTGGCCGGTGCCTTTGGCCATGTTCTCTGCGTGCTGGGTTCGAATCTTGCCCTCGGCAAGATTGGAAAAACTTATTTTTTTAACGTTTTGGTGATCAAAAAATTGTGGAAAAATATGATTATTCTTCTAAAAATATGTAGGACTTAAGAAAAATACTTTGGGGATTATTTGCAAGAAATAAAACATGATTTGAGAATAAAATGTGTAAATAGAACTATGGTTCTATATTTATATTTTTGTGAAAATTATATCCTGCAAAAAGAATTTGAAGGATTAGAAGATTAATATAGTACAGATGGAAATTTTATTGTGTGTTGGATGTGAATTATTCTTATTTGAGAATAGTGTGAAAAATATAAAATGTGAATATTCGTTAGTGATGTGAATTTCAATGTGAAAATTAATAATTGATGAAGTATATAAATTCCATGTGTGATTATGGATTATTGAACAATTTAGAGATCATGTTATTGAAAAAGAAAATCCATTTTGATTATGAAAATGAAATTTATGAGTTGGAAATAAATACTAGGCATTAATATGATTTAATAGCATAAGAAAATATTTATTTGGAAAATATTAAATGTTGAAAAGTACCATGATGAAAATCCATATAGAATAATTTAAAGGGAAAGTGTGTCTATGTGTAAGGTATCATGAATGACTGTTCAAACCAACCACGCTTCCACTGCGCCACTCTGATACTCAGAAAAAATGAGCTCGCATACAATCTCAAATCAATGTATACAAGGAGAACATCATGAATGAATCTGAATGTAAATTTAATAACAACTTCCATTCATGACTCCAACCATCTAATAGGGAAAAAGGGGGAAGAAAATATCAGTGTATAGAGCAACGCAAATGTAAATTTCTTACATTTAAATCTCTGTAAACTGAACTCACAATCTAATGTCCACTTCTAGGGTGTCGTTCCTTATAAATTTGTACTACTATGAAGCGTAGCTCTGATACCACTCTGTAACACCCCGAATTTCAAAAACAGCTGAATTCGAGATTTCCACATGATCTTTACACTTCTTTCGTACAATTTTACAAGGAATTTAAAACTTTTATTTCAACAATAATTACATCAGAGTCTTTTACATCAATACGCAGCGGAATTAATAAAATACAACAGTAATGAATGTACAATTGTTACAACTTTAACATTTAAATAATCAACAACATTAAATCATCTTTATATCTTCATGTAACTCCAAATCCTGCATATAAAACTGTGGGCGCGTCAGTTGCTCGCGTCAGTTGCTTACAACTGACGAAATATTATACACGGCCATCCTCTCTATGCCGGAAACAGTATAACGATTCTTAAATACTTTAGCAAACACAAACTTGATCACAAACAAAGCTACAAAGGGACTATCCTGTTGATGTCGTGCTGTGCGGTGCACTTAGTCCTTAATGCAGTTATTATATTACATGACACTAATGCGCACTTGTTCGGATTCTATGCATCCCATACTACATAGGTCCGAGGGCAAGCCCTTAATCGTTCTTCATCTTTGTAGGGTTCCATCCCTCGTTATGACTTAATCTACTACTGTAACTACGGTAAGTATCCTAGATGTTCTATGAGTACGAGCTCATGTACAGAAAACCTGGAGGGGAATCCCACGTCATGTCACGACGCATCGTGAAGAACCTATGGACAATTCAGCCTCCTTCATGGCACATGACACCACCCGCAGTCACCAAACATCCCATGAGCGTCGCCACCGGGACGGTACTCTGGAGCAGTATCCACGTCATGTCACGAAGCATCGTGAAGAACCTGTGAATACTCTCATGCCGCCAATCCAATGGCCCTCATACTCATGTTTTTCTCCTACTTTCATCACATCTCCACTATGTGTCTATCTGAAATTTCGGTAAGTATCATAGATGTTCTATGATTACAAGCACGTGTACAGAAAATCTGGAGGGGAATCCTACGTAATGTCACGACGCATCGTGAAGACAGCCTGTGGCAATTCAGCCTCCTTCATGGCACACGATCTTCTTGCAGCCACAAAACATCCCACAAGCATTGCTACCGGGATGGTACTCTGGAGTAGTATCCACGTCATGTCACGACGCATCGTGAAGACAGCCTGTGCATACCCTCACAACACCCATCCAATGGCCCTCATACTTGTGTTTTTCTCTCACTTCCATCACAGCCTTACAAAATTTGTTTTCAAAGAAAATCATCACAACCTAGAGCTAGCTTGCCCTTACCGGACTTAATTAAAAAACAACAGAGACAGTCAGCCTACATGGCTACTTCTCGAGAGACACTAAACCCTCAACGGTTAGCTCTCACAATCATAAATAACACTGCCGGTCACTAGGGTCTCGCCTAGCCTCTAGATTCCAACAACTGTCTCTTTCTAGATATCAACAATATTTCATAATCAATCTCAAATAATATTTCCATTTCTTTTGTTCACAAATTCTTTCTCAAAACATTTCTTTTATAATCTCCTAACATGAGAACCATTCAATTCGATCAATTTCATCTTTCATATCCTGGTGTGCATTTCACAATAAAACTCAATCAAATCTTAATAATCATAAAATCTCGTATTCAACTTATTTAACTTTTATTTATCAAAATTAAATCCAAACTCAAAACCAAAATAAACAGTTCGGTTCAGTCGACTGGTGACAGTATCAGTCGACTGTTCAGCGAACATCAAAACATCTCAGTCGGTATCAGTCGACTGTTCTGCTAATATCAATACATCACAGTCGGTCCAGTCGACTGGTGACAATATCAGTCGACTGTTCCGCGAATACTTTGAAAACCCAAACACCAGCAGCAGTCGACTGTGAAGTGGATAGTCGACTGTCCTGCCGACGAAAAACCAATTTCTTATACTTACCAGTCGACTGTGGAAAGTAAACAGTCGACTGTCGATCTCACAAATTGCAGCCTGCATATATTTTTCGACCTTTTAATTGATTTGTACTCCCATATAAAAATATAGATCATTTCCAGAATATATTCCTTTTAAAAACAATATCGTATATGTTATCAAATTCTCAAGTTTCTCATTTTTCAAATGAAATCCTTTAAAATGCATAAAAACACATATTCAATCAATTTTTCAAATAGACGGTTTTCTTTTATCAAAATTACTTTACAAAAATCTCTATACTCGTATAGATAATATTTTGAGTTTATAATCACACTTCTTTGCCACATTCTCAACAAACAATATGTTTGCATTATTCTAATCATGTCTCAACATGCATCAATTTCATGCAATCACTTCAATTCTAGCAATTCAACTAGCAATCATAACAATTTATGGAATAGCATAGCAATTTGCATTTACCACAATAAATCAAAATTTAACGATTCATTAATTTGCATGTAATCTCATAATACCAATTTAATTTCAACCAAATAAATCATATATCAACTATCATGCAATATCTACTCCTAAATTAGAAAGCATTTAAGAAACACCTACCTAAATTGAAGATTTGTACTCAAATAAACTCCTGGAATTAGGAGCTCCTAAAGAAACTCCAATTGCAACCTCCTCGAAATCTGTGCCTCCAAGCAAGCCTCCCACATCCTTCCGGTCAGCAATAGTGAGTATCTCCATCTCCATTTGGCAACATCAAGAACAACTCCCATCTTCTTTCATATACACATACTATGTATGTACATATATATACATTAGTATAAAATATATATAGGCAAGTGGAAATAGGTGATTAGGTGGGGAAATGGACAAGGCTATGCTGGTTTGTTTGGAACTTTGCTTTTGGAATGGGCAGGAGAGAGGGAGGAGAAGAGATGAGGGAATGAGAGACTAAGGAGGTATTTTTATAAGAGAGTAGTAGGGTAGTTAGTATAACTACCTCCCACATGAACACCACTAACCCCATATTCTACAATTCAAAAACTTGCTTTCCCTCCTTCTTTCAAAATCAAAATCCAGATTTTTCCCTCTTCTAAAACAGCCCGGCCCCAAAATTTATGCACATCGCACGTATACACGTGCACGTGCTTTGTGTACAAAATAATTTATTTAATTAATCCTTTTAAAATAATTTTTTATATATGTAATAAATATGTAAAATTAACTTTAAAATTATACTTTTCATGCACTATAAAATAGAAAGAAACATTTCATGAAAATTTATTTTGAAGGAAGAACGCGCTTAAAACACGTGCACCGAAAACACATGCGTCGCCCGTAAAATCTCAAAATACAAAAATTGACTTTATCATCCTGAAAAATATTTATAATTAATCGGAATGCTACATTAGAATATATTTAATATACATATATGATAATGTACTCAAACGTACCAAAAAAAACACGCGTATTGCACGTATAAAAATTATTTTAATTAAAATTGACAAAATTGAATTCTTTTTACAAAAAATGAATTTGAACATGTTTATAAAAATAAATAGTTGAAACTCATCAAAAACTTTGCACGTGACGGTGGAATATCCGAAATCGACACGTGCATCGTAAAAAGCACGTAAAAACTCAAAGATTGAAATTTAGCATTTGAATTGTCTCAAATGTGATTTTAAGAATACGGGATTGCATAAATAATTGGAATTCAAAATACATATCAAAATGCATTATGGATATAATCAATAATAGTACAAAATGCACGTGCGTAACACCCGAGGGCAAAATTGTCAATTAAATTTTGTGGGGTGTTACACCCCTCCAGGTTTTCTGTACACGTGCTTGTACTCATAGATCATCTAGGATACCTACCGTAATTACAGTAGTAGATTAAGTCATGGCGAGGGATTGAACCCTACAAAGATGAAGAACGATTAAGGGCTTGCCCTCGGACCTATGTAGTATGGGATGCATAGAATCCGAACAAGTGCGCATTAGTATTATGTAACATAAATAACTACATTAAAGACTAAGTGCACAATCACAACACGACATCAATAGGGTAGTCCCTTTAGTTTGATATGTGACAAGTTTGTGTTTGTTAAATATGGAAAGTAAGTTATACTATTTCCGGCATGGAGAGGATGGCCGTGTATAATGTTCATCGGTTGAATAAACTGACGTACCCACAGTCTTATATGCAGGTAAATGGCATGACAAAGCTTAAAGAAGAACAGATGCTTAAAGATTATTCAATGTTGTTGTACATTTATTTCATTGTTGTAAAGTTTACTTCCGCTGTGCAATGTAAATTGTAAATGATTTATGTAAACTCTGATGTAAAGTGAAAAGTTCAAATTTCCTTGTAAAATTGTACTAAATGAAGCGGAAAGATCCTGTAGAACATCTCGAATTCAGTGTATTTGGGATTCAGGGCGTTACACCACCCCCTCCTTGGTGCCATCTGTTAAATTCTAGAATTTAATTAAAAATTCATATTAATTAATTAATTTCCAAAAAATCAGAAAATTCTATAAAAAAAATTCTGGAGACTTTACAAAGTTGGAACTAGTCTGTTACACCCTGAGCAAGATTCAAACGTCCCCGAAGATGCCGATTAGTCCTGTAAACCGTTAAAAACGGGCAAACTATTCCTTAAAGGCGGTGAAGCTCAATCTTTGGGAGTGGGGGGCTTGTGATATGTTAAAAATAGTACAAAACCGGGACCGTTCAAATTGGGCATGAATCTTAAAGCTCTCGGGGGTCAAACGGTAATTTTCAGTAGAAACCGACCTGATGACAGGGGTTGGGCCGTTTTCATGCCCATTGACTCGATCCAGCCTGTAATGGTGACTGTTGCAGCATCCCTAACGCAAAGGAGTCCAAATTCATCAATGCCAGTTTAAACCCCCAATTTCTAGGGAGTAACTGATTCTGTCACTCCAAGCACAAGAGAGAGTTTCAAAACTCTATCCCTTCGTCCAAATTCATCAATGTTCAGACTTGATCTCTTCATATGGAGGGGATAAACTGACTCTATCCGAGCACTGGGAAGTAAAGATAGACGAATATCTTGAAATTGGCCCACCTCAGCGACTATATATACCTCGAGACCTCCTCAGAAACCAGGTAATTACAAATTTCACTCTCAGAACCCACCATATCTCTAAATTTCTGACTTGGGCATCAGAGGGTTTGTCGCTGTGGCCACCCCCGGTATTTCAGACTTGTTTGCAGATCAATGGGAGCGATATTAGCCATACCTCACAATCAGATCTTGGAGTCAAGTGCAGTTTTTGGAAGTCAATACCGGCGAATAGCGAAGGTTTGATCTTTATTTGTAACACCCCGCAAAATTGAGTTATGACAATTTTGCCCATGGGTGTTACGCACATGTATTTTGTATTGTTACGGATAATGTCCGTAACGTATTTTAATATACATATCATACGTATTTTGTTTCGACTATTTATACATTTTCCGTCTTTTCTAAATTCATTTTTATCCTATTTGAGCCAATGCAAATATTAAATTTTATCTTTGTGTATTTACTTGCATTGCACGTGCTTTCAATACACGTGCAGATTACGTATATTCTACCGTTACGTGTAATGTTTCTACATATTTCAATTATTTATTTTTATAACTTGTTCGAATTCGTTTTATAAATTGAATTCATTTTTCTCATATTTTGACTCGAATATATTTTTATAAGTGTTTTCTATGTACGTGGTGATTACATTGTAGTATATATAAAATTAATGAAATGTATTTTTCGTATTTGTATTTCGATTATTTATAAACATTTTCTCGTTGATCAAAAACATTTCGTATTTGAATATTTGTTTTTACGTGTGACCCACGTGTTTGCAGTGCACATGTTAATTTCAAAAATTTTCTTGAGTGATGAAAATTTTTCTTCTCATTTTTCTAGTCACAATTGTGTGATTTATTTTTCTTAAATTCATTAGGCCTAAATTCATTTTGTAGCCCACTAAGATTAATTAAAAATTTAAAGCCCATGATTATTTTTGCACTTAAATGAAAATTTAAACTTTAGTACACTTGCTATGTGTAACACACACACAACAAACTAAATAAAAACTAAGTTGTATGAAAGAGTGTGCACATAGGGTGTTCATGCACGTGCTTGAGCACACAAGGGGCTATTTTGAGGAGAGAGTGGGGTGAGTTGTGGTGAAAGTGGGAGTCATTCTAGGAAAGTGGGGAGCTATTTTGACCACACAATTTTCCTATAAATAGACCCTACCTTTGTCATGAACAACAACACAAACTCTAAACAAAATTAAGAGAGAAAGAGAGAGGTGACTTGCGGGATTGCTCTAGGAGAAGGCCAGAGGTTTGCTTAGGTGAGGAGCTTGGAGTTTTGGAACAATTTTTGGGAGTTCTGCTACAAGGAATTCTACATTTGAGGTAGGTGTTTTCTTCAACTTTCTAATATAATGTTATTAGTAGAATGCTTGATATGCGTGAATTGTTAGATGCATGATAACTTATATAGATTGAACATTCATGTTTAGATTAATTTTTGTTGATTGAATGTGTGAAATTATGACATGTTTTATTTGGGGACATTTTCATAAAGTTCTGATTTTGAAGACTAGTTGCACTCCAAAAAAATTATAACTATTAAACAAGTTGGAATCTAGAGCTAAATTTTTTTATAGGAGCATCTCGTATATGTCAGGAACATCTCCTTAAAATTTTATAATATTTGGATGTCGTTTACAATTTTAATAAAATCTAAACTTAGGACTGATTGGCAGTTGGCTAGTTGTTGCGAATTTCTACACATTTCGAATTTTGATCATTTCAACATTGTAGATGAAGTATTATGAGAAAAGTCAAAACTAAGAACTTGAAGTAGACTCGTTATCCTTTTTGTAAAGTCTAATAAATAAATTTTTCATAAAGAATTGAATTTATAATGAATTTTACAAGTTTGAACAGTTGCAGTATGAATAACATTGTGACCCTACTATAGATTTCGAAGAATTCAGGGTTGTAGACATAATATTTTGGGAACATTTATAACTAAGAAGTTATAGTAGACTTTTATACCTTTATTTTAGTCTAAAGAACATAAATTTTTATGAAGTATATAATTTTCTATGATTTTTACAAGTAGCAT
Organism: Hemerocallis citrina; assembly: GCA_017893485.1. Classification (NCBI taxonomy): domain Eukaryota; kingdom Viridiplantae; phylum Streptophyta; class Magnoliopsida; order Asparagales; family Asphodelaceae; genus Hemerocallis; species Hemerocallis citrina. The sequence goes on from CM030368.1 coordinate 98,517,578, forward strand.
GAGATGCAGTTTTTGGATTTTGAATCTACTGTTTTGTAAATGAATTTAGACGAAGTAATTGAGGAAGAATGCAGATGATCTTAACTACAAAGTTGTAGTAGACTAACTTATGATTCCTATGAAATTAATAAATCTATTTTTGGAGTAGTATTGGAATTTATATTATTGTTACATTACCATTGGGTTGATGTCTCTTATCATGTTGTCCTAAAACTTTTATAACGTATAAAATTGGATTTAAAAATTGGAATGTTAGTAAGATGTACCTTATGTGGAATTAAGAGACAATTAAAGGATAAAGTTGGAATCTTAAACATGTGATGTTTATAAGGGTTTTAACTCATCCATTGTTATTGAATGTTGTTATAAGAAGTTTTTTACTTCATGATTGATAATGACAAAGAGAATAGATAAAAGAGGTTAAAAGATTATTAACGAATGAGATGTTTATGATGAGGTTAGATGTAACCTATGTGATCTCTTTTTTGAGAAGGTTGTTTGTTCTAGAGATTGAGCGAGACCTAGAATACCGGCAGTTGTAATAAATGAAATTTGAGAAGTAACCAGTATGGGTTAACTTTCTCTTTGAGAAGTAGCCAGTGTGGGCTAACATTCTCAGTGTGTTGGTTTAAGCTCGGTGGGTAAGCTAAACTCTAAATCTTAATAACTGTAACTTAAACTTAAGGTCAGGCACTAGTTGGAGATATGATGAAATAAGAGCAAACATGAGTTATGGACTCCAGGATGACTAGCGGAGTGAGAAAATCCTCAATATTCTGGGAAGATGGATAAAAAAGGGCACAGAATGATCCGCAAAATGGGATTGATCTCTAGTATTCCGGGGCGAGAGTGACGCTCATGAGGTATTTGTGCAATAAGGGTTCGAGAATAACTCGCGGAGTGAGACAATCCCCAGTATACCAGGATGATTGATGAAATAGGCCATAGAATGATCCGTGAAGTGGGATTGATCTCCAGTATTCTGGGGCGAGAACCAATACTTGCAAAGTATCTAAATCTTGTAGTAGTCATAGTAATAGGTTGCATGGCGAGGGACTGAACTCTATAATGTGGAGTATGATAAGAGCTTGCCCTCGGACCTATGTAGTATGGGATGCATAGAATCCAAACAAGTATGCATTAGTGTCATCGTAGTGTAAATATCTGCATTAGGCATTAAGTCATATCATACACTGACACGACTAGGATAGTCACTTTTCCTATTTGCATTCAAGTTTGTGTTTTCTAATGTTAAGAATCGTTGTATTATAGCATTGCGTCAGTTGTATGCAACTGACGTGCCCACCTTTTTCTAGTTGCAGGACTGGATTCGACATGGACTTGAAGTCATTATGATGAGTCGTTACAAGATTGAAGAATTTTCATATTTGTAGATTGTATTGTATTTAATTCCACTGTGCTGTTGTAAATAAAAAGTTTTAAATTCCTTTTAAATTTGTACGAATTGAAGTAAAAAATCCTGTTTTTACTACGAATTACCTGTGATTGGGATTCAGGACGTTACAGAGTGGTATCAGAGCCGACTTCAATGAGTAGTACAAAATTATAAGGAAGACACAATTAGGGTGGACATTAGAAGTGTGAGTGTCGGTTTGGAGTCATGAATGATGTAGTTATTGAACTTGCATTTGTGAAACTCTCCTCGTATACATTGATGTGATAATGTATGCGAGCATGTTTTCCTTTCTATCACGAATGTTATGGTTGGTTTGAACCTACATTCATGATACCTTATACGTAGACTAAGTTTTTCTCTTTTATTTTCTTTGTGTATTTTCCTCATAGTACTTTTCATGTTTAACATTTAATATTTTTCAAATAAATATTTTCCTATACTATTAATTCACTTTGATATTTGTTATTTTATCTACAACCCTTAGTTTTATTCTTTTAAGTTTGACTTACTAGTTTTTCTTTCTTGATGTTTTATCCTCCTTACTTTTATGCACTTGTACGTTACTTATTTATTTTTTCTATTACTTTTACGTACTCTATTAAATTTGAATTACTACTTATTAAACTATTAGTAAGACTATCATTTTTCTTTGTTATTATTTCTATTAGATTTTGAATTTTGACTTTTGTATGTTTACAATCACTTTACAACTACTTTGATTTCACGACACTATATTTTTCCATTATTTTATGTTATCTTATTTATCTCAGTATATTTTAACATGAATGTAAAATTTTTTACTTATATAAATGCAATATAGTTCTACACAATAAGATTCCCTTTTATTTTGTTATACTTATTATTTTCCACCATTTGTTATCTTTACTTTTCACTATTAATAGCTACTTATTAATTTTGTAGCTTTACACTTTTCTAATATGATACATACACTCACCGATATATATTTTATCTTGATTTCAATTTTTATTATCATTACATTCTTGGCTACTACATACACTTTTCACCGATTTCTATATATATATCATGTATTTCAACATACTTACTATACATATTGTTTTACACTTATCCAATTACTATATATATATATATATATATATATATATATATATATATATATATATATATATATTACATTTTATATAATTATTTATGTTTATTATCCTAATTTACTACACTACATAAATATTGTTCTCATTCGTATTTGTATTTAAGCACATGCATATGTTTTATTCTATTTTTGTTTCAATTTTATAAATCCATTTCATTACTACATATTTTATATGTTCGATATTTAAAATTTATACTTTATATCGTCATAATTTTCTACTTCGTTCCCTACTTTTACTCATATTTTTATATCACAAATTTCAAAAAAATAAAAATAAATAACATTATACTTAAATTAAACATCTAATACCCAAGTACATATGGAAGATTACATCATTCTATTCACCGTTTTGGTACAACCTGATATCAAGAATGAAAATCTGCAACTAGACATCAATGAAGGCTAACTGCAACTGGATGTCAGGAAGGCAAAGTCTGTATTCGAATGTCCAGAAGGTAAACTACAACCGGATGTCGTAGAAGCAAATCTGCAACTTGATGTCAAGGAGGCAAGCCTGCAGTTGGACACCAACGAGGCGAACCCACAACAAAAGAGATTTTTTTACTTTAACAACCCCCACTTCTATTTCTATATATATTACCTACCACTATTCCATTTTTGTACTAGTTTATACCATTTTATAATTTTTACAACTTAGCTTATACTACATCAACTTTCTTATTTATAATACAGATATACTTATATACGTATTCAATTAATTACCTTACTATTTATATTTGCTTCAACATATATCATGTGTGTGTTATTATTATTTTATTTTTCAATCTATATTACTGGTTACTATTAATTATTTATTTACTTTGTATTTTTATACGATTCCATTTTTATATTTTATTGCTAACCTATCTTTGATAAGTTTGTTACCCATATAATATGATTTTTATTATTTAAACTTTCGTTTACTATTTACATTTTATTTCTATCCCAATTAATATTATGTTCCAATTATATATTGGTATTTTTACTATTATTTTATTTTGTTTCTCCATTTGCTTACAACTATCAAGTTGTAGTATTGTTGTTTCATCATATAGTATTTTTTCGCATATTTATGTACAAATATTATATATTGATTTTCGTGCTATACCTGGCAACTTATATATATTTTATATATACTAATCATTATTCTATAAAATTATTATGTAACTTTTACAAATGAAAATTTTATGATATTACTTTATACACATCATTATAATTTTTATTATTATACATATATTATATTGTTTATTCTTTCGACTAAAATTTAATACTCATACATTTTCATACGTTTCATTAGACAATAATCTCTTAAATTGCTACCTTCTTTATCTATTAACATGTATTCTTAGTTTACGATTTTAATCATTCATTTTTCCCATTTCCTTTTAGTTAATTTCTCTTTCCTTAAAATTTTTAAAATTTTATTAGCCAGTGCCAACTATTTTCCTATTATTATGCTCTTCCAATTATTTATCGGTTTGCTTTATATTTTTATACTTTCCCTTATTTCTTTGTTACTATTTATTTCTTTATTATTATTAATATATATATATATATATATATATATATATATATATATATATATATATATATATATATATATATATATATATATATCCTTTTTATCTCAGTAAATTTTAGAGCAACTTAATGATTATTTATGTTCTTAATTGATTTTTAAAATTTTCCACGACATTATAATTTGTCTATACCATTTCAATACATTTATTCTGTGCACTTACACTTTTCTTCCTTCTTATTTATTTCTATACTTATATTTTTGTTTTACTCTCTTTCGTACTACTTCTTACTGCTTTCTTTTGTTTACTATATTTGTTTTTAAAGCATTTTTTTCTTTTCTATGATTTTCTTATTTCTTAATAATTATTTGGTTTCCAAATTCTTTCACGATTACTGACTTAATTTATATTTTCATTTTTATCTAATACTTTATCAAATATTATTTTGTATGAAAATTACTTTAACCTGTAACTGTCACGTTTCTTTTTCTATTAACATTTCTAATTTGTTTAACACTTTCGTATTTCATTCTCATTCACCTTGATACCCATTGTTTCTTTATATAAGTTTGCTTTGGTTTTCACATTGCATATTTTTATACTACATTTATTTTATTCGTATTGGCAACTTATTCCTATACAATCATGATTTTTTTTCTTTGGTGCGTACAAGGTACAACTTTTACCCTAGTAAGTTCTGATGACAGAACTGTTCTAAGGGGGGAGACTGTAACACCCCACAAAATTGAGTTATGACAATTTTGTCCACAACATATTTTATTATACATATCATACGTATTTTGTTTCGATAATTTATACATTTTCCATCTTCTCAAACTCATTTTTATCCTATTTGAGCCAACTCAAAAATTAAATTTTATCTTGGTGTTTTTACATGCATTGCACGTGCTTTCAGTACACGTACAGATTACGTATATTTCACCATTACGTATAATGTTTCTACGTATTTCAATTATTTATTTTTATAACTTGTTCGCATTCGTTTTACAAATTGAACTTCATTTTTCTTATATTTCGACTCGAATATATTTTAATACGTGTTTTCTATGTACGTATTGATTACATTTTCGTATATATAAAATTAATGAAATGTATTTTTTGTATGTTATATTTCGATTATTTATATAAAAAAATCACATTAATCAAATCCATTTCGTATTTGAATTTTGTTTTTACGTGTGACGCATGTGTTTGCAGTGCACATGTTAGTTCCTAAAATTTTCTTGAGTCCTGAAAAAAAAATTCTCATATTTCTAGTCACAATTGTGTGATTTATTTTTATTAAATCCATTATGCCTAAATTTATTTTGTAGCCCACAAAGATTAATTACAAATTTAAAGCCCATCATTATTTTTGCACTTAAATGAAGATTTAAAGTTTAGTATACTTACCATGTGTAACACACACACCCCCCTAACTAAATAAAAACTAAGTTGTATGAAAGAGTGTGCACATAGGGTGCACGTGCAAGTGCTTGAGCACACAAGGGGGTTGGCCGGCCAAGTTGAGAGTAAGGAGAGAGTGGAGTGAGTTGTGGTGAAAGTGAAAGTCATTCTAGGAAAGTGGGGAGCTATTTTGACCACACAATTTTTCTATAAATAGTCTCTATCTTTGTCATGAACAACAACACAAACTCTAAACAAATTAAGAGGCAAAGAGAGAGGTGACTTGCGGGATTGCTCTAGGAGAAGGCCGAAGGTTTGCTTAGGTGAGGAGCTTGGAGTTTTGGAGAATTTTTTTTAGGAGTTCTACTAGTAGGAATTCTACATTTGAGGTAGGTGTTTTCTTCAACTTTCTAATATAGTTTTATTAGTAGAATGCTTGACATGTGTGAATTGTTAGATGCATGATAACTATTACCGCAGTTTTCGGTGTGGGGGTAAACAGACAGAATTTGTGAGTCCGAGAAAAACCTGAACAGTTGACTCAACCTTCTTGCTCCTGCCGCGACCTGCAAGGAAGTGCGAAACACCGGGGTTGATTCCGGCGACGCACCCTCCGACGCTCTTGTCAGTAATCAGAAGAGATTAAGAAAGAGCCTAAAAGTGGTGAAGAAGTGATTAACCTAGTCATGGAGGCAGAGGGGTTGTATTTATAGTCGCCAGGGGAGTTGTTTAAGGGTCTGATTTCCTGTGTAACAGCTGGGAGCAAAATCCTCAGTCTGTTTAGGAAATCTTTCCTTGATTCCCGGTGAGAGCAAATCAAGGCCATTGATTTGGCCAAATCATGGATCCTGATTTGTCTCTTGTTGGTTTGGGTTCGTCTCGGGTCGGAACCCGTACCCAATAGGTGTGGATCCATTCGCGGGTTATTGGGTCTGCGAGGAGGAGATTCAGTACCCGCTTTGGATCCGCTTGTATGTGAAATTACCTTTTTACCCCCGAGCATCAAGATTCGTGCCCAATCTGGACGGTTCCAATTTAACCCCATTTTAGCCATATCACGAGCCCCCCACTCCTAAAGACTGAGTGTGATCAGCCTTTGAGGAGTAGTTTGACTGTTTTGGTGGCTAGCAGAGTTGTATCGGAGTCCATATGGAGGATTTAGAATCTCGAAGGGGGTAGTGATGTAACTTTTTGATGCCATGTGTTGTTTCCTAGCCATACCGAGCATTTGGCGTATTTCATCTATTTTTTTCGGATTATTTATTTAATTTTGCAATGTGTTTACTAATCCTTCGGGGGCCTTAACTGTACATTCTAGGCAATAATTGTTCGTTCAGGGGCTCAAAAATATGCCCCCGAATTTTTAATTATTTTCCAGAATTTTTAGTTAATTTTCCCAATTTTTGGCTATTTTTTTGCAACTTTTAAATAAATAAAACGAATTAAATAAATAAAAAACGATTTTTAATACTGATTTATGGCGTGGCACAATCTGGACCTCTGATCGTCGTCGAGCGTGATTTTCTGGGAGATCTGACAGTCTCCATCGCTCGGCGTCTTTTTTCTCCATTTTCGAGCTCGGAATGGCACTTGCTCGGTTGCCGACCGGAGACTAGGGGGTTCGGCGAGCCGAGCGACGTGGTGCAATCTGAGCCATCGGATGGCGGCACGTTTCCCAAGAAAATGTTATCTTGTCGTTTAGTGACCTCGGCGCTCAATCTGGACCGTTCATCATCATGAGCACGAACTTTTGGAAGATCCAACGGTTGTAAGAGCTCGGTGTCTTTTTTCTCCGTTCGCGAGCTCGGAATGGCACTTACTCGGTCGCCGACCGAAGACAGGGGGTCTCGGGATGCCGAGTGACGTGGTGCGCTCTGAACCGTCGGATGGCAATGCGCATCTCGAGACGGGCACATTTCTCAAGAAAACACTATCTTGTCGTTCAGTGTCCTCGGCGATATCTAGGCCGTCTGATCGAGATCAGGCGCGATTCTTGAGGAGAAAGTGAGTTTTCCCCATTTGCGAGCTCGGAAAGGCACTTGCGCGGCATCCGACCGGAGACAGGGGGTTTCGGTAGGACGAGCGACGCGGCGCAATCCGTCTCGAGACGATCCTGTTCCCAAGGGCATTAATGGTGCTCCGGGGTTTGTGCGGCGTTCCACCTTCTTCAGGTCATTAAGGATAACTCCTTCAATTAATGTGCGGCGTTTCAACTTCCGAGGATCATAATGGCTAGATCTTGGAGGTTAGGCTATAAGTACTCCACTTTCCTTTGTCATTTCAATCGTAATCAACATAGAGTTTCAGACCTCGGAGGTATCTGCCTTGGGTAGCTTCTCTTTTGAGGTCCGGAGGGGTGGTTGCTCTTCTGCCTGGTTTTCCCTCTGTTCCTGACGGCCCCAAAGTGGATGTCAGGAGCGGGGGGGAACGAGGCAGTAGTGGCGACGACCATAGTCCGGACCCGGGGTGTGGGCTACTTCGGAAGGACGGGTGGTCGTTCTTCCACCAAGATCTTCTGCCTTCCCTGTTTGCTCCGCAGCGGGTGTCAGGGTCGGCAGAGGTCATGGTGGGAGAGGTGATCATCCATGTCCGAATCCGAGGGGCGAGCTTGTTCAGAAGGACGAGCGGTCGTTCCTTCACCATGATTTTTTCCGGACCATCTGAGCTCGTTGTTTGCAACTGTGAAGGCGCGGTTGCCAGAGTCCTCTGCCAGGCCGAGCCTTCCAGTTGCAACCAACTAGCTCGGAATGGTGCGCTTCTTCTGATCTCTGAGTGTCGATGGGCCCCCTCCCATCTCTGTCTTCCTTCCGGGCTGATGGCTTCTGACGGATGTCAACCCGGAGGAGTTAGAGATGGGGGGAGTGCCGATCTGTTTTTGACCGGGGCCCGTGGGACGGCGGTATACCGACCGATACACGGGACCTGGGGGGTGCGCGCCGAGGGCGGTGCCTTAAGACTTTGAATCAAAATTTTTCCTGGTTCTTCTAGACATAGGTGGGGCGTCCGAGGGTTCAATCGTCCGAGCGACGTGGTGCAACCCGAGCCTATCGCCCTGTCGAGCGTGGGAGGCATCCGGGACTACGCCGAGGATACCTTGGAGAGAGTCACCCAAGGTACGGCTAAGCTGGTGGAGGAGAACGAGCCTAGGGAGCTGTCCGAGGTGGACCATAGGATCTCGACTCTTACCGAGACCGATCTTCGTCTGATCCGAGAGGGTTTCCGGATCCCGCTTGAGTATGTACTGCTCCTCCCTGGGCCGGGATTCCGAGCCAACACAAAGTCCTCGTCGGACGTATGCGTCTTTCCGGTCGACTCCCTTATTGCCAGACTCTGCTTTCCCCTCCACCCGTTCGTGGTTGAAGTCCTGGTCTGGTACGGTTTGAGTCCCGCCCAGCTGATGCCGAACACATGGAGGCACGTCGTGGCGTTCATCCTCCGATGCGAAGAGGTCGGCGCCAAGCCGAGTATGTTCCTCTTTCGGAGTCTCTTCCGACCATGCCAGCCAAGGCGGGACGAGCAGAGGTTTTTCCTTTCTCCTCGGACGGGCGTGAAGTTGATCGAGAATCCGAACTCGATCAAACATTGGAAGGAGAAGTACTTCCTCGTCCGAGCCCTGACGCCGTGGGTGATACCGACGGTTTGGGCGAAGGAAGGTCTGCCCAAGCGGACCGAGAGAGAGGCGGCGCTGAGTGAGGAGGAAGCGGAGGTCCAGAAGAAGCTCCTCGCCCTGCCAGCGCTAAGCTGGAAAGATATCACTGAGGAGCACCTGTTCCGAGGGGGTCTCAGTCCGATCGACCCTAGTATGCTTCTGGTATTTATGCCCTTCGCTTTAAGTTCATGAAAATTTTTCTAAGTTTTTTCGTTCGGCTTGTGCAGAGACGATGAAGCTGGACTACAAAGCTCTGGTGGCAAAGGGCAGGTCAGAGCAGGAGAAGAAGAAGAGGCCGTCGGCAGCGCCTCAGGACAGTCGAGCCCCGAAGAAGCCTTCGGTCGAGAAGACTGCCGACCGACCGAAGGTCGCGGTCCTCGAGCAGGGGGATATCAGCGTTCTCGATCACCCTACTTCGGAGGTGCCGACTCCGACCCCGAAGGTGGATGCTCCCGGTTCGTCGAGCGGTATGTTCGGCGTGATGGAGGTGCTGTCCCTCCAGGTTCCGCCCCTCACTGCCGAGGCGGAGAAGATCTTGACCGAGCGTCATAAGCAGATCTTCGTCCCCGACTGGCAGGTGATGAACGTCGACGGCTTCTTGGGCGACGGCAACATCTGCATGGAGGCGGTGAAGCACTTGCCGACCCCCAAGGACCGAGCGACCCTGAAGTCCGGGCAAGCAGGGGACGCCGTGATGCAGATTGCTCGGAATACTATGTCGGTAAGTAGGCTGGGCTCTCCCTCATTGAAATTTCTTTCCTGGAACTTTTTCTAAGTCTTTGGGTTCGGATTTTAATCCGCTGTTTTCTTTCAGACCCTCTGCCACTTTAATTTCCTGGTGGAGGAGTTCGCGAACAAGGAGCAGGAGAGGGAGCGGGAGAGGGCGGAGCACGTCAAGGCTACGTAGCGGCTTGATGCCGAGCAGCTTCTCTCGACGAAGAGGGCTGCCGAAGTGAAGGGGCTGGAGCAGCAGCTGGCCAACGCCACTCAGCTGTCGAAGGATGTGGCGGCCAAACTTGAGGCAAAGGAGAAGGAGGCAACCGAGCTGATGGAGGAGTTAGCCAACGCCCGGTCGGAAGCAGAGAAGGCTCGGAAGAGGGCGGAGAGGATCAAGGCCAAGCACCTGGAGAAGGTGAAGAAGGTGAGGAAGGCCGTGCAGGAGGAGGCCGCGCAGCATATGATCCAGAACATGGAGGATGCCTACGGTCGAGCCCTGCTCCACGTAGCCGCCAAGAACCCGGGCTTCGACACGTCCTCCTACCATTTCTACGACCCTATGGAAGGGGAGGAGGGGTTCACCGAGGGTCTGCTCGGCCCCGAGGGGGAGATGGAACCGGTCGAAGGCCCAGGGGAGACCGAAGCCGAGGGCGAGGAGGAGGACGACTCCGAGGAGGAGAGTTGGAGCGAAGGCGGAGGCGAGGGCGATGGCAAGGACAAGGCCGGGGGGTCGACGGACCCGAGCGACAAAAAGGTCGACCCCTGACTCGGTTGTCTTTTTTAGTCTTTTGTCGTCTTGTTTATTTTTGTAAGCCTCATTGCGGACTGGCCACCGCTTGTGTAAAACTTTCACTTCGATTTTGAATTAAAACATTTTGTTTGGCCAAAATTTGTCCAAGTGTTGAGCCTCGGATTCGTGTGTAACTAGTTGTAGATGTTTCCGCGTGTTGTCCCATCGGATTTATCTTCGCTTTTCAGGTGAAGTTCGGTCCAATCACGGAGGTTGTCTACCTTCGGAAGGAGCTGGGCAAAATGAAGCGTGAGCTTTTGGACAGCCGACAGAGGCAGTTTCTCCTGCTCGGCCAGCTGGAGGAGACGAGGGCAGCTCTGCGGAGGTACTGTCGCGAGCTGTTTCAACTACGGAAGTACCCCCAAGCTCCTCGTCCAGAAGGGGAAGTCGAGCGGCTCCGCGGGGAGCTTACTGCCGCCGAGCGGAAGAATGACGACCTTTTGGCCGAGGTCCAACACTTGGAATTAGCGGAGAAGGAACGCTCGGCGGCGGAAGAGAAACTGTCCTCCGAGCTGGAGAAGGCATCGACCGAGCGCAAAAGGCTATTGGCCGAAGTCGATAGACTCAGAAGGATCACGATAGACAGGGGGATCGAGGTCACCCACTTCCGACGGCTCGCGACTGATGGCGCCACCGTCTCCGGCTCGTCAAGACCCTCTCGTCCGAAGAAGACGGCGAAGGACGACGCTTTGAGAGATAGAATCATTGAACTGGAGAAAGAGGTCGCGTCGCTCAAGCCTGCGCCAGAGAGGGCTAACGTCCGCAGCACGTCGTGCACTCGTGAAGAGAGCGAGAAGGGGATTACGTTTTACGAACTCGCGACACGCTCGCCTGTGACCAGACGGAGTCCAGCCGATGCTCAGAGCAGCGCAGCCGTCTCGTCGAGCGAGGCCTCGGTCGGCGCCGCAGTTAGAGCCAGCAGCGAAGGGGGGTCGCGCTTCGTTGGTTTAGGATCGAGCTCGGAGGGCAGGCCTCGTCGTCCTCGTGTTTCCTTAAACCGAAGCGTTCCCCTTCCGAAGAGGACCTGACTGTGTCGCTTCGTGTCCTTTTTGATTTGTTGTAAAACGTCGTCGTAGACTTGGACTTGTTGTATTGTGGAACCATTATGTCTGAATGTGATTGGAATATGTCTGAATATGATTGTGGTGCCTCGGAAGTATATTGAAATCTTGTTGTTCATTTTCCCCATTTTCAGCTAGAGGCGTCCGATTCATATGCTGATCTGTACGGCTCGGATGATGACTCCGAATCCGGAGCCTCTTCTGGGACGGCGGCTCTGAGTCCTAGGAGCGTCGAGCTGAAGTTACGCCGGGCTGAGGGTGAGCGGGCTCACCTTTTGTCCGTCCTCGACCTAAGGGAAGCCGAGATCCAGCGTCTGGAGGATAGGATCGTCGAGCTGAACCCTGCAGAAGGGGACGTGGACTCGCAAACCGCATTCAGCAACGCTCTTCGGGTCAAGTGTATTCGGCACAACCAGTCGAAGATTATAGCCGAGCGGGATGATTTGCTCTCGGAGATTCGACATTTGCAGACTGTGGTAGCGAAGCTCCGGAACGATCCAGGGGAGCTACCATCCGAGGGGGACGAACAGTCGGCCGAACAGTCTAGTGAAGATTTTTCCATATGAAGGCTAAGTGTAGTGGGTCGGCGTCGTGTATTTTGTTTCCCAATGCTTTGTAACCATGAGAAGACGTGCCTTGTATTTTAGCCTGGCTGTTTAATAAAATATCTTTTATTGCTCTGCACTTCTGTCTCGTTTATAATTGTGTTGTCCGCGCCGAGGTCTGTGTTCCGTCGGCGGGAGCGTTGAGCCGAACGGGCTACCATATGTACGGTATTTTGTCGTTTAGCGATTCTGACAGGGTACGGCGCGAAATCCTAGGCGGCTCTATCCCCAAGAAAGCGCCATTTCGTCGTTTAGTGGAGGTGCGAATCTCGAGGCGGCTCAGTTTCCAAGAAAACGTTATCTTGTCGTTTAGCGCAGGTGGCATGATCTGAGCCGTCTGATCGAGATCATGCACGAAAGTTGAGGAGAAAGTGAGTTTTCTCCGTTTGCGAGCTCGGGAAGGCACTTGCTCGGTGGCCGACCGGAGACGTAGGGCTTCGGTCTTCGGCAAGTGGCCAAGATCGCTCGGATTGAATGGCCGAACGAGGCTCCAGCATCGATCTTATGGGGACAACACATCGATCTGCTGGGCCCCGGGACCATTTTTGTAGCTCGACAGTTGTGGGAGCAATTCCGAACGGCGATCTACCCCTGGTTCTTCCGGAGACAAGCCGAGGAGGTAAAGTCGAGCCGAGTGTTGGACTCCGAACCATCGGTATAGTTCAACGGCTGTGGGAGCAATTCCGAACGGCGATCTACCCCTAGTTCGTCCAGAGACGAGCCGAGGAGGTAAAGTCGAGCCGAGTGTTGGACTCCGAACCATCGGTATAGTTCAACGGTTGTGGGAGCAATTCCGAACGGCGATCTACCCTTGGTTCGTCCGGAGACGAGCCGAGGAGGTAAAGTCGAGCCGAGTGTTGGACTCCAAACCATCGGTATAGTTCAACGGTTGTGGGATCAGTTCGGAACGGCGGTCTACCTCTGGTCCGTCCGGAAACGATCCGAGGGGATGAGGCCGAGCCGAACGTGGACTCCGAACCATTGGTTGAAATTTAAAAAGCAGGTGATAAGAGGGGAGAGAATCATGCGAATTCACAAACATAATAGAGCTTTCTTTATTGATAATTGACGGCGAACCGTTTTACATAGTACAATTTATGAAAAATGGATTACAAGTCAGAGGACTGGAATGGCTCGATACTCCATGTTACTTTAGAGTGGCGCCGGAGCGCTTTCTTGGTATTTCAGGAGGTGGTCGGCATTCCAGGTCCTCGGAAGCTCTCTGCCCTCTAGGTCTTCGAGGCGATATGTTCCGGGCCGAACTACCTTTGTAATCCTGTACGGCCCTTCCCAGTTCGGAGCCAGCTTGCTCTTCTGACTGGGGAAGGATATGGCTAGCTTCCTCAAGACCAAATCTCCTCGCTTAAGGTTGGCGGGTCGGACCTTTTTGTTGTACGCTAGTTCAACTCTTCTTCGGTAACTCTGCTGCCGAATCGACGCCCTTTCCCTCAGCTCGTCTATCAAGTCCAAGTCTGCTCTGAGGTCCCTGGCATTCTGTGCTTCGTCATAGGCTGTGAGCCGAGGGGAAGGTATTCCGACCTCAAGAGGTATCACGGCCTCGGACCCATAGGTGAGGTTGAAAGGGGACTCGCCTGTGGGGGTCCGCTTGCACGTGCGGTAGTTCCATAGGACGTTGGGGAGTTGGTCGACCCATAAACCCTTGGAACTTTTGTCGAGCCTTTTCTTGATGCCTGCGAGGATCTGCCGGTTAGCATTTTCTGCCTGTCCGTTCGACTGAGGGTGGGAGACGGACGAGAAGCGCTGCTGAATGGCCAGGTCGTCGCATAGAGCTCAGAACGCTGCGCCTGTGAACTGAGTCCCGTTGTCCGTTACGAGGACACGGGGGACGCCGAACCTGCATATGATGCTCTTCCAGAAGAACTGTACCACTTTGTTCTCGGTTATAGTGGCGAGGGGCTCGGCCTCGACCCACTTTGAGAAGTAGTCAATGGCTATGACCAAGAACCTGAACTGACCCGGAGCCGGAGGGAAGGGCCCTAGTAAGTCCATGCCCCACATTGCGAAGGGGATGGGACTTGATAGGGAGGCGAGGTTGGCCTGAGGGAGGCGTCAGATGCTAGAGTGTCTCTGACAGGAGCTGCATTGCCGAACGTGTCGCTCGGCGTCTTGAAGGAGGGTCGGCCAGAAGTACCCATAATTCAAAGCTTTTCGGGCCAAGGACCTAAATCCTGAGTGTGCCCCTCCGATGCCTTCGTGGAGCTCTTGCAGGGCATATTCGGCCTGATCCGAAGAGAGGCACCTCAGGTACGGTCGGCCGTCTATTTGAGAAAAAGAGCATTTGTATAAGATGCCCTCGATCAAGACATACCGCTCGGCCCGGGTCCTGACTCGGCGAGCCTCTTTGGGATCCGAGGGCAGAACTCCATCCCTTAAGAATTCTATCAATGGCTTCATCCAATCGTCTTGTAACATGACTGGCAACGACTCCGCCGAGGCAGGCATCTCATCTTCGATGCTCGGCTTAGAGAGGACTTCGATCAGCACGGTCTGTTCGAGACCTTGAAGTGAGGACGAGGCCAATTTGGATAGGGCATCGGCCTGTGAGTTTTCTTCCCGAGGGACTCGTTCGATGATGGTTTCTTCGAACCAGCTCATGAGGTCCCGGACCTTGGCGAGGTACTTCGCCATTCGCTCGTCTCGGGCCTCATATTCGCCCAAGACCTGGTTCACGACTAGTTGGGAATCACTGTGAATCCGGAGGTGCCGGGCTCCAGCACTTCGGGCGAGTCCGAGCCCGGCGATGAGTGCTTCGTACTCCGCCTCGTTGTTCGAGGCCTTGAAGTTCATACGGATTGCGTACTGGAGGACGAAGTTGTCAGGGCCGTTCAGTATGATGCCGGCGCCGCTTCCTTCATTACAGGACGACCCGTCCACAAAGACTGTCCAAATGGGGGGTCCATTCGGGACGTGGCCGACCTCAGGGATAGTGGACTCCACGATGAAGTCGGCGAGGGCCTGCGCCTTAATTACCGTCCGAGGCTGATAAGAGATGTCATGCTGACTCAGCTCTATGGACCACTTCATCAACCGACCCGAGGTCTCAGGCTTGTGGAGTATCAGCTTTAGGGGTTGGTCGGTGAGGACGACGACCGAGTGGGATTGAAAGTACGGCCGAAGCTTCCTCGCGGCCATGACCAGGGCGTAGGCCATCTTCTCTATTCTCGGATAGCGGAGCTCGGCGTCCCGAAGCACCTTGCTCACGTAGTAAATGGGCCTTTGGGTCCGGCCCTTTTCTCTCACCAGGACAGCACTCAGGGTCTGCTCGGAAGCAGCCAAGTAGATGAAGAGAGTCTCGTCGGGGACCGGTTTGCTGAGCAGAGGGGGGTTCACCAAGTAGGCCTTCAGCCGGTCGAACGATTCCTGCTGTGGCTGACCCCATTCAAAACCCTTAGTCCCCCTGAGTGCTTTGAAGAAGGGGAGGCACTTTTTCCCCGGACTTCGAGAGGAACCGACTGATAGCAGCGAGCCGACCGGTAAGTTTCTACACCTCTTTGATGTTCCGAGGTGGGGCCATGTCTAATATGGCCTTAATCTTCTCGGGATTAGCTTCGATTCCTCGTTGGCTTACCATGAAGCCGAGGAATTTTCCCGAGGAGACCCCGAACGCACACTTGTTCGGGTTCAGCCGCATGCTGTGCTTTCTCAACACGCCGAAGGCCTCCTGGAGGTCGGCTATATGATCGGTGCCATGGATGCTCTTGACGAGCATGTCATCAACGTACACCTCCATGTTTCGGCCGATCTGGCTCTGGAAGACCTTGTTGACGAGGCGCTGGTAGGTGGTGCCTGCGTTCTTCAAGCCGAACGGCATTACCCGGTAGCAGTAGAGGCCTTGGTCGGTGACGAAGGAGGTCTTCGGGATGTCCGGAGGGAACATTCGGATTTGATTGTACCCCGAGAAGGCATCCATGAAGCTGAGGAGCTCATGGCCCGAGGTGGCGTCGATAAGGGTGTCGATGTTCAGGAGCGGGAAGGGATCCTTCGGACACGCCTTGTTCAGGTCGGTGAAGTCAATGCATATCCTCCACGAGCCATTGGACTTCTTGACCATTACAACGTTCGACAGCCACTCGGGGTAATTTACCTCCTGTATGAACTTGGCCTTTAGAAGTTTATCAACCTCCTCCTTGATGGCCTGCTGTCGCTCGGGAGCGAACTTTCGCCTCTTCTGCTGGACCGGTTTGCACCCCGGTTCGACACTTAGGCGATGGACGAGGATCCGAGCTGGAAATTCCTCATCAGCAAATCCTTGCCGACCGCACTGTGTTCGGACCTGATTAAATGCATCCGGGACAACCGTGACCTGTTTGACCTGTTTACCCCCACACCGAAAACAGCAGTAACAATAACTTATATAGATTGAACATTCATGTTTAGATTATTTTTTGTTGATTGAATGTGTAATATTATGACATGTTTGATTTGGGGGCATTTTCATAAAGTTCTGTTTTTTGAGTTCTAGTTGCACTTCAAAAAAATCATAACTATTAAAATTGATGGAATCTAGAGCTAAAAAATTTATAGGAGCATCTCGTCTATGTCAGGAACATCTCCTTAAAATTATAATATTTTGATGTCGTTTACAATTTTAATAAAATCCAAACTTAGGAGTGGATGGCAGTTGGCTAGTTGTTGGAAATTTGTACACATTTCGGATTTTCATCCTTTCAATATTTGAGATGAAGTATTTTGAGAAAAGTGAAAATAAGAACTCGAAGTAGACTCGTTATCCTTTCTGTAAAGTCCAACAAATCAGTTTTTCATGAAGAACTGAATTTATAATAAAATTTACAAGTTTGAACAGTGGAAGTATGTATAATATTCCCACCCTATTGTAGATTTCGAAGAATTCAGTGTTTTGAACATAATATTTTGAGAACATTTATAACTAAGAAGTTATAGTAGACTTGTATACCTTTATTTTGGTCTAAAGAACACAAATTTTTATGAAGGATATAATTTTCTATGATTTTTTCAAGTAGCATGAGCTGCAGTTTTCGTATTTTGAACCTACTGTTTGGCAAATAAATTTAGACAAAGTAATTGAGGATGAGTGCAGATGATCTTAACTACAAAGTTGTATTAGACTAATTTATGATTCCTATGAAACTAATAAATCTATTTTTGAAGTAGTACTGGAATTTATATGGTTTTTACAATATCATTCGGTTGATGTCTCTTATCTAGTTGACCAAAAAAAATTTACAACGTATAAAATAGGATTTAAAAATTGGAATGTTAGTAAGATGTATCTTATGGGAAATTACGAGATAATTAAAAGATAATGTTGGAATATTAAATATGTGATGTTTATAAGGGTTTTAACTCATCAAGTATTATTGAATGCTGTTATAAGAAGTTGGTTACTTCATGATTGGTGATGACAATGAGAATGGATAAAAGAAGTTAAAAGATAAATAATGACTGAGATGTTTATGATGAGGTTAGATGTAAACTACGTGATCTCTTTTTGAGATGGTTGTTTGTTCTAGAGACTGAGCGAGACCCAGAATACCGGTAGTTGTGATAAATAAAATTTGAAAAGTAACCAGTATGGGTTAACTTTCTCTTTGATAAGTAGCCATTGTGGGCTAACATTCTCAGTGTGTTGGTTTATACCCGGTGGGTAAGCTAAACTCTAGGTCTTAATAACTGTAACTTAAACTTAAGGTCAGGAACTAGTTGGAGATATAATGTTACAAGAGCAAAGGCAAGTTATGGACTCCAGGATGACTCGCTGAGTGAGACAATCCCCAGTATTCCGGGACGATGGATGAAATAGCCTACAAATTGGTCCGCAGAGTGGGATTGATCTCCAATATTTCTGGGCGAGAGCGACGCTCACGGGGTATTTGTGCATTAAGGGTTCCAGGATAACTCACAGAGTGAGACAATCCCCAGTATTCTGGGACGATGGATGAAATAGGCTACAGAATGATCCGCGGAGTGGGATTGATCTCTAGTATTCTGGGGAGAGAACCAATACTTGCAAAGTGTAGCGCCCCGAATTTCTAACAAGGTAACTTAGAAAATACGTGGCACTTTCCCATCGATCCACTTCAATGTAACAACATACATAGTCCAAAAACGCGAATCATTTTATTCCAAATTCTTATTACAATAATCTTTTTCAATTGCAGCGGAAATACAAAACACCTTGAATTAAAGATACTCTTTTACAATACTCCTCTTTACAAAATTACACAAGGCTCTATTATATTACTCATGAAATCCAAAGCTAACCCAAGCATCCAAGCTTCCAGCTCTAAGCAGCTACCTGTAACACATGAGGCTAGAGTTGAACCCTAACCCCCAAACTACGGGGTCAGCCATAAATGGTGTGAGTGATATAAACAACAAACATAAATAAACAATAAACATAAATTCTCAAGCAACATGTACTGAACAAAAATACATAAACTGAACATGTAATATAAAACAAGAAACGATAGGCCAGTACATGCATGAACCAAGTCGAGAATCAATAACACCGATCAAATATCCATCAATCAATCACTCTCAAAGATGTACAGCTCAACTGTACTGTACAGTCGACTGAATAAGGCACCAGTCGACTGATCACTCCCAAACACCTGATTATCAAACATTCTCAATATCACGTTACATGTCCAACGATCAATCACTAATAATGCCATAGATCGGATATTCGGTGATCAGCCACTAATAGTAACTCCCAACACCGCAGATTGTATCCATCTACAAAGACTAAAGATAACACAGATCGGATATTCGGTGATCAGTCACTAATAGTAACTCCCAACACCGCAGATTCTATCCATCTACAAAGACTAAAGATGACATAGATCGGATATTCGGTGATCAGTCACTAATAGTAACTCCCAACACCGCAGATTCTATCCATCTTCAAAGACTAAAGATAACACAGATCGGATATTCGGTGATCAGTCACTAATAGTAACTCCCAACACCGCAGATTCTATCCATCTACAAAGACTAAAGATGACACAGATCAGATATTCGGTGATCAGTCACTAATAGTAACTCCCAACACCGCAGATTCTATCCATCTACAAAGACTAAAGATAACACAGATCGGATATTCGGTGATCAGTCACTAATATTAACTCCCAACACCGCAAATTATATCCATCTACAAAGACTAAAGACTTGAAAGAACACTCAAGAATCTGAAAAACTCATCATCACCAGTCGACTTATACTGCAGTAAGTCGACTGCCCCGAGAACCAATATCCAAGATTATAACAAGTGCTATAAGTCAACTTAATATTCCATCAGTCGACTTACCCGAGACAACTACCAATAATTCTCAAGAAACATTCCAAGTGCTATCAGTCGACTTAACAAATCATCGGTCGACTGTCCAGACGAGATACTGATCAATACTTTACAAACATAATACTCGGCAGACCAGTCGACTGAATATGGGTCTCAGTCGACTGTCCCGAAGAATTCTCAAAAGTATAAAGGTGCATCAGTAGCGTCGTACCAGTCGACTGAATCGTAGACCAGTCGACTGTCGGCCTACAATCCTCACAAATTAGGTCTGAAGTCAATAATCAATACTGGAGTCTATCTCAATACCAAATCTCTTCCTCAACTCAAACCTAATCCGGTTCGTAATCACAAGATCCCGAGATTCATCCATCCAATTTCTTATTTTCATAACTATACTCAAATCTTAACATGTTTCAAGCAATCAAGAATTGTCAATCGAGATCTACTAATCTTTCGTGGATTTCACATGCATATTACGAATAACAACCATGGCATCGATTTCATACAAATACGAAAACATCAAACAAAACAGCATGCAATCATACACATAAACAAAACAAGTCCATATCACTCACCTTTAGAATTGCAAAAATCCAATGGAAAGCCTTCTTCTTGCTAGATCCAAGGACTTCTTCTTCAATTACCAAGAGAATAAGAGGTATAATAAGATCTGAGTTGTGCAGCGAATGACGGCTGCAAACTCCCTTATATAGGCCGGGAATCAAGTATTAGGGTTTCCAAATATATTTGCAAAACAATCCCTTCAGAATACAATTATATATATATCTACTCTTGGAAATTCATCTAAAATTCATTAAATTTAGGATTTAAAAGAAAATATACTTCTTAACCTCAGCCAATATTGCTCAAAACGTCCAGAATGCCAATTTTGCATTTCAATCCTTGAAAATGTCAATTTTGCAAATAAGTCCTTTTATCAAAAATTGCAAATAGATCAAATTAATTTCAGAAAAATCTGGAAAAATACTACATAATTCCAAAATAATAAATAATGATTTTTCATAAAGAAATCTTAATTTTCCAAACTTCTCAAGAGTCATTTGCACGTGTTTTGCACGTGTACCAAAGATAAATCTTTTAGAAGATATCAATTAAATCCTCAAAATTCATTTAAATTCATTTTCAAATAATTAAAATAATATTTGAAAATACGGGGTTCTACACAAAGTGTCTAAATATTGTAGTAGTCATAGTAGTAGGTTGCATGGCAAGTGACTGAACCCTATAATGTGGAGTACGATAAGGGTTTGCCCTCGGACCTATGTAGTTTCGGATGCATAGAATTCGACCAAGTATGCATTAGTGTCATCGTAGTGTAAATGTCTGCATCAGACATTAAGTCATATCATACACTGACACGACTAGGATAGTTACTTTTCCTGTTTGTATTTAAGTTTGTATTTGCTAAAGTTAAAGAATCGTTGTATTATAGCATTGCGTCTGTTGTATGCAACTAACATGTGCACAGTTTCCTAGTTGCATGACTGGATTCGGCATGGACTTGAAGTCACTATTATGAGTCGTTACAAGATTGAAGAATTTTTATATTTGTAGATTGTATTGTATTCGTTTAATTCCGTTATGCTGTTGTAAAAAACATGTTGTAAATAAAAAAATTTAAATTCCTTGTAAATTTGTACGAATTGAAGTAAAAGATCTTATTTTTGCTACGAATTACCTGTATTTGGTATTCGGAGCATTACATTATTATTTTTATTAAAAAAATTCACATATCGGTTTGCTCCCACACGGAAATAAGCAACAACAAAGTATGAAAGAACACTAACAATTATGGTAGATTATAATTTTGTATGTTTGAGAATAATTGTAGCTTTTGATTAAAATATATATTTTTAATTTTGAAAAGTTTGTATAATATTACACAAGGTTATACGCATAGTTGCTTTTTTATTTCTCCAATTCTATAGAAGGAGCATTTGGTTTTAATGGTGGCTTTTAATGAGCCTTTTTGTCGGCCTTTAAATGATAATTTGTTTTAGATTAATTTTGTATGGTAGATAACAATTATGGTAGATTATAATTTTGTATGTTTGAGAATAATTGTAGCTTTTGATTAAAATATAATTTTTTTAATTTTGAAAATTTTGTATAATATTACAAAGGTTATACGAATAGTTGCTTTTTTATTTCTCCAATTCTATAGAAGGAGCGTTTGGTTTTAATGGTGGCATTTAATGAGCCTTTTTGTCGGCCTTTAAAAGATAATTTGTTTTAGATTAATTTGAATGAGCATGTGGACCTCCGTTTGGCCTTCCATCATTTCAGGTTAGGCTTTAGGCCTGAGGAGTTTAGTTTTTTTTGGGGCCATTTTATGTTGAATGGAAATGGGTACAGTATCTTTCTTTTGGTAGAGGGAAAAGTCATTTCCCGAAATGACATATTCTTTCCATTTTAAAAAAGAACTATACACATGCATACACTACGAAAATATGAAAAGAATGTTGGTGGATCATGATTAGGATTCACATGCACCATCTCATCACCACTAGTGGAATGTTGGTGGATCATGATTAGGATTCACATGCACCATCTCATCACCACTAGGTCCACTACTAGCAGATCCCTGATTAGGATTCACATGCACCTTTTCATCACCACTACCAGGGGTGTATTGGATTGAAATTTGAAAAGAATTTAAAAGAATGTGAAAATCCTAGTGTATTCTATTAGGATTTTAAAGGAGTTTATAAAAGTCACAGTGTATTCAATTGAGACTTTAAGTGATTCTATTCAATTCTCGGTGTATTCAATTGAGATTTTAAATGACCCCATTCGATTCTCGGTGTATTCAAAAAGTTAATGATTTTGGTAGAATTGAGAATTTGGAGGATTTAGATGGAATCTAGGGTCCGAGGTATAAATACCAAAAGCCTTTGCAATTCTCACATTCTCTGTAGAAACTTTCAAGCCATTGATGAGTATGGTTTTGTTTCCTGTACATGTGCCCCAAATTATCCCCAAATAAACCCAAACCCTATAATCCCCCTGCTCTCTCCATCATCTTCTTCCTCCTCTCTTCTACCTCTCGACACCCTCCTCTGCTGCTACCCCACTCTCCTCTACCTCCCGACCTCCGATCCCCACGCAGAGGCCTAATTCAACCCAAACCCTAATTCAACCCAACCATCGATCACCACGCAGAGACCTCCATCCGCCTCCTGAAAGACAATGGAATCAATTTCAATCAAAATCAACACGATGGAGTTGATTCAAAAATATTCTCAAGATTGCTATGGCATAAATTGGTTTCTCGTTGCAGGTACAGAACGAAGTGGATAACGTTCCATGGTTTGTATGATGTGGCCTATATAGTGAAACTGTTAACTGGAAGACCTATGGTGCAGAAACAGCGAGTATTGATTTAATGAGGAGATGTGGTAGAGTTATGATGCCTAATGGGAGAGTTGGTGCTCCTTATAGATCTCTTGCTCCATGACTTTGGTTACCGGGTGTTATTAGTTATTATTATTTTATGCTATTTCAGAATGTTAAAACAGCGAGTATTGAGTTGATGGACTCATCAACAACTCTCTCATGTAGGGCTATTTTTTTTTGTTACTTTTGTTTATGTGTGTGTCCTTCTAGTACTTCAGAAAAATCTTATGAGAATGATATTTTTATGACTTGCGAGGTGCCTTGATATTTATTCGTAGTACTCTTATGAGAATGACAATCTTGTGTAGGAAATGAACTAATTATAAAGTTTATTTTCATCGAATTCCTTCAAATTCCATCAAATTCATAATAATAATTCCATCAAACTATTTTAAAATCCTTATAAATCCCAGTCAAAGTTTTAGGTGAATTCCCCATGAATCCCTTAAATACTGGGATTCTCAATTCTTTTAAAATCTTTTGAAATATCAATTCAATACACCCCTGTACATCCACTACGAATTTTTTGTCATACTGACCCACTTTTTAAAAATATTTGGGGATCTAATCTACTCTTAAAAATAATTAGCGATCTTAGGTCCGGCCCGGCCCAGATGCAGGCGATGCAAATGCATTGGGTCCCCAAAAAATCAAAAATTAGGAGGGCCCCCGTTTTGGGAGAAAAAACAAATTCAAATTCCATTAACTGAGCAAAGGGTCAAAGGGGAAGCCCCCGTTTCCTGACTTCCTCTCATCTTCTTCTTTCTCTCTCTTTTCAGCAAAGGTGAAGTCAACGGGAAGAAAAAAAAAAGAGAAAAAAAAGAGGGAAATTTCCAGCAATAAAACCCTTGAAATCAAATTTTCCCAAATTCCTTTCTCATCGACGACATCGTTTGAACCCTTACTCTCACGTGAGCATCACATCATCACATCTTAGGGTTTTGCAATATCTGAAGTTTAGTTCATTCTAGATTTGGTTATTGTAGCTTAGCTTGTTGACTAGTCTTTGATTAGAAATCAAGGAAACAAGTTGGATTTGTTGTGGAATTTTTATGATCTAGTGTTCAAAATAAGAAAACCCCAATTCGTCCTTCTCATTCATTCGTTCATTCGTAATTCGTTTGTAGCATCGATTTTGTAGCGATGGTGAGGCATCTCATCTGTCACTACAACTTGTGCTTCTTATTTATTGTTGACGTGTAAAGTTTACCATTATTTGGAAATATATAGAGTAAAATTTAGGGGCCTGAAGCTTACCATGTCAAGTTTACCATGTAACGTTTATTGCCAAGACTGCTCTTGCTCGACTAATTTACTATTGTGGTGGATCAGTTTACGGTGAGAACATGGGTATACTATATGTATCAGATAATCATGATGCATGCAAAAATCTCACTGCACAGATTTTAAACAATTTAATCATTAACAAGACTTTTTATGCTATATGTTTAAATGAGTTTAGTTTAAAAGTTATTACTTTGGAGTCCGTTCAAGTAAAACTGAAAAATTTCTAATAAGGAGATTTTTTATCATTCTTGATGATATATATGATACGGGGGCCTTGTGGGAGAAACTTCGGTCTTCTTTGATCAATGCAACTTATGGAGGTGTAGTTTTGGTAACAACTCAGTCGAAGAACTGCAGAAATTATAGGCACAGTTACACCCATAGTTTTGATGTTTTTAGAGGAAAGTGAGTACGAGAAATTACTTGAACATTTTGCATTTGGTGAAAAGATGATTGATGAAACAAAACTTACAGAATTGCAATCAAATGGTAGAGTCAGAGACATAGCTAGTAAGCTGCAAGGTCCCCATTGCAGGGAAGGTATTGGGAAGTTTACATAGGTGGTTTCTCACATCTCAGACATTTTGATCTCTCCTGTGCCCGATATTTATACTTGTCATCTTTAAGTTGGCTATTCCATTTTCAAGTATTGAATCTTCGAAGGAGTCAATTTAGTCAATTCCCCTATGGCATAAGGAGTCTAATCAATTTACAACATTTATACGGAGATGGTGATACTCTCTCTTTGATTGTTGTCATTGGAAAACTAACATGCCTTCAGGGGTTAATAGGAATTCCGTGATAAAATTTCAGTTTATGTCTTTTAGTAGTGTTGCATACGCTAAACATGAATCATCAATTTATTTCTAAACATTTAATGAAAATTTATATATTTCATGTAGAAGATGTACTGGTATAGTGAGGGGATTGTATTTTAGATGCAAGTGGGCCTAATCTGAAAAACCAAATCAGCTCCTCTATTCCACTGTAAAATTATTGTGCTTCTTGAATGATGGGGACTTGATTTTTTTTTTCTAATACATGAATCGTTTTTTTTTCTTTTTTAGGGTATATGTGGGGCCCCTTTTTAAGAGTTTGCTTCAAGCCCCTAAAATCCTAGGGCCGGCCCTGAGCGATCTGACCCAGTTTTGGACACATTAGCATAAACCGTTATTGAAAATAATGGCATAGGTGATTACCATGTCATTTTTCCAAAAAGCCGGATCATTTTATGTAACGTCCCGAATTCCAAATAAGACCGAATTCGAAGTTCCACAAGATCTTTACACTTCACTTCGTACAATTTTACATGGAAATTTGAACTTTTTATAATACATCAGAGTCCTTTACAATTTCATACATAGCGGAAGATAAAATGAAGTATAATAATGAAAATTAAACTATTGCAACATCTTTAACATCTATACTATTATTAAGCAAAGCCCCATTTTGGCAGCTTTTTACTATCATGCCCTCATAAACATAACACACCTAAAAAATAATATAGGGTTAAATCTGTCAAATTTTACCCTTGGACCAAGCACAAAAAAAGGCCTTAACCGTAATTTTCACTCAAATCAAACTCTCCCTCTAAAAAAAATCCCCCTACCCTTCGATTCCTCTCCCTCTCCCTCAAAATCCCCAGCCCTCAAAATCCAGATCTATCTAATCCCCCCTCTCTCTCCTCTTTCTCTCTCTAGCCATGGCGAAACAACCCTCCATCTTCTTCCTCTTCCTCCTCCCCCTCCTCGCCGCGGCCGCCGCCGCCGCGTCCGCCCACTTCGAAGGCTTCGACGGAAATGAACTCGATGACGACGACGACCGCTCCTTCCGTTGGCTCCACCGTCGTCCACTCTCCACCTCTATCTTCACTCCTTCTTCCCACTTCAGAAACCCTTTTTGCTCCCCAAATCCCCTTCAATTTTGGCCCTGAGAACGAATAGGAGGAGGTGGAGTAGGATAGTGGAATGCTGTTCTCGAGTACATCGGAACCGAGTAGAATCTGAAGTTGTCCCGAAATTTGAGGAGGAGGATTTTTTGGTTGTTAGCTTCTATAAGTTCGTGTTCATCAAAAACCCTCAACAAGTTGTTTCTAATCACCTCTCTTTCTTACAGGTAATTTCTTTTATTTATTTTTGTAATCGTAATTATATTAGATTTCTTAATTTATTTAATTGTTGTAGTATCAATTATGCGATTATAAATAGCTCGATTTAATTACTGTATTTTGTTTTTATTTTTGTTAGGGGCGTAATGTACATGGCCGTATATACATAAATGAGCAAGGGATTAACGCACAAGTATGTAACTCTGACCATTTTTAGATACGGGATACTTTGATTTAATTATTGACATTGAAAGTAACAAAAGACGAAGAAATAGCATTTTGTTTGGTAATTTGCCTCTGCTTAATGATTTTTGTTCATGTTTTCTGCGCAATTCTGTTTCATTTTTTGTAAAGTGTTGGTTCGTTTTGATAAGAGTCCTGGTATTCAAACCCCCCCCCCCCCTTTCCAGCTCACCCCCCATTCTTAAGTTGCCCTTTATAAATTAAAATTCTCTCACATATCCTTTTTAAGTTGTGGGGGGTAAACTGTTTGCTCACCCCTTCCGCTCCCCCCATCCAAAACTAACAATTCCCATCCATCCACCCCTTTTTTTTTCCATCTTTCTCCCCCTATTGTTTTTTTAAATCACTTGAACTCTTCATCTTCATGCAACTCTCTTATGTAGGATTTGGAATGGCATGTTGGTTTATAGTGTAACAATTAGGGGTCTTGAAATGAATCTAAATGTCTAGAAGAAGCACCTTCACATTTAAGTAAATGCAAGAAACATATAGTATTGAACTAATGTTACTTTGATTATTTTTGGGATGAAGACAACGAGCAAGCTTGGGTTTGGAGGGAGCTCGGGTTGTGTGAGGGGAGGAGCTCGACTGTGAGGGTAAACGGATGTCTCAGGTTCGATGACAAATTACGTATTATTATTTACTCTATAAAAATAAAAAAAATAATTTTTTAATTAAAACGTGCATCGCACGTGCATGTTACTAGTTTAAATAAATCAACAGCAGCATATCAAATTTATATCTTCATGGGAATCCAATTCCTGCATATAAAACTGTGGGCACATTAGTTGCTTACAACCGACGAAAATGCTATACACGGTCATCCTCTTTATGCCGAAAATATAACGATCTTAATACTTTAACAAACCACAAACTTGAATGCAATTAAAGTGTTAAATGTGACTACTCTAAACATGTAAGTGTATACAATGCCTTAATACCTAATGCAGATATTTTATATTAAGATGATACTAATGCATCCTTGTTCAGATTCTATGCATCCCAACATAGGTCCGAGAGCAAGCACCTACGTACTCCGCATTAAAGGGTTCGATCCCTTGCCATGAAACTACCCAGTAATAAAAGCAAGGTTTAGACATTCTATGAGTATGGATCCCAGTCCCAGAGTACACTGCACGACTGTTATACAGACTCCTCGTCGTGCGAATATCCCGCAAGTACTCCCCTAGCCCCGGTATACATATATACACTGGAGTACTGTAACCCCTGTTTTTCGTTTTGTGTATTTTTGAGTGTATTTTTCGTTTGGTGTATTTTCTCTCTTGCATCCCTCTTGTAATTCTTTGGACCGTATAATAGATTTTTGTTTCAAAATATATTTTCACTATTATTTTGTCTTCTTTTTATTTGAGTTCTTGATTCGTTGTCCGTCCTTTGTTTCGTTTCCATTGGATCGAGCCATTATTTGTGATCCTCCTTATTTTAATTATTCATGCCCTATTTTTTTTTTATATATAATTTTGGTGCCGTCTTAAAATTATTTTTTTATAACAATTTTATCACCATACCTCTTTTGATTATCTAACCTTTGCATTTCACCTTATTCCCCATCTGCTTACTCACCAAGTTAACCTAATACCTAATCATTCCCTAATACCATTTTCCCATATCCTTAACTACCAAGTAAACCCAATCATTACCTACCGAAATTACATTCCCCCGGATCCTATTTATCAAGCCATATAAATCCATTTAATTACCTTCCTAATATATACATCCCCACCTAACTTCTTACCTGTTCTACAATCTGCCGAAATCTAATACCCCCAAACCCTACTGCACCCACACCTGACCCCGTACACCCATTACCCACTCAGCCCCCAATACAGAAACCCTAAATCTCCTAATACAGAAACCCTAAATCTCCTATATATATATATATCTATTACCTATCCCCATGCTGTGTATTTTTTTTCCTTAGCCACCACCAAAATATTTCCCTCAGTTCTCCCTCTCTCCCGACGCCATCTCTCGCTCTCTTGCTTTTGGATTTTTCTTGCACGTACTCGAGTGTGCGTGTAGATCATTTGGGGGTTCGTTGATTTCTCACTCGTGGGATTTGTTCGTTGCTGGGATCCGTTCCTGTTATTCTTATTGTTCTTCATTTTCGTCTCCGGTTAAGGCAAGTAACTTGTACTCAAATTTCTTTGTATGATACAAGTCAAAAATACCACCTATAATGTAGTTGGGTTCTAGAGACAACTCGTGTGTGTGATGTTCTTGATGAGTTTGTCTCTATAGTGTTTGACCATAGTTGACTCACGACACAAATTCGACATGAAACAACTAGGTTTTTGCCCGTTCTTGATTTGATCATGTATGTGAACTATTTGTGAGAATTTGACTATTTGTTGAGACCTATGTGATTAACTTGTAGTGGACTTGTTATATACCTTAATCTATGTTGTTTGGATACTTGGTAGACTCGATTTCATGTTTGGTTGTGTGTGGATCAAGTTTCGTTGAATCTATGTTGATTTTGGTTTTTGAGGAAATTCTGTATTTTGCCGATAATCTGTCTTGATTAGTAATTTTGATCATATTAAGGTCAGAACCTTAAATTTTAGTATAAAACATGAATTGTAGAGAATTTCGTCTTCTTTCCAACTCCTCTGACCTTGCTCGATTTCGTTTTCGTATGTGTGAGAAATGACTGTTTTGCTACAAAGGTGTAGACCTTTTCTAGATTTCGTTTCTCGGTGATTTTGATGACTAAATTATTTTGATTCTTGTGCTACACATATTATTTTGATGCAGAAGTTTGGTTAGTTTTTTTATACTTATCTAGGGATTACCCAGAATTTTTGCAGATTTTATTGATGAGTTTTACATGCCGTTTCATATTCGTTTATGAAAACTATACTTGTTGTAATTTGCTTGCTGTTCTGTAAAGAATCGTATTTTCACCTTGATTCCTTTTACAGTATGGAAAATATTTGTGAAATATAAAAGTTATCTTATTCTATTTATTTTCATCTCCCTTTGGCGGATTTGGATTTCGTTTCACTAGTTGCGAGATATTATAGTTTTCGTACAGCAGTGTTGGGAATTCCAGATTTGCCAAACTATCTTTTATTGATGTTTCCTGATTTTTGATGACTGATCTAATTTTACTAGAAAATTCTGAAACTTTACATTTCGATACCGGACATATAGGGGAATACCCCAGATTTTTCGTGGATTTATTTAATGAGTTTTGATGCTGTTTGATTGACTGTGAATTTGTTTTCCTGATTTCTTGCTGAACGTGTTTTCTGTATTCAAATCAGTTTTGAGCTATGTTTTTGTGAATTAATATATGAATTATTTATACTCGCTGGATTGAGTTGGGAGTCTATTTTCTAGACGTTTCAATGGATTCAGATTTTCATGTTTGTAACATTGGGAATCACTGTTTTACTGCAGTGTGGTCTTGCTGTCCTGAACTTGAGAATTCATTTTTATTCTTTTATGAACTATCTTGCACTCGTACATATTTATCTTGCAACTTGAACTTGCCACATGATCATGCCATGTTATTCTTGATATGTTTTGCACACATACATGCTAGTTGGACACTAATAATAATAAAATAACCAAGCTAGGGTTGAGGGAAAGATCTAGTAGTGGATAGTGCAGAAATGTGTACTCGGAAGAACCTAGTGGTTATTTGAGCTTGTTTACATGTGGAGTTTGACACGATATACATGACACGTACACACATGACACTGGAGCTTGTTTGGGTTTTGGAGCTTGTTTACAAGATACATGATTACATGATACTTGGAGCTTGTCCCTGAGTACACTATCCTGTATAGTCCCCTACGAAATCTAAAGCGAACTGTTTGTTGTAGCAACCATGTGTTATGTTTTTAAGGCGCATGAAGTGCTACCTAGATAGTAATAACTACAAGACTTGATACATAACACTTGAACATGATAGATGCCTACTTGACACTTGACTATATAATACATGAGATTTGATACTTGATACACGCTACATGATTACATGATTCTTGATACTGGTTACTTGGTACATGCCACTTGTTTACTTGACACTCGATACATGCTATTATACTTGCTCACCTTGCCATACCATGATTTATATTCTGTTATCATGATTATACCATGCTAGGCTTGTTACTTAGATTTACCTATCCCATGTACTTATATCCTAAATTATAAGTGGCCCGTAACTTGCAATTGACAGGTACTTGTTTACTCTTTTCTTCTCGTGCAATTTAATTAATTGTAGATCAGGATGGTCGGCTGCCAGATAGTATTGGCGAGATGATGTATTAGTGCTAGATTTTTTGCTTTATGATTTTCATTAGTATTATTGCTTGAACTTGAATAAGATGTACTTGATTACTTGGATATTTATCTTGTATTTGGGCGATGTGACCCAGGATATTTGACTTGTTTAGAATTTGAATATTTGAGATTATTATATTTGGTTTCAAGTAATTTCTGTTGGTATCTCGTTTCAATTATGCATGCCGGGTTGTATCTTTTGCTTCCGACTCTGATTATCTTGTGAAATGTTGTAAAGATTATTGAATAGCTTATGGATGATGAAAATCATTCGCTGGACTTTTGTCTCATATCCGTATTGCATATTCTTTTTGGGAAGCGGGGCGTAACAAGATTTTTAGTGTTATCAGAGCTCAGGTTTGGCTAATGTATTAGTTGCCTAATATATTAGACAAGCTTGGCTCGAACTGGGATCAGCTCAACATTTCACCAACGATGCATACATATATTTATACCAACTTTGATTCAGGATGCTAATTGTTTTTGGTTTTGTGCAAACTATGGCTCGCAGAGGTTCTACGTCTCAGTCGCAGGTTGATCCAATTGAGGATGTCACTGTTGTGCTTGAGCGGCTGATTAATCAGCAGCAAAACCACAGTGATCTTCTGATGGCTGCTCTTGAAGCTGCCCAGGTTGCGCCTCCTGTAGTGCCTGTGCAGGCAAATCTTTCACCTCATCCAGGAACAGTTATAGATTTTATGAGGCTGCATCTCGACCGTTTTTCCAGCACTGAGATGCCTTTGGAGGCTGAACAGTGTTTGATCCGGACTGAGTGCTTGTTGTTAGTGGCTCGTGTTGCCGAGGCTGATCGGGTGGACGTGGTGTCCATCCAGCTAGTCGATCTGGCCTATATCTGGTGGATGGCCGAGTCTGGGCGACTTGAGAGGCCTATTGCTTGGGCTACTTTTACTTAGGGATTCTTGGAGAAATTCTTCCCCAGTAGTACTCGAGTTGAGATGGAACAGCAGTTCCTAGCCCTGAAATAGGTTAAGTCATTATTCTATTTTGAATTTGTTACATAATTGTTCATGCAATGTTGTAACATGGACTTTCTTGCAACAGGGTTTCAGGTTAGTGGATGAGTATGCAGCTGAGTTTACTAGACTTAGCCGCTTTGCTGCCGTTCTTGTGGCAACCGAAGAGGATAGGGCTCGTAGATTCACAAATGGGCTTGAGCAGGACATCAAGAGGAATCTTGTCTCTCTTCGCTTGTGTACCTACACTAAGGCTCTTGAGGTAGCCCAAGCTCAGGAGCAAGCTCGCGGTGAGGTGACTCCTTCTTAGCAGACTGTTCCCACTGCTGTTGCTAGGCCTTCTGGTGGGCCTATTTGGAGACAGGTTCCCGCCCATCCAGTTAGGGCAGCTTCTTACTCTTCTGCTGGTTACCAGAGGGGTGGTTTTTGCGACTTTTGCTGACTTGCCGAGCATGAGCGCAAGGACTTCAGGTGGGCCAATCGCTGTTGTTTTGCTTGTGGTGCTCCTGACCACACTTTGCGGGATTGTCCATAGCAGAGGGAGACTCTTCCAGTCCGTGGTCCTGTCCAGCCGGCAGTTCCAGCCCGTGATCCAGTTAGGCCACTTCTTTCTCCCCAGCATCAGATTGTCGGTCAGAGGATCGTTGTTTCGAGGAGAGGTCAGACTTTCAACTTGACTACTGCAGTTGCTGAGACAGCTGAAGGAGTTGTGGCAGGTATATTTTGTTTTGTTGGTCTTTCTTTGCTTCTTTATGTTATCTTTCTACATTGTTGTTTTTTCCTCACCATTAATTGTCTATTCTTTCTCCTTGTCTTTGATTCCTTTTAGGTATCATCCTTATTTGCTCTTTTCCTACCCATGTTCTTTTTGATTCTGGGGCAACCCATTCTTTTGTCTCCTCTCGATTTGTCGCTCGCCATCAGTTGGAGTGCAGCAACATGTCAGAGGCTTGAAACATTATGACAGGTGGTGGAGTTGTCATATGTTCTCGTGAGTGCAGGCAATGTCCCGTTATTATGGGGGACGCAGATTTCAAAGCCAACCTGATTATAATTGGGAATTCAGGATTCGACATCATTCTCGGTATGAATTGGTTGGGTGAAGCCCATGCCATTATTGATTACCGTTCTAAGAAAGTTGTCTTCAGAATTCCAGACCGAGCAGAATTTGAGTTCCATGCCGGAGAGTCTTTCCTTGGCCGAGCAAAGACTGCTGCTGAACAGGTAGATTGTGCGATGGAATTGCACTCAGGCTGTGAGGCTGTGCCTCTAGTAGTTCGGAATTTTTTGGATGTTTTTCCAGATGAGTTGCCTGGCTTATCCCCTGATAGGGAAGTGAAATTTGGTATTGATGTTTAGCCTGGAACAGTGCCGATATCGAAGGGTCCCTACAGGATGGCACCGGTTGAGTTAGCAGAGCTTAAGGTGCAGATTCAGTAGTTGCTTGATTTGGATTTCATTAGACCTAGTATTTTACCTTGGGGTGCTTCGGTCCTTTTTGTCAAAAAGAAGGATGGTGGTCATCGACTATGCATGGATTATCGGGAACTGAACAGAATTACTGTGAAGAATAGGTATCCGTTACCCAGGATCGATGATTTGTTTGATTAGTTGAGTGGGACTGCTATTTTCTCGAAGTTGGATCTTCGTTCTGGGTATCACCAAGTCAAGGTGAAGGCTACGAATATATAGAAGACTGCTTTCAGGACTAGATACGGACACTATGAGTATCTTGTGATGTCGTTCGGGATTACGAACGCGCCGGCTGTATTCATGAGTCTTACGAAATGGGTCTTCTCTCAGTTCTTGGATAGATTTGTGGTGGTTTTCATTGATGAAATTTTGGTGTATTCTCAGAATCGGAAGGATCATGCTGAGCTTCTTAGAGTGGTTCTGCAGACTTTGAGAGAGAATCAGCTCTATGGAAAACTCAGCAAGTGTGAGTTTTGGCTCGACGGGGTTTCTTTCTTGGGGCATATTATCTCAGGCAAGGGTGTTTCTGTAGATCCGGCCAAGGTTGAGGCTGTGAAGGATTGGCATATTCCCAAGTCAGTTTCAGAGGTCAGGAGTTTTTTTGGTTTGGCTGGCTATTATCAGAAGTTCGTCCAAGACTTTTCGAAGATAGCAGGACCGTTGACTAAACTGACTGGGAAGGATCAGAAGTTTTGTTGGTCTGATGAGTGAGGTGAGGCTTTTATTGAGTTGAAGAACAGATTGACATCAGCGCCTGTGTTGACTATTCTCGATGGTTCAGGCGGGTTTGTAATTCACTGTGATGCTTTTGGTAAGGGTTTTGGAGTAGTTTTGATGCAGAAGGGCCGAGTCGTTGCGTATGCATCAAGGCAGTTGAGGTCGGATGAGAAGAACTATCCGACTCATGACTTGGAGTTAGCAGCAGTGATCCATGCTTTGAAGCTGTGGAGACATTATTTACTTGGAGACCGAGTGGAGATCTTCACAGACCACAAAAGTCTCAAGTACGTCTTCACCCAGAAGGAGTTAAACGTGAGGCAAAGGTGTTGGTTGAAACTTATGGCCGACTATGACATCATTTTGCAATACCATCCTGGTAAAGTAAACTTGGTGCCTGATGCTTTGAGCAGAAGACCAGCAGTTATGTTTCTTACTCAGCAGAGTGATCTCATTGAGCAGATGTAGAGGTTGGAGCTTGATGTTGTGTTGCCGAGTTCTGGTCGGAGTTGTTTGGTGCTCCAGCTCTTGTTGATTAGATTAAAGAGGAACAGGCTGGTGATGCGCAGTTGTAGGGTTTTCGAGGTGAGGTTGAGTCTGGGTCCAGAACAGACATGGTTATTCATGCTGATGGTTTGCTTCGTTTTGGGTCCAGATTATGTGTCCCGAAGGGTGAAGTTCGTCAGAGGTTGCTTGAAGAAACTCATCAGTCCTCGTATTCTATCCATCCTGGCGGCCCTAAGATGTATCGGGATTTAAAGCTTCATTTCTAGTGGTATGGTATGAAGGGGGCTATTGCTCGGTTTGTGGCTCAGTGTTTGATCTGTCAGCAGGTTAATGCAGAGCATCAGAGAACCGCTAGACTTCTTCAACCGCTTCTTATTCCAGAGTGAAAGTGGGAACATATCACTATGGATTTTGTGACCGCTTTGTCGAGGAGTCCTAAGGGTCATAATGCCATTTGGGTGATTGTCGACCATTTGACGAAGAGTGCTCACTTCATTCCCTTTCATGTCGGTCAGTCTACTGTGAGCCTTGCTGAGAGGTATATGCATGAGATTGTTAGACTTCATGGGGTTCTGGTTAGTATTGTATCCGACAGGGATACGAGATTCAGATCTCTGTTCTGGGAGAGTCTTCAGAATAGTTTGGGGAGCAAATTAAAGTACAGTACAATTTTTTATCCCCAGACTAATGGACAGTCAAAGCGGACTATTCAGATTCTTGAAGACATGTTGAGGTTCTGTATGCTTCAGTTTGGTGGATCTTGAGAGGACCATTTGCATCTCGTAGAGTTCTCGTACAATAACAGCTTTCAAGCCAGTATTAAAGCTGCTCCGTTCGAGGCACTCTATGGGTGGAAGTGCAGATCGCCAGTGTGCTAGGATGACATTGGTGAGAAAAAGTTGTTGAATTCGGAGTTGATCACCAGGACAGTGGATGTTGTGGTTCAGATCATGAAGCATTTGCAGGCAGATCAGGATAGGTAGAAGCGATGGGCTGATGTCCATCGGAGGGTTTTGGAGTTTGGTGTTGGTGACCATGTTTTCATAAAGGTATCGCTGTTCCGTGGTGTCATTCGGTTTGGTGGTGGGGGCAAGCTTAGCCCTAGGTTTATTGGACCGTTTGAGATTTTGGAGCGAGTAGGCAATGTGGCCTATCGTCTTGCATTGCCGCCAGCATTATCAGAAGTGCACGATGTTTTCCATATCTCACAATTCAGGAGATATATCCGAGATGAGAGCCACTTGATCGACTATTCTGAGTTGACTGTTCGGCCGGATTTGACTTATGAGATTCTGCCAGTTGCTATTGTGGATCGGCGGGAGAAAGTGCTTAAGAACAAGGTCACCAAGTTGGTTCGGGTTGCTTGGAATCCTCACTCGCCCAGTGAGTCGACTTGGGAGCTGGAGGAGGAGATTCAGCAGAAGTTTCCTCATTTGTTTGGGTAGTTTTTGTTTTGTTCTTTTTGATGTTTTGGGGTTACCCTATGTATCTTCTTTTTGAATTTGGAGGACAAAATTCTTCTTGTTAGGTGGGTAGGATTGAAACCCCTGTTTTTCGTTTTGTGTATTTTTGAGTGTATTTTTCGTTTGGTGTATTTTCTCTCTTGTATCCCTCTTGTAATTCTTTGGACCGTATATTGGATTTTTGTTTCAATATATATTTTCACTATTATTTTGTCTTCTTTTTATTTGAGTTCTTGATTCGTTATCCGCCCTTTGTTTCGTTTCCATTGGATCGAGCCATTATTTGTGATCCTCCTTATTTTAATTATTCATGCCCTATTTTTTTTATTATTTCTCTATATAATTTTGGTGTCGTCTCAAAATTATTTTTTTATAACAATTTTATCACCATACCTCTTTTGATTATCTAACCTTTGCATTTCACCTTATTCCCCATCTGCTTACTCACCAAGTTAACCTAATACCTAATCATTGCCTAATACAATTTTTCCATATCCTTAACTACCATGTAAACCCAATCATTACCTACCGAAATTACATTCCCCCATTTCCTATTTACCAAGCCACATAAACCCATTTAATTACCTTCCGAATATATACATCCCCACCTAACTTCTTACCTGTTCTACAATCTGCTGAAATCTAATACCCCCAAACCCTACTGCACCCATACCCGACCCCATACACCCGTTACCCACTCAGCCGATTTCAACCCCCAATACAGAAACCCTAAATCTCATATATATATATATATATATATATATATATATAGATTACCTATCCCCATGCTGTGTATTTTTTTCCCTAGTTGCCACCAAAATATTTCCCTCGGTTTTCCCTCTCTCCCGACGCCATCTCTCTCTCTCCTGTTCTTGGGTTTTTCTTGCACGTACTCAAGTGCGCGTGTAGATCGTTCGGGGTTCGTTGATTTCTCACTCATGGGATTTTTTTGTTGCCGGGATCCGTTCCCGTTATTCTTATTGTTCTTCGTTTTTGTCCCCGATTAAGGCAAATAACTTGTACTCAAATTTTTTTGTATGATACAAGTCAAAAATATCACCTATAATATAGTTGGGTTCTAGAGACAACTTGTGTGTGATGTTCTTGATGAGTTTGTCTCTATAGTGTTTGACCATAGTTGACTCACGATAGAAGTTCGACATGAAACAACTTGGTTTTCGCTCGTTCTTGATTTGATCATGTATGTGAACTATTTGTGAAAATTTGACTATTTGTTGAGATCCATGAGATTAACTTGTTGTGGACTTGTTATATACCCTAATCCATGTTGTTTGTATACTTGGTAGACTCGATTTCATGTTTGATTGTGTGCGGATCAAGTTTTGTTGAATCTATGTTGATTTTGGTTTTTGAGGAAATTCTGTATTTTGCCGATAATCTATCTTGATCAGTACTTTAGACCATATTAAGGTCCGAATCTTAATTTCAGTATAAAACATGAATTATAGATAATTTTGTCTTCTTTCCAACCCCTCTGACCTTGCTCGATTTCGTCTTCCTATGTGTGAGATATGATTGTTTTGCTACAGAGGTGTAGACCTTTTCCAGATTTCGTTTCTCAGTGATTTTGAGGACTAAATTTTTTTGATTCTTATGCTACGCATACTATTTTGATCCATAACTTTGGTCAGTTTTTCTATACTTATCTAGGGATTACCCAGAATTTTGGCAGATTTTATTGATGAGTTTTACATGCCGTTTCATGCTCGTTTATGAAAACTATACTTGCTGTAATTTGCTTGCTGTTCTGTAAAGAATCACATTTTTACCTTGATTCCTTTTACTGTATTGAAAATATTTGTGAAATATAAAAGTTAGCATATTCTATCTATTTTCATCTCCCTTTGGTGGATTTGGATTTTGTTTCACTTGTTGCGAGATATTATAGTTTTCATACAGCAGTGTTGGGAATTCCAGATTTGGCAAACTATCCTTTATTGATGTTTCCTGATTTTTGATGACTGGTCTAATTTTACTAGAAAATTCTGAAATTTTTTATTTCAATACCGAAAATATAGGGGAATACCCCAGATTTTTCGTGAATTTATTTAATGAGTTTTGATGCTATTTTACTGACTGTGAATTCATTTTCCGGATTTCTGGCTGAACGTGTTTTCTGTATTCAAATCTGTTTTGAGCTATGTTTTTGTGACTTAATATATGAATTATTTATACTCGCTGGATTCGGTTGGGAGTCTATTTTCTAGACGTTTTGACAGATTCTAATTTTCATGTTTGTGACACTGAGAATCACTGTTTTACTGCAGTGTGGTCTTGCTGTCCTGAACTTGAGAGTTGTTCATTTTTATTCTTTTATGAACTATCTTGCACTCATACATATTTATCTTGCAACTTGAACTTGCCACATGATCATGCCATGTTATTCTTGATATGTTTTGCACACATACATGCTAGTTTGACACTAATAATAATAAAATAACCAAGCCAGGGTTAAGGGAAAGATCTAGTAGTGAATAGTGCAGAAACGTGTACTCGGAAGAACCTAGTGGTTATTGGAGCTTGTTTACATGTGGAGCTTGACATGATATACATGACACGTACACACATGATAACGTACACACATGATACTGGATCTTGTTTGGATTTTGGAGCTTGTTTACATGATACATGATTATATGATACTTGGAGCTTGTCCATGAGTACACTGCCCTGTATGGTCCCCTACGAAATCTAAAGCGAAATAATTTGTTGTAGCAATCATGTGTTATACTTTTGGGGCGCATGAAGTGCTACCTAGATAGTAATAACTACAAGATTTGATACATAATACTTGAACATGATACATGCCTACTTGACACTTGACTACATGATACATGAGATTTGATACTTAATACATGGTACATGATTACATGATTCTTGATACTGGTTAGTTGGTACATGCCACTTGTTTACTTGACACTCGACACATGCTATTATACATGTTCACCTTGCCATGCCATGATTTATATTATGTTATCATGATTATACCATGCTAGGCTTGTTACTTAGATTTACATATCCCATGTACTTATATCCTACATTATAAGTGGCACGTAACTTGCAATTGACGGGTACTTGTTTTCTTTTTCCTTCTCGTTCAATTTAATTAATTGCAGATCAGGATGGTCGGCTGCCAGATGGTATTGGCGAGATGATGTATTAGTGCTGGATTTTCTGCTTTATGATTTTCATTAGTATTGTTGCTTGAACTTGAATAAGATGTACTTGATTACTTGGATATTTATGTTGTATTTGGGCGATATGACCCAGGATATTTGACTTGTTCAGAATTTGATTATTTGAGATTATTATATTTGGTTTCAAGTAATTTCTGTTGGTATATTGTTTCAATTATGCATGCCTGGTTGTATCTTTTGCTTCCGACTCTGATTATCTTGTAAAATGTTGTAAAGATTCTTGAACAGCTTATGGATGATGAAAATCATTTGCTGGGCTTTTGTCTCGTATCCGTATTTCATATTCTTTTTGGGAAGCGGGGCGTGACAAATACGAAAAACTATCCGTCCGACAACGCATAGTCCCGGATTTAAAATAAAAACTCGTCTCCATCGAAGCAACCTCTGTCCCAGAGTACACCGCTCGACTGGGTCTATAGTCCCGAAATACATTGCCCGACTATATTGAGTGCCCCACTTATGTTTGCCCAGGTTTACTGCCTCTTCTCTTAGTGCCTAGTTCTTAAGTTCAAGACATAAATAAATTATTATACCTAGAGTTAGTCTTACCCCCTACCGGACTTAATCACAAATACCGAGATAGCTTCATAGCCATATCTCAAAAATATAACTCAAATCTTTTACTTCAACAATGTCGGTACCCGAGGTCTTACTAAACTCTAAATCATAACCTTTCATGTACAAGAACCCATGGGTACTCATACCCTTCAATAATCATGTATTAACTCAATGTATTCTTATCTTCAACTTATTCACAATTTGATCAATATCTTATCTTCACATTGCTCATGATTCATATATTCTTTTATAATTCAAAATAAAACAATATTTCTTTTCATGAACATAGATTCATCCACTTTAAGTCTCATTAGCAATTTAGGCTCATAAAATATCTCAACCCACATCAAATATTTCTTAACCCAAATGAGTGTATAATCTCTTCAAGAGAAATCAATTCACATGAATATTTTACTCTTCTTCTAAAATAAATATCATATACTCAAATAAACAATTTTGGAATCAATAACTCATTTTCTATCTCAATTTCTTCTTTTTAATTTCTCAAATATACATGAAAAATTCTAAAACTATTTTTAATAAATTATATTTCATTTTATAGGAATTTTAGAAATTTTGCCTAAATTTTTATTTGCATTTAAACTCCCATTTTTATTAAAACAAAATTCAAAAGAAAAACATTTGAAACCAACAGGTTTCGAACCAAGCTCCAACTGCCGGCTATAGTGAACGCCCCAAGGCCCAACCCGCTATCCACAAAGTCCAAGTGGACTTGGTGTTAAGAAGCCATAACGAAATCCCTATATACTCAATTTCAGGTTTCGGATTTAATTGAATGAAAACAAAATAAAGTGAGTATAACAAGTTTCGAACCCAAGATCTCCTACATGCACAGTAATGACTTATGGTGCACTGACTAACCAATAAGTCCAAAGTGAAATTTCTGATATAGAATTATACTAATAGGTTTTTGTTCAACCGTACTGTTATTCAACTTTTTCACAAACTCAATTTTTCAATTGATCTAATCTTTCCAATTGATTGTAATTATCTCACTTATACTGAGTTTACTTGAAATCAGTAATTCACGAATTTCCAAGCTTATATTTTGACATATATCAAATTATTTCTTCTCTTTAATAAACATAAATTTCATCTCTTTAATTTAATCAAAAATGGCAACTTGCATCTCTTACAAACAATTTAAAATGATTCTATGTGTATCAATTTTACTTCACAAAAGTTCATTTTAACCACAAGAGAAAATCTATAAGTTTCATACGATTTCTCAACATGCATACTTGTTCTTGGTAATAATTTATTGTTTCTTTTTCTCATCTTCAACTAACATGATGACAATTAGTTTCTTAATCATACAAAATTTTACTACCATTCATAGTACATACAATAGTATAGATTTGTTCTATATTTATTTCATCAAATTTATCTATATTACTCATTTAAATACTTGCATGCATTTCCTATATTTAGAAAGCACAAGATCACCCATATCACATGAATTTGATCTATATTACTAATGTCATATTCTAGCATGTTCAATCTATGAATTAGAAAGTATAAAGACCACCCACCTCTTATGAAGAATTTGAGAATAAGGAAGATGAGACACAACTCCTAGCTCCTAGCTCCAACAAAGCAACTCCTAGTCCTTCTTCTCTTAGCTAGAGCTCTCCAACAAGCCTCCAAAGTACAAGGACACTCTCTTTCTCTCTTTCTTTTCCCTTTCTTTAATTTGTTTAGTTTAGGTGTGAAATGTGAAGAAGAATGTGGGTGTATTTATAGTACAAAGTGAAGGGCTAAAAAGCAAATTTCTCCACTTAATAAATTACTCAACTCTTCACTTTATTAACTCCTCCAACTATTCACTTCTCATAACCCCCAACCCCTCTTCTTCCAAACTCCCAAAACCGGCCACTCTCCATCTCTTCATCTAACACGTGCACATGTTGTGCACTAGTGCACACACATACACAAAATTTAATACAATTCCTATAATTCTAAAACGTGTATTAAAAGTTGTTACATGTCATGTGTGAGTCCATGCACAACTTAAAAATAGATTTAATTAATGAGCTTGTCTTGTGGGCTTGCTTTTTAATAATTAATTAATTTAGTGAGTCTGGTGGGCTAGAATCTAATCTTAGGTCCATGAGTTTAATAAAAGGCTAAATAAAAGACTATGCATGCTAAAATAGCAAATGAGAGTAAGAAAAATAAAGATGGAAAAATTAGCACATGCATCATACGTGCAAAAATTAAAAAATGCATTTTTAATTAAAATCAAAATACGGGAT
Organism: Hemerocallis citrina; assembly: GCA_017893485.1. Classification (NCBI taxonomy): domain Eukaryota; kingdom Viridiplantae; phylum Streptophyta; class Magnoliopsida; order Asparagales; family Asphodelaceae; genus Hemerocallis; species Hemerocallis citrina. The sequence goes on from CM030368.1 coordinate 98,559,727, forward strand.
GTTACATTTTACATTTTTTTTAGCATGTCGTTATTTGGAATAACGGCATCTGTATATTTCTCATACATGTGTGAATCTTCTGACTTGTAAAAATTTCTAAGTGTTGAAACAGCTTATAAATAATGCCGTTATCCCTAATAACGGCATTCGAATTACTGATGCCGTTATTGGAGATAACGACATCAGTTATAATAAAATAACGGCATCAATAACTGATTTTATTATAACTGATGTCGTTATCTCCAATAACGGCATCAGTAATTCAAATGTCGTTATTGGAGATAACGGCATTATTTATAAGCTGTTTCAACACTTAGAATTTTTTTACAAGTCAGAAGATTCACACTTGTATGAGAAATATACAGATGCCGTTACTCCAAATAACGGCATGCTAAAAAAGATGTAAAATGATGCCGCTTTCGGGAAGAACCGCATGGTAATCACCTATGTCGTTATTTTCAATAACGGTTTATGCTGACGTGTCCAAAACTGGGTCAGATCGCTAATTGTTTTCGAAAGTGGGTCAGACTTCCAAATATTTTCAAAAATGGGGTCAGCACAGCAAATCTTTCATCCACTACTAGAAGTGGGTAGGGGTGTTCAACTCGGAGAGAATTAAAACCCGCCCATATACAAAGTGAAAATTTTATATTTCTTCAAACTCGCCCTAAATTTGGGCCGGAATATCCGATCCCGTCCATTATGTGCATATAAATTTTATGTCTACCTAAATATATATGAGACACATTATGTATTATGTTAGTATATGTATATGCATATGCATATGTTAGTATATGTGTATGCATCATCTGTTAGCATATTATGCAAAAAAACGAAGATAATATAACAAATTGGTATGTTATTTTGGCATATGTTACAATGTATAGTATACATGACATATATGATATATATGGTTAAAAAAAGTAATGAGGTATATGTTATTCATATTTTAAGTTATATTAAATATTTGATGTGCTTTTTTTAATAAACATAAACCCATATAAGGTTTTTTTCTTTGTTTTAGAGAGAGAAAAATAATATATCATACATAAAGCTGATAAACCCGTCCAACCTGCCTGATGCCCAACCCGAACCTGGAAGACTAAACCAATACATTATTCGATATGGGACTAAACTAAGATCTCTCATAATATAATACCTAATATAATATCTAACACCCCCTCTCAACAAGCGACATGAGTTTAGAATATTGACGATGTTGATGTGGCAGGGACAGCAAACAGTGATGCAGGTGTTGGATCCTGTAGGCAAGGCAAGAAACACTAGAGGGGGGAGGGGGGTGAATAGTGTTGTATAAAAATTAATAACAAAATTGAACTTTTCTTCTGTCCAGTCGACTAGAAAAGAGAAATAAGTCGACTAAGGCATCAGATTAGAAGAGTATTTTAGACAAGTCTGATCAGTCGACTTATAGCGGAAAACAGTCGACTTGCCAGACAAGTTTTCGAAGAGTATGTTATACCAGTCTGACCAGTCGACTTAAAGAGGAAACGCAGTCGACTGTCCAAACAAGTTTTCGAATAAGAATTAAATGCAAGTAAAGAAAATACAAATTCAGAGAAATACAACCACAGAGTACATACGATGTATCCTGGTTTGGTCCTTCCGACCTACATCTAGTCCCCAACCAACCCACTTGAGATTTTCACTATTCTTGAAAATATACAAGAATACCCTACGGCGTTAGACAACAACCATGTCCAACCCGTAGACCTCTCTCACCACTAGACAGAGCAAACCCACTTTTCAACCAAGAGTGAAAACCTGACTCTACAACCTAGATCCTTACTCTCCAACCGAGAGGACCACTCTCACAACCCGAGAGTGAAAGAAAACAATAAAAGAGATACAATCAACCTATAGCCTTGTTTTGTGATTGTGATTTTTGTATAGTGGCTAATAGGTCACTTCTGAAATCAGTCCCAAAAAAAATCAATGTTATATTGGACTGAGATTAAGAGAACCAAGACTTAGAAGATTTAGAGTGCCTGTTTGAATACTAGTTCTTTTTCAACAGCAAAAACTTAAACTTTTTATCAAAATGCTTGGAAGCTTAGAAACTTTCCATTGTGATTCCTAGGCTCTATTTATAGAGAGGAATCACTAGGACGTTGTAAAACAGTTAATAAAACTAATTTTAAAACGGATATAAAGCTTTTTGAATTTGAAAAACAAGTTTTAAATTCTAAAAGCTGTGGAAACGACTTGAACAGTCGACCGGGTTGCCATGATGAGTCGACTGGCCAGAGTTTGAAAGAGTTCAGACAGTTTCGTACTGGTACAGTCAACTGGTGCCATAAGGCAGTCGACTGGTACTTAACAGCTGATCTAATTCAAACGGTTTCGACCTTTAATCTTTTGAAAAACACTCAATTATAAAGATGTGTGAGTGTGTGTGTGACAGTGCTGTTACATCAATCTAAGACTCAAAAAAAAAAGTAAGATTACAATTTGTTTTACAAGACATTTAATAACACATTGAAGCACGGGTCTTTTCTTGAGTCTTGAGTCTTGAGTCTTGAATAAGAGCTTGAGCCTTTGTAGCTTGATCAATTTTTTTTGAGAGCTTCATTGGAGCACTTTGCACTTTTGTATCATACATAGTATGGACATTGATACATCCTGCATTATATAAGTAGCACAACTTTGCATTGTGTTGTAGTCATCAAAACCAAGAATCAACATTCTCCCCTTTTTTATGATAACACAATAGCTTACAATAATAGAAATATTACACATGCTCAATGCTCCCCCTAACGAATGTACAAAATGCATATGTTCAAAAACATGCACAAAAACATGCACAAAGACATGCATAAAAATTACACACACATAGCTTTTTCTCGCCCTTTGGCATCAACAAAGAATAGGAGGAAAATAAATAGTAGACATAAAAAAAAACATTGCAAGAGAACAAACATATATCATAACCAAAGCAAATTTATACATAGAAATTTGAAATACATTGTTCAAATGATGACATAAACTAGAAAATACATAAGAAGTAGAAAAATACATAGAAAAAAAAAGCTAATCAGTCTTCGTCATCTTTGTCTTGGGCACCCTGAGAGAGAGGAGGTGGAGGTGGAAACTGAGAAGTGAACAAGTGAGTAAGATGGGAAAGACTGGCCTCAAGAGTGTCTTGACGATCCATGATATAATTGACAGAAGTGTAAAGACTCCTAGGATCATCATGAAAGAGAAAGTGAAAAAGAGGGGAAGTAAAAATTAGGGTTTTTACTAAAAATCAATGAATGAGATTGAGGCTAGGGGAAATCAAAGGTGCAGAACGGTCAAAGGGTAAAAAAAGGTAAAAGATTCGCCTCAAAAGAAGTGCCAATTTCGAATATGAAAGAAGAGCTGATTCGCGACAGCTGACTGGAGTGTAGGATCAGTCGACTTAGTTGAGAGCAAAATAGATAAACGAAAATAGCAATAATACAACTGGCAGTCGACTTAGTACTGTTCACAGTCGACTTTCCAGAGCGTGAATTTCATATAAAAATAGGTATCGGAAAAATACTAGGTCAGTCGACCGAAAAGAAGTTTTAAGTCGACTCACCAGAGTTAAAATTTCAAGAAACATCATGAAAACTACAAATTCCTAGTTCTCTTCTAAAAGTGATAAAAGTGTCTTCCTTAAGTAGTTTAGTAAAGATATCTGCTACTTGTTTATCCGTAGAAATAAAGTCTAAAGAAATATCTCCCTTTAAAACTTGATCATGTAGAAAATGATGTAGAATACCAATGTGTTTCGTACGTGAATGTTGAACCAGATTTTTAGATAAGTTAATGGCACTGGTATTATTACACATTATAGCAAGTTTTGAAAATAAAATACCACAGTCTAATAGGGTTTGTTTCATCCACAAAATTTGGTCACAAGCCAAACTTGAGGCGATATATTCAGCTTCTGTAGTAGATAGAGATACCGAATTTTGCTTCTTACTGCACCAAGATACTAGGGAGTGTCCCAAAAAGTGACACGTTCCATTAGTACTTTTTCGGTCAGTTTTACTACCGGCAAAATCCGCATCACTATATGACAAAAGTTGAAAATTATCGGTGTGTAGATAAAATAAATCATACTCAGACGTGCCTTTAATGTATCTCAAAATACGTTTCACAGCTTTTAAGTGAGAGTCTTTAGGACTTGACTGGTATCTAGCACACAAACATACACTAAACATGATGTCTGGTCTACTAGCAGTTATATATAAGAGTTAGCCAATCATACCTCGATAGAGTTTTTGATCGACACTCTTACCTAATTCATCTTTGTCAAGGGTAGTGGTAGTAGCCAAAGGTGTGGTCTTACTACTCGTGCTACCCATGCCAAATCGTTTGAGTAATTCCTTAGCATATTTTCCTTGATTAATAAATATGCCAGTTGGTGACTGTTTAATTTGTAGTCCAAGAAAATAATTGAGTTCACCCATGTGACTCATCTCAAACTCATTTATCATGGTATTAGCAAACTCTTGACCTAGATTACTATTAGTAGAACCAAAAATTATGTCATCTACATATATTTGTATGATCAAAATATCGGTCTCAATTCTCCTAATAAACAAAGTAGTATCTACTTTACCTATTTCAAAACCCATTTCTAAAAGAAAGGTCTTCAATCGTTCATACCAAGCACGAGGTGCTTGTTTAGGACCATATAAAGCCTTTTTCAATTTAAAAACATGATTTGGGAATTGTTCATGTTCGAAACCAGGTGGTTGCTTAACATAAATATCTTTCTTTATAAACCCATTAAGGAAAGCACTTTTAACATCCATTTGGAAAAGTGTAAAATTCATCAAACAAGCAAAAGATAATAAAATACGAATTGATTCTAGTCTAGCAACAGGAGCATATGTTTCATCAAAATATATGTCTTCTTCTTAATTATACCCTTGAGCAACTAGTCTAGTTTTGTTCCTAACGACTTGTCCTGATTCATCTAACTTATTATTGAATACCCATCAGGAGGTCGTGGAACTAAATCCCATACATCATTCCTTATAAATTGGTTTAACTCATCTTGCATGGCATTCATCCAAAACTAATTCTCACAAGCTTCTTGTATATTCTTCGGTTCAAAATCGGATAAGAAAGTCGTGTGAAAAATCATGTTAACATGATATCTTGTCTGAATACCATGTGAAATGTCACCAATTATTAAGTAATGAGGATGATATCTAACTTCAACAAAAGGTTTTGGTAAAGTTAGAGACATCACAATAGGATCAGTCGACTTGACTAGTCCATCAGCCGACTGATTCACATCATTCGACTTGACTTTCTTATCAGTCAACCTATCCGCAAGGATACTTTGCTCTATAGATGTAATAACCTTATTTGAAGGTGATGAATCAGTTTCATCATCTTCAATTAAAGTTGATGAAGGCAGAGATTCATCAAATGCAACATACATGGATTCTTCAATAGTCAATGTTGACTTGTTGAAGATCCTATATGCTTTACTCCTATTTGAGTATACTACAAAGATACCCCCATTAGATCTTGGATCAAACCTATTTAAATTATCTTTAATGTTTAAAATGAAACACTTACATCCAAATATTTTGAAGTAAGATACTTTAGGAATTCTATCAAAAAATAGCTCATAACATGTTTTCTTAAGCTTAGCCCTAATCAATATTCTATTTAAAACATAACAAGTTGTAGCAACGACTTCAGCCCAAAAGTACTTAGGTAAATTGCTTTCAACAAGCATGGTACGTGCACACTCTTGCAAAGTCCTATTCTTTCTTTCGACCACTCCATTTTGTGGTGAAGCTCTAGGAAATGCAAAAGAATGAGTTATACCATTCTTGTTGCAATATTCTACAAACGTTTCATTCTCAAATTATCTACCATGAACACTTCTAATAGTGACTATGGTTAGAGATTTTTTATTTTGAATCTGTTTACAAAAATTTGCAAATTCATCAAAAGCATCATTCTTATGTTTTAAAAAGAAAGTCCAAGTGAATTGTGAAAAATCATCTACTAAAACAAATACATACCTACTTTTATTTAAAGAAGCAACTCTAGTAGGGCCAAATAAATCCATGTGGATTAATTCGAGAGGCCTACTAGTAGAAATTACTTTTTTTGTTTTAAAAGTAGATTTAATATGTTTACCTAGTTGACATGCATCACATAACTTATCCTTTTTATAGGATAGTCTTGGTAGCCCTTTAACTAGGTTGTTTTTAGACAATTTAGCAAGAGTTTTCATATTCACATGGCCAAATCGCTTATGCCATAGCCAAGAATCATTATTAGAAGCTACTAAGCAAAAATCATTCGAAAAATCATGACTTTAAACACAATTCATAAATGTTATTCTTCCTAAATCCTTGAAAAATTATATTTTGCATAGTAGAGTTGTAAATTAAACATGCATCTTTTTCAAAAACTATTTTATTTCCCTTGTCACACAATTGGCTAATACTCAACAAGTTATGCTTAAGTTCACTAACTAGAAATATATCTTCTATTGAATGGTTAGTGTACTTACCAACCACGCCTATTCCAATGACCTTTCCTTTGTTGTTGTCACCGAATGTGACTATTCCTCCATCAATTTCTTGTATGGAAGATAGGAGGTTGGCATGACCAGTCATGTACTTTGAGCATCCGCTGTCAAGTATCAAACGATCTCTTTTAGGTACCTATAAAATTTTCAATGTGAATATGGTACCCTTTTTAATGGGTCCAAAAGAGATTAGTTCTTGGGAAACCACACCCAAAGAGAATTTGATTTTCCACCAAATGCAGAAATATAATTTACAGAGTTACATACAGTAAGGATATATGAATTTATGTAAGTAATTCTATCTTTCAGACTCAGGTTGACCGGAACCCATATAGTTATGCTCTGTCTAGTCGACTTTACCGAACCCTTCAGTCGACTGTTACTGAAATCCAGTCGACTGGGAGGTAGAATAGGTCGAACTATCTCAGGTTTTCATCTCTTTGAATGAGACTCAGAACCTCTGGACAGGCGACTGATATTTGTGTTCAGTCGGCTGGTCTGAACTATAGATCTACTCTTTTCATTAAAACTTACAGTTTTTGACTTTTCAAAAAACTCATACAGTTTATTCTTAACATTAGAAATAGATACAGGTTTATTTACACTAGTGTTCTTAGAAGCATGAGGTTTTTCAAGAGACTTTTGAAAACCAACTCCAAATCTTTTATTAGTTTGTACTTGATTTTGGAGAACATCATTTTAATTCTCCTTTCCTTTATTAAATTTAGATACATTCTTGGATATCTCTTCATAATTTTTCTTTAGAAACACAAGATCTATATCTAAACTAGAAAATCGAGAATTTAAAGATTTCACTTCTTTATCTAAGTCAAGATTCTTTTGGGAAAGTGTTTGATTTACTTTCTCCAAGTTCCTAACTCTAATTTTTTCTTTCTTAAAGCATCTAGTAAATCTTTAGAATCATAATCATCACTTACTTGATTTTGAGAAGTAATAAAGCAAACGTTAGCAACCGCATTTGTCTCTTCATTTTCTTCATCCGATGAAGAGTCGCTATCATCCCAAGTTGCTTTGTATGCCTTTTTGATCTTCATCAACTTATTCTTTATGTACTTGTCCTTCTTGAAGTTGGACGCCTTTCCTTTAGATTTTGCATTCTCTACTGAGCAATCCTTCTTCATGTGTCCTATCTTATTACACTTGAAATAAGTTGGAAGTTCATTAGTATCCTTAGATTTTGAATTAAATTTACCTTTTCTTAGGAACTTTTTTAACTTTCGTGTGAACATGGCTATCTCTTCCTCATCTTCTTCTTCATCCTCGGAGTCCGACATGGCCATGAATGCTAGTGTCTTCTTTTTTGATTGTTGAGGTTCTAGATCCTTCTTGCATTCTTCAAGTTATACCTCATACGCCATGAGATTTTTTTACAAGATTCTCAATAGAAAGTTGTGCTAAATCGTTGGCCTCTTTTATGGCGGTGGTCTTCCGCTCCCATTCGGGGGTTAGTGCACGAAGAACCTTCCTTACAATTTCAGATTGAGTGTACGTCTTTCCAAGTGCCACAAGAGAATTTGTAATATCCGTGAACCTTGTGATCATTTCAGACACATTCTCATTTTCCTTCATGAGGAACATCTCGAACTTGTGAACAAGAACAAATATTTTACATTCTTTTACTTTATTAGTTTCTTCATGAGTTACCTCGAGTGTGTGCCAAATTTGATGTGCAGTTGTTGCATTGGACACACGATTAAATTTCTCCTTGGTAAGAGCACAAAATAGCACGTTCATCGCCTTTGCATTGTTCATTGTTTGGCTCTTCATGTCATCGTTCCATTGTGCATATGGAATGGTAGGAGCGGTGTACTCGGTCTCCGTCATGTTCCATATCTCATAGTTGATGGACTGGAGGTAGATCTTCATTCTACACTTCAAATAGTTGTAATCGGTTCCATCGAAGAGGGGTGACCTTTATGCGGATTGGCCTTTATGGTATTGGTTTGCATTAGAAGTAGTTGTCATTGCACTCAACCAGACTCTGATACCAAGTGTTTGATCATGTAGGCAAGGCAAGAAACACGAGAGGGGGAGGGGGGAATAGTGTTGTATAAAAATTAATAACGAAATTGAACTTTTTCTTCTGTCCAGTCGAATTGAAAAGAGAAATAAGTCGACTGAGGCGTCAAATTAGAAGAGTATTTCATAAAAGTCTGATCAGTCGACTTATAGCAGAAAACAGTCGACTTGCCAGACAAGTTTTCGAAGAGTATGTTATACCAATCTGACCAGTCGACTTAAAGAGGAAACGCAGTCGACTGTCCAGACAAGTTTTCGAATAAGAATTAAATGCAAGTAAAGAAAATACAAATTCAGAGAAATACAACCACAGAGTACATACGATGTATCCTGGTTTGGTCCTTCCGACCTACATCTAGTCCCCAACCAACCCACTTGAGATTTTCACTATTCTTGAAAATATACAAGAATACCCTACGGCGTTAGACAACAACCATGTCCAACCCGTAGACCTCTCTCACCACTAGACAGAGCAAACCCACTTTTCAACCAAGAGTGAAAACCTGACTTAGATCCTTACTCTCCAACCGAGAGGACCACTCTCACAACCCGAGAGTGAAAGAAAACAATAAAAGAGATACAATCAACCTATAGCCTTGTTTTGTGATTGTGAATTTTGTATAGTGGCTAATAGGTCACTTCTGAAATCAGTCCCAAAAAAAATCAATGTTATATTGGACTGAGATTAAGAGAACCAAGACTTAGAAGATTTAGAGTGCTTGTTTGAATACTAGTTCTGTTTCAACAGCAAAAACTTAAACTTTTTATCAAAATGCTTGGAAGCTTAGAAACTTTCCATTGTGATTCCTAGGCTCTATTTATAGAGAGGAATCACTAGGACGTTGTAAAACAGTTAATAAAACTAATTTTAAAACGGATATAAAGCTTTTTGAATTTGAAAAACAAGTTTTAAATTCTAAAAGCTGTGGAAACGACTTGAACAGTCAACCGGGTTGCCATGATGAGTCGAATGGCCAGAGTTTGAAAGAGTTCAGATAGTTTCGTACTGGTACAGTCAACTGGTGCCATAAGGCAGTCGACTAGTACTTAACAGCTGATCTAATTCAAACGGTTTCGACCTTTAATCTTTTGAAAAACACTCAATTATAAAGATGTGTGAGTGTGTGTGTGACAGTGCTGTTACATCAATCTAAGACTCAAAAAAAAAGTAAGATTACAATTTGTTTTACAAGACATTTAATAACACATTGAAGCACGGGTCTTGTCCTGAGTCTTGAGTCTTGAGTCTTGAATAAAAGCTTAAGCTTTTGTAGCTTGATCAATTTTTTTTAGAGCTTCATTGGAGCACTTTACACTTGTGTATCATACATATTATGGACATTGATACATCCTGCATTATATAAGAAGTAGCACAACTTTGCATTGTGTTGTAGTCATCAAAATCAAGAATCAACAACACGAATGACGCTTAAGTAGATGGTGCAGGGAAGGCATTCGATGGCGCAGGGAAGGTGCACTATTAGCGCATGTTAGGATCTCACCCCTGACTTGAGAATTATCGTATGTTGTGGAAGGAAGTGGCGCACTATTGGCGCATGTTGGGATCTCACCCTTGATTGAGAATTGTCGTATGTTGTGGAAGGAAGTTGTACCCCTAACTTGAGAATTGTTCCTGAACTAAGAACTTCTCCCCCTCTCAAACTCAGTGCGAGTTTGCTGACAAATACTGTAGAAGCTGAAGGACCTGTAAGAAATAATAATAATAATAATAATAATAATAATAATAATAATATATTTATAGGGAAAAAGGGGTATGAGCAACTTGCTCATTTAGTAAATAAGCAATTGATGATGTGGCATACATGTGGTTAGATAAGTCTTAAAAGGGTTAGTTGTCCAATGTATCACATGCATGCCACAAAATCAATTGGTCATTTACTAAATGAGCAAGTTGCTCATATCCCTTTTACCCATATATATATATATATATATATATATATATATATATATATATATATATATATATATAAACTAGGGATTTGGATTTGGATATGATCCAATAGCCCAAACACGGAACAACAAACTCCCAGCGAATGAAATTCATCCGCGTGAATGGATTGGATCTAGTGTTTGGATTTGCTGTTTGGATTTGTTTGGATCTGCTTCTACCCCCGAACACGAAACACCGAAATCCACCACTAGAAAAATCAGATCTGAACTGATCCCTATCCCCTTTCTGTTTGCGCTCGAGAAGAAGGAGAAGATGGAGAAGATGGGTTGTTGCTTGCAGTGGGGTGCGACGGTGGGGGGTGCCTGTAACTCCTGTATCCCATTTTTTGTATTTTTGTACTGTATTCTTTCTCCCAGTGTATTCTATCTATTTGTACTCCTTCTTTTTCCTAAACCGTGTATTTTGTTCTTCTTTCTAGCATTTATATATTCATCTATTTGTTTAATTACTTTGAGATTCATTTGTCTGCCTATTATTCTATCTCTGGATGATTTATTGTTTCTCATTGTTGCATTTCATGGTCTAATTGTTTATTTATTTGAATTCTACCTTGTTGGATCTGGTTTTCTACCCAATCTACCCTATTTGAACCCATATACCCATCCTACTGAATCCTAACCCGCAACCCAATATCCTCTTCTTTGAACCAACCTTCCCCAGATTTTCTTCACGTTCTCTAACAAGCAGATCATATCTTTTCCCCACATTCTCTTGATTCTCCAAATCACAACTTGCCAAAAATCTCTCATTATAATCCCTAACAAATTTTGTTATTTACACCTGCAATTGTTATCTCCCAAAAGCTAACCCTAATTCTCTCTCTCCAACTCATCTCCCTCATCTCTCTTCCCGTGTGCCCTACCCCCGACCCCCGACTTACCGTCGCTTGTCGACTACCCCAGTCACTGCCCCCCTATGCTAGTGCCGCCCTCATCCAGATGCCACAGCTAGCAGCGCTCCCTCCTTCTTTCCCTGCCTCCTTCCGAGCGCCAGACATACAGCAACAACGACAACAGCAGCCAGAGCGACAGCCCACCTCGTCGTTGTCCCCTGTGTTCCAGCGCCGCCATCACACCGTGCCGTGTCCCCCCTTTTCCGTCGTGCCGTGTCCCTCTCTCCTTGTGCACGTGTAATTGATCTCAAGTATCGGATTTGTGTTCGTGGTGATCATGATCATCTTGTGCATCTCGTTCGTGATCCGTTCATGCTATTGAGTTCGTGCCCGAGAATCTATTCCCGTTATTCTCATTTTCTCGTCTGATTCGTCGACAATTACAAGGCAAGTAACTTGTATTCTTTTGTTGTATATACAAGTACTAAATACCGCATGTAGTGCCACTTTTTGTGCCTAGAATCAGTCTCATGAAAACTTGTTAGATCTTGTCTCTATTTGTTGATCCATCTGTTTGTTACACACACGACATGAAAATAATTTAGATCCAACTAGATTCTTGATGCATGTATGTATGTTGTTCGTGATCCATGATATGTTGTACGAATCTTGCATGCTTGATGTGTTAGTCGTAGTTTCTTGTGGTAGATTTTTTAAGACCCATAACATGTTATTTTGGACATCTATTATACCATGTTTTTTTTTATTTCGTTACCATTTGGATTTGTTGCATATGAACTATTTGATTTAATGTATAAGAAGAGATTTCTATTTCTGCTGCTGTCCTGTTTTGTTTCTGTATTTTAGACCCTGTTGAGGTCAGTAGATCAAATTAATTTGTGAATATAAATCGTAGATCCCGCTGTCTATTTTCCAGAATTTTCGACAGATCTTAGTTTCGATTTTTAAGTTGCGAGTTATTGTTGTTTTGCTATAGATGTGTTGAAAATTCTAGATTTTGTTTTATGTGATTTCTGTGTAGTCATTCATTTTTAAATTGATGTTAAAGGTAAGAATTGGACCTAATATATTTCTGGGTATAACTAGACTTGACTGGGATTAACCCAAAAATTTTGTAGACTTATTTGATGACATTTATAAACTATTCTATACTTGTGAACAAACTACTATATTTCTAGAATTTCATGGTGATCAGTAAAGAACCATAATTTCAACCTGATTCTAGTTGCTATTGGTAAAAAATTTGTAAATATTAAATGTAGCTTGTTGTATCTATTTTACCACCCTTTCGACATATTTAAATTTCGAGTTATACATTGTAATCTGTCGCCATTTTAGTACTGCTGTGTCTAGAATTTCAGATTCACAAATTTGTTGTATCTTGTTTTTCCCGAATTTATTTGACTATACTATCTATGTTAGAATATTATGAAATATTATTTGCTGATACTAGATATACTAGGGAATACCCCAGATTTTTCTAGGATTTAAATCAGTATGTTTTGTGCCATTTTCGTTCTTGTGAATACAACCTTGTGATTTTGTATATAATTCTGTTTTGAGCCATGTTTATGTGATTATTATATGACTTGTATATATGTGCTGGATTCGGCTGAGAGTCTATTTTCTAGATTTTTTGATGGATCCAGATTTGCATGTTTGTGGCAACGGGAAACTTAGATTTTGTATAGTACTGTCTTACTGTCCAGAACTGAAGGTTTTGTTGTCCTAGCCTTTGATGAGTCGTTTGTCATCTGTTCGTGTCCTTTATCCAACTTGTACTTGTCCCATTTTTTATCTTACCATGTCTCTTGCCTTGTTTGTGCACGTTTATTCTTGATTTAAATAATAATAATAAGAATCCAAGTTGGGGTTAAAGGGAAAGATCTAATAGTGAAAAATACAGAAATGTGTACTCGGAAGGGGATCCATAGATCCTACGTGATACTTGATACTTGATGCTTGACACGTGATTACTTGACACTTGCACACTTGATACTTGATACTTGACATATGATGCTCAATACTTGATACTTTTTCCTGAGTACACTGCCCTCTATGATCCACTATGAAATCTAAAATGCAACTTGCTTGAACGTAGAAACCATGTCGTAAAAATTTGGGACACATGAAGTGCTACCTAGTTAGGAATAAATACAAGACTTGAGAATAACATGATCACTTGAAACTTGCAACTTGTACATGATACTTGACACTTGTTACATGCCACTTGCACCAGATCATTCTTGCCATGCTATTTGTTTCTGTTCTTGAGTTTGAGTTAGTTAATCTACCTTGCTGTCACATTCCTTCCATTCTTACTTTTGTACTTGCTTCCGTTGTTACTTTATACTTGTCTTTCTGTTTTCCTGTACTTGTTGTGTACACTACAAGCCGCCTGTAACTTGCATTGACGGGCATTTGTTTTCTCTTCCCTTTTCCTACAAATTTTTCACTTGCAGACATTGGTGACCAGCTGCCCGATGGAGTAGGTGACCAAAGATTCTAGTTGGCTGGAGATCTTGCTACTATTTATTCTTGTTGTTCATTTTGAATAATTGTAACTTGTTTCATGGATATTGTATTAGGCATCTTGTCCTAGACTTGTATTTTGTTCCAGACTTGATTATTTGAAATTTAATATTCCTGTTTCCTTTCAAGTAATCATGTTGACTATATTAATTTAGTGATTCATGCGTGGTTGACTATTCCTCTTGTATATCTCTTATTTATCCTTGTATATGTTGTAAAGATCCTGACAGCTTATGAATGGTTAAAGCCATTCGCTGGACTTGTGTCGCGTATCCGTATTCCGTATTCTCTTTTTTGGAAGTGGGGCATGACAGGGTTTTTAGTGGTATCAGAGCTCCAGGTTTGGCTAATGTATTTGCTTGACTAATATATTAGAAAAGTTTGGGCTCGATCAAGGATTGGCTCAAAAATGTACAGACCATGTAGTAACATGAATAAATTATAATCAATATTGATCTGGATACTAATTGTTTCGGATTTGTGCAGGCCATGGCTCGCAGAGATTCCACTTCCCGTCCACAGGAGGAACAGCCTGGATTAGAGGCTGTTACGAATATTTTGGAGCGATTGATCCACATGCAGCAGAATCACAGTGACCTTGTGATGGCCGCATTGGAAGTTGCTTAGAATCTGACTCCCTTTGTGCCAACGGAGGCAGCTTTTCCTCCTTGTCCGGGTACAGTTGCAGATTTCATGATGCTGCACCCTGACAAATTTTTCGACAGTGAGATGCCGCTTGAGGCGGAACAGTGGTTGATCAGGACGGAGCAGTTGTTGATGCTGATCGTGTGGATGTGGTGACCATCCAACTGGTGGACCTTGTCCACATATGGTGGAGGGCTGAGTCCGAAAGGCTCGAGAGGTCGTTGCTTTGATCGCGTTCACTAAGAGCTTCTTAGAGAAGTTCTTCCCTAGTAGCACTCGAATTGAGATGGAGCAGCAGTTTCTGACCATGAAACAGGTTGGTCGTTGTTCTATTATTGGAACTTTGTTACATATTGTTCATGCAATGTTGTAACATGAGACTCTCTTGGAACAGGGTACCAAGTCAGTGGATGAGTACGCTGCAGAATTCACCAGGCTTAGCTGCTTCGCAGCCATTCTAATGGCGAACGAAGAGGATCGAGCTAGGAGATTCCTTCTGGGGCTTGAGCAAGATATTCAGATGTATCTCGTTTCCCTTCATATGCGTACTTATGCTGAGGCTCTTGAGGCAACTCGAGCTCAGGAGCAGGCTCGCAGCAGGTTGGCTCCTCCCCGGCGGACTGTTCAGCACTCTGCTGTTGTTGCTAGGCCTTTTGGTGGGCCGATTTGGAGGCCTGCCCAGCCCATCCGGTCAGGGCAGCTCCCTACTATTCTGCTAGTCCTCGGAGAGTTGGTTGTTGCTAGGCCTTTTGCTCACAGCAGAGGATGGCTCATCCAGCCAGGGGTCCGGTTTAGTAGGAAGCGCCAGCTTGTGGTCTGGTCAGGCCACTGCTTCCTCCTCAGCGCCAGATTTTCGGTCAGAGTATCGCGGTTCCCAGGAGAGGTCAAGCAGTCAACCTGACAGCTGCAGATGCTGAGATGGCAGAAGGTATTGTGGCAGGTATCTTTGCATTTCTTTGTTTTGGCATTTCCTTTGTTTCTTTCATTGCTTTTCTCTGTTCTTTCATATTATCTGCTTTGCATTGTTTTTCCTCTTCCTTGATCGTCGTTTCTTTTCCCTTGCTTTTGGCTCTATCTTAGGTGTTATCCTAGTTTGTTCTTTCCCTGCTCATGTTCTCTTTGATTCCGGGGCGACCCATTCCTTCGTCTCCACTCGGTTTTTGGCTCGGCACCAGTTGGCATGCAGCATCATGCCTGAGGCTTGGATCATTGTGATAGGTGGCGGTGTTGTCGTCTGTTCTCGGGAATGCAAACAAAGTCCTGTAGTTATTGGTGGTGCAGATTTCAAGGCCGACCTGATCGTAATTGGGAATTCCGGATTCGACATCATTCTTGGTATGGATTGGTTCGGTGAGTCCCATGCCATCATTAATTGACGTGCCAAGAAAGTTGTATTCCGAATCCCAGGTCATGTAGAGTTTGAGTTCCATACCGGGGAGATGCCCCTAGGCTGAGTTTAGACTGCAGTTTATCAGGAGACTTGTGCGATGGAGTTGCACACAGGCTATGAGGCTGCGCCTTTAGTAGTACGGGAATTTCTAGATGTATTTCCAGAGGAGTTGCCAGGCTTACCCCCTCATAGGAATGTGGAGTTCGGTATTGAAGTTCATCCTAGTGAGGCACCGATATCGAAGAGTCCCTACAGGATGGCACCGGTTGAGCTAGCATAGCTGAAGGTGCAGATTCAGGGTTTGCCAGATTTAGGGTTCATCCGGCCCAGCGTTTTACCGTGGGGTGCTCCAGTTCTTTTTGTCAGTAAGAAGGACGGTAGCCATTGACTGTGCATCGATTATTGGGAACTGAACAGTGTTACTGTGAAAAACCGGTATCCACTACCTAGGATCGATGACTTGGTTGATCAGTTGGGCAGAGCAGCTATCTTTTCGAAGTTAGATCTTCTCTTAGGGTATCATCAAGTCAGGTGAAAGCCACTAATGTGCAGAAGACTGCTTTTAGGACAAGATATGGGCACTATGAGTTCCTTATGATGCCGTTCGGAGTCACGAACGCACTAGCTGTGTTCATGAGCCTGATGAACATGGTCTTTTCCCCATTCCTGGATAGATTGGTGGTCTTCATTGATGATATTCTGGTGTATTCTCGGAGCCAGAAGGAGCACACTGAGCATCTAAGGTTGGTCCTTCAGACCTTGAGGAAGAATCAGCTCTATGGGAAACACAGCTAGTGTAAGTTTTGGCTTGACCGAGTTACCTTCCTGGGGCACATTATCTCGGGCGATGGTATCTCTGTGAATCCGTCCAAGGTTGCGGCTGTGAGAGATTGGTCAGCCCCCAAGTCAGTGTCAGAGGTGAGAAGCTTCCTTGGTCTAGCTGGCTATTATTAAAAATTCGTCCAAGACTTTTCGAAGATAGCAGGGCCTTTGACGAAACTGAAATGTGAAGGATCAGAAGTTCTGTTGGTCTGAAGCTTGCAGTGAGGCTTTTGCTGAGTTGAAGAGCAGGTTGACGTCAGCGCCAGTGTTGACTATTCCAGACGGTTCAGGCGGATTTGTGGTTCACTGTGACGCTTCTAGCAAGGGTCTTGGTGCATTCTAATGCAGAAGGGCTGAGTTGTTGCTTATGCATCGGGACAGCTGAGGCCACATGAGAGGAACTATCCGACTCATGATTTGGATTTAGTGGTAGTGATCTTCGCTTTAAAGCTATGGAGACACTATCTACTTGGAGACCGAGTTAAGATTTTTACCGAACACAAAAGTCTAAAGTATGTCTTCACCCAAAAGGAATTGAACATGAGGCAGAGGCGTTGGTCGAAGCTTATGGCCGACTATGACTTCAATTTGCAATACCATCCTGGTAAAGTGAACTTGGTGTCAGATGCTTTGAGCAGGAGACCAGCAGCCATGTTCCTAGCTCAGCAGCCATGTTTCAGATGCGGAGGTTGGAGTTGGATGTGTTGTTGCCGAGTTCTTATCGGAGTTGCATGATGCTTCAGCTTCATTCGTCTCTTGTCGATTAGATTAAAGAGGCTCGGGCTGGTGATGAGCAATTGCAAGGATTCAGAGCAGAGGTTGAGGCCGGTTCCAGAACGGATATGGTTATTCATGCTGATGGACCTCTTCATTTTGGGTCCAGGTTGTGTGTCCCGAAGGGTGAAATTCGTCAGAGGTTGCTTGAGGAAGCCCACCAGTCATCGTACTCTATTCATCCTGGAGGTACTAAGATATACCGGGACTTGAAGCTTCACTTATGGTAGCATGGTATGAAGAGGGCCATGGCTAGGTTTGTGTCTCAGTGTTTGATCTGCTAGTAGGTGAAGGCAGAGTATCAGAGAACTGCCGGACTTCTTCAACCGCTTCTCATTTCGGAGTGGAAATGGGAACACATCACTATGGATTTTGTGACCACTTTGCCAACAAGTCCTAAGGGTCACAATGCCATTTGAGTGATTGTCGTCCGACTGATAAAGAGTGCTAACTTCATTCTCATCCGAGTCGGACAGTCTACTGAGAGCCTTGTTATTGAACTTGCATTCATGACTCTATCCATCTAATAGAGAAAGGGAGGAGAAGACATCAGTGTATAGAGCAATACAAATGTAAAACACTTAAATTTAAATCTCTATAAACTGAATTCACACTTCTAATGTCTACCCTAATGTGTCGTCCTTGTAAATTTGTACTACTTGTTGAAGCGTGGCTTTGATACCACTCTATAACACCCCGAATTCCAAATAAGCCTAAATTCGAAGTTCTACAGGATCTTTACACTTCACTTCGTACAATTTTATAAGGAATTTTAAAAACTTTTATTCATAAAACATGTTCCTTTACATTAACGCAGCGGAACATAAAAAAATTACAACACGATAAAAAGTACAACGTGAATAGCAGCAACAAAAATCTGAAAGAAACCTTTAGCACCAAATCATGTTTGTGTTCTTTTGCAAATCCCAAACCTGCACTGAAAACTATGGGCATGTCAGTTGCTTAAAACCGATGCAATATTATAAACGGCTATCCTCACTATGCCGTAATATAACGATTCTTTATACTTGCAACCACAAATGCAATTTGAATGCAAAAAAAAGTGTGAAGAGTGACTACCCTAAACATGTCAGTGTATGATATGCCATAGATGCCTAATGTAAATCCACACTACGATGCACTAATGCGTACTTGTTCGGATTCTACGCATCCCATACTACATAGGTCCGAGGGCAAGCCCTTATCGTACTCTTCAATATAGGGTTTAATCCATCGCCATGAGTTTAACTACTACGGTAATTACGGTAAGTTCTTAGATGTTTTATGAGTTACGAGCTCATGTCCAGACATCATGGAGAGGGATCCCACATCATGAAATGACACATCATGTAGACAGTCTATGGACAATTCGCCTCCGTCATGAGACGATGGCACTACGTAGTCACCAAGCACCCCACAAGCGTCACCATGATCTCGATAATTCCAAAGATGGATTCACGTCATGACATGATGCATCATGTAGACAGCCTGTGAAAACTCTCACACCGTGAATCTGAGGCCCTCATACTTGTGTTTTTCTCTTACTTTCATCACATCTTCCCTTAGTGCTTAGTCTTGAAAGTTATCACAACCTAGAGCTAGCTTACCCTATCGGACTTAAACCAGCCTACACTGGCTACTTCTCAAAGAGAGAGTCAACCCACACTGGTTACTCCTCAAAATCTCATTAATAATATTGTCGGTTATTAAGGTCTCGCCTAGCCTTTAGATTCCAACAACTTTCGTCTCATTCTAGAGATCAACAATAGGTTATATTCACCCTCAACATTAATATTCAAATTTTCAAAACAACAATTTTCTTCAACCCTGAATTATTCAACTTTCATAATTTGTTCATTTATAATTCTCAAATCAAAATCCTCATAATTAACTTTAAAATAGCCAATCAAGACCATCACTTCCAAGGTCTTCTAAAACTCATTTTTCTTCAAATTATTTCTCTTTCGAACATTTATACTCCTTTACATTAATCTATATTTCAAACCAAACTCATTTTAAATTTTCGAACTCCTTTAAAAATCATCCCCCAAAATTATCTAATTCTATTTCCACTTTATCTCACTTTTAAAGAACATCAGTTATTATAATCTTAAATCATATGCAGTTTCAAATTTGAAATCCAACTCACCCATAAACAAAATATACCCTTTTTATTCTAAAATTTTCTTCTAGAATAGTATATCCAAATTTCCAATTATTTTTACTAATGTCTCATAATTTTCCTACATTCTCCCGTAAAAGAAACTACTCAAAAGTCCAAAGAATCCCATAAAAGAACTACTCAAAAGTCCCAAAAATATTTAAAAGGGGATGAAAAATATTGGCCATCCTCTGGATCGAACTAGGGTCAGCACAAAGAAAGCCCAGCGCCCAGCCACCAGGCCACTCGCGCCCACGGTATTAAAGTGCTCGGTGATTATTAAATATTCAAGCCCTCTCCTCTAGTCCCTTTGCAAAAAAAATGGAATAATAATAGAGCATACCCCCACTTGAACCTGTGCAGACAGTGAGGCAATAGACAGCCCACCCACTGAGCCGAAACTCAGATCACACCCACTATGGAATTTAAATCCTCACATAGTTGGTCTCGGCTAATACCTCTTTTCAAAATACACGAATTCACTCTACTGTCTGCCCAATTAATTTAATACAATCAAGCTACACCTTCAAGAGTAATCAGAGGGGAAACATACTGAATTATATGGCATTAATAATTCTACACAGTTCAAAAACTTCTAATACATGAAGGATATCTCAAATACCACATGGAAAATATTAATCTTCATCAAATTTATATATTCCCTTTCTCTTTTCCATGACAATTAATATTATGAGAAATTTTTCCTCAAATCAATTAAATTCATATTCAATCAATTCTTCCCACGAATTATTCATACGAATTTACTCACTCTAAAGATAATCACACCATAATATTTCATATGTTAATCTACACAGCTTTTTATTTCGTAAATCTAATTCAATTAACATGCTCTTCACTCAAAATTATTAAATTTCTCCTACCACATGCATCACAATCAAGTAGAATAAATTAATCATTTTACATCTACAAATTTAAATTTTTAGACAACTACACATGCATCTACTCAATAAAATTTAGAGTATAAAGGAACACCCACCTTAATGGAAGAATACTAAAAGCAAAATCTTCTTCAAAACTCCAAGAAACGTCACAAAAGACAAGCCAAAATAACAACCGAAATTCCAAACATTAACCATCCCGAAAGCCTCTGTTCTCACCTTTTTTTTTTATTAGAAAGATGAGGTTAAGCTTTACTTATAGGTTTAATTAAGTAGTTAATAAAACTAACCCTCCCACTAACCTATACTTTCTCCACTAATCCCACTCACATTTACCAAGTCAAAGCCTCCAACGACTGCATACTTTGGGGTGTGCACATTGCACGTGTGCACGTGCACGTGCTTTGTGTACACTTTACAAAAATTAATTATTTATTTAAATTAACATATATTTATATAATATGTATTTAAATAAAATTTGTTTAATTTAATTAAAAATTTGGGTTTTCATGCATGAATAAAAATAGAAACACACGTTTCAAAAAATTTTATTTTGAAAGAGAATGCAACTGACACGTGCATTACAAACACGGGCATCGCACATAAAACAAATATTTAAATATGAAATCGATTTTATCAACGGAGAAATATTTATAAATAATCGGAATGTACATACAAAAATATATTTCATTATACATATATCGTAGTGTAATCAATACGTACATAGAAAAATACGTGCACCGCACGTATAAAAATATTTTATCTAAAATAAGAGAAAAATAAATTTTTATTTATAAAAAAAATTCGAACACGTCATTAAATAAATAATTGAAATACATAGAAAATATTACACGTGGCGGTAAAAAAAAAATACATAATCGATACGTGCATCGATAACACGTATAAAGCACGTAAAAATCACAGAGATTGGTATTTTATATTTGAGTTGACTCAAATAGGATAAAAAGAATTTTGAGAAGATGGGAAATGCATAAATATTCGGAATCCAAAAATACATAGTGAAATACATTACAGATATAACCCGTAACGGTACAAAATATATATGCGTAACACGCGATGGCAAAAATGTCATTTCTAATTTTGCGGGGTGTTACTCTCCCTCCCTTTGAATTGTTCTTTCCTCAAAACTCACTAGGGTAAAAGTTGTATTTTGTACACACCAAAAAAAAATATCATTATTGTATATAGAAATTTGCAAACACTAAGAAAATAAATGTAGAATAAAAATAAGCAATGTGGACGAACAAGACAAACTCTGTATAAGAAAACTATAAGTATCAAAATTTTATAAGAAAAAAACAAGAAAACTAGGAAAATAGCATAAGAAAAGAAATATGACCATAAAAGATAGTATAGATTGAAAGAAGTTTCATAGAAAAATAATGTTAGGTAAAGTATTAGATGGAAAGGAAAAATAAACTTAGTCATTAATTGTGGAATAGTTCGGACAATAATGCAATAAAGAGAAACATAGTCAATGAATAATTTATAAATAGATTTAGTAATCAAATTTTATCAAAGTAATAAGCGGTAGAATGATCAAAATTGAAAATTGAATTGGTACTGTATGACAAAAATTGAATTAGCAATTTAAAAGAAGACTATTGGATAACTGTTTGAAAAATAAACGAGAATAAAATTTAGTTAAAAGTATAGAAAATATAAAATAATTCCGTATACCAATTAATATCATAACATAATTTGTAAGGTAACTATAATAATTATACATACGATTTGAAAATTAAAGATATAGAAGGCATACATCGAAATACTTTCGAATTGTCAAGTAGAGCAAGAAAAACCAACATACAAAAATTTGTACATACATAGGCGTGAAAGTTATAGGGTGAAACAAACAATATTATGATATGATAATTATAAAGGATTTGTTGGAGTAAAACAAAACATTATAGTAGAAAGGCAATAACACATCATCGAAACAATACAAAAACTAATTATATAGAAATAAATTATGAATCATAAACAAAAATATAAATAATAAGATGTTTTTTTTGTTAGGTGAGTAGCAACAAAATCTAAGATAAGTTAATAGAAAAATAAAATACGATGAAGTGGTATGAAATGCTAACTTATATAAAGATACAAAATAATAAGAAGAAGATGGCAAGATAGTTGAGATTAAGTAGTAAATATACAAGTAGGATAAATATTAAAACCAGTAGAAATAATATAATGCTAGGTTGTAAAATATTATAAAATAGTATAAGCTAGTACAAAAAATGGGATAGTGGTAAGTAAATATTATAGAAAACAAAGTAGGAGTTATCAAAGTAGCAAACTTCCTTCTGGTGTAGGTTCACCTCGTTGTGTCCAACTGCAGACTTGCCTTCACGACCTCAAGTTGCAGAATTGCCTCTATGACATCCGATTGCAATTTGCCTTTTGGACTTTCGGTTGCAAATTTTGCCTCCCCGATATCCAGTTGCGGTTTGCCTCCATTGATGTCTAGTTGCGGATTTGCCCTTTCGACATCAGGTTGCACCAAAATGAGAGATGGAAAGATGTAATCTTCCATATACACTTGGATATTGGGTGTCATTTTGAGATCGGTGATATAAAAGTGGATGGAAAAGTTATAAATGAAGTAGAAAATTACAACGAAAAAATATTAAAATAGATATATAGACTTTAAATATAGGGTATACAAAATTTGTTGTAATGAAAAAGATTTATAACGTTGAGACGAGAATAGTTTAAAGTATATGCACGAGCTAAAAATACAAATGAAAACAATAATTATGTAGTGTAGCAAATTTGGACGATAATTATAAATAATCATATATAAAAATAGTAAGTATATTGCAATATATGAAATATATAAAAATTAGTGGAAAATATAGGTAGTAACTAAGAATGTAAAGACAATTAAAATTCGAGAATAAAGTTAAAGTATAAATAGTGAGTGTATGTATTATACTAAAGAAGTATAAAACTATAAAATTTATGAGTAGCGATTAATAGTAAAAGTGAATATAACAAAACAAATTAGCAAATAATATGTAATAACAATAGTATCGAATGTAGACAACAAAACAAAATGGTAGGTCATATTTATATGGATAGAATATTTCAATCTTGTTAAAAATATACTGAAATATATAAAACAGTATAAGGAAATGGAAAAATGTAGTATCATGAAATCAAATCATATAAAATAAATGTACATAAGCAAATTTCAAATTTAAAAAATATATATATAATAGAAATAATAAATGATGAAAATAATAGTTGCAATATAATTTAATAAACGGTAATCTAAAACTTAATAAAATACGTAAAGTAATAGCAATGTAAACGGATAAACATAAAGTGACATAAAAACGTGAAGGAAAAATTTTAAGACTGAAAGACAGATAAAACAAGTTCAAAAGATCAAGACTAAAGAAGATACACAAAATAATAGATATTCAAGTGATTTAATAGTATAAGAAAAATATTTATTTCAAAAATATTGAATGTTGAAAAAGTACAATAATAAAAATTTACGAAGAAAAATTTGAGAGGGAAGTATGTCTACGTGTAAGGTATCATTAATGTAGGTTTAAACCCATCATGCTTCCTGATATGGCTAAAGATGGGGATAAATCGGAACCGTCCAAATCGGGCATGAATCTTGAAGTCCGGGGGTAAAACGGTAATTTCGCCTACCGATGGGTCCGAAGCGGGTACTGGATCTCCTCTTCGAAGACCCACTAACCCGCGAACGGATCCACCTCAACCGGGTGCGGGTTTCAACCCGCAGCAAACCCGGTCCAGAAAGGATAGAATTAGGGTTTCTGATTAAATCTTAATCAACGGCCCTGATTCATATCTATCCTTTCACTGGGAATTAGGGATTACATTCCTTATCTAACCACAGGGAGATTACATTCCTAATCTGATCCCAGCGGCGCCTATAAATACCCCCCATCCATCTCCATTAAGAGGTAATCAATCTTTTCCCAGTTTTTGCGCTCTCTCATAATCATCCCGATTACTAACTTGAGCGTCGGAGGGTGCGTCACCGGAAAAAACCTCGGTGTCTCGCACTTTTTGCTGGTGTACGACAGGAGTCAGAGTCAAACTCCGGAGGAACAGGTAACAGGTTTGCTATTCAGTTTTCCTAAGAATCCACAAATACTATCTGTTTGCCCCCACACCAGATTTAGCGGCAATAGATTGGCGCCGTCTGTGGGAAACTAACGAATAGCAACCTTCCCTCTTCCCGTTGGACAGATCTTCTCCAGCCATGCCTCCTAGGAAAGTCAGATCCAAAGGGTCCAACCGAGGACCCAACCCCAATCAGCAACAGGAAGTTCCCCCTCAACCCGCTCAACAGCAGGGGCAACTTCCTCCTCAAGCCGTGGACCCTCTTCAACAGGACCTGCCTCCTCCTCAGAATCAACAACCTCCTAAGGGTCCCAACCTGCAGAAACAACATCTTTATCCGGACCACGTCTCCATCCACAATGCCTCTTCGGATTCGATGGCCTCCCACAATCCCCAAGTTTCCAACCTTCGTAACATCGTCCTCAATCGGCAAAAGGATGAGGATCTTCGCCGCCATCTGGATGAAAAGCGGGCCCGAGAGGGAGCCTCCCGCCAACACCGTCCGGATGAGCGATCTCCTCACCGCCGAGACAACAGAAGGTCCCCCATCCGAAGGGGACGGAGAGAGTCCCCCAAACATCACAGAAGAAGACCACACTCCCCTGCAGGTCGGCAACAAACTAGGGACGATGAGGCACCCAACACCCGTGCTGAGTTCCAGTAGTTCCAAGCGACCGTCCTGCAAGCTCTCAACCTCCGTCCCAACACCAATGCTCCAAAGATCCCCTCTTCTCCTCCGGTCCGTAGTCCTCGCCGACGGTCCCCAACTCCTCCTCCCGCTCCTAGCAACTCCCGGCATATGCCAAGTCCTCGTCGCTCCAGGAGCTACCGACATCGTAGCCCCCACTCTCCCTCGTACGAAGACGAGTCTAGAGGTTCGGCTGATTACCGTCGAAGGGACGACGCTGTCTACCACCATCTCCACGAGATGGAGAGGCACTTGGGTCAATTAGACCGAGAAGAAGAGCTCAGAGGAAGGACCTTTCGTCCTAGTCGACCTCCTTTTTCCCGAACCATAATGGATGCACCCGTACCGATCGGCTTCAAGCCTCCTCAATTTGAGACCTATTCCGGGGAAACTGACCCCGTTGATCACATCGAAAGCTTCAAGACCCTCATGCTCATCCATCAAGCTTCCGATGCCTTGCTCTGCAAAACCTTCCCCGCAACTCTCAAGGGCCCGGCTCGAGAATGGTACTCTCGCCTCGCCCCTTCCTCAATATTCTCCTTCGAGCAGTTTGAGACTCTCTTCGTCACCCACTTCGTGAGTAGCTGCAGAACTGAGAAGACCAGTATCTCGCTACTCTACCTCCACCAGAAGAAGGGTGAGAAGCTAAGAGACTATGTGAAAAGGTTCACAGCTGAGGCCAGGTCCATAGCCTCCCTCGACCAGTCGGTCGCTGCAGCAGCATTTCAGTCCAACGTCCTCAACTCCAGCCTCCGCTCCTCCCTCGCCAAGAAGCCCCCACAGAACTTCTCTGACCTCCTACTCCGGAGTGAAAAGTATATTCGGGCCGAAGAAGCCGAGCACCAAACTAACTTGGAGGGATCTTCCTCTGGGTCTAAGAGAAAGGGAACAGAATAGGAAGG
The DNA here is from genome assembly GCA_017893485.1 of Hemerocallis citrina. Classification (NCBI taxonomy): domain Eukaryota; kingdom Viridiplantae; phylum Streptophyta; class Magnoliopsida; order Asparagales; family Asphodelaceae; genus Hemerocallis; species Hemerocallis citrina. Next base: position 98,586,092 of record CM030368.1, read on the forward strand.
AGCCAAGAAGCTCCAGAAGGATAATGGCGGCCAGCGCCGACCTCCCCCCAGATTCGAGAAATTTACTTCTCTCACCACCAATGTCTCCGCCATTCTAATGGAAGTTGAGAAGGAAGGAATCATACCTCCCGCTCCGAGGATGAACACCCCCGCCAAGAAGAGGAATAAAGAGAAGTGGTGCCGTTATCACCGGGACCATGGGCACGACACCAATGATTGTCGGGCTTTGAAGAATGAGATAGAAGCCCTCATCCAGAGGGGCCAGCTGACCAAGTTCGTGAGAAAGGACCGAGCCGACCTTCCTCCCCCGCCTCAGGGGGCTAATAAGCGTCCAGAACGCGATGAAACGCTCGATTTCGAGGAGGAGCGTGTCCTGCACCTCATTCATGGGAGCCCAATGGGGGGCTCCTCAAACTCCTCCCGAAAGGCGTTCATTAGGGAAGTCAATTCGGTTCGCGCCACCCCTCCTCCTAAAGGCCTCGGAGTGCCCGTCACATTCTCAGACGAAGATCTTGAAGGTGTCCGCACCCCCCATTGTGACGCACTCGTTATCAATCTCCACATGGCGAACTTCAAAGTGGAGAGAATCCTAGTGGACAATGGCAGCTCCGTTAACATCCTCTTCCTCGCCACTTTTAAAGGCCTAAAGCTCACCCGAGACAGACTCAAGCCCACTGGCTACACGCTCCACGGGTTCACGGGAGTGCCAGTGACTATTGAAGGGGTGATCACCCTCAACATAACCGCTGGCAAAACTCCTACTACCCGAACGGAGTCAATGGACTTCATGGTCGTGGATGTCCCAGCAGTCTACAATGTCATATTGGGTCGGCCCGGCCTTGCTGCCCTTGAAGCCGTCCCCTCCGCCTATCACCTCAAAATGAAGTTTCCCACTCGGGCCGGAGTAGGGGAAGTAAAAGGCAATCAGGAAACGGCCCACAAGTGCTACATGACCTCTACCCTCGGTCCTGTCCTCTCCTTAGAAACTTTGGAAATCCCCCAAGATGCTGTCCGACCGACGTCCGAGCCGGTGGATGAATTGGAGGAAGTGCTCTTCTCAGAGCAGGATCCAATTCGAAAGTTCTTTGTTAGCAAGACCCTCCCATCCGCCCTATGCTCGGACTTAGTCCAGTGCATCCGAAGGAACAAGGACCTCTTTGCTTGGTCAGCTGCAGACATGCCCGGAATTTCCAAAGAGCTCTTGATCCACCACCTCAGCGTTGTTCCGGGGTCCAAACCGGTTCAACAGAAGAGGCGTAAGTTCGCCCCCGAGCGCCAGCTAGCTATAAAAGAGGAGGTGGACAAGCTCTTGAAGGCCCGATTCATACAAGAGGTGAACTATCCCGAGTGGTTGTCGAATGTAGTAATGGTTAAGAAGTCCAACGGGACTTAGAGGATTTGCATCGATTTTACCGATCTAAACAAGGCTTGCCCCAAGGATCCTTTCCCTCTTCCGAGTATTGACACTCTGATCGATGCCACCTCGGGACATGAGCTCCTCAGCTTTATGGACGCCTTCTCAGGCTACAACCAGATTCGGATGTTTCCTCCGGACATCCCGAAGACCTCATTCGTGACCGACCAGGGCCTCTACTGCTATAGGGTTATGCCCTTCAGTTTGAAGAATGTAGGCGCGACGTACCAACGCCTCGTCAACATGGTTTTCCAAGCTCAAATCGGCCGGAATATGGAGGTGTATGTTGACGACATGCTTGTAAAAAGCATCCGAGGAGCCGATCATGTGACTGACCTACAGGAGGCGTTCGATGTTCTGAAAAAGCACAACATGAGACTCAATCCGAACAAGTGTGCGTTCAGTGTCTCGTCAGGAAAGTTCCTCGGCTTCATGGTCAGCCAACGAGGAATTGAAGCAAACCCAGAGAAAATCAAGGCCATATTAGACATGGCCCCTCCCAAGAATGTTAAGGAAGTTCAGAGGCTAACAGGCCGCCTAGCCGCCATAGGACATTTTCTCTCGTAGTCCGGGAAGAAATGCCTCCCCTTCTTCAAGGCCCTCAGGGGGGCTAAAGGTTTCGAATGGGGGCAGCAACAGCAGGAGTCGTTCGAACAGCTCAAGGCTTACCTCGTCAACCCTCCTCTCCTCAGCAAACCCATTCCTGGTGAACCCCTTTACCTCTACCTGGCAGCCTCCGTGCAGACCCTCAGCGCCGTTTTAGTAAGGGAAGAAGACCGGGCTCAAAAGCCCATATACTATGTGAGCAAAGTACTTCGGGATGCCGAACTCCGCTACCCGAGGATAGAAAAGATGGCTTATGCCTTGGTGATGGCCGCGAGAAAGCTTCACCCGTATTTTCAGTCTCATTCGGTGGTCATTCTTACCGACCAACCGCTGAAGCAAGTGCTCCACAAGCCGGAGACCTCCGGTTGTCTTATGAAGTGGTCTATCGAGCTGAGCCAGCACGATATAACTTATCAGCCTCGGACCGCGATCAAGGCTCAGGCCTTAGCAGAATTCATAGTTGAATGTACCATCCCCGAGTTCAGCCAAACAATGAAGGGACCACCCGTCTGGTCAGTTTATGTGGATGGATCCTCCTGCAATGAGGGAAGCGGGGCAGGGGTCATTCTGGCAGGCCCAGATGATTTCATCCTCTAATACTCCCTCCGTATCAACTTCAAGGCCTCTAACAACGAAGTAGAATACGAGGCACTCATAGTCGGCCTTTGAATGGCTCGCAACGCAAGGGCGCAACGCCTCAGGATCTTTAGCGACTCTCAGCTAGTCGTGAATCAGGTCCTCGGCGAGTATGAAGCACGTGATGACAGGATGGTTAAATACTTAGCCAAAGTCAGGAGCCTCATGGCACTCTTTGAAGAGGCCCTCATCCAACGAATACCCCGGGAAGAAAATGCTCAGGTCGATGCCCTCTCCAAACTAGCCTCTTCCTCCCTTCAAGGTCTCGAGCAGACCGTCTTGATAGAGGTCCTTCTGAAGCCAAGTATAGAGGACAAAACTTCCGACTCTATGGAGTCGCTGCCTGTCCTGCTTGAAGATAACTGGATGAAGCCCCTCGTTGAATTCTTGAGGGACGGGCTCCTCCCCGAAGATCCTAAGGAAGCTCGAAGAGTGAGAACTCGAGCCGAGCATTACACATTAATCGGAGGCATCCTATATAAACGCTCCTTCACACAGGTAGACGGCCAGCCTTACCTGAGATGCCTCTCCCCCGAGCAGGCCGACTACGCCCTACAAGAACTTCACGAGGGCATCGGCGGGGCACATTCGGGATCCAGATCCTTAGCCCGCAAAGTGCTGAATTACGGATATTTCTGGCCCACTCTCCTACGAGACGTCGAACGACACGTTCAGCAATGCAGCTCCTGCCAGAAGTACTCCGACATTCGACGCCTCCCACAAGCTCCACTAACTTCCCTATCAAGTCCAATCCCTTTCGCCATGTGGGGGATGGATTTACTAGGGCCATTTCTGCCGGCTCCTGGTCAGTTCAAATTCCTAGTCGTGGCAATCGACTACTTCTCAAAATGGGTAGAGGCCGAGCCCTTGGCCACGATCACTGAGAACAAGGTCATTCAGTTCTTTTGAAAGAATGCCATCTGTCGATTCGGGGTCCCTCGAGTCCTCATAACAGACAACGGAACCCAGTTCACGTGGGCCGCCTTCCAAGCTCTATGTGAAGACCTCGCCATCCAACACCGATTCTCCTCCGTTTCCCATCCCCAATCGAATGGCCAAGTCGAGAATGCTAACCGACAGATCCTCTCCGGCATTAAGAAGAGGTTGGATAAATGTTCCAAAGGCTTGTGGGTCGATCAACTCCCCAACGTGCTGTGGAACTACCGCACCACAAAACGGACCCCCACAGGCGAGTCCCCATTCAACCTCACCTATGGGTCCGAAGCCATGATCCCCCTGGAGGTTGGAATACCTTCTCCCCGGCTAATGGCTTATGAAGAAGAGCATAATGCCAGAAAGCTCCGAGCAAGTCTAGACCTTATTGACGAGATCCGAGAAAGAGCTGCCGTTCGACAACAAAGCTACCGAAGAAGGATCGAGTTGGCATACAATAAGAAAGTCCGTCCTACCGACCTCAAAGAGGGGGACCTGGTCCTCAGAAAGTTAGCCATCTCTTTCTCCGGTCAGAAGAGCAAACTAGCTCCAAATTGGGAGGGACCCTACAAGATCGCCAAAGTAATTCGGCCCGGTACATACAGACTAGAAGACCTCGAAGGCAGGGAGATCCCCAGGACCTGGAATGCCGGCCATCTCCTAAAATACCAAGAGAGAGCACCAACGCCTCTCTAAGTATTCGGAGATGTCGAACCGTTCCTCTACTATTACATTTTTTGCTTTTCTTTTACTTTCACTCTTGTAATAACGGCTCGCAACTTTAGAAGCAGCCAACTATTAGTCATTAATAAAGAAATCTTTTTCATATTTTACTATTGTCTACATCTCTCTGCTTTTAACTCTTCACTCTAACGATGGTTCAGAGTCCAACACTTGGCTCGATTCTACTTCGCAAGTTCGCTCCTAAGCGAGCTAGAAGTAGTTCGCCATTTGGAATTGCTCCCACAACCGTTGAACAACTCTAACGATGGTTCGGAGTCCAACACTTGGCTCGATTCTACTTCGCAAGTTCGCTCCTAAGCGAGCAAGAAGTAGTTCGCCATTCGGAATTGCTCCCACAATCGTTGAACAACTCTAACGATGGTTCGGAGTCCAACACTTGGCTCGATTCTACTTTGCAAGTTCGCTCCTAAGCGAGCTAGAAGTAGTTCGCCATTCGAATTGCTTCCACAACCGTTGAACAACTTTAACGATGGTTCGGAGTCCAACACTTGGCTCGATTCTACTTCGCAAGGTCGCTCCTAAGCGAGCTAGAAGTAGTTCGCCATTTGGAATTGCTCCCACAACCGTTGAACAACTCTAACGATGGTTTGGAGTCCAACACTTGGCTCGATTCTACTTCGCAAGTTCGCTCCTAGGCGAACTAGAAGTAGTCTGCCATTCGGAATTGCTCCCACAATCGTTGAGCAACTCTAACGATGGTTCGGAGTCCAACACTTGGCTCGATTCTACTTTGCAAGTTCACTCCTAGGTGAACTAGAGGTAGTCCGCCATTCGGAATTGCTAGCACAACCGTTGAACAACTCTAACGATGGTTCGGAGTCCAACACTTGGCTCGATTCTACTTTGCAAGTTCGCTCCTAAGCGAACTAGAAGTAGTTCGCCATTCGGAATTGCTCCCACAACCATCGAACAGCTCTAACAATGGTTCGGAGTCCAACACTTAGCTTGATTCTACTTCGCAAGTTCGCTCCTAAGCGAACTAGAAGTAGTTCGCCATTCGGAATTGCTCCCACAACCATCGAACAGCTCTAACGATGGTTCGGCGGTCGGCGCCCCCGGCCGAACGCTCGCAGCGTCGACCCCCAGACGAGCGGAAGTCCCGCTCCATGACCTCGGCACAATAGACACCGTCACAAACAAAGTAACCACACAGAGCAACGAAAAACGTACAAGTCCAAGAAAGAAATATTATTAAGAGTTGGGACGCAGTACAATGCGGCTCTTCCATACGACAAGATTACAAGGCATCAAAAAGCAAAAGTTACAATGCCGACCTGTTACACTTAGGCTAAATACAAAGACTTCAAAAAAAAAATCTCTTCAACGCCTCCGTGGCGCAGGGATGTTCCGCTTCAAGGACACTCGAGGGTAGCGACGTTTACCTCTGGAACTCGACCCCAAACCAACGAATTGAGACGTGTCCTCGGCGCTGCTCCTAACAGCTGCTCCGATGGACGCTCCGCTCGATGGAATGGCGACAGCACTTTGTGCGTCCCCGGGACTAGGTTGGCCGATGGGCGAACAAGTCGCGAGCTCATAAAATGAAATGCCACGCTCGCTCTCTGCACGAGTACACGAAGTGCTCCTGACGTTGATTGGCCCCGAACACGGTTTGAGGCGAGCCACCTCCACCTCTAGCTCTGAGATCTGCTCCCTCAGTGAGTCGTCTTTTACATTGACCTCGAAGCGAGGGGGTATTGCGGAGTTCGGCACGCCAGAGCGACTGGCGATAAGACGGCGGAGATGAGTGACTTCGATGCTCTTGTCCACCGTGGCTCGCTTCAGCGCGTCGACCTCGGCTGTCAGTTTGTCACGCTCGCTCGTCAGTTTGGCCACCTCGGTCGTCAGTCCCTCTCCCTCTGTCCGAAGCTCCGTCTCTACTGTTTGCAGGTGACGAATCTCAGAAAGCAGATCGTCCCTCTCTGCTGTTATTTTTGATAAAGTATGGTGGATGCACTTGATCCGAAGGCCATGGCTAAAGGTGGTTGTCGAACCATCATCCTCTCCTAAGGCGGCCATCTCGGCGATCCTACTCTCCAGTCGCCGGATCTCGATGTCTCGCCGACCCAGGATGAGTTGTAAGTGGTTCTGCTCGCTTTCCGCTCGGCGCAATCCAAGCTCGACTTCATAGAGCCGCTCTCGACACCTCGCCAAGCACAGCCTCGTCGCCCCTAAGCCAACCTCAGCCCGAGCATTGTCATCCGAGCGAGTGGGCTCGACGGCTTGAGTCACCACCACAAGCTGAAAAGGAGTCGAAGTAAACAACAAATTTCAAACACATTGCCGAACTTCTACATTGTCGAAGAAAGACGCGAAGTCGAGCCCAAAAAGATGTTTTCATTCATTACAAAAAGAAACAGCGGTGGCCAGTCCGCGATTAGGCATTACAAAAAAGAAAAAACAGAAGAAAAGAAAAAGCGAGCGGAGTCAGGGCGCGACCTCTTTCCCAGGGCGGCGAGGAGGGATGGGGGTCAACGTCTCTGAAGGGGTCACCACCGCCAGCGGGGTAACCACAGACCCCGGGACCTCGGCGACGACTTCGACTTCAGCCTCGACTTCGTCCTCCCCCTCTTCTTCTTCTTCTCCCTCCGACTCGGGGTCGAAGCCTTCGACGTGGCCCGGGAACAATCTCCATCCCGAGCAGTCCACGTCAGGGTACGCCTTCGTCACCTGGGCGAGAGCTTCGGCGTAGGCTTTGGCCATGTTCTGGGCAAGAAACCCTTGCGCCTTCACCATGGTCGCGTCCTCCGCCTCCTTCACCGCGGCAGCTTTGGCCTCTACCGCTTTGGCCAATTGTTTGGCTGCCTCCTCCTTCTGGCGAAGAAGGTCGCCCTCCAGCTTCGCGACCTGGGCCTCGAGGTACTCGACCCTGGTCGACCGCCCTTCGAACTCGACCCTAAGCTTGTCGAGCTCATTCCCCATCCGAGCCTTCTCCTTCCGAGCTTGGTCGGATTCCTGTTTCAGCTCCTTCTCCAGAGCCGTCAACCTCTCTGTGAGGTGACCAAAATGGACGATGATCTGCATCAAGGAAAAAGGTATTAAAAGAGATAGAGAAATCAGACCCAAAGAGAATCAAGGATAGCAAAAATTCAGCACTTACCGAGACTGCCGAGCGAGCAATCTCGATGACGTCGTCGCCTTCTTGCCCAGCCTCCATGGCAGCGCGATCCTTCGGCGTCGCCAGATGCTTGACCGCCTGCATACTCGCTAAGGATTTGCCGAGGAATCCGTCATGTTTCCGAACTTGCCAGTCCGGAACATGGATCCTTTTGTACTCCTCGGTCAGGAGCTCCTCGGCCACCACCGTCAGTAGGGGCGTCGCCATCCCGAGGGCTGCAGCGATGGGGAACTCGTCAACCCCGGTTGACGCTGAGGCACCTCCATCGGCAGCGACCGGGCTTCCGAGGGTCTTCGCATCCTCGGCCACCTCCGTGACCCTCGGAGGCTTGGCGGTCGGCAACTTAGTGGCCACCCTCTTGCGCTTCTTCGGTGCCTTGCTGGCGAGGCCCGCCCTCAAAGCCAACACCGCCTCGTAGTCTATCGCCTTTGCATTAAAGACAAAGTTAGTTAGCACAATACAAATCATGAAAAATAAAGTACGAAAAACAAAGCATGAAAGCGTAAAAGAAGCCGCATACTGGGATCTACGCGGCAGAGCCCTCCCCTGAACAAGACATCCTCGGTCAGCTCCTTCCAATCATACTTCGGCCGATCGAGAAGTGTCCGAACTGCTTCTTCCTCTTCAGGGCGAAGCATGGGCAGCGCCTTCAACCTCTTCGGCACCCCTTCCACCCAACCGGAAGGGATAGGCCAGGCTTCCGCACTCCGCACTATCAAGAACTTCTCATGCCAGTGCTTGATGGAGTTGGGGCATATAACGAGCCTATCACCATGCCTCGGAGCCAAATAGTACCGGAACTCCGACCGGTTCCCTTGGTGAAGCCGGTAGATCGTCCGAAGTACATTCAGCTCCGGGTCGATCTGTAATATTCTGATTTTTTCAATTAATGAAAAATTATTTTATTTTGCACGTAGTGTGCACGTGCAATATTTTTGGTTGAATTAATCTTATAATTATTTCTAGTGTGATGTGTATAAATATTTAAATATATGTTTTCAAATTATTTTTATACAAAAGCTTTTTTTAAAATGGATAGAAAGCCTTATTTTAAAGTTTTTTTCTTAAAGCCCAAAATGTATTTTATTTATTTTATTTTAAAATAACTAATCTGGCCCATAAAATTAAAGCCCATGGATTAATTTATTTAAAAAGTCTATTTTTTGATGTAAAAATCAAATGCACAATTTTGGGCCCAATTGCATGCACGTGCACTACACGTACACGTGCAATATGCACTTTTCTTCATGGCCGGATTGTATTCTTTTGGAGGGAGATTCAAAAGTTTAGTGGTGGTCATGGTGTGGTAGTTATTTGAATATGGGTAGTTGTGGTAACTCCTACTCTCATCCTAGCCCTCCATCCTACAACCAACCAACTAATCCTAGCCCTCAATTCTAGTTGAGTTCTAGTATAAATACCCCCTCCCATGGCTAATTCTTTTGTGCTTAATATCCCTTCCAAATCTATAGTCTAATTAGTAGTAATTGTGAGTTAAAAAGATTGAGTGGTGAGTGGTTTGTGCTTGCATTCTACCAAGGAGGAGAAGGGCCGGCTATTCAAGGAGGGAAGCTTTCGGTGGTGTTTGTGGAGCTTGTGCGCGCATCGTCTAGGAGGAGGTGCATCTCGTTGCAAGGATTTTATTGCTATTGTGTTTGTTTCTCTCCATACAAGGTGGGTTCAATTTTCTTTATTTCTAACTAGGAAATATGCTAGTATTGAATCGAATAATGATGCATGGAAAATGATTAATAAGAGTACGCACTTAATTGGAAAATGATCTATTGATTGATTAATGTATGGATGAGAAATTGTATGCAACTTTACTGGTAAATGACATTGTAAAAAGAACTAAAAAATAGTCTGTGTAGTCGACTGTCAAGGGGACAAGTCGACTGATACGAGGCGAATGTTTTTCATGATTTCTAAATTAGAATCCTTATTAAGACTAAAGATTTATTTGTGTATACGTATGCAAACCACATCGGTAGAACAGTTGCTAAATCAATATTCTCCATGTGGTACACAATCTAGAAAATATGAATGATTGAAAAAAAACTAGTGATAATTGGGGAACTGGAAATGACACATACAGTCGACTGGGAATGTGAACAGTCGACTGACTCATTGAAATGAAACATGTATAGTTCAGAATTCTATGGCACAATGTATTTTAATGTGATGTTATTATATGCAAGTAAATGATGAGTAAATGAAGTGCATGCTCAGTATTTTCCTTTGGAGAAAAGAAACATTAGTTATGCGAACTTTACTCTCAATTGAAACTACCTTATGGTGTTAATAAACAGATAAGAGATTACATGCTATGTTGGCACGAATATGATGTGATATGTGTAAATGAAGTTTTAACCTGTTCAGTCGACCAAATGTTTGAAGCAGTTGACTGAACCGAGCATGATAAGTATATGATTGAACCACCAGTACAGACGACTGATTTGAGGAACAGTCGACTGTTAACTGTATGATATTTTTAGAAAGAAAACTGCGGAACAGCCGGCTGGCCATGTGCAGCAGTCGACTCTTCCGAGCGTTATTGATGTACTATTTTTGACTGGATGGGTCGACTGGTAGAGTTCCAAGTCGACTGTCCAGAGTGTTCTTTTGATATTTCGGAAATCTTATAATTTGTGTTGTGGTAGAGACTGTGAATATGGATATTGGTGAACTCTATTGCTTTTGCATGAATGTACATGAAGTGAATCATTTAATGTGAATTATGAGAATTAAATGAATATGGAAGCTATGACATGAAAAGAAAATCTATTAAGATTATGAATTGAACTCATGAGTTGGAAATGCTCAGATTTTAGTAATTATGAATTTGAATTGAAATGAAAGAGTAGCTAAGTCTCCCCCGGCAGTTGAAAGAAATGAAATGAAAAATTGGGATGAAAGACCAAGGTTGGTCATGTTGAATAAATGAATAAGTCCGGTTGAGTGGAGAGGCTAACTCTAGAGCTTTGATTTTATTCATGATTCTAAGAAAAACTAAGGATTTAGCACATAGTGGTGATGTGATGAAAGTAGGAGAAAAACATGAGTGAGAGCCATTGGATAGCAGCGAGAGCGTATCCCAGGAATTCCCATGATGAGTCTGGGTGAGGATGCTGCTCCAGAGTACCATCCCGGTGGTGACGCTCGTGGGATGTTCGAAGACTACGGGTGGTGTCATGTCTACGGTGAGAGCTGAATTACCACAGGATGTCTGCATGATGAGTCATGTCAGCGATGGGATTCCAAGGCATCTAGGATACTTACCATAGTTACAGTAGTAGAGTAAGTCATAACGAGGGATTGAACCCTATAAAGTTGAAGAACGATTAAGGGCTTGCCCTCGGACCTATGTAGTATGGGATGCATAGAATCCGAACAAGTGCGCATTAGTGCCATGTAACATAAATAAATACATTAAGGATTAAGTGCACCATCACAACACGACATCATTAGGGTATTCCCTTTGTTTGAAATGTGACAAGTTTGTGTTTGTTAAATATGGAAAATTAAGTTATACTATTTCCGGCATAGAGAGGATGGCCGTGTATAATGATCGTCGGTTGAATAAACTGACGTACCCACAGTCTTATATGCAGGTAAATGACATGTTAAAGATTAAAGAGAAATGGATGCTTAAAGATTATACCATGTCGTTGTACATTTGTTTAATTGTTGTAAATTTTACTTCCGCTGTGCAAATGAAAAAGTGTAATATTGATGTAAACTCTGATGTATAGTGAAAAGTTTAAATTCCTTGTAAAATTGTACTACGAGAAGCGAAAAGATCCTGTAGAACATCTCGAATTCAGTGTATTTGGGATTCGGGACGTTACACGATCCCAACGGCCTGGCAGTGAAGTACGAAGCCGTTTATGACTCTCCATGCGTTCGGCATAAGTTGGATGGGGCTGACCCCAAACCACCTCAGAACGAGGATTGTGAACGGATGGAGAGGTAGCCAAGCCCCGGCGATAAAGGCATCGACCGGCCAGCAACACATGGTCACTGGCAGCGGTGAGTTCGCCCTAACCCCGGGACCCGGCAGCATAAGCTCGTACTCCTCCGGGATGTGGAAACAGTCCCGGATCACTCCCAGGTCTTCTTCGCGGAGGATCGACACCGTCTCGTCCGCCTCGGTCGTCTCCCTCGCCGCGTTCTCCTCAAAAGTCCTCCCCCTCCCGTGAACAATTCGCTCGGCGTGCTCCTCTGGAAGCTCTCGAACCCTGTGAAGTCCCGTCAGTTGCCCTGGCAATCTGCCGAACTCCCCCATACGTTTCGGCTCCTCCACGATCGAATCTTTGCCGAACACCTTCTTGCCCTTATCTGACCGACTCGGAGTGTGGGCTTCGACGACTTCAAGGGAGGGCTCGGACCAAGAAGACGAGTCGGAGATGGAGGGAAGAGACATATTTATACTTCGAAAGAAACTAAGTATAAATTACCTTAAAAAGATTTGTTGTCGGAAACTTTACCGGAAAACGAACGGAAATCACCGGAATCACTCGCTGAGCACAGATAACCGCCTGAGCAAAAGAGAGGAGAAGTGAAGAATGAGAGAGGGGGTGAGGTTTTATAGAGAGAGGCACGCAAAACGAGGTTAATGGGCCCAGACTGCCGGCCCATACACACAAAACGACAAAAGCGACCCAAACTGTCGCCTTGTTTGCCACGCCAAGCCGTACATCGCACTAATTGCTGTCCCATCTGACGGAAGCTCAGAGGTCACCGCATTAAATGAGCATCTCATCTGTCAGAGCTGTCAGAAGTTCAGAAGCCATCACATTTAATGGCTGCCACGTCTGCCAGGAGCGCAGAAGCCACCAACTCTGCACGGCATGCTCCGCCAAAAATGACAAGTCTTGGACCTCGGCACCAGCTGCCGAGCGTTCTTGACACCGACCATGTTACATGGAAAGTTGGTGTTCGGCACCAGCTGCCGAGTGTTCTTGACACCGACCATGTCACATGGAAAGTTGGACCTCGGCACCAGCTGCCGAGTGTTCTTGACACCAACCATGTTACATGGAAAGTCGGGGTTCGGTACCAGCTGCCGAGAGTTCTTGACACCGACCATGTTACATGGAAAAGTTGGGGTTCGGCACCAGCTGCCGAGAGTTCTTGACACCGACCATGTTACATGGAAAAGTTGGGGTTCGGCACCAGCTGCCGAGCGTTCTTGATACCGATCATGTTACATGGAAAGTCGGGGTTCGGCACCAGCTGCCGAGCGTTCTTGACACCGACCATGTTACATGGAAAGTTGGACCTCGGCACCAGCTGCCGAGCTTTCTTGACACCGACCATGTTACATGGAAAAGTTGGGGTTCGGCACCAGCTGCCGAGCGTTCATGACACCAACCATGTTACATGGAAAGTTGGACCTCGGCACCAGCTGCCGAGCGTTCTTGACACCGACCATGTTACATGGAAAGTCGGGATTCGGCACCAGCTGCCGAGCGTTCTTGACACCGACCATGTTACATGGAAAGTTGGACCTCGGCACCAGCTGCCGAGCATTCTTGACACCGACTATATTACATGGAAAGTCGAGGTTCGGCACTAGCTGCCAAGCGTTCTTGACACCGACCATGTTACATGGAAAGTTAGACCTCGGCACCAGCTGCCGAGCATTCTTGACACCGACCATGTTACATGGAAAAGTTGGGGTTCGGCACCAGCTGCCGAGCGTTCTTGACACCGACCATGTTACATGGAAAAGTTGGGGTTCGGCACCAGCTGCCGAGCGTTCTTGACACCGACCGTGTTACATGGAAAAGTTGGGGTTCGGCACCAGCTGCCGAGCGTTCTTGACACCGACCGTGTTACATGGAAAAGTTGGGGTTCGGCACCAGCTGCCGAGCGCTCTTGACACCGACCATGTTGCATGGAAAATTGGGGTTCGGCACCAACTGCCGAGCGCTCTTGACACCGACCATGTTACATGGAAAAAGCTACCCTAGACCTCGCCGAACTCCCTCTCAGCACTCACAACCTGGCCGAGGCGCCTCTCTTCTTCGGAAAAAGGTGCCGAACCACCCACAGACTTCGGCCTCCTGGGCAGCGACCGCTGGAAGGGGTCGGTGATGCGATACAAGCATGTAGGCCGCACAACAAAGGAAAACAACCGAGCCATTCGCCAAAAAATTGCGAAAAAAACAATTAAAAATTCGGGAAGCTAAGGAAGGACTCCTGGAAAATAATTATAAAGTTGGGGAAACATTTCTTGATCCCCAAACAAGTAATTATTGCCAAGAACAAACTTTTAAGACCCCCGAACGATGAATTGACACTTTGCAAAGATAAGCAAAAACACCGCATGGCCCGAAGAACTCAGGAGCAACTCAAAGTGCAACCAACTTGAAAAATCACCGCCCAACCTCCTTCAAAGATTCAAAACCTTCCATTTGGACTCCGATACAACTCCACTAGCCATTAAAACAATAAAACTACTCCTCAAAGGCTGATTAAACTCAGTCTTCGGGAGTGGGGGGCTCGTGATATGGCTAAAGATGGGGATAAATCGGAACCGTCCAAATCGGGCACGAATCTTGAAGTCCGGGGGTAAAATGGTAATTTTGCCTACCGATGGGTCCAAAGCGGGTACTGGATCTCCTCCTCGAAGACCCACTAACCCGCGAACGGATCCACCTTAACCAGGTGCAGATTTCAACCCGCAGCAAACCCGGTCCAGAAAGGATAGAATTAGGGTTTCTGATTAAATCTTAATCAACGGTCCTGATTCATATCTATCCTTTCACTAGGGATTAGGGATTACATTCCTTATCTAACCACAGGGGGATTACATTTCTAATCTGATCCCAGCGACGCCTATGAATACCCCCCATCCATCTCCATTAAGAGGTAATCAATCTTTTCCCAGTTTTTGTGCTCTCTCATAATCATTCCCGATTACTGACTTGAGCGTCGGAGGGTGCGTCGCCGAGAACAACCCCAGTGTCTTGCACTTTTTGCAGGTGTACGGCAGGAGTCAGCGTCAAACTCCGGCGGAACAGGTAACAGGTTTGCTATTCAGTTTTCCTAAGAATCCACAAATACTATCTGTTTGCCCCCACACCAGATTTAGCGACAACACTTCCGCTGCGCCACTCCGATACCAAGAAAAAATATACTCGCATACGATCTCACATTAATGTATACGAGGAGAGTATCATAAATGAAGTAGTTATTGAACTTGCATTCATGACTCCAGCCATCTAACAGGGAAAGGGAGGAGAAGACATCAGTGTATAGAGCAACACAAATGTAAATTACTTATATTTAAATCTCTATAAACTGAACTCACACTTCTAATGTCCACCCTAATGTGTCGTCCTTATAAATTTGTACTACATATTGAAACGTGGCTCTCATACCACTCTATAACACCCCGAATTTCAAATAAGTCTGAATTCGAAGTTCCACAGGATCTTTACACTTCACTTCGTACAATTTTACAAGGAATTTTAAAAACTTTTATTCATACAATATGTTCCTTTACATTAACGCAGCGAAAAATAAAAAAAAAATTACAAAACGATAAAAAGTACAACGTGAATAGCCGCAACTAAAATCTGAAAGAAATCATTAGCACCAAATCATCTTTGTATTCTTTTGCAAATCCCAAACCTGCACTGAAAACCGTGGGAACGTCAGTTGCTTACAACCAGCGCAATATTATAAACGGTCATCCTCACTATGCCGTAATATAACGATTCTTTATACTTGCAACCACAAACAAAATTTGATTGAAAAACAAAGTGTGAAGAGTAACTACCCTAAACATGTCGTGTATGATATGCCTTAGATGCCTAATGCAAATCTACACTGCGATGAACTAATGCGTACTTGTTCGGATTCTATGCATCCCATACTACATAGGTCTGAAGGCAAGTCCTTATCGTACTCCTCAATATAAGGTTTAATCCCTTGCCATGAGTTTAATTACTACGGTAATTACGGTAAGTTCTTAAATGTTTTATGAGTTACAAGTCCATGTCCAAACAACCTGGAGAGAAATCCCACGTCATAACATGACGCATCATGTAGACACTCTATGGACAATTCGCCTCCATCATGGGACGATGACACTACGTAGTTACCAAGCACCCCACAAGCGTCGCCACGATTCCGATAATTTCGGAGATGGATTCACGTCATGACAAGACGCATCATGTAGACAACCTGTGAAAACTCTCACACCGTGAATCCGAGGCCCCTCATACTTGTGTTTCTCTCTTACTTTCATCACATCTCCCCTTAGTGCCTAATCCTAAGTTTTAGTCTTGAAAATTATCACAACCTAGAGCTAGCTTACCCTACCGGACTTAAACCAACCCAAGAGAAGGTCAGCCCACACTAGCTACTTCTCAAAGAGAGAGTCAACCTACACTGGTTACTCCTCGAAATCTCATTAATAATACTGCCGGTTATTAGGGTCTCGTCTAGCCTCTAGATTTCAATAACTATCTCATTCTAGAGATCAACAATAGGTTATATTCACCCTCAACATTAATATTTAAATTTTCAAACCAACAATTTTCTTCAACCGTGAAGTACTCAACTTTCAGAATTTGTTCATTTATAATTCTCAAATCAAAATCCTCATAATTAACTTTAAAATAGACACTCAAGACAATTACATCCAAAGTCTTCTAAAACACATTTTTCTTCAAATTATTTCTCTTTCAAACATTTATACTCCTTTACATTAATCTATTTTTCAAACCAAACTCATTTAAAAATTTTCGAACTCCTTTAAAAAATCATCCCCCAAAATTATCTAATTCTATTTCCACTTGATCTCACTTTAAAGAACATCAGTTATTATAATCTTAAATCATATGCATTTTCTAATTTTAAATCCACCTCACACATAAACAAAATATATCCTTTTTATTCTAAAATTTTCTTTTAGAATAGTATATGAAAATCTCCAATTATTTTTACTAATGTCTCATAATTTTCCTACATTCTCCCATAGAAAAGAAACTACTCCAAAGTCCAGGGAATCCCATAAAAGAACTACTCAAAATTCCCAAAAATATTTAAAAGGGGAAGAAAAATATTGGCCATCCTCTGGATTGAACCAGGGTCAACACAAAGAAAGCCCAGCGCCCAGCCATCAGGCCACTCGCGCCCACGGTATTAAAGTGCTCGGTGATTATTAAATATTCAAGCCCTCTCCTCTAGTCCCCTTCCCAAAAAAAATTGGAATAATAATAGAGCATACCCCCACTCTAATCCGTGCAGACAGTGAGGCAACAGAAAGCCCACCCACTGAACAGAAACTCAGATCACACCTTCTATGGGATTTAAATCCTCACATAGTTGGTCTCGGCTAATACCTCTTTTCAAAATACACGCATTCACTCTACTGTCTACCCAATTAATTTAATACAATCAAGCTACACATTCAAGAGTAATCAGAGAGGAAACATACTGAATTCTATGGCATTAATAATTCTACACAGTTCAAAAACTTCTAATACATGAAGGATATCTCAAACACCACATGGAAAATATTAATCTACATCACATTTATATATTTCCTTTCTCTTTTCCATGACAATAAATATTATGAGAAATTTTTCCTCAAATCAATTAAATTCATATTCAATCAATTTTTCTCACGAATTATTCATAGGAATTTACTCACTCTAAAGATAATCACACTATAATATTTCATTTGTTAATCTACACAGCTTTTTATTTCGTAAATCTACTTCAATTAACCTGCTCTTAATTCAAAATTATTGAATTTCTCCTACTGCACGCATCACAATCAAGTAGAATGAATTAATCATTTTACATCTACAAATTTAAATTTTTAGATAACTACACATGCATCTACTCAATAAAATTTAGAGTATAAAGGAACACCCACCTTAATGGAAGAATACTAGAAGCAAAATCCTCTTCAAAACTCCAAGAAACGTCACAAAAGCCATGTCAAAATAACCACCGAAATTCCAAATAGTAACCATCCTGAAAGCCTCTGTTCTCACCTGCTCTTTTTTTAATTTAGTTTTTCATTTATTAGAAAGATGAGGTTAAGCTTTACTTATAGGTTTAATTAAGTAGTTAATAAAACTAACCCTCCCACTAACCTATACTTTCTCCAGTAACCCCACTCACATTTTTACCAAGTCAAAGCCTCCAACGACTGCATACTTTTGGGTGTGCACATTGCACGTGTGCACGTGCACGTGCTTTTGTACACTTCACAAAAATTAATTATTTATTTAAATTAACATATATGAATATAATATGTATTTAAATAAAATTTGTTTAATTTTATTAAAAATTTGGGTTTTCATGCATGAATAAAAATAGAAACACATGTTTCAGAAATTTGTATTTTGAAATAGAATGCAACCGACACGTGCATTACAAACACGGGCATCGCACATAAAACAAATATTTAAATATGAAATCGATTTTATTAACGGAGAATATTTATAAATAATCGGAATGTACATACGAAAATATATTTCATTATACATATATCGTAGTGTACATAGAAAAATACGTGCGCCGCACGTATAAAAATATTTTATCTAAAATAATAGAAAAATGAATTTCAATTTATAAAAAAAATTTGAACACGTCATTAAATAAATAATTGAAACACATAAAAAATATTACACGTAGCGGTAAAAAAAAATACGTAATCGATACGTGCATCGATAACATGTATAAAGCACGTAAAAATCACAGAGCTGGGTATTTTATATTTGAGTTGACTCAAATAGGATAAAAAGAATTTTGAGAAGAAGTGAAATGCATAAATATTCGGAATCCAAAAACACAAAGTGAAATACGTTACGGATATTACCTGTAACGGTACAAAATCTACGTGCGTAACACACGAGGACAAAATTGTCATTTCCAATTTTGCAGGGTGTTACAGATCAGGAAGAATCTTTAGGCAGCACAAGACAGGCAGCGGAGATGGGTTGATGTCCATTGGAGAGCCTTGGAGTTCAAGGTTGGTGACCATGTTTTTCTCAAAGTATCATCGTGGCGAGGTGTCGTTCGGTTTGGTAGTGGGGGCAAGCTCTGCCCTAGATTTATTGGACCGTTTGATATCGTGAAATGAGTAGGCAAGGTGGCCTATCGTCTTGCATTACCACCACTTTATCGGAAGTGCACGATATTTTCCATGTCTCACAACTTAGGAGATATATCTGTGTTGAGTGCCACGTGATTGACTGTTCAGTGTTATCTGTACAGCCGAATTTGAATTGTGAGATTCCGCCAGTTGCTATTTTGGATCGGCGTGAGAAAGTTCCCAAGAACAAGGTCATCAGGTTGGTTCGGATTTCTTGGAATTCTCACTCGCCGGGTGAGTCGACTTGGGAGCTGGAGGAGGATATCCTGCGGAGGTGTCCTCATTTGTTTGTGTAGTTGTTTTGTTTTGTTTTTATTGTTGTTGTTCCTTCTTTTTCGGAGTTACCCTATGTACCTCTTGTTGAATTTCGAGTACGAAATTCTTTTTTTAAGGTGGGTATGATTTGTAACTCCTGTATCTCATTATCTGTATTTTTGTACTGCATTCTTTCTCCCAGTGTATTCTATCTATTTGTACTCCATCTTTTTCCTGAATCGTGTATTTTGTTCTTCTTTCCAGCATTTATATATTCATCTATTTGTTTAATTCCTTTGAGATTCATTTGTCTTCCTATTATTTTGTCTCTGGATGATTTATTGTTTCTCATTATTGCATTTCATGGCCTAATTGCTTATTTATTTGAATTCTACCTTGTTGGATCTAGTTTTCTACCTAATATACCATATTTGAACCCATCTACCCGTCCTACTGGATCCTAACCCGCAACCCAATACCCTCTTCTTCGACCCAGTCTTTCCCAGATTTTCTTCACGTAACCTAACAAGCAGATCATATCTTTTCCACATATTCTTTTGATTCCCTAAATCACAACTTGCCAAAAATCTCTCATTATAATCCCCAACAAATTTTGTTATTCACACCTACAATTGTTATCTCCAAAAACCTAACCCTAATTCTTTCTCTCCAACTCATCTCCTTCATCTCTCTTCCCGTGTGCCCTACCCCCAACCTCCGGCCTACCGCCGCCTGCTGACTACCCCAGTCGCCGCCCCCCATACGCGAATGCCACCCTCATCCAGATGCCACAGCTAGCAGCGCCCCCCTCCTTTTCTCTGCCTCCTTCCGAGCGCCAGACAGACAATAACAACGACAACGGCAGCCAGAGCGACAGCCCCCCTTGTCACTGTCCCCTGTGCGCCAGTGTCACCGTCGCACCGTGCCGTGTCGCCCCTTGGTCACCATCGTCCTCCTCTCAACAGTGCACACCCCGGCTGTCCCTCTCTCCTTGTGCACGTGTGATTGATCTCGGGTATCGGATTTGTGTTTGTGGTGATCGTGATCATCTTGTGCATCTTGTTCGTGATCCGTTCGTGCCATTGAGTTCGTACCCGAAAATCTATTCCTGTTATTCTCATTTTCTCGTCTGATCCTTCGATAATTAAAAGGCAAGTAACTTGTATTCTTTTGTTGTATATACAAGTACTAAATACCACCTGTAGTGCCACTTTTTGTTCCTAGAATCAGTCTCATGAAAAACCCTTGTTAGATCTTGTCTCTATTTTTTGACCCATCCGTAGTCGTCCTTCGTTACACACACGACATAAAAATAATTTAGGTCCAACTAGATTCTTGATGCATGTATGTATGTTGTTCGTGATCCATGATATGTTGTATGAATCTTGCATGCTTGATGTGTTAGTCGTAATATCTTGTAGCAAATTTGTTAAGACCCATACCATGTTGTTTTGGACATCTATTATACCATATTTTGTATTTTGTTACAATTTGAATTTATTGTATATGAACTATTTGATTTAATGCATAAGAAGATATTTCTATTTCTGTTGCTGCCATGTTTTGTTTCTGTATTTTAGACCCTGTTGATGTTAGTAAATCAAATTAATTTGTGAATATAAATCATAGATCCTGCTGTCTATTTTTGAGAATTTTTGATAGATCTCAGTTTCGATTTGTGAGTTGCAAGTTATTGCTGTTTTACTACAAATGTGGTGAAAATTCCAGATTTTGTTTTATGCGATTTCTGTGTAGTCATCCATTTTTAAATTGATGTTAAAGGTAAGATTTGGACCTAATATTTTTCTCGGTATAACTATACTTGACTGGGATTAACCCAAATTTTTGTAGATTTATTTGATGACATTTATAAACTATTCTATGCTTGTGAACAAACTACTATATTTCCAGAATTTCATGCTGATCAGTAAAGAACCATAATTTCAACCTGATTCTAGTTTTTGTTGATAAAAACATTGTAAATATAAAATATAGCCTGCTGTATCTATTTTACCACCCTTTCGACAGATTTGGATTTCGAGTTATACTTTGTAATGTATCGCCGTTTTAGTACTGTTGTGTCAATTTCAGATTCACAAATTTGCTATATCTTGCTGTTTCCTAAATTTATTTGACTATACTATCTATGTTGGAATATTTGGAAATATTATTTGATGATACTAGACATACTAGGGAATATCCCAGATTTTTTTTGGATTTAAATCAGTAAGTTTTGTGCCATTTTCATGCTTGTGAATACAACCTTATGATTTCTGGCTGAACATGATTTCTGTATATAATCTTTTTTAAGCCCTGTTTCTGTGATTATTACATGACTTATATATATGTGATGGATTCAGTTGAGAGTCTATTTTCTAGATTTTCTGACGGATCCAGATTTGCATATTTGTGGCAATGGAAAATTCAGATTTGGTACAGTACTGTCTTGCTGTCAAGAACTGATAGTTTCGTTGTCCTAGCCTTTGATGAGTCGTTTGTCACCCGTTCGTGTTCTTCATCCAACTTGTACTTGTCCCTTGTTATCTTACCATGTTTCTTGCCTTATTTGTGCACATCCATGCCTGGTTTAAATAATAATAATCAGAAACCAAACCGGGGTTAAAGGGAAAGATCTAATAGTTGAAAATGCAGAAACGTGTACTCGGAAAGGGGATCCATAGATCCTACGTGATACTTGATACTTGATACTTGATGCTTGACACGTGATTACTTGACACGTGATACTTGATACTTGACATGTGATGCTCGATACTTGATACTTGGCACTGAGTACACTGCCCTCTATGATCAACTATGAAATCTAAAATGTAACTTGCTTGAACGTAACAAACATGTGGTAAAAATTTGGGACGCATGAACTGCTACCTAGTTAAGAATAAATACAAGACTTGAGAATAACATGATCACTTGATACTTGCTACTTGTATATGATACTTGACACTTGTTACATGCCACTTGCACCCGATCATCTTTCCATGCTATTTGTTTCTGTTCTTGAGATTGAGTTAGTTAATCTACCTTGCTGTCACATTCCTTCCATGCTTACTTCTGTACTTGTTTCCGCTGTTACTCTATACTTGTCTATCTGTTTTCCTGTACTTGTTGCCTGCACTACAAGTGATCCGTAACTTGCATTGACGGGCATTTGTTTTCTCTTTCATTTTCCTGCAAATTTGTCACTTGCAGACTTTGGTGACCAGCTGCCCGATAGAGTAGGTGACCAAAGATTCTAGTTGGCCAGAGATCTTCCTACTATTTATTCTTCTTGTTTATTTTGAATAATTGTAACTTGTTTGATAGATATTGTATTGAGCATTTTGTCCCAGACTTGTGTTTTGTTCAAGACTAGATTCTTTGAAATTTAATATTTTTGTTTCCTTTCAAGTAATCCTGACTATATTAATTCAGTTATCCATGCATGGTTGACTATTCCTCTTGTATATCTCTTGTTTATCCTTGTATATATTGTAAAGATCCTGACAGCTTATGAATGGTGAAAGACATTCGCTGGACTTGTGTCGCGTATCTGTATTTTGTGTTCTCTTTTTGGAAAGCGGGGCGTGACAGTGTCATTGGCCTGCGGTGGCGAACGACAACGGCGCGGCATTGGTGGCTGCTGGCTAGTGGCGTGCTCGCAAAGGAGGGCGACGGGATCTCGGCCGGATCATGGCGTGCTCGAAAAGGAGGGCAATAGGACCTCAGCAGGAGCATGGCAACGGGAGGATGGTGATTAAGATGGAGAGGAGATGCCTGTTGGGTTTCGGGGTTTATTTCGATGTGGATCTCGTTGAAGGTGTTCGAGAGTTGCCGCTCTTGCCGATGATGCTTCCGATGACGGAGAAGGGGGAGTTGGTGTTCGCAAAGGAGTTGTTGTTGCTGGATTTGTTGTTGTTTGTTGCCGAAGTTGTCGATGTAGCACTCTTGTTGTTCTAAATTAGGGTTACGATAGAGGTAGTTGATGACGGCTAGGGTTTCGGAGACCTGATCGGGAGAGAGATGTTGGGAGGTGGAATAATTCCGATTAAGATGAGAATCACTCCACCTCGATAACGAGGACCAAATTAGTATAGGCCTTATAGGAATACTGGCTCTAATACCATGATAGAATTATTAGATTTATTATTAATTATTTGAATTAATAAACTGAGTACAATATGTCTCCTATATATAGGAGAAAAGGGAAGACTAAACCAATACATTATTCGATATGAGAGTAAACTAATATCTCTCATAATATAATACCCAATATAATATCTAATAGCTTGATACAAAGCAATTGGAATGACTCAAGTAGGACAATGAGAGAATTATTATTGTTGTTTGTTGCAATGACGATGGTTCATACAATGTTTCTCTTTGGATTATTGGTAAGTATGTTAATCATAGATGTTTGATACATGTGAACTTGAGTAATCTAAGTTGGCATTATCGAGCAAACAAGAAAGCATGGATGACTCATTTACTTTTTCAAGAATTTATTTGTTGATTTGACAAAAAAATGAATGGTAGAAATGTTCTCCTTATCGTGGACAATTACCCTGCTCATCTATCAATCCAAAAGTTATTGAAGGCTTGAGGAATGCTGAACTATTTGTCATACTCCTAATACCACATAAAAAATTCAATAATGTGATGCTATGATCATTCAAGCATTGAAAGCTCATTATCGACGTTGGTTATATGCTAGCAACTTAGAGGGCTACGAGGCAGGAGCAACAAATCCTTTACAAAATTAACATTTTGAATATTATCAACTTTATTAATGTGGCTTGGACCATTGATTTCAAGACAACAACCATTGCAAATTATTTCCGGCAATGCAAGATTTGCTAAGTTGAATGCATGGCTTCTCAAACACAAGGTGGTGCAGATGAAGACATCCAAGAATTATCTCAAGTCATTTATAGTCTTAATTATAGAAGACCGATGAATGTGAAACTTCTTTTGAATTATCCAAGTGAAAATGATGCACTAATGGAAAAGCCTACTAATTAAGAGATTATTCAAAGGGTAGTGGATACACATAATGATGATGATCATAATCCTGATGACATTGTGTTTTACCAGTTGTTTCACCAAAAAAGGTTTTTTCAAGCAGCAGTGATCTTAAACCACTTTTTGCTATAAAGTGAAAAACATATACTAAATGTGGTGTATGTACTACAAAAGATCGTGGATGAGATTGAGTTCAATTTGGAAAAGCAGAAACAGTAAACGACTATAGACGCATATTTTAAGAAAGAGAAGAATTAAGAAAAGAAGTTGTCTAAGTTTTTTTTTTTTTTTTTTTTTTTTTTTGCAAGAATAAATTGCGAAGTTGAGAATAAGAGAATATTTTTTTTTTAATATGTCATATAAATTTTTATATGTCCTTTTAATCTATTATTAATTTATATATAGAATGGGACCTATAGAAGTTCAACATATATATATATATATATATATATATATATATATATATATATATATATAATCTTCCATTTAGTGAGAACATTAATTCAGTATATTTGCCTAAATCAGGACCGAAAGATTTTATATTTAAGCCCAATTATAAATTTATCGAGGTTTTACGACT
Organism: Hemerocallis citrina; assembly: GCA_017893485.1. Taxonomy (NCBI): domain Eukaryota; kingdom Viridiplantae; phylum Streptophyta; class Magnoliopsida; order Asparagales; family Asphodelaceae; genus Hemerocallis; species Hemerocallis citrina. The sequence goes on from CM030368.1 coordinate 98,610,519, forward strand.
ATTTTGCCGTACTAACCCACTTTTTGAAAATATTTGGCGCTCTGACCCACTTTCAAAAATAATTAGTGAACTGACCCAGTTTTGGACACGTCAGCAACAAACGTTTTTGGAAAAAATGGCATAGGTTATTTCGATGCCGTTTTTCCCAATAATGGCATCTGTTTTAGAAAAAACTTTCATGTCATTATTTGGAATAACGGTATTTGTTACTTTTAGTTGAATGAGCAAATAGTCTCAATTGTGAGCTGAGAGACAAGTGTGAAAATAAAGTAAAGGATGTTGTTCTCTCATGATGTCGTTCTCATTCTTTACACTGATGTCGTTATTTTGAATAACGACATCAGTTACTTGGGATTTTTTTCACACTTGTCTAGGGTTTGTGGGTTACTTGGGATATATGAAAAATCCCAAGTAACTGATGCTTTTATTCAAAATAACGGCATCAGTATAAATCATGCCGTTCTCTCAGAAAACGACATCGTTTACTTTATTTTCACACTTGTCTCTCAGCTCACAATTGAGACTATTTGCTCATTCGACTAAAAGTAACAGATGCCGTTATTCCAAATAACGGCATGAAAGTTTTTTTTTTAAAGCAGATGCCGTTATTGAAAAAAACGACATCGAAATAACCTATGTCGTTTTTCCCAAGAACGTTTGTTGCTGACGTGTCCAAAACTGAGTAAGATCGCTAATTGTTTTCGGAAATTGGTCAAAGCGCCAAATATTTTCAAAAAGTGGATTAGTACGGCAAAATTTTCAAGTTTTACTGTACTTGCCTGGTTGCACCTAAAATAAGTCTAAATTTAAAGCTGAGCCTATCCCAAATTTTAAAAAAAAGCAGATTACTTACTTTAGTGCTAATTTGAATTGAAGAATTACATATCCTAATTAAATTTGAGAAAACACCTAAGGGAATAAAATGATGAGAATCCTGCATTGCAAATTCGACCTATTCCCAGCTCTTTTTTGTTGTTGTTTGCGTTGAACTATTATTCTCTTAATATCTCTAATCTATCTCTAATCTCTAATCTCTAATATTATAATGGAGAAGGTCTAAGTATCATTTGTAAATGTTTTGTCATTCTACCAACACGTGCAGTACACGTGCATAATTATTATAAAGGAGGTTCTAAGTTCAAATCCATACTATGTCTAAATTTTTATTTTAAAAAACTATATTTATTAAGACGTGCATCGCACGTATAAATTACTAGTAATACTATAATGTGAGAGTTGAAGTTGTATAACTTGTAAACAAAATGTAATTTGTAGACAACCAATCGTCTAATTTCAACTACTCATTTTAAAATGGGAGTTATATTAACCATCAATTTATTCAACTGTTGTAAGTTACTATAATAGCCTCAAAGTTCAAATTTATTTAAGACATAATTATTTACAAAAATATCACTCTTATAAAATAAAAATTAGTGTCACTAATAAAAAATTTGTAGAGAGTATGGTAAAGATTTGGGATGGCAAAGGAAGGTATCGAGTCCAGACTACATCATAGTTTTTTACTTTAAAAAGTAATAATATTAGAACGGGCAAGGATTTCTGGGAACCGGATGCTCTGGGTCATCCTTTAACTATCTTCAACCTGTGTCGGATCAGATTCACAACCAAACCCAAATCCGGCCCAACATCGGATTTTATAATTCCCCTTTTACCTGCATCCATAGTCCATCTATGCGTACTCCCCATCATTCCTCACCAATCGTAAAGCATTCCGGACCAATATCCACTCTACCCGCATACGAAATATACTCCATAGAATCCTTTCCCGTTTCCAAAGCTGTTAATTGCCGCCGATTCTCTCTCTATACTTTCTTTCTTTCTTCATCCCCCACTAAAACCCCCTTTACCTTTCGCTCTCTCTCGTTCCCAAACCCTAAAAAACTGGGGAAAAAAAGGAAGGAAAAAAAAGCAGACAAATAATCGGTTAGTAATCTCTCCTTTCCATTTCAATCATTTAATCTGTTTTTTTTTTTCCTTGATTGGTTTTTTGCTTTGAGATTTTGAACTTTATTACTTGCTTAAAGATTTTCCAATCTTTATTTTATTTTTATTTTTTAAGGTAATAATGGAGTTGGATAAAGTTAAAGAAATTACATTGAGTACGAAAAGAGGAATAATTGATGATGCTGATATTGATGAGAATCCGCTTCTTGATGAGATGGATTCTTATATGGATGAACTCAGTGCCCGTTTGATGGTTACACGAATGGTTAGTGATTCTGTGATGAAAGGTATTGTGAATGCAATACAGGAAGAGGCTGCCGAGAAAATTGCTTTAAAATATGGGGATATAGATATAGATATAGGTGGCGGTGGTTGTGGTAGTTTTGTTCGCGATTTTTTTAGGAGCATTCACGATGAATTTGAAGCCAAGATTTGCGAGCAAGAGAGTCGAATGAATGCATTGAGTAAGAAGTGGAGGAAAAGGGTTGATGATATTTATTCCGTACGTCAGGATTTCGCTGATATGTCTGAGAGTTTTTTCAGCTCTGATTTGAGAGTGTTGGAAAGGAGTAGTGGTGGCAAAAAGAAGGATTGTTTGGGAATTGTGATGGACAAACCGGTAGAGGTTGAAAAACCCGTTTCGGAGGCGTTAATGTCCATGGACAAGGATAAGTTGATTGCTCATTTCACGAGGGAAATGAGTGAGATGAAGAGACAACATGATATAGCTGTGCAAGAGAAGACGGAGGAGCTTTTTAGCATCAAAAGGTATCTGCTAAAGGAGAAGGGTTCTAGTCCTTTGCATTTTAGGAAGGAGAAGGATTTTGAAGTGATGAAGAAGAAGATGTCGGAGTTGGTTTTGAAGTTGGATGTTATTCTTATGGAGAATAAGAAGCTGCCGGTTGTTGTTGATGATGACCGAGATTGGTCAAGGAGGTTGAAGGAGAGAATTGATATGTTCTTTATGGAAAGTCGTTGCCAGCCAGGATTGCTAGTAGATGAAAGAAAGGAGGCTAGTTGTGTTCCTTCACAGGTTTTATTGAAAGAGGAGAACATAATGGAAGAGATTGAAAGGTTACAATTGGCTTTTGAGGAATTTAGAGTGGAAGCCACCATCAAAGAGGAAAACTATAAGAGTGTGATAAAGGACTTGGTAGGTGAAGTTGAAAGTGAGAGGGAAGGTTTTCAAACCATGACCGAGGTCATAGATGATAACTACTGCACTGTGTATGAAGGAGCTATAGCAGATGCTCTTGCCAATGCAGATCGTATTCTAGCAAAACTTTATGAGGAGAAAGACTCCATTAACACAGAACTTGCAGAGAAGGAGAAGGCATTATGCTTGCAAATTGAAGAGAATGTAAGGTTAAGGCAGAAAATATCGTCGCTAGTAACTACGTTGGACGGGTCACTTCAGCAATATCATGTTCAGATAAGTACTCTAAATCAGAAACTTAAGATTACAGCCGACACTATACAGGAAATGAAGATACAAAAGGATATTCTTGAAAGAAATGTTCGAGAGAAACAAGAGGAGCTGGTGGCAGCAAATGTCAAGGAAAAAGATCAAAAGAACAAGTTAGAATCTGTAGTTGTTTCTTTGATAGAATTATCAAAAGCCATTTGTGACTCGGAATGCAAGATGACACAGAAAATGCAAACAAATGAATCAAAGTACTTTTCTCTCATCCCTTCTTTCGTTTTTCTCATATTTATCACTCAACTTTTTAAACATAGTTATGCTTTTTATTTCTCCTTTATTATGAGTAGGCAAGTCATTACAAACAGAACATTTTCTTCAATTTCAGTGATTTACAACTTTCAATGCTTAAATATATGGTGTCAGTAGCCTCTACTCCTTTACCAGCTTTGTGCCCTTTAATATTTAGTTATATTGATTCTAATGTATGCTCTATGTTTAGTTAATATTTAGCTTATATCTGATGCACTATTGTGGATATGCTTGCACATCATGTACCTTGATTCCATGACTGTTGGCCCCTTGTTTCAGCAATTTAGATCTTCAATTGGAGCAAAAAAACCTCAAATTTTACTTGTTGGATCCATTTCATAAATAATTGCAGTTTGAACAATGAAGATATCATAACCTAAGTCCTCATCACTGCACCTATATGCATTTAGTCATCTTGTCAGAGCCCATTCTTATTTATAACTTCAAAAGCTGAAATTAAATCAATTATGAGAATTGTGGGCTCTTGCTGAATAGTTATGAAGCCATGTTTTAAGGTTTTATGGTTTTTTGTTTGAAGGAGGCTACTTAATGATGGGAGGAGGGGATTTATGTTTGTGTATGTGTCTATATAAAGTCATGCTTATGGATAGATAGTCTTCATGTTAAACTTTGTTTCAAAAGCCACATGATTGAGTATCTGAACATGAAATCCACTTTTATAGATATAATTTATATCAATAAAAAAATGCCCAAAAACGATGTTTCTACAACCCCCCCCCCCCCCCCCCCCCAACCCACCCACCCAAAGTACTCCCACCAATAAGATAAGGTATTGTTGAAAGAGAAGCTAGGACTCGGAATTGAGGCCATAGAAGGACACATGGTAGTAGCCAATGTCACAAAGAAGCGACTGACTTTTGAGAGACATTCACATGAAATGGTGATAGGCTGTTATAAGGAGAAGGTGGTGGTAAATGCATGCAAGATAGAATTATTCATGTTGCAAAACCCCTTGCTGTAAATGGTTTTATCTTCCTGCGGGAGCTATATCACTATTATTGATACTAAATTAAGGATAAGTAACAAAAATACATACATTTGCTACTTACTAGGTACTGTAATGGAATGCCTAAGCTCATAGGTCTCTAAGATAAATAGTTAAGTAGGACATTTCCTTTGCGCTTAAATTCTGTGCCGTGAACACTTAGAAACACATCCTCACAGATTGAACTAATTACAGTTGCTTTTGTTGTTCCAATACCTCATTGAATCTATATTTATTCTAGTTAATTGCAAAACATTGATTAAAGTTGTTACCTTTTCATGTTTGCAGATTAAAAGTACTCAGCCAGCACTGCAGTCAGCTCAAGCAGCAGTCTAATCTACTTAATAGAAAGGTTTCATGGTACAAAGAAAGGTTTGAAAGAAGATGTGAAGACCTTCAGAAGGCTGAGAATGAGGTATACTTTAAAAGACTTAAGATAGATTTTTGGTCTTTATCACAATTAGGTTCCTCTTTTCAGAGTCACCATTTTTAATATTAGTCTTTTCAAGTTTTGGTGATTGGATGGTTCTGTATTTCAGGTTGATCTGTTAGCGGATGAAGTTGACACTCTTTTTGATCTTCTTCAAAAGATATACATGGCACTTGATCACTACTCACCAGTGTTACAACACTATACTGGGGTAAGAAACTTTTCTACTTTGTTTCGATTTTTACTGAAATAATTGATATCTTACAAAGTGAGCACATATGTATTTACACTTCTACCTATGACTGGATTGCTTGCCTCTTTGTGGCCTACACCATTAAGAGTGTTTAGGTTGGAACTTTAACAGCCATCAAGTTTCTCATTTCTTCAATGCATAATGATATCTACCAATTCAGAGTATAATTAATCAATAACACAATATATTTTGATACTTATGACTAGGGACTTGCTATATTTAAATGCTAAATGACTAGTTGATATCCCTGAAGATCACGTATACTGTTAAAAACTTAAAATGTTAGACACTGTAAGTTGAACATTTGTGATGACAAAATAAAATCATCCTTCTGAGTTATATTCCCAAGTTGGTATTGGTACTAAGGAAAAGAATGTAGTGAACCTATGTGCACATAACAACCTTCTCAGTTCCTGTGTTTGGATCTTTCTTTATCCATCATATTCCTTCTATCTTGCAGGTTATGGAAATTTTGAAATTGATTAGGAATGAAATGAACAGAGAAAATACAAAATCGGCATAATTGGTGAGTGTATTATCCCCCTAATGGCGTGTTAGGGTATTTTGTTTCCCATATTCCGGATTTAATCCCAGTTAGCAATTGGAAAGTTTATTCACTTCAAAATTCTTTTCTGATCAGTTTTAAGCCGAATTACCGAAATGTTTATGCACTTACAGTTTTACTTTCCTTTACATTCTAGGTTCATTCGATATGTTTTTCCTTTAATGCAAGGGGACTTAACTGGTCGCCATATCCTTTTGTATCGAGTACATTTGTTCTTGTTGTTAGCTACCATGGTGGAAGAGGTAATTCAAGTAAGATGCAGCTGACTGGATTATGATACTTCAGGTTTTGCATTTACGATCTAAGTAAGAACACTAATCTTGTAGTGTTTTTCCTCTCTGTTGTTATCAACTTTTATGTAAATGAGCATGCTATCATAGATTCATAGATACGAGTGCTATACTAGCTAGTGAGTTACCATTGAGGAATATATTGCGAGTGTAACTTACAAGCCAGTGCAGCATTGTAACTTTCTATGGTATCAATATAGGTCTAGCCAGAAACTGTCGAGAGAGATCTCTTTTATGATAGAACTTCGGTGGCTACACACTGTTGTAATCTTTACTACTTACTACTATATAATGAAAGCAGAAGCGTGTCTTATTGGCCTCCCCTTTCCTTAATTTTCTTTTAGTTAATGCCATACATTTAGTCTCCAGATGATTTTATCTTTTCAAAGAATATATGGAACTATCGGATATCATAAACTGTATTTAGCTTCAGAATAATCATCAATTTCGAACAAAAATTCACAATTTGGAGAAAAAACATCACAGATATCATAAACTGTATTTAGCTTCAGAATAATCATCAATTTCGAACAAAAATTCACATTTTGGAGAAAAAACAGCACGCATGAATCTAGTTTATAGAAGTTCATTTAAAACACAGGTCGGAATGGCTCACAGCTTCTCATCACTCTGTCAACTGGAAATTGCTTTCATTTGTTATGGGGTTTCAAAAATGTTTAGTACAGAAGTGATTGGTCATCATTCATCAATATATTTAGCATGAATTCAGATTCTGGGTGTTCTCATGTTTGAAATATAACCTGGAAGTTGTAAGTCTGCATTTAGCATAACCATATTTTAAAACCACAATATTCAATCTGCTGATTATTGAAAGAGGTTCGTTTTCTTCTTTTCATCCTTTTAAAGAAATAAGTATAGCTGAACGAAACATACAGCGGGCGCACAGGGCTACTAAACATCATTCCGAATGGGAGAGAACAAAAGAAGATAATGGACAGAGTTAATGCCACTGTAAATGTAATCATGATTCCCAACTGGCAGGCAAGTTGAGATAATTTTCTGTGAACTCTTCTTGCTCACTGTTATTGAACATGACTCCAATTTTGATTTTATTAAAAAGTGTCATAGGTTATAATCATGCACAAACAAGTAAAAATATAAATAAACGAAAGCTAATCTTTAAACCAAATATATGAACCAGACGGATACACAGGCAGGGGAAAAAACGACTAACAGCCTTTTCAACTTTTTTACAACTTGAAAAATCAAGGCGTTCGTATTTTCAAGGTTTGGTAAAGACACATAAACAATGACAAATGACAATCAAAACAGATTTCAATGGGCTGCATTAATCTGCCAAAAAAACTATATATATAACAGATAATAAATTTTCCATTTTCAGTCTTGTGTCGCCAACCAGTATTTGAGAACGTATTTAATTGTACAGTGAACCTTCTTCCACCATCAGGTTCTGGATCAGAATCAGTCAACCCCTGTGATCCCCTTTAGATTCTTTCACATATCGATTCCATGCCACCATTGCTGCGCCAACAGCAGGTTCCACCTGCAGCTCAGAAACCACCATTGCAGTGAGAATATTGATCTTCTGTCGAAACTTTTGCTTTCCCCTAGAGGGAACTATATAGAGCTTGATTCTATCATTTGAGACTACTGAGTAGGAAAAAGGGAGTATACATCCCTTTAGGGGTGACCTTGGTAGACATTTCTAGCCTTTGCATAGCTAACAAAAAGCAAAAAGAAGAAAAAAAAGCACACATTCAAGTGCAAAGCCGTTAAGTTTACCTCAGGTCGAATAGGCTGAACCCCTAAGTAGACATTGGCAATACGTTTTATGACTTCCGTCCCAATGTCCCACTTATTCTTATTGGAATCAATAACACCTCCAACCATTACAAGCGGAAAAGGGCCTTTTCCATCTGCAACTCACAAAAGTGTTTTTCTTTTATGTCTATATAAATTCACTGAATTTCATATCACACAGAAAAAACATAATACAAAACCTTCCTAAAAAGGCATAGTTTGAATGTCACTTCACCTTTACCAGACAATCCAAGTCTGCGGACAACAGCATTAACACTATCAGCCAATTCCTGAACAGAATCATGCAGTATTTTGTCTGCAACTACATCTCCATCCTCAGCAGAAGAAACTACTGCTGGAACGAGAGCAGCAATACGAGCCCAGGAGGGATCTGCGTAGGTCCACCTATGTATGCATGCCAACACAACGACCAAATTTGAATCAAAACATTCCAATAAATCCATTAAAAACAGGTTCCCCTCAACAAAAACTGATGCTAGTATTGGATATAAACACTGAAAGATTTAAAACCGACACAAGAAGGCATCTAACCGATTGGTCAACTAATCTTCAAATTTCCATACATGGATTCGGACTAACCAAGTTGTTATCAACTAAAAGATACGTTATCCTACTAGCATCTTTTCGATAATTTTTAATAGAAGATAAAAATAACAAAATAATTAAAAACTAGATTACTTGTTTCTGAAAAGGAATGAACTTTTCCTTTTGAATTATTACACAAAAAAACAGCTAGATAAAGTTAACTCACTCGTAGCTTCCATGCCAAATATAGCACAAATGAAGTGATAAGTAGGCCACTAGAAAACCATATGATCATATAGAGTAAGCTCATAAGAAAAGAACAAGTTTTTCAAATGGATCACAGTCTGCTGTGTTAAAGCTCTTGTAAGACACGGACCCATAAGTCCCTTAATATTCTCAGACAATCAACATCATAATCTTCGTCTTTCCTCACAATTTAAGTCCTTGATAGTTGTTACTCTTCCTCCCCAATGCACGGGTCTAACAATATTTCCAAAAATTCGCTACAGAAGGCAGAGGGAGGAAAGTAAGGATATTTAGCAATAAAGTCAGAAATTCAACTCAAACAATTGGGAACATGTTTTAATTATGCAGATAGAAATGAAGAACTGAGCAGTAGAACTGCACCCATAGTTCTTGGCCTTAGGTATGTTCCCTAGATTCATGTAGTTTTTCAAAAAATGTTCCAAATTTCAAAAATCAAGTCATGCATAAGAATAATTATACAGGGATAAATAAGGGAATACCCAATTAATTCATCTGGTGAAGAAAGACCAAGCATCTTGAGAATGTTACTTGTAAGAGTTGTTTGTGGTCCACGACCATCATGAGCCCTAATTACTGCTGTCAATGCCTGTGCAGCAATTCCATATCCACTGCATAATGTACAGAAATATACATTAAGCTGCGATGGTTCCACAATTATGTTATATATATACACTAATTGATTATATTTCCTTCAGATACACAGATATAACAGTGTATTATAGCCTATGAACTAGATTGACGTTTTTTGACTTTCTTGTTTTCTTCTTTTTTCATTAAACTAATCTATATAATAAATTACAAAAAAAGCTATCAAGTGGCTCACAATCAATTCCCACAAAATCAAAGGCCTATATCAAACCTCACAAAACATATTTTTCCTCCAAAATTTCAAATCCCAAAACCAAATTTTTCCCCCTAAAAAACTCATTACTTTATTACTATCTCTCTCCTCTCTTTACTTTTTCATATTTCTCTCTTTCTCTCTTTCTCTCTATCTCTCTCTCCCATTCTTTCTTTATTTACTTAGAAATTTTGATTTTAAGATTTCGGTTTTGTAAAATTTCAGAATTTTTAACAGCAAATATCTCTTCAACAATTAAATTTCATTATTTTCCACACATAAAGTTCTAAGAAGTTATATTTTATACCCCCATTTATAATTATTTTTCAATATAGACTTTTATTTATAACTAATTATTGTCATATTATTCAAACTTGAGCTACATAATTATTGTTTTACTGTTTACATGACTTCGTGTTTTGTATCGTTCCGAAGACGTGCCGTAGGCACGTGCCCACAGGCAAATCTAGTTTATAAAATTGGACTGCGGTTTCTAACTATCTACCAATTAGACATAGGAGAGATAGAAGACACTTCAAAGGAACACTGTAATAATCAACACGGTCTATATTAATATACTAGGTTTGCCCGTTGACACATGCCTACAGCACGTCTTCAGAATGGTGCACCTTGTTTGATCATATAAAATAGTTTTGGAGGTCCAACAAATTAATTGAAGTGGCAAACATAGAACAAAAAACCTATTATATGTTTTTTTTTTTTTTTGTTAAATTATTTTTAAAGTTTTTAAAATTTTAATTTGTTTAGTTTTTAGTTTTTTTATTTTATTAAAATTTTTAAAATTTTTATTTTTTAAATTTTTTTAATAGAAGAGAGAGGCAGAGAGAGAAAAAAAATTTAAATAAATATAGGAGTTGTTTTGGGTGGGGATTTGAATTTGAGTTTTGGGGGGAAACTTTTTGGAGGAAAAATATGTTTTGTGAGGTTAGATCTGTACTTTGATTTTTAGGATATTGAAGGAGAGCCACTTGATAGCTTTCTTTGTGTTTTATTATACTAGTAATTTACACGTGCGTTGCACGGTTTAATAAATACATATATTTATTTTTAAAAGTAAAAATTCATGCACGCGTGTTGCACGGGTTGGTAGAAGGACAAATTACACTAAGGCCTTCTCCCATTATAGTAGTAGAGATAGATTATACTGAAAATTACAATAGCTAACCTTCCCCAATCACCCAAAATAGGGCCAGCACCAGCAGCTCTCGCTTCCTTTCCATCTTCAGTGAATCCATATGCAATGGAACCCGTACCTGCAATCAATACACAACCATGGAGCTTCCCCATTGTCCCACTAGCTAATGCTGCCACAGCATCATTATCCACAAACAGTTTCACATCACTTGGAAATATGTCTCTGTAAATAAATCAGAAAATATATGTCAAAAAATATACAAAAGTACGAGAACAGACAGAACAGCTACCGATCACATCAGATAATAAACTGATACTGAGTAATTCACAACATGTAGATAATTGAAATTTTTGATGGGGAAGAAGGTACTGATTTGGCTAATGTAGCCTAAACCTCCATAGAAGAGTAGCACTCTCGGGAATGCTTTCTGTGGTTCTACCTCCAAATTTCTTTCTGACACATTAAACATTACCTTTTTGAACATGTTTATAGGCTTCCAATGTTGTTACACTGTTGTTGATGCACACTACTTTGTTAATTATGAACGGTACCAAATAATGTCATCCTCACCTCCCCATTTATGAGTGGCATATGGTTTGCAGTTCTAACATGCCATAAAACTATTCCTTCACCTCTTACTTTGAGCAAGCAAATTAATCAGTCTGTAAAAACTCCTACTATATTAACCAAAATAAGAGAAATTGGAATACGTCTTTTTAAGATTGAATTAAAATACCACAGATGCTCTCCATCTAGAACCGTTAGATAGCATTGACAGAACCTATAGAAAGTACCATTTCTACTGGTCTTGGGTTCTGAAATCCATCTGTTTAGTCTTGGTATGCTGTCTTCATCATAGTTTGTATCATATACCACTTGATGCATGTTGTGGAAAAAAGACAGAATCCCTTGCATCCAACATTCATACAGAGATTATAATATATGACCGAAATTACTTACGATTACCATTACTCGAATAAGCATGTACTAAGAATCTGATGCAAATCAGAAAAAGGAAACAAAAAAAAAAAAAAAAAACAGAAACAAAGATATTCTGGAAAGAACCTGAGCCATCCCAATACTCTCTCCTGATCTGAAGGATGATTAACTCCAGATAAACCTACACAGACCGCTTTAACATCTGAACGAACTGAGCCTGCCCCTGAAAGGGCTTCCGCCATAACCTTCTCCAGTGTCTTCCTTGCTACATCTTCTGTAAAAGCCGAAACAAAACAACTATAAATTTCTTCATTTTAACAGCATATCATATGATCTCTTTCCTACGTAATGCAAATCCAAAGCCAATTTCTTTGTTTCTAATTGTTGTTAGTTTACCAGCTTGGAAAAAGGAAATTCCATGCTTTCACCAGCCTATAAGGCAATGCATTACGTTCCTTGCTATCAATGGCCATGCTGATGTCCTCCGAAATGCATGACAAGTTGATTTTTGTTCAGGCTAAAATGCCAAATAAATAAATAAAAACTATTCTAAACTTTTTTCGCTACCGAAAAACTACCCTAAAATTTCCTTAGGCAATTGAAAATTGATGTATAAGTAGCCTTCATTTTGATATCAAATATGGGTATCTCGATTTCCCGAAAACTTTAGTGTGGTCTTTTGCATTTTCGCAATTATTCAACAAATTACAATACAATAATTTTCATTCTTGTTTGCTTGGTTAAATTACCTAACTGAGACATGGGAATTTTGACCCATATTATGTCATTTATGAATTTGTCAAATCTTGATATTAAACATAGTAATTGTGCAATCAACATAAAAAAAACATTAACATAACACACAAAAAAACATTATATTAGATAATTAGACAAACCCAAATGAATTTTACCCCCCAAAAAACTCATTATCGTTGGATTAATATAATGCCCATTAAATGTTTGAATAAATTCCCAAAAGAAAGTATTTCAATAATTGTGGCTTACCACCGACGGAATTGTGGTTGGTGCAGCCGCCGACGGCGCGAGAGATGACGGTGACGGAAGATGAAGACGACGCAGACGTAATAGACGCCGGAATACTGACGCAGACGGTGGAGGTGGTGCCGCCGTCAAGGCCCAGTATGACGCCGCCGTTGCCGTCAGTTTTCGACGGTTTCTCCATTTCAAAAGCCCACATCTTTACCCGTTTGTGTTATTATGGGGAAATTGGAGATCTAAATCAAAATGGGTTTTGACATTGATTGAAGTTGGTTCATAATTGAAAATAAAGGAGGGATTTTTCTTTTTCTTTTTTCGTCAAATTATTTTTCTATTTTTAATTTGGTGTGGGAGAATAAAGGGTTAAACACAAAAGTCGAAGAATGTCTATCTCAGATCAGATCATCAGATGTGCTTATATTTTATGATGCAACTATTTTTTTTACATTTTTTAAAAAAAAAAGTATATATATATATATATATATATATATATATATATATATATATAATAAACACAAAGAAAGCTATTAAGTGGCTCCCGTTAAATCCTCCCAAAATCAAATGACCAGATCTAAACTCACAAAACACATTTTTCCTTCCAAAAGTTTTCCCCTAAAACTCAAATTCAAATCTCTCCCAAAACAACTCCTTTATTTATTTAATTATTTATCTCTCTCTCTCTCTCTATATATATATATACACACTAGGTTTTTCCGTTGACACGTGCCTACGACACGTCTTCAAAACGGTGCATCTGGTTTGATTATATAAAATAATTTTGGAGGTTCAGCAAACTAATTGAAATAGCAAACATATTATATGAGGAAGCAGTATATCTACCTATAAGCGCAACCATCGCATTCTTGATCATTAGCTTGAACTTACCTGGAATGCATATAGTTTGTTAGAAACACTGCACAAAGTTTTTTTTAACTTCAGCATCACTTTTAGATACTTGTAATAGTTATACAAGGACATTATCATATAAGATTTATAGAGCTTACTCTAATTCCATAACCACTATGAGCATGTCTAAATACAGTGGTAACGCAAGTGCAGGTGTGAAGCTATCTACAATACCAATAATCTAAACATTTGTTTGTCTGAGACTCAGTTTGCAATTGAAATACTTCTTATTATTATTTCAACCAAAATGAAATACATGAAGTTCTCAAAACTCTAAACCAAGCTAATCATTTTTTTTAATCTCCACTTTGTCTCCCCATTGCACCTTTATAAAAAAAAAATCAAAATGGATAAATAACAAATTTACTTTAGCCGTCTTTCTTGAGTGGAGAGTTTGCACCCTTCACTGGTAAACTCCAGTAATCCCAATCCTATATATCCTAACATGCACTAAAAGTTCTTATATGTTATGTGTTGCCGCTAAATCTGGTGTGGGGGCAAACAGATAGTATTTGTGGGTTCTTAGAAAACTTTGAATAACAAACCTATTACCTGTTCCGCCGGAGTTTGACCGTTGCTCCCGCCGTTCACCTGCTAGAAGTGCGAGACACCGGGGTTGTTCCCGGCGACGCACCCTCCGACACTCAAGTCAGTAATCAGAAGTGATTATAAATGAACGCAAAAACTGGCAAAAGGTTGATTACCTCTTAATGGAGATGGATGGGGGGTATTTATAGGCGCCGCTGGAATTAGATTAGGAATGTAATCCCCCTGTGGTTAGATAAGGAATGTAATCCCTAATCCCCAGTGAAGGGATAGATATGAATCAGGGCCGTTGATTAGAATTTAATCAGAAACCCTAATTCTATCCCTTCTGGACCGGGTTTGCTGCGGGTTGAAACCCGCACCCAGTTGAGGTGGATCCGTTCGCGGGTTAGTGGGTCTTTGAGGAGGAGAACCAGTACCCACTTCAGACCCATTGGTAGGTAAAATTACCGTTTTACCCCTGGGCTTCAAGATTCATGCCCAATTTGGACAGTTCCGATTTAACCCCATTTTTAGCCATATCACGAGCCCCCCACTCCCGAAGACTGAGTTTGATCAGCCTTTGGGGAGTAGTTTTATTGTTTTAATGGCTAGTGGAGTTGTATCGGAGTCCAAATGGAAGATTTTGAATCTTTGAAGGAGGTAGTACGGTGATTTTTCAAGTTGGTTGCACTCTGAGTTCTTCTGGTCATGTGGTGTTTCGCAGGAATATTCGTCTAACTTTGCGAAGTGTCGATCCGTTGTTCGGGGCTCTTGATAGTTTGTCCTTAGCGGTAATCACTCGCTTGGGGATTAGAAAATGTTTCCCCAACTTCATAATTATCTTCCAGGAGTTTTCCTTAACTTTCCCGAATTTTTAATTGTTTTTTCGCAATTTTTTGGCGAACGGCTCGGTTGTTTCCTTCGTCGTGGGTCCTACATGCTTGTACCACACCGCCGACCCCTTCGAGCGCTCGCTGCCAAGGAGGCCGAAGTCCATGGGTGGTTTGGCACCTTCTGCCGAAGAGCAGACACACCTCGGCCAAGTTGTAAATGCGGAGAGGGAGTTCGGCGAGGTCCGAGGTAGTTTATTCCATGTAACATGGTCGGTGGCGAGAACTCTCGGCAGCGTGTGCCGAGGTCCATCTTTCCATGTAACATGGTCAGTGTCAAGAACGCTCGGCAGCTGGTACCGAGGTCCAACTTTCCATGTAACATGGTCGGTGTCAAGAACGCTCGGCAGCTGGTGTCGAGGTCCAACTTTCTATGTAACATGGTCGGTGTCAAGAACGCTCGGCAGCTGGTGTCGAGGTCCAACATTCCATGTAACATGGTCGGTGTCAAGAACGCTCGGCAGCTGGTGCTGAGGTCCAACTTTCCATGTAATATGGTCGGTGTCAAGAACGCTCGGCAGCTGGTGCCGAGATCCAACTTTCCATGTAACATGGTTGGTGTCAAGAACGCTCGGCAGCGTGTGCCGAGGTCCAACTTTCCATGTAACATGGTCGGTGTCAAGAACGCTCAGCAGCTGGTGCCGAGGTCCTCGACTTGTCGTTTTTGGCGGAGCACGCCCTGCGGAGTTGGTAGCTTCTGCGCTCCTGACAGATGTGGCAGCCATTAAATGTGATGGCGTCTGAACTTCTGACAGCTCTGACGGATGTGACGTCTATTTAATGCGATGACCTCTGAGTTCCTGTCAGATGGGACAGTAATTAATGCGATGTCTCGCTTGGCATGGTAAACAAGGCGACGGTTCAAATTGTTTTTGTCGTTTTGTGTAAATGGGCTGGCAGTCTGGGCCCATTAACCTCGTTTTGCATGCCTCGCTCTATAAAACCTTACCCCCTTCTCCACTTTTTTACTCAGGCAGTGATTTGTGCTTAGCGAGAGCTTCAGGTGATCGTCGTCCGTTTTCCGGTGAAGTTTCCGACAGCATATCTCTTTAAGGTAATTTATACTTAGTTTCTTTCCAAGTATAAATATGTCTCTTTCCTCTGTCTCCGAGTCGTCGTCTTCTTGGTCCGAGCCCTCCCCTCAAGTTGCCGAAGCCCGCACTCCAAGTCGGCCAGATAAGGGGAAGAAGGTGTTCGGCTGAGATACGATCGTGGAGGATCCAAAGCGCATGGGGCCGTTTGGCAGGTTACCGGGGCCACTGACTGGGCTTCACAGAGTTCGAGAACTTCCGGAGGAGCATGCCGAGCGTATTGTTCACGGGAGGAGGACTTTTGATGAGAATGAGGCGAGGGAGACGACCGAGGCGGATGAGACGGTGTCGATCCTTCACGAAGAAGACTTGGCAGTGATCCGGGATTGTGTCCACATCCCGGAGGAGTACGAACTTATGTTGTCGGGTCCCGGGGTTAGGGCCAACTCGCCGCTGCCAGTGACTATGTGTTGCTGGCCAGTTGATGCCTTTATCGCCGGGGCTCGGCTACCTCTCCATCCGTTCGCGACCCTCGTTCTGAGGTGGTTTGGGGTCAGCCCCATCCAACTTATGCCGAACGCGTGGAGAGTCATAAATTGCTTCGTGCTTCACTGCCAAGCCGCTGGGATCGAGCCGGAGCTGAGTGTACTTCGGACGATCTACCGGCTTCATCAAGCGAACCGGTCGGAGTTTCGGTATTACTTGGCCCCGAGGCATGGCGGTAGGCTCGTTATATGCCCCGACTCCATAAAGTACTGGCGTGAAAAGTATTTGATAGTGCGGAGTGCGGAGGCCTGGCCTATTCCTTCTAGTTGGGTGGAAGAGGTGCCGAAAAGGGTGAAGGCGCTGCCCAAGCTTCGCCCCGAAGATGAAGAGGCAGTTCGGACACTTCTCGATCGGCCGAAGTATGATTGGCGGGAGCTGACCGAGGATGTTCTGTTCAGGGGAGGGCTCTGTCGCGTAGATCCCAGTACGCAGCTTCTCTTATGTTTCCGTCCTTTCTCTTTCATATTTCATCTTTTATGACTTGTATTGTGTTAACACACTTCGTTTTTAATGCAGAGGCGATGGACTACGAGGCTGTGTTGGCTTTAAGGGCTGGTCTTACTAGCAAGGCACCGAAGAAACGAAAGAGGGTGGCCACCAAGTTGCAGACTGCAAAGTCTCCGAAGGTCACAGAGGTGGTCGAGGAGGTGGAGACCCTAGGGAGCCCGGCCGTGGCCGAAGTAGGTGCCTCAGTGTCAACCGAGGCTGGTGACTTTCCAATCGCCGCAGCCCTCAAGATGGCGATGCCCCCGCTGACAGTGGTGGCCGAGGAGCTCCTGACCGAGGAGCACAAGAGGATTCATGTTCCGGACTGACAGGTTCGGAAGCATGACGGGTTCCTCGGCAACTCCTTGGCGAGCATGCAGGTCATCAAGCACCTAGCGACGCCGAAGGATCGGGCTGCCATGGAGGCCGGGCTGGAAGGCGACGACGTTATTGAGATTGCTCGCTCGGTGGTTTTTCTTATGTCTAATTTCTCTAACTCTTTGAACACCTCGTTTCCTGTCGCAGATCATCGTCCACTTTGGTCACCTCTCAGAGAGGTTGACAGCTCTGGAGAAGGAGCTGAAGCAGGAGTCCGACCAAGCTCGGAAGGAAAAAGCTCGGATGGGGAACGAGCTCGACAAGCTCAGGGTCGATTTCGAAGGGAGGACGACGAGGGTCGAATACCTCGAGGGTCTAGTCGCAAAGCTGGAGGGCGACCTTCTTCGCCAGAAGGAGGAGGCGGCCAAACAATTGGCCGAAGCGGCAGAGGCCAAGGCTGCCGCGGTGAAGGAGGTAGAGGACGCCACCATGGTGAAGGCACAAGGCTTTCTTGCCCAGAACATGGCCAAAGCCTATGCCGAAGTCCTCGCCCGGGTGTCGAAGGCGTATCCCGAGGTGGACTATTCGGGATGGAGATTGTTCCCGGGCCACGTCGAAGGTTTCGACCCTGAGTCGGAGGGAGAAGAAGAAGAAGGGGACGACGAAGTCGAGCCTGAGGTCAAGGTCGTCGCCGAGGTCCAGGGGTCTGTGGTCACCCCGCTGGCGGTGGTGACCCCTTCAGGGACGTCTGCCCCCACCCACTCTCGCCGCCCCGGGAAAGTGGTCGTGCCCTGACTTCGCTTGCTTTTTCTTTTCTTCTGCTTTTTTGAGTTTTTAAATGTAATGCCTAATCGCGGACTGGCCACCGCTTTTTTGTAATGAATGAAAACATCTTTTTGTGCTCGACTTCGCGTCTCTCTATCATAACTTTCTCAAAAACTCTTGAAATTTGGCTAAGTGTAGGGGTTCGGCTATGTGTTGAAAATTTGTTGTTTGATTCGACTTCTTTTCAGCTTGCGGTGGTCACTCAAACTGTCGAGCCTACTTGCTCGGGAGAAAGCGCTCGTCCCGAGGTCGGCTTAGGAGCGACGAGGCTGTGCTTGACGAGGTGCCAAGAGCAGCTCTATGAAGTCGAGCTGGGGTTGCGCAGAGCCGTAGGCGAGCGGAACCACCTGCAACTCATCCTGGGTCGGCGGGACATCGAGATTCGGTGACTGGAGAGCAGGCTCGCCGAGATGGCCCCCTTAGGAGAGGATGATGGTTCGTCGACCGCCTTTAGTTACGGCCTTCGGCTCAAGTGCATCCGCCATACTTTATTGAAGATAACAGCAGAGAGGGACGATCTGCTCTCTGAGATTCGTCACTTGCAAACGGTAGAGACGGAGCTTCGGACGGAGGGAGAGGGATTGACGGCAGAGGTGGCCAAACTGACGGCCGAACGTGATGAACTGACGGCCGAGGTCGACGCGCTGAAGAGAGCCACGGTGGACAAGAGCATCGAAGTCACTCATCTCCGCCGTCTTATCGCCAGTCACTCTGGCGTTCTGAGCTCCGCAATACCTCCTCGCTTCGAGGTCGATGTAAAAGATGACTCTCTGAGGGAGCGGATCTCAAGCTGGAGGCGGAGGTGGCTCGCCTCAGACCGCGTTCGGGGCCGATCAATGTTCGGAGCACTTCGTGTACTCGTGCAGAGAGCGAGCGGGGCATTTCATTTTATGAGCTCGCGACCCGTTCGCCCATCGGCCAACCTAGTCCGGGGGATGCACAAAGCGGGGTTGCCATTTCATCAAGCGGAGCATCCGTCGGAGAGACTGTTAGGAGTAGCGCCGAGGACACGTCTCAATTCGCTGGTTTGGGGTCGAGTTTCGGAGGCAAACGTTGCCGCCCTCGAGTGTCCTTGAAGCGGAACATCCCTGCGCCAAGGAGGCGTTGAAGATCTTGCTTTTGAGGCCTTTGTATTTAGTCTAAGTGTAACAAGCCAGCATTGTAATTTTTGCTTTTTAACGCCTTGTAATCTGGTTGTAAGGAAGAGTTGCCTTGTGCTGTGTCCCCACTCTTAATGATATTTCTTTCTTGGACTTGCGCATTTTTAGTGGCTTTGTGTGGTTGTTTTGTTTGTGACTTTATCGTGCCGTGGTCCCCGAGCTGGTCTTCTGCTTGTTTGGGGGTCGGCATCATGAGCGTTCGGCCAGTGGTGCCAAGCTCTGCTTCGGTCATTTAATCTCGCAAATTTGTGAGATGAGTAAGCCTTATGTGGCAGAGGGGTAGCCTCCGCTTTTGCCTGTTGCTCCCGAAGTCTTTTCGTCTCGCTCGCTTAAGGGTGAGCTTCCGAGGTTGGGCCGAACCAAGTACTGGACTGGGAACTATCGCTGGAGTAGTTCAACGGTTGTGGGAGCAATTCCGAATGGCAACCTACTTCTAGCTCGCTTAAGAGCGAACTTGCGAAGTAGAATCGAGCCAAGTGTTGGACTCCGAACCATCGTTAGAGTAGTTCAACGGTTGTGGGAGCAATTCCGAATGGCGACCTACTTCTAGCTCGCTTAAGAGCGAACTTGCGAAGTAGAATCGAGCCAAGTGTTGGACTCCGAACCATCGTTAGAATAGTTCAACAGTTGTGGGAGCAATTCCGAATGGCGACCTACTTCCAGCTCGCTTAAGAGCGAACTTGCGAAGTAGAATCAAGTCAAGTGTTGGAATCCGAACCATCGTTAGAGTAGTTCAACGGTTGTGGGAGCAATTCCGAATGGCGACCTACTTCTAGCTCGCTTAAGAGCGAACTTGCGAAGTAGAATCGAGCCAAGTGTTAGACTCCGAACCATCGTTAGAGTGAAGAGTAAAAGCAGAGAGATGTAAATAATTTTTACAAGTAAAATATGAAAAAGCTTTCTTTATTGATGACTAATGGTCGGCTGCTTCTAAAGTTGCTAGCCGTTATTACAAGAGAGAAATAAAAGAAAAACATTACAAGTAATAGGAGAGGAACGGTTCGACATCCCAAAATACTTAGAGAGGCGTTGGTGCTCTCTCTTGGTATTTTAGAAGATGGTCGGCATTCCAGGTCCTGGGGATCTCTCTGCCTTCGAGGTCTTCTAGTTTGTATGTCCCGGACCGAACTTCTTTGGCGATCTTATAGGGTCCCTCCCATTTTGGAGCCAGTTTGCTCTTCTGACCAAGAAAAGAGATGGCTAACTTTCTGAGGACCAAGTCCCCTTCTTTGAGGTCGGTAGGACGGACTCTCTTATTGTATGCCAACTGATCCTTCTCCGGTAGCTTTGTTGACGAATGACAGCTCTTTCACGGATCTCGTCAATTAAGTCTAGATTTGCCCGGAGCTCTCTGGCATTTTGTTCTTCTTCATAAGCTGTTAGACGAGGAGAGGGTATACCAACTTCTAGGGGGATCATAGCTTCGGACCCATAGGTGAGGTTGAATGGGGACTCTCCTGTGGGGGTCCGTTTTGTGGTGCGGTAGTTCCACAGCACGTTGGGAAGCTGATCGACCCATAAACCTTTGGAACATTTATCCAACCTCTTCTTAATACCGGAGATGATCTGTTTGTTAGCATTCTCGACTTGGCCATTCGACTGTGGATGGGAAACGGAGGAGAATTGGTGTTGGATGGTGAGGTCTTCACATAGAGCTCGGAAGGCAGCCTCGATAAACTGGGTTTCGTTGTCTGTTATGAGGACCCGAGGGACACCAAATTGGCAGATTATGCTCTTCCAAAAGAACTGAACTACCTTGTTTTCGGTGATCGTGGCCAAGGCCTCGGCCTCTATCCATTTTGAGAAGTAGTCGATTGCCACGACTAAGAATTTGAACTGGCCAGGAGTAGGTGGGAATGGCCCTAGTAAATCCATTTCCCACATTGCGAAGGGGATAGGACTTGATAGGGAAGTGACTGGAGCTTGTGGGAGGCGACGGATGTTGGAGTACTTCTGACAAGAGTTGCATCGCCGAACGTGTCGTTCGGCGTCTCGTAGGAGAGTGGGCCAGAAATATCCGTAATTTAACACTTTGCGGGCTAGAGATCTGGACCCTGATTGTGCTCCGCTGATGCCCTCGTGAAGTTCTTGCAGTGCGTAGTCGGCCTGTTCGGAGGAGAGGCATCTCAAATAAGGCCTGCCGTCCACCTGTGTGAAGGAGCGTTTGTATAGGATGCCTCTGATAAGTGTGTATCGCTCTGCTTGGGTTCTTACTCGGCGAGCTTCCTTTGGATCTTCGGGGAGGAGCCCGTCCCTTAAGAATTCGACAAGGGGTTTCATCCAATCATCTTGAAGCAGGACAGGTAGTGACTCCCTTGAGTCGGAAGTTTCATCATCTATACTTGGCTTCAGGAGGACCTCTATCAAGACGGTCTGCTCGAGACCTTGGAGGGAGGAAGAGGCTAGCTTGGAGAGGGCATCGGCCTGGGCATTTTCTTCCCGGGGGATTCGTTGGTTGAGGGCTTCTTCAAATAGTGCCATGAGGCTCCTGACCTTGGCTAAGTACTTAACCATTCGGTCATCACGTGCTTCATACTCGCCGAGGACCTGATTTACGACCAGCTGAGAGTCGCTAAAGATCCGGAGGTGTTGCGCCCCTGCATTGCGAGCCATTCCCAGGCCGGCTATGAGTGCCTCGTATTCTGCTTCGTTGTTAGAGGCCTTGAAGTTGATACGGAGGGAGTATTGGAGGATGAAGTCATCTGGGCCTGCCAGAATGACCCCGGCCCTGCTTCCCTCGTTACAAGAGGAGCCATCCACATAAACCGACCAGACAGGTGGTCCCTTCATTGCTTGGCTGAACTCGGGGATGGTACTTTCAACTATGAAGTCTGCTAAGGCCTGAGCCTTGATTGCGGTCCGAGGCTGATAAGTTATATCATGCTGGCTCAGCTCGATAGACCACTTCATAAGACGACCGGAGGTCTCCGGCTTGTGGAGCACTTGCTTCAACGGTTGGTCGGTAAGAACGACCACCGAATGGGACTGAAAATACGGGCGAAGCTTTCTCGCGGCCATCACCAGGGCGTAAGCCATCTTTTCTATCCTCGGGTAGTGGAGCTCAGCATCCCGAAGTACCTTGCTCACATAGTAGATGGGCTTTTGAGCCCGGTCTTCTTCCCTTACTAAAACGGCACTGAGGGTCTGCTCGGAGGCTGCTAGGTAGAGGTAGAGGGGTTCACCAGGAATGGGTTTGCTGAGGAGAGCGGGGTTGACGAGGTAAGTCTTGAGCTGGTCGAACGACTCCTGTTGCTGCTAACCCCATTCGAAACCTTTAGCCCCCCTGAGGGCCTTGAAGAAGGGGAGGCATTTCTCCCCGGACTTCGAGAGAAAACGCCCTATGTCGGCTAGGCGGCCTGTTAGCTTCTGAACTTCCTTAACGTTCTTGGGAGGGGCCATGTCTAATATGGCCTTGATTTTCTCAGGGTTAGCTTCAATTCCTCGTTGGTTGACCATGAAGCCGAGGAACTTTCCTGACGAGACTCCGAACGCACACTTGTTCGGATTGAGTCTCATGTTGTGCTTTCTTAGAACATCGAACGCCTCCTATAGGCCAGTCACATGGTCGGCCCCTAGGATGCTTTTTACAAGCATGTCGTCAACATACACCTCCATATTACGGCCGATTTGAGCTTGGAAAACCTTGTTGACGAGGCGTTGATATGTGGCACCTGCATTCTTCAAACCGAAGGGCATAACACTGTAGCAGTAGAGGCCCTGGTCGGTCACAAATGAGGTCTTTGGGATATCTGGGGGGAACATCCGGATCTGGTTGTAGCCTGAGAAAGCGTCCATGAAACTGAGAAGTTCATGACCCGAAGTGGCGTCAATCAAAGTGTCAATACTTGGAAGAGGGAAGGGATCCTTGGGGCAAGCCTTGTTGAGATCGGTAAAATCGATACAAATCCTCCAACTCCCATTGGACTTCTTCACCATTACTACATTCGACAACCACTCGGAATAGTTCACCTATTGTATGAACCGGGCCTTCAAGAGCTTGTCCACCTCCTCTTTTATAGCTAGCTGGCGCTCGGGGGCGAACTTGCACCTCTTCTGTTGAACCGGTTTGGACCCCGGAGCTACGCTGAGGTGGTGGACCAAGAGCTCTTCGGAAATTCTGGGCATGTCTGCAGCTGACCAAGCAAAGAGGTCTCGGTTCTTTCGGATGCACTGGACAATGTCTGAGCATAGGGCAGATGGGAGGGTCTTGCTAACAAAGAACTTTCAGCTTGGATCCTGCTCAGAGAAGAGCACTTCCTCTAATTCATCTACCGGCTCGGACGTTGGTCGGGCAGCATCTTGGGGGATTTCCAGAGTTTCTAGGGAGAGGACTGGACCGAGGGTAGAGGTCATGTAGCACTTGCAGGCCGTTTCCTGATTGCCTTTTACCTCCCCTACTCCTGCCTGGGTGGAGAACTTCATCTTGAGGTGATAGGCGGAAGGGACAGCTTCAAGGGCAGCTAGGCCGGGCCGACCCAGAATGACATTGTAAGCTGCAGGAACATCTACGACCATGATGTCCATCGACTCCGTTCGGGTAGTAGGAGTTTTGCCAGCGGTTACATCGAGGGTGATCACCCCTTCAATAGTCACTGGCACTCCCGTGAACCCATGGAGCGTGTAGCCGGCGGGCTTGAGTCTGTCTCGGGAGAGTTTGAGTCCTTTAAAAGCGGCGAGGAAGAGGATGTTAACGGAGCTGCCATTGTCCACTAGGATCCTCTCCACTTTGAAGTTCGCCATATGGAGATTGATGACGAGTGCGTCACAATGGGGGGTGCGGACACCTTCAAGATCTTCGTCTGAAAATGTGACGGGCACTCCGAGGCCTTTAGGAGGAGGGGCAGTGCGAACCGAATTGACTTCCCTAATGAACGCCTTTCGAGAGGAGTTTGAGGAGCCCCCCATTGGGCCCCCATGAATGAGGTGTAGGAGACGCTCCTCTTCGAAGTCGAGCGTTTCATCGCGTTCAGGACGCTTGTTAGCCCCCCGAGGCGGGGGAGGAAGGTCGGCTCGGTCCTTTCTCACGAACCTGGTCAGCTGCCCCCTCTGGATGAGGGCTTCTATCTTATTCTTCAAGGCCCGACAATCATTGGTGTCGTGGCCATGGTCCTGGTGGTAACGGCACCACTTCTCTTTATCCCTCTTCTTGGCGGGGGTGTTCATCCTTGGGGCAGGAGGTATGACCCCCTCCTTCTCAACTTCCATTAGAATGGTGGAGACGTTGGCATTAAGGGGAGTAAATTTCTCGAATCTGGGGGGAGGTCGGCGCTGGCCGCCATTATCCTTCTGGAGCTTCTTGGCTCCTTCCTCTTCTGTTCCCTTTCTCTTAGACCCGGAGGAAGACCCCTCCAAGTTGGGGCGGTGCTCAGCTTCTTCGGCACGAATATACTTTTCGCTCCGGAGGAGGAGGTCAGAGAAGTTCTGTGGGGGCTTCTTGGCGAGGGAGGAGCGGAAGCTGGAGTTGAGGACAATGGATTAAAATGCTGCTGCAGCGACCGACTGGTCGAGGGATGCTATGGACCTGGCTTCAGCTGTGAACCTTTTCACATAGTCTCTCAGCTTCTCACCCTTCTTCTGGTGGAGGTAGGTAGCGAAATGCTGGTCTTCTCAGTTCTGCGGCTACTCACGAAGTGGGTGACGAAGAGTGTCTCAAATTGCTCGAAGGAGAATATTGAGGAAGGGGCAAGGCGAGAGTACCATTCTCGAGCTGGGCCCTTAGATTTGCAGGGAAGGTTTTGCAGAGCAGGGCAAAGGAAGCTTGATGGATGAGCATGAGGGTCTTGAAGCTTTCGATGTGGTCGACGTGGTCAGTCTCCCCGGAATAAGTCTCAAATTGAGGAGGCTTGAAGCCGATTGGTACGGGTGCATCCATTATGGTTCGGGAAAAAGGAGGTCGACTAGGATGGAGGGTCCTTCCTCTAAGCTCTTCTTCTCGGTCTAACTGACCCAAGCGCCTCTCCATTTCGTGGAGACGGCGGTAGACAACGTCATCCCTTCG
The DNA here is from genome assembly GCA_017893485.1 of Hemerocallis citrina. NCBI lineage: Eukaryota > Viridiplantae > Streptophyta > Magnoliopsida > Asparagales > Asphodelaceae > Hemerocallis > Hemerocallis citrina. The sequence goes on from CM030368.1 coordinate 98,635,978, forward strand.
ACGGTAATCAGCCGAGCCTCTAGACTCGTCTTCGTACGAGGGAAAGTGGGGGCTACGACGATGGTAGCTCCGGGAGCGGCGAGGACTTGGCATGTGCCAGGGAGTTGCTAGGAGCTGGAAGAGGAGTTGGGGACCGTCGGCGAGGACTTCGAACCGGAGGAGGAGATGGGATCTTTGGAGCATTGGTGTTGGGACGGAGATTGAGAGCTTGTAGGACGGTTGCTTGAAACTGCTGGAACTCGGCACAGGTGATGGGTGCCTCATCGTTCCTAGAATGTTGCCAACCGGCAGGGGAATGGGGTCTTCTCCTGTGATGCTCGGGGGATTCTCTCCATCCCCTTCGGATAGGGGACCTTCTGTAGTCTCGGCGGTAAGGAGATCGCTCATCTGGACGTTGCTGGCAGGAGGCTCCCTCTCGGGCCCGCTTTTCATCTAGACGGCGGCGAAGATCCTCATCCTTCTGCCGATTGAGGACGGTGTTGCGAATGTCGGAAGCTCAGGGATTGTGGGAGGCCATAGAATCCGAAGAGGCATTGTGGATGGAGACGTGGTCCGGATGGAGAGGTTGTTTCTGCGGGTTGGGACCCTTAGGAATTTGTTGATTCTGAGGAGGAGGCAGGTCCTGTTGGAGAGGGTCTTCGGCTTGCGGCGGAAGTTGCCCCTGCTGTTGAGCGGGTTGAGGGGGGAGTTCCTGTTGCTGATCGGGGTTGGGTCCTCGGTTGGACCCTCTGGATCTAGCTTTCCTAGGAGGCATGGCTGGAGAAGATCTGACCGACGGGAAGAGGGGAGGCTGCTATTCGTTGATTCCCACAGACGGCGCCAATCTGTTGCCGCTGAATCCGGTGTGGGGGCAAACAGATAGTATTTGTGGGTTCTTGGGAAACTTCGAATAACAAACCTATTACCTGTTCAGCCGGAGTTTGACCGTTGCTCCCGCCGTTCACCTGTAAGAAGTGCGAGACACCGGGATTGTTCCCGGCGACGCACCCTCCGACGCTCAAGTCAATAATCAGAAGTGATTATGAATGAACGCAAAAACTGGCAAAAGATTGATTACCTTTTAATGGAGATGGATGGGGGGTATTTATAGGCGCCGCTGGGATCAGATTAGGAATGTAATCCCCCTGTGGTTAGATAAGGAATATAATCCCTAATCCCCAGTGAAGGGATAGATATGAATCAGGGTCGTTGATTAGGATTTAATCAGAAACCCTAATTCTATCCCTTGTGGACCGGGTTTGCTACGGGTTGAAACCCGCACCCAGTTGAGGTGGATCCGTTCGCGGGTTAGTGGGTCTTTGAGGAGGAGAACCAGTACCCGCTTCAGACCCAATGGTAGGTGAAATTACCGTTTTACCCCTGGGCTTCAAGATTCGTGCCCGATTTGGATGGTTCCGATTTAACCCCATTTTTAGCCATATCATTATGTTATCCATGGTTTCTAATAACCAGTGAAGGGAACGCTTCACGAAAGTATTTTCTCTTGTAGTAAAGAAATTAATGTTGCATATTTGCCAAGTTATTTTAGGCTTCTGGTCAGGTTACCTGTCCTTTGGAAGACCAAATCGATGCCACCAAATAATACATCTCTTATTTGCGTACCCCTTAAATCAAAACCAATAAAAAAATCATCAAATAAATCACCAAATTAAAATTTTTTAAACCCGAAAATAAAACAATAATAGCTCTCTGAACTTAGATCCCATGCACACACAAAATTCGAGTAAGCAAAAAACTGAGTAATCTCCTGCACACACAAAATTAAAAATTAGAATGAGAATTCAGTTACTGAGATGAAATTAGAGTCGTCGCATCACGTATAGAGACTCTCGATTCGGTGGAGGGGAGTCGCCGATATAGAGTCGTTTGATATTCGCGCTCGATTTGGTGGAAGGGAGTCACCGATACAGAATCAGCAGCGGATCAGATATCGGCGACGACCTCTTGATTGGTATTCGACATTGGATTTGGAGTTGGAATTGCTTTGAGGTTTTCAAAATTTTCAAAAAATTTTAATTTTTAAGTTTTTAAACTTTTTAAATTTTTAAAATTCGAAAATTTTTTATTTTTTATTTTTTTATATTTTTATATTTTAAAAAAATGTTAAAAATTTTAAATTTTAAATTTTTTTCCTAATATTTATTTTTTTTCAAATTTTTTAAAATTGTTTTTTAACTTTTTTATAATTTTTTATAATTTTTTGATTTTTCTGAATTATTTTTAAAGTTTTTAAAATTGTAATTTTTCTTATTTTTTTTATTTTTTATTTTTTTTATGTTAAAATTTTAAATTGTTTTAATTAATTTTTTACATTTTTTTTAAAAAAGAATTATAATTTTTTTTATAAGTTTTTGACTTTTTTGAATTATTTTTAAAGTTTTAAATTTTTTATTTTTTTAGTTTTTAAGTTTTAAAGTTTTTTAATTTTTTAGTTTTTTAAAATTTTTATTTTCTTATTTTTTGACTAAGAGAGAGAGAGAGAGAGAGAGAGAGAGAGAGAGAGATAATTAAATAAATAAAGGAGTTGTTTTGGGTAGGGGATTTGAATTTGAGTTTTGGTGTAACTCCTGTTTCCCGTGTCTGTAATTTTTCTACTGTATTTTTCATTCCTTATATTCTCGTATTCAAATGGTGATCCTGTATTTTGTTTCCGTTCGAATAAAATCACTATTTTGTTTCGACGCAAATTTTGATCCTTTCATCTAGTTCAATTGTGTGTGTTCTTTGGGTCGTTCTTCATGAAAAATGAGCTACTCTATGTCAATCATCTCTTTATTCCCCATTTTAATACAATTTGACCAATTCTCCAGTTGGATCCTATTCATTTCGGATACCCTGATACCCAGAACCCAAACTCACACTATATAAACCCTAATCTCCTAACCCTAACCCTAACCTATACCCTAATTACTGTTAAAACCCAAACCATCACCCCGCCGCTCTCATCTTCCCCTTCCTCCGCTCTTTTCTCACGTACAGAACCCATTTCCCCACCCCGTTCGCCTCGCCTCCTCCATACTCCATCTCCGTCGTCATCCCCACAATCACCCCAGCACCGCTATCCTCCGCCATCATCCCCACAGAACCCAATCCACTGTCGTCTTCACCATCGACCCAACTCTCGAACTCCGAAACCCATTTTCCGCCATTACCCACCTCCATCATCTCCGCCACCGACCTCTAGCCAATCGCCATTACCTCGCCAGTCATCGCCTCGTCTTCCCCTCATCACCACGACCTCCGTCCATGCCGCTAGAACCCGGAACCATCTCCTCTGCCCCTCCCCTGTTTCGAACCCACGCGCAGAGCGTCGTCGCTTCTCGACGTCGTGCTGCTGTTTCCGCTGCCTTCGTCTTCATTGCCGTCGCGTGCCGCTCGTCGCACCACAGTCGCCAGCATCGTTGCCGTCACACCTCTCTCTCTCTCTCGCTCTCTGTTTCAACGAAGAAGGAAGAAGAAAGGAGGAGTTGGGCGGGATCGGATCTTAACCATTGGATCGCGTCAAGATCCGCGCAATCAGGTCGATCTGATCGCTGTTCGATGTTCGGCCACAGCGAATCCTTCTTTCGATGTTCCGTGTTCTGGCCCAGATCCGCTGCATTAGAGCGATCTAATTCGTTGATTTCGCTTCTTCGCTGCTTTGCCGCGCCAGATCGAGAATCGCCGTCCACAGTTTTGGCAGATCTGGTGTGGGGGATTTCCCTCTACTGTTGATTTCTTGCACGTGCTTCACACGTGCTTTTGGGAGACTTCACCCGGAAATTTTTGATCCCTTTTTCTTCAACAATCGGATCTAATCATCATCAATCAAGACAAGTATTCCTCTTATATATATTTTTGTTCTAGTACAAGCATTCCTTGAAAATACTACAAATAGTTAGAAATTGTGACTCCTCCTTGACTGTCGTTGTTGATCAAATATTAAACCTCCTCAATTTCATAATCTTAAGAGTCACAATAAATTCATTGTATTATATTACAACTACTTGGACTCATTTTACCCCCTGAACATATGGACACATGAAATTAAGGAGTCCTAGATTTATAGACATATGTTATATCTTACATTTGATGAACTTGCACCCATTTGACTTGAAAAACAATTATTACTTGCTTTTTTGATAAATATTTCCCGGTATTTATATCACACATTAACCTAGACACCTAATAACCAATTTTCATGTAACCTATACTCGTAAGATGTTCCCACATGTTGCTGTTTTGAATCTTGTTATACTGTTTTGACCCCTTTAACATCAGAATCTGAACCTGAGCCCTGAACAGTAAATGTAGCTCCAGATGTCTAGATATCGATAGCCTCTGGAATTTTCGAATTCCGAGTTACGGTCTATGAGATATCACAGTTTTGGTACAGCAACGTCATGCTGTCCAGATTTGGGATTTTCGTTGTTCGTGTTATTCTTATTCATGTCGACCCTCGAATATGCCATGTAATTATCCTAAACTTGTCCCATGTCTATGACCATGATTTCTTAACTTGTTTCGCACACTTGTATGCTTGCTTGATAAAAATTAATAAATGTAATAAGCCGGGGTTTAAGGGAAAGACCATAGTAGTGGACAATATAGATAAGTGTACTAGGAAGGAAAGCCTGTGTTTCTCATAATTTTATGTTAAATGGAATTAAGTGCCACGTCTTGGTGACTTGGGCCACCTCTAGAGCCTACGGAGGCCACCTCTAGAGCCCATTATATGATTACATGATATATATATATTTGAGATCACATGGAACTAAGTGCCACGTCATGGTGACGGGGGCCACCTCTAGAGCCTACGGGGTCCACCTCTAGAGCCCATGGTTTGATCACTTGCTTGATACTTGATACTTGATACCTGAGTATGCCGCCCTATAGACACCATTACTAGGTCTAAACGTAACTGATTTGACTGTAGCAACCATGTAGTAAAAGTATGGATGCATGAAGTGCTACCTAGATAGTAATAACCACAAGATTTGGTCATGAAACTTGAACATGACACCTGTTACTTGATACTTGATGATACGATACATGAAACATGATACTTGAGACTTGAAATATGAAACTTGAACTTGATACTTGTTACCTGATACTCAACAACTTGTTACTTGAGACTTGACACTTGAAATAAAATTTTGATACTAGGCTTGAGACATGTCACTTGATGTTAGATACCCCCACAAGTTTACTTGACACGTGTTTTACCATTAGCAGTTGTTATCCAACCTGGTTACTAAGATGTCCTTCTTGCTAGCTAGTTCTTGGTTTTTCCACTACTCGTTATATCCCTGTTACATTTTTTATTCCAATTCCCCATTACTTGTACTCGTTTTTACTATTTGTGGCCCTAACTTGCACTAAGGGCATTTTCTCTTATTTTCTCTACTTTTCCCTTTTCATATTTATTAAGCAGACTTTGGAGACGTGCTACCTGCTGGAATCGGTGAGCAGACATTCTAGGCCTTACTTGGGAAAGCTTTCTTTAATCATTTCGTTTTGTAATTGAGTAATTTCATTTGTTGTTGTGTAAGACTTGTAACAGGCTGATGTTCCCGAGTTTTTCCTTTTGTTCCAGACTTGAAAACTAATTGAATATTATTATTGTTTCAATTGTTTTCTGTTGCTTAATAAATTATTCATGCATACTTGGTTATATATAAATCTTGTTATATTCTTGTTATGATGCTGAGTCGATCCTACAGCTTATGGATGATATGAGTTGGCATACTTATATCATTCGCTGGGCTTCGTCACGCACTCATATTCCATATTTTGGGAAGCGGGGCGTGACATATGGGGGAAAACTTTTTGGGGGAAAAATGTGTTTTGTAAGATTAGATTTGGGCCTTTAAATTTTGGGGTATTGAAGGAGAGCCACTTGATAGCTTTCTTTGTGTTTTATTATATAGATGTGGAAACATGGACTTTTATACCCTAATTTATAAATTTTTTCACCATATACTTATGGAAACATGGACTTTTGTTTACAACTAATTATTGTCATACTATTCAAACTTGAGCTATATAATTGTTGATTTACTGTTTACAAGGTTTTTCATATGCTATAACTTTCTGAAGACGTGCCGTAGGCACGTGCCCACGGGCAAATCTAGTATATATATATAAAGTAATGTGAGCCTCATATTTGTATGAGGAAATTTTTCTCATACAAAGTGATTATACTTACTTGGTAGGGCCATTATGGAAGATCCACTCCGTCCATCATGTTCATCATGCTAATATATGTATGTATAGAAAAAATCAAGTTGTTTGGAGGTGGGTCTAATTTGTGGTTCGATTTATATTACTGTTGAAATCGTTCATTTTTCAACCACATGATGCATGGGTGAATGACCTCCAAACCACTTTATTTTTTTTACACATACATCCATTAGCATGATAAATATGATGGACGGAGTGGATCTTCCATGAGGGCCCCACCAAGTGAGTATAATCACTTTGTATGAGGAAAATTTCCTCATACAAATATGAGGGTCACTTTTCTCTCATATATATATATATATATATATATATATATATATATAATGTTTATCATGCCAATGGATATATGTGTAAAAGAAATCAAGTAGTTTGGAGGTCGTTTACCCATGCATCATGTGGTTGAAAAATGAACGATTTCAACAGCATTACAAATCGTACCACAAATTGGATCACATGATGCATGAGTAAACGACATCCAAACCACTTGATTTTTTTTAAATACATATCCATTGGCATGATAAACATGATGAACGGAGTGGATCTTTCATGAGGACCCCACTAAGTGAGTATAATCACTTTGTATGAGGAAAGTTTCCTCATACAAATATGAGGCTCACTTTTCATATATATATATATATATATATATACTAGTTGAAATTTACCGAGCACCAAGTGCACGTGACTTGGTGCACATATATGTTGAAAATTTTATCTAAACATACTTGCATTTAGCACACCCATATTCTTCAAACTACAAATTCAAAGTCATCAAATTTTATATGCTTCTGGTTCATTCGAATTTATCTCTGTTGTAGTGTTGTTTGTTGAAGTGAGATAGACTCCTGTAATAAATAAATAAATAAAATATGTAATAAATAACATTATTAATTTTTATTGTATATAATTACCTCTAAAGTTTGAGGTTTTTATAGAGGTAATTGCAATAATTGGCATGTTGGGTGATAATTCTTTCAGAGATTTTTCTTCCTTGATTGCTAGTTCTCCCCATAATGTAATAAAGATTGGTTTTGACCTTAAATTAAGACAAAGTGTATTAATTACAAAACAATTTTGTAAATTATTATACAACTTAATTAATCGATATTACCTGAATCCTACAACTGTAAAATTTCGCTTCTCTACTTCATTACCATATTTTGAGTCTACTTTATCTACATCTCCTACATTAATTACTGCTAAACAAAAATCTGTAGTTCATTGCAATTAGTACTTGATATCCTTTATCAGCAATAGGCAATTTGATATATATATATATATATATATATATATAGGAATGCTGCATTGCAAACCACTGAAGCCGTTGTTGGGAACAACGGCTTCAGTGGTTTGCATACCTATTTGCATGAGACCCGTTTGCAATGGAGCATTGCCCATATATATATATATATATAGTAACATATCTTTTTATCTTTAAAGACATTAGAAGATTTACTTTGTAATTCATCTACAGTTGCAAATTTGTACCTATCCTTATCAATGATAAGATCTTTGTCAACTTCAACACTTCCCAACTTCAAAATAATGTCAAATTTATCGTGCATTGGGTTATATCTTTTGTCGATATTTTTTAGTATTCCATTAGAAATTAGTAAGTTTTATGCTCCCCAAGCGTATGTTGGAACGCTTCCACTGCTTCATTAAGCATTATCGCAAGTATTCTAGTTCCATACAAAAGATGAAAATTTAGTATTAATAATTATTTATGTATGTATATGTATGAATATTTTAACAATATTTAAAGTATCTTACCTCATCATCTATAAGTGCCACTTTTGAGATTTTTCCTATTCCTTTACTATTTTTGTATTCTTTCATCATAATGTTTCGTAACCAAAACTTTAATAGTTCACAATTGTTGATTTTCTTCCAAGGAATTGATAGATGAGTATTCATAGTGGGATTTGTCCATTGATATAGCTAATCTGAAAAATATATAATTATTAATAAGTTAATTTAAAAAAATAAAAGTTGGAAACAAAAAGAATTGGAAAATTCATTAAAGTGAGCATTCATGTTAAGCATTATAAGTTTATAATTAAAACCAAAGGACGTCGTGGGAAGTGTACAAACTATTAACTAAAAGCAACTTTACACTTGCATAGTTAATGTTCTGCTGTAACATCAGTTCACATATATTATGTAATACACGCTTGTTCATAAGGTAATACTTTCATTCATTATTCAAATATAAAGAGTAATTCATATTTGTATACAAGCAGATAATGATAATTCATATTGGCTCTACTTGTGTCTTGAATTATATCCTGAATAAAATAACTTTGAGTAAAAAACATTATTTATTTGAATTCAGATTCTGATATGAAGGCAAGTTCAAATATCAAATATCAAATGCTAATTATAATGAATTATAGTGCCACAAATATTAATTACAATGAATACTTTATGAGAAGAATAACTTTTGAAAAGAGATTAGTTTTTACTGAACTTACAGTATCACAAACAATTAGTTTCGATTTTTTTTTAAATATCAAATATATGTAAAAACATAATGATGCTGTAATTGATCTTTGTTTGATTAGTCTGGAGAGTTCTCTAATAATACCTAATCAAATTACCACTTCAACAAAAAAGAGTCTAGATAAAGAAATAAAATTTGCATCATTAACGAAGAATTAGTCACCTATTGATGATGATCGTTTTTCTGCTCTTTTGCTGTTCCACGGTCTACCAAAAAGAAGAAGAATAAGAAGATTATGGTTCTGTGCGTTCAAAGCCTAGTCCCATATGCTGCTTTTACAGGAGAGTAAATTGGCTAGAAAAAGTTGTGGAAATTAGTAAAACAAATTTTTTATTGGTTGAAAAAACATTCAACCAATATATATATGAAAACTTTAAACTATTTTTAATAGGAAAACTGTTATTTCATTCAAATTCAAATTTGTTATCTTATTTATTAATAAAAACTTTAATGTGTAAAAACTTATAACACCGAAACTATAAAAAGATAATCAAATAACCTTCTTAATTTCATATTTTAGGATATATATATATATATATATATATCTTCCATTCCTAATTATTTAAAGTGCGTTGAGATTCTAGTACTATTGCAGGCAACTCATCCAATTTCGATTCAGAATTTGTTACGAGTCAATAATGGAACTCTTATATCAAGCAGATTTGACAGCGACAATAAGTTGACAACATTGCCAAGTTAATATTAACTGTGTGTTATGTATTTCAGGACATGACTTCAGATATCGATCCAATTCGTGACCAACCTCATAATATACTTTTTTTTTTCAAAAACTCAGTTGCTAATAATCATCAGAAAACAAATATCTCTACATATACATTGTATGTTTGTAACTGGCGTGTGGGGAAAACAGACGGCTCTAGCTTGCCTTTCGGCCACCAAATAACAATATATGAACGGTTCACCTTCAAAATGCTGTATCCAACAATAAATGAATTACAACACCATTTCGTATAAATGATCAGTAGTAGTACATGAAATAAGCGCCCGAAGAAAGAAGACAGCAAACTTAATTGATTCCCTTTACCTAGCCCATGCCACTGCATCGATTTCAGATTTGGCACTTGTGTACAGCTCTAGCCTCTTAGCAGGACCAGTTCTACGTTCCATGACAGCTGGATCCTCATCCAATAACGATGATAGTTGCTTAGCCTGTACGCAACAATATTTAGATGTTAATAGTTATGAACATTTGATTAATATATTTTTTGATTGCTGGAGCCTTTTGGCTCTATCCGATTCATCAAAAAAAAAAAATAGTTATGAACAACGAGCATTCTCGTATATATGTAATTTAATCCATATTTTAGATAATTTTGCATTCTTCGTATCCATATAAGATATAAGATTTCCATTTTCTGAAAAAGATATGCAGATTTGTAACTGCTTACTATTGTAAGGAAAATTAAATGATAGCAGGAGAGCCTTAATTTCAACCAAATGAACAATGAAGCACTAAGAAGAAAGAGAGAATTCAAGAGAGAACAAAACTAAAAGACGTGTACAATTCAGTTCTCAACTGTTTCATTCATCGAATTTACAGCCAACAAACAGTTTTATTCATCGAACTTCAGCCGATATATTGGTCATAAGATGATTAAAAAAAAGACCAATTCAGAACATTTGAAACCTAATCTAAACCAACTGATTTGTACGAAATAATCCCAAATAAGCCTAGTATAATTTAATCTCAAATGTTTCAAGTTCCTTCTCATAATATACAATTGTTAAAATATAAAATATTACACCCTCAACCCTTACCACAACTTTGGGGTTTAGGTCTATTGGTAGGATCTTCCACAATAATTATATTCTCATAAAATTTCTCAAAATTTGATTAGACCAGTAGATGGTCCAGCAACCATCCTTCTTTGGCAATCAGCATACATGTAGTTATGTGTGTCGATTGTTAACAGAGGAGCTTCTAACTATATACAACGACAAATATTGGCAGAAATTATCAAACATGAGTGGTGTAGTTAGTTTTATAGTAATGCACAGATTTCAAAGACTTAGAATTAAGAAGTTTAGAACAAAGTACATGAGCATATAAATAACCAGTTTAATGTTTTCTCATGTTCATTCACACTCCTCTTTCATTCCCAATTCAGTGAAGAGATGATCTAGCAGTGACCATTTGGCCTCCCGAATCTGACAATAAACGATAGACTTGGGGATGGAGTTCCGCAAGCTGTCACATACCATATTGACATATGCTAAAACAGTAGTTCCTGTATCATTGAAAAAAAGAACATGGTTCAGAATAATTACCTCAAGTAACCAAGTAAACAAATATAAATACGATGTGATTAGTGAGATTTGTCAAGAAAATATGTGATCTCCAAAACCAAATATCATCCTACCATCATGAAACAATCCATCAAATGATTGCATAATATTTGGCCTGTCTTCTTGTGAATACAACTGGTGCACCTACAATTATCAGACTCTATGAGAAACCTGACAAACATCTCATATTTATGACAATAATGTATGTTGTGATAAAATTGCCAAAGTATTCTATATGGGATGCCCCATGAAATTGTTATCCAATACAATTTGGTCCAACTAGGGTAGACCAAATTCAGAATGACATGGTATTATTACATGTGAGAGGATGGTTACTTCGGTGGGAACTCCTTATGCTGGATTGCTTATCATGTTGACATAACCAATTGTCGCATTTCCTTTAAAAGTAATTGGGTGTTTTAAAATATCGTTAAGAATTAACGGAACTGTTATACTCTTCGCAGACTTAGGAGGTTATAAAAATAGTAATATTAATCCAATCACTAAACTTCAGATGTCAGAAAATTCTAATACATTGTGGTAAGTCTATTCGGTTATAAAGTGATATGGCAAAATAAGAGAGATTAGATTAATTTTAATGAATAAGATAAAACAAGAAACATATAAGGGAATCTATAGGTGCTAATAGAAATCTGTGAAAAAACTGAAGAATGTGGAATGTGACATATAAGCTGTAAGCAAAATCAAAACTTCTGGTCAAAACTATTGCACACAAGGGTTCTACACTTCTACTCTTCATTTGAATAATCAGGGGCAACAAAGAAACCATCAGTAATTATTGTATGCTAATTGGCCATAAATTTCTTTGTTTAATTGGCCATAAATTTCTTTGTCTATATAAATCAACATGAACTTCAAGAATCATCTCATTGAACACTTGGTTTGCTTTTTACAAACTGAATTTAGGCAGCTGCTTGGCTGTTAAATGGCAAGAACTCTAAAAGAAGCTTATAGCTCTTATTGTTCTAGAGTTTATATGAACGCTTCATTGTATGTCGTTCGTCCCGAAAAACGGAGATAAGCAGCACAAGGACGATGTTGAAAGTATTTAAAACAACAAATATTATGAACTATAAGAGTCAATTTAATATATATCATCTCAAAACAAACTTTAGACCTTCCAGATTTGTTAAAACAAAGTGATGGGCCCAAAATTAAACTAGAGTGGACTAACCCAACAAACTAATTGACAATATCATCCTTAATCGTTTATTATTTAAAAAATCATGACAAATTTCCATGGAAAAAAAATTATAATCACTATCAAATAAAACTAATCAAACCATTAACAAATACGGGACTAATAAATGCACTGTTTCACACGATTCCAGTTCAGCAAACCATCCTCAAAACGATCAAGATCAATCATGAAATCATCTTCATACTCAAGCAAAGTCATAATATAAACCAAAGTTCATAAAAAAGAAGAAGAAAAAAACAGAAAATTTGATGATTGGGCTTTCCTCTGAACTGAAGCCAAATCCACTCAGCCAAACGTTTGAGAAAGAAAGAGGAAGGAGCGTTCTGTAAATAAATGAAAGAGCGTTAGTTTTAGCTTTTGAGTTATTTTTGTACGTACAGTCAGGTTTTAATTGTCACACATGAATGCATGACATTACTCATAAGAGGAAATACAACATCATGTGGAAGATAATCTTGACTAACTTGAAAAGAAAAGTGAAGAAAATGTTATGACTAATTTGATTTTCAACCTATTTTGTAGCACTCAATCAATTAATTGGTACCGACAGTTGCTTAATCCATCAACAAACTCAAGATCTATAGAGAACTAATGAACATTGCTTTTATGTTTCGATGTCAGCTTGTCCAAATAGACAATATCAGGTTAAATTTAAACAGTAAAAATAACCAAAAACTTAGATGTTTATGTATATATATACTGCAGTTTATATGAACGCTTCATTGTATGACATTCGCTCTGGAAAACAGAGATAAGCAACAGAAGGACGATGTTGAAAGTATTTTAAACAACAAATATTATGAACTATAAGAGTCAGTTTAATATATCACATCTCAAAACAAACTTTAGACCTTCCAGATTTTCTTTCATTATAGTATGTTCAACTTCAACATCAAATTATAAGATCTAAACCATGCAGTTCAAACCAGCGATTGTCAATAATTGTTGTACTATGGGTTGGGTTTTATACTAAATGTCATAACGTGAAGGGAGCTTCAAACAATCTGAGTTTTTTTTTAAAGTACAGTTGGGTTTTAATTGTCACACATAAATGCATGGCATTACTCATAAGAGAAAAAACAACATCATGTGGGAGATAATCTAAACTAACTTGAAAAGAAAAGTGAGGAAAATGTCATGAGTAACTTGATCTTCAACTTAGTTTGTAGCACTCAATTAATTAATTGGTACCGACAGTTGCTTAATCCAACAACAAATAAAGAGATAACACAAAACGCAAGCAAGCAAATCTAAGTTAGCAAATGTGAGCAGGAGCTTCTTCTTCTTCCTGCCCTCCCCCTTTGAATTCTCCCCCAATAAATGGCAACCCATCCCCAAAATGAAACCCATGTCCCAAAAGTGCTATTGGTTTTTAGTTCCTTCATTCAATCAATCAATCAAACACCTAACATGCATAAAAAACTTACAAAATTGAAGACAAAATAAGTCAGCAAATGTGAGCAGGAGCTTCTTCTTCTTCCTGCCCTCCCCCTTTGACTTCTCCCCCAATAAATCTCAACCCATCCCCCAAAATGAAACCCATGTCCCAAAAGTGCAATTAGTTTTTAGTTCCTTCATTCAATCAATCAGTCAAACACCAAACATGCATCAAATATTTACAAATTTGAAGACAAAATAAGAGGAAGAAGTTACCTGGCGGCGTTTCGAGTATATGGCGAGGGTAAGAAAACCCCAAATTTAGAGGACGATGAGCAGCACATACGCCCTCTCCGTCAAGACCTTCTCCACCAACGCCCGCGTCTTCCAGCCTGACTACGCCGCCAAAGTCGTCGTCGAAGATGATGAACCTCTCCGTCATGTGTTACAGGTGCATTTACTGCTGCCATGGTATATAGAGTGAGATATATGAATTGTATCTATCAGATCATAACTGATACGAACTGATACTTGTTATTAGTGAACTAGATTTGCTCGTGGGTACGTGCCGTACGGCACGTCTTCGAAATGATACAACATACGAAAGTCTTGTAAACAGTAAAATAACAATTATGTAGCTCAAGTCTGAATAGTAAAACAATAATTAGTTGTAAATAAATGTCCATGTTTTTATTAGTATATATGTTGAAAAATAATTATAAATGGGGGTGTAAAATCCAACATTTTAGAACTTTGAGTGTGGAAAATGATGAAATTTAACTGTTGATAAGATATTTGCTATTTTCAATGTAACATGAGCAATAAAAAAATGTATAATAAAGATCTGAAAATTTACAAACCTGAAATCTAAGAATATAAATTTCTGAGTAAATAGAGAGAGAATGAGAGAGAGAGACAGAAATAAATAAATAAATAAAGGGGTTGTTCTGGGATTGAATTTGAGTTTTGCGGGGGAACTTTTGGACGGAAAAATATGTTTTGTGAGGTTAGATCTGGACCTTTGATTTCAACCATATTGAATGTGAGCCACTTGATAGCTTTCTTTGTGTTTTATTATATAGATAAGGCACTCTTCATTCTGAATGGGTATTGCGGGTCGGGTATTCATTCAAGGTATGTAGTTAGTTGAGTTTGTTAGCACTGTAGCACTACGTGCAAGGTATGTAGTTCCTACTCGTATAAAAAAGGCGGAATTGAGTCTGTATTTTTCAAGCAATTAATCAAGAAACCCATTGAGTTCTTCATCTTCCCCAAATCAGAGCTTGCTCAAACCCCAGTTTCAATCCATGGCATATTCCACTCGAGATCGGATTTCAACACCGTTACAATTGGTATCAGAGCCGACCTTCATTAACGAGGACTCGTGAGACGTCGGAGGCACATCGGCGGTGAGGAAGGGATCCGAGATCTAAATTTGCAGATGAATTCGGTGAAGAATTTTGATTACATCGTAGGACAAATGAAAGAAATGGAGAACCATCTGTCATGGATTCAACCATCAAAACCTCAATCGATTCCTCAACCGAATGCTCATCGGAACCCATCAATCGAGGTATCAAACCCTAACTTCACTCCTTTCAATTCTAGAGTTAAGTGTGAAGAGAGAATTCAAAGAAGTGAGAAGTTGGAGGTAGCTCAAAAGCATGATAATCTGGATGATGACGAGGAAAGCAGTGAGGGTGATGATGAATATCATTGCAATCTTTGTTGGAGTTCTTGTTCTTATAAAAGATATCACTGCAGTAAATTATTCGACTATGATTTGTGCTTCAATTGTTTTTCTAGCAAGAGATTTGAAGAGGGTTTGACTCCACTAGATTTCATCTTTATCGAGGATAATGAGAGAGCTAACAATTCTATTGTTGTAGATGAAGTGAGTGTGAATGATGTCGTTGTTACTATTGGAAAGAATAGAGATGGAGTAATTGGTGATAATTTGTTGAATCTTGAGGTTGAAGATTATAGTGGAGAGAAGGCGCCGAATGTGTTTGATGTGTCTAAATTTTATACAAATATTTGTACTCATTTACCCATTAAAATCGCTTGTTTTCGTTTATCTTGTGTTTAATTCGTCTTATTTCCATAAGATTTCAAGTAATAAATTATTTTTGAAGAAATAAGATTTTTGATGCAAAAAGTGATTATTTTTGATAAAAATCAACAAACAAAGCAAAACTATTGATTTATTAATTTTTTAATGATTTGTTAGATTTTATATTTTATAAATTCACAATATGAGTGGCAAAAATACAATTTTAATTGTCAAGAGGGTGTAAAAAGAATAAACAAATTTAAATGGATTTTGATAAGGCTAAAATAAAAATTTGTTATTTTTAAATTTATCTAATTAATTTAAATTTAAATGTTTATTTTAAATTCTGGTTTTACTTGCAGAATATATCTTAATCCTCTGTCTACAAATCGTCTACAACTCCTATAAAAGCAGACAAAATCCGAAAAAACAAGGGGGCGACGAGAGAGAGAGAAGCGGAAAAGAAAAGGGAAAAAAACCCAAGAGAATAAGAAAGAGAGACAGCATCTCTCTCTGTGTGAACGCGTTCCACGAGGCTGACAGGCGGGTCCCAGGCAGAACAGAGGTAGACAGCTGCGACAGCAGACTCGTACTTCGGAGCTGAACTCGAGACCTGACTGTGCTGACGTGACTGCGGTTTGGACTGAGCGGACGTGACAGCGACACGTTTCAGCATTTCTGTGGCTAGCTGACGTGGCATTTTTGGTGCTAAGTTCGAGACAGAGAAGAGAGAGACAGAGAACAATTGTTTTACTGGATTCGGTTTGCAAATTATTTATTTATAAAACAGTACCTTTGTATCTTCTTTTCTCTTCTCAAATTTAATTATGCAATCCATGAACAAATTTGTTAGTTGCAATATTTTTATTATGAACTAAATTTATTTTTCTAGGATTTAGATGTAGCCTAGTTTTGAAAACACAATTTTTAATTCCATATTATTTTTCTATTTTTCCTTGGTTGTGTGTTTAATTTTTGTGCTTAATGCTTACAATTACTTGGCCAATTTTTGTATGATTATTGGATCATGGAGAGACCGAGAGGTAATTTGTGATTTAGAACAATAAAAATTGAACACCATTGATTGAGCGAAATTAGAAATAATTTACCGCGATTAATGTGGCCATTAAGGAATCCACAGAACTTAATGAGTCTTCGATTAATTAAATTTGTATAGAGATGTGACAAACTGTTAGTTGGAGATATTTTTGGTGTTGTTCGAGAGAAAGCATTAAATAATTTGGGGATTTCGGTCTACAACTTGGAAAAATAATATTTTTATTTATATGGAATTATAAATTGTGTGGATGAACTGGGTGAAGTCAAAAGCCCTAGAATTAATTTTGCCATTAACAAATTACAAGAATTTCATAGCCCGCTTCCTCTTCATTAATTTAGTTAGTTTTCTTTAGATTAAATTAATTTAGTTGTTTAATCCTTTATTAATTTCAATCTTCCAAATAGTGATTTATCTAGTGATATCGGTACTCAATAAAATAACTAGTCCCTGTGGGTTCGACACTCTATTCACTTAACTATACTACTTGTTGCGATTTTGTATACTTGCAAATATTCACACCAAGTTTTTGGCGCCGTTGCCGGGGACTAGTTATTCTTTTATTGATATTGAAAATTGATAGATTATTACTAGTTTGGATTTTTTTGTATTTATTTTTATTATTATTTTACCTCTTTATTTTCTTTTAACTTACTTTTACTTTCATTTATTTTTCTTATTTTTTTTTTTTTTTTAGTTTTTTCTTTTTTTTTTAATACTTACATTTCAGGACATACAATGAAATTATCATGGCAAACGATGAAAACATGCCTTTGAGAGACTATGCTATGCCCTCGATTTATGAATTAAGTATAAAGAAGCCGGTTATTGAAGCTAACGATTTTGAGATTGAATAGGAGATTATTATAATGATTTATCAGACTGTTGAATTTTGGGGGCTACCGCACGAGGATCCTTATGCTCACATTGCAAACTTTCTGAAAATTTGTGACACTTTCAACTACAATGGAGTATCAGATGATGCAATCAGATTGAGACTCTTTCCTTTTTCACTACGAGATAAGGCGAAGGCTTGGCTACGTTATTACCACCCGGTAGTATTACTATTTGGGAGGGACTTGTACAGAAAATTTTGGCTAAGTATTTTCCACCAGCAAAGACAGCAAAACTAAGGAATGATATTGCCACATTCACTCAATTTGAGACCGAGTCTTTGTATGATGCATGGGAAAGGTACAAAGAGTTATTAAGAAAGTGTCCTCATCATGAACTACCAAAATGGCTGCAAATTCAAATATTCTATAATGGTTTGGGAGTTACACATCGATCTATGGTTGACGCAGCAGCCGGAGGTGTCATAATGAGCAAAAATTACGAAGCAGCCTATGAGCTTTAGAGGAGATGACATTTAATTATTATCAGTGGTCTGCAGAAAGTACAATGCCAAGAAAAGCGGCTGGAGTTTTTGAACTTGACCCTATTTCTGCTTTAACTGCACAAATGGCAACTTTATCCAAACAAATAGGTAATTTAAATGTTAATTTTATTCAATCTAATATCATTTGTGATCTTTGTGCAGGAAACCATTCTAGTGCAGATTGCCAAGTGGGAAACCCTTTTGCTCCATCAAATACCGAACATGAAAATTTTGTGTCAAACTTTCCAATGCAAAACAATCATTATGCAAACACATACAATCAAGAATGGAGAAACACCCCCAATTTTTCTCGGAACAACAATCAAGGAGTAGTTATACCACCTCAAAATTTTTCACAGCAAGAAAAGAAGCCGACATTAGAAGAGGTGTTCATGCAACACATGCAAAAGACAGAACAATACATACAAAAGGCAGATTTGGCAATTCAAAATGTTGCAAATTTAAGTTCGGCTTCCATTCACAATCATGAAGTACAAATTAGTCAAATTTTAAATGCTATTAACGAAAAAACTGCAGGAACATTACCAAGCAAACCAGTTGTCAACTCCACGAAAGATGTCAAAGCAATATCACTAAGCAGCGAGAGGACAATTGAGCAACCACAAGAAGAAAATGGCAAACAAAATGTGGTTGAAAAGCAAAATGTGATTGAACAAATTGTGGAGGAACAAATTGTAACACCCCGCAAAATTTAAATGACAATTTTGCCCTCGGGTGTTACGCACGTGCATTTTGTACTGTTATTGATTATATCCATAACACATTTTGATATGTATTTTGAATTCCAATTATTTATGCAATCCTTTATTCTTAAAAATTCCATTTGAGACAACTCAAATGCAAAATTTCAATCTTTGAGTTTTTACGTGCTTTTTACGTATTATCGATGCACGTGTCGATTTTGGGTATTCCACCGTTACGTGCAAAGTTTTCAGTGGACTTCAATTATTTATCTTTATAAACATGTTTGAATTTGTTTTGTAAACGAAAATTCAATTTTTGACAATCTTTATTAAAATAAATTTTCTACTTGCAATACACGTGTTTTCCGTACGTTTGAGTATATTATCAAATACGCATATTAAATATACTTTCTATTGCATTCCAATTGATTATAAATATTTTTCGGCTCATAAAGTCAATTTTTGTATTTTTGAGATTTTACGGGCGACGCACGTGTTTTGGTGCACGTGTTGTAAGCGCGTTCTTCCTTCAAAATAAATTTTCATGAAATGTTTCTTTCTATTTTAATTGTGCATGAAAAGTATAATTTTAAAGTTAATTTTACATATTTATTACATATATATATAAATTGTTTTAAAGGGATTAAATAAATAAATTGTTTTTGTACACAAAGCACGTGCACGTGCACACGTGCGATGTGCACACAAATTTTGGGGCCGGGCTGTTGTGAGAGGAGGAAAAATTCTGAAGTTTTAATTTTGAAAATGGGAGGGAAAGCAAATTTTAATCATGGGGTGAGTGGTGTACATGTGGGGTGGTTGCCATAACTACCTATTAGTTAAATCTATAAAAATACCCCCTTGGCCTCTCATTCTCTCATCTCTTCTCCTCCTTCTCTCTTGCCCATGCCGAAAGAAACCAACCCAAAACAGCATAGCCTTTGTCCATTCCTCCATCTAATCACCATTCCACTTGCCTATATACATATACTAATGTATATATATGTGCATACATGGTATGGGTATGTGAAAGAAGATGGGAGTTGTTCTTGATGTTGCCAACCGGAGATGGAGATGCTCTTGAGGATTGTTGCTTGCCGAGATGGAGTGTGGGGCTAGCTTTGGTGCACGGATTTCGAGGAGGTTGCAATTGGAGCTTTCTTTAGGAGCTCCTAATTCTAGGAGTTCAATTGGGTAACAAATCTTCATTTTAGGTGGGTGTTTCTTAAATACTTTCTAATTTAAGAGTAGATATTGCATGATAATTGGTATATGATTTATTTGGTTGAAGGTGAATTGATTGCATGCAAATTAATGTAGAAATGAATTGTTACATTTTGATTGATTGTGGTAAATGCAAATTGTTAAGCTTAAATTGTTATGATTGCTAGTTGAAATGCTAGAATTGAAGTGATGGCATGATGTATGTTGAGACATCATTGGTTAAAATAATGCAAATGCGCATAAAAGAAGTGTTTATTGTTAACGTGGCAAAGAATTGTGGCTTTAATTTCAAAATATCTATTTTGAGTATAGAGATTTTTATAAATGAATTTTGATAAAAGAAAATAGTTCGATTGAATATGCGTTTCGATGCATTGTACAGATTTCATTTGAAAAATGAGAAACTTGTGAATTCGAGAACATATACGATATTGTTTTTAAAAGGAGTATATTCTGGAAATGATTTATATTTTTATATGAAAGTACCAATTAATTACAAAGTCGAAAATTATATGTAGGATGCAATTTATGTGATTGACAGTCGACTGTTCATTTCCACAGTCGACTGGTAAGTGTTAAAAATGGGTTTTTGTCAGCAGGACAGTCGACTGACTATTTTTCACAGTCGACTGATGCTGTCATAAATTTGATGTTGAGTTTTCAAGATATTTGCGGGACAGTCGACTGATACTGCCACCAGTCGACTGAGCCGAACTGTTTATGGTTCTTGAGTTTAAAATTGATTTTGACAAATGAAAGTTAAATAAGTTTTGAATACAAGATTTTATGATTATTAAGATTTGATTGAGTTTTATTGTGAAATGCACACAAGGATGTGAAAGATGAAATTGATAAAGAAATCAAAATGAATTGTTCTCATGTTATGAGATTATAAAAGAAATGTTTTGAGAAAGAGTTTGTGAACAAAAGAAATGGAATTGTTATTGGAGATTGATTATGAAATATTGTTGATCTCTAGAAAGAGATAGTTGTTGGAATCTAGAGGCTGGGCGAGACCCTAGTGACCGGCAGTATTATTTATGATTTGAGAGCTAACCGTTGAGGGTTGAGCGTCTCTTGAGAAGTAGCCAGGTAGGCTGACTGTCTCTGTTGTTGATTTAAGTCCGGTAGGGTAAGCTAGCTCTAGGTTGTGATGATTTTCTTTAAAACAAACTTTCTAAGGCTGTGATGGAAGTAAGAGAAAAACATAAGTATGGGAGCCTCGAGTCTACGATGCGAATGTGATCCACAGAATGCATGCTTGATGAGTCAAGACATGGCGTGGGCAATACTCCAGAATGATCGGGATCTTGGCGACGCTTGTGGGATGTTTGGTGACTGCAAGAGGATCGTGTTCAGGGAGGAGGCTGAATTATCGCAGAACGCATGCTTGATGAGTCAAGACATGGCACGAGGTTCCCCTCTAGGGTCTTGGACACGTGCTTGTAATCATGGAACGTCTATGACACTTGCTGAAATTACAGATAGATACATAGTGGAGATGTAATGAAAGTGAGAGAAAACACGGGTATGAGAACTAGAGTTTACGGTGCGGGTGTGTGAGCCGCAGAATGCATGCTTGATGAGTCAAGACATGGCGCGGGCACAACTCAGAATGATCGGACTTTAGTCACGCTTGTGGGATGTTTTGGTGACTGCAAGAGGATCGTGTTCAGGGAGGAGGCTGAATTACCGCAGAATGCATGCTTGATGAGTCAAGACATGGCGCGGAATTCCCCTCCAGGGTCCAGTGCACGTGCTTGTACTCATAAATCATCTAGGATACTCACTGTAGTTACAGGAGTAGATTAAGTCATGGCGAGGGATTGAACCCTACAACAATGAAGAACGATTAAGAGGCTTGCCCTCGGACCTATGTAGTATGGGATGCATAGAATCCGAACAAGTGTGCATTAGTGTCATATAATATAAACAACTGCATTAAGGACTAAGTGCACCGCACAACACGACATCAACAGGATTGTCCCTTTGTAGCTTTGTTTGTGATCAAGTTTGTGTTTGGTAAAGTATTTAAGAATCGTTATACTGTTTCCGGTATAGAGAGGATGACCGTGTATAATATTTCGTCAGTTGTAAGCAACTGACGCGCCCACAGTTTTATATGCAGGATGTGGAGTTACATGAAGATATAAAGATGATTGATGATGCTGTTGATTATTTAAATGTTAAAGTTCTAACTATTGTACATTCATTATTGTTGTATTTTATAAATTCCGCTGCTTATTGATGTAAAAGACTCTGATGTAATTATTGTTGAAATAAAAGTTTTAAATTCCTTGTAAAATTGTACGAAAGAAGTGAAAAGATCCAGTAGAACTCTCGAATTCAGTGTTTTTGGGATTCGGGGCGTTACACAAATACAGCATGAGCAAGTAACGTATGATATTTTTACTTTAACAAAGTTTCCTCCTGAAGAACAGTCATGCTTTCAAGTAAGTAAAATTGATTTAATTGTGGGCGAGAAACATAAGGCCGAAATTGAAGAGTCACCTAAAGAAGTATGTCCAACAAATGCAGCAACTTTTGAAACTGAAAAAGAAAATATTTTTGAACATGTTATGTATTTGGATGCTGCACCCTCTATTTATTCATTTTTTCAGAAAAATTTCAAGGAGGTGGGGAAATCAAACAGATCATCATCACGAAGGAAACGCCTCAAACTAGAGCATGAACCTGATCCACACCTAAAGAGAAGAATCAGAAAAGATGTTTTAATGTTGTTAGATCTTGGCGTTACATAACCATCTCACCTCCATGTCTGGCTGAAGACTTAAAACTTAGCGCTTCTTGGGAGGCAACCCATGTTTTCTTTTACTGCACTTAGATTTGATTTTTATTTTAGTTAATTTCTAATTTTAATTTTTAATTTATTTTGTAGGATTGCTTAAATTTTAAAGTCGCCGGGGCGGAGCTGTTTTATACACCTACATTGATGGCTGTTTCTGAGCAGTATGGAGTCAGAATCTGGAAACCTGATTCAAAGAAAAATTGTAGACAAATGTCTTAGATTTCCAGCAAAAAATAAATCAGCCCATTTGGACATCTACAGCTCTAGATATCGCCAAAATACTGAACGCCGCGCGTGCAGAAATTTAAAGACGAATCAGGGGAGAAATTCTGAACTTTTTGCATTCTTTTTGTTTTTCTTTTTCCTTTCCCATTGAGGACAATGTGATATTCAAGTTTGGGGGGAAGGTTTACAAATTTATTATTTATTTATTTATTTATTTATTTATTTTTGAAAAGAAAAAAAAACAAAAAGGAATTGCAATTAAACTCACCTTTACACTTTTGAGTTCTTTATTGTGCTAAGCATTGAAATACTATTTTTTAGGATAAACAATATCTTATAAAACAAGATTAAGCATACTTATTTACTTTAGGATTATTGAATTTCAAAATTCTTTACACAATTGTGACAGTCATGCGATTACACATTAAAGAAAGAAAAATGTGTTGCTTTTTCTTGTGATTATCCCCTTTGATCTAGTCCTAAACAGAGTTTAAGTAAATAGAGTAATAACGAAAAAAAAAAAATTTTTAAAAAATTATGAATAAAGTCACTCTACTCCAATGTTTTGAGTTGCTCAGTAACTAGGGGTATTCATTACCAGTGTTTACTTTTACGTCAAACGGCAACTTGAAATATGAGTATGCAAAGCACTTTAAGTTTGTGACTTGTTGAGTAACCGGGTGAATTCATCACAAATGTTTTGCATTCGCGTAAAAAGGCAAGTGACAATTTAGAGAAGCGACTAAAAAAAATTTAAATTAAAAAAAAAAACAAAAAAAAAAAAAAACTAAACTAAACTCTAGTTTGCTACTCGGTTTGTAGTAGTGAGAAGGGATAATCAAATATGAAGTTATTACATACTATAATTATATTAATTGCATGACAAATACGATTGACTTGGGAATTATTAATAAATAATTGCACTAGAGAAAGTAGGTATGCTTGATTTTACTTTATTTGCTATTGTTTATATTTTTAATTGAAATTTTGATGCTTACATGATAAGACCTCTTAGTGTGATGGGTTGATCCTATTATGGATTATTATTCCCCTATTATTGAATTTACTTTTTGCTTGAGGACAAGTAAAATCTTAAGTTTGGGGGTATTTGATGTGTTTAAATTTTATACAAATATTTGTACTCATTTACCCATTAAAATCGCTTGTTTTCGTTTGTTTTGTGTTTAATTTGTCTTATTTCCATAAGATTTCAAGTAATAAATTATTTTTGAAGAAATAAGATTTTTGATGCAAAAAGTGATTATTTTTATAAAAATCAACAAACAAAGCAAAACTATTGATTTATTAATTTTTTAATGATTTGTTGAATTTTATATTTTACAAATTGACAATATGAGGAGCAAAAATACAATTTTAATTGTCAAGAGGGTGTAAAAAGAATAAACAAATTTAAATGGATTTTGATAAGGCTAAAATAAAAATTTGTTATTTTTAAATTTATCTAATTAATTTAAATTTAAATGTTTATTTTAAATTCTGGTTTTATTTGCAGAATATATCTTAATCCTCTGTTTACAAATCGTCTACAACTCCTATAAAAGCAGAAAAAATCCAAAAAAACAAGGGGGCGACGAGAGAGAGAGAAGCGGAAAAGAAAAAGAAAAAAAAACCAAGAGAATAAGAAAGAGAGACAGCATCTCTCTCTGTGTGAACGCGTTCCACGAGGCTGACAGGCGGGTCCCAGGCAGAACAGAGGCAGACAGCTGCAACAGCAGACTCGTACTTCGGCGCTGAACTCGAGACCTGACTGTGCTGACGTGACTGCGGCGTGGACTGAGCGGACGTGACAGCGACACATTTCAGCATTTCTGTGGCTAGCTGACGTGGCATTTTTGGTGCTGAGTTCGAGACAGAGAAGAGAGAGACAGAGAACAATTGTTTTACTGGATTCGGTTTGCAAATTATTTATTTACAAAACAGTACCTTTGTATCTTCTTTTCTCTTCTCAAATTTAATTATGCAATCCATGAACAAATTTGTTAGTTGCAATATTTTTATTATGAACAAAATTTATTTTTCTAAGATTTAGATGTAGCCTAGTTTTGAGAACACAATTTTTAATTCCATATTATTTTTCTATTTTTCCTTGGTTGTGTGTTTAATTTTTGTGCTTAATGCTTACAATTATTTGGCCAATTTTTGTATGATTATTGGATCATGGAGAGACCGAGAGGTAATTTGTGATTTAGAACAATAAAAATTGAACACCATTGATAGAGCGAAATTAGAGATAATTTACCGCGATTAATGTGGTCGTTAAGAAATCCACAGAACTTAATGAGTCTTCGATTAATTAAATTTGCATAGAGATGTGACAAACTGTTAGTTGGAGATATTGTGGTGTTGTTCGAGAGAAAGCATTAAATAATTTGGAGATTTCGGTCTACAACTTGGAAAAATAATATTTTTATTCATATGAAATTATAAATTGTGTGGGATGAACTAGGTGAAGTCAAAAGCCCTAGAATTAATTTTGCCATTAACAAATTACAAGAATTTCATAGCCCGCTTCCTCTTCATTAATTTAGTTAGTTTTCTTTAGATTAAATTAATTTAGTTGTTTAATCCTTTATTAATTTCGATCTTCCAAATAGTGATTCATCTAGTGATATCGATACTCAATAAAATAACTAGTCTCTGTGGGTTCAACACTCTATTCACTTAACTATACTACTTGTTGCGATTTTGTACACTTGAAAATATTCACACCAGTGTTTGATGAAATGCATGAACAAGAAAATGAGTAGAAGCTTATGATTGAAGTTTTCACCATCTTTGCTTCACTTCCTAATCTTCAACCAAGTGTTTGTGGTAATGTCTTGAAGACAATTTTCCCTTATTTTGAGCTCTTATTGAGTGTTCGACGAAGTGTTAAGAAGAGGATATTGGAAGTTTTCATGGTTGTAATTGGCAATGACAAGATAGTGCTTAATGGATGGTGATGCTGTTTGTTTTTGGGATTTGCGGGCAGCAGGTGTGAGTTCTTGTAATTTGTGGAGAGGAAACTGTGGTACTGGCGTTGGTCCGACCCTGGGAAGTAGGACTGGCTCGAGAGTAGCAGTGGAGAGGTAGAGGCCTAGGTGCTCGACTCGGATCGAGTAGCTCGGCTCAGATGAAGTGGCTCAGCTCGGATGGAGTGGCTCGGCTGGGATCTTCTGTACCTGCACACTGCCTAGAAATACCGGGAGAAGTCCCGGCGACAGGCCCTCCGACAATCTAGTCAGTCACTGAAAAGAGACTGGGCAGCTAGGGTTCAGGTGGGGAAGTTTGATTACCTTGTGAAGTGAGGAGGGGGTCTGGTATTTATAGGCAGGGGTAAACGGGTCTGGGACCTTAACGGGCCAGGTTGGACCCGTTTGCCTGTAAGCCTGAGGCGGCAGGAGCTTGTTGAACTTTGGTTGACCTGATGATCAGGGAAGAGCGGGATTTGAAGGGATCTGGTGGCCCAGGATGGGCCACGTCATCTAACCCATATCAAGAGCCCCCCACTCCTAGAGGACTGGGTAATCCAGCCGTAGAGGAGTGATTTGTCTCTGTAGGAAGAGCAGAGCGATGTGTACGGCTAATGTGGTTTGTATCTTCCTGGAGAGGCCAGTAGGGTAGGATGAAGGGGATCCCTTAGAGATATAAGGGGCATCGAAAGTCGAGAACAAAGGGTCAGGAGCCGAGCGTCGAGCACCGAGCTCCTATACGATCGAATGTCGGGGTCTGTTGCCGGGTCGTCGAGCCCTGGCGCTCGTAGAGTGCTGAGGGGTGGCTCGAGGATACCGCAGAGCATCGAGCCCGTATGAGTTCGGACGCCAAGGCTTGCCGTCGGGTGTAGAAACTAGAAGCTCGGCTTTAAGAGCTAAGGGGTGGCTCGGAATAGCCACCGACCGTCGAGCCCGCAAAAAAGCTCTGGGGTGGCTCGAGGTCACTGCCGAGTGTCGAGTCCCCCCCTGCTTGTTGGAAAAGTAATATGGTGGCTCGGAATCGATACCAACCATCGAGCCCCAAGCCTACTGTAAAATCTCTGGTATGGCTCGAGGTCACTGTCGAGCGTCGAGCCGCACTGCTTGTTGGAAAAGCAGTATGGTGGCTCAGAATCAATACCGAACGTCGAGCCCCAAACTTGCTGAAAAGCTCTGGTACGGCTTGAGGTCACTGCCGAGCATCGAACCCCCCCGCTTGTTGGAAAAGCAGTATGGTGGCTTAGAATCGGTACCGACCGTCGATCCTCAAGTATGCGGTAAAAGCTCTGGGATGGCTCGAGGTTACTACCAAGCATCGAGCCCCCCTACTTGTTGGAAAAAGCTGTGGGGTGGCTCGAAATTGCTACCGACCGTAAAGCCCCAACCTTGCTATAAAAGCTCTAGGATGGCTCGAGGTCACTGCCGAGCGTCGAGCCCCCCTCCTTGTTTGGAAAAACTATGGGGTGGCTCAGGATCGCTACCAGCCGTCGAGACCCAAGCTTGCTAAAAAAAGCTCTGGTATGGCTCGAGGTGACTACCGAGCGTCGAGCCCCCCCTGCTTGTTGGAAAAACAGTATGGTGGCTCGAAATCGCTACCGACCTTCAAGCCCCAAGCTTGCTGTAGAAGCTCTGGAATGGCTCAAGGTCACTGCCAAGCGTCGAGCCCCCCTACTTGTTGGAAAAATAGTATGGTGGCTGGAAATTGCTACCGACCATCGAGCCCCAAGCTTGCTGCAAAAGCTCTGGGATGGCTAGAGGTCACTTTCGAATATCGAGCCCCCCTGCTTGTTGGAAAAGCTGTGCGGTGGCTCGGAACCGCTACCGAGCCGTCGAGCCCCAACCTTGCTATAAAAGCTCTGGGATGGCTCGAGGTCACTGCCGAGCGTCGAGCCCCCTCCTTGTTTCGAAAAACTGTGGGGTGGCTCAGGATTGCTACCGACCGTCGAGCCCTAAGCTTGCTAAAAAATGCTCTGGTATGGCTCGAGGTGACTGCCGAGCGTCGA
The DNA here is from genome assembly GCA_017893485.1 of Hemerocallis citrina. Lineage (NCBI taxonomy): Eukaryota > Viridiplantae > Streptophyta > Magnoliopsida > Asparagales > Asphodelaceae > Hemerocallis > Hemerocallis citrina. The sequence continues at coordinate 98,664,031 of CM030368.1, forward strand.
GCCCCCCTACTTGTTGGAAAAACAGTATGGTGGCTCAGAATCACTACCGACCGTCAAGCCCTAAGCTTGCTGTAAAAGCTCTGGGATGGCTCAAGGTCACTGCCAAGCGTCGAGCCCCCCTACTTGTTGGAAAAGTAGTATGGTGGCTGGAAATTGCTACCGACCATCGAGCCCCAAGCTTGCTGCAAAAGCTCTGGGATGGCTAGAGGTCACTTTCGAATTTCGAGCCCCCCTGCTGGTTGGAAAAGTTGTAGGGTGGCTCGGAATCGCTACCGACCGTCGAGCCCCAAGCTTGCTATAAAAGCTTTGGGATGGCTTGAGGTCACTGCCGAGCGTCAAGCCCCCTGCTTGTTGGAAACGCAGTATGGTGGCTCAGAATTGCTACCGACCGTCGAGCCCCAAGCTTGTTGTAAAGCTCTGGGATGGCTTGAGGTCACTTCCAAGCATCGAGCCCCGCTACTTGTTGGAAAAGCTGTGGGGTGGCTCAGAATCGCTACCGACCGTCGAGCCCCAAGCCTGCTATAAAAGCTCTGGGATGGCTCGAGGTCACTGTCGAGCATCGAGCCACTTCCTTGTTGGAAAAGATATGGGGTGGCTCGGGATCGCTACCGACTGTCGAGCCCCAAGCCTGCCGTAAAAGCTCTGGGATGGCTCGAGGTCATTGCCGAGCGTCGAGCCCCCTACTTGTTGAAAAAGTTGTGGGGTGGCTTGGGATCGCTACCGACCGTCGAGCCCCAAGTTTGCTATAAAAGCTCTGGTATGGCTCGAGATCATTGCCGAGTGTCGAGCCCCCCTCCTTGTTTGGAAAAGCTGTGGGGTGGCTCGGGATCGCTACTGACTGTCGAGCCCCAAGCTTGCTGTAAAAACTCTAGGATGGCTCGAGGTCACTGTCGAGCGTCGAGCTCCCGTGCTTGTTGGAAAATATGTGGGGTGGCTCGGGATCTCTACCGACCACCGAGCCCCAAGCTTGCTGATAAAAGCTCTGGGATGTCTCGAGGTCACTGCCGAGCGTCGAGCCCCCTGCTTGTTGGAAAAGCAGTATGGTGGCTCGGGATCGCTACCGGCCGTCGAGTCCTAAGCTTGTTGTAAAAGCTCTGGTATGGCTCGAGGTCACTGCCGAGCGTCGCGCCCCTCTCCTTGTTTGGAAAAGCTGTTGGGTGCCTCGGGATTTCTACTGACCGTCAAGCACCAAGCTTGCTGTAAAAACTCTGGGATGGCTCGAGGTCACTATCGAGTGTCTTGCTCAAAAAGGCTCTGGTAGGGCTTGAGGACACTGTCGAGCATCGAGCCCCCTTGCTTGTTAGGAAAAAGCTGTGGGGTGGCTCAGAATCGCTACCGACCGTCGAGCCCCAAGCTTGCCAAAAAAGCTCTAGTATGGCTCGAGGTCACTGCCGAGCACTGAGCCCCCTACTTGTTGGAAAAGCTGTGGGGTGGCTCGGACCGAAGTGAGCTCTGAGCCGCCGTGCTAGTTGTCATAGCAGGGGGTAAAAACTAGAATTTTGCATGTGTTGTTGACGTCACGGGGGTGAAAATCGAGGCATTTGAAATCCTAGTAGCCGTTAGATCTTGATGATCAAGATTGGATGGTGGGGATTTTGACGCTGAATTCGAGGCGTCAATTTCACTTTATAAATCCCTCATCCCTCCCTCATTTCTTCACTTTGTGTTTTCTTTCTAAAACCAGGAGGATCTCTCTCTAAGCTTCTGGATACAACTTTTACGGTGAACTCTCCGTTAACGATATTCAGGTTAATATTTTATTTTGCAATGCCACGCTCTCAGTCTGACTCTGAAGCGAGCACTTCCGGTCAGGGCGAGGAGGATCGTGATTCGGACTCAACATCTTGGGATCTAGACGTGGTCCCCCTACCTCCGGAAGTAGAGGTACAGTCGGATTCCATGTCCTGGGACACAGACGACCAGGTTCTGGACGTGGTCCCCTACGGAGTCGTGAGCCGGAGATGGTAGAGTCATCGGGCGAGGAGGACGAGGAAGGGGAGTCTGAGGAAGTTGAGGGAGAGGTTGAGGGAGGAGAGGTTGAGGGAGGCGAGGAAGAAAGGGCTGAGGGAGGCGAGGAAAAAGGGGCTCTTCCCCCTCTTGCCCCTTTGTTGTCACCGTCTCCACCGAGGAAGCCTCGTATACGTAAGCAGAAGAGGAAGTGGCGCTTACCGGATAGTCCGAGCGCGCCGGATGAGTTCGCACCAATGCACGGACTTGATGTCCCCCACTACAGGAACCCAGGGTCGATCAGGATGTACCCTGACGATGTGGAGGACTTTGTCCAATTTAATGTGGAGGTGCCATCATCTGGCCGGCCCCAGATAAAAATTGACAACATTCAGTGTGTGCTGAAGGCCGATTTTCTGCCCATAATAAGGGCTAGTTACTTCATTCCTCGGGAGTACGAATTGATGCTACCGAGCCCCGATCTTCGTCTCACCACCGAGTTAGCCCCTAGGTTCTGTATGTTTTCCGAAGATGCTTTTCTCTCGGGACTAAGGTTGCCACTGCACCCGTTCATCAAAAGGGTGCTGAGGTGGGGGGAGCTGTGTCTGATGCAATACGGCCTCAATTTGTGGAAGCATTTGGTCTGCTTCATTCTGAAGTGCCAGGAGAAGAAGGTCCTGCTGAAGCTAAAGTACTTCCGTGTTGTCTTAGGGGTGAGCTCGCTCAGGGATATGGAGGGCATATTCTACAAGTCGTCCCGCCCTCACAAGAGGGTAATGCATGGTCACCCGGATTCCATAAAGGGTTGGAAGGAGAAGTACTTCATAGTCGAGAGTGAGCTACCTTAGGAAATTCCTACGGCCTAGAATTTCTACAAGCCGAACCATAAGCCCCCGAGGCGGAGGGACTTGACGAAGGCGGAGTGGGCTGATGTGGACAAAATTGTAGCAGGGCACAACATCGGTTGGCTGTGCGTGACAGAGATACACCTAGCCCGAGCCGGACTGAGCCCAGCCGACCCCTGTACGTTTTTGTTTCATTCTTGTCTAACTTTTTTCTTTCGTATTAAAGTTCTCTTTTTCTCTGCAGTGATGGACCCGGCGAAACTCGAGGCGAGGAAGGCCCTGCTGGCGTTGGCCCAGAAGAAGAGGGCCGAGAAGGCAGTACAGACGCCGAGACCCGCCTAGGGGGTGGCGAAGGTATCTTCGGAGCCGCCCCCTAAGAAGTCAAAGAAAAGCCATTCGACTCGAGAGGCAAAAGGGTCGGGGCCGAGCTCAAGCAGCCAAAGAGTTACCGAGGTCTGATGTCTAGGACCCCCGTTGTTTGTCCCGATGCCCGACGGATGGTGGGCGAGGTAGGGCTAAGGCCGTACGCCCCGGACTGGTCGGTCAAGGAGGGAGATTCGCTGGCCGAGGGCCCGATCTCGATGGAGGTGGTCGATAAGCTTGCCACGGCTCGTGACCGGACCAACCTGGCATTCAAGGCTACGGAGACAGCCTACATGAATTGAGCTCAAGCTTAAATAATGGTAAGTGTTAGCTTTGTTCAACTATTAATACTTTTCCTACTGGGTATATGTTCTTTTTTCTGACCCTGCCTATCTTGATCAGACGCGGATGAGGAGGTGCCTGGAGAATGGGGTTCAAACCGAGAAGTGGAATGCCGATCGGTACCTCCAAGAAGCGAAGAACCTAAGGGTCGAGTTGACGGCCGCTCAGGGGGCGGCGCAGGCCTTCTAGGCCCAGCTCGCCTCTCAACAGGACCAGCACCTCTGCGAGTTGGCGGCGGCCCGGGGAAAAGCGGTGGCAGAGTATGAGGAGATGGCAATGGTGGCTTCGAAAGAGGTGATTGGCACCCAAGACGAGGCGTATGATAGGGCAAAGGAGCACTTTCTGTTCCTTTACCTCGAGGCGAAGATCGACCATCTCCAGTACGGGTGGGTGCCTCTGTACATCTGCTAACCCTCGAGGGCGAGGGCGATGAGGCTCCGACGGACCTTCATGTGGAGAAGGAGGTGGGGGGTGCGGCGGCCGACGAAGAGGTGCAGATCCCCCTCCACAATAGTTAAAATGTTTCTTCTTTTTCTCCTATATATTTTTTTTGGTATTGCTTAATGCGGACTGGCCACCGCCTTTTGTAATCAATTTTTGACGTAATACAATTGTGTTTCTGGATGACCTTCTATGACTTGCGACTTTTTAGTGAATTGTAGTTTCCTTCCCTTTTTCCAGATGAACGAGACCCTAGGTGTCGACCTCAGTTCTGCCGAGGTTCGGAGACTCCAGAATAAGCTAGAGTCCAAGGAGAGTGTCTTGATCCGCTATCGCAAGCAGGCCCGCGATCGAGAAGCTGTAGGGAGCTATTTTATGAACAAGTCTAAGGAGCTCAGCTTGGAGGCGACGCGTCTAAAGAAGGCAATTGCCGACCGCGATTGGGAGAGTGCCGAGATGAACTGGTCGCTATCCGATGCCTCCACCCGGCGACTAACCTCCGAGTCCGTTCTTCGTGAGGTTGTGGTTGAGAAGGAGCTGGAGATTCAGAGGTTGAAAGTCATGCTAGGCACGGGTCGGTCTCGGTTCGGCCATCCTGGGGGAGGAGGCCCTTCTGTTTTGGGTTCTTCGCCGACCCTCTATCTGGAGATGGCGAGGCCTGCGGATGCACACAACTCCGTGGCCGTGATGTCTACAATGGCTATGCCCATGATGTCGAACGTGGTTACTGGAGGGCAGACCCGTTCGACAGGACTCGAGACGGTTCCTGTGAGCCCGAAGAGCCTTGCAAGGGACTCTTAGGTAGGGGTAGAGAGAGCACTGTAATGGATCCCAATTGTACCATATCCTTTGAAGGCATTTATGAATAAGATTTTCTCTACTTTTTAGGAGAAATAGGATGTTGTGTAGCTTGGATCGAATGTCGAGCATGGCTCGAGACCCATGCTGAACGCCGAATCACCCCAATTAGGGTTGTGGCTCGGAGGCATTACCGAGCGCGTAACCCTGGTAGCTTGAGAAAGCTAGAACGTGGCTCGAGGTTAGTGCCAAATGTCGAGCCCCCTTAACTTGGGAGAGTTGTCGGGATGTGGCTTGGGGGCATTACCGAGTGCATTGCCCAGGTAGCTTGAGAAAGCTAGGGCGTGGCTCGAGGTTAGTGCCAAATGTCGAGCTCCCTTAACTTGGGAGAGTTATCGAGATGTGGTTCGGGGGCATTACCGAGCGCTTAGCCCAGGTAGCTTGAGAAAGCTAGGGTGTGGCTCGAGGTTAGTGCCGAATGTCGAGCCTCCTTAACTTGGGAGAGTTGTCAGGATGTGGCTTAGGGGCATCATCGAGCGTGTAGCCCAGGTAGCTTGAGAAAGCTAGGGCATGGCTCGGGGTTAGTGCCGAATGTCGAGCTCCCTTAACTTTGGAGAGTTGTCGGGATGTGGCTCGGGGGCATTACCGAGCGCGTAGCCGAGGTAGCTTGAGAAAGCTAGAGCATAGCTCGAGGTTAGTGTCGAATGTCGAGCTCCCTTAACTTGGGAGAGTTTTCGGAATGTGGCTCGGGGGCATTATCGAGCGTGTAGCTCAGGTAGCTTGAGAAAGCTAGGGTGTGGCTCGAGGTTAGTGCCCAATGTCGAGCCCCCTTAACTTAGGAGAGTTTGTCGGGATGTGGCTCTGTAATATCCCGGACAGATATTATATTTATATAATTATTATTTTTGAAATTAAAATATTTTTAATGGAAATTACTTGGTTTTTCAAATAAAAAGTTACCTGGACATATATACTAGTATGTATATGCAGGTATTGTATCAGTTTTGTGCACTTGTGCAAAATCTTGAAAAACGCATTTTTGGAAAAATGTCTGGAAAATACCGAGCAGATATTAAAAAAAAATTAATATTTTATTTTTATTTCCAGAATTGAAATATTTTTGGTGGACATCACCCGGTTTTATTAATAAACATTATATATGTATATATACTAGTCGGTATACGACTTTTTTGTATCAAATTGATACTTGGAATCTTCTGAGCCAGTAACAAAATTATTTTATTTTTATTTTTCGGAATTAAATTATTTTTGTACTGATTTGTTCATTTTCATGAACGAAAAATATCTGTATATTCAGATATATGCATGTATTTGAATCATGTTGATTCCGTGCATTTATACAAATCATGTAGTATGTGATTTGAAAAATTATATTTTATTTTTGATCCATCATGATGAGATGGAGGGTTAAGATGGATTAGGACTTGATTGCAATATATAATTGCAAATTAATCCTCATTTGTTTTGAACCACATGAAGAATGGACAAGTGGCTTCCATTCTCACCAAAACCCTTCACCATTTCACCTATAAAACCCCTCCCCTTCACAAATGCCCGGCCCCTTCCCAAATCCCATAGGATTAGAAACCCCTCTCTCATTTTGTGTGTGTGTATGTTCTCATCTCTTCTCTTCAATCTCCTACTTCTTCTACTTATAGTTACTTTAGAAAAAGATTGAGAAGAAAAAAAAGGAAAAGAAAGAGGGAATCAAAATCAAAAGAGAGAGAGGTTGTTTTTCATGGATTTGATTTCTTGGTGGAGTTCTTGAAGAGGATCAAGAACAAGGAGCAAGGAGAAGAGCAAGTCTTTCCCATACGCTTCAAAGGTGGGGGTTTCTCGCTCATGGTTGTTTTAGCTATTTTAGGGTTTTGTTGTTGTTGTATGTTGTTGTATGGATGTAGTTTCATGTGTATTTGGACTAGATTAAAGAGCATGTGAAGGTTGTAGTTGTAGAACACAAATTAGATGCTTAAAGATTCGGTTTTTAGGGTTATAGGGTTAAATTTGTTTAACTAGGTTAATGGTAGAATTTTGACCCGAAATTTTTGTGGGAGGTTCTCTTATGTGTTGTTACCATGTTGGAATTTTTGGGTATTTTTCGAAGCTATTTTGATGGGTGAAACAAGCGTTTCCCCCAAAACAGCGAGTCTCAAAGTCAAAACCGTAAGCTCACTGTTTTGGGGTTAGCATCGCAGTATCTTCGAGGGGCTAGAACTTGGGTTTCCTTATGGAATTTGAGGTTCAGGCCAACTAGGAAGTTGTAGTAGACATCTTCTCCTTTCCAAATTGACCTCTTGGATTAAATTTTGATAAGAGACACAAAAGTTATGACCGTTACAAAAACAGCAACTAACTGTTTGGCTGAACATTGCTGTTTTGGTTGCTTGATACTTTTGAGTGTCTTACTGGTTGAATCTGAGGTTCGGACCAACTAGGGAGTTGTATTAGAGAGACTCCCCTTTCCGAATTGACCTCTCGGGTTGAATTTCGATAAGCGGAGTAGGAGTCATGCCGTTTGCAAAGTACAACAACTGGCTGTCTTGACTGGATTCTTGTTGTTTTGCTTCTTTGATATTTTAGGGTGTCTTACTTGTAGAATCTGAGGTTCGGGCAAACTAGAGAGTTTTAGTAGAGACTCTCCCCTTTCCGAATTGATCTCTCGGGTTGAATTCCGATAAGCGAAGTAGGAGTCATGCCTTTTGCAAAGTACAGCAACTGGCTGTCTTGACTGGATTCTTGTTGTTTTGCTTCTTTGATGTTTTAGGGTGTCTTACCTGTAGAATCTGAGGTTCGGACCAACTAGAGAGTTATAGTAGACATCTTCTCCTTTCCGGATTGGCCTCTCGGGCTAAATTCCGATAAGCAGAGTAGGAGTTATGGTATTTGGAAGGTGCAGCAGCCAGCTTTGAGCTGAGTGTGCTTGCTGTTTTGACTCATTGATGTTTTTGAGTGACTTAATGGTAGAATCTAAGGTTCGGATCAACTAGGGAGTTATAGTAGAGACTCTCCCTTATCTGAATTGTCCTCTCGGGCTAGATTTCGATAAGCGGAGTAGGAGTTATGGTAATTGGAAGATGCAGCAGCCAGCTTTGAGCTGAGTGTGCTTGCTGTTTGACTTCTTTGATATTTTAGAGTATCTTACCTGTAGAATCTGAGATTCGGGCCAACTAGAGAGTTGTAGTAGACCTCTTCCCCTTTCCGAATTGGCCTCTTGGGGTAGATTCCGATAAACGGAGTAGGAGTTATGGTATTTGGAAGATGCAGCAGCCAGCTTTGAGCTGAGTGTGCTTGCTGTTTGACTTCCTTGGGTTTTAGTGTGTCTTACCCGTAGAATCTAAGGTTCGGGTCAACTAGAGAGTTGTAGTAGACATCTTCCGTTTTCCGAATTGACCTTTCGAGTTAAATTCCGACAAGCAGAGTAGAAGTTATGGGCTTTGAAAGTTTTTAGCTTGGCTGTGTATTTGGCAGGGTTGGAATTGTATCTGTCTGCATTCCTTGTAGTTTTTGAATGTCTTACTCGCTGAATCTGAGAAGCCGACCAACTAGAAAGTTGTAGTAGACGTTCTCACCTTTCCGAATTGCCCTCTTGGGTTAAATTCCGATAAGTGGAACAAAAGTTATAGTCTTTCAAAGTTTCAGTCGTTTTTGTCAAGTCTGCTATTTTGTTAGCTTTTTCATGTGTTCGACGGGTAGGAACTTGGATTTCCTTACGGAATCTGAGAAATTAGACAACTGAGAAGTTTTAGTACATGTTCCTGATGTGTCTAATTTCTATACAAATATTTGTACTCATTTACCCATTAAAAATGTTTGTTTTCATTTATATTGTTTATATTTCATCTTATTTCTATAAGATTTCAATTAATTGTTTATTTATGAAGAAATAAGATTTTTGATGCAAAAAGTGATTATTTTTGGAGAAAATCAACAAACAAAGCAAAACTATTGATTTATTAATTTTTATTGTTTTGTTGAATTTTGAATTTTACAATTCGGCCATGTGAAAAGTAAAATAAAAATATTATTAATTAGGGGTTAGAATAGAATTTTTTAATTAAAAATAATAATTAAAGAAAGAAAGAATGAATGAATTAACGGGGATTTGTTAGTTGGATAATAATTATAGATTTATCATTATCTTAAATTCTAGTTAATTAAATAACTAACAAAACCTAGTTTTAAAATTTTAAACTAACCTTCCTTTCCTATTTATACTACAGGAGGCAAAAAGAAAAAAAGAGGGCAGGAGGGAGTAGTTGGCTTCTGAGGTGGGCGTGGAGACACGGAAAAAAAAAAGAAAAAGTCAAACGAAACCAAAGGGGGAGAGAGAGGCCACGCGCTTTCCGTTGGCGACCTGACGTGCGACAGTGACAGGGTCCCACAGGTTGACAGCGACGTGGCTCTTCTTCTTCGGCGTTGTCTTCTTCGGCTGACAGTGACGCTGACGTGGCTCTGGCGCGTTCTCCGAGACGACTCAAAGACAGAAAGAGAGAAGACTACGCTTATTATTTGGGCACAATTTTCAAGACCGTTCGGTTTGCAATTTTTATTACAAAAATGGTCTACTTTTGTATCTATTTTTTCTCTCTAATTTTATTATGCAATCCATGAACAAATTTGTTAGTTTCAATATTTTTGTGAACTAAATTTATTGTTCTAGGGTTTAGATGTAGCCTAGTTTTGAGAACACAATTTTATATTTCTCCATGGTTGTGTGTTTAATTTTTGTACTTAATGCTTGCAATTATTTGGCCAATTTTTGTATGATTATTGGATCATGGAGAGACTGAAAGGTAATTTGTGATTTAGAACAATAAAAATTAAACACCATTAATTGAGCGAAATTAGAGATAATTTACCGCGATTAATGTGACCGTTAAGAAATCCATAGAACTTAATGAGTCTTTGATTAATTAAATTTGCATAGAGATGTGTCAAACTGTTAGTTAAAGATATTTTTGGTGTTGTTCGAGAGAAAACATCGAATAATTAAGGGATTTTGGTCTACAACCAGGAAAAATAAATTCTTTATTCATGGAATCTTAAATTGTGTTTGATTAACTAGGTGAAATCAAAAACCCTAGAATTGATTTGCAATTAATAAATTACAATTTTCAGACTCCGCTCCCTCTCCATTAATTTAGTTAGTTAGATTTTTTTAGTTGTTTTCTTTATTTATTAAATTTCGATCGTCCAAATAGTAGTTAATCTAGTAATATCGGTACTCAATAAAATATCTTGTCTCTGTGGGTTCGACACTCTATTCACTAACTATATTACTTGTTGCGATTTTGTACACTTGCAAATATTCACATCAAGTTTTTGGCACCGCTGCCGGGGACTAGTTATTCTTTTATTGATATTCAAAATTGCTAGATTATTACTAGTTTGGATTTTTTGTATTTTTTTTTTATTGTACATCTTTATTTTCTTTTGACTTACTTTTACATTTATTTTTTTTTTGTTTTTCTATTTTTTTCAACACTTACATTTCAGGACATATAAGAAAATTATCATGGCAAATGACAAAAACAGACCTTTGAGAGACTATGCTATGCCTTCGATTTATGAATCAAGCATAAAGAAGCTGGATATTGAAGCTGACGATTTTGAGATTGAACCGGAGATGATTCTATTGATTCAATAGACTGTTCAATTTTGGGGATTACCGCACGAGGATCCTTATGCTCACATTGCAAACTTTCTGGAAATTTGTGACACTTTCAAGCACAATGGAGTATCAGATGATGCAATCAGATTGAGACTCTTTTCTTTTTCATTGAGAGATAAGGCGAAGGCTTGGCTACATTATCTACCACCCGATAGTATTACTACTTGGGAGGGACTTGCACAAAAGTTTCTAGCCAAGTATTTTCCACGAGCAAAGACCGCAAAGCTAAGAAATGATATTTGCACATTTACTCAATTTGAGACTGAGTCTTTGTATGATGCATGGGAAAGGTTTAAAGAGTTATTGAGAAAGTGTCCTAATCATGAACTAGCCGAAATGGCTGCAAATGCAAACAATCTATAATGGTTTGGGAGTTACACATAGATCTATTGTTGACGCAGCAGCTGGTGGTGCACTCATGAGCAGAACTTACGAAGCAGCCTATGATCTTTTAGAGGAGATGGCATCAAATCATTACGAGTGGTCTTCAGAAAGAACAATGCCAAGAAAAGTGGCTGAAGTTTTTGAACTTGATCTTTTTTTTACTTTAAATGCAAATAATGATATTCTATCTAAACAAGTAGAAAATTTGAATTTTAATGCTATTCATTCTAATATGATTTGTGATCTTTGTGCAGGAAATCATTCAAGTTCAGATTGTCAAGTGGGGAACCCTTTTGCTCCATCCAATGCCGAACATAAAAATTTTGTGTCAAATTTTAAAATGCAAAACAATCATTATGCAAACACATACAATCAAGAATGGAGAAACACCCCCAATTTTTTTTGGAACAACAATCAAGGAGCAGTTATACCACCTCAAAATTTTTCACAGCAAGAAAAGAAGCCGACATTAGAAGAGGTGTTCATGCAATACATACAAAAGACAGATCAGTATATACAGAAGACAGATGTGGCGATTCAAAATAATACGGCTTCCATTCACAATCTTGAGGTACAAATTGGTCAAATTTCAGATATTTTAAATGAAAAAACTACAGAAACATTACCAAGCAACACAGTTGTCAACCCCACGGAGGATGTCAAAGCAATAACACTAAGCAGTGGGAGGACAATTGAGCAATCACAAGAAGAAAATGGCAAACAGAATGTGGTTGAAAAGCAATGTGAGATTGAACAAATTGTGGAGGAACAAATTCAGCATGAGCAAGTAATGTATGATGTTTTTAATTCCATAAAAATTCCTCCTGAAGAACAGTCGTGTTGTCAAGTAAGTAAAATTGATATAATTGTGGGCGAGAAACATAAGGTCGAAATTGAAAGTTGCCAATCGAAATATGTCCAACAAATGCAGCAACATTTGAAACTGTTAAAGAAAATATTTTTGAAAATGTTATGTATTTGGATGCTGCACCCTCTATTTATTCATTTTTGCAGCATAAATTCAAAGAGGTGGGGGAATCAAAGACATCATCATCACGAAGAAAACGCCTCAAATTAGAGCTTGAACCTGATCCACATCAGAAGAGAAAAATTAGAAAGGATGTGTTAATGTTGTTGGATCTTGGCGTTACATAACCATATCACCCCCACGTCTGGCTGAAGACTTAAAACTTAGCACTTCTTGGGAGGCAACCCATGTTTTCTTTTATTGCATTTAGATTTATTTTTCTTTTAGTTTATTTTATTTTAATTTTAATTTTTGATTTTATTTTGTAGGATTGCATAATTTTGAAGTCGACGGGGCGGAGCTGTTTTGTACACTTTCATTGATGGCTGTTTTTGAACCGTATGGAGTCAGATTCTGGAAAAGTGATTCAAAGCGAAACTGTAGACAATTGTCTTAGCTTTCCAGCAAAAAAAAATTCATCCCATTTGGACATCTACAGCTCCAGATATCGCCAAAACACTGAACACTGCGTGTGCAGAAATTTCAAGACGAATCAGGGGAGAAATTCTGAACTTTTTCCATTCATTTTGTTTTTCTGTTTCCTTTCCCTTGAGGACAATGTGATATTCAAGTTTGGGGGGAAGTTTTACAAATTTATGATTTATTTTTTAGAAAAGAAAAATAAAATATTAAAAGGATTTCAATTAAGCTCACCATTACACTTTTGAATTCTTTATTGTGATAAGCATTGAAATAAATTTTTTTGGGATAAACAATTTCCTATAAAGCAAGATTAAGCATACTTATTTACTTTAGGATTATTGACATTTACAATTCCTTCACAATTGTGTGAGTCATGCTATTATACATTAAAGACAAATGTGATGCTTTTTCTTGTGATTATCCCCTTTGATCTAGTCCTAAACCGAGTTTAAGTAAATAGAGTAATAATGAAAAAATAAATAAATAAATAAAATTTATTATGAATAAAGTCAATCTACTCCAATGTTTTGAGTTGCTTAGTAACTAGGGGTATTCATCACAAATGTTTACTTTTATGTAAAACGGCAACTTGAAATATGAGTATGCATAGCACTTTAAGTTTGTGACTTGTTGAGTAACCGGGTGAATTCATCACAAATGTTTTGCATTCGCGTCAAAAGGCAAGTGACAACTTAGAGAAGAGACTGGAAAAAAAAATTATTCTTAAAAAAAAAAAAAAAAAAATCTACTTTGCTACTCGGTTTGTAGTAAAGAGAAGGGATAATCACAGATTGAGTTGTTGCATGCTATAATTACATTAATTGCATGACAAATATGATTGGGTTGGGAGTTATGAATAGATAATTGCACTGGAGAAAGTGGGTATGCTTGTTTTTACTTTATTTGCTATTGTTTATATTTTTAGTTGAAATTTTGATGCTTACATGATGAGATCTTTTAGTGTGATGAGTGGAGTTATTATTGATTATATTTTCCTTATTCATGATTCTACTTTTTGCTTGAGGACAAGCAAAATCTTAAGTTTGGGGGTATTTGATGTGTCTAATTTCTATACAAATATTTGTACTCATTTACCCATTAAAAATGTTTGTTTTCATTTATATTGTTTATATTTCATCTTATTTCTATAAGATTTCAATTAATTGTTTATTTATGAAGAAATAAGATTTTTGATGCAAAAAGTGATTATTTTTGGAGAAAATCAACAAACAAAGCAAAACTATTGATTTATTAATTTTTATTGTTTTGTTGATTTTTGAATTTTACAATTCAGCCATGTGAAAAGTAAAATAAAAATATTATTAATTAGGGGTTAGAATAGAATTTTTTAATTAAAAATAATAATTAAAGAAAGAAAGAATGTATGAATTAACGGGGATTTGTTAGTTGGATAATAATTATAGATTTATCATTATCTTAAATTCTAGTTAATTAAATAACTAACAAAACCTAGTTTTAAAATTTTAAACTAACCTACCTTTCCTATTTATACTGCAGGAGGCAAAAAGAAAAGAGGAGGGCAGGAGGGAGTAGTTGGCTTTTGAGGTGGGCGTGGAGACACGGAAAAAAAAAAAAAAAAAAAGTCAAACGAAACCAAAGGGGGAGAGAGAGGCCACGCGCTTTCCGTTGGCGACCTGACGTGCGACAGTGACAGGGTCCCACAGGTTGACAGCGACGTGGCTCTTCTTCTTCGGCGTTGTCTTCTTCGGCTGACAGTGACGCTGACGTGGCTCTGGCGCGTTCTCCGAGACGACTCAAAGACAGAAAGAGAGAAGACTATGCTTATTATTTGGGCACAATTTTCAAGACCGTTCAGTTTGCAATTTTTATTACAAAAACGGTCTACTTTTGTATCTATTTTTTCTCTCTAATTTTATTATGCAATCCATGAACAAATTTGTTAGTTGCAATATTTTTATGAACTAAATTTATTGTTCTAGGGTTTAGATGTAGCCTAGTTTTGAGAACACAATTTCATATTTCTCCATGGTTGTGTGTTTAATTTTTGTACTTAATGCTTGCAATTATTTGGCCAATTTTTGTATGATTATTGGATCATGGAGAGACCGAGAGGTAATTTGTGATTTAGAACAATAAAAATTAAACACCATTAATTGAGCAAAATTAGAGATAATTTACCGCGATTAATGTGACCATTAAGAAATTCATAGAACTTAATGAGTCTTTGATTAATTAAATTTGCATAGAGATGTGTCAAACTGTTAGTTAAAGATATTTTTGGTGTTGTTCGAGAGAAAACATCGAATAATTAAGGGATTTTGGTCTACAACCAGGAAAAATCAATTCTTTATTCATGGAATCTTAAATTGTGTTTGATTAACTAGGTGAAATCAAAAACCCTAGAATTGATTTGCAATTAATAAATTACAATTTTCAGACTCCGCTCCCTCTCCATTAATTTAGTTAGTTAGATTTTTTTAGTTGTTTTCTTTATGTATTAAATTTCGATCGTCCAAATAGTAGTTAATCTAGTAATATCGGTACTCAATAAAATATCTAGTCTCTGTGGGTTCGACACTCTATTCACTAACTATATTACTTGTTGCGATTTTGTACACTTGTAGTTCTCACCTTTTCAAAATTGTCCAGTTTCGTTAGATTCCGATAAGTAGAGCAAAAGTTACAAGTTACAGAAGTTTCATCTTTTCATTGAAAATCTGTAGTTTGGTAATTGTTTGCGTATGTTTGAAGTCAGGAATTTGGAATTCCTTCTGGAATCTGAGAAAGTGGTCAACTAGGAAGTCTTCGTAGATGTTTTCCACCTTTTCAAATTGTCCAGTTTCGTTAGATTCCGATGAGTAGAGCAAAAGTTACCAGCTTGCAAAGTTTCAGCTTTTTGTTGAAAATCTGTAGTTTGGGTAAACTGTTTGCATGTATTCGATGGACCGTATTTTGGATTCCTTACAGAATCTGAAATAGTGTTCCAATAGAGAGTTGTGGTAGATACTTTTACCTTTCTAAAAGGTATATTGCTGTTAAAATTCGATAAGCATAGCACCGGTTGCTTCTAGGCTGTGGGAAGGCTTTTATGTCGCTTTTTTGGGCTTCTCATTGGTAGAATGCCTATTTTAGATTGTTTGTAGATTCTTCTGTTGCTTCTAATTATAGAAAATCAAGTTTTGCTAGTAAGCACGTTTGGTTGCTTCTAGGTTGATTACCTGTATGGTTGTTTTTATGTGTGGTTTTGCTCATACGCGACTCGACTGGCCCGTATGTAGCTGTGGTCTCATACGTAGCTTATTTAGCTCGTATGTATGTTGTTGTCCCATATGTGGCTCGCCTGGCCCGTATGTAGCTGTTGGTCTCATACGTAGCTTATTTGGCTCGTATGTCTATTGTTGTCGCATACGTAGCTCTTCTTGCTTGTATGTAGTTGTTGGTCCCATATGTAGCTGTTTAGCTCGTATGTATTTTTGGTTACTCGTATGTAGCTTCTTAACTAATACGCAGTTTGCTGTGCTCATCTAGGGTGATATCATTGCCCTAGGGCTATTGACCATCAAGACGCGTGTTTACCTTACTCATAAGGCACTGTGGACGAGTCACTCCTTGTGTACCGTCAGATCTTAACCGGTGTTGGTTAATCACAGACCGAAGTATGACGAAATCCAAGTTCAGGGTAGTAGCATGCGAATACGTTTGTATTGCCGAGGTCTTGGATCGATAGGCCATGAACCAGATCCTTAGGGATTCTAGTAAGTTTAGGTTGAGCAGCCTAATAGTGTTATCTTACGAAGTCTAACTTAAAACCTAGCTTGTTGTGTTTATACTGTTGTCATCCCTAAGATTGTTCAGGGTTAGTGACATCGTTAGGGTAGTAACTTATGGCTATTACTGCTTAACCTTTACTTATTATTATTTATTTGCCAAGGGAAAAGGTTGGTGTTAAGGGTGATTCCTTATGATCCGACCTGTCCTATAGGCCGACACTAGGCGGTGTTATTAGGTTGTACCCTTCTTGTCAAAGGAATACGGTTTGTGCCTTCTCACGAGTTGGGAGCACGGGATCTGTATCTCGTCTGTTAATTTCTGAAGTGCCTTGAGAAGCGAGAGTGATTCCTGTCGGAACTAGGGGGGATGAACCCCCCGGAACTTCGTCTTATCTTGTATTTAAGGGCGAGAAGCCATAGACTACGGTCTGGCTAGGGGGCGGCAGGGGATGCTTCGGGCTAACCTGGTAACCAGCATTAACTCTAAAAGATTTGTCAGATATTTGAATGAGGTCCGGTACGCCAGGGTAGTAGTGGTAAACATAGACACCATAAGCGTACTGCGCCTGACGGGATTAGACCGCTTTAGGGCAACCTCATCAGTCATGTCGTATCTTCATAAACAAGTCGAGTACAAGAGTAGAATTCATGGCGCGGGTTTAAATCCCTATATATGAAGAAATGGCTTGATATGGGGCATATGTAGTATGGGCTGCATACTGTCCCAGAGTCTTGCTTGCATTAGAATAAGAGCATCCTCGCATTGATAAGTCTTGCATTAGATTCTAAGTCATAGCATACACTGACACATCAACTATATATACACGTTTCTCTTTTCATCAATTTGTTTGCTATAGTTGAGATCTGCTGCTAGTTATCAGCCTTAATGCATCGGTATATGTACTGACATCCCCACTTCTATAGGTACTAGATTGCAAGATTACAGGTACTGAATTGCAGAAGTACAGGTACTGGATAGTAGAAGTACAGGTACAGGTTTCAGGAGGACTCAAGGCAAGAGAAGCAAGGAGTCGATTTCATTTTAAGTTTCCGCTGAAATACATGTTGTAATTTTATTTGTAACAATTATTGTAATTTATTCATTGTTTTAATTTGTTTATTGTTGGGGAAGCATCCAAGTGAAATACCAAGTGTTGTTCTTTATTCATTGTACTCTGATGTAAATTGTTGAAAGTTGTAACACTTGGGATTGTAACGGTATTATTGTAACACTGTTGTAATGTATTGCAATTTTGTAACATTCAGACTTGTAATACATTTGTGTTGAATAAAAAGTTTTAAATTTTCCTATTTTTCTGTGTACTGTGGCTAATTGAAGGAAAGATTCCAGCTTATGTCACGGTTTCCCAGTATATGGAAATTCGGGGCGTTATAGGCTCGGGGGCATTACCGAGCGCATAGCCCAGGTAGCTTGAGAAAGCTAGGGCGTGGCTCGAGGTTAGTGCCGAATGTCGAGCCCCCTTTCCAAGCGCACAAAAAATAAAAATATAGTAGAAACCACAATTACATTTTATTATTTACAAACGCCAAAAAAAAAGGAAAAAGCACGTAAGTACCGTTTACAATGAATTGGCTACATAAGTTTAGCCCTCTCCTTCGGGGAACATAATGAGGTGCTCGCGTTCCAGGGTCTCTTGATTATCCTGCCCTCCCAGGTTTGCGAGTCGGTACGTGCCAGGACGTACCACTTCGGAGACCTTGTAAGGGCCCTCCCAATTAGGAGATAGTTTTCGCTTTCCTCTGAGGTCAGATACTACAAGCTTTCTGAGCACGAGGTCACCTTGTTTGATGTCTGTCGGACGGACCTTCTTGTTGTAGAATTTCTCGATCCTCTGTTGGTATATGCTTCTTCGAATGGCAGATCTTTCCCTGACTTCATCAATGAAGTCCAGGTTGGCTCTGAGGTTCGAGGAGTTGTCATCTTTGTTGAAGGCCATGACCCTTGGCAAAGGAAGGCCGATCTCTAGGGGAATAACGGCCTCGGTGCCGTAGGTGAGGTTGAATGGGGATTCGCCCGTGGGGATTCTCTTAGTTGTCCGGTGCGCCCATAGTACGCTGGGCAGTTCGTCGGCCTACAACCCCTTTGGTTAATTGTACAATCGCTTCTTAAGGCCATCAAGGATTTGGCAGTTTGCATTTTTGGCTTGGCCGTTTGATTGAGGGTGGCATATCGACAAGAAGCGTTACTGAACGCTGATGTCTTCGCAGAACTTTCGAAAATTCTTGCCCGCAAACTGGGTCCCATTGTCGGTGATGAGCACCTGTGGGATCCCGAACAGGTAGATGATGTGCCTCTAGAAGAATTGTTGAGTTTGATGCTCGGTGACCGTGGCTAGGGGTTCTGCCTCGATCCACTTGGTGAAGTAGTCGATGGCCACCACCAGGAATTTTCTTTGGCCCGTTGCTTGAGGGAAGGGGCCGACCAGGTCCATCCCCTACATAGCAAAAGGGGTCGGACTGGCCAGGTATCGGAGGTTGGCCTGTAGGAGTCTTTTCACCGATGAGAATCTTTGCCAAGGGCCGCATCTCTTGATGAGATCCTGGGAGTCTTGTAACATGGTCGGCCAGTAGTATCCGTAATTTAGGGCCTTTCGGGCGAGCGACCTACTCTCCATGTGACATCCGCCGATCCCCTCGTGCAGTTCCTTCAGAGCGTACCTGGCCTCATCAGGGGCTAGGCAACGGAGGTAGGGCCTACCATCAGATATCGTGTACGAGCGCTTGAAGAGCGTCTCGTTGATTAGGGTGAATCTTTCAGAGCAAACTCTGATCCTTCTTGCCTCGAATCGGTCTTGATGGAGCTCGCCCGTCGAAAGGAACTTTCGAATGGGCATCGTCCAGTTGTCTGGTTGAAGATCCGTGGCGAGGCAGGAGGCTTCAGGGAGGACGATGCTGGGCTTGAGGAGGACTTCGATCAGAACGGTGCGGTCGAGCCCTTCGAAGGATGACGAGGCGAGCTTCGACAATGAATCCGCCTGGGTGTTCTGCTCCCTAGGGATTCTTTCTACCAAGTGGTATTCAAAAGACGCCAAGAGATGATGGACTACCACCAAGTATTGCACCATCCGAGCATCGCGAGCTTCGTACTCCCCGGTGATCTGGTTGACCATGAGCTAGGAGTCACTAAAGGCCTTGATGTGTCTGGATCTGGCCTTGTGTGCTAGGGTGAGCCCAGTGATCATGGCTTCATATTCCACTTCATTGTTCGGGGCCGGGAAATTCAAACGGAGAGAGGACTGGAGGATGAAATTATCGGGACCCTTTAGGATGACGCTCGCGCCGCTTCCTCCCTCGCAAGACGAGCCGTCGACATAAACCTCCCAGATTGGGTATGTCTCCTGGATGTCGGATGGCTCGGAAATAATGCATTCCATGATGAATCCAGTGAGGGTATGCCCCTTAATAGTTGTCCTGAGCTGGTAGCTGATGTCGTTCTGACTCAGCTCGATCGACCACTTGACCATGCAGCCAAAAGTTTCAGGCCTGTGAAGTACAGCTTTGAGATGCTGGTCTGTATGGACCTAAATAGAGTGGGCTTGGAAATAAGGGCGAAGCTTTCGACCATTACCAGTGCGTAGGCCACCTTCTCCATCTTAGCGTATCTGGTCTCCGCCGAAAGCAAGATCTTGCTCACATAGTAGAGAGGCTTCTGGACACCGTCCTCTTCCCGAACGAGAACGGTGCTGAGGGCACTTTCCGAGGCTAAGAGATACAGCTGGAGTGATTCGCTCGACTCGGGTTTGCTCAGAAGTGGAGGGTTTTCAAGGTAGGATTTCAGTTATTCGAACGCCAGTTGTTGGGGGTCTCCCCACTTGAAGCCTTTTGCCCCTCGGAGAGCCTGAAGAAGGGGAGCGATTTCTCCCCGGGAAAGCGGCCGATGGCGGCCAGCCTCCCCGTCAGCCGCTAAACTTCTTTAATATTTTTTAGAGGAGCCATGTCGATAATGGCCTGGATTTTTTCTGGGTTCGTCTCTATGCCGCGCTGGCTGACGACGAACCCGAGGAATTTTCCGGAGGAGACACCGAAGGCGCACTTGGCGGGATTGAACCTCATGGCATGGGATCGGAGTATGCCAAATGCTTCTTCAAGGTTGTCCACATGGTCCTGACCTCGCCGGCCTTTGACGAGCATGTCATCGACGTATACTTCCATGTTGCGACCGAACTGATTTTTAAAGACCCGATTGACGAGTCTCTGGTAGGTGGCTCCGGTGTTCTTGAGCCTGTAGGGCATGACCCGGTAATAGTAAAGACCTTGGTCGGTATCAAAAGATGTCTTGGCGATGTCGGGGGGAAACATGCGGATTTGGTTATAGCCTGAAAAGGCATCCATGAAGGTCAACAGCTCGTGACCCAACGTCACGTCGATTAGGGCGTTATGCTCGGGAGAGGAAAAGGATCTTTTGGGCATGCCTTGTTGAAATCTGTGAAGTCTATGCAGATCCTCCAGCTTCCACTGGCCTTCTTCACCATCACGGCGTTAGCCAGCCACTCAGGGTAGCTGACCTCCTGAATGAACCGGGCAGACAACAATTTGTCCACCTCCACCCTTAGGGCCTGTTGCCTCTCCGGGGCAAACTTGCGCCACTTCTGATGAATAGGCTTGGAGCCCGGGGCGATGCTCAGTCGGTGCATGATCAGATCTTTGAAAATCCTAGGCATGTCGGACGGAGTCCAAGCGAAGAGGTCGATGTTGCGGCGGACGCAATCAATCAGGCCCGACTTCAAGTCGGGGGACAGGGTGCGGCTCACACGGAAACATTTGGATTTGTCCCCCTCCTCGAACGAGACTTCTTCCAGTTCGTCCGTCGGTTCTGACTCCGGATGGTCCCTCTCGGGAGGGAGCTCAACTGCGTCGACGGGATATACCCCGCCCCAACCACAGTCATGTACCACGAACGTGCCGACTCCTAGTTACCTCAGACGACCCCAAACCCAAGGTTTGTGGGGAATTTCAGTTTCAGATGGTAGGCCGAGGGGAAGGCCTGGAACGAACAGAGCCCGGGTCGGCCAAGGATGGCGCTGTATGTCGCCTTGACGTTGACCACCATGAATCCATTGACTCGGTTCGGAGGATAGGGGTCGTGCCTGCCGTTACATCTAGTGTCACAATCCCCTCAATTTGTACGGGGATGCCCGAAAACCCATTAAGGGTGTAACCGACCGGCTTCAGCTTTTCTCGGGGGAGTTTGAGGTTCTCAAATGCTTCCAAGAAAAGGATGTTAATCGAGCAGCCATTGTCCACCAGGATTTGGCGGACCTCAAAGTTGGCTATGACAAGGCTGATGACGAGGGCGTCGCAGTGTGAAAGCTGGACGCCTTCGAGGTCTTCTCCAGAGAAGGAGACTGCCCGCTACTGAACCTGAGGGGAGGGATGGTCCCGAACAGAGTTGACCTCTCGAATGAAAGCCTTGCGAGAGGTATTGGATTCCCCTCCCATGGGTCCGCTGTGGACGCAATGCAGGATAGCCGATCCCCCTATTTCCTCAAGTTCGGGGTCCCGCTCGGGCCGCCGGCTGGTCGTCCGTGGAGGAGGCGAAGGCCTCGGGCTCCTCGATTCTCTCTGGTCTTTGGGATTGGCCTGGACGAACTCCCTCAGATACCCTCGTTGGATGAGGGCTTCGATCTCGTCTTTGAAGGCTCGGCAATGATATGTCTCGTGCCCGGTGTCTCGGTGGAAGCAGCAGTAGAACCTTTGGTCTCGCTTCTTATCGTTGTTGCTCGGTCAGGGAGGGAATCGCACGATCCCTTTATCCTCGATCTCCATCAAAATTGCCAAGACGTTCTGGGTCGGGGGCGTATATCTCTCGAATCGGGGGACTGGAGGGACCCTCTTAAGACCAGCTATTTCTTTCGCGTGTTTCTTGAAGGGCTCGGTGTCATCAGCGTTACGCTTCCCCTTAGCCGTGGCTTCTTTGGCGCCCTCTGGATTGAGGGCCGCCTCGACCCGAATATACTTCTCGACCCTATTGAGTAGGTCGGGGAAGTCCATGGGTGGCTTTTTGGCTAAGGAAGCCTTAAGCGGGCCTTGGCAGAGGTTGTGTCGGAAGGCTGCGGAGGCAATGCCCGCATCGAGGGAGGCGACAGACCTGGCCTCGGCGGTGAATCTCCAAACGAACTCACGGAGGGATTCGCCATCCTTCTGTTTGAGGTCCAGAAGGGAAGTGCTCGTCTTCTCGACCTTCCTGTTGGTCACGAAGTGGACTAGGAAGCCCACCTCTAGTTGTTCGAACGAGAAGACCGGGTCGGGGGTAAGTTTTGAGAACAACTCCCGAGCCGGACCACGAAGGTACGGCAGAGGAGGGAATCCGCAGTGCTGTAAATCATCATGGGGGTCTTAAACCCTCTCCATGTGATCAACGAGATCACCCTCGCCATTGTAGGTCTCGAATTGTGGTGGCCTGAAATTCCAAGGGATCTCGGCCTTTAGGATTTATGGCGAGAATGGGGGTCCAGTCGGCCGATGACTGTGACCCGGTATCGATCCGCCCTCACCGAGATGGGCAAGACGGTTTTCCATCTCCTGTAAATGCCGAAGGATGGCACCTACCTATTCCTGGGGGTGGGCCGATCTGTAGGATTTGCCGCCACCTGTTCCCGACCGTGGGTCAGAAGTGTTGTGGACCTCGGTGCCCTGGCCACCTCGGATGGCTTGGAGGACCTCATCCCAGAAATTTTGGAACTCGGTTCTCGTGACGGGGGCTTGCCCCACCGGGTCCTGCGGGAGCGGAGGTCCACAGGGCAAGCGGCTATGTTCTGGATCGTGCTGGTTGGCGATGGTTCGTGACCGAGTTGGAAGCGGCCTCTCCCCTTGTTCGGCTGGCCTGTCGATCTAAGATGACGCGGCGTAAATCAGTCGCATTCGAGGGTCTGGCTGTGCTGTTGACTCGAGGTTGGTTGGAACCCTGGGCATCCGCGTGGCTATGATGTGGACGGTCCGGATGTCATGCCGAGGTGATGACCTTTTTGGCTTTGGGAGCCATGGAAGAGCACGGACTCGAGGTGACGTCCCTGACCGGGCTCGGTCTGGCGACAGTACTAAGAGAAGTTCCCACAGACGGTGCCAACCTGATGCTATTTGTTTTTGGGGTGTGGGGGTAGCAGGTGTGAGTTCTTGTAATTTATGGAGAGGAAACTGTGGAACTTGCGTCGGTCCGACCCTGGGGAGTAGGACTGGCTCGGGGGTAGCAGCGGGGAGGTAGAGGCCAGGTGCTCGGCTCGGATCGAGTAGCTCAGCTCGAATGAAGTGGCTTGGCTCAAATGGAGTGGCTCAGCTCGGATCTTCTGTACCTGCACACTGCCTAGAAACACCGAGAGAAGTTTCGGCGACAGGCCCTCTGACAATCTAGTCAATCACTGAAAAGAGACTGGGCAGCTACTGTTCAGGGGGGGGGGAAAGATTGATTACCTTGTGAAGTGAGAAGAGTGTCTAGTATTTATAGGCAGGGGTAAACGGCTCTGGGACCTTAACGGGTCGGGTCGAACCCATTTTCTTGTGGGCCTGAGGCGGCAGGAGCCTGTTGGACTTCTGTTGACCTGATGATCAGGGAAGAGCAGGATTTGAGGGGATCTGGTGGCCCAGGAGGGGCCACGTCATCTAACCCATATCATATGGCCTCCGCCGTTTCGAAGAAATAATGTTGAATCAAACTTCTTGCACGATGAGAAGTATGATACGGTGAGTGAAGAAACAATGAAATCTATTAGTGGATTGTTGGGTGAGTTGGTTGTGATGCTCTTATCAGCAAGGTGCTCTTACCATTTTCATAGGAAAGTGTATGAAGAAGATGAAGGTGATGTCAATGCACCTGTGTTTGTAATATGATCGAGTACTACATGGGCAGCAAAGGAGAATAGGGGAAAAGCAAAAGAATGAGAGATTGACCATTAAATTCCTGAAGAAATTCATACACTATGTGGGAAACAAACAACCAAGGCTCACAGTTGAGGCTGCTGTTCATATTGCAACATCCTATGCTGAGCTAAGAGATGCTAGTGCAAATGCTAAGACTCGAGGAGGTAAACTTCCAATCACAGCAAGAATTTTAAAGACCATGATACGGCTCTCAAGTGCTTATGCCAAGATGAAGTTAAGAAATGAGTTCTTGAAGACTGATGTTGAAGCACAGTGCTCTGTTCAACTTGCATCCCTTTGAAGCTTAAATATACATATTATGGTTGAAGAGATTCACTTCATTGGGTCTCTGAACAAGCTATTGGAAACAAAAAGTATGCAAGTTCTAAGGTTCAAACATGACCAGGTTTACTCAGTGGGAGTATCTGATTTGGGAGGTAATAGACCTTCAAGATCTGGATATGTCAGGGGAGATATAAGTGTTAATTCTTCATGTAACCTAGATATTGCATCAAGCTGGTTGATTTTGCATTGGAAAAGATATCAAATTTTCATGATAATGGACCATCTGATCAGGATATTTTTACTTTTCTTGTAATTAAACAGTACTACGAGACACTACTTGAGGAGGCTAAAAACAAGAGGGAGCAATACATATCTGAAGCTGTAGTAAATGTGGTGATTTTGAAGATGCAATATATCCAGCTTAGGAGTGAACGCATTATAAAGGAAAAGAAAATTGTTGCAGATTCATTAATACCCCGGATTATACGACACTTCTTTATGTGTATATATATATATATATATTGTCTATATGCGTGCATGTGATTGCAATGTTTTGTTTGAGTATATGAGTGTTGGAGTGGGTCCATGTTTATGGGGCGGTTCGTAGGAAGATTGCATTCTAAAAGATGCACGAGAACGAGGAGGACCGATACTAGTATAAACACTAGTTTTCGGTACGACGCCTATGCAAATATAACACTGTATGATACTACAGTGGATATATATTGTGACGCTCGATAAACCTCTCGTCTCGCATTCGAAGGGACCCATTTAAACTTAAATTGGGCAGCGAACACATCAACCACAAAACTAGTGGCTAAAAGCCATGGTTTTGTTCAAAACCACCTACTACCCTACCCTACCCCCCCCCCCCCCCCCCCAGCAAAACCGGCCTATCCCCCCTCTCTTCTCCTTCATTTCTCCACTCCTTCCCACCTCCTTTGCTCTGGAATTTCATAACTCCACCAAGAGAAAAAAAAAGAGGATGAAGAGAGAGTGAAGAAGAAGACACAAGGAAGGATTCTCAAAGGAAGGGAGCTCAAAAAGATCAATTTCTCTACAGCAACCAAGGGTGGGGAGTTACTCTAAACCTTCCTTTATGTCTCTTAATTGATTTTCTTGCATGCATATATGATAGGAAGTGCTAGGATGATTATCTAAGAAGTTGAAAGATGAAATCAGTATTGAAACTAGAAAACTTGTTCAGAATGCTATTTTGTAGATTTTTCCGAGAACAAACCACAAAGAATTAGGCCATCAAATTTTCAGGAATTGTTCATATATATGTATAGATAGTTCATAATTTATTTTGGACTTTTCTGAGGAGGTTTGATATTTTAATAAAATCAAATGGTAGAACTGTATCGTAAGGCAGAATCAGCAATTGGTTAACAGGATGACTGATGTTGTTGGAATTTTCCTAATTTATTGGAGCATGTTCTTGATCTGAATTTTTACCCTGTATTCCTACATGCATCTATATTCTATACAAAAATCAGGAAAATGTTTGGATGAATTTACAGGCTTGAGAAAAATTGATCTTTAATCAGTAACTGGAGTCGAACAGAAGAACATGATGACTTTTTGTGCTTAATTGAAATTGAGAGAACTCACTGTATACTTGGAGTTTGATATGAGATCTTTTGCATATTGTTCACTATGATCTCTAGTTTCATTAATGTAAATTTTGTATCATTTGGATGAGTACGAAATTTAATATGATTTTATTAGCATGTGCTATGCTGGTTTCAGCCATTTTTGATACCCTGTAGAGATTGGACATTTGAGGCTCATTAAGAGCACAATTTGAGAAGCTGATTCATTAGAAATTTGTAGTAGACATCTAGATCTTTCCAACAAGACCAATTTGAGGCATTTTCAGTAAAGGGTTGATTTACTGTAATTTTTGTAATACTGGATAGAAACTAGAAATGGATCTAAGTGCTCTAATTTAGAAAGGCCTATTGTGTGACTTGGTGCATTGTGAGAGATGTGTGTGTTAGGGTGATCTATGAGTATAATTTGGACTCATGACCAACTAGATAGTTATTGAGGACACCCACACCTGTCTATAGAACTTAGGTTTGTGACGTTCTGATGAACGAGTAGTATTTTGTGCTACCGGTAAGGTGCAGCCCGTGTACAGGAAGTACACAGGCTGAGGCTTGAAAGGCTATTTTGGGGATCAAGATGATTGAATTTGAGTTTATGATCTACTAGAAAGATGTAGCCTAGGATCTTACTTTTCCGGATTGGGCTCGTACACTCCAATCGGAGTTGTATTGAGAGAGTTATGACCATTCTAAGTTTCGGGCAGAAACCCCGTAGGTTGCTAATCTCGAGTTTGACTAGGTATTGTGAGAACATTTCCCGTGGGTGCTATCAGAGTTGATAACTCTTGTCTAGGGATGGTTGATATCTGTTGTTGAGGTTGTTGACTCCCATAATGGGTGTGTGACTCGAGTTAGTCACTAGGGTAAGGGATACCCTGCACCTGTCAACCCTACATTATAAACCTCCGCCGAAGTGTAGGACTTTCGAGCCATGCCATTTGAGATAAGTTCATAGCCCGGGTCAAGGGTGAACATACATTCACAGCCGGGGTAGCGGCGAATGTAGGCCATAATGCTGGACAATTCCAAGTCGGGCAAGTGGCGAACCGGACCGGTATCGCCCGGGGCCAGAGTTTGATAGGCAAGTGTGGAAGCAATTTTATCTTTTACCCAAAGTGATAGAGTAAGGCTGGGATTAGAATGACATAATAAGAGGTTTGGGAAATTGCATTAGTCCTAGCAGACCATAGTCGGTGTTGTACCTTCCAGTCGTATAGATACGTTTTCGGCACTCATGAATGAGTCCTCGGCTCGTATCTCGATCTGTTAATTCCCAAAGTTTTTCGGAGTAAGGAACGGAGGCTAGGAGGATTTGACCTCCTGAGGCGCTCACGTCCCTATGCACGTGGGTTTTGTTGTTAAGGTACGGAGGCTAGGAGGATTTGACCTCCCGAGGTGCTCACGTCCCTTTTAAGGTACGGAGGCTAGGAGGATTTGACCTCCCGAGGCGCTCACGTCCCTTTGGTGTATATATAAGTTCATAACCCGATCAGGGGTGAACACGCATGCCTCAGTCCATAGCTCGGGTAAGGGGTGGACATGGGAATCATACGGTCTTGCGACCAGATTCAACGCGGCTTTCTAAAGTGGTCTGTACGCGGGTATCAAGTGGCAGCTACGTCCACCACTTAGGCACTACAGTGGCGGAACTGGACCGACCAGCTGCAACCTCCTTGGGCGACGGACAATCTATTGGGAACTAGATGAGTACAAAGATAGGATGCATGGCGAGGGATTGAACCCTACAATCAGGAGAGACGAACTCCTTGGAAAGTATGTAGTATGGGATGCATACATTTCCATCGAAGTGATTTTGGAAAAGTATGTAGTATGGGATGCATACGTTCCCAACTGAATTGCATTAGAGTAGGTGCATCGTGTGCATTCTTATTTTGTGCATTAAATTAGGCTATGCTTGGGTCCGGAACGCATGTAGTATGGGATGCATGCGAATCCAGATTCCAAGTCTTGCTTGCTTTAGAATAGGCTTGTGATTGGTGCATTTAGTTGTTAGATCATGGCATACACGAGCACTACATAATTTAGGATGCATGTTTCTCTTTCCATTCAAGATGGTTTGTGATTGCCAGTTTGGAGGATCGCCGTTATTATCAGTATTGCATCAATCGAAGTACTGACGTTCCCCACCTTTTAGGTACCGGTTCTACCTCTCAAGCAGGTGCAAGAGACATCAGAGTCGCGCAGCAGAAGACTCAAGCCGATGAGCAAGTCCCAGGGAAGCGGATTGACCGTTCAGCAGAGCTTCGGCAGTGAGTCGTCGACTGCCATTCTGAAAGAGAGAAGTTGTTAACTTTACAAAGGAGTGATGTATGTTGTAATAAGATGTACTAAGTTTATGTAATTTGTATTCTTGTCAAGAACAAGACATTGGTTGTAATCAATAATGTAATGACTTTATTTGGCAATAAAAAGTTTTTTAAATTTCTGTGTTATTACTGTGTTGAGATCCATTTGAAGGCAAAGATTCTGGTGAGTGTCCCGGATGTCCGGTAACGGGGACCCGTGGCGTTACAGAAGTGGTATTAGAGCCGACTTCAAATTGCAGGCTAACACAGTAGGAAATTTGATTTAAAATGCCAAATAGCAGGGTCCAGTTTGGATTGAAGGAAGGTCAAAATCATGATTGTTCACTTTCGTGCTTATGTGGTGATCTTCCCTACATCCCGAACTAACCCTGTGTGTTTTTTTTTCCTTTGAAGGGTGTCCAGAAGAATCAGAAACAATCACCGCGGAATGGCTGAGGGCGAAGGCAGTAGGACCAACGACACAAACTTCAATGTTGAAGTAGAGTTTACCCGCGTGTACCAGATGATGGGAGCATTTATGGAAGCTAGTAGAAACCCAGCGCTGCCACAAGGAACACTAGGAGTCGCAGCACCAGCAGACCTAATAAAGATGGTGGAATCGTTCAAGAGGATGAAACCACCAGTTTTTGAAGGACAGACCGATCCCACGGCTGCTGACGACTGGATACGTCAGGTGGAGACGATGTTTGAGGTACTGGTGACTCCAGAGGACAACAAGGTTCGTTTGGCCGCAATTCTGCTGGAGAAGGATGTTAGAGTTTGGTGGCCAGATCACTTGGAAAGATTTCCTTGAGGAATTCCGACAACACTATTTTCCCACAGATGTGCAAGAAGAAAAGGCAATGGAGTTCCACAATTTGAAGCAGAGAAATATGTCTGTCAGGGAATATGAGATAAAGTTTTCTCAGCTGTCACGGTAGGCACCAGAGATGGTCCAGAAGGAAGCGAAGAAAGCCCAGAGGTTTGAGCAAGGGCTTAGGTCTAGACTGAGGTCGATGATGGTTCCGTTAGGCATTTGCCGATTCGACAAGCTAGTAAGGCGAGTTGCGGCAACAGAAATGGACATGAGACAGAATCAAGGTGAGGCCGAGACGAAGAAGAAGAGGAAAAATGGTATTCTCACCCCTGACCATGACAAGCGAAATTCAACTCCTGAGTCCAGAAAGCTTAAAGAGCCTAGACAGATGGTGGTGTGTTACTTTTGTAAGGAACAAGGTCATTTCAAGAGCCAATGCCCAAAAAGAACCCTGACAAGCACCTGCTATAACTGCAGAGAAGTCGGACACAAGAAATCGAATTGTCCACAACTGCAAGGAAATCCCAAGGACCAGTTACTGAAGGTGGTCGATAAAGGAAAGAAGCCGGTTCTTCAGGGACAAACTTTATCTTAACTGGAAGGAAGTGTGAAGTGGTACATGGTCTACAATAGTAATATATTTTGTTAGCTGCATTTCTGGCTAGCCATGAATGGCAAACTTGTATTACGTTCTGTAGCAAGATATTATGACTTTTTATAAAGCATGAAAGTTTTCTTGGGTATTTGGTCATCTTATGTCTTGCGCTTATTTATTTGAGTGTTTGGGATAAGACATAAAATTGAATTTTTGCCTTCTCCTTGGTAAGCCTCATTCTAAGGAGGGAGTGGTCACCGACCCTCTAGCAGTGCAACTGAGAGCTAGATGATATTCTGAGAGCTTGACTTAGGCACTAGAAAGGAGATGTGATGAAGCAAGAACGATCGTGAGTAGAAGGGCTCCATAATGATCCGCAGAGTGAGAAGTTCCTCAGTATTCCAGACGAGGGATGAAATATGCCCCAGAATGATCTTTGGAGTAGGAATTGGTCTCCAGTATTTCGAGGACGAGAGCGATACTCATGGGAAAGTCGTGCATGATATTGGCTTCATAATGATCCACAGAGTGAGAAGTTCCTCAGTATTCTAGACGAGGGATGAAATATGCCCCAGAATGATCTGTGGAGTAGGAATTGGTCTCTAGTATTCCGAGGACGAGAGCGATGTGCACGAGAAGGTCGTGTATGACGTTGACTCCAGAATGATCCATGGATTGAGAAATTCCTCAGTATTCCAGACGAGGGATGAAATATGCCCCAGAATGATCTGTGGAGTAGGAATTGGTCTCCAGTATTCCAGGGACGAGAGCAGCATACACAAATAGGTTAGTGGGACGTTGACTCCAGAACAATCCAAAGAGCGAGACATGCCTCAGTATTCCGGATGAGGGATGAAATATGCCCCAGAATGATCTGTGGAGTAGAGATTGATCTCCAGTATTCCGAGGACGAGAGTAATACCCACGAAGAAATTCAAGGATGAATAGGGGCTCCAGAACGATCCGCGAAGAGAAATATTCCCCAGCATTTTAGATGAGGGATGAAATAGGCCCCAGAGCGTTCTGTGAAGTGGGAATGATCTCCAGTAGTTCGGGACAAGAGCAAAAACTCATGAGGAGTTCGTGTGGTGAGGGCTCTAGAATAATCCGTAGAGCGAGATATCCCCCAGTATTTTCGGAACGTGGGGCACAGTAGACCCCAGAAAGTTTGATGAAGAGGGATTGATCTCCAGTAGTCCAGGACGAGAGCAGCACACCCCAAGGTGATTCATCCCTAGTATGGTGGATACGGGATGTGGCATGCCCCAAAATAATCCACATGGTAAGATTGATCTCTAGGATGGAAGAGTGCGTTGAGCACTTGAGGATTGGGAGCCGGCATTGAGCACTTTAAGAGTGAGTTTCGAGGGTGTTCCTCGAGAATTGGTGATGGTCCAGAAAAGTATCTTCTGATCGTTGATGATTGTCTGCTATTTGTGCCTCTAGCGTCGTTCTGTGGACAGAACGATTCTAAGGAGGGAGTAATGTAATACCCCGGATTATACGACACTTACTTCTTTATGTATGTATGTATGTGTGTGTGTGTGTGTGTGTGTGTGTGTGTGTGTGTGTGTGTGTGTGTGTGTGTGTGTGTGTGTGTATATATATATATATATATATATATATATATATATATATATATATATATTGTTTGTATGCGTGCATGTGATTGCAATGTTTCGTTTGAGTATATGAGTGTTGGAGTGGGTCCATGTTTGCGGGGCGGTTCGTAGGAAGATTGCATTCTAAAAGATGCACGAGAACGAGGAGGACCGATACTAGTATAAACACTAGTTTTCAGTACGACGCCTATGCAAATATAACACTGTATGATACTACAGTAGATATATATTGCGTACGCTCGATAAACCTCTCGTCTCGCATTCGAAGGGACCCATTTAAACTTAAATTGGGCAGCCAACACATCGACCACAAAACTAGTGGCTAAAAGCCATGGTTTTGTTCAAAACCACCTACTACCCTACCCTACCCCCCCTAACAAAACCGGCCCATATCCCCCCTCTATTTTCCTTCATTTCTCCACTCCTTCCCACCTCCTTTGCCCTGGAATTTCAGAACTCCACCAATAGAAAAAAAGAGAGGAAGAAGAGAGAGTGAAGAAGAAGACTCAAGGAAGGATTCTCAAAGGAAGGGAGCTCAAGGAGATCAATTCCTCTACAGCAACCAATGGTGGGGAGTTACTCTAAACCTTCCTTTATGTCTCTTAATTGATTTTCTTACATGCATGTATGATAGGAAGTGCTAGGATGATTATCTAAGAAGTTGAAAGATGAAATCCGAACTGAAACTAGAAAACTTGTTCAGAATGCTATTTTGTAAATTTTTCCAAGAACAAACCACAAAGAATTAGGCCATGAAATTTTTAGGAATTGTTCATATATAAGTGTAGATAGTTCATGATTTATTTCAGATTTTTCTGAGGAGGTTTGATATTTTAATAAAATCAAATGGTAGAACTGTATCGTAAGGCAGAATCAGCATTTGGTTAACAGGATGACTGATGTTGTTAGAATTTTCCTAATTTATTGGAGCATGTTCTTGATCTGAATTTTTACCCTGTATTCCTACATGCATCTAGATTCTACACAAAAATCAGGAAAATGTTTGGATGAATTTACAGGCTTGAGAAAAATTGATCTTTAATCTGTAACTGGAGTTGAATGGAAGAACATGATGACTTTTTGTGCTTAATTGAAATAGAGAGAACTCACTGTATACTTAGAGTTTGATATGATATCTTTTGCATATTGTTCACTATGATCTCTAGTTTCATTACTGTAAATTTTGTATCATTTGGATGAGTACGGAATTTTATATGATTTTATTAGCATGTGCTATGCTGGTTTCAGCCATTTTTGATACCCTGTAGAGATTTGACATTTGAGGCTCATTAAGAGCACAATTTGAGAACCTGATTCATTAGAAATTTGTAGTAGACATCTAGATCTTTCCAACAAGACCAATTTGAGGCATTTCTAGTAAAGGGTTGATTTACTCTGATTTTTGTAATACTGAACAGAGACTAGAAATGGATCTAAGTGCTCTGAATTAGAAAGGCCTATTGTGTGACTAGGTGCATTGTGAGAGATGTGTGTGTTAGGGTGATCTATGGATATAATTTGGATTCATGACCAACTAGATAGTTGTTGAGGACACCCACACCTTTCTATAGAACTTGGGTTTGTGACGTTCTGATGAACGAGTAGTATTTTGTGCTACCGGTAAGGTGCAGTCCGTGTACAGGAAATACACAGGCTGAGGCTTGAGAGGCTATTTTGGGGATCAAGATGATTGAATTTGAGTTTATGATCAACTAGAAAGTTGTAGCCTAGGATCTTACTTTTCCGGATTGGGCTCGTACGCTCCAATCGGAGTTGTATTGAGAGAGTTATGACCATTCTAAGTTTCGGGCAGAAACCCCGTAGGTTGCTAGTTTGGAGTTTGACTAGGTATTGTGAGGAAATTTCCCGTGTGTACTATCAGTGTTGATAACTCTTGTCTAGGGATGGTTGATATCTGTTGTTGAGGTTGTTGACTCCCATAATGGGTGTGTGACTCGAGTTAGTCACTAGGGTAAGGGATACCCTACACCTATCAACCCTACATTATAAACTTCTGCCGAAGTGTAGGACTTTCGAGCCGTGCCATTTGAGATAAGTTCATAGCCCGGGTCAGGGGTGAACATAAATTCACAGCCGGGGTAGCGGCGAATGTAGGCCATAATGCTGGACAATTTCAAGCCGGGGAAGTGGCGAACTGGACCGGTATCGCCCGGGGCCAGAGGTTGATAGGCAAGTGTGGAAGCAATTTTATCTTTTACCCAAAGTGATAGAGTAAGGCTGGGATTAGAATGACATATTAAGGGGTTTGGGAATTTGCATTAGTCCTAGCAGACCATAGTCAGTGTTGTACCTTCCAGTCGTATAGATTCGTTTTCGGCACTCATGAATGAGTCCTCGGTTCGTATCTCGATCTGTTAATTTCCAAAGTTTTCCGGAGTAAGGAATGGAGACTAGGAGGATTTGACCTTTCGAGGCGCTCACGTCCCTATGCACGTGGGTTTTGTTGTTAAGGTACGGAGGCTAGGAGGATTTGACCTCCCGAGGCGCTCACGTCCCTGTTAAGGTACGGAGGCTAGGAGGATTTGACCTCTCAAGGCACTCACGTCCCTTTGGTGTATATATAAGTTCATAACCCGATCAGGGGTGAACATGCATGCCTCAGTCCATAGCTCGGGTAAGGGATGGACATGGGAATCATACGGTCTTGCGACCAGATTCAACGCGACTTTCTGAAGTGGTCCGTAGGCGGGTACCAAGTGGCGGCTACGTCCACCAGTTATGCACTGCAGTGGCGGAACTAGACCGACCAGCTGCAACCTCCTTGGGCGACGGACAATCTATTGGAAACTGGATGAGTACAAGGATATGATGCATGGCGAGGGATTGAACCCTACAATCAGGAGAGACGAACTCCTTGGAAAGTATGTAGTATGGGATGCATACATTTCCATCGAAATGATTTTGGAAAAGTATGTAGTATGAGATGCATACATTCCTAACTGAATTGCATTAGAGTAGGTGCATCGTGTGCATTCTTATTTTGTGCATTAAATTAGGCTATGCTTAGGTCTGGAACGCATGTAGTATGGGATGCATGCGAATCCAGATTCCAAGTCTTGCTCGCTTTAGAATAGGCTTGTGATTGGTGCATTTAGTTGTTAGATCATGGCATACACGAGCACTACATAATTTAGGATGTACGTTTCTCTTTCCATTCAAGATGGTTTGTGATTGTCAGTTTGGTGGATCGCTGTTATTATCAGTATTGCATCAGTCGAAGTACTGACGTTCCCCACCTTTTAGGTACCGGTTCTACCTCTCGAGCAGGTGCAAGAGACATCAGATTCGCGCAGCAGAAGACTCAAGCCGATGAGCAAGTCCCAGGGAAGCGGATTGACCGTTCAGCAGAGCTTCGGCAGTGAGCCGTCGACTGCCATTCCGAGAGAGAGAAGTTGTTAACTTTACAAAGGAGTGATGTATGTTTTAATAAGATGTACTAAGTTTATGTAATTTGTATTCTTGTCAAGAACAAGACATTGGTTGTAATCAATGATGTAATAACTTTATTTGGCAATAAAAAGTTTTTTAAATTTCCGCGTTATTACTGTGTTGAGATGCATTTGAAGGCAAAGATTCTGGTGAGTGTCACAGATGTCCGGTAACGGGGATCCGGGGCGTTACAGTTGCTACTCGAGAGAAGCTTAATAGCATCATAGATCGGGTAAAAAAACTAGTGGAGCAAAATGTACAACTGCAAAGGGAAATTTCTTCACTGACAAAGATTGTTGGGACACTTGGGTCAAAATCACATTCTGTTGAAAAAGTTGAGGCATGTCTGTTAGTAGGAATGTCAGTTGCAAGGCTTCATTTTTCCTGGCTAAGTGCTGAGTATTATCATGAGGCCCTTGATAATCCGAAGGAAGCCATGCAGAATGGCAATAAGCTATATGCAGTGACGCTAGACACCAGTGGCTCGGCGCCTCAAGTTTGCCATACAACTGAAAGCTTAATTGAACTGAAAGCTGAGAATCGAGTCATTATTACTCCAAACCTTTCTAAAGCTCTCTCAACTGCGATTATCAAATATGTTGATCTTGATCAATGGCAGTTCAACCTATGGCTGATGCTACTTGGTAAGATATAGGTGATGTTGACGGAGTAATCCTAATTTTGAGCTTGGGGCAAGCTCAATCTGATCGGGGAGGAGTTGTTTCGGGTGCATTTACTGCTGCCATGGTATATAGAGTGAGATATATGAATTGTATTTATCAGATCATAACCGATGCGAACTGATACTTGTTATTAGTGAATAAGGCACTGTTCATTCTGAATGGGTATTGTGGGTAGGGTATTCATTCAGGGTATGTAGTTAGTTGAGTTTGTTAGCACTGTAGCACTACGTGCAAGGTATGTAGTTCCTGCTCATATAAAAAAGGCGGAATTAAATCTGTATTTTTCAAGCAATTAATCAAGAAATCCATTGAGTTCTTCATCTTCCCCAAATCGGAGCTTGCTCAAACCCCAGTTTCAATCCATGGCATATTCCACTCGAGTTCGAATTTCAACTCTGTTACATCAGGGCCTCCTCCCCCAATAGCCGCCAAAACCGTCGAAGAGTGATTTTTTGGGGAGCGAGAGGGAGTTTCGGGAAAGATAGAGCGGAGGCATTTTTTTTTGGTTAAATATTTATTTTTGGATTTTTTTTAGTTAGAATTTTCTTTTCTACCCCTATCTATTCAGTTTATTTACTAATATAATAGCACTTCTAAAACGCTGTAAAAACTACATCATTTCAAAAATCCTGTCGTAGATAAGAGTAAATTTCAAAATAAAATAAAGACAATATTTTCTTCAGAAATGCTATTATTGATCACTTTCAACAGCATTAACACTTAAATGCTATAATAAATCCGCTATGGAAAGCCTTGCGAAAATCCAAAGATCCAAGCTCCAAACTCCAAGAAATAATAATAAAAATAATGGTATTTTGTTGTGAACAGAGAGCGGCTGCTGCTGCTAATATGGGCCGAGGCTCTATTCTAGGGTTCTGCGAAGATTTTACCAAATCCCCTTCCAAAATCAAATATTTACATATATATAAAAATCTTCCAAATCAAGTAGTTAATTAAATCAATTAGGGTAAGATTTAATCTCCCCTAACCAATCCTAGTTGACCGGCCCCCCCATGTGTGGGCCGAAAATTTAAATTTTCAAAAATATGCCTCTAAGTGGAAAATTTACACAAAAGTCATTCACTTCGAAATATTTGCAAACATGCCATAAATCATTCATAAAAATCCAGAAAATTTAGAACTATTATCTACTAATAAAGATTAGATTTTCCAAATAAATTTTCGGACTTTTTATTTCCCAAAGAAAAATATTTGCACGTGCAAAAATGATAAATTTCAGAAAGTGCTTAATAAATCAAAAAAATATAGAAAATCTATGGGTAATCATAAATCCTTTGTTCATGCTCTCTGTTATATAGTCAGGTTCTGGGAAATTAGAGTTTCAATAACAGTTTTGCAATAAAGTTCCCAACAATCCCAAAATTGCATAATTATATATATTTACTCAATAAAATCAAATCAAATCTAGAGGGATAAAGTCTCTCCACCCCCCCCCCCCCCCCCCCCAATCTCTCCACTGCCAGATCGGCCTACCAAAACAGCATCAAAAAAAAAAAATTCGAATTTTACCTCCCATCGATATTTTGTACAAAATCCCTTTTCTTCCAAAGTATTTACAAAAATAATTTCTTGGTTAAAAAAAACCAAAATTTCGAATATACTCAATTATAGATAGGGAAATTTATTCAGCAATTTAAAAGTGGAAATTTGTACCTCAAAAATATTTGCGCGTATTTTGCACGTGCAACGGCAATTTCATAAAATAGCTAAATTAATCCAAAAAATTAAAAATTAAAAATCATTTATTATTTCAAAATGATATATAATTAATAGAAAATTCTTTTAATTTAATTTTTTGCTCTTTTACTACCAGAATGTAATTCTTTCATCAAAAATCAATTATATCAACATAGAGTCCAAAAATGAGTTTCTTTAATCAAGTAGTATGAAAAATAAAATATATCATACCTAAATGAGAGACATCAATTATTGACAACAAACTTTTGAGAAATCTAAAGCTTTCTAACTTTGCACGTGCTTTGCACGTGCAACAATAATTTCAAGAAAACGGTCAAAATAGTCAATTTCACTAATTCAATATTTTTTAATAATTCCAAAAATACATTTTATTTTATGGGGTGTTACAAATATTGCAAGAAGATAAGACATTACAAGAAGGACTGTTGCAAATTGCTAAATCAAAATAGCGTCAATGTTAGCAGCGTTAACGGTTGTATGGTGAGTGCTACTAATGATTTATGTCTTCTTGTTTCGAATTCTTTAAAAGTGGATTCTGGTTGGTTTTTTTAACTCCAGGAGTTCTTCTTATATATGCTCTGAGAGGGAGAAGTTTTGTACTTACAAGTCTACAACATGACGTTATGTGAGAACGAGAATGAAAAGATTTGTGAAGTATTGGGTGAGGGGACAGCTGAGTTGGAGATGCTAGGTGAAAACATGTACACTCTAAGGGGGCGTTTGGTACGTGGTAATATACAAGAAAATCTAGGATTACTCTCTGGATTACCTGAGTTGGCAAGTTATGAGTATAGTTTTGGAAGGATTTTAAATTCCCATGGGAATCAAAATCCTTTGTTGAGAATGATATACATTCCTATTTAAAATAGTGGGCTTTGTGGATTCCTCCACATAAAAAATAATTGAAATTAACATGTTACCAAAGCACCCTGCAGATTTTTGATGATCTTTCTACATTATCATATTGCCGCTCTATGTTCCCCCTCTATAAATTTGTTACTTTGCATTATCATGATGAAATTTGTGCATATTTATATATAAAGAGGAACTTCCAATTAAAGACTGAACAAAATTAAATAAGTATGATATATGTTAAAGTATAATGTATCAATTTTAACAATAGTACCCACCATCATTCATAAAAAAATTGAAGAGGAAACCCTCTCTCTACTAACTCATAAATAATATATTTCATTGATAATTATAATCCATGTATGCCTAAGATAATGTGTTTGTACTATGTGCATTTCAATTTTTCTTTTTGTTAGGTTTTTTTTATCTACCTTGTAACTTTTTGAGTCATCTATTAGGTTACAGTAATAAATAGATGACTCAAAAAGTTACAAGGTAGATAAAAAACCTAACAAAAAGAAAAATTGAAATGCACATAGTACAAACACATTATCTTAGGCATACAAGGATTATAATTATCAATGAAATATATTATTATTATTATTATTATTATTATTATTATTATATATGTTGGCTTTGCACGTGTCACACATATGCATCAATTACTAAAGTATATAACAATTATATATACTAGTAATTTACACGTTCGATGCACGTCTTCATAAATTTGTATTATAAAAATAAAAATAAAAAAAAATAAAAATAAAAATAAAATAAAAAACTCTGACGTAGTGAGGACTCAAACCTGAAACCTTCTTCATATTAGTTATGTACGTGCATTACACGCATTGATAGATTTACAAATGACACTAAGTCCTTCTCCCATTATATTATTAGAGATTATATATTATATTATAGATAGATGGATAGATAGATAATAATTTACACGCGTGATTTACATTTAATATATTAAAAAAATTAAAGTAAAAAACTGACATAGTGAGGACTCGAACCTAAGACCTCCTTCATATTAGTTATGCACGTGTTGGTAGGTTTACAAATTTACAAATGACACTAAGGCATTCTCCCATTATAATATTAGATATTAGAGATATATTTTTAAAATAAAGCCAAAATAGTATTTTCGATAATGTCTACTATAGTGAATGTGTAATACCCCATAATTTCGAGGAGTATAATATATATATATATATATATATATATATATATATATATATATATATATATATATCAAATGGGGGAATGGCAGTATGGTAAAATAAGAGGTGAGATAAGAGGGGGCCCACGGATTTGATAACAGCCGATGTGTTGTTGTGTTGAGACGCTAACGTCATCATGATGTCAGCAGTGCTGGGGCCCACTCGATAAGAAAGAAAGGCAGAGAGATGCTTCTCTCTGTGCTCTTGGATGACGTGGACACAGGGGGACCCCACGGGGGGCTATGTACACGGGCAGAAGAGAGAGGGGGATTGTTAAAGATTTGTCCCATATCGGGAGAGTACAATAATTAATTGAATATAAAAATAATTGCCTATGATCAAGAGTCACCTAATTGGTTAACCACCTTTTGAGAGGCAGTCTGTGATGGGCAGTTGTACTATAATTATTAATTTGTCTTCTAAAAATAATAAAAAATTATCTGAGTATTGGAGCGTGGCGTTACAAATGGTATCAGAGCCGACTTTCGACACCGAGTGTGGAAGAGGGCCTCAGTATGATCCACGGTATTGAGAGTCACTGATATCCGGGATCGGGTATGATCTGCGGTGTTGAGAGTGATTGATCTTCGGGATCGAGGACAACGCCACATCGGCTAGAAAGAAGGATCCTGCCCTAGAAGGCATGCCCCGTACTCAGCGTGGACGCTGATTTCTAAAGGTGGGGTGTATGTAATACCCCGTAATTTCGAAGAGAATAATATATATATATATATATATATATATATATATATATATATATATATATATATATATATATATATATATATATATATATATAGGGGATAGGGGAATGGAAGTATGGTAAAATAAGAGGTGAGATAAGAGGGGGGGGGGGGCCACGGATTTGATAACAGCCGATGGGCTGTTGTGTTGAGGCGCTGACGTAATCATGACGTCAGCAGTGCTGGGACCCACTCGATAAGAAAGAAAGACAAAGAGATGCTTCTCTCTGTGCTCTCGGATGACGTGGACACAGGAGGACCCCACGGGGGCTGTGTGTACACTGGTAGAAGAGAGAAGGTGATTGTTAAAAATTTGTCCCATATCGGGAGAGTACAATAATTAATTGAATATAAATATAATTGCCTATAATCAAGAGTCACCTAATTGGTTAACCACCTTTTGAGAGGTAGTCTATGGTGGGCAGTTGTACTATAAGTATTAATGTCTTCTAAAAATAATAAAAATTGTCTGAGTATTGGGGCGGTGCGTTACAGAATGATTGATATGAATGAATTGGTCTATATCAAACACAGTGTTACAATATTCACTAGAATGCAATGTCTAGTAACAAATGCAGTATTGCAACAATTCTGAGAATCATGATTCCTACCCTTACGTTCCTGGGAATCCGCTCATTTCAATGAATTCTCCAATTCGCGTACCAAATGCCCCCTCGGATAAAACAGAATATGATATCCTTGGGAACTATGGAATAAATGTCATCGCCATTGCGAATGACGAGTCTTTATTGAAAATTTGAACTAAACTCGCTGTTCCCAACAGCAAGTCTAGTATAAATGTCTTTGCCGTTGAAAACGACGAGTCTTCATTGGAAATTTTAAACTGAACTCGCCATTAGGGATGATGAGTTTCTCAAAAAATTAGCATTAAACTCACCGTATCCAACGGCGAGCATGAAACAACTAAACTCGCCGTTAAGAACGATGAGTTTAGTTGTTGAGTTCATAAGTACAAATATTTTGACAAATGTCATTTTTCTACAAATAGTTTCAAAAAATGGCATATAAAAATGAATTCTTGTATATAATTATTTTTCCGACCTAGTCACCTTTTGAAATTTGCTTGTGTTTGACGGATATGACACATGCATATGTACGTGTCCAAATTTCACTTGACATCATAATCACCATAGTCCAAACCTAATGACGATTATGATTGTGACCACAACTTAATTAAGGAATCGGATTCAAAAAATACTTAAAATATAACTAGTAGTTTACACGTGCGATGCTCGTAACTAGTAGTTTACACGTGCGATGCACGTCGTAATAAATATAGTTTTTTTAAGAATAAAAATTCAGTCGTAGTCTGAATTTGATCTAAAACCTCATTACAATAGTTATGCACGTGTGTTGCACAGGTTGGTAGATGGACAAATTACACCAAGACCTTCTCCCAGTGTAGTAGTAGAGGTAATAGTAGAGAAGTCGAGAAGAGATAAACACACAAGCCACCTTCATTTGCCACCTCACTTAAACACGGGGCCCACCGTTTCGCTGTCACAACTAAATGCTAGCCACACACTTCACTCGGCCGGGGTCCCACACTACCATGCTTACGGCCGTAGATACATTACTCAAATATAAATGGACGGATCGGATTACCTCTATCCACCAAACTTTTTCGATAACCCAATTCCCATAACTATTTTTTAATCGAATAATCTATATAATAAAACACAAAGAAAGCTATCAAGTGGCTCTTCTTCAATCCCCCAAAAATCAAAGGTCCAGATCTAATCTCACAAAACATATTTTCTCTTCAAAAGTTCTCCCCCCAAAACTCAAATTCAAATTCCGCACCTAAAACTACTCCTATATTTATTTCTTTATATATTTCCCCTCTCTTTCTCCCTCCCTCTTTTATTCAAAAAATTAAGAAAATAAAAATTTTAATTTTTTTTAAAAATAAAAATTTAAAAAACTAAAAAAATTAAAAATTTAAAAACTTTAAAAATAATTCAAAAAAATCATATAATATGTGTTTTGCTCTATGTTTGTTACTTCAATTAATTTGCTGGAGCTCCAAAACTATTTTATGTGATCAAACAAGATGCACTGTTCTGAAGACATGCCGTAGGCACGTGTTAACGGGCAAACCTAGTAAAATAATAAACACCCTTTTTTTCTTCACAAATGACGCCCTCATCTGCCTTTTTAATTTCAAAATTATTTGGGGGTCAAAAAGAATAAAGCTTGTGGAATAATTTCAATTCGCAGAAAGATGATCGTACCGATTTCGAAGAGATCAGCTTCGAACTTCTCCTAAAAGGTTAAATTTCGAAAACCCTAGTATCGATTTTTATTTTTTTGGGGAAAATTTTCTCTTTTGATTAGATTTGAACCTGCATGTAAACCCTAATATTCGAATAATTGAAAAAGTTGTAATTTTGTTGAAATTTGTAGGAATTAGCTGTGATTCAAGATCATTAGAATTGATCAAGAGTTTGTAGAATTATACTAATCGGAATTGGTAGTTTATCAATTTCGGTAGTAGTTTGATTCTAGTAGAGTTACTGAGATTTTGAGATTAAAAGATTTTGTAACTCCTGTGGTGAGTTAGCAGTTCTGTAAGTTAAGGTTTGATCGCGAAATGACATGATCTGTGACAATTTTTGTTGTTGTTGCAATAGTTCCTGAAGGATGAGGTGGTTATCTAATAAACTTTATTGCAAGAAGCATGGGGGTAGACAATGAGATGAAAACAGATACGGTGTGACGAAGAATTTTTGAGTACTAAGCTTCTAGCTGTCGTTTTGGTCCAAGAATTTTCATGTTGGAGAGAATATTTGGGATATGTAATATATGTTGGGCTCCAATGTAGGATAGAAGAATATACCCTAAATATGATCTACATAACATTTACATATTGCATTATCTGTATATATATACAGTATAACTAACACAAATAGCACAAAACTAACTGTACCAATGAGAGCATGCGTTATGTTCTAAATGTTGAATGTCGGAGTCGAGTGGGCCGGAAAGTTTTCATGTTGGATGGTGGATGTCGATGGTGTATAGTAAATTTTAGAATGTCATGTCGATGGTGTATAATATAACATCGGTTCAAGACGATTCGGGCGTTTCTATCAGCGCAGGCATCGTCTAGGACAACTTTTTATTAGTTTAGTATTTTATTCAGTAGTTATATTTGTTTTTGGCAATTATAGCCATATATAGTAGTTTTACGATTTGCACATTTTCTTTTATGTATTAGAATATTTTTGAGATTTTAAAATATTTTGAGATTTATATCAAGATTTGTCTGAGCACTAGATTTTCCCGTGACCACCTACGACACGTCTTCAGAACGATACAGCATATGAAAAGTCTTGTAAACAGTAAATCAACAATTATGTAGCTTAAGTTTGAATAGTATGACAATAATTAGTTGTAAATAAAAGTCCATGTTTCCATATATATATATATATATATATAGATAGATAGATAGATAGATAGATAGATAGATAGATAGATAGAGATAGATAGATAGATAAAATAATTAAATAAATAAATGAGTTGTTTTGGGGGGGATTTGAAATTTGAGTTTTGGGAGAAAACTTTTGGGGGGAAAATGTGTTTTGTGAGGTTAGATCTGGGCCTTTAATTTTGGGGGGATTGAAGGAGAGCCACTTGATAGCTTTCTTTGTATTTTATTATATAAATATATATAGGCCTTGAGATTAATGAGAAGTTATGCTATTCTTGATTAAAAAAATTATTGTGATTGAGTTCTGCTCTTCATTAATTTTTTTGTGTGAGACATTGAGATACAATTTTAGAGTTTGTGATAAACTCTAAAGTTACCCCCAAATCCCTAAATTAACAATCCTAAACCCTAATCCCAACTCCAAACCCTAGCCCTTTTCTTCTTCTTCCTCTTGAATCTCGAAACTCAACCACCACCGCAACCCAAATCCCGTCGACCACCACCTCCATCTCCCGCCGCCCTTATCTCGGCTTCACACCGCCTTCACCCTGACCCCCATCTCCTCCAGCCCCAACGCCTCTCCTCGCCGCCCACCACCACCAGCCTCCTCGCCGTCGCCCTCCAATCAGCACCACTGCCCAACTTCTCCATCCCCGCTCATCCCTAGCCTCGACTCCCCCAACTCCCCATCCTCCACTGACAACCCCCCCACTGCCCTCATCCTCCACTGACGACCCCTCACTGCCCTCATCCTTCACGGACGCCACCTCTAC
Organism: Hemerocallis citrina; assembly: GCA_017893485.1. Classification (NCBI taxonomy): domain Eukaryota; kingdom Viridiplantae; phylum Streptophyta; class Magnoliopsida; order Asparagales; family Asphodelaceae; genus Hemerocallis; species Hemerocallis citrina. The sequence goes on from CM030368.1 coordinate 98,708,052, forward strand.
AACCATCCAAGGCGGGGCTACCTCCTTGCTGCACCATTACCGCATTCACCTCGAACGCCACCTGGAAGAACTGCTCCTTTGCCATCGCGACATTCTTTTTGAACTCTCGGAAACTTCTTTCCACTTCTCAAATATTTGTGCTACTGCTTTATCATCTCTATAATAATATTTGATCTATCTGTCATCCACAAATAATTGAGAGTGTGTGTTCCACTTGTCTATTAGTGTATAAATATTTATTGGATATCTTACATGCTAAGAACGATTATGTATTGTCGTTGATTGATAGGATTGAATTTTTAATTGAGCTTGTTAAACTATTTCACATCTTGAAATCCATCAAACCAATTAATAGTTATAATTTCTAACTTAATTTGTATTATGTGTTGGTAAATTTAATTTTTTAACATTCTTGGAAATTTTTTATTTAGAGTTAAGTTTACATCATTTTGGTATCAGAGCGAAGATTCTTAAAATCTTAGTTCTTGCATCATTTATGCATAATTTTTTCTTTGCATTCATTTAGAATCATTTAGAGTCTTTTTATATTAATTTATTATCATTATTTTTCTTTTAGATCACTGTAGATAAAAAAACTTAGGTGCACTCAGCACACATTTTCCCAAATTTCAGCAAACACACGACCCTAGTTTTTCACCGTTGGTGAATGCGTCTTCGCAGCACCATCACAGATCCTGAAGAGCCTTTCTTGTCCCTCACAAACCACTCAATTAGGAACCCTAGACCTCCGCGAACCCCTTCCCGAACTGAGATGGATAACTCTGATATTTCTACTACCCTAGCTGCTATTCAAGCAACTCTTGCCAATATCAATCAAAGGCTTGAAAAAGTAAAATTAAATCAAACTATTGCTCCTGAGCTTCATGCTAATCGTCAGATTTATCAAGGGAATGATCGTGACGGCCGATGTCAAGATCGTGATCCTGACAAACAATACAAGAAGAACGTTAAGGCTGACGTTCCCCATTTTGAAGGCCACATGAAACCCCAAACTTATCTTCATTAGATTCGTACCATGGATCACTACTTTGTGTGGTTTGACATGAACGAAGCCCTGAAGGTCAAATTTGCCACAATGAAATTGACTGGAAAAGCTCAATAACGCTGGACCAATCTTGAACATACCCGTAGAGGCTGAGGCCTGACACCCATAGTCACTTGGGAAACCTTGAAAGAGAAGTTCACTAAGAGATATGTACCATTATCGTTCCACATCCGATTGCTAGATTCGTGGAACCAACTCTATCAAGGAAACAAATTCACCCAAGAGTATGTTGATAAGTTTGATGACTTTCTTATTCGGTGCAATGCTTTAGGTAAAGAGAGCAAAGAACAAATTCTCTCTAGGTTCAGGACTGGATTATGAGCCGATCTTAGGAACGAGCTAATTTATAGAAATGTGGACTCATTAGCGGAAACTTATGTCCTTGTTCTCGATATAGATTTTCTTAAAGCAAGTTCCCATTATAAATCCAGCAATTCGAGAGATCATTCCTCTAGAATGACCTCCGCTGACACCTCTAGGCCTAAGCACTCATCTTCTCAGTACCCCATTAAATCTTACCCCAATAAGTTTAATTCAAATTCCTATCCATCTAGAAATGACAATAAGGGTAAGAACACCGAAAAAGACTACTTTAAGGTTGATCCTCTCACTAAGTGCTATAAATGTAAGGGATACGGCCATGTTGTTGGCAATTGTCCTAGCCCCAGTAGGATCAATATAGTAGAGGGTACCGCTATCATCGCTGATGATTCTGACAATGAGTTTTCCTATGAGCCTATTGAAAGCGATGACTTCGGTGAAGAAGAGGATGAACAGTATCTCCACTGTATTCGGTCTATCCAACACCTCACTTGAAAGTAGTCAGATGTGCTTTGTCCCATCCAAAAGAAGAAGATGATTGTAAGCGCACTGCTATCTTTCACACCTTTACGACTATAAGTGGTAAAAACTGCAAGGTGATTGTTAACAGTGGGAGCTGCGTCAATACTATATCTTTTGCTGTCTTAGCTAAGACCGGACTTAAGGCTGAACTCCATCCATGCCCATACAAAGTATCTTGGATTGATGCAACAATCCTCCAAGTAACACATCGATGTTTGGTCCCTGTGGACTTCAAAGCTTACAAAGAGCAAATTTGATGTGATGTGCTCAAAATAGATGTGAGTCAAGTTATTTTAGGAAGACCTTGGTTATACGACCACGATGTGACCATATATGGTCGATCTAACTAATGTGTGTTCCAGCATGACAGACTAAAAATAAAGCTCATACCTGTGAGATTATGAGCTATTCCGGCTGAAACAACACCAGCTCCATCGAGAAAGAGCAAGGAAGTAACGTATATGGGTGAAAAGGAACTCACGAAAGAAATTGACAAATGGGCTACAATTCTTCTACTTACAGTGAGAGAAGTCCCTAAAGATCCTAAGTCACTCATCCCACCTTAAGTTACTCCTGTCTTACAGGAATTTGCAGATGTGTTTCCTGCTGACCTCCCCAACTAGTTGCTCCCACTGCGTGACATTCAACACGCTATTGATCTGGTTCCGAGAGCGAGTCTACTAACTTGCTACATTATCGGATGAATCCGACAGGACATGCTGAGTTAAAAAGGCAAGTTGACGAGTTATTGACAAAGGGCTTTATTAGAGAAAACTTAAGTCCTTGCGCTGTTCTAGCTCTATTGACGCCAAAGAAAGATGAAACCTAACGTATGTGTGTGGACAGCCGTGCCATAAACAAGATCACAGTAAATTACCAATTTTCCATTCCCCGTTTGGATGACATGTTGGACATGATGTTGGGTGTCACAATATTTTCAAGATTGATCTTAAAAGTGGCTACCACCAAATACGTGTTCGTCCTGGTGATGAATGGTAGGCCGTTTTCAAGTCGAAGGATGACCTGTGCGAATGGATGGTCATGCCGTTTGGAATGACGAATGCCCCAAGCACGTTTATGAGAATCATGACGCAAGTACTCCGTCCTTTTATGAGCAAGTTCCTTATGGTGTACTTTGATGATATTCTCATTTACAGCGGATCTGTTGGGCAACATCTTGACTATTTGAGACAGGTTCGCGGTGTTTTGAGGTAGGAACAACTTTATGCTAATCCTACCAAATGTACCTTCTTCTCCGATCGGATTATCTTTCAGGGATTTATTGTTTCTGCTCGAGGAGTATCCGCTAATCCAGAAAAGACACGAGCTATTACCGAGTGTTCTGAGCCCCACAGTATTCGTGATGTGTGGAGTTTTCATGGTTTTGCCACCTTCTATTGTCGGTTTGTGCAGGATTTAGCACAATTATGGCTCCGATAACCGACTGTTTGAAGAAAGGTGAATTCGTCTGGTCGAAAGAAGCCACAAAAGCCTTCGAAAAGATCAAGAAAAGAATGATTCACACCTGTTATGATGTTACCTGATTTTACTAAAGTCTTCGGAGTAACGTGCGATGCTTCTGGTATTGGTAGAGGTGGAGTCCTCAGTCAAGAGAGTCATCCCGTAGCTTATTTAAGCGAAAAGCTGAACGAAGCAAAACAAAAATACTCTACTTATGACAAGGAGTTCTATGCGGTAATTCAATCACTTCGGTTCAAGCCCTCTCTTACCCGGGCAGAATGATGAGGACATCGGTTCAAGCCGATTCGGGCGTTTCTATTAGTATAGGCATCGTCTAGGACAACTGCTTCATTAGTTTAGTATTTTATTCAGTAGTCATATTTGTTTTTGGCAATTATAGGCATATGTAGTAGTTTTACGATTTGCACATTTTTTTTATGCATTAGAATATTTTTTAGATTTTAGAATATTTTGAGATTTGTATCAAGATTTATTTTGAGCCTATATAAAGGCCTTAAGATTAATGAGAAGTTATGCTATTCTTGATTAAAAAATTTATTGTGATTGAGTTCTGCTCTTCATTAATCATTTTGTGTGAGACATTAAGATACAATTTTACGGTTTGTGATAAACTCTAAAACTACCCCCAAATCTTCAAATTAACAATCCTAAATCCTAATCCCAACTCCTTCTTCTCCACCATCTTCTTCTTCTTCCTCTTGAATCCCGAAACTCACCACCACCGCAACCCAAACCCCGTTGACCACCACCTCCATCTCTTGCCGCCCCTATCCCGGCTTCACATCGCCGTCACCCCGACCCCCATCTCCTCCTGCCCCGACGCCTCTCCTCGCCGCCCACCACCACCACCCTCCTTGCCGTCGCCTTCCAATCAGCACCACTGCCCAACTTCTCCATCCCCGCTCCTCCCCAGCATCGACTCCCCCAACTCCCCAATCCTCCACCGACCCCCCCCCCCCCTTGACCTCATCCACCACCGACGACCCCCTACTGTCCTCATCCACCACCGATGCCACCATCCAAGGCGGGGCTACCTCCTTGCTGCACCACTGCCGCATTCACCCCGAGCGCCACCGGCAGAACCGCCCCTTTGCCATCGCGACATTCTTTTTGAACTTCCGGTAACTGCTTTCCACTTCTCAAATATTTGTGCTACTGCTTTATCATCTCTATAATATTATTTGATTTATTTGTCGTCCACAAATAATTGAGAGTGTGTGTTCCACTTGTCTATTAGTGTACAAATTTGTATTGGATATCTTACAGCTAAGAACGATTATGTATTGCCGTTGATTGATAGGATTGAATTTTTAATTGGGCTTGTTAAACTATTTCACATCTTGGAATCCATCAAAACCAATTAATAGTTATAATTTCTAACTTAATCTGTATTACGTATTGGTAAATTTAATCCTTTAATATTCTTGGAAATTCTCTATTTAGGGTTAAGTTAACATCAATATCCTTATAGGTGCTTGAATGAAATAGGTAAACAAAAAAGGAAAACAATACCTGGTAGCCTATAGGCTCCTTCTCCCTTGAGTAAAGCTTTAGAGGAAGTTTAAGTACTTAGTTAAGCTGGTGAGCAAAAGATACAATGTGAAACTTAAATGTTATTTTCTTGCGTTCTTGCTCTTAAAAAGGACAACATTGGAGACTATATATCTTCTCATCACACAGTAGAGCTCTAAACCTTTATGAATGGAGAGTGATTAATGTTCATTTAGATAGGATGTAGACTTAGAGCATAGTTTCTCATGAGTCCTAGACACTCCTTTTCCAAAAAGCTCTCGATATGGAGGTGCAATACAACAACTGAACCATTATATTTCCATAGCTTGGATACTGCACACACAAAATTTAAAAAGATAATAAGGCATCATAATATATAAAAGCAAAAAAGTAAAGTTGGAAAGGTTTGGACTAAAAAAAATGGTGATAAAGGGATAATAAAAATAATATGTTTTGAAGAGAGTTATGATTTTTTAACTCTGTCTACTTATTATTCATACCCTAGCGATATTTTAAAAAAAAAAAGAGAAACTGTATACGTAAACAAAGTCTTGGAACGGATTATTTTGTTTTTGTTATTCATGTGACTAAATACACGCATACACTCTTAGGCATTCGAGCATGCATGGATTCATATACACATGCCTTGTGGTCAATTACTTTATTTCCAAATTTGCCTTGTTGGAGGCAGTAAGTCAATTGGATACATCCACACTTGTGTCCTATGTCCAGGTATGTTGCCTGTTTGAGTAGATAACTCGATATAAGTGTGAACCCAAGTTATAACAGCCTTAGCTTATTGCAACCCAGACAATGGAGTTAATTTCTCATAAAATTTTAAATGCATTTATTTCCTGTTATTTTGTTATTCTTGTGAAGAATTTGTTTTTTTTATGTACATATTGGCTACCCATTTTTACGTGTTTTAGCTGAAAGTTCTGGTTAGTAGATTTTGTACTCATTACACACATTTTAAGAAGATAATTACCATGAATTTTCAAATTTTCCTTTTCAGCATCATTTTCGGTCAGCTGTTTCTTTTAGCTTGCTTCTGAAGTCTTCGCTGGCATCATGACCTCTTCTGTGGAAAATCTATCTGGTATGTCTCTTAATATCGTTGAATTTGACTCCATACTACATTGAGTTGGATTTGAATGCCTTCAGATTATAGTTACTGACATACTAATCAATAAAAAATTTGTGTGTTCAACTGCTTTCCACTGTACTCTCTTTTTAAATTATTTATCTTTATAATTACTCAAGATGTCAATTTATACTGTCTTCAAAACTGGCACTCTGTTGTTTTATAGAAGGTTTCAATTTTTTTTCTGCTTGTTATAGGAAGAAGATAGATATTGAAGGATTACGGAGCATATTAGTACTCAGACTTAGATGTTAAGTTAAACACTGTAACATTGTTTACTATGCTGTAAGCCTGTTACTTCCCTTTTGTGAGCATATTCAGGCACATTCAAATCTTGGAAGTATCATGTCATATGTGGGTAGGGGTGGCAATGAGCCGGGTTCGGGTCGGACTCATGTAAACCCAGGTCTGACCCCATTTAAATTTCATGAGTCCAAGCTCCGCTCATGTATATAAGCCCAAGCCCGAATTTAAGATAACTTGGTCGGGCTCGGGCCAATATCGGACTCTTCATAACACATGTACATAATTTTTTATTTGAATGAACAGATAAATATAACTATCTAATCACTAGCATAAAGGAAAAATTTAATTCCATCATTTAATTAACATTGAGAAGGGAGCAAGAATCTTGGAAGAAGAAGAATTATTTCGAATACTATTTCATGGATTTTAGAAAGTAACCGTGCGTCAAAAAAGAAGAGTTGTATCTAATAATGGTTAATGGATAACATAAATGATAGCTCAAAAGGAGCATTATTAGGCATATATATCTATAAAAAAAACTAATATACATAGGGTACACGGTCCCGTCCGGCTTAATCTTCTAAACCCAAACCTGGCCCATTTAGTATATGGGCTCAAAAGCTAAGCCCATACCCAATTATATATAACATTATTTTGGCCCAAACCTGCTCTAAAGCGGGTCGAACTCATCGGACTCAGGTCGGGTTTGGGCCGATTGCCTCCCTTATATTTGGGTCATGTTTCACTTACATATGCACATGTGACTGTGCTATAAATGCACTTCAAGAATCTTGCATTTATTTCAATTTGCTTGCATCATGCCCTGTTTGTATGTTCATGTGTAGGGGGGAAGCCATATGTTTCAGTCGAGGGGAACAAAGACTGAAACGCTTCTTGATAACATTACAAATTTGTCCTCAACTTTAGTATTTATTAATAAGAAGTAAACTATTTTACTGAAAATGCATTTAAAAGGGGGGTTACATCATAAATGAGATACAAGGGCTTTACTTCAGACTAAATGGATACAAAACTAAAATAAAGATAAATCAACAATTTGGTCTTCACATTGTATAGTTCATACTTCGTATAGGATGTTTAACCAATCATGTGTCTAGTATGCATGTTGACCGAAGTAATCGCAAGCTAAGGCGAAAGTTTGAATTTAATGAAACCAATAGAAGCCAAACCAATAGAAAGTAATGGATTATTTTCCATTGTTCTGAGCTTTATTATATCATTTCGGAATAAAAGTTTCATTAAAATTTATAGAATTAAAGTTCTATGTTTTGAAAATTTCATCACCTGGAATTTGTACTACATAGGGTGGACCCCTTGTTCTAAAGGATTTGACTTTCTTTGATATTTTTATTGAATTGGAATACGGGGTGTTTGCTTATTTACGTAGATTATCTTAAGTAAATTGAGTAAATACCAAATAATATATTGACAATTACCACTGGTATTTGGTTGTCAAGGGGTTCAGAGTTCGCTGTGTACAATTTTGTCTATGTACATAGCTGCATATATAGGGTACAAATTTTTTTTTCAAAATTTAACGGGGGTAACTACTTCTTTGGCCCAATAGGTGGATCCATCCACTGCATATTTAGTGGCCCACTAGATTTTTTTTAATGTTGCAAGTATTTGCATGAAATCTGTTGACCATGATGCAAGAATTTGGCTCTTTGGCCATCAATTATTTGAATGTTGCATGTTTCAAGACATTAATAGTACTAATTTCTCTGTTGCGTTTCTGTTCAATGGGTACTGTATCCTTCATGTTATTTGAAAACATATATTCAAATTACAAATATAAATGGCTATCTTAGATTTTTTGAACTGTTCTCCTTTGAGAAATTTATTTAATGGTAGCTTAATCCCTCATTTTATGCCAAGCATACATTAAATTACAAATATAAGCGGATCACAGATTTTGTGAACTACTCTCATTGGAGGGCTTTATCACAGCTTTTTTTCTATTGTTTGAGATTCACCTTAATGCTTCCTGGGATCAGCAGGAGAATATCTTACTGTCAAATGGATAATGTTTACCGACACTCCAATTTGCTTATTACTGCTCATAGGTTTGAGTGGCATGCACATGATTATCCAAGAGGCTTAAAGCCCAAACATTTGAGGCCAAGCTTTCAGTATCTTTTGTGTAATGATTCCTTCAATATTTGCAACTTTTTTAATGTTTGGTGTATTATTATGAAATTTGAAGAAAGAAATGGTATAAATAATATATAATTGTTTACCGTTCCTTAGTAGGCAGCACTTTTCAAATCTGATAGTGTATAGAAGGATTTTGTTGCTGTATTTAGAACGTTTGATGAGTCTGAATTGATGACCCTGCGTGTTGCTGCTTCCTATTGTTGTTGCAGGAGGTTTGTTTTGTGTTTGTATTTTTTCTGACAAATTGAGGTTTTTGTTGGTTCCGGTTATTTCTGTTTTTATGTCGTTGCTGTTGCTAAATCTAGTCCTTAGCTGCTTTCAAGTTGGTCTGAATATTGGGTTCTTTGCTTTCTACATTCAGGTTGCTGTATGCTGCCTTATTTCATGATTGAATAAAAGAACAATAATTCATTGTTCTTTTTTCTACTTGTTCCTTTTTCGGAGTCCACTATATCCTCCTCCTTTAAATGTCTAATCTGATTTCTGTTGGTAGATAGCAGTGGACCGGATGAGCAGCAAAAGCAAACAGAACGTGAAATCCAACATCAACCATCCATAGATGAAAATTTTCAACCTGTTGTGCCAACACCACCTGGCTTGTATATGATGCCTCATGGTCAACCTGAGGAGGGACACACTATGGTGATGCTCTTTACTTTGTGCTCTTATTTTGACTACCAACTAGAACCATCCTAACATTTTGAAGTTTTCTGCTCTTATTGGCTGTTATGAGGTAGTTAATTGAAGTGCACCTTTTTTTTTTCCTTCCTGATTTTTAGGAAATATGTTTCAACTAAATCCGTAGAATATAAAAACACATCCTTGGCCTTCACCACAAGTTTGATGTTTTGGTGTAGTGGTAGACTGGTAGGTGATGTTGTAGCAACTCAGTTTCAGTTCAAATGAAACAAGTATTAAATGTGGATTTAGGAAAAAAAGGAAACAATGCCTTTGTGCACAGTCCTGGTATCAACCTTCAAAAGGGCGCCCAACCTGCTGGTGCTTTTAGCAAATCCTTGACCCTCACCAGAACTTTATAGTTTTGGTGGTAGGGAAATTTCACATGGTACGGTGCAGGGTTTTAAAAGCGACACTGAAGCGTTGGGGAAATAAATTTTTAAAAAAATTTACAATAGAAAGTTCAAGAGAGATGGGAAGAAGTGTACGTGGAGTGTCCTTCGTCGATCATTGTGAGGGTTTGCTCTTCCTCCTCCGATTGATGCTGTCGCTGCCATGAATGGGGAGAGAAAGAGAGGATCAATAGAAAGAAGAAAAAATCTAACCCATTTAGGCGGAAGTGGGTTGGGTTCAACCATTTAGATTAAGCTTTGACTGCTTGCTTCAAACTCCGCTCAACGTCGGAACAAAGCTGTCACTACTTCCACTTAAGAGGCCGCTCCAAACGGTTCAAGAAACATTGGTATCATAGTAACTGATGTAAAACTAACCCTAAAATAGAGAATTTCCAAGATTCTTAATGGATTAATTTTACCAACACGTAGTGTGGATCAAAGTTAGAATTTTTAAACAGTTAACCGGTGTGATGGATCTTCAAGAACTGAATCACGTTTAACAATCCCAATTAATAATTCAATTATAACAATCAATAATTAAATTTCTAAGTGTTCTTAGCAAGTAAAAGATGCAATACTGATTTGTACTCTAATTAGGCAAGTGGAACACTCAATCTCAATATTTGTGGACGACAGAATATCAAATAATATAATAGAGATGATAAGGCAGTATAGCACAAATATTTAAAAGTGGAAAGAGTATACCGAGGTTCGAAGACTGTGGTACCACGTGTCTGCTTTTCACACAGAGATCCAATCCCTTGCTCCAAATACCAATCACCAAAGCTATCCAACCAGAAGAAGAATAAATCTAATCAGATCTGAGTCGCTCAACCTATCGCTGTGCACTCGGGGAAGGAGAAAGGGGGGCCCGCGATGGCGTCGGAGGTAACGGGATGTGGTGTCGGCGTCGGGGTGGAAAGGAGGGAGGTTCGGGGTGGTGCAGGGGCTGAAGGGGTTGGTCGGGCGGTGGGGAAATGGCAGTGAAGATGGGAGAGTATGAGGGCGATGGTGGTGGTGCGGGTGGTAGGCAACGAGGGCGACGAGGTGGAGTTCGGAAGGTTTGTTGAAGAAGGAGAACGGGTGGCTGAGTTGGCATTGGGTTTCGGAAGGTTGAGGTCGAGGAGAATTTTGGGGACGAGGGAGGAAATGGGTCGGTTGGTGGGTTGGAGGTAGAAGACGATGGAGAGAGATTATGGTTTTTGGATTTGGGGATTAGGGTTTGAGTTATTTTATTTGTGGGATTTTTTTAATTTGGGGTATTTTAGAGTTAATCACTAACCCTAAAATTGTATGAGGATTTATCACAAACCCTAATAATTGGATCTCAATTATATCACACAAAAAGGGACAGGAAGAGGCAAAACTCAATACAATAATTTTTAATCAAGAATGACATATCTTTCTCATTTATCTCAAGGCCTATATATAGGCTCAAAACAAATCAAGATACAAATCTCAGAATATTCTCAAAATCTCAAAAATATTCTAATGCATAAAAAAAGATTACATATGGCTATAATTGCCAAAAACAAATATGGTACTCAAATAAAATCCTAAACTAAATAAAATTGATGTCCTCATCAGTAACCCAGGTCACCTGGTAATTGTAGTCCAGATTTATAAAAAGAAATTTAAACCTACCCCAAGTCCAGGTCTCAAATCACAAAATTAGTGGTCAAACTGGAAGGCTGCAAGGCTTTGAGGGCTTGTTAGAATATAAAATACAATTCCTGTGGCCCTCACCACAACAACGGGCTTTCGGTTTAGTGCCCTACATAATGTGGCATGCAAAGTAATGTAATTTTATTCTGCATACTCCATGGACATTTGACTTTATTTTAAAAAAAGAATTTCTGATGAGGACATCAATTCTGTTTAGTTTATTTTGAGATTTCGCCCTATATAGTAGTTTTACAATTTGAACTATTTCTTTTATGCATTAGAATATTTTTTTAAATTTTAGAATATTGAGATTTGTATCTAAATTTGTTTTGAGCCTATATTTAACGCCTCGAGATTAATGAGAAGTTATGATATTATTGATTAAAAAAATTATTGTGTGATGAGTTATTGCTCTTTATCCATCTTCTTTTGTGTGATACAATTAAGAGAAATATTAGGGTTTATGATAAACTCTAAAACTACCCAAAAAATTCCCAATTATATCCAAAATCCCAAATCCTAACCCTAATTAATTAAATCCTAATCTAATCCCCAAACCCTACTTCTTCCTCCTCGAGCCTGCCTCTGAAACCCAACGCCACCTCCATCGCCAGCAACCTTGAGCGCACCCCCGCTCCCTGCCTCCAACCAGCCACTCGCCGTCGCTAGCCCCTCGACTCATCGCCTTCGCAGCACCCATCCTCTACTCCTCACCATCGCCTTCACCAACCACTGCATCTCGCTCCTCCCTCCTCGTCGATCCCCTTCCCCACGTCGAAACCCTAATCCCCAACTTCCTCTACTCCGAAACCCAACCACCAATGCAACCCAAACCCCCGTCGATCAACACCTCCCTCTCCCGCCGCCCTCATCACCCTCGTCCGTCTGTACCTTGCCGCCTCTCCCTCGAGATTCCCTGCCGACACCCTACGCCCCGTCGTCCCTCCACCACCCTCTCGCTGCCCCCCATTGACCGCCGTGCTGCTCCTCGCCCCTTGCTGCTAATCGCCGCGTCCATTGTCGCTGTGCCGCAGCCACTTCGCTGCCAACTGTTCCCTATCTGCAATCCCGGTAAACTCTTTCCACTTCTCAAGTATTTGTGTTACTGCTTTATCGTATCTATAATATTATTTTGATTTATCTGTCCTCTTCAAATATTGAGAGTGAGCGTTTCTACTTGCTAATTAAAGTACAAATCAATATTGCATCTTTTATTTGCTAAGAACGCTTAGGGATATAATTATTGATTGTTAGAACTGAATCGTTAATTAGACCTGTTAAACTTAATTCAATTCTTGAAAATCCATCGAACGGATTAACTGTTTTAATTCTAACTTGATCCGCATTATATGTTGGTAAAATTAATCCTGTAAAATTCTTGGAAATTCTCTATTTAGGATTACGTTTTACATCAATTTCACAAAAAAACAAGTAAAAAGAAAAGAAAAAAGAACAGAAGTCATCGATGTTACATTTCTGCTAAGTATGGACCAATAGCATAAATCTATTGTCATTGATAAATAGAGTAATATATTAGAGCATCCACATCAATCGGATAACCATTTGGGTTGCCATTTTGAATTTTGGCAACCTAAAGGACAACTTTTCTGATAAATGAGAGGTTATTCTACACCCATGGTTGCCATTTGGGTTGCCAAATATGTATGTATGTATATATATATATACACACACACACACACACACACACACACACACACACACACAATACCCTTCCGTTGTGCACTAACTATGGTGTGCACTCGGCCTTCGGGTTTCCTATCGATGATCTAAACCGTTCACATTGATCTACACGCCTAAATTAGTTTAAATATGTAAAATCAAGTCATTTGAATTTCATTTGCCCATACATTGAAGTGTTACAAAATTGTATGACTGAATATCATTTTTTTTATAATGACATGATGGATAGGCAAATGAATTTCAAATTACCTGATTTTACATATTCAGACTAATTTAGATGTATAGATCAATGTGAACGGTTCGGATCGTCGATACGAAGGCCCGGAAGTCGAGTGCCCACCATGGTTAGTGCACAACGGAAGGTTTGTCCCATGGTTAGTGCACAATGGAAGGTTTGTCTATATATATATATATATATATACTGAGTTGCCAAATATGCACATAATAGTATATTAATAGTGTATAATAGTGTACATATTCAAATTTGGTGGGAAAAGAGAAAAAAAGTGTGGTGATGGGACATTTGGCCATGCCATTTGGGTTGCCAAATTTGAGAAAAAATGGCAATTCTCAAATTTGGTGTAGCACCCCGAATTCCGTATACTAGAAATTCGAAATATTCCAGAATCTTTACTTCAGTGAGTACACAATACAGAAAAATCACAGGAAATTAAAACTTACATTGTACATGGAAACAATATTCTCCACTACTCGAATCTTCAGCTCCCACGATCAAACCTGCATCTAATCAACTGTGGGTACGTTAGTTGAATGCGACTGACACAATGTGGATGAAACCCGCAATCTCCAAAATTCTCAACAACCAATATTAATGCAGAAGAACTGTGAAAATCATACAATAGAAGTGTCAGTGTATGCCATGACTACAATCTAATGCTCTTATGCTAATGCACACTTGATTGGAAACATATACATCTTATACTACATACTCCCCGAATCAAGCTTAATGTACTTCTGATTATGGGTTCGATCCCTCGCAATACAAACCTACTCTTGTACTCTTACCTGCTTCTGACATTTATCCAGTGACTGGTAGAGTCTGCACTTGGTGCGGTCTACTTCCACTACTACAGTCGGTCTGGTGGTCTCACCCACTCTGAACAACAGTGATCATTCTGTTTGCCCAAATCTGTTGTCTTTCTCCATCCCACCAGGATCTGTGGCCCACCCACTCCCGGTCAGGCCGGTGATCATTCGGCTCTGCCGGAATCTGTGGGCAGAGCCACTCCTGACCCTACCAAAAGTCATCATGAACACATGGCGAATTTGCAGGACCTTCCCTTACTCCGCCAAAGGACTCAGAATTAATTTTTGCTCCCCGTTCATATTCATAACCTCAAACATAGATGTACTCTTAGGGGTCCATCCCCTAGATTTCGACAAGACAATGTTCGTTCTTATCACTGGATCCCAGAAATTAACAGTTGAGACAACGCCGCACGTGTTTGATGTAAAACGTAATCCTAAATAGAGAATTTTCAAGATTCTTAAAGGATTAATTTTACCAACATGTAATGCGGATCAAAGTTAGAATTTTAAACAATTAATCGGTTTGATGGATTTTCAAGAATTGAATTAAGTTTAACAAGCCCAATTAATAATTCAGTTTTAATAATCAATAATTAAATTCTTAAGCATTCTTAGCAAGTAAAAGATGCAATATTGATTCGTACTCTAATTAGGCAAGTAGAACACTCAATCTCGATATTTGTTGTCGACAGTTAAATTGAAGAATATAGTAGAGATGATAAAGCAGTATAACACAAATATTGGAAAAGTGGATAGAGTATACCGGGGTTCGAAGCAACTAGTGTTAGATCTCAGCTTAGCAGCAAAGGGCGAGGAGCAGCACAGGGGAGTTATGGGGGTGCTGGCGCAACTGGCTGTGGGCGGCGGTGGGATCGATGCGACGGGAGAGGGCGGACGGCGTGGCGGTCGACATCGACGAAGTGGGTCGACGGGGATTGGGTTTTGGCTGTCGTTGCTGACGAGGACAGAGGAGGAGGGGGTTTGAGTGGTTTTCTGTGGTGGCGCTGGCCGTCGAGGGGAAGTGGGGCGGCACTGGAAGGAGGTCGGGTGGTGGCGTCGAGGAGGGCGGCGGGAGTTGGCCGGGGAAGATGATCGGAGACGGGTTTGGGGTGTTTGGGCGGGAAACAGAACGGGAGTAGCGGCTAGGGGTTTTGTGAGTGGGAAGTAGGATTAGGGTTTTGGATTTGGGTATTAAGATTTTGATTTAAATTGATTTGGGGATTTGTGATAGTTTTAGAGTTTATGACAAACCCTAAAATTTTATTTAGACTTATCACAAACCCTAATAATTGGATCTCAATTGTATCACACAAAAAGAGAGATGATGAGCAAAACTCAACTCAATATTTTTTTGAATCAAGAATGGCATAACTTCTTATTAATCTCAAGACCTATATATAGGCTCAAAATAAATCTCGATACAAATATCAAAATATTCTAAAATCTCAGAAATATTCTAATGTATAAACGAAAGATTACATATGGCTATAATTGCCAAAACAAATATTGTACTGAAATAAAATACTAAACTAAACAAAATAGATGGCTTCATCATTCTCTCAGGGTGGGAGAGAGCTCGACCCAGTCGAGTCAAAACCAGTTATCCTGTCATGGGGCTCCAAAAGATCTGGATCCAGTTGCGGGAGCTCCTCACGATCACTGCAAGTGTCATCCAACTTTAGCTTGTTCCACCTCACCAAATACTTGTGCATACCACTATCTCTTATAGAGATTATCTGATCATCTAAAATATTATTCAATTCTTCTGTCGATGGGTAAATAGTATCAGGTAAAAGGGTAAATGTGGGAATCTCTCCATTAGGCTGTAGGGTAGGCTTATCTATAAGAAAATTTCTAGGGTGAAATTTTGAGCCTTCATAGAGTTACTAGATCCTCAATATTGAAAGTCTTACTTATGCCAAAGTCTTCAGGAAGGTCAACGATAGGTATTATCATTTGATTGTATGAAGAATCTTAAATGGGCACATATGTTCAAGTTCTTAACGGATCCAACTGGAAACCGTTCCGGATGAATCCGAACCATCTCGTTGTCACCAATATCAAAAGTTATAAATTTTCTTCTAGCATCTGCTATTAACTTATAGTTAAAATTATTCTCATTAAGTTCCTTGGAAATTTCTCTATGCAAGTCATGAATGTGATAGGCAAATGTGGATGCAGACTCTGTGACTTTGTAATGTTCTAACATAGGGGCAAAATCTATGGGTTACCAAGTGACTTGGAAAAGGATGGGTGACTTAGGTACACTCAATGGAGGTGACTGAACAGACTGAATACAATTGAGAGACTGGTCAACCCCCTTTTCATCGAAGTCATCGCTTACATTAGGTTCATAGGTAAACTCATTGTCGGGTTTATCAGCAATGACAGTGGTACCCTCTACTATATTGATCCTACTGGGGCTGGGATAGTTGCCAGCAACATGGCCGTATCCCTTGCATTTATAGCACTTAGTGAGATGATCAATCTTAGAATAGTCTCTTTCAGTGTTCTTACCCGTGTGGTCATTTCTAAGTGGATATGAATTTGATGTAGGCTTGCTTGGGTACGACTTGTTGGGCTACTGAGGAGGAGTGCTCAGGTCTAGAGGGATCAGGAAGGGTCAATCTAGGAGAATGATTTCTCGAATTGCTGGATCTATAATGAGAACTGGCTTTAAGGGAATCCATATCGAGAACTAAGGCATAAGCTGCAGCTAATGAGTCCACATTTCTATGAATCAGCTTCTTCTTCATATCAGCTCGTAATCCAGCCCTGAACCTAGAGAGAGTTTGTTTTTCACTCTCTTTACCTAATGCATTGCACCGAATAAGGAAGTCATCGAACTTATCAACATATTCTTGTGTGGATTTTACTTTCTTGATAAAGTTGGTTCTATGAATCTAGTAATCGGGCGTGGAACGATAACGGTACATATCTCTCGGTGAGCTTCTCTTTCATGGCTTCCCAAGTGGCTATGGGTGCCAGGCCTCGGCCTCGGCGGGCGTGTTCAAGATTGGTCCAGTGTTGTTGAGCTTTACCCGTCAATTTCATTCTGGCAAATTTAATCTTCAGGGCTTCGCTCATGTCAAACTACACAAAGTAATGGTCCATGGTACGGATCCAATCGAGATAAGCTCGAGGTTCCATGTGGCCTTCAAAATGGGGAACGTCAGCCTTAACATTTTTCTTATATTGTTCGTCAGGGTTACGTTCTTGATGTCGATCGTCACGAACATTCCCTTGAGGGATCTGACGATTAACATGAAGCTCAGGGACAACAGTTTGATTTAATTCCACTTTCTTAAGCCTCTGATTGATATTAGCAAGAGTTGCTTGAATGGCAGCTAGGGTAGCAGAAATATCAGAGTTGTCCATTTCAGATCGGGAAGGTCTATGGTTTCTAATTGGGTGATGTGGGAGGGATAAGAAAGGCTCGTCAGGATCTGTGATGGTGCAGCGAAGACTTATTCACCAAAAGGAGAAAATTAGGGGGTCGTGTGTGTGCTAGTTTTTTTTTTATACTTTTTAAAAAAATTTTTTTAAAATGAATATGAAATGATCTAAAATAAAGAAAGAAAAAAAATAAAAGACTGTACAATCCTAAATGAATGCAGAAATTGATGCCTAAATGATGCAAGAACTAGGGTTTTAAGAACCTTTGCTTTGATACTGAAATGATGTAAAACGTAATCCTAAATAGAGAATTTCCAAGAATCTTAAAGGATTAATTTTACCAACATGTAATGCGGATCAAAGTTAGAATTTTAAACAATTAATCGGTTTGATGGATTTTTAAGAATTGAATTAAGTTTAACAAGCCCAATTAATAATTCAGTTCTAATAATCAATAATTAAATCCTTAAGCGTTCTTAGCAAGTAAAAGATGCAATATTGATTCGTACTCTAATTAGAACACTCAATCTCGATATTTGTGGTCGACAGTTAAATTGAATAATACAATAGAGATGATAAAGCAGTATAACACAAATATTAGAAAAGTGGAAAGAGTATGCCGGGGTTCGAAGCAACTAGTGTTAGATCTCAGCTTGGCAACAAAGGGCGAGGAGCAGCACAGGGGAGTCGCAGGGGTGCTGGCACAACTGGCTGTGGGCGGCGGCGGGATCGACGCGACGGGAGAGGGCAGACGGCATCGCGGTCGACATCGACGAAGTGGGTCGACAGGGGATTGGGTTTTAGTTGTCGTTGCTGACGAGGACATAGGAGGAGGGGGTTTGGGTGGTTTTCTGTGGTGGTGCTGGCCGTCGAGGGGAAGTGGGGTGGCGCTGGAAGGAGGTCAGGAGGTGGCGTCGAGGAGGGTGGCCGGAGTTGGCCGGGGAAGACGATCGGAGACGGTTTGGGGTGTTTGGGCGGGAAACAGACCGGGAGAGAGAGAGAGAACGGGAGTAGCGGCTGGGGGTTTTGTGAGGGGAAGAAGCAGGATTAGGGTTTGGATTCAGGGATTAGGATTTTGATTTTAATTGATTTGGGGATTTGGGGTAATTTTAGAGTTTATCACAAATCCTAAAATTTTATTAGGACTTATCACAAACCCTAATAATCAATTGTATCACACAAAAAGAGAGGAAGAGCAAAACTTAATACAATAATTTTTTTAATCAAGAATGACATAACTTCTCATTAATCTCAAGGCCTATATATAGGCTCAAAACAAATCTTGATACAAATCTCAAAATATTTTAAAAATCTCAAAAATATTCTAATGCATAAAAGAAAGATTACATATGACTATAATTGCCAAAAACAAATATGGTAGTGGTACTGAAATAAAATACTAAACTAAACAGAATAGATGTCCTCATCATTGTGTGGGGTTTTTTGTCATTTGGGTTGCCAAATATGAAAATGGCAACCCAAATGACTAGTTGGTGTGGATGCTCTTACACAACGAAAGGGCTAATACTAGAAACGAAAAGTTTAAAACCCATTTAAATGCTATCTGCATAAAGGTTTGCAATAACATTGAACAAACTCAGAAAGCATAAGTAGCAATAGCATAACATAGTTACATGGACATACTATTAAATAAGTTTGCAACATTCATAAATAAAGACAACGGGAAACTATCAGAATAAGTTTGCAACATTCATGAGAGAGAGAGCCGCTTTGGTCCTTTTGGAAAGAACTGGCAGACTTCATTGTGGGTTTGGGGAAATTCTTTTTTTGCTAGGATTAGTTAGTAAAACTCTGATGTTACTTCATAACCACAAAATATATTTTCTGTATTCTATTTTTTGTGTGTGGACATGTAACATGAGTAATATTACCGATGCTACTAATTTCCTGATATATTTAGTTTTGTTCTGTGATGCATCGATACGGGTACAACGATACGCGTACGGGGACACGGGTACGGGGGATACAGTAATTTAAAAAAAGGTAGGATATGAGATACGGGATTCGGGAGCGATATATATATATATATATATATATATATATATATATATATATACTAGATTTGCCCGTGGGCACGTGCCTACGACACGTATTTGGAACGGTACATTATATGAAAGTCTTGTAAACAGTAAAACAACAATTATGTAGCTCAAGTTTGAATAGTTAAACAATAATTAGTTGTAAATAAAAGTCCATGTTTCCATTTGTATATGTTGAAAAATAATTATAAATGGGGGTGTAAAATCCAACTTCTTAGAACTTTTACTGTGGAAAATGATGAAATTTAACTGTTGATGAGATATTTGCTATTTTCAATGTAATATGAGGAATAAAAAATGCATAAAATATATGAAAATTTACAAACCTGAAATATGAAAATATAAATTTCTGAGTAAATAGAGATAGAATGAGAGAGAGAGAGAGAAAGAGAAATAAATAAATAAATAAATAAATAAATAAATAAATAAATAAATAAATAAAGGAGTTGTTTTGGGGATTTGAATTTGAGTTTTGGGGAAAAACTTTTGGGCGGGAAAATATGTTTTATGAGGTTAGATCTGGACCATTGATTTCAACCCAATTGAATGAGAGCCACTTGATAGCTTTCTTTGTGTTTTATTATATATATATATATATAGTAATAACATAAGTAAACAAAGCAAGTTCATAACCAATATAACATAAACAGACAAATCAATCAAATAGTGGGACAAGTTTGATAGCAAAGGCTCCTCCAATGCATGGGCAAATACTAGTCGCTGCTCAAGTTGTTGCCCTCCTGCCAAACCCTAAACAAAAACCCAAAATAAAAACTCAGTTTTGGAGTCTTTTGGACTATAGGGCTGGGAAAAGAAAAGGGTAAAAAATTAGGATACGTATCCGGCCGTATCCCCGTGTCGGATATGTAAAGGATACGGGGATGGCACCAAGTATCCGTGCTTCATAGATTTTGTTGATTGAATTTCTCTGTGTAATTATTGAACATTAATTTGGGTGTACTATGTAGTGTCACTGAATTGATTCTGTGAAAATGCTTGGCAGGCACAGGCAACATACCCATATTTAGATCCGTTCTATGGAGGTGTAATTGCTGCATATGGTGGTCAGCCTGTGGTATGATGATTCATCGAACGTATCTGTCTATTTGTTGTTACAATATTTCTGTAATTTTTTTTTTAAAAAAATAGTATCGTTTCTGAATTAAAACCCAACTGATTGATTCAGATGACTCCACATATGATGGGAGTATTTCAGCCAGGGATGACATTGCCAATTGATGCAGTTGAAGAGCCTGTTTATGTCAACGCAAAGCAGTACCTTGGTATCTTAAGACGTCGACAGTCTCGTGCAAAAGCTGAGTCTGAAAATAAACTGATTAAATCCCGGAAGGTATGCTACAAAAAAATTATGATGTGATGTGTTTCCTCTTAAATGGTCACTGGTAAGCTATATCATGACTTTCTAGAGGAGCTGGCTCTCCCCTGCTAATGCTGAAAGCTGTCTTGTGGTATATAGTCATATGCTGTATGTTTTATCTTTTCCTTGTTTGAGTCATGATGATGTATCATCTAGATCAGAATGCAATGCCTAGAGAGCCCAGAAGTTTATAGACGTGCAGTCTTCGAATTGTTTGCTTAACAAATTATGATCTTGTATCAACCTAGTTGGGCCGAGAACAGTCAGTGCCAACTGTTTATAAGGATGAGAGAGATTTTAAGACTATAGAGAAACTACAATGGGCAAACTAATCATAGTATGCACGGTATGCAACCAATATTAGGTAGGTATATCTGCTAATCTAATATGCTAAGAATATTTGCGAAGAAAGGATGTACTTATTATTATGTGTACCCACTACATGTAGATTGTGTACCAATTATGATGGTCTCTATTTACGGTTTGATGGATTATAATAAGAACCATTAGCTATACAGAGCTTTCTTTTTGAAAAAAACCATCCCATGGTGAGATAACTCCCCCAAGCCAATGGTCATCTTAAACCTTACTCTTCAAAGCTGAATGGTTTAGTCCAAACAATCGACGGATGTTGAATTCAAGTAGTGAGGTAATCTGCTTCCACTGATATTTCCAAATGTAGGGGCCCCACCAATGCTAGGTATAGGTATGGAGGGCTTAGTTGCAACTATTACTGATGTACGGCTGCTGAGCCATCCTTGACATCTGTAAGATAATGATAATTTTAAGATATATATAGTCTTTTGGTTTAGTTAGATTATTGAAGTCCTACCCAGTCCTGTTCTCTTTACTCCCCATCTCAAAAGATAATTGCAATCAATTTTATGTATCCTCATCTTCGACTTCCGTAAGCATGAACCTCCTCGTCTATGGCCAAAGTAATTTTATCCCCCCCCCCCTCCACCCCCCCAATCTAAGAAGATGCATTAGTGATTATTATTATCAGCTTGAAAGTTTTTATATTATTCGTCGTGTGTGTGAACGTATGAAATTTTCTAGATCCTTGAGAAATCCTAATATCAATTGTCTGGGCAAGCCTGGAAAATATTGGAAATTTGGTACCTTAAGAATTTATTATATAAATTTGAATCTTGGCAATAAATCAGACTAACTTAGGAGAGCAATTCTCTTGGTAGAAAGTGAAAGTTTAAGGTAATCTGATACTAATCTGTTGATGATATTAGATACTTTTCAACAAAATTTTATTTGCATATATTTGATACACACTCGACCAAAGTAGGCAAAAATGCATGGTGGATAAAAATATCAAACATACGATAGAATTTATGATTTTGGCTAAATATAAATTATGATGAGAATGTCATATCATGCACAGATGCAACCTGATTACTATCAACATCTTCCAAAACCTTTAGTAAGATTTCTTAGGTAAATAAGAGAATGAAACTTAGATGAAGTTGACACCTCGTCTAAATTTCATCTCAATCTTCCACTAGATATAGTATTGTGGGCCTATATTCCACCAACTTTATTTCGTGATCGCTTTAACTTACCATCATAGAACATAACCGTCAATTTAACAATCTGGGGGTTTTGCCTTTCTGGATGCCTTTCCACTGCTATTGGTGGCGTTGAGGCCTCTTATCTTGGAATGCAATCATGTCATGTGCATTGCCAATGGGGTCATGATGACGACAAGCACGACTAGCATATCGGAGCCATCCCCCGCGCGCACACAAATGTTCATCCGGCCCTATACTTTTATTTGAAATGAGTAAATTTTAAAATTATTGTCTATTAGGCATAAACAACGCAATAGTAGGATGTAGCTTGTCAACTAAGCAGTTAAAATCTGATCAATTGCCCGATTAATCGCTAATTGGGGTTAAGCAATTTTTTTTTAGCGATTTTCAATATTGCAATAGTTAGTGATTTAATCGGCGGCCGATTAACCGATTAAATTCTCTCCTTTAATTTTCATGTTCGTTTACATTATTTGTGCTCAATCCGGCCCAAACTCAAATCTAAATTCAAAATCCAAACTCATTCTGGTCCCCGCGCAAACCCAAAACCGACCCGTCGCCATTCTTCTTCCTCGTGCAAATTCAAACCCGACCCGCCACCGCTATCTTCTTTCTCGCGCAAGCCTAAATCTCTTATTCTTCTCGAGCAAACCCAAATCCGATCTGCCGTCGCTCAACTTGCACCGTCGCAAACTTGACCCGATCCGCATCTGCTGTACCTCCGCTTGCTGCTCGTGCTGCTTCTCCCTTATTGTTTTTGTTTGCTGGAACCGACCGGCAAACCCGACCAACCCACATCCAGAATCCAAGCTCAACGCTAACAAAGTACTATCTTCTTTTTCTCTATAACTATATGTTCCTATTTGATAATCTCATTATAGTTTTATGTTAAGATTTAAGGTTGCTACATAATGAGGATAGATATTTTTTTAATTATATATATATATATATATATATGTATAAAAGCAATGTTCCATTGCAAACGGGTTCCGTGCAAACGGGTATGCAAACCACTAAAGCCGTTGTTCCGAATATAACCGGTTCAAAATAAATGATGTTGTTCCGAACAACGGCTTCAGTGGTATGCAATGGAGCATTGTTGTCTCTTTCTCTACCTTTATATAAAAAAGATCATTTTTTAATTATATTTAATTACACACACACATGATTTTTTCCCGTTTCCGATTAACCGATTAATCACTAATCGCTCTTAGACCGATTAGATCGATTAGTTCAAAAAACCGATTTAACTGCCTAGCTTGTCAATTGAACGAGTATAACACTTGATTCCCCATCAGAGAATAACGAGGAGAGATTAGATTGTCATGAAATACTATTCAAGTATTTGCAAATAAAATCAACTACAATCTTGGCTAATCTCTTGCCAAAAGAAAATCTTGGCTAATCAGGATTAATTAATGCCAAATTAAAGATGTAGACAACCTGATACTTCCCATACCTGTTTGTTTGAGTGACCTAGTCTAACTTATGCAAAGACAACGGTGGATGGTGGTGAAGGTGAAGGAGATCGAAGTGGATCAGAGGTGGTTCAGTGGAGTCTTGGAGTTGAGTGATGAGAGGTCTAATAAAATTAGAAACTAGGGTTTGATTTAGGTTGCATTTGGCCTAGCTTTTTTGGGCTTTAAAGCTACTTCAGAAGGAGAAGCCAGAAAGTAGAGGTTTGAAATTAAAAGCTGAAGCTGTTTGGATAGTCAGTTTTTTTTAACTTTAAAGCTACTTTTAAGCTAGAAGTTGTTTGGCATAAGATATCAGTTGTAAGCTACTTTTATACTCAATTTAAGCTTTTCATTTTATTTAAGATTAAAATATAAGTTATCAAATTACAAAAAAAATCTTTATATTACTAATAAATGAAATATTTAGAATGTCTGTACTGCAAACATGCATAACTGAACTGTTAGCCTTTGATATTGTTAAGATGAAAAATATCAAATGCGATATTATCTAAATATTCCATGTTTAAATAGATTAATCATCTATTAACAAAATGCAAGTAGTCTGACATAAGAAACAAATACTGTTTGCATAAAGTAATGGAAGAATATAACTAAATCCTAGCTAAAAAGTCCATAAGTTGGATTTAAAAAATAGGCACATGATATAATTAGTGAAATTAGTAGTAACACTTCTACTACAATTATTTAAATGGCTTTACTTGATCAAACACCATTACCCGTGAAGAAACTCGGAATATAGATAAATACAAAAGTTTACATATTGAAATGGTATGAGCAATCTTCAAGAAGAAATTTGAGATATTTATCCATATATATTTAGTTACTGGTACCAGGGTCTTTCAAAAAATTAAACAATATATATATATATATATATATATATATATATATATATATATATATATATATAGGGAAAAAGGGGTATGAGCAACTTGCTCTTTTAGTAAATAAGCAATTGATGATGTGGCATACATGTGATTGGATAATCATTAAAAGGGTTAGTGTCCAATGTATCACATGCATTCCACATAATCAATTGCTCATTCACTAAATGAGCAAGTTGCTCATATCCCTTTTACCCATATATATATATATATATATATATATATATATATATATATATATATATATATAAGGGCGACTCTTCGACGGCGTTCGACGGCGGGGTTCGACGGCGGTGTCTCCCGGTTGCGAGTGTTCGGCGAGGAAGGGGAAGGGGAAGGGGAAAAATTTTTGTTGTTAGGGTTTGATATGTGGAAGGGCCAAAAAAAGTTAAAAGATAAAAAAAAGAAAGAAGAAGCCAGAAGTTGCTTTTGAGAGTTTTTTTTGGAAGCTTCTTTTCTTCATTAAAAATAAGTTACTTCTTCTGTAGAGCTTTTCAAAATATGCGTTTGGCCAAGCTTCTCCTTCTAAAGGAGAAGAGAAGCTAATTTTAAGCTGGGCCAAACGCTACCTTAGTTTTACCTTTAGAATATAGCTGGGTTTGGGCTTTTAGGTAAAAATGGGCTAAGTAAAATTATTTATGTTAATATGATATATATTACTGAAATTGTAGGGCCTGGGGCTTAACTAGGGCTTTAAGCTAGGGTTAGGGCTGGGTCGGCGTAGAGCTTAGGTTAAACTCCGTCTCTGAGCCTGCCCGTACCCTTTTATAAGATGGTTGGGGCCAGGGTAAAGCTTTTTATAGGGCCGGTTAGGGTCTCTAGCCCTTATTATCCCTACTTATAAACATTTTTACTCTGTGCAGACATTTTTTAATTATATAATTAATCTTTCTTCAAAGTTTTGAAGGATCTAATGCTCAACAACTTTAGTGCAGCCTTACCTACATGAGTCTCGTCACCTGCATGCATTGAAGAGAGCTAGGGGAAATGGAGGCCGGTTCCTCAACTCCAAGTCAACGGAAGGTGGAGATCAACAACAGGAGGACTCTAATAAATCAGAGACATCTCCTTGCTCTGGCTCAACATCTTAAAATTGTTCATTCATAAGGAAAAATAAGGGAGAATGTGAATAGTCAGTGGAATAATCTTTCAGAGTGTAGCCTTGGATAATCTGAATGCCCCTTCTATATATTTTCTTTCTTTCTTCCTGTTTAGGTTTAAGGTGATGACACTTGCTCCGTTTTGTTGTGAGATGTTCAGAAATTTCATAGCAGGTGTAACTATATAGTTGATAGTAAAGTTGGTATCTAGGTTTTGGGAGTCTGAAATCTTTTAAATTTTTTTGGTATGTAGCATCAGATCCGTTTTGGTGGAAATTTAACATGTAGATGTTGGAACTGGAACCGCTATTGCGGGTGTTTGATGCAGGGTGTTATACAGTTTGTGTGAAGTTTTTCTACTTGGTACACACCAGCATGGAACTGCAGTCTGAAGAAAGGCTGGTTAACTAATTTATCATGGTATGATGTCTATTTATTTGTGGATATAGTGTACATAACAAGCTGACCCCAACTAGTTGGGAAAAAGGCGGTGTTGTTGTTGTTGTAGTGTACGTAACACTCGAATGTACCAACAGCTTCATCGTGCAACGTGAATCTCTGTATGGAAAGCCTAGAAAGTTTTGCCAGTCTTGCTCTCGGTTACTGATCATTCAAATGCCGACATACTGGTTTAATTTCATTCAGTAATGTCAATTTAAACTCATTCAGTTTGCTATTTTCAGCTGTTTGCTTGCATGCCTTGCCATAGCTGCTTGCTTGCGTGCCTCGCTAGACAGGTTGGATTAGATGATCATGCTGGTATTTTGAAGAGTTGAAGATGACAAAGTCTTGCACGCAATGATGTCCACCATCTACTTGCTCCAATATCCACCTTCCGCTATCCACCTTTCCACCACCTGAAGCATCTCGAGTAACTGAGCCTCGATGCAAATATTTTTTTTCAGCAGCTTTCATCTCTGTGTAGCTCTTGAGGCTCCTCATCTTTTAAAGATCAAAGTGACCGGACAGTTCAAATTGAAATTTGAATGTGGTAGGTGCTCTCCTCTTACTGATATGCTTTGCGAATTTGACAGTGATGAATAATGTTCGTTTTGAAACTTTCACCAACATATTGTGCAAGTTGCTTGTTTTCAAACAGTTGAGTCACCGTTATGAAGTGGCACCGGCGTCGTCTTTCAATCATATAGCAGAGGCGGACCTGATGGAGCGAGAGAATTGGCCTACCGAGCTGTGAGGCACACAACCGGACCTGATTTGTGAGCATTGTGCTTTTGAGTTAAAGAGTGATTACATCCACTAGGACCACAACTACACTTCTGCAGTGACCTTCACTACCCACTACAAGGGAGAGAATAGGAGAGTACATATAAACAGAAGGGAAGTGCAGAATGATTGAAAAGGCAGGCAAGCGATGCGTATATAAATGGTGTTAAAAGCTACTTTAAAATGTTGAGAGATCGTGCATTCATTCGTTTGTTCTTGATTCTTTCAACCCCAGAAAGTGGGTAGGGACCTTCCTCTCTAAGGAGGAATATGCAAATGGTGGATATGCCACCACTATCAGCATGTCGAAAGTGCTCATATTCTCATTTGTATGCATATATAGTAAAATATCAATAAATGAATGTTCGATAAAGTAATAACCTTGCTTAGATAATAATTTCTTCCGGTTCCGACTTGGGCATGTGTACTAAAAGTAATAACATCGCTAAATGCATTAAGTAATAATTTTTTTTGAATCCTTAAAGACCCAACGAAAATATAATTAATAATTACTAAATTTCATACAAAAGTTTGTATATATAATCTACATTCTTGAACTTTTTGTAATAACATCCATAACTTTTTAGTCAATCAACAAGTTATATAATAAAATACAAAGAAAGCTATCAAGTGTCTCTCCTTCAATCCTCCAAAAAACCAAAGGCCCGGATCTAATCTCACAAAACATATTTTTCTCACTAAAAGTTTCCCCCTAAAACTCAAATTCAAATCCCCCACCCAAAGCAACTCCTAAAAATTTAAAATTTTAAAATTTAAAAATTTAAAAATTAAAAATTAAAAAAATTAAAAATTTAAAGATAAAAAATTTAAAAATTTAAAAACTTTAAAAATAATTCAAAAAAATCATATAATATGTTTTTTGCTAGACCCCCAAAAGTTTCTGATATAATATGTTTGCAACTTCAATTAATTTGCTGGACCTCCAAAACTATTTTATATGATCAAACAAAGTACACCGCTCCGAAGACGTGCCGTAGGCACGTGTCAACGGGCAAACCTAGTATCCATACAAAAAATCATTTTTCTGAAAATATGCATCAAAAGTTACTTGTTTTTTATTTACACCTAAATTTTTTGTAGTGCATACACAACTTCTAGAGTATTTTGCTCATATTGTAGCAAGTAGTTATTTAAGTTGATTATTGCTTTAAAGGCTTGTTTTGATGAAACATTTGGTAAAACAGAATTATCATCTGGATCAAGATCATGCTCATCATCATTAGGTGTATTCATTACTGATTGAACAATTTCTTCATCTGTAGGCAATTCCATCACTGCATCATTCTCTCTAGGATAGTTCAAAAGATGTTCGACATCCATCACAATTCTATAGCGCAAACTAGAAATGACTTCACTTAATCCTTAGATTTCTTCATCTTGATCAACTTCTGGTTCATGAACATTGAATAATTTTTCTAACCACATATATTACAATATAAGTTTCACCAATTCTTTTTAACTTCTCTAAACTTAAATTAATATCTTAATTGTTATCTCTTGATTTTTTTGACCACATACATAAATAAAAAAAACTCCCTCTAAAATAATAAATATTAATTTATCGATAAATGAATAAATTATTTATTTAAGACATTTAAGCATATATCCATAATTTTTGGCTATTAGTGTTAAAGAATATATGCATTTAAGACATATATCAGTGATCATTTATATATCAGTAGATACATACATCAAGAGCTGCATATATATGTATCAAGAGCTGCATTTATTTTTCACATATCAATAGATACATACGTAGGTACTTCAATCAGTAAAGAGGAGTAAAGAGGGGTTTCTACATATATCAGTGATCATTTATATATAAATACCCATATGTTTCAAATTAGTAAAAGAAATCTTTCTTTGTGTCAGTTATGTATATATGCTCATATTTGTGTTCAGCTGTCCTTGAGCATTAAGAAAGAAGCAGACATAATAAACATCTATAATTAAAATTCTACCAATCCCTGAGCATTAAGACAAATTCAAAAACAATGAGCCTATGAGAAATATAGACAAATTCAGAAACAATTCAAACTATACGCAGGATTTGTGCAGGTTGAACTATATGCAGGTTATTAATACAACTTGGTTGAACTATATGCAGGTTATCATGAGAAATATAGACAGGATTTGTGCACAGATTATCATGAGAAATATAGTTCATTCTATATAGGAAATCAGTAAATATGGATCTTTTTAATACTAAGAAGTTAATGAAGGACAAACATTCTACAAACTAAAGGTTTATAAGATTTTTCACAAATCATCTTTAGACATATATAGGTACTTCAATCACTAAATAGGGATCTTTATATGCTTCAATTATATGTATCAACAGCTGCATTTATTCTACAACTCAGTAAAAATAGTGTTCTTTTTATTACTAAGAAGTTAATGAAGGACAAACATTCTACAAACTAAAGGTTTATAAGATTTTTCACAAATCATCTTTAGACATACATAGGTACTTCAATCAGTAAATAGGGATCTTTATTTATGCATATATATGTATCAAGAGCTGCATTTATTCTACAACTCAGTAAAAAGAGGGATTTCCTATATATATAACAGTGAAAGGGATACTTCCTATATATCATAATATATCATAATACACTTCACTTAATTTTCATGCTATAAAATGTATATAACCAACCAAATTTTTGTTTTGCGAATAGCCACACTGCTCATATGGCATAAAGACAGGATTTGTGAAGTGTACACTTGTCTGTTATCATCAGAAATACAAACTGGTTGTCGAAGTTGTTTCATTTCAAGTATTTTCAGCAGAAAATTTCTTCATGAATTTTTTGTACACTTAATCTTTGCAATACCTTCAGTCTTATACTGAGAATTGTGTACGCAACAAATCATGAATCTACACTTATTTTTCTTTATTCCCCCCTTTCACTAATGTACCAAATGATGGCACAGTTCCAATCATACAACCACCATATACTTCCAAGTAAAAATGTAAAATTGAGAAAAATAATAATAATGATAATATGAATGAAGTGAATGAATGAATGAGACGAACAAATCATTCAATATGAAATTTCCATCAGAATAAACTAAACATCTCAAATTCTCAAGAATCCCATCAGAATAATAGTCATGCAGAATTAATCAGATAAAGTTTTAAACTTCAAATTCTCCACACAACAAAAAATATAAAATTAAAAAGAATAAGTATTACCTGAAGAATAAGAAGAAGAACCCAACGAACAAGAACCCGATGACCAAGATGAAGAATCCGATGAACAAGAAGAAGGAGCAACAATCTACCAAGCACAAATTGAAGAGATTGAAGAAATTGAAGAAATTAAAGAAATATCACTTCGAATTTAATCAGCAGGTTAAAAATCTTACCGTTGGAATTTCCTTGATCTCCGACAGCAAGAGACGGAGAAGTTTGGCGAGTGGAAATCAAATCGCCAGATTTGGCGAGCGGATCGCGAGCGGAATTGGAATCGCCAGGATCGCGATCAATTTGGTGAGGCCATTGGAGAGCATCTTCTAGGGGTTTTCGCTTTTTTGGCTAATTTAGGGGATTTAACGAGCCACGTTGGAGATGGTCTAATACAAGCTGTGTCTTAACTATGTGTCTTTATGTCCTTTTCTTTGATAAACTTACTGTTGGGAATTCCCTTTGTCGAATTTGTTGAGTTTACGATGCAACCACTATGAACAACCACCAAGCAAATAGTAGATCAAATCAGACATACAAAAACACATAATTTGGTCCCGGTTTGGGCAAGCCCTAATTCGGGGGAAAAAATCGAGATAATATTTAACTAGAGAAAGATACAAGAGTTACAACTCTTACCATGACCCTTTCTCAAGCCTCACTGGAAATACTTGCTGTTTACAATGGAAAATTATCTCACCTCTCACATGAAGTATTATCTTTATCTATTCGGTGCTTATTCTTTCATTCAGCTGTTATATTAGAATATATAGAGATCTAGAGAAATCCTAGTTTGATATCTTAATACAATAACCATCTGATATATTCTGAAGAGATAACCATACAATAAGAGTCGTACGATCTTACTTGGAGAATATACTAGGCTCAAACAGATTCATCCAAAATCAGGCCCAATAGGCTGCTGCGTCACTATCGATCGGCTGTCCAAATTAGCAGTCGACTACACTTGATCAATGCCAAACCCAAGAGCAAACGCGATCGACTGTCAATTCCCAATCCAGATTGGGAAGTCGACTGTCAATGTGTACGAACTTGCACAATAGCTTTCTTCATGTCTTCAATCTTCGCTTCGATTCATTTTTTGCTTCACCCGTCTTCTCTTCACAATGAACATAGTCTGCAAGACATAAAACCCAACACTTACCGTAATTCATAATTATCTGAATCCTGACACATGTTATCGACAGAAGTTGGAGGAGCTATTGTACACAAGTGGTAACACAATATGTGCAGATTGTGGCGCACCGCACCTTACATTGGCGTATATCCTTTAAATTCCAAATTGCTGATACATAATTAGATACATAAAGTATTCGATGCTCACCTAGATTAAGTATCACAACTTTTACATCTTTTTTCTATTTATTTAGTTAAAGAAAGGATGGCAGTAGATAGCAGAATCAAAAGAATTTGCCATTTTGAAGGAATTCCAGTACAATTACAAAGGACAACTCTAAAAACCAAGAAGATGACATAGTAACTGAAGCAAAAACTAACCTGCTAAACAGATATTGGAAGAATATTAGTTTATCAAAAGAAGACATATAACTAAAAGATGACACTCGTAAAAAAAAAGTGCAGCTAGCAAGACTCGAATCACTTTGAGGAGGAAATTGCACCTGTATTCTAATACATGTTAAAGGCTCTCATCTAGGAGAGAATGTGAGGATGCCAAAGGAGGCGGCTGGTGGCAGGTGGATTGGCAGACAAGGTGGCTGGCCTCAGAGTTGTTGAGAGGAATTAAGCTTGAGAGGCGGTTGTTTATTGATACATTAATTTAATCCTCAACTTTATTTGTACTGTCCATACACTTGGGCATTGGTTCGCAAGCATTTCAATCCAACACTGGATGAAATTCGTGTTCCATACATATCTATCGGTCCAACAGCTTGAAGATTAAGAAAAGATTGGCTCACTCGTGTGGGGAACTGAAGATGTGTCTGGGACCAGAATTTCTCTGTTCCCCTATTGTTCCTCCACCTACCACTGTGTATTTGGAGGTTCCGAGAAGTGAAAGGACCGCAGCGACACTTCATGCTAAGGGGGTCCCATATGTTATCTATTGGAACTCACCATGTACATCTCATGAATCTTCCCACTTCTGGCAAGCTTTGTTAGAATTAGAGGTAAAAAAAAAAACACTTTATTGAATTACTGATTATATATATATAGGAGAAGAAAAGATTAAACTAATACATTATTCGATATAGGACTAAACTAATATCTTACATATAAAACCCCCTCTCAAACTCAAGTTAGTTCGAGCAACATGAGTTTGAAATATTGACGATATTCATGTGATAGGAACGGCGCACGGTAGCAGCACACAGTGGCACATGGGACGAGGCTCAGTGGCACCGGGACGACGAACTGTAGCGGCACACACTGGCGCAGGGATGACGCTCGGTAGCAGCGCAATGGATGATCCGACTATTGGATCTGTAAAGTGTGAAAGTAGTGCTCTTCGGCAGGAGGTGGTAGAAGTGGTGTTCTTCAGCAGGAAGTAGTAGAAGTAGTTGTGGTAGTGGCAGGGATGGCGCTCAGGGATGAACCGGCTCTTGAATCTGGGAAGTTGTAGAAGTAGTGCTGTTCGGTGGGAAGTAGTAGAAGTAGCAGTGGTAGTAATAGGGATGATGCTTAGTGACGGCGCATGGGACGATCTAGCTTTTGGATCTGGGAAGTGTGTCGGGATCTCCCCCTCTCAAGCTCACAATGGATTAACCAGTGTGGGCTTGTATTAAGATCTGGATGCGGAAGTAGGAGGGCGTTGACGGGATTTGAGATGATTTATGTTGTTTTTTTTTTTTTTTGGAAACAAGTATCAGGGTTTGGAGTATAGTGTCCGTTATACGAGTATTAAGGGATCAGGGTTCAGATATAGGGTATTAGGGTTTGGATTCTGGCCGAGTTTCGAGTTTGGATTGGGTCGGGTCTGTTGTGTTTTTTTTTTTGTTTTTTTTTTTGCGGAGAAAAACTGGTCAGGTTTCGGGTTTGGGTAGGGTAGGGTAGTAGAGGAGTAGATTTGGCCAGGTTTTTGGTACAGGGTTATAGGGTTTGAGGGTTTCGGGTATGAGGGTTAGGGTTGGAATATTGGGATGTAGGGTTAGAGTTTTGGGAGCAGAGTTGACGGCGGTGCGGTGTCGACAGGGTGGACACTATCGACAGTGGACAGGGTTGCTGATGGGGTTGACATTGCCGACGGTGGGACAGTGTTGCTATATGTTGGTGGAGGGAATATTTGGGAGGTAGGGGATGCAGCGGAGGTGGAAGGAGAACGGGATGCAGCGGGGCCGCGAGAGTGGAGTTCGGGAAGTTGATGTCGGTAGTTGAGGGTAGGGTCCCCTGGAGTGGAAGTTGACATTGGGTGTTGTGGGCGATGCTGTTGCTGGAGTTGAGTTGAGAAGTTGACAGTGGGAGTTGTGACAGCCGTTGGAAGTTGTGGGTAATGTTGACATCGTGAAGGGAGTGTTGTTGCTATTGTTGCTGTGTTGTGGTGTTCGGGTGTTGGAGTAGGAGTTGGGTTTTGGTTGATGAAGAAGACAGCGGAGGTGGGTTTCAGGATGAAAAAGGTGGAGTTGGATGGGGGTGGCACACAGGAAGAGAAAGAGGAAGATTTGGCAGCTGGTGATTAGGGGTGAGGGAAGAATAATTAGGGTTTTGATTAATTAGGTTTAGGTTTAGGGCTAAGAGATTAAGGATTGGGATTATTTTTATTTTTATTTTTATTTTTATGTTTATTTTTATATGGCTGCAAAACATGATCTAGGGTTTTTAGTTGGAGCAACCTGGCTCTGATACCGTGTTAGATTCAGAGGTTAAAAAGAATACTTTTTTGGATTATTGGGTTATTGGTTTATTGATTATAACTGAGTACAATATCTCCTATATATATGAGAGAAGCAAAGACTAAACTAATACATTATTCGATATGGGACTAAACTAATATATCACTTCTAACACATGAATCTTCCAATATGGGTGCATGAACTTTGTTTAAGTGTTCACAATGCTTGCTAGAAGTGGGAAGATTCATATGATTAAAATGGTGAGTTCCAATAGATGACATATGGACCCTTTGCCTGAAGTGTCAATGCAGTTCTTTTACTTCTCGTAACCTCCAAATACTCCGTAGTAGGTAGAGGAACAATGAGGGAACTGAGAAAAATTCAGGGCCCGACACATCTCAGTTCCCCAAAACAAGTGAGCCTTAAATATCTTCTTTGTCTTCAACTCACCCCGGTACCAGATTCAATAACACGTGTTATAGCACTGTCAGGCCTGAATATGCATCAGAGTTCACTTCCACAGTGTTGTTGCTTATTTTTGTGTGGGAGCAAACAGATATTGAGTTTATATTTTGAAGGGAACTACTAAAAAGTTGACCTTTGATCTTTGTCGCGAAAAGTAGTTAGATATCCCAAGATTGAATCTGGATCGTTGAAAGAGCACCTGGATCAGGATCTGACTGTAGCTGACTCGGCCGATGGACCTGCAAAAAAGATTGAAACACCGGGGTTGGCCTCGGCGATAGACCCTCCGATGCTTAAGTCATAACCAGAGAGAGGAAGAGAGTTCGAGAGCAGAAAAGATTGATCACCTTCTGACTGAGGGAGGGGAGAGGGTATTTATAGGACTGGAAATCGGTTAGACGATCGACATAAATCTGTTATATTCTGTTCATTTCCTCTTTAGGAGATAGAATCAATTACTTTATTGTTGGTATAAGAGATTTAACTTACAATTCTTATGGGCCGGGTGTCTCTCCTAGTGGGCCTAGTCGATTTTGATGGCCTTGAAGGCAGCCCATGTCTTGTTAGTGAGCTTGGAGAAGGTCTGGACCTGTTAAGGAGGTCCATTACTATTAATTTGCCTGCAGAAGCTTTAATATCTATGCTAGAATCATACGACTCTGATGTCCTGTGATTTTTATCATTATCATAAGCCTCCCCACTCTCGGAGGGCGATTTTCTCGGCTTTCGGGGAGTAGTTTGTCTTGTTTCGGAGTTCTGGGATACTATCTTGGTTTTCAGGGACAATTGAAGAAACCTAGAACTTGTTCGGAGCTTCTGAAGGTAGAGGATATTTTCTTGATCTTTTCCAAATTTTTCTGGAGTTTCGCAGAATTTTTTCGTAATTTAATGAATTTTCCCCCAATTAACAATTGTTTTTTTTTTATTTTTCAATTAATTATTCAAAATTTTAATTAAGTTTCGGAAATTTTAATTAATTTCCTGAATTTAATAATTATTATTTGGAAACTTTTTTATTAAATTTTCAAATTTTCAATTATTTTTTCGGATTTTTTAATCAATTTTCGAACATGGTGTGCTTTTTTGGGATATATGATGCATTGATCAAGTGGGGGCTCACTCGCTGCGAGGATTTTACAGTTGTGATTGAGTAAAGGGATGAGGAGGCGATGTGGCAAGATCTGGTTCGTCCATCAAGGTGGTGCTCGCGTGCTGAGTGGAATGGATGGCCGAGGAGCGGAGTGGGAGTAGAGCAATGGTGAAGTGGCAATGTGGTGCGATCCCATACGATGATCATGGGGCGCTCACATATCGGGGTGATCAGACGGTCTATGATGTGCGCGAGAAGCCCCCTAGGTCGGATGATGGATTTAGCGACCTAGGGTGCAGGTTTCCGGTTGACCTGCTTCGTCCAAACTCGCTTGCTCACATCATGGAGCGAATGGAGGGCTGTGAAGGCGCTGACACTGTAACCCCCATTCCCGAATGTACGAATTTTATTTTTCTTCTTCCTCGTTTTCTTGTATTTCAAGTTTTTCTATAAATCTTTGTACTCTTTTTAACCCAATTGCATTCTTTTTCGATTATTTGGTCAAAACCCAAATCTTATTTCAATCTATAATTTTATTTATTTTCCTTTTGTTATTTGTTATATTGTGAAGCCTAATTTCTAGCCCTTACTCTTGATCTATTTTTTTTGATGCTTTAAATCATGAATTCAGACCCAGCCCAAATCCAATCTGTAATTTTGTTTATTTATTTATTCTGTAAACCCAACCTGATTTTATTTATTTTGTGAACCCAATGGCCCATTCTTATTTAATTATTTATATTAAAACTCAAGCCCACAGTTGTATACCTAAACCCACTAACCCAATTTCCCATAATCTGCTAATTGCCTAGTCTCGAACTCCCCCTCACGTTCCCCCACAAATCTCTGCATATCCCTACTAATCTCTTCCCGCTAACCCCATTATTATCTGTAACTAATCCCCACATAATCCCCTCCTAATCCATCAGATCCCGTCTCTCTCTCTCTCTCTCTTTTTTTTTTTCTATCTCTCTCTCCCTCTCTCTCTCTCTCTCCATCTTCTTCTTCCTCTGTTCTGAACCCCCGCCGCCTTCACTCTTCGTTCAAGCGCCACCACCTACTCCTCCCATCCTCAGCCTCGACCCTGCTCACCTTGTCTCTGACGACCCACGCCACCAACCCTCGCGACCACCCTCCAATGCCGTTCGACCAACCACCAACGCCGACCTGCATGTCGATCCCCCTGCCGCTACTCCGACTCCTTACACCATCGGAGCACTCCTGAACTCACTCGATAGCCGCTACCACTACTCGAGCCACAAGCACAAAAAAACTCCTCGCTGCTCCTCTACACCATTGATGAACTCCATCATCCTCCACCCTCATCACCCCGTCGCTCCTGCTCCTCGACACTGTGCCGTCACCATCCACTGCACTCATCGCCCCCGAGCACCCACGACCCCCGTGCTTCCACCATCGAACGACGCTACACTCCGCCAGCCTCGTCATCATCTTCAACCTCCTCCTCGTTGGCACCCTGCCCCTCCACTCGCCATGGCCACCATCTGACTCGCCCTCCTTCTTCACTGCCTTTGCCCCTCATCTCCCTCTCTCCTCACCACCATCATCACCCTGCCTCTACCTCGACAACCTCCATGATCACCCATCGCCACCCCCGATGCTGTCTCCCTGCCATTGCTGTCGACTTCGCCTACAACCTCCTCATCGAAGCTGCACTCCTCTACAGTCCCCTGAGTGCCACCTCCGACTGCACTCCTCCACCATTGAACCCAAAGCCCAACAGCCCCTCGTTGTCCCTGCCACCTTCAAAAACCGACATCGCCCCTCCTCTGCACTTTGCCGCAGCAACACAGTGCTTCCACTTGCACTTGTCGATGCCTTGCCTATTGCGAACCCGAGCCTTGCTGACCCTGCCACAGTCAATCACCCCGCTGTCCAGTCCATCACAGTGCCAAAGTCACCCCCGCCATTGGTGCTGCCACTTCTTGTTGCTGTCAATTCTTGCTGATTGGCTGCTGTCGTCACTTGCTGTTGTCACTGCTGCCCTCTCTGTTGTTGGCACTGTCTCTTGTGTTGTTGCTGCCGTCTTTCGTGTGTTATTGTCGCACGTGCAAACGTCGTTACAAGGCAAGTATCCTCTTGTACACTCTTTTGTTCCCGTACAAGCTTTGCTTGAATCCCGCAAGTAGTTTTGTTTGAATCGTCGTGACATAATTTCATTCTTCATTCATTCCACATGTTGATTAAACCTTGGCCCGTTAATATCTATTATCTTACTCGGTTCTTGTAAATCCCGTACACATAAAATAATCATGAACATCCTTGTTATCACATGCATTACACGGACACAGGGTAAAGATGCATAGTATAAAATACATGATGTGCCTTGATGCTATTCAATTGCGGTGTGATATATAGATGCGAATATTAATCTTATGTGCAATGTCGTAGAATAATAATTTTGTCATGAAACGGTAGATTTCACCCCTAATTACTGTATTTGGATGTTTGCTAAACTCTAATCAAATGACTACATGTTGTTAGGGTTTCAATTGCTATTTAATTCAAGGTTGTAGTTCTACATGCTGTCCGCCTGAGATTGAAATGAGATTTAGACTTAATTACAGTTAAAATCAATTAGAATCTATTAAACAAGAATTGTAGCCCTATGAATCTAGTTTCTGGAAATTTTCACAGATCTAGATTCTGAGTTGTAAGCTGCAAGTTATCACACTTTTAGTAGTGTATGGTTTCTAATTTCCAGAATCGAGACTGTACACGAAACCAGTAAATAATGAATTTATTTGCCTGGCTGATGTAACTATAATGTATCGCGTGAATATGCATTGGAACCGGCAGGGAGTCTAGTTTCTAGAACCCATGACTGTAACAAACCTAAATTTTGTATGCAAAATTTCTATTATAAATAAAATTATATTTTTGAATTATATTTCCAATAGTTTCATATATATGTATATGTATGTGTATATGAATGAATAGTACTTGTACATAATAATGTACATTATACTTATGTTGTATTTATTAAAAATACAAATCAATATACCCCTTTACATGCACAAAGATCTAGACCTCCATCAACTTCTCATCCTTGATCCATTGGTTTAAAATCAAACCATGGATCACCCCTCTCAAAACCAAGCACAAGAGCTCATGGTTTTGAGAAACCATTGGACACTTGGCCTCACCCCCCTCCCCTTGTCACTTCTTGCCGACCCCCCAACCCCCCTCTCACCCCCCTCTCTATTTAACCCTTCCACAATCTCTATTCTCACAAATTCTGAAATTTTTTTTAAGAGAAAAGGAGAGAGCGCTAGAGAGAAGGAGCCAAGGAGAAGGAAAACAAGGATCCAAGCAAGGGGCTCAAATGAAGGTAAGAAGCTAGAAGTTTGTAGGACCTCATCTCCATCATATCATCATGGTGGGTGATTCTAACTTCATGGTTGTTTTTGGAGTTGAGAAATGATTGGATTGTAGTGTTAACTTGTTTATGATGTCTAAAACCGAATGCATGCAAAAGATTAGGAGTCTAATGACTAGATTCATGCTAAAAGAAACTAAAACAGTAACATTGTTAAAAGCAGAATTTTTGCATGTCAGTACGAAGTTAATAACATGAACACTACTTGATATTTTGGTCTGAAATTTTTAGGGAATTATCATATATGTGTCTTACACCTTCAGTAATTTTTTAGATTTTTACTATGTTTTCTGCTAATTAATAAAAATAGGAACTTGCATGTTGGTAAAACAGAACAGATCTTGCTGCATGTTACTGTTGTAGATTAAAATACTTGGAACTCATTGTGTACTCATGGGAAGACTTGAAATTAATTTATGTTGTTCTATTATCTGTCTAGAGCTTAAGTTTCACATTTCGTAACGTTTCGACCACTATAGCTATGGTAAATAAATCATGCAAACTCAGCTAGTAAAAATGATAAACATAACTGTTGTTGTTGAATGCTCTGTTTTAGGTGTTAATAAAAAAGGTATAACTCAAGATCTACTTTATGAAAGGACTTGAATTTTGGATATGTGTTGTGAATGTATGTTAGGTTCTTTATTCAATAATTTCATGTCAATCCAGTAACATTTGTTATATATAAGATAATTTTCTTTAACACTGTACACAAAGTGGTCTGTTCTGGAAAAGATTTTGCTGCATGTTAAAGAACCAAGTTTTTGAGCTTGTTAACATCCGTATTTGTGAAAATGTTCAACTAGGAAGTTGTAGAGCACACCTAGAGCTTTCCATAAAGCATAAGAATATAAATTCTGATGTAGCGTGCTATTGTATATGATATTTATAGTGTACTGGTCCTGTCAGACCCGAACCCAAGTTTACTGTTTAAAGTCACATTGATGTGATGGAGCCTTGTATGACTAATTGAGGGTTATGGGTGTTATTTATAAGCCATATTTTGTTTGGGTACTGATGTAAAATAATTGTAGACCAATTTAGGTCATTTTATCCATGGCATGGTTATTCCTAGGTCCTTAGTGATGGACTAGAATAGAGTTTAGATATGTGGATGTGTGTTGTTGTTAGGGTTGGAGTTGATTATTGACCACTTTTGAGGTCACAATCTAGGACTTGCTTGTGTTTAAGTTACTTAGGGTCACTTGGTTAAGTTAGAGACCCTCAGATTCAAGTCCATTTGTGTGAGATTTGTGTCGGGCAGTTTGGAGACCCGCGACCCTGAATGTTTTGGAGCGATGCTCGGGCGCCGACATACTCGCCGTCTAAGGAGGGAATCCGGCATCGTAGGAGCTACCACTGCTCGGGAAGACATGGAGCGCGATGATTAGCGGGAGCAGC
Source organism: Hemerocallis citrina (assembly GCA_017893485.1). Taxonomy (NCBI): domain Eukaryota; kingdom Viridiplantae; phylum Streptophyta; class Magnoliopsida; order Asparagales; family Asphodelaceae; genus Hemerocallis; species Hemerocallis citrina. The sequence continues at coordinate 98,748,443 of CM030368.1, forward strand.
AACTTGCTTCGGGCTGAAGGTAGCTTGCGACTCCAAACGTGACGGACGGCGGCGATCGACATGGTCGATTCGCCAGTCTTCGTGGGCCCATGTAGTGGGCCGGGCTTAAGAGCCCAGTTGGACCCTAGTGCGGATTGGGTTAAGTTCAAATGAGTAAGTTAGAATGAACTAGAACTTAACTAGTGGTTATAAAATATCTAGTTGTGACCTCTGGGTTAGGTGAGAGACTAGTTCCTAGATCGCCTAGCTAATTGACAGTTGGGTAGAACTAGATCACCTAGTAAGTTAATAACGGTAAATTGGATAATTTGCATAGGGTTAGTCCATGAGTCAAACCCTTAATGCTACAACCCAAATGTGACCTAGGCTAGGTCGAGTCGTGGATTAATAAAGTGGATTAGAACCCTATTTAGAGCCATTAGAATCTGGTAAAATAGTAATAAAATAGTGATAGCTTCAATTCCATTTCTATAGTTGTGGCCCTAGTTGTGATTAATAACGGTAAATTGGATAATTTGCATAGGGTTAGTCCATGAGTCAAACCCTTAATGCTACAACCCAAATGTGACCTAGGCTAGGTCGAGTCGTGGATTAATAAAGTGGATTAGAACCCTATTTAGAGCCATTAGAATCTGGTAAAATAGTAATAAAAAAGTGATAGCTTCAATTCCATTTCTATAGTTGTGGCCCTAGTTGTGATTAATATCCGTACAACCGGTGTTGGGTAGAGTCTTAGGATAGATCGAGTCATTATCGAATGTAAGGACAAGCACTAGAGGGTGTTGTGTTCGCCTGTTAAGGGGATGCATGGCATCGTCACATCTGGCCAAGTCCTAAGTTCCGTTTAATGCTGGCAGGGAGCATCGAGTAGGGCTCCAGAAGAGGGTTAGGCTCCGTGTCTCTCAGCGGGCGTTTGTCGCAGGGTGCCTTTCTACCCGTAACAACTTTTGATGAGGACTGGCATAGCGGCGTTGTCCCGTCTGCAAGTTCAGCTTAGTGTAAGGACGAGAGTGAAGTCGGAGATTCGGGGAAACCCTAAAGATCCGCCATGTCCTATGCTGTTCAACGTGGGCAGGGGGCTTAGAGGAAGACGTCGTACGTACAACTCTAATGCTCTTGGCGGGCATTTGTCGTAGGGTGCCTTTATGCCCGTATTACAGCTTTTGAAGAGGTCCAGGGGCTGGAGAGTTTACTATGATAATTATATTTTTACTGTAGCGACGAGAAAAAGAAACCGTACGACTACTACTGGGCATAGTGGGAAACAAACAGGAGTTGCCTAACACCACTATTGACTGCAGTGACTGCGGTGGCTGCAACCTCTACATCACTTGTAACCCCCGTTCCCGTAAATACATATTTTCTGAATGTTTTCTGTATTTCGATTATTTATAAATTTATTTTGTTTTAAATTCGGTTATGGATTTTATATTAAAATCTTTTCTAATAGAAAATTATATTTATTTCGAACGATGATACACTTTAACCTTGTTTTCTATTTGACCGACTATTTATATTATTACTATTTGAATTTCGATAAATTTATTTATCTCAAATCCTATTTTGATACATTTTATGATTATTATTATTGTTATCATTATTATTATTGTTTCTGTTATTATCATTATTATTTGTATTATTAGTATTTTTAGTATTAACTATTATTATTATTATTGTTATCTCTTGATTGTTTATTAAAAATTCAATTTTATTCATTAATTGTATTCGCAGTTATTTTCAAATAGTTTTATTACTGTAATATGATCCTATTTTTACATATGACCTTGTTATTGTTGTTATTATTATTATTATTATTATTATTATTACTATAAAATCCTATTGTATTTGTTAGTATTTGAGTATTAACCTAATGTATACTATTTGATATTGTGCTATTATAGTACTATCTATTTATGTATTTATTTATCAATCTAAATCTTTAAATCCCTATTTTATTGATTATGTTTATCTCCTATTGGATTTAAAACCCGAAACCATTATCCTCAAACCCGTTAACCTACTCTAATAATACCCATATTAACACCCCTCTTAACCCTAATCTATCTTAACCCTAATTACCACTAATTCCCCAGCCGCCTATCATCTATTCTCCTTCCTCTCGCTTATCCCCTGCAGCCGAAACCCACCTCCGAGCCCCTTGTTTCCCGTCGCTCTCATCCCCGAGCACCCCTTCATCTCTCTGTTCCTTCACCATCCTCCTCATCGTCGCCCTAACCCATCATTGCACCTCCTCGAGCCCCGCTTTATCTGCCCTCGTCCATCTCTCCTCATCGCAACCTCCTGCCACCTTTGCCATCCTCCACAACTCGATGCTCGAGCCACCACCATCATCTTCAAGCCTTCGACTGGCCTTCCGCTATTGCTGCGCGCCACCACAGATCCCTGAGCGATGCCTCCCTGCTTTCATCGCTACACCTGAGCACCACCCCGAGCTCTGCCATGGTCGACTCCTCACCCTCATCCCCTAGCTCCGACCTCGACTGCTGAACCCCGAAGCTGCCCCTCTGTTCTCCTCGAGTTGTCGCAACACTTCGACTGTCCGATCTCTTTGATCGTGATCACCATCAAGATCTGTGCCAGGTCTGATCTTTCCGATTTCGATCATTAGTCAACATCATCATCAAGTTCATCATCCAATCAAGATAAATACTTGTATGAGTTTTCTTGTTCCTCGTACATGCATAAATACCGCATGTAGGTTTTGTTGTGACTCACCATTTGATTTCCATTGTTGCATCTTGATCCTATTCGTTGTTGTCTCCATTGATCTACATAACCATAAGGGTCACAACTATTCGTATCACACTCATCTCACAATAATAACTTAGATCTAAACACTAATCAAATTATTTTGTCACAAGAATTTATAGATCACCATGAAACATTTATGTTGGTTGCATGTTGCATATGTTGTTATTGCTCCCTTGTTATGAGTGTAGAATGGACATGGGTGCTGTTTGAATAATCATTACACTCTAATTTGTATCACACATTAACTTAGATCCATGGCAGATAATAATTATAACACATTTCATGCAAAAGAAATCATATTTGTTGCTGCCCTGATTTTGCCTGCTGTTTTCGACCCTGATAATGACAGAATTTTGACTCGAGTTCTAAATATGAATCATAGCCTCAGGTATCTAGTTTACAGGACTTTTGATGGAATCGAATTCTGAATTAGATTTTGTGAGTTATGCCTGTTTTAGTGTTGCTGGGTCTGGACTTCCAGATTCGCAGTTTCATTGTATCACCATGTTTTACAATTTAATTTGAAAATGCTACCTTTAATACAATAATTTGAAATTTAACATGCTGAGACTAGACATGAGAGAATCTTCCCTAATTTTCCTGGATTTATTTATGGAGCTTCCAGACATGTTTCATGCCTGTAAACACAACCTTAAGAATTCTGGCCGAACACAAATTCTGTGTAGAATGTTGATTTGAACCCAATTTCTGTAGCTTTTACATATCATGTTTATATGCACTGGAACCGACAGAGAGTCTAGTTTCTAAAGCTTCTGACGGATCCAGATTTGCATTTCTTTAGCAATGGGAATCTCAGATTTGGTGCAGCAACGTCTGCTGTCCAGAATTGAAATTCTTGTTGTTCTTGTTAATTATAAGTTGATTTGACACTCGAATATGTTTTCTACCTAGCTTGAACTTGTTTCCTATCTTCTTTCATGTTTACTTGCCCTGTTTATGCACTTTCATGCATGTTTGATAATAATAATAAATAATAAGCCGAGGTTTAATGAAAAGATTTAGAGTGGACAATATAAGAAATGTACTCGGCAGGGGGAGCCAGTAAGTCCCATCTATTTTTGCATGAATACATGATTACATGGTTCGTATGTCTGTGTAACCCCTGTTTCCGTAAATACGTATTTCCCGAATATTTTCTGTATTTCGATATTTATAAATTCAGTATTTGTTAATTCGGCTTGGACTTTACATTAAAATATTTTCTTATGGACAATTATACTTATTTTCGAATAATGAAGTATTTCAACCTTATTTTCCATTTCCAAATGATCGACTATTTATATTTTAGTCAAAATCTAATATGTCATTCCTGTTTGGATTTCAATGAATTTGTTAGACTCAAATCATATTTTGATGTTTATACTATCACTATTACTATTACTATTATTATTATTATTACTATCATTATTTTATCATTATTCTAATTATTAATATTGTTATTGTTATTATTATTAGTGTTACTATCAGTATTATTTTGTTAGTGTTATTATTTGCATTATTATTATTTTTATGGTTAATATTATCATTATTATAGTTTTATTTTTAGCCTCAACATACTTTAATTTATCTAATATTTTTATAATTATTTTCTATTGGATTTAATACCCTAAACCCTATTCTTTCTTATTGGATCTTTATACCCAATACCCATTATACCTTTACCCTACCCGTCACCCCACCTAAACCCTTTTAATTTAACCTATTCACCTCTAATTAATCTAGCCGCTTTAACCCCTTCCCCTTCCTCTGCCGAAACCCATCCTCACGAGCTTCTCTCCCCCGACCTCTACCCTGTGCGCCCGATACCCTCACCCCGATCATCTCTGGCTTTCCACCCCACCACCTTCCATCTCCAGCCTCCTCGTCCCTACCTCGACTCACGTCGCCACCTTCCTTCCTCCCAGCATCGACCAGCAGTCGCCCCCCCTCGCGACCCCTGTCGCACCGCCCTGTGCCACACCCCGCCCAGTCGCTCCACCATAGTGCACCACCTATTCCTGCTCGTCGATGTCGAGCCACCACTGCACCATCCTGATCGTCCCTATCCTCGCCTCGACCCTGATCCTCCACAGTCGACCACCATGATCGCATCATTACTGCAGTCCTCTTCCTTACCATGGCCTCCCGCCTTACCGCTTGCCATTTTCCCCTGCCATAGTCACCACTTCCCTCCTCCCCTATTTTTCCTGCCGAATTGAGCGCTTCGCTCTGTGCCGACGCCGTGCCGACGCGATCACCACCATCCTGCCACCATAGTCCATCTTGCGAGCCCCTACCTCCGATCATGCAGTCGCCGCCACCTGCCGTCGGAGCCAGGCTAGAGCCGAAGACTCATCGCCATTGACGTGCTGTTGATCAGGGAGTTTTGATCTAACGAATCCTGACTGTCTGTTTGATTTGATCACCTTGATCATCACCATCCAGCCCATTTGAATCTCAGCTGTCCGATCTCATCTCATCATCAAGTCCTGATCTGGCCGTCCGATCACATTTAATCATCATCATCTTCAGGCTTGAATCTGAACCCTTGATATTGATCTCTTTATCTCAGTCGACTGATCTGATCTGATTGTGATGATCATCAAGCTTGCTTTGATCTCAGCCGTCCGATCGACCGATCACACTTGATCTCGGCCCTCGATCGTCTCGATCATCTCGTTTGTCATCTTCTTGGTGAGTTAAACATTTGATCCACTTTTGTTCTCATTCGTCAAATTGTCAATCATGGTATATTTACTCCTTTGGTACTCTTTTAATTCTTATATATTCTATATTTGATCTTGGCATTCGCTTGATCTTCATCTTGATCATCCTCTTGATCATCGAGATCCGTGCTTTGTGTTGTGATTGCGATCGTGATCGTGTGTTTGTGATTAGTTCATGACTTGTTCGTTGAGTTCATGCCCAGGAATCCATTCCCGTTATTCTTGCTCTTTGCATTGTTGTGTCGTCGACTATAAGGCAAATAACTTGTATAATTTTCTGTTGTATATACAAGTACTAAATACCGCCTATAGTGTAGTTATTTTCTAGAGACAAATCTTGTGCAAAACCTCTGTTATATCTTGTCTCTATGTGTTGATTTGCCCGTAGTTGTCTCATTACACGCACGACATGAAATATAACTTAGACCTAATCAATTCTTGATGTATACGTGCATGTTGTTCGTGATTCATGACTTATCGTGTGATAGTGTATGCTTGATGTATTAGTAGTAGTATATCCAGTTGTTGATCTGTTAAACACCCTATACCATGTTGCTTGGACATCTAGTACACCATATTTCGCATTTTGTTATGATTTGAATGTGTTACATATAAACTAGTTCATTTTATGCATGAAGAATATTTCAGTATTTGTTGCTGCCCCATTTTTGTTCAGTATTTTAGACCCTATTAAGGTCAGTATATGAAAATTATTTATGGATATAAATTATAGAGAATTCTGTCTACTTTCCAGATTTTCTGGCAGATCTCAATTTCGATTTATGAGTTGCATGTGTTACCGCTGAATCTGGTGTGGGGGTAAATAGATGAGAATTGTGAGTTCGTGGAAAAACCTGAATAGCGGATCCAAGCCTGTTCGTCAGAATTGGACTGCTGACTCCCGCCGCTCACCTGCAAGGAAGTGCGATACACCGGGGTTGATCCCGGCGACGCACCCTCCGACGCTCTTGTCAGTAACCAGTGATGATTAAGAAAGAGCTTAAGTTGGCAAAAGAGTGATTACCTGGTCACAGTGGTAGGTAGGAGGTATTTATAGTCGCCATGGAAGTCTGATTAGGGACCTAATTTCCTGTGAAGCCGTTAGGAGTAAAATCCTCATAATTAGTTTAGGAAACTGATCCCTGATTCCCGGTGAGAGGATAACTGCAAATCAGGCCCGTTGATTTAGTCAAATCAGTGACCCTGATCTCCTCTTGCTGGTCTGGGTTTGTCTTGGATCGGGACCCGTACCCAGCTGGAGTGGATCCGTTTCGCGGGTTATTGGATCTGTGAAGGGGAGATCCAGTGCCCACTTAGGGTCCATCTGTATGCGAAATTACCGTTTTACCCCTGAGCTTCAAGATTCGTTCCCAATCTGGATGGTTCCGATTTAACCCCATTTTTAGCCATATCACGAGCCCCCCATTCCTAAAGACTGAGTGTGATCAGCCATTGAGGAGTAGTTTAACTGTTTCAGTGGCTAGTGGAGTTGTATCGGAGTCCGAATGGAGGGTTTTGAATCTCGAAGGGGGTAGTGAGGTGATTTTTGAAACTGTAAGCTGTTCCGAACCCTTGTTGAATATTCGACGGTTTTTATCTATTTTTTCGGATTATTTATTTAATTTTGCGATGTGTTAACCAATCGTTCGGGGGCCTTAACAGTACATTCTAGGCAATAATTGTTCGTTCAGGGGCTCAAAAATATTCTCCCGAATTTATAATTATTTTCTAGAATTTTTAGTTAATTTTCCCGAATTTTTAGCAATTTTTTCGCAATTTTTAAATAAATAAAACGATTAAATAAATAAAAACTAATTTTTAATACCTATTTATGGCGTGGCTTGATCTGGGCCCTTGATCTCGCGCGAGCGCGAATATCTGAAAGATCTGGCGGTTGTAGTCGCTCGGCAGTCGTTTTCTCGCTTTTGGAGCTCGGATGGGCACTTGCTCGGTTAGCCGACCGGGGGTATAAGGGTTCGGCTGTCCGAGCGACGTGGCACGATCTGAGCTGTTGGATGGTGGCACGAATCTCGAGGCCGGCATAGTTCTCAAGAAAACGCTATCTTGTCGTTTAGCGCACGTGGCACGATCTGGACCGTCCATCATTAGAAGCGCGAATTTCTGGAAGATCCGACGGTCGTGGTCGCTCGGCAGGCTTTTTTCTCTGTTTTGGAGCTCGGATGGGCACTTGCTCGGTTGGCCGGCCGGAGGTGTAAGGGTTCGGCTGTCCGAGCGACGTGGCGCAATCTGAGCCGTTGGATGGTGGCGCGAATCTTGAGACGGGCTCCATTCCTAAGAAACGCTATCTTGTCATTTAGCGACGCTGGCAAGATCTGGACCGTTCATCATCAGAAGTACGGATTTCTGGAAGATCCAACGGTCATGGTCGTTCGGCAGTGTTTTCCTCTGTTTTGGAGCTCGGATGGGCACTTGCTCGGTTAGCCGACCGGGGGCATAAGGGTTCGGCTGTCCGAGCGACGTGGCGGATTCTGAGCCGTTGGATGCTGGTTCGAATCTTGAGACAGCTCAGTTCCCAAGAAAATACTATCTTTTCGTTTAGCGACGCTGGTAAGATCTGGGCCGTCTGATCGAGATCTTACACGAACGTTGAGGAGAAAGTGAATTTTCTCGTTTTGGGGCTCGGATGGGCACTTGCTCGGTTAGCCGACCGGAGGTCTAAGGGTTCGGCTGTTCGAGCGACGTGGCGCGATCTGAGCCGTTGGATGATGGCACGAATCTCGAGACGGGCCCAGTTCCCAAGAAAACACTATCTTGTCGTTTAGCAATGCTGGCAAGATCTGAGCCGTTGGATGGTGGCACGAATCTCGAGACGGCTCAGTTCCCAAGAAAACACTATCTTGTCGTTTAGCGACGCTGGCGAGATCTGGGCCGTCTGATCGAGATCTTACACGAATGTTGAGGAGAAAGTGAATTTTCTCTGTTTTGGAGCTCGGATGGGCACTTGCTCGGTTGGCCGACCGGAGGTGTAAGGGTTCGGCTGTCTGAGCGATGTGGCGCAATCTGAGCCGTTGGATGGCGGAACGAATCTCGAGACAGTTCAGTTCCCAAGAGCATTAATGGCGCCCCAGGATTTGTGCGGCGTCCCCACTTCCCAGGGTCATTAAGAATGGTGTCTTCTATTTAATGCGAGGCGTTTCAGCTCCCTAGGCGTGACTGCTGGGCTTCCGTCGTTTGGCCTCCCGTGGGCCATAATGGCTGGTCTTTGGGGGGAGGTTATAAATACCCCACTCCCCTTGTAGTTTCAGTCACAGTAATGTTGATTTTTAGCCATCGGAGGTGTCTGCCTTGGGCGGATGCCTGTTTTTTGAAAAATTCTAACCCTGAGAGCGTCGGAGGGGTGGTCACTCTTCCACGGTGATCTTCTCCTGATTCTGACGGCCCCGGTGCGGATGTCAGGGTCAGGGGGGATCAGGGCAGAAGTGATGACGACCGGAGTCCGGACCCGGGGGACAAGGTGCTTCGGAAGGATGGGTCTCCTCCGATCTCTGTCTTCCTTCCGGGCTGACGACTTCTAATGGTTGTCAGCCCGAAGGAGCTAGAGATGGGAGGTGTGCCGATCTGCTTTCTGACCGGGCCCCACGCGATGGTGGTTTTTCTCCAACCCTTGAACGATTCGTGGTTTCGGCTTCCGAGGTCGTAAGCCTCGTGTTGCTCACGGGTGAGAGGGGAATCGACCGAGTCCTGGGGCCCGGGGGGCTCGCCGAGGGCGGTGCCTTAAAACTTTTAATCCAAATTTTCTCTTGCTTCCTGGGACAGATGCGGGGTGTCCGGGTCCGAAGTGCTTCATCCAGGCGACGTGGCCTGATCTGACCCGTTGGATGGTGGCGCGAATCTCGAAACGGGCCCAGTTCCCAAGAAAACGTTATCTTGTCGTTTAGTGACGCTGGCAAGATCTGGGCCGTCTGATCGAGATCTTACACAAATGTTGAGGAGAAAGTGAGTTTTCTCCGTTTTGGGGCTCGGACGGGCACTTGCTCGGTTAGCCGACCGGGCCCTTTGATGTTGGGGTCGGATCGCACGTCGCTCGGATTTTGATCCCGTGTGTGCCGAGCTACTTGACTTGTATCGAAACATTTTGTCTTTTCGCCAACAGTTGCTGCTCGGTCACAAAGTCGTTTGTGCTTTCGTAACGTTTCAATAGCAGCCAAGAGTCGCGCCCTTACGTTAGGAAGCCCAAGAGACTTTTTCTTTTACTATAAATTTTCACTTCCCCACCCCAAATCTCATTATTCACTTTTACTTTCTCTCTCAAGTTTTTACTTTTCACCATCGAAGTTTTTAGCTCCTGGGTGGTGCTGCTAGCTATCGCGGAAAGGCGTTTCTTTGCACCGGCGAACTTTTTCGACCGTAACAGTCACTTCAAGGTCAGTCTCTCTCCTTTCTCTTTAGAAAAAATGGTTAAGATTACTTCTTCGGATGAGACCCCCGCCTCGGACCAAGTTGTTAGCCGAGCGGGTAAAGGAAAGGAGGTGGTAGAGCCGACCGAGCAGACCGTTGTTCGGCCGAGCAAGAGTGGTGAGGTCGCCGAGCCACCCCAGGAGGTTGTGGCGAAGTCCCAGAAGGGTAAGGGAGTGGTTACGATCATTGAGCAGTCGAAGACGGCAGGGGAGTTCGGTCGGCAGCCGATCGTTCTGTCGAGCGTAGGGGGTGTTCGGAGCTATTCCGAAGAGATGCTGGAGAAGGTGACCCAGGGCACCGCCAAGTCGGTAGAGGAGAACGAGCCGAGAGAGTTATCCGAGGTGGACCATATCATTTCGGTTCTTACGGAGGCTGATTTGCATCGGATCCGGACTGGATTCCAGATCCCTGCCGAATATGGGCTGCTTCTCCCGGGGCCTGGTTTCCGAGCCTGCACGTCGTCTTCGGCCGACGCGTGCATTTTTTCGGTCGACTCCTTGGTCGCCGGGCTTCGCTTTCCGCTGCATCCGTTCATTGCCGAGGTCCTCAATTGGTACGGCCTGTGCCCCGCCCAGCTGATGCCGAACACTTGGAGGCACGTTTTGGCATTTGTTCTTCAGTGTCAAGAGATCGGTGCCGAGCCAAGTCTGTTCCTCCTTCGGAGTCTCTACCGCCCTTGTCAGTCGAACAGGAATGAGCAGAGGTTCTACCTTTCGCCGCGGACAGGCGTGAAGTTGATCGAGAACCCGGACTCGATCAAGCATTGGAAGGAGAAGTATTTCATTGTTCGAGCTCCCGCACCCTGGGCAATTCCGATAGCTTGGTCGAGGGAAGGCTTGCCCAAGCGAGCGAAGAAGGAGCCGGTGCTGAGTGACGAGGAGACGGAAATCCTCAAGAAACTCCTCGGCCTACTGACGCTAAGTTGGAAAGACATTACCGAGGAGGCTTTGTTCCGAAGGGGTCTCAGTCCGATGGACCCCAGTACGCTTCTGGTATTTTTACTTTTTGCTTGAAGTTCTTGAAAATTTTTCTAAGTTTTTTCATTCGGTTTGTGCAGAGTCTTCTAAGATGGACTATAGGGTGTTGATGGCGAAGGCCAAGGTGGCTAGGGAGCAGGAGACGAGAAAGAAGAGACCCTCGACAGGGCCTCAGGGCGGCCGAGCGCCGAAGATACATTCGGTCCCGAAGACCGCCGACCTGCAAGGGGGTCGTTGTTCCGGATGCCGATCCCGAGCAGGAGAAGGTCGCGGCCACCGATTCTCCTGTCTTGGATGCATCGGTTCCAACGGCGAAGGCAGATGCTCCTGGCTCGTCGAGCAGCGCGTTCAATGTGAGCAAGATGTTATCCCTCCAAGTTCCGCCCCTCACTGCCGAAGCGGAGAAGATTCTGACCGAGGGGCACAAGCAGATCTTCGTCCCCGACTGGCAAGTGATGAAGGTCGACGGTTTTTTGGGCGACGACAACATTTGTATGCAGGCGGTGAAGCACCTGCCGACCCCAAAGGACCGAGCGGCCCTTAAGTCAGGGGAGGTCGGGGACGCCACAATGCAGATTGCTCGGAACACGATGTTGGTAAGTGGGCCGAACACTTTCTTCTTGAAGCATTCTTTCCGAAATTTTCTATGTTTTTAGGTTCGGACCTTAACGGTTTGTTCTCTTTTCAAACCCTCTGCCACTTCAACTTCTTGCTCGAAGAGTTCGCAAGCAAAGAACAAGAGCTGACGGCGCAGTACGATCAGGAGAGGTCGGAGCACGCAAAAGCTGTGAAGCTGCTCGATGCTGAGCAACTCCTCTCGGCAAAATGCGGTGCCGAAGTGGCAGGGTTGGAGGCGCAGCTGGCCGAAGCCGTTCAGCGGTCGAAGGACGAGGCAGCCAAGCTCGAGGCCTCGGAGAAGAAGAATGCTGAGCTGAAGGAGGAGCTGGCCAAGGCTCGGTCGGAGGCGGAGAAAGCTCGGTCGGAGGCGGAGAAAGCTCGGAAGAAGACCGAGAAGATCATGGCCAAGCACCAATCGAAGGTGGCGAAGGCGAAGAGGGCTGTCCAGCTAGAGGCCGAGCAGCACATGTTTAAGAACATGGAGGACGCTTATGGCCGAGCCCTGCTTCATATCGCCGCTCGGAACCCGGGGTTCGACACATCTTCCTACCACTTCTACGACCCCGTGGAGGGGGAGGAGGAGCTTCCCCCAGCAATGCTCAGCCCCGAGGGACAGGCCGACGGTGTCGAAGGCACGAGCGAGACAGAGGTCGAGGGTGAGTGGGAGGACGACTCCGAGGAGGAGGGCGAGGGCAAGGACGAGGATGAGGTCGAAGGCGAGGACAAGGCCGAGGGGTCGGCAGACCCAAGTGACAAAAAGGTCGACCCCTGACTTGGTTGCGTCTTTGGTCTTTTTTTTGTAAGGCCTGACCGCGGACTGGCCACCGCTTTTTGTAACGCTTTTTGAGTTTTGAATGAAAACACTTTTTGTTTGGCCAAAAATTCTCCAAGTGTTAGGCCCCGGATTTTGTGTTTGATTAGTCGTTTAATTTCTCCAAGTGTTGGGCGTCGGATTTATCTCTGCTTTTCAGGTGAAGTTTGGTCTGATCACGGTGGTTTCGTACCTTCGTAAGGAGCTGGCCAAAACGAAGCGAGAGCTTTCCCATAGCCGAGAGAGGCAGTTTTATATGTTCTTGAAGCTGGAGGAGATAAAGGCAGCTGCGAGGGGGTATTATCGCGAGTTGAAGCAACTACGAAGCAACCCCAAGCTCCTTGTCCCGAAGGTGAGGCTGAGCGGCTTCGTAGGGAGCTTTCCGTCGTCGAGCAAAAGAATAACGAGCTCTTAACGGAGAAAGAACACTCGGCGGAAGAAGAGAAGCTAGCTTCCGAGTTGGAGAAGGTGTCATCCGAGCGCCAAAAGCTGTTGGCCGAGGTCGACAAGCTTAGGAGGATTACGATAGACAGGGGGATCGAGGTCACCCATTATCGACGACTCGCGACCGATAGCGCCAATGTCTCGGGCTCGTCAAGACCTCTTCGTTTGAAGATATCGACAAAGGATGATGCTCTGAGAGATAGGATTATCGAGTTGGAGGAAGAGGTCGCGTCGCTCAAGCCTCTGCCTGAGAGGGCCAACGTTCATAGTACGTCGTGTACTCGCGAAGAGAGCGAGAGAGGGATTACTTTCTACGAGCTTGCGACTCATTTGCCTACGGCGAGGCGGAGTCCTGCTGACGCTCAGAGTAGTGTAGCTGTCTCGTCTAGCGGTGCCTCGGTCGGCGCCACAGTTGGAGTTAGCGGTGGAGGGGGATCTCGCTTCGCTGGTTTGGAATCTAGCTCGGAAGTTAGGCGTCGCCGCCCCCGCGTTTCCTTGAACCAAAGCGTACCCCTTCCGTAGAGGCACTAAACAAGTTGTCTTATGTTCCTTTAAGTTATTGTAAAACTCTGTTGTAGCGTCTGTCTAGTTGTATGTAGAGCTACTTTATTTGAATAAAAGTCTGAGAGTTTGTTTTGAAAATTCTTGAAGTGTTGGACTTCGGTAGTGTTTGAAATTTTGTTGTTCGTCTCTTCCTCTTTTCAGCTCGTGGTGGTAGCTCAAGACGCCGACCCCAGTCGCTCGGATGACCACGCTCGAACCGAGGCTGGCTCGGGGGTGACGAGGTTGTGCTCGGCGAGGTGTCGAGAGCGGCTCTATGAAGTCGAGCCTGGGATTGCGCCGAGCCGGAAGCGAGCGGGACCACCTTCAGCTCATCCTAGGTCAGCGAGACATCGAGATCCGGTGTCTGGAGAGCAGGATCACCGAGATGACCCCTATAGGAGAGGACGAAGATTCGCCGACAGCCTTTAGCAACGCCCTTCGGATCCAGTGCGTTCGGCACAATTTGTCGAAAATAATAGCCGAAAGGGACGATCTGCTCTCTGAGATCCGTCACCTGCAGACTGTAGAGGCGGAGCTTCGGACGGAGGGAGAGGGACTGGCGGCCGAGGTTGCCAAACTGATGACCGAACGGGACATTGATGATTTTTTTAAAAGCCAAGTGTAGTGAGTCGGCATTGTAACTTTTGTTCTTTAAGGCCTTGTAACCTTGTTGTATGGAAGAGTCGCTTTGTACCGTGTCCCAATTATGAATGATATTTCTTTCTCGAACTTGCATGTCCTTTGTAGCTTTGTGTAGTCGTTTCGTTTGTGACTGTGTTCATCGCGCCGAGGTCCCCGAGCCGGCCCCTTTCTTGTTCACGGTTCGATGTCGTGGCGCGATCTGGGCCATTGGAATTTGGCACGAATCTCGAGGCGGCTCAGTTCCCAAGAAAATGCTATCTTGTCGTTTAGCGACATCGGCAAGATCTGGGCCATTGGATTTTGGCACGAATCTTGTGACGGCTGAGTTCCCAAGAAAACACTATCTTGTCGTTTAGCGACACTAGCAAGATCTGGGCCGTCTGATCGAGATCTGACACGAATGTTGAGGGAAAAGTGACTTTTCTTCGTTTTTGGGCTCGGATGGGCACTTGCTCGGTTAGCCGACCGGAGGTCTAGGAGCTCGGCTGTTCGAGCGACGTGGCGCGCTCCCCTGCCTCTTGCTCGTTCGCTATTTGGCGACAAGAGCGTTCGGCCAGTGGTGTCGAGCAGCGCTTCGGTCTCCTCTTCTTGCGAAGTTGCGAGATGAGTCGAGCCTTACCCAATGGTGGGCTTGCCGATCATCGTGAGAGTTCAATGGTCGTGGGAGCAATTCCGAATGGCGACCCACTCCTAGCTCGCTTAGAAGTGAGCTTACGGAGTAGAATCGAACCAAGTGTTGGACTCCGGAACCATCGTTAGAGTTCAACGGTCGTGGGAGCAATTCCGAATGGCGACCCACTCCTAGCCCGCTTAGAAGCGAGCTTGTGGAGCAAAATCGAACCAAGTGTTGGACTTCGGAACCATCGTTAGAGTTCAACGGTCGTGGGATCAATTCCGAATGGCGACCCACTCCTAGCCCGCTGAGAAGCGAGCTTGCGGAGTAGAATCGAACCAAGTGTTGGACTCCGGAACCATCGTTAGAGTTCAACGGTCGTGGGAGCAATTCCGAATGGCGACCCACTCCTAGCCCGCTGAGAAGCGAGCTTGCGGAGTAGAATCGAACCAAGTGTTGGACTCCGGAACCATCGTTAGAGTTCAACGGTCGTGGGAGCAATTCCGAATGGCAACCCACTCCTAGCCCACTGAGAAGCGAGCTTGCGGAGTAGAATCGAACCAAGTGTTGGACTCCGGGACCATCGTTAGGATTGTTCAACGATTGTGGGAGCAATTCCGAGCAGCAAACTACTTCTGGCTCGCTTAAGAGCGAGCTCGCGAAGTAGAGTCGAGCCGGGTATTGGACTCCGAACCATTGATTGAATAAAGAATAAAGGCGGAGAGACACAAGCAATTTTATAAGTATGAAAAAGCATTCTTTATTGATAATTGACGGCGAGCCGTTTTTACATATGAAAACTTAAGAGAGGAATTACAAATTAGAGGAGAGGAATGGTTCGACACCCTGTGATACTCAGAGAGGCGCCGGGGCGCTTTCTTGGTATTTTAAAAGGTGGTCGGCATTCCAGATCCTCGGAATCTCCCTGCCCTCGAGGTCTTCCAGACGATAAGCTCCGGGCCGAACTATCCTTGCAATCTTGTAAGGTCCTTCCCAATTCGGGGCTAGTTTGCTCTTCTGACTGGGGAAGGAGATGGCTAGTTTTCTGAGGACTAAGTCCCCCTCCTTGAGATCGGTGGGTCGGACTCTCTTGTTGTACGCCAATTCGATCCTCCTCCGGTAGTTCTGTTGGCGGATCGACGCCCTTTCTCTCAGTTCGTCCACCAGGTCTCGGTTCGCCCGGAGGTCTCTGGCGTTCTGTTCCTCGTTGTAGGCTGCGAGGCGAGGAGAAGGTATTCTGACTTCGAGAGGTATCACTGCCTCGGACCCATAGGTGAGGTTGAACGGGGACTCTCCTGTGGGGGTCCGTTTGTTGGTGCGGTAGTTCCACAGTACGTTGGGGAGTTGGTCGACCCATAAGCCTTTGGAACATTTGTCCAATCTCTTCTTGATACCAGAGAGGATATGCCGGTTAGCGTTCTCCGCCTGGCCATTCGACTATGGGTGGGAGACGTAGGAGAAGCGTTGTTGGATGGCAAGGTCTTCACATAGAGCTCGGAACGTGGCCCCAGTAAACTGAGTTCTGTTGTCTGTTATGAGGACACGGGGGACGCCGAATCGGCAGATGACGCTCTTCCAGAAGAATTGAAGCACCTTATTCTCGGTGATAGTGGCTAGGGGCTCGGCCTCAATCCACTTCGAAAAGTAGTCGATGGCTACGACCAAGAACTTGAACTGGCCCGGAGCTGGAGGGAATGGCCCTAGTAAATCCATCCCCCACATTACGAAGGGGATAGGACTTGATAGGGAGGCGAGGTTGGCTTGGGGGAGGCGACGAATGTTGGAATGTCTCTGACAAGATCCACATTGCCGAAGGTGTCGCTCGGCGTCTTGGAGGAGAGTCGGCCAGAAGTATCCGTAATTCAGAGCTTTTCGAGCCAAAGACCTAGACCCTGAATGTGCCCCGTCGATGCCTTCGTGGAGCTCCTGTAAGGCGTAGTCAGCCTGTTCTGGGGAAAGGCACCACAGGTACGGTCGGCCGTCTATCTACGAGAAGGAGTGCTTGTACAAGATCCCCTCGATCAGGATGTACCGCTCGGCCCTGGTTCTCACTCGGCGTGCTTCCTTCGGGTCCTCGGGGAGGAGTCCGTCCCTTAAGAATTCCAGTAACGGTTTCATCCAATTATCTTGCAGTAGGACCGGCAATGACTCCACTGAGTCGAGGGTCTCGTCTTCTATGCTCGGTTTCAAGAGGACCTCGATCATGACGGTCTGCTCGAGACCTTGGAGGGAGGATGAGGCCAACTTGGAGAGGGCGTCGGCCTGTGAATTCTCTTCTCGAGGGACTCATTGGATGAGTGCCTCTTCGAACCGGGCCGTGAGGGTTCGGACTTTGGTGAGGTACTTCGCCATCCGTTCGTCTCGTGCCTCGTAATCGCCCAAGACTTGGTTCACAACCAGCTGAGAGTCACTATGGATTCGGAGGTGCTGCGCCCCGGCACTTCGGGGCAAGTCCGAGGCCCGCGATTAGTGCCTCATACTCTGCTTCTTTGTTTGAGGCCTTGAAATTCATGCGGAGGCATACTGGAGGACGAAGTCATCTGGACCTGTCAGGATGATACCGGCGCCGCTTCCCTCGTTGCAAGAGGAACCGTCCACAAAAACTGTCCAAATAGGGGGTCCGTTCGGGACATGGCTGACCTTGGGAATGGTGGTCTCGACGATGAAGTCCGCGAGGGCTTGAGCTTTGATCGCAGTCCGGGGCTGGTAGGAGATGTCGTGTTGGCTCAGCTCGATGGACCATTTCATAAGCCGGCCTGAGGTTTCCGGCTTGTGGAGGACCTGCTTCAGCGGTTGGTCGGTGACGACCACAACCGAGTGGGACTGAAAGTATGGGCGGAGCTTCCTTGCCGCCATAACCAGGGCGTAGGACATCTTTTCTACCTTCGGGTAGCGGAGCTCGGCGTCCCGAAGTACCTTGCTCACATAGTAAATGGGCCTCTGAGTCCGGTCTTCTTCCCTCACCAAAACGGCACTTAGGGTCTGCTCGGAAGCAGCTAAGTAGATGAAGAGGGTTTCCCCTGGAACGGGCTTGCTGAGCAGGGGAGGATTGACCAAGTAGGCTTTCAGCTGTTTGAATGACTCCTGTTGCAGTTCGCCCCACTCGAAACCCTTGGCCCCCCTGAGAGCCTTGAAGAAGGGGAGGCACTTTTCCCCAGACTTCGAAAGGAATTGCCCAATAGCGGCGAGGCAAGCCGTAAGCCTCTGCACTTCCTTGATGTTTCGGGGCGGGGCCATGTCCAGTATGGCCTTAATTTTTTTAGGATTTGCTTCGATCCCTCGCTGGCTGACCATGAAGCCGAGGAACTTTCCTGACGAGACCCCGAACGCACACTTGTTCGGATTAAGCCTTATGTTGTGCCTTCTCAGTACGCCGAATGCCTCTTGTAGGTTGGCCACGTGGTCGATACCTCGGACGCTCTTCACGAGCATGTCGTCGACGTATACTTCCATGTTGCGGCCTATCTGGCTTTGGAAGACTTTGTTGACAAGGTGCTGGTAGGTGGCTCTAGCGTTCTTTAATCCGAACGGCATAACTCTACAATAGTAGAGGCCTTGGTCGGTAATGAAGGAAGTCTTCGAAATGTCGGGGGGAACATTCGGATCTGGTTGTAGCCAGAGAAGGCATCCATGAAGCTGAGGAGCTCATGGCCCGAGGTGGCATCGATGAGGGTGTCGATATTCGAGAGAGGGAACCGATCCTTTGGACACGCCTTATTCAAGTCTGTGAAGTCGATGCATATCCTCCAGGAACCATTTGACTTCTTAACCATGACGACGTTGGAGAGCCACTCGGGGTAGTTCACCTCCTGTATGAACCGAGCTTTTAGGAGCTTGTCCACCTCCTCCTTGATGGCTTGTTGTCGCTCGGGAGCGAATTTATGCCTCTTCTGCTGAACCGGTCTGCACCCTGGTTCGACGCTGAGGCGGTGCACTAGAAGCTCCTCGAAAATCCCGGGCATATCTGCGGCGGACCAAGCAAATAGGTCGCGGTTCTCCCGGATGCACTGCACCAAGTCGGAACATAGGGCAGTCGGCAGGGACTTGCTGATGAGGAACTTTCGACTCGGGTCCTCGTCCGAGAAGAGCACTTCTTCCAATTCGTCCGCCGGCTCGGACGTGGGTTGGACGTTCGGCTCGGGGATCTCTAAAGTCTCGAGGGAGAGCACCGGACTCCCAGTGGAAGTCATGTAGCACTTCCGAGCCGTCTCTTGGCTGCCCCTGACTTCTCCCACTCCCGCCCGGGTGGGGAACTTCATCTTGAGGTGGTATGCCGAAGGAATGACTTCCAGGGCAGCTAGGCCAGGTCGGCCCAAGATGACATTGTATGCAGCCGGGACATCGACGACCATAAAGTCCATCAGCTTTGTCAGGGTGGTAGGGGTTTTCCCAGCAGTTACGTCCAGGGTGATAACCCCTTCGACAGTTACTGGTACCCCCATGACCTCGTTGAGCGTGTAGCCAGCCGGTTTGAGGCGATCCCTGGATAGTTGCAGCCCTCGGAAGGCTGAGAGGAAGAGGATGTTCACGGAGCTCCCGTTGTCTACCAGGATCCTCTGCACTTTGAAGTTTGCCATGTGGAGGTCGATAACAAGTGCATCGCAGTGGGGAGTTCGGACCCCCTCGAGGTTTTCATCAGAGAAAGTTACTGGGACGCCGAGGCCTTTGGGGGGAGGGGCACCGTGAACTGAGTTGACCTCTCGGACGAAGGCCTTCCGAGAGGAGTTGGAAGAGCCCCCCATTGGACCCCCGTGGATAAGGTGCAGAACACGTTCCTCCTCGAACTCGGGGGTATCATCCCGTCGCTCGGAGCGCTTGTTAGCCCCCCGAGGCAGAGGAGTGGTGTGATCTCCCCGATCATTTGTCTTCACAAACTTAGCCAACTGCCCCCTCTGGATGAGGGCCTCTATTTCCTTCTTCAGCGCCCGGCAGTCGTTGGTGTCGTGGCCATGATCCCGGTGGTAACGGCACCACTTCTCCTTGTTCCTCCTCTTGGCCGGGGTGTTCATCCTCGGAGCGGGAGGTATAACTCCCTCCTTCTCGACTTCCATCAGGATGGTGGAGACGTTGGTAGTGAGAGGAGTAAATTTCTCGAACCTGGGAGGAGGACGGCGCTGACCGCTATTATCTTTCTGTAGCTTCTTGGCCCCTTCATCTTCCGTTGTCTTTCTCTTCGACCCGGAAGCGGATCCTCCGAAGCCCGGGAAGCATTCGGCTTCCTCCGCCCGAATATATTTCTCACATCTAAGGAGAAGGTCGGCAAAGTTGTGCGGGGGCTTTTTGGCGAGGGACGACCGAAGGTTAGAGTTGAAGACGTTGGATTGGAATGCGACGTTCGCCACTGACTGGTCGAGGGAGGCGATGGACCTGACCTCCGTAGTAAACCTCCTCACATAGTCCTTCAACTTCTCTCCCCTCTCCTGTCGGAGGTGGAGTAGAGAGAGGCTGGTATTCTCCGTTCGTCTGCTGCTCACAAAGTGGGTTATGAAGAGCATTTCGAACTGCTCAAAAGAGAAGATGGAAGAGGGAGCGAGCCGGGAGTACCATTCCCGTGCTGAACCCTTGAGAGTGGCGGGGAAGGTTTTGCAAAGCATGGCGTCGGAAGCTTGGTAGATTAGCATCAAGGTCTTGAAGCTCTCGACATGATCAACAGGGTCTGACTCCCCTGAGTACATTTCAAACTGCGGAGGCTTGAAACCCCTTGGGATGGGAGCCTCCATGATAGTCCGAGAGAAGGGGGGTCTGCTGGGGCGGACGGTCCTTCCTCTCGACTCCTTCTCCTTGTCCATTCGACCGATGCGCCTCTCCATCTCGTGGAGACGACGGTAGAGGGCATCGTCCCTCCGGTGGTAGTCAAACGATCCCCTGGACTCGTCTTCATAGGAAGGGGAGCGGGGACTACGGCGTCGATAGTCCTGGGATCGGCGAGGACTATGAGGGTGTTGCTGGTGACTAGGAGCCGAGGGAGGACTTATGGATCGGTGGCGAGGACTTGGGACCCGTGGGGGTGTTGGAACCTTTTGGGCATTATTGTTGTTGTGGCGAAGGTTGAGGGCCTGCAACACCGTTACTTGGAATTGTTGGAACTCAGCACGAGTGATGGGTGCCTCATCGTTCCTCGGATGATGTCTACCAGCAGGGGAATGTGGCCTCCTCCTACGACGCTCGGGAGATTCCCCCCGTCCTCTTCGATCCGGAGACCTCCTGCCATCTCGGCGATGAGGAGATCACCCGCCTTGATGTTGGCGGGAGACTCCCTCTCGGGACCGCTTCTCATCTAGGCGGTTGCACAGGTCCTCATCCTTCTGCCGATTTAGAACGGTGTTGCGGAGGTCAGAAGCTCGGGGTTTATGGGAGGCCATAGAATCCGAGGAGGCATTGTGTACTGACACATGGTCTGGGTGGAGAGGTTGCTTCTGCCTCTGCTGGTTCTGACCAGTGGGACAATTAGGGGGTTGTTGATTCAGAAGAGGGGGCTGGCCCTGTTGGAAATGGTCTTGGACCGGGGAAGGAAGTTGTTCGGGCTGCAGAGCAGGATGTACGGGGACTTCCTCTTGTTGATCGGTGGGGTTGGGTCCACAGTTGGACCCCCTGAACCTGACCTTTCTGGGAGGCATGGCTGGAGAAGAGCTAGTCGATGGGAAGAGGAGAGGCTGCTATTCGTATGGTTCCCACAGACGGTGCCAATCTGTTACCACTGAATCTGATGTGGGGGTAAACAGATGATATTTATGAGTTCGTGGAAAAACCTGAATAGCGGATCCAAGCCTGTTCGTCAGAATTGGGCTGCTGACTCCCACCGCTCACCTGCAAGGAAGTGCGACACACCGGGGTTGATCCCGGTGACGTACCCTCCGACGCTCTTGTCAGTAACCAGTGATGATTAAGAAAGAGCTTAAGTTGGCAAAAGAGTGATTACCTTGTCACAGTGGTAGGTAGGAGGTATTTATAGTCGCCATGGGAGTCTGATTAGGGACCTGATTTCCTGTGAAACCGTTACGAGCAAAATCCTCATAATTAGTTTAGAAAACTGATCCCTGATTCCCGGTGAGAGGATAACTGCAAATCAGGCCCGTTGATTTAGTCAAATCAGTGACCCTGATCTCCTCTTGTTGGTCTGGGTTTGTCTTGGGTCGGGACCCGTACCCAGCTGGAGTGGATCTGTGAAGGGGAGATCCAGTGCCCGCTTAGGGTCCATCTATATGCGAAATTACCGTTTTACCCCTGAGCTTCAAGATTCGTTCCCAATCTGGACGGTTCCTATTTAACCCCATTTTTAGCCATATCAGCATGTTATGGCTATTTTACTACAGATGTGTAGAGAATTACAGATTTGGTTTTATATGAATTCTGGAGAGTAATTTATTTTTATTCTGATGTTAAAGATAATATTTTGATCCAATATTTTGCTGAGTATAACTAGACTTGATTGGGATTAACCCCTATTTTTTATGGATTTAATTGATGACTTTCACATACTATTCTATGCTTGTAAACAACTACTATACTTGCAGAATTTTCATGCTGTAATTTCAACCTGATTCTATTTTCTTTTGATAAAAATTTTGTGAATATGAAATGTAGCCTAATGTATCTATTTTATCACCCTTTTGACGGATCTGGATTTCGATTTATATTTTGTAATCTATTGCTGTTTTGGTACTGCTGTGTTTATGAATTCAGATTTACAAAATTACTGTATCTTGCTGTTTTCTGATTTTATTTGAGTATACTATCTATGTTGGAAAATTATGAAACATTATTTTTTGTTACTAAACATACTAGGGAATACCCCAGATTTTTCATGAATTTAATCAGTAAGTTTTTATGCCGTTTTCCTGTTTATGAATACAAACTTCTGATTCTGGCTGAACATGTTTTCTGGATATAATTCTGTTTTGAGTCTTATTTTTGTGAAATACCATATGACTTATTTATACTTGATGGATTCGGCCGAGAGTCTATTTTCCAGATTTTCTGACGGATCCATATTTTCATGTTTGTGGCAACGAGAATCCCAGATTTAGTGCAGTACTATCTTGCTGTCCTGAACTAGAATTTTCGTTGTCCTATCCTTTTATGTTTGTCTATCACTTGTATATGTTTATCTTCCAACCTGAACCTGTTACTTATTTATACCATATTATTCTTACCCTGTTTTGTGCATGTATATGCCTGTTTGATAATAATAACAAATAACCAAGCCGAGGTTAAGGGAAAGATCTAGTAGTGGACAATATAGGAGCCTGTACTCGGAAGGGGACTCGTGTTTCCCGTATGACAAGTTTACCGACCAAGTTACCGACTAAGTTACCGAACAAATTAACCGACCAAGTTAATTATATGTTATCGATCAAGTTTACCGATCAAGTTAATTACATGTTACCGATAAAGTTTACCGATCAAGTTTACCGACCAAGTTTTGTAATCCTGTGAATACTTGAGTACATGACCTATAGAATCCCCTACGAAATATAAATGTAACTTTTTTGAATGTAGCAACCATGTGGTAAATGGATGGGACGCATGAAGTGCTACCTAGATAGAAATAAATACAAGACTTGACATAACATGACACCTGTTACACGCTTACCTGTACATGCTACCTGACACCTGTTACATGTTTACCTGCTTGCATGATACCTGTTATTTGTCACATGTCACATGCACCCTATTATCACATCATATTACTTGTTCCTGCTCCTGTTTTATGTTAACCATTCTGTCACCTGTATTCCATGCTATGTTTACTTCCGCTATTACTCTATACTTGTTTATCCTTTCCTGTACTTGTCGCATGCACTACAAGCGGCTTGTAACTTGTATTGACGGGCATTTTATTTTCTTTTCCATCTTCCTGCAATTTGTTAAATTGCAGACTTTGGTGACCAGCTGCCCGATGGAGTAGGAGATCTGAGATTCAAGTTGCTGGAGTTCTTACTAAAATTTACTTTCCTGTTATTCTTGAATAAATATAATTGCTACATGAATTTTGTATTGGGCATTTGACCCAGAAATTTTGACTTGTTCCAGATATGGTTTATTTGAGATTATTAAATTTTGTTTCAAGTAAATCTTGTTGACTTTATTAATTCAGTCATGCATGCGTGGATGACTATTCTTCTTGTATCTCTCTTGTTTATACTTGTACTTGTTGTAAAGATCCTGACAGCTTATGAATGGTGAAAGCCATTCGCTGGACTTAGTCACATATTCGTATTCCATATCTCCTTTTTGGGAAGCGGGGCGTGACAGTCTGTTATCTGTTATATGATTCCCGGCTGCATTCTTCCCTATAGGAAGGTGTACATGGAAGGGGGACCCTTAGGTCTCATCTGTACTTGGAAGGGGGACCCTTAGGTCTCATCTGTTGTGCATGGATTTGTGATTACATGATTCCTGCGTCTGTTTATCTCCTAGTATAATGCCTGAGTACACGACCTTATAAAATCCACCATTAAGTCTAAACGCAATTTGTGTGTATGTATAAACCATGTGGTAAATAAATAGGATTCATGAAGTGCTACATTAGATAGGATTAAACAACAGACTTAAGTATAATATGTTCACTTGCACATTCCTGTTACCTGTTCCTGTTACTTGTTACTTGTCACCTGTTACCTATCTCGCATGTTACTTGATACCTGTTACAAATTTACTTGTTCACTTGTTACATGATTCCACTACTTGACACAATTTACTTGCTTGCTAGTTCATTAGACCTCATTACTTGTTGTATTCCTGCCATGACATGTTGTACATTCTTGATTCCAATCCATGTTTCATACCTTCTTGTATTTGCTCCTATACCCGTTGCTTGTACTACTTGCAGCCCGTAACTTGCACTAACGGGCGTCTGTCTCTTGTTTCTCTATTTTCTTCCACATGATAAAATACAGGTTTTGGAGATCAACTACCTGCAGGAGTTGGTGAGCAAACATTTTAAGCTTCGTCTAGGAAATCATGCTTTAGTTATTTGTACCTTGAGTTTATTTATTTCTTGTTGCTACTTAAACTTGTAACAGGCTTGTTGTCCCAAAGTTTTACTTTTGTTCCAAATCTTATATTTATTTGATGAATTTATATTTGTTTCAAATAATTTCTATTGATTAATAATTTGTTTCATGCATGCGTGGTTGTATATTATTTTATATTTCCTGTTGTGCTGTTGAGTCGATCCTACAGCTTATGAATGATGAAAATTATTCGCTGGGCTTTGTCATGCACTTGTATTCCGTATTCTTTTGGAAAGTGGGGCGTGACATCACTAAATAACCGAAATAGGATAGAGCACTAGATGGTTGCATGGCAGGGGATCGAGCCCCAATAATGTGGAGAACGTCATTTGTTTGGAGAATGTGTAGTATGAGATGCATCTCTCTCCAACAAAGCGTGCTTAGACTAAGAGTATTGTGTGCATTGAGTGTGCATTAGTTCTAGGTCATGTCATACACTGACACTTGTGTTTGCTTGCATTTTCTTTGTCATAAAATATCGTGGTTGTTGACATTTGGAATCGCTATAGTGCGGCGTAGAGAGGATGCCCGTATATAGCATTGCGTTAGTTGTATTCAACTGACGTGCCCACTCTTTAGTTGCAGGACCATCCGCTGTATTGGAGGCGCGAGAGACCCAAGTTGATTAAAGCATCCAAGTCAAGATATTGTCCATTTATTGTAACTCATTGTAAATTGTTGTAATATTATATCCTTGTAACTGTTGTAATTAAACTGGACATTTTAATGATATTTGATGCAATAAAAGTTTTTAATTTCTTGTGATTTTTTTTGTGTGTGTTGTGACTCATTTGAAGGAAGATCCTGGAGTGGTGTTACGAGTTCCTAGGTTAGGAATTCGGGGTGTTACAGAGTTGGTATCAGAGCTTACTTCAAATTATAGTCTAACACCACAGGAGATTAGACTTGGATGCGTTGTGAGAGTTGGGTTTAGTCAGATAGTAGATGATTATAATTCATATTGTTACACTTTCAGCTTCAGTTTACAATATGCTTTATAATTTTTCTATATCTCAGTTGATTTCCATATTTTCTCTTGCAGATGCCGAGCTTTGATGCCGCACACTCAAATGGATGGGCCAGCGGTAACGGTACGGTAGTACTAGCTGCTGCTACTCAGGCTCCCCCACCTCCACCATCCGCTGCTATCGAGAGGGCAGTAGCCCAGCTATCCCGTGAGCTCGCTGCATACAAGTGGAGCCACGGACAACTCGAAGATCGCCTCGAGAACTGTGCTTATGCCCTGAGTGCCACCGATAGAAGGATGGCCAATTTGGATAGGTCAAGGCAGAAGTGGAAGGTGAGAGTGTTGCTGCAGAGGCACCAGTGCCTGGAGAAGATAGGAGATCTGCAGATCAGATATCAACAGTTACGGTCCCAGGTCGTTGACATGCAAGACCTGCTTGACCAAATGAACATGGCTGAAGACTCGTCAGTAGGTGACCATCCGGGAGCCGGGGAGGAGTGATCTCTTAGTGTTATGTGTGATTTCTGGGTGTATATAGATGACAAACTTTTTGTTTGTCTAGACTATGATGACATGCTATTCTGAATGGGTGTATGCAACCCATTTAGGATTACTAGTCTGATATTTTGACTGTGCTAGCAAGCAATATCATTGTAACCCTTTTTGTGATGAATGAAAAAGCTAGTATGTTTCTGACTACTACTGGTGTGATGTGAGTTTACATTGCTATTGACATTTAATAATGAGGCTTAGTATTTAGATGTCGAGGAACACTAGAAGCACTAGAACTAGAAGGGAAGAAGGAGAAGGTAGCGGGGTCAACAACGCTAGCCTCTACATGGAGACGGAGTTCGCCAGGGTGTACCAAATGATGGGTACCTTCGTGGAGGCAACCAGAAACTTCATTCCGTAGAACGGAGCACCCGTGACAAACGTGGGACATGTTGCCTTGGATTCAGGATAACTAGTAGAGTCTTTTAAAAGGATGAAACTACCAGTCTTTAAGGGGCAAGCGGATCCAACTGCAGCCGATGAATGGATTCGAAAGGTCGAAATCATCTTCGAGGTATTAGAGACACCTGCTGGAGAGCAGGGTCAAGTTGGCGACCATACTTCTAGAGAAGGACGCGGGCGTTTGGTGGCAGTCGGTTAGACGCGGACTAGGAGAAGGACCCATTGCGTGGGAGGATTTCTTGGAAGAGTTCCGCCAACACTACTTTCCTTTGGACGTTCAAGAAGAAAAGGCCATGGAGTTTGTCAACCTCCGCCAAGGAAGCATGATGGTGAGAGACTACGAGACCGAGTTCACCCAGGTGGCTCAGTACGCCCCAAAAATGATCCAAGATGAGGTGAAGAAGGCAAAGCAGTTTGAGCAGGGACTGAGGCCAGCATTGAGGTCCAGAATGGTACCGCTAGGTATCCGAAGGTTTGATAAGTTAGTGCAGAGAGCTACAGTAACAGAGCAGGATATGAATCAGGCTCAACCACCCCAAGGAAAAGTAGGGAAATGGAACAAAGAGAAACGGCCAGAGCCGTCCACATGATTCAAGAAGCAAGGACAAAACCTGAAATTCTAGAGGAACAATGATGGTGCAGCAACAGACAGGGTTGTGAAGTGTTTCAACTGTAGAGAATTAGGGCATTACTGGAGCCAATGTCCAAAAGACCAGCAACAGATCACCACAAGGACCTGTTACAACCGTAGGAAGAAGGGGCACCTTAGGCCAGATTGCCCCTATTTATAGAGGAACAACAATGGTATGGCCCCGAAGAAGGATGCCAAGGGAAAGAAACAGTTTCACCAAGGGCATGTCTTTGCCCTTACGGAGGAGGAAGCCGACGATGATGAGGGAGTAATCGCTAGTAACTAATTGTAATATGGCTTATTTTGTAATTTGAAGATGAATGTGGAAGGAACTTTTGATGATGATGTAACTTTTTGTTACAGGACAACTGGAAATTAATGAATTAATGGCAAATGTTTTTGTTTGACAGTGGATCTACTTATTCATTTGTGTCTAAATCTTTTTCGAAGAAATTGGGTTGCACTCAAGCAGCGACTCCTGAATTGGTCTTAGCAGTAGCTACGCCATCTGGAGCGAATCTCATAACTGATAGGTGTTACAGGGGATGCAAACTCCAAGTTGGAGGAGAAACCCTAGACATTGATTTGTTGGAATTGGGCTTTACTGGAACCGATGCCATTATTGGAATGGATTGGATGTCCAAGCACAAGGTTCACATTGACTGTATGGAGAAGAAGGTGATTATAGCCGTGCCTGAGAAACCAGAGATCATGTTTCAAGGGGAGAAGGTGAATGAGAAGAAATTGGTGGCTGCAACTAGAAGTAAAGTACCAAAAGAAGTAAAGGAAATACCCATTGTACGAGATTTCCCTCTCGTATTTTTGGAGGAGTTGCCAGGACTACCCCCACCTAAAGACGTAGAGTTTAGCATTGCCATCCAGCCAGGAAGTGCACCAGTGTCGAAGACCCATATCGCATGGTACCAGTAGAGCAGAACGAGGTTAAGAAGCAGATTGAAGAGCTTTTACAGAAAGGATTTATCAGGCCAAGCACATCACCTTAGGGAGCACCAGTACTGCTGGTTAAGAAGAAGGACGAGACGTCGAGAATGTGCATTGACTACCGGGAGTTAAACAAAGTTACAGTCCAGAACAAGTATCCCATTCCCAAAATCGATGTCTTGTTCGATCAACTACAAGGAGCAGTAGTATTCTCAAAGATAGATCTACGGTCAGGTTACCATCAGGTCTATGTAAAGGAGGGGGACATAACTAAGACAACCTTTAGGACCAGACATGGACACTATGAATTCCTAGTAATGCCGTTTGGAGTGACTAACGCTCTAGCAATCTTCATGGACTTAATGAACCGAATTCTATGACCGTTTATCGACTCGTTCATGGTAGTCTTCATCGATGATATTTTGGTGTATCTACAGACGGAGGAGGATCATGCAAAGCATGCGACAACAGTTTTGAGGAAGCTTCATGAGCATCAGTTGTATGCCAAGCTATCCAAGTGCGAGTTTTGGAAGTCAGAAGTTGCTTTTCTTGGCCATATCCTTTCTAAGGTGAGAGTGGCCACTGATCCACAGAATATTGAGGCAGTGAAGGATTGGCCTCGACCAAGGACAGTGAAGGAAATTATGAGCTTTTTGGGCTTTGACCGGATACTACAGGAAGTTTATTTACGGTTATGCCAAGAATGCAGTACCGCTCACGGCCCTAACCAGAAAGGACAAGAAATTTGAATGGACTGACAAGTGTGAGGCAAGTTTTCAGGAGCTAAAGAATTGACTGATTACAACACCAATTTTGGTATTGCCCCAACTGAATAAGAGATATGAGATCTACAGTGATGCTTCATACTTGGGTTTCGGTTGTGTTCTAATGCAGGAAGGGAAAAGTGATTCCCTACGGTTCAAGGCAACTCTGACCTCATGAGAAGAACTATCCAACTCATGACTTAGAGTTAGCTGCTATCATCTTTTCCTTGAAGATATGAAAGCACTATATCTACGGGACTAAGGTGGAGTTGTACACAGACCACAAAAGTTTAAAGTATATATATCAACAGAAAGACTCGAACCTGAGGCAGAGAAGGTGGTTAGAAGTATTGGAAGACATCAGACAGAGATCAAGTACCATCCGGGGAAATCTAATGTAGTGGCAGATGCACTCAGCAGGAAAAGGAGCATTTCTATGCTAGTAGCTACGAGGAAGGAACTAGAAGAAGAGATCAAAAGAGCTGGCATCGAGATTGTCACTGAAGGACTGGGAGCCATTCTAGCTCAGTTAGAACTTCAACCAAGCTTGAAGGACCGGGTGCTGAAGAGTCAAGAAGGCGACTGAGGAGATTCGAGCACTTAAGGAGCGGATAAACGAAGGAAAGCTTCCGGAGTTCAATCTTAAGGAGGGGAGTGCTATGGTTCGGAGATCGGTTGTTTATGCCGAAGAAGGACGACCTAAGAGAAGAGATCATGAAGGAAGCACACACCACCCTACTTGCAGTTCACCCAGGGAGCACCAAAATGTACAGGGACGTAAAGCAAGTCTATTGGTAGGCAGGAATGAAGTAGACATAGCGGAGTTCATCATAAGATGTCTCACATGTCAGAGGGTGAAGGCGGAGAACCAGAAGCCAGGAAGACTATTGCAGCCATTGCTGATTCCCGAATGGAAATGGGAGAGGATAAGTATGGATTTAGTCGTAGGGTTGCCAAGGAGCCCCAAGGGTAACGACTCAATTTGGGTGATTGTAGATCGACTCACAAAATCATCACATTTTCTACCGGTTAAGACGACATGGTCTTTGGAGAAACTGGCAGAGCTATATATTCAGGAGATTGTGAAGCTACATGGGGTTCCGGTATCCATTGTATCCGACAGAGATGCAAGATTTACCTCAAGATTTTGGAAGAAACTGCAGGCAGCTTTGGGGACGAGGAAAAATTTCAATACAACATACCACCCCTAAACAGATGGTCAGACTATGAGAGTGAATCAGATTTTGGAAGATATGCTTCAGGCATGCATTCTAGAATTCAGAGGGAGCTGGGAGAAGTATCTAGCACTGGTCGAGTTCTCCTATAACAACAACTACCAGGCTAGTAGCGGGATGGCTCTGTTCGATGTACTGTATGGTAGGAGGTGCATGACACCAGTGTGTTGGTATGAAGTGGGCGAAAGGCAAATGTTTGGACCAGAGATAGTACAGCAGACCTCAGAGAAGATAGAGCTAATTAGAAAGAGGTTACAAATAGCACAGAGCAGACAGAAGAGCCACGCCGACACTCGCCGCAGAGAACTGGAGTTTGAGGAAGGAGATTCAGTATTTCTGAAAGTTTTGCCGACCAAACGCGTAGTCAGGTTTGGAAGAGGAGGTAAGTTATCTCTGAGATTTATTGGACCTTACATGATCCTTAAGAAGATCAGTAAGATAGCTTCTAAGTTGGAACTTCCAGCGGAGCTAGCTCAAGTGCACAACGTGTTCCACGTCTCCATGCTAAGGAAGTATATCCCTGATCCCAATCATTAACTGCCAGAGATTCCCAAGGATCTACAGATGGATCGCCATGAGAAGGTGCCGAGGAATAAGGTGATTCCGATGGTTAAGGCTCTCTGGAGGAATCAATTCGTCGAAGAGGCTACTTGGGAGCCAGAGAGCCGGATGCAGAAAATTCACCCCAAGTTGTTTGTATGATTTTTATTTGTGTTTCCTCCTACTAAGCGTAGTTCTGAGGACAGAACTATTCTAAGGAGGGAGTGATGTAACAACCCTAAATTTTGTATCCAAAATTTCTATTTTAAATAAAACTATATTTTTGAATTATATTTCCAATTAGTTTCATATATATGTATATGTAAGTGTATATAAATGAATTGTACTTGTACATAATAATGTATATTATACTTATATTGTATTTATTAAAAATACAAATCAATATACCCCTTTACATGCACAATGATCTAGCCCTTTATCAACTTCTCATCCTTTATCCAATGGTTTAAAATCTCACCCCTTCTCAAAACCAAGCACAAGAGCTCATGGTTTTGAGAAACCATTGGACACTTGGCCTCACCCCCCCCCCCCCCCCCCCACCCCCCCCCCCCCGCGTCACTTCTTGCTGGCCACCCCCCCACCCAAGCACACCCCCTCTTTATTTAACCCTCACCCCCCTTTCACCCCCCTCTTTATTTAACCCTTCCACACTCTCCTATTCTCACAAATTCTAAAAAATTTTCTAAGAGAAGAAGAGAGAGAGCTAGAGAGAAGGAGCCAAGGAGAAGGGAAACAAGGATCCAAGCAAGGGGCTCAAGTGAAGGCAAGAAGCTAGGAGTTTGTAGGACCTCATCTTCATCATATCATCAAGGTGGGTGATTCTGACCTCATGGTTGTTTTTGTAGTTGATAAATGGTTGGATTGTAGTGTTAACTTGTTTATGATGTCTAAAACCGAATGCATGCAAAGATTAGGAGTCTAATGGCTAGATTCATGCTAAAAGAAACCAAAACAGTTACATTGTTAAAAGCAGAATTTTTGCCTGTCAGTACGAAGTTAATAGCATGAACACTACTTGATATTTTGGTTTGAAAATTTTAGGGGATGATCATATATGTGTCGTACACCTTAAGTACTTTTTCTAGATTTTTATGATTTTTCTTGCTAATTAATAAAAATACGAACTTGCATGGCATGAACACTACTTGATATTTTGGTCTGAAAATTTTAGGGGATGATCATATATGTGTCGTACACCTTAAGTACTTTTTCTAGATTTTTATGATTTTTCCTGCTAAATAATAAAAATACGAACTTGCATGTTGGTAAAAAATAGAACAGATCTTGCTGCAAGTTACTGTTGTAGATTAAAATACTTGTAACTCACTGTGTACTCATAGGACTGGCTTGAAATTATTTTATATTGTTCTATTATCTTTCTAGAGCTTAAGTTTCAAATTTCATGAAGTTTGGACCAATATAGCTATGGTAAATAAATTATGTAAACTCATCTAGTCAAAATGATAAATAGAACTGCTGTTGTTGAATGCTCTGTTTTGAGTGTTAATAAAAAAGGCATAACTCAAGATCTATTTTATTTAAGGAATTGAATTTTGGATATGTGTTGTGAATGTATGTTAGGTGTTTGATTCTTAAATCTCATGTCAATCCAGTAACATTTGATATATATAAGATACTTTTCTTTAACACTGTACACAAAGTGGTATGTTCTGGAAATGATTTTGCTACATGTTAAAGAACTAAGTTTCGGAGCTTGTTAACATCCGAATTTGTGAAAATGTTCTACTAGGAAGTTGTAGAGCACACCTAGAGCTTTCCAAAAAGTCTAAGAATGTAAATTTTGATGTAGTGTGCAATTTTATATAATTTTTATAGTGTACTGGTTCTGTCAGACCCGAACCCAAGTTTACTATTTAAAGTGATATTGAGGTGATGGAGCCTTGTATGACTAATTGAGGGTTGTGGGTGTTATTTATAAGCCATATTTTGTTTGGACACAGATGTGAAATTGTAACCAATTTTGGTCATCTTATCCATGGCATGGTTATTCCTAGGTCCTTAGTGATGGACTAGAATAGAGTTGAGATATGTGGATGTGTATTGTTGTTAGGATTCGAGTTGATTGTTGACCACTTTTGAGGTCTCAATTTAGGACTTGCTTGTTTTTAAGTTACTTAGGGTCACTTGGTTCAGTTAGAGACCCACGGATTTAAGTCCGTTTGTGTGAGATTTGTGTCGGGCATTTTAGAGACCCGCAACCCTGAATGTGTGGGAGCGATGACTCGGGCGCCGACGTGCTCGCCATCTAAATAGGGAATCTGATATTGTAGGAGCTACCACTTTTCGAGAAGACATGCAGTGCGATGATTAGCGGGAGCAGCGACTTGCTTCGGGCCGAGGTGGTGTGCAACTCCAAACGTGACAGACGGCCGCAATCGACGTGGTCCATTCGCCAGTCTTCGTGGGCCCATGTAGTGGGCCTGGCTTGAGAGCCTAGTTGGACCCTAGTGCGGGCTGGGTTAAGTTCAAATGAGTAAGTTAGAATTAACTAGAACTTAACTAGTGGTTATAAAACATCTAGTTGTGACCTCTGGGTTAGGTGAGAGACTAGTTGCTAGATCGCCTAGCTAATTGACAGTCGGGTATAACTAGATCACCTAGTAAGTTAATAACGGTAAATTGGATAATTTGCATAGGGTTAGTCCATGAGTCAAACCCTTAATTTTACAACCTAAATGTGACCTAGGATAGGTCGAGTCGTGGATTAATCAAGTGGCTTAGAACCTATTTATAGCCATTAGAATCGGGTAAAATAGTAATAAAATAATGATAGCTTCAACCCTATTTCTTTAGTTGTGGCCCTAGTTGTGATTAATATCCATAGAACGGTGTTGGGTAGAGTCTTGGGATATATCGAGTCATTGTCGAATGTAAGGACATGCACTAGAGGGTGTTGTGTTCGCTTATCAGGGGACGCATGGCATCGTCACGTCTAGCCAAGTCCTAAGTTCCGTTTAACGTGGACAGGGATCAATGTGTAGGGCTCTAGAAGGGGGTTAGACTCCGTGTCTCTCGGCAGGCATTTGTCGCAGGGTGCCTTTATGCCCGTAACAACTTTTGATGAGGACTGGCGTAGCGGCGTTATCTCGTCTGCAAGTTTGGCTTAGATTAAGGACGAGAGTGAAGTCGGAGATTAGGGGAAACCCTAAAGATCCGCCATGTTCTATGCTGTTCAACGCGGGCAGGGGCTTAGAGAAAGACATTGTACGTACAACTCTAATGCTCTTGGCAGGCATTTGTCGCAGGGTGCCTTTATGCCCGTATCACAGCTTTCGAAAAGGTCCATGGGCTAGAGAGTTTACTATGATAATTATATTTTTACTGTAGCGATGGGAAAGAGAAACCGTACGACTACTACTGAGCATAGTAGGTAACAAACTGGAGTTGCCTGACACATTATTGACTGTAGTGACTACGGTGGCTGCAGCCTCTTCATCACTAAATAACAGAAACAGGATAGACCACAAAGATAGGTTGCATGGCAGGGGATCGAACCCCAATAATGTGGAGAACGTCGTTTGTTTGGCGAATTGTGTAGTATGGGATGCATATCTCTCCAACCAAGCGTGCATTAGACTAAAAGCATCGTGTTCATTGAGTGTGCATTAGTTCTAGTTCATTTCATATACCGACAATTATGTTTGCCCACATTTTATTTGATATAAAATATCATGGTTGTTTAGGTTTGGAATCGCTATAGTGTGGCGTAAAGAGGATGGCCGTATATAGCACTGCGTTAGTTGTATTCAACTGACGTGCCCACTCTTCAGTTGCAGGACCATCCACTGTATTGGAGGCGCGAGAGACTTAAGTTGATTAAAGCATCCAAGTCAAGACATTGTCCATTTATTGTAACTCATTGTAAATTGTTGTAATATTATATCCTTGTAATTGTTGTTATTAAACTGGACATTGTAATGATATTTGATGTAATAAAAGTTTTTAATTTCCTGTGATTTTTTGTGTGTGTTGTGACTTATTTGAAGGAAGATCCTGGAGTAATGTTACGAGTTCCTAGGTTAGGAATTCGGGGTGTTACACTGACGGAACCTGTTTCTCTTTCTTATAGCAACGGGAAAGTGAGCTTTTGTACAACAATGTATTGCTCTCCAGAATATGCATTGTTATGTTTTTACATATATACCCATTATTTCATATATTTAATGAATGGAACTATGTATATTTCATGTATTGTATCGCCCTGGACACATCCTTGATCATGTTCTGATACCGTTCCTACCGATTGCATGTCCTAGTTAACGATCATGTTACCGTTCATATTTACCGATCATGTCTAACGTTCACTCTTAATTATTATAAAAGTATAACAAGCCGGGGTGATAAAGAAAAATACTTAGTAGTGAACAATACAAGAGACTGTGCTCGGATGGGGGTCCGTGTTTTCCGTGTTACATGTTTACCGACCAAGTTTTATAGTCATGAGAAGACCCGAGTACATGACCTATAGTATTCACCCGTAGATTCTAAACATTAACTTGACTGCATGCACCCAAACTTGTGTATGGGACGCAGGATTGCATGCATTAGATATGACTGATTAAATGAATAGTCTTAAGATTAACACTGAGAACATGCATATTCATGTTTACATGTTACATGATTCCTATTTACAAGTTTACAAGTTTACATGATTAATATCTACACATTTGCATGATTTTTGTTTACATGACATGTTCCTGTCACATGATTCCTTGTTCACTATTATATTCTTGTTCTTGTTCCCATTTTGCTTGGACTACTTGCGGCCAGTAGCTTGCTCTAACGAATACCATCTATCTTTATTTTGAGTTAATATTTTACAAATATAGTGATGAGATACTTGACGGACTATTCACTGTTGTATATTCTCGAATATATTGTAAGTTCTTGTATCCCAGATATTGGTTATTGGATTATATTCTTGTTTATGTGACTATTATTGTATTGTTGAGCTTACTGATATTGTACATCTTATGGATGATATGAGTCGGCACACTTATATCAATTGCTGGTCCTTAGTTGCGTGCCCGTGTTTCCGTATAATGGGAAGCAGGGCGTGACAGGCATGCATCACGAAGCGAATGGGAGGTTGCGAAGGCACCACAATCCAGCCCTAGGTCACCCGACTATTTAGCCGATCTTCTTCCACTCTCGCAGACCATCTTTTGGAGTCGACCAAGGAGTTTCACCGACCAAGATGTTTTGCCGAACTCGGAGCTTGGCGACTTGGGTAGCCATTGACCAAGGAGCTTGCCGAACTCAGAGCTTGCTATCTTGGATAGTTATTGACCAAGGAGCTTAAGCTAGGGAGCTTTCGTTGACATCGGCAACTTGGGTAGCTGTCGACCAAGGAGCTCAAGCTAGGTAGCTTTCGTCGACCATGAACCTCGGCAAATTGGGTTACTGTCGAGCTTCGTCGAAATCGGAGCTCACCGTCTTGGATAGCCGTCGACCAAGGAGCTTGCCGACCTTAGCCGATCTCATTTTTTAGCTGATCTAAATCTTTATGCATGCATATATATATATATATATATATATATATATATATATATATATATATATATATATATATATATATATATATATATACATATATGGTCCACTTCTGTTGTGCTCTTCGTGTGCACTCGGCCTTCGAGCCTTTGTAGAAACGATCCGAACAGTTCACATTGATCTACATGTCTAAATTTAGTCTAAATATATAAAATCAAGTCATTTGAAATTTATTTGCCTATCCATCATATCATTATAAATAAAAAACAATAAGTGGAAAAATGTTCATGACTCAAGAATTAGGAATCAATATGCACATAGAAAACACATGCGTCGCACGTATAAATATATTGCCAAATAATTTTGTAAACTTCAAGGCATGGGCAAATGAATTTCAAATGACTTGATTTTACAAATCTAGACTAATTTAAACATGTAAATCAATGTGAACGGTTCGGTTCGCCAATATGAAGGCCCAAAGGCTGAGTGCACACCATGTCTAGTGTACAACGGAAGGGGATGTTTCGACCACATTCTTCTTGCATGCATGTAATTGCATATATATATATATATATATACATACAAAGTTCATCTTATATGTAACCCCTGTTTTCAATTCTTTATCTCCTCATTCCTGTGATCTATTTATTTAGTAATAAATCTTGCTATTCTTTGAACCAATTTGTTCTCGTTTGATCATCTGAATTCTTTTGGCTTGAACCCTGAGGTTCTTGTGCACTCTATTTTATTTTTTAAATAATTTTATTATCTTTGTGTTTTGGGTATTGAATTAACCTATTAATTGATTAATTAATTAATTAATGTTTGGAACCCAAACCTAAACCCACATCCAAATCCCCTACATATACCCTATTAATTCCTAACCCTAATTAATTAACTCTAATCTCCCATTTATAGCTGCTCTCCTTCTCCTCCTTTCTCTTCCCCGCTCGACCTCGACCTCCTGACCTCCTCCTCCCTCTTCTTCGTTCCCGATCCCACAGCCACAGTCGCCTCCCCTGCTGCTGCCCCCAAACCCATCCCAAGTCTCGACAGCACCCCTTCATTGTCGCCGCACAACCCACAGTCCACAACCTCGCTACCTCGATATCCATCCCCTGAGCACCACCAACAACTCCTCACCTTGCCACCACTTGCAGCCCCAAGCACCACACACCCCGCACTGACCGCAGCCACCTCTCGATGCCCTTGCTGCTCGACTGCTTGCCTCCCACAACCCGCTGCTCCACCAACAGCACCGCCTGCCACCTTGCTCGCTGCCTCCTTCCACCCTGCGGTCCTGACCTCGCTACCATGGTCCCGCAACGCCGAAGCAGGGCCCTCTTGCTGCAGTTCTGGTTGTGTTGCCGTTCTTTCCTTTCGTCCTTCGATCACATTCACAATCGTCGTTTATAAGGCAAGTTCCTCTTGAACCAGGTTGTTGTTCTAGTTTAAGAATTCTTTTGATCTCCGCAAGTAGTTCCCATTTCAATTATCGTATTTTATTTGCTTGATACCTTTCAAAGAAACTATTACAGATTCATCGGCGAAGCAAAATAGTAGTTTTCTTTTTGTGCCATTTCCTTGATTCAAACCCAAGCCTTGTTAAGCATCGTCATATGCATACACTACACAAATACATATATTAGAAACATGTTATAGAGAAGAATGATGATTTGAATGATTTTCGATTGGATATGATGTTATAACTTGATTCATGAATTTAATGTTAGGTTAATAATAATTTTTCTTGTTAACAATAGAATTCCATTCTAATGTTGAGAAAAATTTCATGTTAACCATTGCCATAAAGTTATATGCATGTGTATATCGTTTGTTGCTTCTTAATAATAATCAACTTGCTAGCCTGCTATTTATTCCATGTTGTTTTGAGTTTTGACCCAGTTGCGGTGATAATTAAGTATAACTTTGTAAACAACATTTGTATCTCTCTGAATCTATTTTTCCGAACTTTTTACGGATCTAAATTCCAATTTATAAACTGCAAGTTATCATATTTTTAACACTGCTATGTTTTAAATTTTTCATATTGTCGTTTACTAGCGTATCATCATGAATTGTTAATTAAACTAAAATGTTAATAGTAGAATAAAAACTTTACATTAACTAGGTTGTTACTAGACATGATTAGGAGTCACCTTGAAATTTTTATAAGATTATTTGATGAATCTCCAGACCCATTATATATAAGAGAACATTACCCTAAGTTGCTGCCAGAGCACTAGTTCAGTAAAGAACCAGAAGTTTAACCTAGCTGCATGTAATATTAATTAAAACTTATTAAATGAGAGTTGTATCCCTGTGTGTCTAAAATCCAGACCATCTGACAATTTTTGCAATCCGACATACAGATTGTAAGATATTTAGATTCTCGTGGTGTAACATCTGAATTCCAGAATACAACCTGAAAATACGTTACCATGTTTAATTAACTGAAACAGTAGATTAAAATTAAGAATTAAAATATGGAATTAATCGAGATGTTACTGAGCACTGTTAGGAAGCAAATTATGATTTTTATAAGATTATTAAATGGTTTTACAACCAACTTTTATATATAAGAATTTAACTCTAACGAGCTGCCTGAACATGAAACCAGTAAAGAATGAAAATTTACACATATCTACTATGATTATTATATGTCGTGTGAATATGCATTGGAACCGGCAGGGAGTCTAATTTCCTGAACCCTTAACAGAACCTAATTTACGTTCCTATAGCAGCGGGAAAGTTGCTTTTTGTACAACAACGTCTTGCTGTCAAGAATGTGTGTTTTTGTGTTTTTAAGTATATCCATGTTTGATTTTGCTCTAGTGAATAGAATTAGTTATACCATGCATTGCATAACCTTGACATCCTATTGACATCGCCTCGATACTTTTGTACCCATTGCATATCCACATTTGAGTGTAAATAAATAATAACAAGACGGGGTATTAAGGGTCGACTTGGTAGTGAACAACCAAGACTGTACTCGGGGAAGGGTACCTTATTGTTCGATTGATTATGGTTATGGATTATTGATTATGGATTATTGATTATTGTGCCGAGTATACAATCTGTAGTGTTCACCACTATAGTCTAAACGAAGATTGTTTGCATGCATCGAACCTGTGGTATGCGACGAAGAATTACGTACATTAGATAGGATAATAAAAGACTAATAAATCCAGGATTGACACTTGCACTTTTATCATGATTGTAGTTATCGACTTGATTATGAATGGTTGTTCTGACTATTGCATCTTTGATTATAGTCTTTGACCATATTATCAACCCTAGTTATTGACATTTGATTTTGCTCTAGTCCATCATTTCTTGATATACTATGTTTTCTTACTTCTTTGCTTCTACTACTTGCTGTTCTATAACTTGCTGTAACGGACCCCCCCTCCCCCCCAATCTCTAGTTGATGAGTTTGCAGGTACATGATGTGATTTGACTAAACAAGTGGTGTGAAAATCTTCTAGAGAATGGAGCTGAACCATTAGACTGCCATAATTATTTTCGTTCATGTTGTTTACTTTCCCTGTAATATCCCGGACGGATATTGACTCGTAGAAATTACTATTTTATTATTATTTTATTTTAATTCCAAAATCAGATTATTTTGGTGATTTTTCGCCGGGTTGCCCACAAACAGTGTCTACGCGCATCTATCGGTCGATGCGCATCCGAAGCGCATCAAATTGATAGTGCGCGCTTCCGAATTAATAATAAAATTTATTTTACTATTATTTTCAAAGTTAAACTATTTTATGGGAATTTTATAAGGATTTTATAAGGAATATTTTTATACACATACATGTATACATACATACAATTGTATGGTACTTAGTGCATTATACCTAGTATGTAGTATGTACTCAAAGAACAATGTACTTACTCTTGTCATGGCAACTTAATTAGAAGGTTAGGGTTTTGATTAGGTGGTTTAATATAGGGTTTGTATGTATGAGAAGTGTTAACACCCTTCTAGAAACCTTATCCCTCCACCTCACCACCCTACACCATACCCCTCCCCCCCTAGAAGCATGGCCGGCCACCCCCTCCTTGGGGTTTTTTTGTGCCAATGTGGTGCACTTACCACCTCCTAGTCTCTCCTATAAACACCCCCTCATTCTCCTCCTTCTCTCATTTTAGAAAACAAAAAGATAGAAAGAAAGAAAGGAAAAGAAAGAGAGGTCTCATACTAACAAAAGAGAGTTTTTATTGTAGGGTTCTTAGGAGTTCTAAAAAAAGCTAG
Source organism: Hemerocallis citrina (assembly GCA_017893485.1). NCBI lineage: Eukaryota > Viridiplantae > Streptophyta > Magnoliopsida > Asparagales > Asphodelaceae > Hemerocallis > Hemerocallis citrina. The sequence goes on from CM030368.1 coordinate 98,788,859, forward strand.
GGGAAGGAGAAGGTAGCAAGCTAGTCCTTCCAAAAAAAAGGCTAAGGTGGGGGTTCTCCACTTATTTGTTTGTTTGTTTGTTAGTTTTGTTGTTTGACTTCTTCTTCTACCTTCTTGTTTTGTTTTGTTTTTTTGGGTTTGTTCTTATGAATGAGTGTGTTGTATGTTGTGGTAAATAAAAGAAAGAAAGTAATAATAGTGACTACTAACATATAAAGATCACATCTTTGGTATTGTAGTTGTTGTTTTGTATGTTATTGGACTAAAAATTCACATATGGCATATGATCTTGAACAGACAACCGATTGGAGGTTGTAGGACTTGTAGGACTTAATACACATAAGCATATGAACATTTTACAACCATTGTGGGTTGTAGGACCTTGATTGAACATTGGACTAATAATAATAAGTATATGTTTATTGTAATAAAAAGATCTTTTTGTTAACCACTAGTTGTAGAAAATTAAAAAGATCTTTTTTTTTTACTAAACACTAGTTGTAGATTTAAAAGATCTTTTCTTTTATTGATCACTAGTTGTAGATTAAAAAAAAAAAGATCTTCTCTTTTTATTAATCACTAGTTGTAGCTATTAAACAGATCTTTTCTTTTAATCACTAGTTGTAGAAATAAATGAAAAAGATCTTTTCTTTCATATTTACTAGTTGTAGAGTAAAGTAAAATAAAAATGATCTTTTCTTTTATCACTAGTAATAATAAAGACTAGTAAGAAACTAAGTAGTAGCATGCTAAAATATAAAGTAGTAGTATGTGATTAAATGAGGTAGTAGTAGCATGTTGATTAAATAAAGTAGTAATAGTATGTTGATTAATAAGATAGTAGTAGTATGGTTGATTAAATAAAGTAGTAGTATGTTGATTAAAGGAAGAAGTGGTAGTAAGTAGTATAGATGTTTTATGCCCATAAAGTAGTAGTAGTAGTAAGTTGTATGTTGTGTTCTTGATAAGAATGAAGTAGTAGTAGTAGTAGATAATTGTGTGTTATGTTTTGATTAAAATAGGAGTAGTAGTAGTAGTAAAATATTGTAGGATCACTTCTAAAAATATTTAGAAGCAATATTCATGCTTCAAAGGTTGTAGGATCACTTTTAAAAATATTTAGAAGCAATATTCATGCTTCAAAGGTTGTAGGATCACTTCTAAAAATATTTAGAAGCAATATTCATGCTTCAAATGTTGTAGGATCACTTCTAAAAATATTTAGAAGAAATATTCATGCTTCAAATGTTGTAGGATCACTTCTAAAAATATTTAGAAGCAATATTCATGGTTCAAATGTTGTAGGATCACTTCTAAAAATGTTTAGAAGCAATACCCATGCTTCAAATGTTGTAGGATGCCTAATAAAAATATCCTACCATGTTTTTATGCTTAACTAGTTGTAGGATTATTTCTAAAAAAATATCCTATCATGCTATTTCATGTTAGAATGTTGTAGGACTTTTTCTAAAAATATCCTACCATGTTTTCATGCTTAGTTAGTTGTAGGATTACTCCTAAAAATATCCTATCATGCTTTATGTTTAGAATGTTGTAGGATTATTTCTAAAAAAATATCCTATCATGCTTTATTCACTATAAAAATATCTAGCATACTTAATGATGTTTAGAATGTTGGAGGAGTAATTCTAAAATTGCCTATCATATGTAGAAATGACATATATGTTGTAGGTTTCCTTCTAAGATTACCCATCATATTTTTACGCTTAAAATGTTGTAGTATGCTTCCTAAAATTTCCCATCATGTTTTAGGAATGCTATCTCATGTTAGAATGTTGTAGGACAAATTCTAAAGTTCCTACCATGTTTAGATTGGCCTATTTATGCTTAGGATGTTGTAGGATTAATCCTAAAATTCCTCCCATGCTTAGATTAATCTACTCATGCTTAGAATATTGTAGGATGCAATCTAAGAGTTTCCTATCATGTTTAGATTCACTCATTCATGCTTAGAATATTGTAGGATGCAATCTTAGAGTTTCCTACCATGTTTAGATTCACTCATTCATGCTTAGAATGTTGTAGGAAGCAATCTAAGAGTTTCCTACCATGTTTAGATTGATTGTGCCTAGAATGTTGTAGGATTTATGATAAAATTGCTTACCATGTTAGAAGTATATATACATATATACTTAGGAATGTTGAATGTTCATACTAGTAGTTACCCATGTTTAGTAACACATTCATGTTTAGTAGTTATTTATGCTTAATAAAGATTCATGCTTGGATGATAGTAGAAAAGTTGCATACCATGCTAATTTAATTGTAGGTATGTGATATACCATGTTAGTTTAAATTGTAGGTATGTGATATACCATGTTAGTTTAATTATAGATGTGCCATGCTAGCTTAACTACAAGTAAGTTGTATGCCATGCTAGCTTAATTATAAGAAAGTTGTATGTCATGCTAGTTTAGATCGTGAGTAAGTTGTATACCATGCTAGGTTATATGAATACTCATGTTTACATGGTACCCATGCTTAGATAAGTGGTTGTTCATGCTATGTTAGTAGACAATCATGATTCATGCTAAGTAAGTAGGTATCATGCTAATTATTGATCATGTTAAGTTAATGACATCCAAACTATGATATTCATGCTTAGAGTAAAGGAACTACCCATGGTTAGTTGTAGTGACTTTATGTTGTGTTCTATACCATGCTAAAGTTCAAATACTTGCTTAAAATATTGTAGGAGTAATGTTAGAATACCTACCATGCCTTGGAACGTTGTGCGTTATATTAGTTATCTATCCATGCTTGGGTTATGGTGATTAGTCAAGATAAGTAGTAAGCTTTCACGCTCGCTTGACTATAGTGGACTTCATGTCTAGGTCGTAGTGATTTTTATGCTTAAAGCTCGATGTAAGCACCAGCGGAATCATATTCATACTTAGGAGTGTGATGGTGAGTAGTTCTGTTTTGTAATTGGATTACCGTAGGAAGATGCTTACGAGTGTATGTCATGCTTAAGGTATTATAGGTCGAAGTAATAAGGATTGGGAAGACCACTAGTAATAGTTAGTTGATAAAGGCCGTTTCGTCGCCTTCGGTTCTTCCTTAGTAGAATACCGATCATAGACTACTAGTAGATTCTTTTGTTGCTTCTAATAATAGAAGATTAAGTTTGCTAGTAAGCACGTTTGGTTGCTTTTAAGATTGATTACCTGTATGGTTGTTTGCATATGGTTGTGCTCGTACGTGGCTCGACTAGCCCGTATGTAGCTGTGGGTCTCATACGTAGCTTAGTTGGCTCGTATGTAGGTTGTTGTCTCGTACGCGGCTCGACTGGTCCGTGCGTAGCTGTTGGTCTCATACGTGGCTTAATTGGCTGGTATGTACGTGGTTATCTCCTACGGGGCCTGCCTGGCTCGTAGGAAGTTATTGTTCCATACGTAGCTTAATTGGCTCGTATGTGGTTGTTACTCGTGTATAGCTTGTTAGCTAGTACACAGTTCGTTGTGCTCGTTTAGGGTGAGATTACCACCCTAAGGGCTATCGACCATCAAGACATATGTTTTCTTACCCTAAGGAACTGTGGAGGAGTCACTCCTTGTGTACCGTCGAATCTTAACCAGGGTAGGTTAATTAAGGACCGGAGTATAGACAGAATCCAAGTCTAGGGTAGCGGCATGCGTGTATATTCGCACGGCCAAAGTCTTGGATCGATGAGCCACGAACCGGATCCTGAGGGATTCTGGTAAGTCTAGGTTGAGCAGCCTAGTAGAGTTGTCTTGCGAAGCCTAAGCTAAAGGCCTAGCAGGTTGTGTTTATAACATTGTCATCCCTAGGATTGTTCGAGTCAGGGACATCATTAGGATAGTGACTTACAAGGACTATTTTACTTAAACCCTTTTTGCCGGGAGAGAGGAGTCAGTTGTAGGGGGCCCCTCACACTAACTCGTCCCTTGAGGCAGATCATAGGTAGTGTATTGGGTTGTACCTTCCCGTCAAAGGGATACGGACGGTGCCGTCTCACAAGTTGAGGACACAGATTGCGTATCTCGCTCTGTTAATTTCTGAAATACCGTGGCTGGGGTGCCACAGGATGCATGGTGCAGTCCTGCGCTTGCTAGATACCAGAGGGTGCCACAGGGTAGGCTTCGAGCTGTCCTGCACTTGCGAAACCCTATAGTTTGATTTTGGAACGATGCCCGATATACTGGGATCGAGTGAGGTCCGGCATGCCGGGTAGTAGTGGAAAACGGAGACACCATAAGCAGATTGCATGGGGGGACTTGACCCCTTCTGCAACCTCACAGAGTCATGGAGTATTGTCATGAACAGGTTGTGTACAATTAGAAGTTCATAACGCGGGTTCAATCCCTATATATGGAGAAACGGCTTGAGATGGGGTCGCATGTAGTATGGGCTGCATGTTGCTTCGGAGACTTGCTGACATAGAATAGGAAGTGTCCTAGTTCTATTTAAATATCGCATTAGAGTCTAGTCTTAGCACTCACGAACACTTAAACTACACCAACACCATTGCTATATTTTGTATATTGTTTGGGAGATTCGCTGTTATATGATCAGCCTTTAAGCGTCAGTGAATACTGACGTCCCCACTTCTATTGGTACTGGATCGCCGAAGTATAAAGGCGAAATTCAGGAGGACTCAAGGCAAGGAAAGTAAAGAGTCAGTGTTATGTTTAGTTCCGCTGCAGTATATGTATTGATTATGCATTAGTTGAGAAGTACTCTGATGTAAGATGTTGAAGGTTGTAATACTTAGAAATGTAAAGGTAATATTGTAACTCTATTGTAAGGTATTACAGTTGTACAATATTCAGACTTGTAACATATTGTGTATTGAATAAAAAGTTTTAAATTCTCCTGTTTTTCTGTGTATTGTGACTAATTGAAGAAAAGGTCTTGACTCGTGTCACGGTTTCCCAGTGTCGGAAATCGGGGCGCTACATTCCCGAATCATTACATTTGTCATATTGTGTATCCGGGCTTATATGACCCGAAGTTTGCTTTTCTCCAAGATGTTGGATATTATTTTAAGGATTTATTTCATGGATTATTGAAGTTTATTCATTGTTTACGTGGTTATTTATTCTTACGTGGTTGTGATATTTTGCATATTGTTGAGTTAATCTGTTACAACTTATGGATGATGTGCACATCATTCGCTGGTGTAACACCCCAGAATTTTAAATACTATACTTTGAATAAATGAATAAATTTTAAATCAATTTATTTAATTATTTTGGATTTTCGTAAAATTGATGTTTTCACACATGCAAAACACGTGCAAATATTTTTGAGGTGCAAATTTTCACTTTTAAATTCTGAATAAATTCTCCTATTTATAATTGAGTATATTCTAAATTTTGGGATTTTTCTGAATAAAGAAACTATTTTTGTAAATACCTCGAAAGGAAAGGGTTTTGTGCAAAATGTTGTTTGGAAGTAAAATTCGAATTAAATTTTTTTTTTGCCATTTTGATCGGCTGATATGGCAGTGGAAAGATTGGGGGGATAAATTTATCCCTCTAATTTGATTTGATTTAATTTTATTGAGTATATATATATTTATGCAATTTTGGGATTTGTTGGGGTCTTTATTGCAAATATTTTTCTTAGTCAGAAAATTTGCTTGAAAAATCTGTTATTTAATAGCGAATAATAATTCTAAAATTTCTGGATTTTTATGAATAAATTAGGACATGGTTGCAAATATTTCAAAATGGAGACTTTTGTGTAAAATTGCCACTTGAGGTAAAATTTCAAAATAATTTTTGGGCTGCACACAAGGGCCGGTCAGATCGGGGAGTTAGGGAGAAAAGATATTTTTGGTTTAAACTGATTTAACTAATTGGTTTTTTTGAAGGATATATATATGTAAAGATATTATCTTAAAGAATATTTTGTGAAAATATTATGGATACCATAAAAATCAAATTCCCCTGCCCTATATAGTAGCAGCAGCCGTAATCCCCTGTTGTGAACATAAACCCATTTCTTCATTATTATTTCTTGTAGTGGAGGCCTGGATCTTGGATTTTTGCAAGGAGAAGGAAGGTGCTTTTCTTTATTACTACTATTGTTCTTCAAATTGATCTTGTTTGAGGTGGGTAATACTTCTCATCTCTTGATTTATTATATGCTTGTATAATCTGATGATGACTGATCAAATATGATATATCTTGCATGATTATAAAACTTGATGTGGATCTATTAGAGAATAAATCACTATGAGTAGTAGTCAAATAACTTCTTCATGAATAACCATAATTAGTGGATGATTCTTTGACTCTCTTCATATGTTCTTGGATCATGATTGAGTAGATGTAATGTTAGAAATTTCTATGTAGATCTTTGATTGATTTAAAGCATATATTAATGATTCTACCTTGAATTGATTCCATGAAATAAAAATCAATTTTTTGATATGTGGTGATCATGCTTTGTTTATTTTGAGGATGGATTTGATTAATGAACCGAGGTAGATTGGATAAGCTGCACATGCTATATCATAGATTTCATCATATATGAGTACTAGGTTTGCTCGTTGACACTTGCCTACGGCACGTCTTCGGAACGGTGCACCTGGTTTGATTATATAAAATAGTTTTCGAGGTCCAGCAAATTAATTGAAGTAGCAAACATATTATATGAGGAAGCAGTATATCTACCTTTAAGCTCAACCATCGCTTTCTTGATCATTAGCTTGAACTGACGTGGAATGCATATAGTTTGTTAGAAACACTGCATAAAGTTTTTTTTAACTTCAGCATAACTTTTAGATGCTTGTAATAGTTATGCAAGGACATTATCATATAGGTTTTATAGAGCTTACTCAAATCCCATAACCACTATGAGCATGTCTAAATACAATGGTAACGGAAGTGCAAGTGTGAAGGTATCTACAATACCAATAACCTAAACATTTGTTTGTCTGAGACCCAGTTTGCAATTGAAATACCTCTTATTATTATTTCAACCAAAATGAAATACATGAAGTTCTCAAAACTCTAAACCAAGCTAATCATTTATTTTATCTCCACTTTGTCTCCACATTGCACCTTTATAAAAAAAAAAATCAAAATGGATAAATAACAAATTTACTTTAATTGTCTTTCTTGAGTGGAGAGTTTGCACCCTTCACTGGTAAACTCCAGTCATCCCAATCTTATATATCCAAACATATACTAAAAGTTCTTATATATTATGTTATCCATGGTTTCTAATAACTAGTGAATGGAACATTTCATGATCGTATTTTCTCTTGTAGTAAAGAAATTAATGTTGCATATTTGCCAAGTTATTTTAGGTTGCTGGTCAGCTTACCTGTCCTGTTATGGTTTGGAAGCCCAAATTGAGGCCACCAAATAATCCATCTCTCACTTGCGTACACCTTAAATCAAAACCAAATAAAAACTCATCAAATAAATCACCAAATTTAAATTTTTTAAACCAAAAAATAAAACAATCATACCTCTCTGAACTTAGATCCCATGCACACACAAAATTCGAGTCAGCAAAAAACTGAGTAATCCACTGCACACACAAAATTAAAAATTAGAATGAGAATTCGGTTAATGAGATGAAATTACAGTTGTCGCACTGCATATAGAGGCTCTCGATTTGGTGGAGGGGAGTCGCTTGATATTCGCGCTCGTTTGGTGGAGAGGAGTCATCGATATGGAATCAGCAGCGGATCGGATATCAGTGACGACTTCTTGATTAGAGTTCGACATTGGATTTGGACTTGGATTTGCTTTGAGATTTTCAATTTTTCAAAATTTCAAAATTTTAATTTTTTAAATTCATTTATTTAAAAATCTTTAAAATAATAAAAAAAACTAAAATTTTTCAAATTTTTTTTAAAATTTTAATTTTTTTTCAAAATTTAAAATTTGTTTCAAAATTTTTTAAATTTTTTATAATTTTTTTATATTAATTTTTGAAAAATAAATTATAATTTTTTATAATTTTTTTATTTTTTTGAATTATTTTTAAAGTTTTTAAAGTTTTAAAATTTTAAATTTGTAAATTTGTTTAAATTTTAAATTTGTAAATTTTTTAAAAAGAATTTATTATTTTTTTAAAAAATTTGTAAAATTTTAAAATTATTTTTTGTAAAAATTTTAAAATATTTTTAAAATATTTTTTATAAGTTTTTGATTTTTTTGAATTAATTTAAAGTTTAAAAATTTTAGAATTTTAAAATTTTTATTTTCTTAATTTTTTGAATAGGAGAGAGAGGGAGAGAAATAATTAAATAAATAAATGAGTTGTTTTGGGTGGGGGATTTGAATTTGGGTTTTGGGGGGAAAATGTGTTTTGTGAAGTTAGATCTGGGCCTTTGATTTTTGGGGGATTGAAGGAGAGCCACTTGATATCTTTCTTTGTATTTTATTATATAGATATATCAGTATGAAAGGGGTTCAATTTAGTTGTTCTGATGTCGTAGACTGCATGTCGATCGACCCTACGGTCGACTGCAATCGGTCAACTGCCGAAACTGGATTTTTGCCACTCTCTATTTACTGCATCACTTTTCTTGAATGAATGTTTCTCCAAATTTGTAAACAATGGTTATCTGTTTTCAAAGTGGCTAGATTTCAGTATTGACACGTATATATATGCTCATATCTCGGTAGGTGAAGGAATTTTGACTGTATTATAGTATTCGCACTGTTCATATAAAAAGTTTTCTTTAAAAAATCTTTTATTCAATGTTATGAATTTGGAAATTTAGATTCTTGTGGAGTTTATGAAAGGATTTTGTTGATGTATGTACTAAGATGGTTTGACCAAGATACACTTATTTTTGTTACAGATTTTTATCATATGAAATCAATATAAACATATATCAGTTTGAGAGATCTCTGAAATTTGATGGCTGCTACAGACTGCGTGTTGGTCGACCGTGCAGTCGACTGCAGATTGCCTGCCAGTCAACTGCAGTTCTTTGAACTTGTCTTTACGGTCGACTGTCATGACTGGGCTGTCGCCACTTTTTTGCTGGTGGTCGACTGCAGACTTGGTACTGTTCTTGACAGTTGACTGCCATGATTTTTGAGTTGTGTTTTCTCTTTTGAATGCTGTCGGTCAACTGCAACTTTTATACTATTGAATGTCGGTCGACTGTCATGACTTGGTTTTCACATTCTGTTTTGCTGCAGTTTTCTTCACTTTGAATGATTGTTTCTTCGAATTTGCAAACGATGATTCTCAGTTTTTGCAAAGCATTTGGATTCAGATCTTACTACTTTCATAGAGTGTATTTTCAAATTATATTGGAATTTAACTATGATTTTTTGTGGTTTTAGAAAGTAAATGTTCTCGAAATTCAAGAATATTACATTTCAGATTTTTCTATTGTTTAAGGATATAAAATCTTATTTTATTAATGTTAGTTTTAGTTTTGACAAATTATGTGGACATAGTTGTACATGGAGGCACTTGGTTTTAACTATTGGAATTGAGGAAAATCCTTGTTGTGAGCTAGATGATTTTGGATTTATGTGACATAATGAAATATTTGAGATGATAATTGATTTATTGTAACCCCTGTTTTTCATTTTCTGTATTTTGGAATGTATTTTTCTTTTTGAGTATTTATTCATATTGTATTCTCCTACTCTTTTTGACTCATGTATTGGATCCTTATTATCAATATATATATATATATTCACCTATTTGAGTTGTCTTTTTATTTGATCTTCTTGATTCTATTTGTCAGTCTATTATTTCATTCTGGTTGTTCGAGCTATTATTTTTGATCCCCATTATTTTAATTATTCATGTCCTATTTTTTATTATTATTCATTTTGTTTCCATCTCTTTATTGGATTACCCTATAATTCTATGTGGATCTTTTTAATTAATCGTAAAACCCTATTGGATCCATTACCCATTCACCTAACCCTACCCGTTTACCCACTCCAAACCGTCACACCCTAACCCTACTATATCTACCCATATATATAAATATATATCCCTGCTTCTACCCCGTTACCTTACCACATAGAAACCCTAGCTGCCTAACTTCAAACCCACTCCCGAAACCCTAGACTCCTACTCTCATCCCCATCTTCATCCCCTACCTCTCGACTATAGCCCCTAGTCCTCTGCCTTCGACTGCAGTGCCACCCGACGCTCCATCCCCGTGCCGTCATCCTCACGAATATGCAGCACAACCCCCCGGGTTCCCTCCGATCTCCCTCTCCCTTCTTCTTTCGAAGCCAGCGACTGCACCCATCTGCCAGCCCCTTGCTGTCTTCAGCCCCGGCACAACCAGCTAGCGAGGCGATGCTGCACCTCAGCGCCTCCCGACCTCCCCACTGTGCTGCTTCCTCCCGATCGCAGCGGCAGACAGCAACAACAGCATCGGTAGCAAGCACTGTCGCCGCTCTCGCCGTTGTGCCGTTCAGTCCGTTCCTCGTGCACACCGTCTCTCTCCCTCCTACTTTCTTTGTTTGCACGTGTTGTCCTGCGTGCGTGTTCGTGATTATTGGTTCGTGATCCGTTCGTGATATTGAGTTTGTGCCGGGAATCCGTTCCCGTCATTCTCATTCTTGCTTCGTTTCCGTCGTCGACTATAAGACAAGTAACTTGTATTCCTTTTTGTTGTATAATACAAGTACTAAATACCGCCTGTAGTCAATTCTCGTGAAAACCCTTGTTAGATCTTATCTCTAGTTGTTGATCCATCTGCAGTCGTCTCGTTACACACACGACATGAAATAAATTAGATCTAATAAATTCTTGATGTATACATGCATGTTGTTCGTGATTTATGAGGTGTTGTATGATCGTGTATGCTTGATGTGTTAGGAGTAGTATAACTTGTTGTAGAGTTGTTAAATACCCTATACCATGTTGCTTGGACATCTAGTATACCATATTTCACACTTTGTTATGATTTGGATGAGTTTCAGATGAACATGTTGTTTTTATGCTCAAAGAATATTTCAGTTTTTGCTGTTACTCAATTTTTGTTCAGTATTTTATACCCTGTTGAGGTCAGCAAATGAAAATTATTTGTGAATATGAATTATAGAGAATTCTGTCTACTTTCTAAAATTTCTGACAGATCTTAGTTTCGATTTGTGAGTCGCAAGTTATGGCTATTTTACTATAGATGAGTAGAAAATTCCAGATTCTGTTTTATATGAATTCTGTATGGTTATTTATTTTTATACTAATGTTAACGATAATATTTTGATCCAATATTTTGCTGAGTACAACTAGACCTGATTGGGATTAACCCCTAATTTTTGTGAATTTAATTGATGACTTTTATAAACTATTCTATACTTCTAAACAACTACTATACTTGCAGAATTTTCATGCTGTTCAATAAAGAGAACCTTAATTTCAACCTGATTCTACTTGCTGTTTATAAAAACTTTGTGAATATGAAATGTAGCCTACTGTATCTATTTTATCACCCTTTTGACAGATCTGAATTTCGATTTATATTTTGTAATCTATTGCTATTTTAGTATTGCTGTATTTATGATTTCAAATTTACAAAATTATTGTATCTTGCTGCTTTCTGATTTTATTTGACTATACTATCTATGTTGGAAAATTATGAAACTTTATTTTCTGTTACTAAACATACTAGGGAGTACCCTAGATTTTTCTTGGATTTAGTCAGTAAGTTTTTAATGCCGTTTTTCTGTTTATGAATACAAACTTGCGATTTCTGGCTGAACATATTTTCTGGATACAACTCTATTTTGAGGCCTATTTTTGTGAAATACCATATGACTTATATATATTTGATGAATTCGGCCGGGAGTCTACTTTCTAGATTTTCTAACGGATCCATATTTGCATGTTCGTGGCAACGAAAATCCCAGATTTGGTGCAGTACTATCTTGCTGTCCAGAACTAGAATTTTCGTTGTCTTAGTCTATTTTGAGTCATTCATCATCCGTTCGTGTCCTTTATTCAACTTGTACTTGTCCCTTGTTGTCTTACCATGTTTCTTGACTTGTTTGTGCATGCCCATGCTTGCTTGAATAATAATAATAAGAAACTAAGCCGGGGTTTAAAGGGAAAGATCTAATAGTGGAAAATACAGAAACGTGTACTCGGAAGAGAATTCATAGATCATACTTGGTTATTTGGAGCTTGATACTTGGTTATTTGGAGATTGACATGTGATTACTTGACACTTGCATACTTGAAATGTAATACTTGTTACTTGGAGCTTGATACTTGATACTTGGAGCTTGTCCCTGAGTACACTGCCCTCTATGATCCACTATGAAATATAAAACGTAATTTGCATGAATGTAGCAACCATGTGATAAAATCTGGGATGCATGAAGTGCTACCTAGATAAGGCTAGGTACAAGACTTGAACATGATCACTTAATACTTGCTACTTGTACATGATACTTGGTTACTTGACACTTGTTACTCGTTTACATGATACATGACACTTGTTACATGCCACTTGCACTCGTTCATCTTGCCATGCTACTTGTCCTGTTCTTGATTTAAGTTAGTTCCTCTATTTTGTTGTTACATCCTTTTCATACTATACTTGCTTCTGCTGTTACTCTATTCTTGTTTATTTCTCTTTTCTGTACTTATTTCCTGCACTACAAGCGGCCCGTTACTTGCATTGACGGGCATTTTATTTCTCTTTCTCTTTCTTGCAATTTGTTAAATTGTAGATTATGGTGATCAGCTGCCCGATGGAGTAGGTGATCTAAGATTCTAGTTGGCTGGAGCTCTTGCTATATCTATTTATTTCTTGTTGCTTATCTTGAATAATTGTACTTGGTTACATGGATATTTGTATTGGGCTTTTTGTCCCAGACTTGTGTTTTTGTTCCAGATATGATTATTTAAAATTAAGTATTCTTGTTTCTTTTCAAGTAATCTTGTTGACTATATTAATTCAGTTATGCATGCATGGTTGACTATTCTTCTTGTATCTCTCTTATTTATATTTATGCTTGTTGTAAAGATTTTGACAGCTTATGAATGGTAAAAGTCATTCGCTGAATTTAGTCATGTATCCGTATTCTGTATCTCCTTTTTGGGAAGCGGGGCATGACAGTTATGAGACTCTAGAGGTTGGGTAGGACCTTAGCATGCCGGCAAGTGGGATTTTGTTAGAATTTGGCCGGTGGAGCTTGTTTTGATTCAGTAAAGTTATTTCCAGTAGGGTACACAAACTCTAGGGAGACTGTGATTCTAATTGAACATAATAAACAAAAGGACGTGCACTAATTGGAGTTGTGATGAAATGGGAGCAAACATGAGTATGAGGGCCTCAGGATGATCTGTGGTGTGAGATAGTCCCTAAAATTATCGAGGTGTGAGTGAAATAGTCTCTGGAATTACCTGCGGTGTGGGACTGATCTCCGAAATTATCGGGATCGAGGCGACGCTCATGGCACGTCTGTGCATGGTGAAGCACCATAGCTTGCGGTATCGGGGTATGGGCTAGGTACGCGCAGAATGTTTGAATCTCGTAGTAGTCATTGTAGTAGGTTAGTTGCATAATGTGGGATTGAACCCTATAAAGTAGAGAACGGTGAGAGCTTGCACTGGACCTATGTAGTATGTGATGCATAGAATTTGACAGGTATGCATTAGAAATCATCATATGCATTTGTGTTTTCTTGACTTGTTTTATGTATGCTTGCTTTCTGTTTTCATCTCATACACTTGATACTTAGCCTAACTTCACTTGTTGTTTTATGCTCCTTTCATGGTTGTTCTATGTCCTATTTATTGTTTATGCATCATTTATTATTATTTTATTAATATGCATCAAGTTTGTGATTGTGAGATCTATAAGTATCACTATTGCTATAGTTGACGTCGGTTGTCTTCAACTGACGTGCCTACTCTCCAGTTTATCTCGCAAGATTTGCAAGTGAGTTTTCCAAGTAAAGTGGAAGCCTAGATTTAAGATGATTAAAGTTTAAGTGTTGGGTTGTGTTGTAATAAATGCATTAATTTTTTTTTTCTGCTGTACAAATGTAAGAAATAACAGTTGTAATAAACAGTTTTAAATTTCCTTGTGTTTGATACTGTGTTTATGATTACATTGAAGTTGATTCTGGAATTTGTGCCACGTATTTCTAATTTTATTTATTGAAAATTTGGGTCGCTATAGTTGGGCCTTTGTTACGTGCTCATATTCCCGTATTTTGGGATGCGGGGCGTGATATTATAGGTCTTGGTTTATAAGTCAACAGATAGAATTTTTTTTGGTGAACATGGCTTCTTGTGTCTGTCAACTTATTTTGTTGGCCAAGTATTTTGCCGTGAAAGTTCCTCACCCACCGGCCAACATTCGTGTGGACCAATTTCCCTTTGTTCAAGTGTTTTTGTTCAACCAAGCACTTTGTCGACCACCCGTTTTGTCGATCAAGTGTTTTGTTCAACCAAGCACTTGGTTGACCTTTTTGTTTCATTGATTGAGCGTCTCGTTAGTCAAGCATTTTGTCAGACGAGAGTGTTGTTATCTTGAGTACTTAGTATTTTAACTGTTGGATCTTGTGTGATGTGGTCGAACTAGAAGAGTTATTGTAGGAGAAAACTTTTAGAAGGCAGTCGGACTCCAATTTGCTATTTTTTCCCAGCAAATTTGTAAGGGCAACTCTAGCATGGAGTTGGACGTTTGAACTAGTTGTTTGCACCCAAGAAGTTTGTAAAGACAACTATGAGACGGAGTTGGACGTAGAGCTTGTCGTTTGCGCCCAACAAACTTATAGAGGCAACTCTATGATAGAGTTGAACATTGAACTTGCAGTTTGCGCCCACCTCCAAGATGGAGTTGAGTATTGAACTTACTATTTGCGCCCAGCAAGTTTGTAGAGATAACTCAACGACGGAGTTAATGTTGGAACTTGCTGTTTGTAGCCGACAAGTTTGGAGAGGCAACTCTAAGACAGAGCTGAACGTTGAACTTACTATTTGTGCCCAACAAGTTTCTAGAGGCAACACTATGATGGAGTTGAATGCTGAACTTGCTATTTGCGCCCAGCAAGATTATAGAGGTAACTCTGGATGGAGTTGACGTTGAACTTGTTGTTTGCACCCATCAAGTTGTAGGAGTAACTCTAGAGCTGAGTTAAACGTTTGAACTTGCTGTTTGCGCCTAGCCAGTTTGTAGTGATAACTCTGACATGGAATTGAACGTAGCGCTTGCTATTTGTGCCCAACAAGCTTGTAGAGGCAATTCTATGATGGAGTTGATTATTGAACTTGCTGTTTGCGCCCAGTCAGTTTGTAGAGGCAAACTAATGACGGAGTTGAACATATGAACTTACTGTTTGCGCCTAGCAAGTTTGTAGAGGCAACTCAAAGACAGAGTTGAACTTTTGAACTTGCAGTTTGCGACCATCAAGTTTGTAGAGACAACACTGAGACAAAGTTGGATGTAGAGCATGTTTGCGCCCAACAAGTTTATAGAGCTGACTGTATGACGAAGTTGAACGTTGGACTTACTGTTTGCGCCCAGCATGTTTATAGAGACAACTCTGAGACAGAGTTGGATGTAGAGCTTGCTGTTTATGCCCGATAAGTTTGTAGAGGCAACTCATTGACGAAGTTGATTGTTTGAACTTACTGTTTGCGCACCACAAATTTGTAGAGGCAACTCTATGATAGAGTTAACGTTGAACTTGCTATTTGCATCCAACAAATTTGTAGGAGTACCTCTAGAGTGAAGTTGGACGTATAGCTTGATGTTTGCACCCAACAAGCTTGTAGAGGTAACTCTATGACGGAGTTGAACGTTGAACTTGCTTTTTGCACACAACAAGTTTTTAGTGGCAACCCTATGACGGAGTTGAACGTTTGAACTTGCTGTTTTTGCCCAGTAGGTTTCTAGAGACAACTCAGAGATGGAGTTGGATGTAGAGCTTTTTGTTTTGTGCCCAACAAGTTTGAGGAGAAACTTAATAGCAGAGTTTAACGTTGAGTTTATTGCATGAAGATAAGGGGTCGTTATAATGACTAGAGCGAAGAGCCAGACACCAAACTCGCTTTTTGGAGTTAACGAGTTGTTGACGGAGCTCGAGCGAAGGACAAGACATTGAACTCACTGTATTGAGTTAACAAGTTGTGAACAAAGTTCGAGCGAAGAGCAAGGCATTGACTCAATGTATCGAGTTAACTAGCTATAGGCGGAGCTCGAGCGAAGAGCAAGACATTGAACTTGTTATATGGAGTTAACGAGTTGTAAACGGAGCTCGAGCGAAGAGTGGGGTACCAAACTCGTTGAATGGAGTTTAACGGGTTGTTAATGGAGCTCGAGAGAAGAGAAAGACATGGAACTCTTTGTACGGAGTTAACGAGTTATAAGAAGAGCTTTAGTGAAGAAAGGGGCTCCGAACTTGTTGTATGAAGTTTAACGAGTTGTTGACGAAGCCCGAGGGAAAAGAAATGCGTCAAACCCGTTGTATGGAGTTAATGAGTTAATGATGGAGCTTGAGCAAAGAGCAAGGCATTAAACCCATGGTATGGAGTTACCGAGTAATTTACGGGGCTTGAGTGAAGAGCGGGGCACCGAACACGTGGTATGGAGTCAACAAGTTGTTGATGGAGCTCGAGCGAAGAGCGGGGAACCGCACTCGTTGTATGAAATTAACGAGTTGTTGATGGAGCTCGAGCTCGAGCAGGACACTGAACTCGGTGTATGATGTTTAATGAGTTGTTGACGGAGCTCATGCGAAGAGCAGGGTGTGACACCCATTGTATGAAGTTAACGAGTTGTTAACGAAGCTCGAGCAAAGTGCAAGGCATTGAACTTGGTGTATGGAGTTAACGGGTCTCAATGGAGCTCGAGCGGTGGGCAAGGCATTGAACTCATTATATCGAGTTAACGAGTTGTTGACGTAGCTCGAGCAAAGCGCAAGGTATTGAACTTGCTGTATGGAGTTACCGAGTTGTTGACGGAGCTCTAGCGAAGGGCTAGACATTGAACTCGTTGTATGGTGTTAATGAGTTGCTGACGGAGCTCGAGCGAGGAGCAATGCATTGAACTCGTTGTATGGAGTTAACAAATTATAGAAGAAGCTCGAGCGAAGAGCGGAGAATCGTACTCGTTGTATGGAGTTTAACGAGTTGTTGACGGAGCTTGGGCGAAGAGCAGTGTAACGCCCCAGAATTTGAAATACTATATTCTGAATTAATAAATAATTTTTAAATCAATTTATTTAATTATCTTAGATTTTCTAAATTTGACATTTTCACACGTGCAAATATTTTTGAGGTACAAATTTTCACTTTAAAAATTTTGAATAAATTATCCTATATATAATTGATTATATTCTAAATTTTGGGTTTTTTCCGGATAAAGAAACTATTTTTGTAAATACCTTGAAAGAAAAGGGTTTTTCTGCAAAATGTCATTTGGAGGTAAAATTCGAAATCATTTTTTTTAATGAATGGGTTGGCTGATATGGCAGTGGACAAATTTGGGGGAGAGATTTATCCCTCTAATCAGATTTGACTTTATTTTATTGAGTAAATATATAATTATGCAATTTTTGGATTGTTGGGGACTAAATTGCAAAGCTGCGGTTAAAACCCTAATTTCCTAGAACATGGCTATATAAAAGACAGCATGAATAGAGGATTTATGGCTACCAATATATTTTCTATATTTTGTGATTTATTAATTATTTTTCTGAAATTTAACATTTTTGCACGTACAAATATTTTTCTTGGAAAATAAAAGTCAGAAAGTTTATTTGTAAAATCTAATCTTTATTAGTAGATAATAATACAATTTTTTTGAATTTTTTTGAATAATTTATGTCATGTTTGCAAATATTTCAAAGTGAAGGACTTTTATGTAAAATTGCCACTTAGAGGCAAATTTTGAATTAAAAAAATTTCTGGGCTGCACATAAGGGGCCGGTCAACTAGGAGTGGTTAGGGGAGATTAAATCTTACCCTAATTGATTTAATTAACTACTTGATTTGGAAGATTTTTATATATATGTAAATATATGATTTTGGAGGGGGATTTTGTAAAATCTTCGCAAAACCCTAAAATAGATTGCCGGCCTATATTAGCAGCAGCACCAGTAGCTGACCTCCCCTGTTCACAACAAAATACTGTTTTTAAAATTATTTTTTGGTGTTTTGGAAGCTTGGATCTTTCGATTTTCTGATGGGAGGAGGATGAGCTTTTCTTTCTTCTTATTATTATTATTCTTCAATTGGTCTTCTTTGAGGTGGGTGGTACTTCTTGTCTCTTGATGTATTTTTATTATATTATTATGATGAATCTAGTAGAGATCATGCTAGGGCTTTTTGTGAATTTGTAGATCTATGTTTTGATTGGTTGATCATGTTTTAAAAAATGAGTTGATGGTTGCTATGCATGATGAATGAACTTTTAGATGTTTATATGAAATAAAGATGCAATTTTTATGAGAGATGATGATGTTTTATTGACCTTGAATTTTAGATATTAATGATGTATGATGGATCTAAATTTTTATCTATAGAATTTATTAGTTATTCATAGGTTTAATGGTGGATAATTATAATCTATTGTATGTTGTATGGGACTTGTATGAGTCGTTATCTAAATTGGAAAAGAACTAATTTGGGATTTATAAAATTGATTGGATGACCATAGATTTAATTGTAGATGGTGGAGATTTGTAGAGATAATCACAACTTGTTGAATGCTATTAAATTCATGCTCGATTGATTTTAAAGTTGAGATTTTTCCATGTTTATTCGTTGTTTTTAATTATTAAAAATCCAAGCTTAATATTAGTGCTTGAATAATTGTTGTATGGATCGAAATTAATTTGGCTTGAACAAAGAAGTTGTTTATGCATGAAAGATTAATATTTTATTTAAAGAAATAAATTTAATGAGAACATATGTGATTGTAGATGTTGGATCGTGGTGTTTAATTCAAGAGGCATCTTTTAAAAGGTTAAAAAATGAGATTTTAATGTTTACTTCGATGTTTTATTACAAATAAAATTCTTGATGATGAACCGTATATGTTGTGCATGCTGTATTTAAGGAAAGTAATTTATATGAAAAAAAAATCAAAATTTATTGGAGGCTAGGGTTTTGAAATCAAAACCCTAGGGTTAGGGTCTCGAGTGAATAGTAACCCGAGGTTACTGTTCAAACCCGAACACTACAGGGTTCGGGTGAACAACCCGGGGTTACTGTTCAAACCCGAATAGTAACTAGCAGCAGTTTGCTATTTTTTGGGGTTTCAGTTGGATTTTTTTGATGTTTCGAGTTGGTTTTGTGTGTGGCTTTTAGCGCTATGGTGGGGGAACCCTAGTACACATATAGATATGCATATATATGGGTTTAATCTAATATTTGTGTGAGGTTTGATTGAATTTGGATGGAGTTTAGAAGTTGTTAAATTTCAGTTTTCATCAAAATCTAGTTGCAAGTTTCTAATATATTTAAGTAATGTTTAGAGGATGTAAATCTATGTTTTTAGGGATTATATAATCAGTTTATAAAGATGAAACTTTGAGTTCTAAAGGGGGTATTTTTAGTTTCTAAAAGAGGTAAATTTCAAATTTTTGGTATAAAAGAATTTCAGATTTTTGGGATGAGATCCCATATAATTAAGATGCTTGTTTCAGCTTGATTTGATTGAATCCCTAGTTGAATAAATTGAACATATGGATGATTGGGAAGTGAGATTGAAAGTCGATTTTTAAAGAATTTTCGTAAGTTGGATATGTTTCCATATATGAAAGAGTCTTTTATGGCAGTATCAGATGATTTAAAGGAATGAAATTAATGAAGAGTATTTTGTATAATTAAACCAAGTTGAGTTTTGATTTGAGGCTTAGGGTTATGATCTGGACCCTAGAAAGATTGTTGATAATATTTTGAGTTATAAGACTCTAGAGGTTGAGTGAGACCCTAGCATGCCGGCAAATGAGATTTTTTGGAATTTTGGCTAGTGGGGCTTTTGTTATTGATTTAGTAGAGTTAAGTCCGGTAGGGTACACCAACTCTAGGGGTAACTGTGATTTTATTTAATTGAATATAATAAACATAAGGACAGGAACTAGTGGAGATATGATAGATCTTGGGAAACGTAAGTATGGGCTCTGTTTGCAGTCGGACGGATGTATTTCGGGACTGTATACTTGTTATGTCTCTCAAGTATGTTCGCGCGTCGAGGGTCGGTAGGCCTATTCGCGGAATGTTTAGAAGTGAGATGAATTTGGTATGTTTGCATGTCGAGGGTCGGCAGGCCTATTCATAGAACGTACGGTATGTTCGTGCGTCGAGGGTCGGCAGGCTTATTCGCGGAATGCACGGTGTATCTGCACGTCAAGGGTCGACATGCCTATTCACGGGGTACACGGCTGGGAGGTGATTCTCCGGAGTCAGAACGATGCTTACATGATGCTTGCGTGTCGAGGGTGCTAGTCTAGCGGGTAGATACCGGGACGTAGGCCTATTTGCAGAGTATCTAGATCTTGTTTCTATCACCGTAGTAGGTTAGTTGCATAACGAGGGATTGAACCCTATAAAGTGGAGAACGATAAGGGCTTGCACCGGACCTATGTAGTATGGGATGCATAGAATCCGACAAGTATGCATTAGAAATCATCATATGCATTTGTGTTTCTTGACTTGTTTTATGCATGCTTGCTTTCTGTTTTCATCTTATACACTTGACACTTAGCCTAGCTTCGCTTGTTGTTTTACGCTTCATTTATCGTTGTTTTATGTACCATTTATTATTGTTGTGTTAATATGCTTTACTTATTGTTCTATGTTCTATTTATTATTGTTTATGCATCATTTATTATTCTTTTATTAGTATGCATCAAGTTTGAGATTGTGAGATTTAGAAGTATCACTATTACTATAGTCGACGTCAGTTGCATTTAACTGACGTGCCCACTTTCAACAGACTTTTGCAGCATTTTCAGTTATGGATTGCATCGATGTAAATAAAGCTTGGAGTATAAATGCAAATTTGAAGATTTTATGTGTTGTAAGGATTTGTAATTAATATATTTAAATTCACTGTGTTTTGTAAGAAGAAAGGTTGTAATAAAAAGTTTTAATTTTTCCTATATTTAATACTGTGTTTATGATTGCAATTGAAGTTAATTCTGGAAATTGTGCCACTTATTTCTAATTTTATTTATTGAAAATTCAGGGCGCTACAAGCAAGGCTTGAACTTGTTGTTTGAAGTAAACGAGTTGTTGATGGAACTTGAGAAAAGAGCATGATTAAACTCGTTGTATGGAGTTAACAAGTTATTTACGGGGCTCGAGCAAAGAGCGAGCACTGAACTCGTGGTATGGAGTCAACGAGTTGCCGACGGAGCTCAAACGAAGTGCGGGAAACCAAACTTGTTGTGTGGAGTTAAGGAGTCGTTGATGGAGCTCGAGCGAAGAGTAGGGCACCAAACTCGTTATTGACGGAGCTCAAGCAAACCGCAAGGCATTGAACTCGTTGTATGGAGTTAATGGGTTGTTGACGGAGCTCAAGTGTAGAGCAAGGCATTTAACTTGTTGTATGGAGTTAACGAGTTATTGATGGAGCTTGAGCAAAGAGCATGGCATTAACTCATTGTATGGAGTTAATGAGTTATTTACTGGGCTCGAGCAAAGTGCGGGGCACTGAACTCATCGTATGGAGTCAGTGCGTGGTTGACGGACCTCGAGCGAAGAGATGGGAACCGAACTCATTGTATGGAGTTAACGAGTTGTTGATGGAGCTCAAGTGAAGTGGAGGGCATCGAACCCATTGTATGGAGTTAATGAATTATTGACGGAGCTCGAGCAAAGCGCAAATCATAAAACTCATTGTATGGAGTTAACAAGTTGTTGATGGAGCTCAAGTGAAGAGCATGACATTGAACTCAGTTTGTGGAGTTAACAAGTAGTTGATGGAGCTTGAGCAAAGAGCGTGGCATTAAACTCGTTGTATGGAGTTAACGAGTTATTTGCCGGAGGAACTCAAGTGGCGCCCGAAGCGCCGAACTCATTCTAAGAAGTGAATGAGTTGTGGGTGTTTTGAGTCCTCTTAATATTGAAGTGAAGTTCTTTGTGTTTGTTGAGCATTGAAGTAATTATGTTCTTTTCTTAGCTGACAAGTAGTTGTGTACCCCAAATGAGGTCCTCAGGATGCTGAGTTTGCTCTCCTTTGCAATAAGCTACTTTTGACGGAGTTGGGACTTGTCCGTTTGTGCGGTGCATTATTCGAGACGGAGTTGGTGCTTTTCCGCGTGAAGGTGATGTTAATCGGAGAAGACGTGGAGCTTGTCAACAAAGGAAGGTTTGTCTTGAATCTTATCGTCAAGTGTTCAGGCAGCCCAAAAGTGCTGTTAGTAGGAAAGAGGCCTACGTAGAGGTTTGTGTCTCTTAGGCGGAACATTCCCTGCCATGTAGTCGGAAGGATGACTCGTAGGACAGCTTGTTGTTTAATGTTTGCATGTCTTTTGTAAAGATGCTTTAGCACAAAATGTAGACTCATTGTAATTTAGTAGTTGTAACGAGACTTGCTGAAAATATTTTTACGTGTTTGAGCCTTGTCATGTTATTTGTTGCCGTGGGGATTAGCTAGTCCTAGGAGCAGCTCTAGAGAAGAGTTGGACACTAAACTTGCTGTTTCGTGCTCAGCTTGTTATAGGAGCAACTCTAGGAGGGAGTTGGACTCCGAACTTGCTATATGGGTCCTCCAACGAATGGTGAGACTTGCTTTGAGTGACGAGTTAAGGTCCTAACTTGCTTCTTTGCAGGTTTGCTAGAGCAACTGCAATCCACGATTATGAACTGAACATGCTTGTTTGTAGGTTACTAAAGCATCTCCAAGCCATGAGTATAGATTCCGAACTTGTTGTTTAGTGATTTAACATATTGCAGGAGCAGATCGAATGGTGAGTTGTGCTCTGAACGTACTTGATTACAAGTTGCTAGAGCACCCCCGAGCCATGGGTATGGACTCCGAACTTGTTGTTGAAGGGTTTAACTAGTTGTAGGAGCAGATCAAATGGCGAGTTGAGCTATGAACTTGCTTTGTTGCAAATTGCTAGAACAACTCTGCGCCATGGGTGTTGCCTCCAAACTCGTCTTATAAGGTGCTCTAGTGAGTTTTTGGTGCCATTTTTAGGAGTAAACTTGACATTTAACTCATTGTTTGAATTCATAGAGTTGTACAAGAATTTTGCAAATATTAATACTAAATTTCATTGAAAAATAAAATTAAGAGGCTGCTCTAGTGATGGTCATTATTACATGCAGTGTGTTGGTGTATGCCCTAGATGCCAATTGTGTATTGACATTACTAGTTTACATTATATCATGATATTTATTTTCCATTGAGACATTTTATTTATTGTCAATTGAATGAAAATAATAAAGTCCTTAGAATACTTCAATGCCAGATATCAAGTACATGACTTGATTATGAGATCCTATTGGCTGAATTCAGAACACTATTTTTAAATGTCCCTAGTCAAGTATTATTATGAATAAGGACAATGATAATACATAGAGACTAGTGTGTGCATAGACTGATGTCCATTCTCACGGGTCATGAATATGAGATATCAACTCTTCACATGGGTACATATTAGAGTAATAATATACTGGACTGCCCTACTATGAGAATGCTGCATGGACTGTTACGTGAGTATCATAAGCGGTTCTTACAGTGACTATGGTGTATGTATTCCTTTGACTTGAAGTCACTGCAGTTCCCTACATGAAAAATTATATGTTTTAATTTCATCAAATGTTGCCTGTAATATGGTCATTATAAAGTCGACTATTGGATATACTACAAATCATGCAGATGGATGTGAGTGACTTCGATAGGATTTGTCCCTCCGACATAACATGCACGATATCTATGGGCCTCTTGATTGAGTGAGACTGTAAAATGCATGACCGTGCTCAAATGAGTCAATATAAGATATTGAGCTCATTTGTTTTAGTAAATCTACTCGGATATTAAGAAACCAAAGAGTAAACTATATAAGGGTGACACGCTCTATGCCTTGTGGTCAATTAAGATATATGGACAAAAGGACTAGATTACATGGTAACATTGGTCACGGATAGGTTATGTCAAATCACTGGTATTCCCGTTACTCGAGTAGCAGTGATGTATTGCTAGATACCGCTCACTGTTTGTAACTTTAGAATAGGATTTTAGTATTACTGTCAATGTAATGGGAACCTACAGGGTCACACACTTAGAATTGATCGAAATTTGGATTTAAATTCATGAGATGAATGTAATCGGGAATCCTAGTAAGACTTGAAAGCCTGACATGGTTGGGTAATTAATTAGATTAAATGGGTCAACTAAAGTTAGAAGACCCAGACACGAATCTGTCCCAGGTCAGATTGTGAGTCCAACCGCCTCACCACTCTCTAATGGTTGAATTCCTGCACTTATATATACGAAATATTTCTGTGGAAAAGTGACTAGGAAAATCATGGCCGTCACAGAAATTGTGAGAGAGAGAGATCGTGAGGAACATCCCTTTCCCGTAGCTAGCATTGCGGCATGAGGGAGAGCTTGATTTGATCCATTTGTGTGGATACAGTAGAGGCACTGCAACCTTTGTAGTGCTGTGATTGACATATTTTAGAGACATAAGATCCATCTAAGATATAACTCCTACACACGATTTATGGTTTTCGCATGGATCCATGACTAGGTTTCGATATTTTGTGTTTTTTCCGCTGTGTATTTTATCTGTGATTGCCCTCGAAGCCTAACACAGTGACCGATGGGGAAAGCAATCTTTATTAAAAATATTAAAAATAAATAGGGGGGGGGGAGGGGGGTAAGCACCATTGTTGAAGTTCATGTATTTTGGAGCGAGCATCCCCTTGTTTTGTAGAGATTATTTATTTCAATTGAATGAGCAGAGTGGCTATAGGTGGGGGATTCAAATATATTATTGTACTCTGACGAGGATGAATTTGGACCTGGTGGGAGATGACTTAATAGGTTTCAAAGCACTTAGCAGGATTGTCTAAGGTGGTAGCTTCAAGCTCGTTTACGGGCTTAGAGTTATAGGGACTGCTTTCTGGCAATAGGTATAAGGCATCGAGGGGGAGAACCGAGCCCCCCATTATGGCGATGTAGCATGCTCATGCTGCCTGTTGTCCACAAGGATGCATCGTACCTCATGATTTGTCATGCAAAGACATATAACCAATGCGTCGCAATGAGGCATCCTGAAGCCCTCTAGATCTTTATCGAAAAAGACACAGGGACCCCTAGACTCTTGGCAAGAAAGATATTATGTACTGAGTTTTTCTCCATGACAAATGCATTGCGGGAGGAATTAGAATCTGCCCCCTTCAGGCCTTCGTGGATGGAGTGGAATACTGCCATGTGCTTTGAGTATTGTGACTCAAAGGTCTTCTCTTGATGCTTATTAGCCCCTTGTGCCGGAAAGGTTTCGGCATTGTTCCTTTGCTAGAAAAATTGGGAGAGATAGCCAAAGCGAATCAGTCCTTCACGTTCTTCTTTAAAGGCTTGGCAGCTATCCGTGGTGTGTCCATTGTCTTTATGAAATGCGCACCACTTGTTCTTGTATCTTCTCTTGCTGGCTGTGGTTATTTTGGGGGGAGAGCGAATTATTCCATCCATTTAGATTTTTATAAGGATGGCTAATACACTTGCATTAAGAGAAGTGAACTTGTCGAAGCGTGGTGATGGAGGAGGACGTCATTGAGTTGCGCTGTCTTTCTAAAATTTCTTGGGTCCTTTCTCACTGGTGTTCTTTCGTTTGTTCCCGGAATATGGATCCTATTGGCCTTAAGGATGACGGGTTTCTAGGCTCTGATGTACTTGCCACTCCTCTTTAGGAGCTAGGTGAAATCTTTAGGCAACTTTTTCGCGAGGGAGGCCTTCAGGTTTTTGTGGGAGACATTGTGGCGGAAGGTGGAAGCTGCCACTGATGAGTCCAGGGAGGAAATGGACATTGCCTCGGCTATGTAGCGCTTGACAAAGTCTTACAGCAGCTTTCTGTCTCTTTACTTTAATTCCAACAGAGTAGCACTTGTTTTTTCAGCCTTGCGGTTAGTAACAAAGTGCGCTATGAAGGGTCCCTCAAGTTGGTCGAGGAGAAAATCGACTCCGGATTAAGGCGAGCATACCACTCCCTTGCTGATCCCTTTAAGGTTGTCTAGAACATTCGACACAAAAGCGCATTGGTGGAATTGTAGATCATTATGAGAGTTTTAAAACTCTCAATATGATCAGCCGGGTCATATTCACCATCGTAAGATTCAAACTGAGGAGCTTTGAAGTTTTAGGTAATGGGTGATTTGAGGATGGATTCATTGAAAGGAGGTCAACTGGGGTGGTAAGTTTTGCTGAAGCGGTTCCCTTCATACTTTATCTATTCTAGGTGATCCTCTACTTCTCAGATGCAATGAAGGACTTGGTCGTCTTTCCCCATAGATCTAGTTGAGTTGCTGGACTCTCCTTCTTTTGAAGGAGTAGATTAGCGGCTCCATGAGTATCGACCCTGATCATGAGTATCTCCGATGGCTTGGAGGATGTCATGCTTGAAGTCTTCAAGTTCAGCCTTAGTGACTGGGGCCTCTTTCTCTTTGTTCTTCTTATGAAGCTTTCAACTTTCGCAAGTCGGGCTTCTTTCTTTTGTTGCACCCTTTATGAGAGGATGAGCGTCTTGGTCTCTGCCTTCGAGGAGAGTTGTGTATTTGGTTCTCCTGATGTATTGAACGGGAGGCCTCACCCTGGGCATGCCTCTCATTCAAGCAAATCCGGAGGTCAGACCCCTATTGTATGGAGTTGTTGACTTGGCGGAGGTCTCTTCACCCTCGGGGATTCCTCGAGGGCGTCAAATGGCTGGCAGCAGAATGAAATGAGACATGGTCATATATAGAGGGTGTTGTTCATGACGTGGTTCATGACAGTTTCATTGGGAGCCTCTCGAAGCAACTCCGTTTAGAGGAGTTTGGTTAGGCAGTTGGGGCTGGACCAATGAGTACGGTCCTCCACACGAGTAACTTGTTGACGAAGATGGTTGGTTTGGTGCCGATGCTCTCCCTCTTAACTTCAGTGGCTTGGCGGGAGAACTCGGTGTTTCTCACGGTAAGTTCTGATTTGTGACGTAGATCTATGTAGTTTTCCACAGATGATGCCAATTTATTACTGCTTATTTTGGTGTGGGAGTAAATAGATAGCGAGTTTATATTTTGAAGGAAACTACTAAAGTTCTGAGTTTTGATCATCGTCGTGAAACGTAGTTGGATCTCCTGAGATTGAATCTGGAGCGTTGAAAGAGCACATGGTTCAGGATCTGACGGAAGTTGACGCGGCCGATAAACCTGCAAAAAAGCCTGAAATACTATGGCTGGCCCCGACGACAGACCCTCCAACGTTCAAGTCAGAATTTAGATAGAGGAAGAGAGTTTGAGAGCAGAGAAGATTGATTACCTTCTGACTGAGCGAGGGGGGAGGGTATTTATAGGCTTGGGAATCGGTTAGAAGATCGACATAAATATGTTATCTTTTGTACATTCCCCCTTAAGAGATATGATTAGTTACTCTCTCGTTGGGGATAAGAGATTTGACTTACAGCCCCGATGGCTAGATGTAACACCCCGCCAAATTGGCAATGACAATTTTGCCATCGTGTTTTACACACGTATATTTTGTAATGTGTTTTCACTATGTATTTTGATTATCGACTATTTATGCATTTCCCGTATTGATTTTACCCTATTTTAAGTCAACAAAAATATTAAATTTCAATCTCTGCATTTTACATGCTCTTTACGTGTTTTTGATGCATGTATCGATTATGTGTTTTCACCGCTACGTGCAATATTTTCTATGTGTTTAAATTATTTATTTTATGTATTCAAATCCATTTTATAAAACGGAAATTCATTTTTCTCGCATTTTGATCTAAATACTTTTGTACGTGTAATGCACGTGTTTTCTACGTACGTAGTAATTACGTCGTGAAATACATAAAATTAGTAAATATGTTTTCTTATGTTGTTTTCGATTATATTTTATTAAATTTTCATTTGATAAAATCGATTTTTTGTATTTCGGTGTTTTACGTGCGACGGACGTGTTTCGGTACGAGTATTTGAGCGTATCCGTTTTCAAAATAAATTTTTTAGAGCATGTGTATTTATTTTAATTGTGCATGATACACTATAAATTTTAATTGAAACTATTTTACTTACAATATACAGTATATATATATATATATATATATATATATATATATATATATATATGATATATGATATAAAAGAGTAGGTGGGCTTAGCGTGTGAAATGTATTGTGAATGGAGGGCCCACACGTTGAAGCATAGCCAGGTAGAGCTGGGGGTTCTGCTGCCACTTGTTCGATGATGTGGCAGGGACCCACAGGAGTTGATATCGGCTGTTACATCAGAGAAAGAGAAGCCAGTTTTGTATTTGAAGAGTTGGGGTTGGCCGGTTGTAGGAGTTGAAGGGTTGGGAGTTTGGGTTTTGAAGAGTTGGGAGTTATAGGAGTTAAGAAAATGAAAAGATGAAGAATTAAGAGAGTAATTTATTAGGTGTAGAATTATGCAAATTGAACCCTAGCATTGTCCTATAAATAACACCCCATTCTCCTTCTCTTTTTACACAAAAAACAAATCAAAATAAGAGAAAGAAAAAGAAAGAGAGTAAGGGAGTTCTTGTGCTTGATGAGTTCTTGCTTGGAGGAGTTCTTGCTAGGAGAAGAAGGAGTTGCTAGGAGCTAGGAGTTGGTTTCATCTTTCTCATTCTCAAAATATTCATTAGAGATGGGTGTTCTCATGCTTTCTAATTTTAGAACTATGCATGCTAGTAATAATAAATTATTATATTTTGATATGATAAAGTAGAACAATCTATGCTATTGGATGTGCTGAGAATAGTAGTGAATCATGTTATGATTAGTAGATTAAATTACAACATATTAGTTGGTAAATGAGAAAATAAATAATTGAATATTTTGCCATGCACTAGTATACATAAATGAAGCAATAGTTGATTGTATGAACCATCGTTGGGAATTCCTCTTTTGATAAGCAAATGAGTTTTGTAAAGGTGAATTTGATACTATTGAACTCCTTTGATTGTTTATAAAACATATATATGTGTTACTTTTGATTAAATTGAAATTCATGTTTATTAGTAAGAAGAAACTATTTGAAAGTTAGTTTTTATTTTTCTAAAATATGGATCATAAATCAGTGAGTCACTGTTAGACAGTAAACTCAGTATATACGAATAAATTTCAATCTAATAAAAGACTAGATCAAGTAAAGAATCGAGTTTTATAAAATAATGGAATAACAAAGAGTTTGAATAAAAGCCTACTAAGTAATTTGATATCAGTGGGCGCACTTGGCCCTGTGTCTTGGCGTTGGGATGTCTCTTTGCCGACCTGGGTTCGAGTCTCATTAAGCCCAAATTGTTTCTTTGTTTTGTTTTAAAAATATCTGAAACCTAAGACTGTGTTTATGAAACTTTCAGTGAAGACTTAGAAGACTAAGTCAACATGGACTTAGTGGCTAGCGGGTTTGGGTCTGGGCGTTGGCTGTGTGTGTTCAGGGGTCATGGGTTCGAAACCCAGAGCACCCTTTTATATTTTTTTGAAGTTTATTCATATGTGGGAGTTTAGTATGAAAAGATTTAGAATTAAACTTTATTATTGATATAAAATGAAATGGAAAATATTAAGAGATAGTTTAATGTTTTTGTATATTTTGAAGTATAAAAAGAAACAGAAACTTGAGAATAGGACTTTGTAGTGAAGAAAAGCAAAGTATTATTTTTGTGAAGTGATTTTCTTGAAGAGATTACATTTTTATTTTTGTTTAAATACTTTGAAGAGAATTGAGACTTTTTTTTTTAAATTCGGGGTTATGATGATTGATCAGTGTTGGACTCTGGGATCATGAGTAGTCGGGCGGATAGTTTGCCATACTCCAATGTATATACATATACCGGGGCTAGAGGGGCACTTGCGGGATTATTCGCATGATGAGGGATCTGTTATAACAGTCTGACGGAGGACTCCAGGACTGGGATCCATATTCGTGGAATAATCTAAACCTTATCTTATTACTGGGTAGTTTTCATGGCGAGGGATCGAACCCTTAATTGTGGAGTACGTAGGTGCTTGCCCTCGGACCTATGTAGTATGGGATGCATAGAATCCGAACAAGTATGCATTAGTGTCATCTTAGTATAAAAATGCATGTATTAGGCATTAAGGCATCACATACACTTACATGTTTAGAATAATCGCTTTTGACACTTTATTATTCATTCAATTATTGTGGTTTGGTAAAGTATGAAATCGTTATATATACGGCATAGAGAGGATGACCGAGTATAACATTTTCGTCTATTGTAAGTGACTGACGTGCCCACAGCTTAATATGCAAGTAATAGACTATTTATGAAGAAATAAAGATGTTATGATGCAGTTGATGACTTACATTGATAAAGTTGTATAAGTTGTATTTTATTTTTCAATGTTGTATCTCTTTTATTCTTCCGCTGTGTAAACAAAATGTAAAGAACTATGAAGTATGTTCAAAAGTTTTAATTTCCTTGTAAAATTGTACGAAGTGAAGTAAAGATCCTGTGAAATCTCGAATTCGGTCTTATTTGGAATTCCGGACGTTACACTAGGTGTTTCTCCTAGTGGGCCTAGTCCCTTTTGATTGGCTTGAATGTGACCCATGCCATGTTAGTGAGTCTGAAGAAGGCCTGGACCTGTTAAGGAGGTCCATTACTATTAATCTGCATGTAGAATCTTTAAGATCTGTGTTGGAATCGTACAACTCTGATTTGCTGTGATTTTCACCATTATCACACAGATTTCAATATCCAATCGAGCATCGAGGTCATCCTCCAAAGGGACTATATAAACAACAGACCAATTTGCAGCGCCAACTACAGAGAAGAAACTTCAAATCCTTGATAGCACCTGTTACTGGACCTTGGCATTCTCGTAGCTTAGCTGCAGGGGCATCTGTCTTCGCATTTTCCATTATTTCCCCTCTATAAGGGCATGGGAGGTGTTGAAATACATATGAATGCAATAGTATTATAATAGCTTGCATGGATTAGGGTTGTCCAGATTTTATCTTTTGAGGAAAAAGAAGATGATCACCTTCTTTTCTTTTGTAGAAGACAAAAGGAAAACCTGTAACACCCTGAAAAATTGAGTTATGACGATTTTGTCCACGGGTGTTATGCACATGTATTTTGTACCATTACGAGTAATATCCATAGTGTATTTTAATATAAATATCCTACGTATTTTGTATTTCGAGTATTTATATATTTTCCAGCCATCTAAAAATTCATTTTTATCCTATTTTGAGCCAACTCAAATATTAATCTTAATCTTTGTGTTTTTTACGTGTATTGCACGTGTTTTTAGTACACATGACGATTATGTATATTCCACCATTAGGTGTAATATTTCTACCTATTTCAACTATTTATTTTTATAACTCGTTCGAATTCGTTTTATAAATTGAAATTTATTTTTCTCATATTTTGATTCGAATATATTTTTATATGTGTTTTCTATCTACGTGTTGATTACATTGTCATATATATAAAATTAATGAAATGTATTTTTCTTAGGTTTTATTTCGATTATTAAAAAACATTTTCCCATTGATCAAATTCATTTCGTATTAGCATATTTGTTTTTACGTGCGGCACACGTGTTTGCAGTGCACATTTTGGTTCCTAAAATTTTCTTGAGACATGAATATTTTTCTTATCAATTTTCTAGTCACAATTATGAGATTTGTTTTAATTAAAATCCATTAGGCCTAAATCCATTTTGTAGCCCACTAAAAATTAAGTACAAATTTAAAGCCCATAATTAATTTTGCACTTAAATGTACATTTGAAAATCTAGTACACTTGCCATGTGTAATACACACATACATCTAACTTAATAAAAACTAATAAAATTTGTATGAAAGGGTGTGCAAACACATTTGATGCACGTGCACGTGTTTCTTACCTTGGTTGAGAATGAGGGAGAGTGGTGTGAGTTAGTGGGAAGTGGGGAGTTATTTTGCGAAATGGGAAGCTATTTTGACCACACAATTTTTCTATAAATAGTCCATACTTTTGTCATGAATAACACAACTCAAAATAAAAATAAAAGAGAGAAAGAGGGAGAAGAGCTTGCGGTTTGTGCTAGAAAGATGCCGACATTTTTTTAAGGAGCTTGGAGCTTTGGAGCATTTTTTTGTAGGAGTTCTACTACTAGGAATTCTACATTTGAGGTAGGTGTTTTTCTTCAACTTTCTAATATAGTTTTATGAGTAGAATGCTTGACATGTGTAAATTGTTAGATGCATGATAACTTAAATAGATTGAACATTCATGTTTAGATTATTTGTTTTTTATTGAATGTGTTAAATTATGATATGATTGATTTGGGGCCATTTTCATATGGTTCGGTTTTAAGTTTTAGTTGAAATTCAAAAAATTATAACTATTAAACTAGATAGAATATAGAGTTAAAATTTTTGTAGGAGAATCACGTATATGTTAGGAACATCTCCTTAAAATTTCATAATAATTGGATGTCGTTTACTATTTTAATAAAATCCCAACTTAGGACTGGTTGGCAGTTGGCTGGTTGCTCGAAATTTATACATATTTCTGGTTTTGATTATTTCAACATCTTAGATGAAGTATTTTGGAAAAAGTCAAAACGAAGAACTTGAAGTAAACTCGTTAACCTTTCTTTAGAGTCTAAGAAATCATTTTTTTCATAAAGAATTGAATTTATAATGAATTTTACAAGCTTGAACAGTGGCAGTCTGTATAAAATTTCGACCCCACTATCGATTTCGAAGAATTCAGGGTTATCGACACTATATTTTGGAGAAACATATAACTAGAAAGTTATAGTATACTTTTATACCTTTAATTTGATCTAAATAACCCAAAATTTCATGAAGTATAGAATTTTCTATGATTTTTACAAGTAGCATAAGTTGCAGTTTTCGGATTTTGAACCTACTATTTTGCAAATGAATTTAGACGAAGTAACTGAGGATGATTTTAGATGATCTTAACTAGAATGTTTTAGCAGAATCATTTATGATTCCTATGAAACTAATAAATCTATTTTTGGAGTAGTATTAGAATTTATAAGCCTTTTTCAATATCATTGGGTTGATGTCTTTTATCTAGTTGTCCTAAAACTTTTACAACGTATAAAATTGGATTTAAAATTAGAATGTTAGTTAGATGTACCTTATGAGTAATTGATATGTAGTTAAAGGATTAATTTAGAAAATTAATCATGTGATATTTAGAAGGGTTTTAACTCATCAAGTGTTATTGAATGTTGGTATAAGAAGTTGGTTACTTCATGATTGGTAATAGCCAAGAGAATGGATAAAAAAAATTAAAAGATGTTTAATGAGTCGAAAATTTTATAAGATGTTAGATGTAACCTAGTTGACCTCTATATTGAGATAGTTGTTGGAATCTAGAGGCTGAGCGAGACCTGTAGAGACCGGCAAGTTATGATTTGAGAAGTAGCCAGTGTTGGCTAATATTTCTTCGTGTGTTGATTTAAGTCCAATAGGGTAAGCTAGCTCTAGGTTGTGATGATTATAATTAAACTAAGGACAAGCAGTAGGGGAAGATGTGATGAAACTTGGGCAAACGTAAGTGGGGCGCTTCTATATAGTCTAATGGTGGATTCTTTGACTATAGACCCAGTCAGACGGTGGATTCCTGGACTGTGGTTGCTTGCTGGGTAAGACAGGCCACAATTAAATTCGGGACTACGATTGATTTGACGGTGGATTCCAGGATCATGTATAGTCAGGCGGATGGGAGGCAGATCACCATTATATATGTATAGACCGGGGCTAGAGCGACACTTGCGGGATGTTCGCACGACGAGGATTTCTGTATAGTCTGTCGGTGAATTCTAGGACTGGAGTCCGTACTCGTTGAATATCTAAACCTTGCTTTTATTACCGTAGTAGAATTTTCATGACGAGCAATTAAACCCTATAATGAGGAGTACGATAAAGGCTTGCCCTCTGACCTATGTCATATGAGATGCATAGAATCCGAACAAGTATGCATTAGTGTCATCGTAGTGTAATGTCTGCATTAGTCAGTAGGTCATATCATACACTGACACGACTAGGATAGTCACTTTTCCTATTTGTATTCAAGTTTGTGTTTGCTAAAGTAGAAGAATCGCTGTATTATAGCATTGCGTCAGTTGTATGCAACTAACGTGCCCACAGTTTCCTAGTTGCAGGATTGAACTTGGCATGGACTTGATGTCACCACGATGAGTTGTTACAAGATTGATTTTTTTTATTATTATTGTAGATTGTATTGTATTCATTTAATTCCACTGTACTATTGTAAAGAACATTTTGTAAATAAAAAGTTTTAAATTCCTTGTAATTTTTTACGAATTTGAAGTAAAAGATCATGTATTTGCTATGAATTAGTTGTGTTTAGAATTCAAGGCGTTACAGCTTGGTATCAGAGCTTGGTTAGACAAGAAGGCAATGTCGGAAGCTTGATCAGAGGTTCTCACAGTGTGATTGATGGCGAAGCATTGGCTCTTACCCAGACATGCCGAGGTCGGCTAGCCACCGATGCGGTTGCAACAATTGAGAGGCTGTGGGCATAAAACAAGCTCTGAGGTTAACTTTGTTACCATTTCCTTCTTGAGTGGCAAGCGGCAGTCTACACAGAATGGTATCAGAGCCGACTTCAATGAGTAGTACAAAATTACAAAGACGACACAATTAGGGTGGACATTAGTGTGTGAGTGTCAGTTTGGAGTCATTAATGAAGTAGTTATTGAACTTGCATTCATGATACTCTCCTCATATACATTGATGTGAGATTGTATGCGAGTATGTTTTTCCTTAGTATCACGAGCGTTATGGGTGGTTTGAACCTACTTTCATGGTACCTTATACGTAGACTAAACTTTTCGCTTTTATTTTTCTTTGTGTATTTTCCTTGTAGTACTTTTCATCTTTAACGTTTAATATTTTTCAAAGAATTATTTTCTTTTACTTTTAATTCACTTCGATATTTATTTTATCTACAACCCTTAGTTGTAATCTTTTAAGTTTGACTTACTTGTTTCTTTCTTGAGGTTTTATCCTCCTTACTTTTATGCGCTTCTACGTTACTTTTGCTATTACTTTTACGTATTCTATTAAGTTTTGAATTACTACTTATTAAATTATTATTAAGACTACCATTTTTCTTTGTTATTATTTCTATTAGATTTGGAATTTTGATTTTTGTATGTTTACATTCACTTTTCAAATACTTTGATTTCACGTTGCCATATTTTTCCATTATTTTATGTTGTCTTATTTATTTGAGTGTATTTTAACATGACTGTAATATTTTTACTTATATAAATGCAGTATACCTCTACACAATAAGATTCCCTTTTATTACTATTTTGTTATGTAATATTCCGGACGTATATTATATTTGGATAATTATTATTTTTGAAATTAAAATATTTTAATTGTAATTTCTTGGTTTTATTTATAAAAAGTCACCTGGACATATATACTAGTAAGTATATATAGGTGTTGTATCAGTTTGGTGCACTTGTACAAAAACTTGAAAAAACGCATTTTTGAGAAAAAAACGTCTGGAAAATCCCGGACTGGTATTAAAAAGAATTATATTATTATTTTTTTATTTATATCTCCATAATTGAAATATTTTTGCTGGATATCACCTGGTTTTGCTAATAAGCATTATATATACACAGATACTAGTCTGTACATATCTATTTTGTACCAAGTTGATACTGGAATCTTCCGAGCCGATAATAAAATTATTTTATTTTTATTTCTCGGAATAAAATTATTTTTGTACAGATTTGTTCATTTTCACGAACGAAAATTATCTGTATAATCAGATATATGCACGAATTTGAAACGTGTCGATTTCGGGCGTTTGAACAAATCGTGTAGTTTGTGATTTAGGAAAATTATAGTTTATTTTTGGTCCATCATGATGAGATGGAGGGTTTGGATTGGTTTAGGGCTTGATTGCAAGATTTATTTGCAAATAAATCCCCAATTGTTTAAGCCATGGGAAATTGGACAATTGGCTTCATTTTTCACCACACAAACTCACCCTTTGTCTTATAAAAGCATCCCGAAACCCCTCCTCTCCATTTTGACCGACCCCAACATCCCCTAGGGTTAGAAACCCTTCAATTGTTTCATATGTTCCCATTCCAATCTCATCTCATCTCATTTCTTCTACTCCTACTACTTTTACTTAGTTCTATTCAAGAAAAATTGAGAAAGAAAAAGAAAGAGAGATCAATCAAAAGAAAAGAGAGTTTTTCATGGGTTTCATGGAGTTCTTGGAGTTCTTGGAGTTCTTGAAGGGAGGCAATAATAAGGAGCAAGAACAAGGAGAAGGAAAGCCAGCAAATCCTTCCTATACGCTTCAAAGGTGGGGGTTCTCAACTCATGTTTGTTTTGTTTGTTTATTTGGTTGTTATATGTTATTTGGACTAGATTCATATGTATAATCACTTTATTGACTAGAATAATGAGGCATTCAAAGTTTGGAGTTGTAGAATACAAATTAGAACCATAAAAATCAAGTTTTGGTTGTTGTAGGGTTGATTTTATTTGACTATGTAAACGATGGAAACTTGACCCGAAATTTATTGGAGATGTTCTTAGGGGTGTTATTACCATGCTAGAATTTTTGTAGATTTTTCGAAGCTGTTTTGATGGGTGAAACAACCGTTTCCCCCAAAACAGCGAGCTTTAGGGGCAAACCGTGAAGACTGTGTTTGGGGTTTAGCGTCGCAGTGGCTTCGAGGGGTTATAAATAGGTTTCCTTACGGAATTAAAGGTATGGACCCTGTAGGGAAGTTTTAGTAGACATTCTCCCCTTTCCGAATTGACCTCTCGCGTTAAATTCCGTTAAGAGTAGCAAAAGTTATGGTCATTACAAAAACAGGGCAGCAACTTGACTTAGTTGCTCACTGTTTTTGTTGATTGCTATTTTTGTGCCTCTTAGTGGTCGAATTTGTGGTAGAGACCTATTAAAGAAATTGTAGTAGATAGTCTCCCCTTTCTGAATTGGCCTCTCGGGCTAAATTCCGATATGCGGAGTAGGAGTTATGGCTTTTGGAAAATACAGCAAAAAGCTGTCTTACTGAGTGCTTACTGTTTTGACTCTTTGAAGTTTTTGAGCCTCTTAATGGTTGAATCTGAGGTAGAGACCCATTAGAAAAATTGTAGTAGACATCCTTCCCTTTCCGAATTAACCTCTCGGGTTAAATTCCGATAAGAGGAGTAAGAGTTATGTTATTTGCAAAGTACAGCAACTGGCAGTCTTTACCGGACTCTTGCGGTTTTGCTTTTTGAGATTTTAGAGTGTCTTAGTTGTTGAATCTGAGGTTCGGACCAGCTAGGGAGTTGTAGTAGACATTCTCCCCTTTCCGAATTGACCTCTTAGGTTAAATTTTGATAAGCGGAGTAGAAGTTATGGGGCTTGAAAGTTTTTGGCTTTCACTTGTAAAATCTGTCGTTTTTGTTACTATTTGCATATGTTCGATGGGTAGGAACTCAGAGTCCCTTACGGAATCTGAGCAACTGGTCAACTGAGAAGTTTTATTAGATGTTCCCACCTTTTCAAGTTGTCCAGTTTTGTTAGATTCTGATAAGTGGAGCAAAAGTTACAAGCTATGGAGGTTTTGACTTTTGTTGAAAATCAGTAATTGGGTAACTGTTTGCGTATGTTCGACGGGTAGGAATTTGGATTTCCTTACGGAATCTGAGCAACTGGTCAACTGGGAAGTTTTAGTAGATGTTCCCACATTTTCAAATTGTCCATATTCGGTTAGATTCCGACGAGTGGAGCAAAAGTTACCAGCTTGCAAAGTTTCAGCTTTTTGTTGAAAATCTGCAGTTTGGTAACAGTTTGCGTATGTTCGAGGGTTAGGAATTTGGATTTCCTCACAGAATCTGAGCAACTGGTCAACTGGTAAGTTTGAGTAGATATTCCTGCATTTTCAAATTGTCCAGTTTCGTTAGATTCCGATGAGTGGGGCAAAAGTTACCAGCTTGCAAAGTTTCAACTCTTTGTTGAAAATCTGCAGTTGGGTTAAACTATTTTTGTGTGTTCGATGGAACGAATTTTGATTTCCTTACAGAATCGGAAATAGTGTTCTACTAGAGAGTTGTGGTAGATACCCTTAACTTTCTAAAAAGTATATTTCTGTTAAATTCCGATAAGTGTAGCACTGGTTGCTTCTAGGCTGTCGGAAGGTTTTTATGTCGATTCAGGCTTTTCTTTAGTAGTATGTCTGTATCAGACGGTTAGAAAATTCCTCTGTTGCTTCTAATTGTAGAAGATTGAGAGTTGCTAGTAAGCACGTTTGGTTGCTTCTAGGTTGATTACCTGTATGGTTGTTTTCATATGTAGGTTGTCGTCTCATACATGGCTCGACTGGCCTGTATGTAGCTGTTGGTCTCATACATAGCTTATTTGGCACGTATGTATGTAATTATCTCTTACGAAGCTTATTGGGCTCGTATGTAGGTATTGTCTTGAATAGGTAGGTTGTGAGTGGATTCTAGGAGATCTTGGGATGTCTAGATTAAGACTTGGATAATTGTATCGACAAATTGTTACCCTCTCTAGAAGAGGGATACGTACGATGCTTTTTCATGTCAAGTTGGAAGCACAGTGCATGTCTCGCATGTTTAGTTAGAAGAGGGACACGTACGGTGCTTTTTCATGTCAAGTTGGAAGCACAGTGCATGTCTCGCTTGTTTAGTTAGAAGAGGGATACGTACAGTGCTTTTTCATGTCAAGTTGGAAGCACAGTGGCATGTCTCGCTTGTTTGGTTAGGGTTAGTGACATCGTTAGGGTAGTAACAGTTACTTAACCATTTTTATCTATATATTGCCAAAGGGTGAGAGTTGGTGTTAGGGGTGATACCCTATAATCCAACCTCTCTTATAGGCTGACACTAGGTGGTGTTATCGGAATGTATTCCCCTGTCAAAGGGATACGGGCTGTGCTTTTTCATGACAAGTTAGGAGCACAGGTTCCATATCGTGATTGTTAATTCCTGAATGTGCCATGATAAGAACGAGAGGGTTTCCTAGGGAAATATACCCTACGTTCCCGATAGGTTCTATGCCTTCTCATAACCAGTTGAGGGCACGGAAGAAGGTTGACAAGTATCTTGTAGTTCGTGTTGGCTTTTGAGTGAGGTCCAGTATGCCGGGAAATAGTCACCAGTCATGTAGTATTATGTCAGGAACAGGATGGGTACAAAAGTAGAATTCATGGCGCGGGTTCAAATCCTTATATATGAAGAAACGGCTTGAGATGGGGCGTATGTAGTAAGGGCTGCATACTGTTCCAGAGTCTTGCTTCCATTAGAATAAGTACATTGCGCTGGTTAATCATGCATTAGAGTCTAAGTCATAGCATACACTGACACATCAAATATATAATATATACACGTTTCTCTTTTCATCAATCTGTTTGCTATAGTTGAGATTCGCTGCTAGTTATCAGCCTTAAAGCGTCAGTGAATACTGACGTCCCCACTTCAATAGGTACTGGATTGGAGAAGTACAGGTACTGGATAGTAGAAGTACAGGTACAGGTTTCAAGAGGACTCAAGGCACGAGAAGCAAGGAGTCGATTTCATTTTGAAGTTTTCGCTGAAATACATGTTGTAACTTATTTGTTATTGGGAAACATCCAAGTGAAATACCAAGTGTTGTTCTTTACATTGTACTCTGATGTAAATTGTTGAAAGTTGTAATACTTGGAATTGTAAGGGTATTATTGTATCACTGTTGTAATGTATTGCAGTTTTTCGACTTGTAATACATTTGTGTTGAATAAAAAGTTTTAAATTTTCCTATTTTTCTGTGTATTGTGGCTAATTGAAGAAAAGATTCTGGATTATGTCCCGGTTTCCCAAGTCAATGGAAATCGGGGCGTTACATGTTATACCTATTATTTTCTACCTTTTGTTATATTTACTTTTTACTATTAATAGCTACTTGTTAATTTCGTTGCTTTATACTTCTCTAGCGTACTATGTACACTCACTACTTATATTTTTACCTTATTTCAATTTTATTATCGTTACATTCTTGGTTAGAACCTCCACTTTCTACTAATTACTACATATACCATATATTTTCAACATACTTACTATACATATTATTTTACACTTACCTAATTACTACTTTACTATATATTTTATAATGTTTATTATGTCAACCTACTACATTACATATTTATTTTCTCATTCACATTTGCATTTAAGCTTATGTATGTACTTCATTCCATTTCCCCCCTTACTTTTATAAATCATTTTTCATTTCTACTAATTTGTACTATTTCTGTTTGATAATTATACTCTATACGTCTATTTTGATATTTTATCGTGTAACTTTCAATTTCATTTCCTGCTTTTACCACTACTTTTCATATCACAAATTTCAAAACATAAAATCATACTTAAAATTAAACATCTCATATCCAACTACATATGGAAGATTACATCTTTCCATTCACCATTTTGGTGCAACATGATGTCGATAGGGCAAATATGCAACTACATGTCAATGGAGGCAAACTGCAACTGGATGTTGGGTATGCAAAATCTACAACCGAATATCCAGAAGGTAAATTGCAATCAGATGTCGTAGAGGCAATTATGCAACTCAATGTCAAGGGGGCATGCCTGCAGTTGGACCCCAACGAGGCGAACCCACAACAAAAGAGATTTTTCTACTTTAATAACCCCCACTTTTATTTCTATATATATTTACCTACCACTATTCTATTTTTGTACCAGTTTATACCATTTTATAACGTTTCAAAACTTAGCCTATACTACTCCAACCTTACTATTTATAACACATACATTTTTTTTTAATATTAATTTCCTTATTATTTATACCTATTTCTATATCTATCCTATGTACATTATTTCATTTTTTGTAACCCCTGTTTTCCATTTTCTTGTATTTTGGATGTATTTTCTTTTTCTGAGTATTTACTCTTTTTGTACTCTACTGTTTCTTTTGGACCGTGTATTTGTTCTTCGTTCTTAGTAATCAATCTATCAGTTTTGACTTTGACTCTATGTTGGGGCCATGAATATTTTCTTGATTTAATTTAATTCTTTTTATTGTCCAATTTATTGTCTTCGATTGAAATTTTTAACTCCAATTAAATTTTGTTCATGGCCTATTTGATCATTGTTTTATTATATGTCCTATATCTTCTTATTGGATCTTCTCTAAACCCTACAACCCATTAAAGCCCTAAACCCTATTATTGCTCTCTTCTTATTGGGTATAAAACCCAATATCCAACTCGTCACCCTAAAAACCCTAATATCTCACTTATACATATATCCAATGTATCTACCTTATTCACCCTATCGAAACCTTATCCACCTATACCCATCACTCCCGATCCCTCCTTCCCGTCCCTCTACTGGTCGCGCCTCCCTCCCGCTGTGCCGCACCTCTCCGGTGCCCCCTGTCGCCTCACCCCGATGCCAGGAGACGACAGTAGCAACAGTAGCCAGCCCCTGCGCTACTAAGCCTGTCGCCACCTCAGCCAGTGCCAGTAGCAGCCAGCGCCAGTGCCAGTGCAACCCCGTCTGCCATCCGCCCCCCTATCCGTCGTGCCACCCCTGCCGTAGTCGCCCTCTCATCCCGTGCACACCCGACTCCCACTCGATCTTTGTGTGCATGTGTTGCTCTCACCTTGGGTTCGTGTTATCGTGTTCACTGGTTATTCGTGCTGTTTATGTTCGCAGTCTTGTTCGAGATCCGCTCGTGATATTGTGTTCGTGCCCAGAATCCGTTCCCGTTATTCTCGTTCCTTGCATCACTTTCGTTGTCAATTTCGAGGTAAGTAACTTGTATTCTTTTTGTTGTATATACAAGTACTAAATAGTGCCTGTAGTGTGGCTTTTGATTCTAAATTCATCTCATGGAAATCCTTAGTAGATCTTGTTTCTATTTCTTGATCCATCCGTAGTCGTCTTTGTTACACACACGACATGAAAATAATGTAGATCTAATTAAATTCTTGATGCATGTATGTATGTTGTTCGTGATCCATGATATGTTGTATGAATCTTGCATGCTTGATGTGTAGTTGGATTATATCTTGTGGTAGATTTGTAGAACACCCATACCATGTTGTTTTCGACATCTAGTATACCATGTTTTGTATTTTGCTTTAAGTGGGATTTGTTGCATATGAACTATTTGATTTAATACATGAAAAGATTTCTATTTTTGCTGCTGCCCTATTTTTGTTCAGTATTTTAGGCCCTATTGAGGTTAGTAAATCCAATTTATTTGTGAATATAAATTGTAGACCTTGCTGTCTATTTTCCGAAATTTCTGACAGATCTCAGTTTCAATTTGTGAGTTGTGAGTTATTGCTGTTTTACTACAGATGTGTAGAAAATTTCAGATTCGGTTTTATGTGAATTATGTATAGTTATTTATTTTAATACTGATGTTAAAAATAAGATTTGGATCTAATATTTTGCTGGGTATAACTGGTCTTGATTGGGATTAACCCCAAATTTTTTTAGAATTATTTGATGATGTTTATAAACTATTCTATGCTTGAGAAACAACTACTATACTTCCAGAAATTTCATGATGTTCAGTAAAGAACCACGTTTTCCACCTGTTCCAGTTGCTGTTGCTAAAAACATTGTAAATACAAAATGTAGCCTGCTGTATCTATTTTACTACCCTTTTTACAGATTTGGATTTTGAGTTATACTTTGTAATCTATCGCTGTTTTAGTACTGCAATGTCCAAAGTTTCAGATTTACAAATTTGCTGTATCTTGCTGTTTTCTGATTTTATTTGACTATACTATCCATGTTGGAATATTATGAAATTATATTTTCTGATACTAGACATACTAGGGAATATTCCATATTTTTCTTGGATTTAATCACTAAGTTTTTATTCCATTTGCACGCGTGTGAATACAATCTTGTGATTTCTGGCTGAACAAGTTTTCTATGTATAATTCTGTTTTGAGAATTGTTTCTGTAATTATTATGTGACTTGTATATATGTGCTGCATTCAGCCGAGAGTCTATTTTCTAGAATTTTTGACGAATCTAGATTTGCATGTCCGTGGCAACGGGAATCCCAGATTTGGTGCACTGCTGTCTTGCTGTCCAGATTTAGAATTTTCGTTGTCTTAGTGTATTTTGAGTCATTCGTCATCCGTACGTGTCCTTTATTCAACTTGTACTTGTCCCTTGTTGGCTTACCATGTTGATTTTTTTTGTGCACGTCCATGCTTGCTTGAATGATAATAACAAGAAACTAAGCCGGGGTTAAAGGGAAAAATCTAATAGTGGAAATTACAGAAACTTGTACTCTGAAGGGGATCCATAGATCCTACGTGATACTTGGTACTTGATACTTGACACGTGATTACTTGACACTTGCACACATGACAGGTGATACTTGATACTTGATACTTGGAGCTTGATACTTGTCCCTAAGTATACTGCCCTCTATGATCCACTATGAAATCTAAAACGTAACTTGCATGAATGTAGAAACCATGTGGTAAAATCTGGGATGCATGAAGTGCTATCTAGATAGAACTAGATACAAGACTTGAAAATAACATGATCACTTGACACTTGCTACTTGTTACTTGTACATGATACTTGATACTTGACACTTGTTACTCGTTACTCGTTTGCATGATACTTGACAATTGTTACATGCCACTTGCACCGATTTATCTTGCAATTCTACTTGTGAGTTAGTTGCTCTATTTTGCTATTATATCATTCCATGTTATACTTGCTTCCGCTGTTACTCTATTCATGTCTATTTCTCTTTCCTGTACTGGTTTCCTGCATTACAAGTGGCCCATAACTTGCATTGACGGGTATTTTGTTTCTCTTTCCTTTTCCTGCAATTTGTTAAATTGTAGACTTTGGTGACCAGTTGCCCGATGGAGTAGGTGATCAAAGATTTTAGTTGGTTGGCTACATTTATTTATTCTTGTTGCTTATCTTGAATAATTGTAATTTGTTACATGAATATTTGTATTGGGCGTTTTGTCTCAGACTTGTGTTTTATCCCAGACTTGATTATTTGAGATTCATTATTCTTGCTTTCAAGTAATCTTGTGGACTATATTGGTTCAGTTATTCATGCGTGGTTGATTATTTCTCTTGCATATTTCTTGTTTATTCTTGTATATGTTGTAAAGATGCTTACAGCTTATGAATGGTGAAAGCAATTCGCTGGACTTGTGTCGCGTATCCGTTTTTTTTTTTTGGGAAGCGGGGCGTGACA
The DNA here is from genome assembly GCA_017893485.1 of Hemerocallis citrina. NCBI lineage: Eukaryota > Viridiplantae > Streptophyta > Magnoliopsida > Asparagales > Asphodelaceae > Hemerocallis > Hemerocallis citrina. The sequence goes on from CM030368.1 coordinate 98,833,275, forward strand.
TTTTTCTATATTATTGATGTTTACTATTAACTGTTTTCCTATCTTCTTATTACTATTTTGTATATATACTATATCTTTACATATGTTAGCATTCTTGAATTTTAATACTACTTCTCCCTATTTTTATTTTATTGCTAACTCACCTTATATTAGGTGGTTACTCATGTAATATGGCTTTTATTATTTGTACTTTTATTTACTATTTACATTTTATTTCTATGAAATTAATATTATATATTAATTCAATAATGTCTTGTTACTGTTACTTTTTGTTTCTCCGAATGCTTATAGATTTCATATTTATAATGTTGTTGCTTTTACGCTTAATTATATATATCATACTATAGGCTAGTTTCTTGCTCTACTTGACAATTTGAAAATAATTTGATATATATCAACCAGTATTCTATATATTTAATTTTAAATCGTATATATAGTTATTGCATTTACTTTACAAATTATTTTATGATATTAACTTGATATACAAAATTACTTTTATCTTATATTGTTTATACTTTCAACTAAATTTCATGCTCATATATTTTTCAAACATTTTTTCTCTTAAATTGCTACATCATTTTTATCTCGTAATATATATACTACTAGTTTAGTTTATGATTTTAATCATTTTATTCTTCCTGTTTCCCTTTAATTAACTTCTCTCTTCGTAAAATTTTTCAAATTCTTATTAGCTACTGCTAACTACTTTTAAATTTTTATGATTCTCTTAATTATTTATCTGTTTGTTTTATGTCTCGATATTTTGTCATCATACTGCTCTCCTTATTATCATTACTTTTAGCTATCCAATATTTATTTATGCCGTTAACCTATTTTCAAAATTTTCCTACCGCATTATGATTTATCTATAATATACCACTGCTTTTATCCCTTGAACTTACACTCTTCTTTCCTTTCTTATTTATTTCCATTTTTATTTTACTCCTTTCATACTATTTCCTACTACTCTTATTATTTTGATTATTATACTCATTTTTGAGCATCTAGTTTTTCCCTTCACTCTTACCAATTTACCTTGTTGTTTTCTAACACTTTCGTGTTTCGATCCTATTCACTTTGATACACATAGTTTTATTATATGAGTTTGTATTGTTTTTTCACATTACATATTTTTATTCTACATTTATTTTTTTAATATTTACAGTTTTTCTATATATAATAATGATTTTTCTTTGTTGTGAAGAAGATACAACTTTTACCCTAGTAAAGTCTGAGAACATAACTAATCTAATGGGGGAAAACTGTAACACCTCGCAAAATTGAGTTATGACGATTTTTCCCACGGGTGTTACGCACATGTATTTTGTACCATTACGGGTAATATCAATAGCGCATTTTAATATAAATATCCTACGTATTTTGTATTTCGATTATTTATATATTTTTCAGTCATCTCAAAATTCATTTTTATCCTATTTTGAGCCAACTCAAATATTAATCTTAATCTTTGTATTTTTACGTGTATTGCACGTGTTTTCAATACATGTGACGATTACGTATATTCCACCGTTACGTGTAATATTTCTATGTATTTCAACTATTTATCTTTATAACTCATTCGAATTCAATTTATAAATTGAAATTCATTTTTCTCATATTTTAACTCGAATATATCTTTATACGTGTTGATTACATTGTCGTATATATAAAATTAATGAAATGTATTTTTCATATGTTGTATTTCGATTATTTATAAATATTTTCCTGTTGATCAAATTCATTTCGTATTAGAATATTTGTTTTTACGTTCGACGCACGTGTTTGCAGTGCACATGTTGATTCCTAAAATTTTATTGAGTCATGAATATTTTTCTTATCATTTTTCTAGTCATAATTATGAGATTTGTTTCAATTAAAATCCACTAGGCCTAAATCCATTTTGTAGCCCACTAAAAATTAATTACAAATTTAAAGCCCATAATTATTTTTGCACTTAAATATAGATTTGAAAATCTAGTACACTTGCCATGTGTAACACACACATACAGCTAACTTAATAAAAACTAATAAAATTTGTAAGAAAGGGTGTTCACACACATTTGATGCACGTGCATGTGTTTCTTGCCATGGTTGAGAATGAGGGAGAGTGGTGTGATTTAGTGGGAAGTGGAGAGTTATTTTGGGAAGTGATGAGCTATTTTGACCACACAATTTTTCTACAAATAGTTTATACTTTTGTCATGAACAACACAACTCAAAATAAAAACCAAAGAGAGAAAGAGGGAGAAGAGCTTGCTGGTTGTGCTAGGAAGAGGCCGGCCATTTTTTAGGGAGCTTGGAGCATTATATTCTAGGAGTTCTACTTGTAGGAATTCTATATTTGAGGTAGGTGTTTCTTCAACTTTCTAATATAGTTTTATTAGTAGAATGCTTGACATGTGTAAATTGTTAGATGCATGATAACTTATATAGATTGAACATTCATGTTTAGATTATTTGTTGCTGATTGAATGTGAAATTATGATATGATTAACTTGGGGGAATTTCCATAAGGTTCTGTTTTATGTTTTAGTTGCACTTCAAAAAATTAAAACTATAAAACTAGATGGAATCTAGAGCTAAATTTTTTTTGGGAGCATCCCGTATATGTCAGGAACATCCCCTTAAAATTTAATAATAATTGGATGTTGTTTACTATTTTAATAAAATTCCAACTTAGGAATAGTTGGTAGTTGGCTAGTTGCTGGAAATTTGTACACATTTCGGGTTTTGATTATTTCAACTTCTTAGATGATGTATTTTGGGAAAAGTTAAAACTAAGAACTTGAATTAGACTCGTTAACCTTTCTTTAGAGTCTAAGATATCCAGGAAGAATTGAATTTATAATAAATTTTACAAGCTTGAACAGTGGCAATTGTTTAAAATTTCGACCCCACTATAGATTTCGAAGAAATCAGGGTTATAGACACTATATTTTGGAGAAACTTATAACTACAAAGTTATAGTGACTGTATACCTTTAATTTGATCTAAATAACACAAAATTTCATGAATTATAGAATTTTCTGTGATTTTTACAAGTAGCATGAGCTGCAGTTTTCAGATTTTTAACCTACTGTTTTGCAAATGAATTTAGACGAAGTAATTGAGGATAATTTTAGATGATCTTAACTAGAATGTTGTAGTAGACTTATTTATGATTCCTATGAAACTAATAAATCTATTTTTGGAGTAGTATTGAAATTTATATGAATTGTTCAATCTTATTGGGTTCATGTCTTTTATCTAGTTGTCCTAAAACTTTTACAACGTATAAAGTTAGATTTAAAATTGGAATGTTAGTAAGATGTAACTTATGAGGAATTAAGATGCAATTAAAGAATGAATTTGAAATATTAATCATGTGATGTTCACAAGGGTTTTAACTCATCAAATGTTTTTGAATGTTGCTATAAGAAGTTGGTTACTTCATAATTTGTAATAGCCAAGAGAATGGATAAAATAAGTTAAATGATATTTAATGAATGAAAATTTTTATAAGAGGTTAGATGTAACTTAGTTGATCTCTATATTGAGATGTGTTTTGGAATCTAGAGGCTGAGCGAGACCAATAGAGACCGACAGGTTATGATTTGAGAAGTAGCCAGTGTGGGCTAATATTTCTCTGTGTGTTGATTTAAGTCTGTTAGGATAAACTAGCTCTAGGTTGTGATGATTATAATTAAACTAAGGAAAGACACATGGGGAAGATGTGATGAAACTTGGGCAAACATAAGTGGGGCGCTTCTATATTGTCTGACGAAGGATTTCTGGACTATAGACCCAGTCATACGGTGGATTCCTAGACTGTGGTTGCTTGCACGGTGAGACAAGCCTCAATTAAATTCGGTACGATGATTGATTTGACGGTGGATTCCAGGATTATGAATAGTCGGGCGGATGGGATGCAGATCACCATTACATATGTATATACCGGGGCTAGAGCGGCACTTGTGGGATGTTCGCACGACGAGGATTTTCGTATAGTCTGACGATGGATTCCAGGACTGGAGTCCATACTCGTGGATGTCTAAACCTTTCTTTTGTTACCGTAATAGAATTTTCATGATGAATGATTAAACCTTATAATGAGGAGTACGATAATATGAATTGACATACTTATATCATTCGCTGGGCCTCAGTTGCGTGCCTGTGTTCCTGTATAACGGAAAGCAGGGTGTGACCGCTGATATGGGACTAGGTTCACCACCTTCCCCCCACACACACTAACCTTCACGTGAGCTTCACATGAGTACATTTCCAAACAATGCAATCTCAGGCCAAATCATTTTCATGCTACCAAGCACAACCTAATTTAATTATCTCTGGGCCCAAGTTACTTTAATTCATTCCATTTATTAATCAAGCCCAAGTCACACTCATACTATATATACATATAATATTATATCCACTATAAAATACTATATATATATATAATTCTTAAGTACGGGGTATTACATACCCCCATTCCCTCCCTCCCTCCCTTAAGACTCTCACCGGAATCTGACTGGTATCTACTCGTCATGCTCAAGGCATATGAGATATCTGGACGAGTACATAACATAGCATACATGATAGATTCAATTTCAGATGCATATGAATCTTAGTCATGTTGTAACCCCTGTTTCCGATTTCTTGTATTTTGAGTGTATTTTCTTTTCCTGTGTATTATCTGGGTTTGGGTTCTTTATAAAATTTTCGTTATCTTATGCTCGTTTTATTTCAAACTTATTTTGTATCTCCTTTTAAAATCTATTTCTTTTCATTAATTGTATTTATTATTATTTTAAATGGTTTCTTTATATACAAACCCTATTAATGTCTTTATTATTATTGTTATCAGTATTATTATTATTACCGTTAATTTTATTTTTATTATTATTACTACGATTATTGTTATTCTTTTGTTATTCTTGCTATTTTTATCTTTTACCCTTGATTCTTAATTTAAATTCTATCTCTATTGATAATTGTATTGAAGTATTTCAAATAATTTCCATCTTGTAAATCAATATATATTTTGATATATAATTCTACTTTTATTTATTACTTTACCCATTCTATTGGATCTTTTATCTAAATCCTCTTTAAAAACCCATCTCTTATTAATGCCCAATTTAAACAATTAATTCTACTTTTAAAACTACCCTGTTTAACCCAATCACCCAAACCCGGTTTACACCCTAAAACCAATACCCTGTTATCTCTACCTGCATATAAATACCCCCCCTTCACCTGTTCATCTCCCAACTTCAGTCGCAACCCAACTCTTCAAAACCATTTCCCTACTTCTTCTAAACCTAATACCTGTTCATCTTCTTCCGAAACCCTTCCCCTACCCCCAACCACCTCTTCATCCTCCTCGTCGGCGTCCTGCAGTCCAGACCAGAGACTGCAACCCTCAAGATACTGATCACATCTTGATTTTGATCTTGATCTTCGATCAGAGTCGTCCGGTCTGATCCGATCGCCTTGATATCTTGATCTCTTGATCCCTTGATTTCAGCCATCCGATCATGTTCGCAATCTGTTGTTCCTTGTGTTCGTGATTCGTTCGCTTGTGTACGTGCCCAGGAACCTGTTCCCGTTATTCTCGCTCTTTACTCCGTTTCCGTCGTCGTCTTCCAAGCAAGTAACTTGTACTCCAATTCCTTTGTATGATACAAGTCAAAAATACTGCTTATAGTGTAGTTGGGTTCTAGAGACAACTCGTGTTTGTGTTATGTTTGATGGATTTTGCCTCTATTGTGCTATTTGACCATAGTTGCCTCATGACACAAAATCGACATGAAAACAACTAGGTTTGACCGTTCTTGATCTATTCATATATGTGAGATAATTAGGTGAATTTATGTGTTTGATGAGATCCATGTGATATGATGGTTGTGAATATGTTATATACTCTATTTCATGATGTTTGGACACTTAGTAGACTCTATACCATATTTGATTGTGATTGGAACGAGTTTCGTGTGGTTTATGTTGGTTTTGTTTTCAAGAGAAAATCTGTATTTTGTCGAGGATCAGTTTTGATTGGTAATTTAGAACCTATTAAGGTCAGAATTCTTAATTTTTGTATTTGACAAGAATTATAGAGAAATCTGTTTTCTTTCCAAACTCTCTGACCTTAATCAATTTCGTTTTCGTATGAGAGAGTTATGGCTATCTCTGACCTTGATTTTGTTTCTTGATGATTTTGATGATTAAATTATTTTGATATTAGTCCTAAATATATTATTTGATTTGAAACTTTGCACAGTATTTCTATATCTATCTAGGGATTACCTAAATTTTGGTGGATTTTATTGATGAGTTTTATACGCCGTTTCATGCTTGGTTATAAAAGCTATACTTGCTGTATTTTGCTAGCTGTTCTGTAAAGAATCGTATTTTCACCCTATTTCCTTTTACCGTATGGAAAATATTTATGAAATATGAAATTTAGCTTATTTTGTCTATTTTCATCTCCCTTTTATGGATTTGGATTTAATTTCACGGTTTGTGAGATATTACAGTTTTCGTACAGCAGTGTTGGAAATTCCAGATTTACCAAATTATCGTTTCTTGATGATTTCTGATTTTTGTTGACTGAACTAATTTTACTAAATATTTTGATACTTTGTATTATGATATTAGACATATAGGGAAATACCCCAGATTTTTCTTGGATTTATTTGAGGAGTTTTGATGCTGTTTTCCTATACTTGAATTCAATTTGCTGATTTCTGGCTGAACGTGTTTTCTGGATTCAAATTAGTTTTGAGTCATGATTTTGTGGAGTACTATATGGCTTATATGTAATCGCTGGATTCGTGTGGAAGTCTGTTTTCCAGATTTTTCAACGGATTCAGATTTGGATTTCTGTAGTAACGGGAATCACTGTTTAAGTACTATACTGTCTTGCTGTCTTGAATATGAACATACACTGTTTTGCTCGTTTATGTGACTGCATATCATCTATGTAGAATTATTTGTTTGCTTGAACTTAATACTGATTATACCTTGTTATTTTGACACTATTTCATGCACCATCATGTCTGTTTGATAAGTATAATAAAAGTGATCAAGCCGGGGTTTCTTCAGGGTAGATCTAGTAGTGGAAAATATGGAAACGTGTACTTGGAAGGGAACTAGTGTTCCATACTGCTACTGTTACTATTACTGTTACTGCTACTTTTACTGTTACTGTTACGGATTACCCTGTCTACATTACTTCTTATAGGAAGGTGTAGAGGAGAAGAGAACCACTAGGTTCTTACTGTTACTGTTACTATTACTGCTACTGTTTTCTGATACCTGAGTACACTGCCCCATTATGGTCTAATAAGAAATCTAAAGCGAAACTGTTTGTTGTAGCAACCATGTGTTATTATATGGGGCGCATGAAGTGCTACCTAGCTAGTAATACACACAAGATTGTAAGAACATACGACTGATACTGTTAGACTGATACTGTTGGACTGATACTGTTATACTGTTACACTGATACACTGAGCTTACTATTACTGGACACTGATAGTTGCCATATGACACTATACTTGATACATTCATTTGTACTGTTAGTATACCATGCTAGTTGACTTTGTTTTACTGATTCATGTTAGTTATTACTGTTGATGCATTATTCCATGCTATTGTTTACCTTTCCCATGTACTTGTATCCTACATTATAAGTGGTCCATAACTTGCATTGACGGGTACTCGTTTTCTCTTTCCTTCTTCTGCAATTATTAATTGCAGATCAGGATGGTCAGCTGCCCGACGGCATGGCGAAATGAGATATTAGTACTGGATTTCTTGCTTATTAGTATTGCTATTATTGTTGCTTTGAATAATGTGTTTTGAGTACTTGGATGATTACTTTGTATTTTGGAAGATGTGACCCAGGATTTTGTCTTGTCCAGATTCTAATTTATTTGAGATTAATACATTTTGTTTCAAGTAAATTCTGTTGGTATATTAATTCAAAATTGCATGTGTGTGGTTGACTCTTTTGCTTCCGACTCTGATTATTTTGTGAGATTTTGTAAAGATTCAAGAACAGCTTCTGGATGATGCAAATCATTCGCTGGGTTGAGTCACGTATCTGTATTCCATATTCTTTTTGGGAAGCGGGGCGTGGTATGGTTTTTAGTGGTACCAGAGCTTAGGTTTGGCTAATGTATTAGTTGCCTAATATATTAGACAAGCATGGCTCAATCTGGGATCGGCCCAACATTCCACCAACCATGCATACATAAATGAATTATTATCAACTTGATCTGATACTAGTCTTATTCCATTCATTTGATCCCTTCTTATTTGATTTCCTTGATTCCTTATTTCTTCCGTCTCTTTTAGTCGTTCTTATTTGTTGATTCCTTATTGGGTATAGTTTCGTTCTTTCCGTACCAATATTCCTTTGATTCTTTCATTCATCTTGCATTATTGCATTGTGTTTTCCTCACCCTTAATCATCAATTCTTTTTCTCTTGCTTTTGATTCTATCTTAGGTGTTGTCCTTGTTTGTTTTTTCCCTGCTCATGTTCTCTTTGATTCTGGTGCAAGCAATATCTTATTTTCTGCTTGCCTCGTTGATTCCTTCTTATTTCAACTCATGTGTCATTCATTACTTTTCGTGCCTTGCATTCACCTTCATTTATTGATTCATTTTGAGTATCATGCTAGTTATTCATTCCCTGCCATATTCTCTTCGAATTTCGCTTGTGCCCCCTCGTTCATCTTCCTTCATATTCAATTCTTTGATTTCTTATTTTCTTTCGTCCATTGTAGTCATCCTCCTTTGTTGACTCTTTATTGAGTATAAAATTCATTCTTCTCCTGCCTATATTTTCTTTATATTTTTTTTCGAATATTTTGTGTATTTCGATTATTATTTGTTATATTTTGGACCTTCTGTAAAATTGTTTTCTAAAACAAAAATTTTGTTATTTCGAATAATTGTGTATTTTAATATCACAAATTTCAAAACGTAACTTCGTACTTAAATTGATCAGTCAATATCTAGGTACGTGTGGAAGATTGCATCATCTCGTTCATCGTTTTGTTGCAACTGGATGTCGAGATGGCTAACATGCAACTAGACGTCAATGGAGGCAAATTGCAACTGGATATCAGGGAGGCAAAATGTGCAACCGAATATCCAGATGGCAACCTGCAACCTGATGTCATGAAGGCAAACCTGCAACTTGATGTTGAGAAGGCAATTCTACAGATGGATATAAATGAGGCGAACCCACATCAAAGAATTTTTGCTATTATTATTATTGTTTTCCTTATTATTATTAGTATTATTATTATTAATGTTATTACTATTACTATTATATTATTGTATGTTTTTTACTATTTTATTATTGTTGTTAATAATGAATTACTTTCACAAAAATGTTGAACCCAAATTATATTCTGTCTGCATTATTATCCTTACCATTATTGTTAATATTTTTATTATTATTATTATTATTTTTACCAGTCTGGTTATGATGATTAGTATTGTTATTATTATTTTTATTATTTTTGTCATTATTATTTTATTATTAATATGTGTTGATTTTTGTATTATAAATATTTTTTTTGTTAACACACATTAGTTTTGACCAAATTATTTAAATTAAGCCCACATCTAAAGCCCAATTTTATTTTCTTTTGATTGAAGTATTTATTAATATCTAACTTGAGCCAACCCAAATTCTCCTACCTATATTCTCTTTGATTTTGGTGTCTCATTCTTTTCTTCCTGTTCGGATCGTCGCTTGGTGTCACGTGTTCTACAACGACATGTCTGCAGCTTGGAACGTCACCATCAGAGTAGCGCAGCGGAAGCGTTGTGGGCCCATAACCCATAGGTCGCAGGATTCTTTTGTTGTTTCTCCTTCCCTGCATTGTTTGCTTCTTTCCATCCCTTGTACTCGTTTTCATCTGTTGACTCATTGCTTGGTTCATCTCTTCCTTGTCCATCATTTCTTCGATTCAAGCTCTATCTATTTCTTCATCTCTTTGTTTTGTTATCTTACAAGTCTTGTGTTGTTTCTTCTTTATTTTGATACCGGTTATTACTTTCTTGCATTCATTTTTCCATCATGCACCCATTCATTATTTGATTCAATTCTTTCCTGCCCTTTCTCTTTTTTATTCTAGTTCTGCTTACTCCTTTATCATATTTGTTATCTTGTGTTATTTGGTTCCTTTTGGAACTGTTTATTCTCTTTCATGCCTTCCATTTGACCTCATTGTTATCCACTTCCTCCTTTTTTAGCGTTGCCACTAATTTTTTCCTTTCTCTTTAATTCTCTATTTTGTTATTCCCCCCAGTTTGCTTTTGCCATCTCCTATGTACCGCCTAAACAAATTTCGAGGACGAAATTCTGTTGTAAGGTAGGTAGGATTTGTAACTCCTGTTTCCCATTTCTTGTATTTTGGGTGTATTTTTTTCTTCTGTGTATTATCTGGGTTTGGGTTCTTTATAAAATTTTCGTTATCTTAAGCTCGTTTTATTTCAAACTTATTTTGTATCTCCTGCTAAAATCTATTTCTTTTCATTAATTGTATTTATTATTATTTCAAACGTTTCTTTATAAACAAACCCTATTAATGTCTTTATTATTGTTATTGTTATCAGTATTATTATTATTACCGTTAATTTTATTTTTATTATTATTATTACGATTATTGTTATTCTTTTGTTATTCTTGTCATTTTTATCTATTACCCTTGATTCTTAATTTAAAATCTATCTCTATTGATAATTGTATTGTAGTATTTCAAATAATTTCCAACTTGTAGATCAATATATACTTTGATATATAATCCTACTTTTACTTATTACTTTACCCATTCGATTCGATGTTTTATCTAGATCCAATTTAAAAACCTATATCTTATTAATACCCAATTTAAACAATTAAACCTACTTTTAAAACTATCCTGTCTAACCCAATTACCCAAACCCAGTTTACGCCCTAAAACCTATACCCTGTTATCTCTACCTGCATATAAATACCCCCCTTCACCTGTTCATCTCCCAACTTCAGCTGCAACCCAACTCTTCAAAACCATATCCCTGCTTCATCTAAACCTAATACCTGTTCATCTTCTTCCGAAACCCTTCCCCTGCCCCCAGCCGCCTCTTCATCCTCCTCGGCGTTGCCCTGCAGTCCAGACCAGAGACTGCAGCCCTCATCGCACCTCTCGCTCATCTCTGTCCCTCTATCCCGGCTGTGCGATAGCCTCGGAGACTGCACCGCACCACCACAGTGCGGCCCTGTGTTGTCTCTACCCCGACACACGCAGCTTCCCTGCGTTGCGCTGCCCAGCCTAGCGTGCAGCTCCTCTTGCCGCCGCTCTCCCCCTCGCAGTGTAGTGCGCCCCCAAGGCTGCCGCTGTTGCTTGATGTTGTTGTAGTCGCGACTACGTCGTCCGGCCACAGCCTTACCACTTTGGTCGCCATCCAGTGTCGCAGAGCTTTTCCCGCTCTATGCTCTGTTTTGGCTAGGCTTTGAACGTGGGCCGCTGATCAACATCTCGATCATCATGGAGTCTTGATCTTTTAATTGTGGACCGTCCGATCGTCGATCTGATCCGATCAGCATCATTATCATCAAGATACTGGTCACATCTTGATCTTGATCTTCGATCAGAGTCGTCCGATCTGATCCGATCGCCTTGATATCCTGATCTCTTGATCTCAGCCGTCCGATCATGTTCGCGATCTGTTGTTCCTTATGTTCGTGATTCGTTTGCTTGTGTTCGTGCCTGGGAACCTGTTCCCGTTATTCTCGCTCATTGCTCCGTTTTTGTCGTCGTCTTCTAGGCATGTAACTTGTGCTCCAATTCTTTTGTATGATACAAGTCAAAAATACCGGTTATAGTGTAGTTGGGTTCTATAGACAACTCGTGTGTGTGTTATGTTTGATGGATTTTGTCTCTATTGTGCTATTTGGCCATAGTTGCCTCATGACACTAAATCGACACAAAATATGAATGTTAGCTTATTTTTTCTATTTTCATCTCCTTTTGGCGGATTTTGATTTCGTTTCATGGTTTGCGAGATATTACATTTTTTGTACAGCAGTGTTGGGAATTCCAGATTTGCCAAACTATCGTTTCTTGATGTTTCTGATTTTTGTTGAATGAACTAATTTTATTGGAATATTATGAAACTTTATATTCTGATACTAGACATAGAGGGGATTACCCCATATTTTTCCTGGATTTATTTGAGGAGTTCTAATGCTGTTTCCTATCAATGGATAAGATTTACTGATTTCTGGCAAAACGTATTTTCTGGATTCAAATCAGTTTTGAGTTATGATTTTGTGAAATACTGGGTGGCTTATATATAATCGTTGGATTTGTGTGGAAGTATATTTTCTAGATTTTTTGATGGATTCAGATTTGGATTTCTGTAGTAAAGGGAATCACTATTTTAGTACTGTACTGTCATGCTGTCCTGAATATGAACATACACTCTCTTGCTCGTTTATGTGACCGTATATCATCTATGCATGTTTATTTTTTTCCCTGAACCTAATACTGATTATAACATGATAATTTGACACTATTTCATGCACTACCATGTCTGTTGATAACCATAATAAAAGTGATCAAGCCGGAGTTTCTTAAGGGAAGATCTAGTGGCGGAAAATATGGAAACGTGTACTTGGAAAGGAACTAGTATACCATACTGTTACTGTTACTGTTATTTTACTGCTACTGCTACTGTTACTGATACCGATACCTGAGTACACTGCCCCATTTTGGTCCACTATGAAATCTAAAAGCGGAACAGTTTGTTGTAGCAACCATGTGTTATATTTTGGGGCGCATGAAGTGCTACCTAGCTAGTAATACATACAAAACTGTAAGAACATAAGACTGAAATTATTAGACTGATATTATTAGACTGATACTGTTATACTGTTACACTGATATACTGAGCTTACTGTTACAGGACACTCTTAGTTGCCATATGACACTATACTTGACACATTCATTTGTACTGTTAGTATACCATGCTAGTTATTACTGTTGATGCATTATTCCATGCTATTTTTTTACCTTTCCCATGTACTTGTATCTTACATTATAAGTGGCCTGTAACTTGCATTGACGGGTACTTATTTTCTCTTTCCTTCTCCTGCAACTATTAATTGCCGATCAGGATGGTCAGCAGCCCAACGACATTAGTGAAATGAGATTTTTGTGCTGGATTCCTTACTTATTATTATTATTACTAATATTGTTGCTTTGAATATTGTATTTTGAGTACTTGGATGATTACTTTGTATTTCGGCGATGTGCCCAGGATTTTTTCTTGTCCAGATTCTAATTTATTTGAGCTTAATATGTTTTGTTTCAAGTAAATTCTGTTGGTTTATTAATTCAATTATGCATGTGTGGTTGACTCTTTTGCTTCCGACTCTAATTATATTGTGAGATGTTGTAAAGATTCCTGAACAGCTTATGGATGATGCAAATCATTCGCTGGGTTGAGTCACATATCCATATTCCGTTTTCTTTTTGGGAAGCAGGGTGTGATAAGGCTTTTAGTGGTATCAGAGCCCAGGTTTGGCTAATGTATTAGTTGCCTAATATATTAGACAAGGTTCGCTCGAACTGGGATCGGCTCAATATTTCACTAACCATGCATACGTAAATGTATTATTATCAACTTTGATTCTAGATGCTAATTGTTTTGATTTTTGTTCAGCTATGGCTTATGGGAATTCTTCTTAGCCTGATCCGATTGAGGCTGTCACTGCTTTGCTTGAGTGGTTGATTAATCAGCAAAAAAACCACAGCGATCTAGTGATGGCTGCTCTTGAAGCTGCCCGGGTTCCGCCTCCCATTGTGCCTGTGCAGGCAAATCTTCTGCCTCATCCAGGAACAGTTACGAATTTTATGAGGCTGCATCCCGACCACTTTTCCGGCACTGAGATGCCTTTGGAGGTTGAACAGTGGTTGATCCGGACCGAGCACTTGCTCTTGGCGACATGTTTTGCCGAGGCTGATAGGGTGGACGTGGTTTCCATCCAGCTGGTGGATTTGGCTCATATTTGGTGGATGGTCGAGTCCGAGCGACTTGAGAGGCCTATTGCTTGGACTACTTTCACTCGGAGATTTCTGGAGAAGTTCTTTCCCAGTAGTATTCGAGTTGAGATGGAACAACAATTCCTACAGGTCAAGTCATTATTCTATTTTGGAATTTTGTTACATAATTGTTCAAACAATGTTGTAACCTGGACTTCTTGAAACAGGGTTCCAAGTCAGCGGATGAGTACGCAGTTGAGTTTACTAGACTTAGCTACTTCGCTACCATTCTTGTGGCTACCGAAGAGGATAGGGCTCGTAGATTTACAAATGGGCTTGAGCAGGATATCAAGAGGCATCTTGTCTCTCTCCGTTTGCGTACTTATGCTGAAGCTCTTAAGGCAGCTCGAGCTCAGGAGCAGGCTCGTGGGGGTTTGGTTCCTTCTCTACGGACTGTTTCGCATTCTGCTACTAGGCCTTCTGGTGGTCCTGTTCGGAGGCCTGTCCCAACCCATCCGGTCAGGGCAGCTCTGTATCCTTCTGTTGGTTTCCAGAAGGGTGTTTTCTGTGACTTCTGTCAGATGTCTGGGCATGAGCGTAAGAATTTTTGGCGTGTCAACCGCCGATGCTTTATGTGTGGCACCGCTGATCATTCAGTCCGCGATTGTCCGTAGAAGCAGTAGGTGGCTCTCTCAGTCAGGGTCTTGTTCAGCAAGCAGGCCCAGTTCGTGGTCCAGTTAGGCCGCCGCTTCCTCCTCAGCATCAGATTGTTGGTCAGAGGACCGCTGTTCTGAGGAGAGGTCAGGCTTTTAACTTGACTGCTACAGATGCTGAAACATCTGAAGGATTTGTGGCAGGTGTCGTCCTTGTTTGCTCTTTCCTGCTCGTGTTCTCTTTGATTCTGGGGCAACCCATTCTTTTGTTTCCTCATGATTTGTTGCTCACCATCAGTTGGAGTGTAGCAACATGTCTGAGGCTTGGAACATTTTGACAAGTGGTGGTGTTGTCACTTGTACTCGTGAGTGCAGGCAATTTTCCAATGTTATTGGGGACGCAGATTTCAAAGCCAACCAGATTATCATTGGGAATTCAGGATTCGATGTTATTCTAGGTATGGATTGGTTGGGTGAACCCCATGCCATTATTGATTGCCGTGCCAAGAAAGTTTTTTTCAGAATTCCAGATCGAGCAAAATTTGAGTTCCATGCCACGGAGTCTTTCCTTAGCCGAGCAAAAACTGCAGTTGAACAGGTGGATGGTGCGATGGAATTGCCCTCAGGCTATGAGGCTGCGCCTCTAGTAGTTCGGGATTTCTTGGATGTTTTTCTAGATGAGTTGCCTGACTTATCTCTGATTGGGAAGTGGAGTTCGGTATTGATGTTCAGCTTGGAACGACACCAATATCGAAGAGTCCCTACAGGATGACACCAGTGGAGCTAGCAGAGCTTAGGGTGCAGATTCAAGAGTTGCTTGATTTGGGTTTTATCAGACCTAGTGTTTCGCCTTGGGGTGCTCCGATCCTTTTTGTCAACAAGAAGGATGGTAGTCGCTGACTGTGTGTGGATTATTGGGAGCTAAACAATGCTACTATGAAGAACCGGTATCCTTTGCCTAGGATCGATGATTTGTTCGACCAGTTGAGTGGGGCTGCTATTTTCTCGAAGTTGGATCTTCGTTCTAGGTATCACCAAGTCAAGGTGAAGGTTGCTGATATACAGAAGACTGCATTCAGGACTAGATACAGGCACTATGAGTATCTTATGATGCCGTTTGGGGTCACTAATGTGCCAGTTGTATTCATGAGTCTTATGAATCGAGTTTTCTCTCAGCTCTTGGATAGATTTGTAGTGGTCTTCATTGATGACATTCTGGTATATTCTCGGAGTCGGGAATATCATGCCGAGCATCTTAGAGTGGTTCTGCAGACTTTGACAGAGAATCAGCTCTATGGGAAACTCAGCAAGTGCTAGTTTTGGCTCGACAAGGTTTCCTTCTTGGGGCACATTATTTCTAGCGATGGTCTTTCTGTGGATCCAGCCAAGGTTAAAGATGTGAAGGATTGACCTATTCCTAAGTCAGTTTCCAATGTTCGAAGTTTTCTTAGTCTTGCGGGCTATTATCGAAAATTCGTTCAAGATTTTTCGAAGATAGCATGACCGTTGACTAAGTTGACTGGGAAGGATCAGAAATTTTATTGGTCTGGTGAGTGCAATAAGGCTTTTGCTGAGTTGAAGAATAGATTGACGTCAGTGCCTGTGTTGACTATTCCAGATGGTTCAGGCGGATTTGTAATTCACTGTGATGCTTCTGGTAAGGTTCTTGGAGCTGTTCTTATGCAGTAGGGCCGTGTCATTGCGTATGCATCGAGTCAGTTGAGGCCGCATGAAAAGAACTATCCTACTCATGACTTGGAGTTAGCGGTAGTGATCTATGCTTTGAAGCTGTGGGGACATTATTTACTTAGAGACCGCGTGAAGATCTTTATAGACCACAAAAGTCTCAAGTACGTTTTCACCCAGAAAGAATTAAACATGAGGCAAAGGAGATGGTTGGAGCTTATAGCCGATTATGACATCAGTTTGCAATACCATCCTGGTAAAGTAAACTTGGTGCCAGATGATTTGAGCAGGCAACCGGCAGTTATGTTTCTTACTCAGCAGAATGATCTCATTGAGCAGATGAGGAGGTTGGATTTGGAGGTTTTGTTGCCGAGTTCTGGTCGGAGTTGTCTTGCGCTCCAGCTTCAGTCTTCTCTTGTTTATCAGATCAAGGAGGCTCTGGCTGGTGATGCGCAGTTGCAGGGTTTTTGAGCTGAGGTTGAGTCTGGGTCCAGAATGGACATGGTTATTCATGCCGATGGTTCGCTTCATTTTGGTTCCCGGTTGTGTGTCCCTAAGGGTGAAGTTCGTCAAAGGTTGCTTGAGGAAGCTCATCAGTCCTTGTATTCTATCCATCCTAGCGGTACTAAGATGTATCAAGATTTGAAACTTCATTTTTGGTGGCATGGTATGAAAAGGGATGTAGCTCAGTTTGTTGCTCAGTGTTTGATCTGTCAGCAGGTTAAGGCAGAGCATCAGAGAACCGCTGGACTTCTTCAACCGCTTTCTATTCCGGAGTGGAAGTGGGAGCATATCACCATGGATTTTGTGACCGCTTTGCTGAGGAGTCCTAAGGGTCACAATGCTGTTTGGGTGATTGTCGACCGTTTGACGAAGAGTGCTCACTTCATTCCTTTTCGTGTCAGTCAGTCTACTGAGAGCCTAGCGAAGAAGTACATGCAAGAGAACGCCAGGCTTCATGGGGTTCTAGTCAGTATTGTATCCGACAGGGATACGATATTCAGATGTCAGTTTTGGGAGAGTCTTCAGGCTAGTTTGGGCAGTAAGTTGAAGTTCAGTACAACTTTTCATCCCCAGAATGATGGACAGTCAGAGCGGACTTTTTAGATTCTTGAGGACATGTTGCGATCCTGTATGTTGCTGTTCGGTGGATCTTAGGAGGACCATTTGCATCTCGTAGATCTCTCGTACAATGACAGCTTTCAGGCCAGTCTTAAAGCTGCACCGTTCGAGGAACTATATGGACGTAAATGCATATCACCAGTGTGCTGGGATGACATTGGTGAGAGGCAGTTGCTGGGTCTGAAGTTGATCACCAGGACAGTTGATGCTGTGACTCAGATAAGAAAGCATCTTCAGGCAACTCAGGATAGGCAGAGGCGATGGGCTGATGTCCATCGGAGGGCTTTGGAGTTTGTTGTTGGTAACCATATTTTTCTTAAGGTATCGCCGTGGCGCAGTGTCATTCGGTTCGGTGGTGGGGGTAAGCTTAGCCCTAGGTTTATTGGACCGTTTGAGATTTTGGAGCGAGTAGGCAAGGTGGCTTATCGTCTTGCTTTTCCGCCAGCGTTATCAGGAGTGCACGATGTTTTTCATATCTCACAACTCAATAGATATATCCGCGATGAGAATCACATGATCGACTACTCTGAGTTGACCATGCGGCCGGATTTGACTTGTGAGATTCTACCAGGTTCCATTATGGATCGGCAGGAGAAAGTGCTTAAGAACAAGGTCATCAAGTTGGTTCGACTTGCTTGGAATCTTCACTCGCCTAATGAGTCGACTTGGGAGCTGGAGGAGGAGATTCAGCAGAAGTTTCCTCATTTGTTTGAGTAGTGGTTGTTTTGTTTTGTTTTGCCTTGTTTTCTTTTCTTTTGGGGTTACCCTATGTATCTTCTTTTTGAATTTCGAGGACGAAATTCTTTTTGTTAGGTGGGTAGGATTGTAACCCCCGTTTTTCGTTTTTCGTATTTTTGGTGTATTTTTTTCTTCTTCTTAAGTATTTGTACTCTCTTGTATTTTATTGGACTGTATATTGGAGTTGTTTTCAATATATATTCATTTTGTTTCATTTTGAGCTCTTGTGTCTGATTGTTTGTCTTTTTGTTTTGTTCTTTATCTATTGTCGTTTTTTTCTTTATTGGATTCTTGCTCTATTTTTTTGCTTGTGTTTTTGGTGCTCGTGGTTTCATTTGCCTAAGCCTATTGTTGATAATCCTATTTGCAATTTTATATCGTGATCCTCATAATTATCCCTAAACCCAATTGATTAACAAATCATATTTTAATCCTAATTACCCCATCTCCTACTACTACTGATCCTATATACCCAAAATCCACTAACTAACCCTACCCGACCTGTCACCCTCTCACCCTAAACCCTAACTCCTTCTACTCTGCCTATATGTAAACCCATACACTAAAACCCTAGCCACCACAAAACCCCACTGCCTTCAACCCGTTGCCAACCACTACTGCCTTCACCGATCACCAAAGCCCCGACCATCACTGCGCCATACCCCGATCAACCCATCCGCCATTACCCCACTGCACCATTGCACCCGAACCCATCCCCGAGCTCTCCCTCCGTCCATCTCGCCCCGTCCTCCATCTCTCTCTCTCTGTCTTTATTCGACGTGCCTATAACAGCAACCTGCAGCAGCCAGCGACGCCGGCAGCCGCTGCTGTGCCCTGCCGTCATCGCTGCTCTCTCCCCTCCCGGCCTTCCTCGCTGACTGCAGTAGCAACAGTCATCGCCTTGCCGAGTTCTCCCGACCTCTCTCTCGTTTGGTTGGTTTGCACGTGCACGGAGATTTGCACGTGTTATCTCGAGTTCTTGGTTCGTGGTTTTTGTTCGTGGGATTTGTTCATTGCTCGTTGTGTTTGTTGCCGGGATCCGTTCCCGTTATTCTTAGTTTTCATTGTTTCTGTCTTCGGTTAAGGCAAGTAACTTGTACTTAAATTCCTTTGTATGATACAAGTCAAAATACTGCTTATAGTGTAGTTGGGTTCTAGAGACATCTCGTGTGTGATGTATTTTGATGAGTATTGTCTCTATAGTGCTATTGACCATAGTTGCCTCACGACACAAATTTGACATGAAACAACTAGGTTTGGCCGTTCATGATCTATTCATATATGTGAGCTAATTAGGTGAAATTATGTGTTTGATGAGATCTGTGTGATATGATGGTTGTGAATATGTTATATATAGTCTATATCATGATGTTTGGACACTTAGTAGACTCTATACCATATTTGATTGTGATTGGAACGAGTTTCTTGTGGGTTATGTTGGTTTTGTTTTCAAGAGAAACATCTGTATTTGTCGATGATCAGTTTTGATTTGTATTTTAGACCCTATTAAGGTCGGAATTCTTAATTTTTGTGTTATACATAAATTGTAGAGAAATCTGTCTTCTTTCCAAACTCTCTGACTTTGATCGATTTTGTTTTCGTATGAGAGAGTTACGACTATTTTACTACAGAGGTGTATTCTATTTCCAGATTTCATTTCTTAATAATTTTGATGATTAAACTATTTTGATACTAGTCCTAATTATATTATTTTGATCTAAAACTTTGCACAGTATTTCTATACCTATCTAGGGATTACCCAGAATTTTGGTGGATTTTATTGATGAGTTTTATATGCCGTTTCATGCTTGTTAATGAAAGCTATACTTGATGTATTTTGCTCGCTGTTCTGTAAAGAATCGTATTTTCACCCTATTTCCTTTTACTGTAAGAAAAATATTTATGAAATATGAAAGTTAGCTTATTTTGTCTATTTTCATCTTCCTTTGGCGGATTTGGATTTCGTAACACGGTTTGCGAGATATTACAGTTTTCGTACAGCAGTGTTGGGAATTACAGATTTGCCAAACTAGTGTTTCTTGATATTTCTGATTTTTGTTGACTAAACTAATTTTACTGGAATATTATGAAACTTTATATTCTGATACTAGACATATAGGGAATTACCCCAGATTTTTTCTGGATTAATTTGAGGAGTTTTAATGCTGTTTTCCAATCAATGGATAAGATTTACTGATTTCTGGCTGAACGTATTTTCTAGATTCAAATCAGTTTTGAGTTTTGATTTTGTGAAATACTGTATGGCTTATATATAATCGTTGGATTCATGTGGAAGTCTATTTTCCAAATTCTTGGACGGATTCAGAATTTTATTTCTTTAGTAACGGGAATCACTGTTTTAGTACTGTACTGTCATTCTGTCCTGAATATGAACATACACTGTCTTGCTCGTTTATGTGACCGTATATCATCTATGCATGTTTATTTATTTTTCTGAACCTAATACTGATTATACCATGATAATTTGACACTACTACATGCAATACCATGTCTGTTGATAACCATAATAAAAGTGATCAAGCCGGGATTTCTTAAGGGAAGATCTAGTAGTGGAAAATATGGAAACGTGTACTTGGAAGGAAACTAGTATTCCATATTGTTACTGTTACTATTACTATTACAGTTACTGTTACTGTAATTTTACTGCTACTGCTACTGTTATTGATACATGAGTACATTGCCCCATTATGGTCCACTATGAAATCTAAAAGCGGAACTGTTTGTTGTAGCAACCATGTATTATATTTTGCGGCGCATGAAGTGCTACCTAGCTAGTAGTAAACACAAGACTATAAGAACATAAGACTGATACTGTTATACTGATATTGTTAGACTGATACTATTAGACTCATACTGTTATACTATTACACTGATATACTGAGCTTACTGTTATAGGACACTATTAGTTGCCATATGACACTATACTTGACACATTCATTTGTACTGTTAGTATACCTTGCTAGTTATTACAGTTGATGCATTATTCTATGCTATTTGTTTACCTTTCCCATGTACTTGTATCCTACATTATAAGTGGCCCGTAACTTGCATTGACGGGTATTTATTTTCTCTTTCCTTCTCTTGCAATTATTAATTGCTGATCTGGATGGTCAGCTGCCCAACGGCATTGGCGAAATGAGATATTAGTGCTGGATTTCTTGCTTATTAGTATTGCTAATATTGTTGCTTTGAATATTGTATTTTGAGTACTTGGATGATTACTTTGTATTTGGGCGATGTGACCCAGGATTTTGTCTTATCCAGATTCTAATTTATTTGAGCTTAATGTGTTTTGTTTCAAGTAAATTCTGTTAGTTTATTAATTCAATTATGCATGTGTGGTTGACTCTTTTGCTTCCGACTCTGATTATATTGTGAGATGTTGTAAAGATTCCTGAACAGCTTATGGATGATGCAAATTAGTTGCTGGGTTAAGTCGCATATCCGTATTCCTTATTCTTTTTCGAAAGTGGGGCGTGACAAGAACAGAGAGGAAGAGAGGAGATTTTGTGCCGAGTAGAAAGGGAGGGGGCCTCTATTTATAGGGACAGGGTTAGAGACTGTAGCGGCAGACAAGGCTATCATTTCAGTGTAACTGCAAACAATCTCTTAAATGCGTACACTGTAACGGTCGACAACAGTCAATACCTTTGAATGCCTTCAGTGTAACTGCAAATAATCATTTGAATGCGTACACTATAACGGCATATAAAATGTTTAATACTGCACTGAAACGGCAAACAAAACCATTTCTGTATTTATTTTAGCTGTTTACACAGGAAAAAATTAAAATTGTAGCAAAAAGTAGCTCTGCAAGGGTTGGGGTTATGTCGGTCCAACACTCGTGTCTGTAGGACGTGTGGCCGCACACAAGCCGCATGTAATCCGGTCCGAGATTCAACCCATTTTCAGAAAAAAAACGTCTCACTTTGAGGGACAAATTTTCATTCACCCCTTAACTTTTTTTAGCAAATAAATATATGATTTTGATCTACTCATGAAGGAGAACACAAATCAATCAAGATTTCTCAATAATTCATTGAGGTTCTGACTCAAAAAATTGCTCAATAACTGGTTTGTAAATGGTGTATAAAATACCAATTTTCTAACATTTCCTACTTGAATGAAATTGATGACCACAGACACGACAGACGACTGACTGACACGACAGACTTGGTGATGGAATTCAGTGGTCAGGACCTACAAAGGATAGGTAGGTGTTACATTTGAACCTTCCCTTATGAAAATATGTTTACTTTACTAACTAAACAGTAGACACGATGTCCTTGAACTGTTTTGTCATTTGTGTAAATGATAACATATCTCACACAGAAAACTTCCTAACGCATTTTAGTTCTCACTGTTATGTTCATTTTGGCCATGAACATACATACATTTGGTTTTGTAAGAGTTTGATAAGAATATTTCCCTATATTCTTCCATTGGAAGCGGCTCTTCTTCCTTACATAGGTGATTTCTTAGTTAAGAGTAACCTGCATTATTCTGCTCAGATATCTAATGCATAATAATCATTAAAAGCCTTACTTAACCTGCTATCTTACTGGCATCACTGTTTCATCATAGGAATGGACATGGAAAAATCCCCACAGTGATCCAACTTGGTCTTTACAGTTTAGTTGTCCCTTTGAACCTAGATCTTGGGATCTCCAGTCAGCTAGGCTGGGTGTCCATTGTATTAACTTATTCTTTCATGTGCTTTAGTCCCATTCCTCTTGATGATTTATCAACTAGTTCTCTGTTTAACTCTTTATTTAGCAGATCCACAATGTTATCCTTTGACTTTAGATAGTCAACATAGATAACCCCAGTAGAGAGTAGTTGTCTAATGGTATTATGTCTTCTATGAATTGCAGATTGGTTGTCTAAATGTATACACATTGTGGGAAAATGCCTTCTCCACCTTGGAATGTTCTCAAGGAAGTGGCGTAACCATTCAGCCTTTTCCCCATATTTGTCTAGTGCGATGAATTCAGATTCTATCGTGGATTTAGTGATCACCGTTTGTTTTGAGGATTTCCAAGAAATGACTGCACCACCTAGTGTAAACACATAGCCACTAGTGGATTTTGAGTTATCAATAGATATCCATTTTGCATCACTGTA
The DNA here is from genome assembly GCA_017893485.1 of Hemerocallis citrina. Lineage (NCBI taxonomy): Eukaryota > Viridiplantae > Streptophyta > Magnoliopsida > Asparagales > Asphodelaceae > Hemerocallis > Hemerocallis citrina. The sequence goes on from CM030368.1 coordinate 98,856,647, forward strand.
TCCTTTAATTACAGCCGGATATCTTGTATAATGCAGCCCATAGTTACGACTAAAATGCAAGTACTTCAGTACTTTTGTAATAGCTTGTCAATGCTTACTTCCAGGATTACTCGTATATCTTCTTAGTTTGCTAACTGCATAGGCTATGTCTGGTCTTGTACAACTCATCAAGTACATTAGACTGCCTATAATTCTAGAACATTCTACTTGTGAAATACTCTCTCATTTATTCTTGGATAAGTGTAGAGTTAGATCAATTGGAGTTCTGAAAATTTCAGAATTATCTTTATCAAACTTTCAAGAATTTTGTCTTTATAATGTGACTGGCTTAAAATATGCTCGTCTGATGTTCTTGTGATTTTAATTCCCAATATAACATCAGCTAGTCCCATGTCTTTCATGTCAAACCTCGAGTTCAACATGTTTTTAACATATTTAATCATCTTATCATTGCTTCCAATAATAAGCATATTGTAACTCCTATTTTTCATTTTATGTATTTTGAGTGTATTTTCTTTTCCCTTGTGTTTGTTTCAGCTTGTATCTCTTTTTGGACCGTATTTTGGATATTTTCTTCTATACATTCATTTGGTTGATTTATCGTCTCATTTGAGTTCTTGATTTTTCTATCTGTCTATTCTTCCCTTCTTGATTGATTGAGCTTTATTTTGATCCCAAATTTTCTTATTTGTTCCCTCCTAATTATTCTGTTCTTATCCTATTCTGTTAATATTCATTTTGATGCTATCCTGATTTTTGGGTTCCTAATTATTTTAAACCATTTGTTTTATATCCATTATACCCATTTTCATAGAACTATTACACTTAGACCCAATACCCATTTCACCTACTAACCTATTCACTTAAATACCCATACCCGTTAGCCTAACCCCTACCCGCTGCATACCCCAACCCTGACCCCCCTATACTCAGCCATCATTCATTGAAACCCTAGTGCAATCTCTTCTACCTATATATATATCTTCTCATGTTGTTCATCCTTACCATCTCAAACCCTAGACTCCCGAACCAATATCTGTGCTATCCCGATCTCCTGGTGCTCCCGCTCTCTTTCCCCTTCTTCATGTGTGCAGATCGCCCTGAATGCACCCTCTCCTTCTCCGACCATCTCTCTCTCCCAAGCCTCCCCCTACCGTCCAGTCACCGACTCCCCGACGTGCTGTGCTCCTCCCGAGCACCGCACTACTGCGAGCAGTCAGCTGCCGGTCGTCGCTATCCCACTATTCCGTGCTCCTCCTTGTGGTGGTCCCGGTGCTCCCTCAATAGCAGAAACAGTACCGTAGTGCTGTGCCTCCTCTTCGACGCCAGACCACAGCGACAACGGCAGCTATTTCTGGCCGCCATCGTCCCTACCGCTCTCTATTTGTTGCGTGTTTGAGTTCGTGTGCTCGTTATTGTGTTCATTGTTCGGTTCGTGTTTCGCTCGTGGTTTGTGTGGGTTGCATTGTTCGTTCGTTTGTGTTCGTGCCCCGGGAATCCGTTCCCATTATTCTTTTTTTGCACTATTTTCATTGTCGGTTAAAAGGCAAGTAACTTGTATTTTTTTCTTTGTGTAATACAAGTACTAAATACCGCCTGTAGTGTAGTTGGGATCTAGATACAATTTGTGTGTGAATCCCCTTGTTGATCTTGTCTCAATTGTGTTGATTCGGCCAAAGTAGCCTCACGACATACATAGCATGAAATAACCTAGGATTGACCACTTATTGTTGTATATATGCGTGTTGTTCATATGATATCATATGCTCGTTCGTGTTATTCGTAGTAGACTTATTGTGGACTTGTGAAATACCCTATACCATATTGTTTAGACATCTAGTACACTATATTTCATGTTTGGTTATAATTTAGATGAGTTTTATGTGAACTAGTTGATTTTGTGCATGAAGGATATTTTCAGTTTTGTCGATTCCCTGTTCTTGATCAGTATTTTAGACCCTATTAAGGTCAGTATTTGAAAATATTTTGTGAACATGATTTATAAAGAATTCTGTATAATTTCCAACCCTTCCAACAGATCTCAGTTTCATTTTATGGTTCATGAGTTATGTCTATTTTACTACAGAGGTGTAGAGAGATTTTCAGATTGTGTTTTCTATGAATTCTGAAGAGTAATCTATTTTTATCATGATGTTAAAAACTTTATTTTTATCCAATATTTTGCACAGTACAACTATACTTGAATGAGATTAACCCTAAATTTTTGTGGATTTATTTGATGAGTTTTACAAACTGTTCTATGTTTCCAAACAATTACTAAACATGCAGAATTTACATAATGTTCAGTAAAGAACTTGATTTTCGACCTAATTCTACTTGCAGTTTGAAAAATATTTGTCAATATGTAAGTTAGCCTATTGTATTTATTTTATCACCCTTTTGGCAGATTTGTATTTGGATTTGTGGTTTGTGTGATATTGCTCTTTTCGTACTGCAGTATTTGTGATTCCAGATTTACAAAACTACTGCATCTTGATGTTTTCTGATTTTACTTGACTACTCTATTTGTATTTAAAAATTATGAAACTTTATATTCTGATGCTATACATATAGGGGAATACCCCAGACATTTCGTGGATTTAATTAATGAGTTTTCATGCTGTTTTCCTGACTTTGAATTCAATCTTTGGATTTCTGGCTGAACATATTTTCTGGTTTCAATTCAGTTTTGGCTCATGTTTTTTGTGAAATACTATATGACTTATATATATTTGCTGGATATGGCGGGAAGTCTATTTTCCAAATTTTTTGACGGATCCAGGTTTGCATGCTTGTAGCAACGGAAATCCCAGATTTAGTGCAGTACTGTCTTGCTGTCCTGAACTAGAATTCCCGTTGTCCCACTCCTTGATGTGTTGTCTTTCGCCTTTACATGTTTATTCTTCATCCTTTACTTGTTACTTGATCATGGCATGTTATTCTTGCTATGTTTTTTACACATACATGCCTGTTTGATAATAATAATAAATAATCAAGGCGGGGTTTAAGGGAAAGATCTAATAGTGGAAAATACAGAAACGTGTACTCAGAAGGGGATCCACAGATCCTACGTGATGACTTGATACATGATACTTGACACGTGATTACTTTACACTTTCATGCTTGACACATGATTACTTGCCACTTGCACAACTTGACACGTGATACACGATACATGATACATGATACCTGGAGCTTGGAGCTCGATTACTTGATACTTGTCCCTGAGTACACTGCCCTCTATGATCCACTATGACATCTAAAGCGAAACTGTTTGAATGTAGAAACCATGTGATAAAAATTGGGGCGCATGAAGTGCTACTTAGATAGTAATAAATACAAGACTTGAACATGATCACTTGACACTTGATACTTGATTGCTTGTACATGATTACATGCTACTTGATACTTGACACATGATACTTGATACTTGTAACTTGTTTACATGATACTTGTTTACTTGACACTGGATACATGCTACTTACACTTGTTCATTTTGCCATGCTAGTTATTTTATTTTGTTACATGTCTATTCCATGTTATTAATTATCTTTTCCCATGTACTTGTATCCTGCACTACAAGCGGCCCGTAACTTGCATTGACGGGAGTTTGTTTTCTTTTTCCTCTACCTGCAATTTATTTAATTCCAGACCTAGGATGATCATCTGCCAGATGGAGTTGGTGATATGAGATATTAGTGCTGGAATTTTGCTATTATTATTTCTTGTTGCTTATTTGAACAATTGTACTTGATTACTTAGATTTATTTGTATTCGGGCAATGTGACCCAGGATATTGACTTGTTCAGATCTGGATTATTTGAGATTATAGTATTTTAATTTCAAGTATTCTTGTAGGTATTTTAATTCATATATGCATGCTTGGTCGATTCTTTTGCTTCCGACTCTGATTATTCTTGTGAAATGTTGAAAAAATTCCGAACAGCTTATGGATGATGAAAATCAGTCGCTGGGCTTAGTCACGTATCCGTATTCCGTATTCTGTTTTTTGGGAAGCGGGGCGTGACACATGTCATCTACATACAAACATATATATTTTCTGTATCTTTCACATATACACATTTATCACATTCATTGATCTTGAAGTCATTGGTCATCATGACATTGTCAAATTTCTCATTCCAATGCTTTGGAGCTTGTTTCAAGCCATATAATGACTTCACCAGTTTACACACTTTCTTTTCATGTCCTGAAGTTGAAAAACCCTCAGGTTGTTCTATGTAGATTTCTTCATCTAAATCTCCATTAAGAAACATTGTTTCCACATTCATTTGATATACTTCAAGATTGCGCAGAGCTGCTACTGCAAGTACCATCCTAATAGAATTTATTCTCATCACAGGAGAATATGTATCAAAGTAATTAAGACATTCCTTTTGTTTATAACCTTTAATTACAAGTCTTGTCTTGTATTTATCAATTGATCCATCAAGTTTCATTTTTCTCTTGAAGATCTACTTCGAACCTAAAGGTTTACTACCTGGTGGAAGATCCACTAGATCCCAAGTATGATTTTGTAAGATAGAATCAATTTCGTTCTTGATGGTTTCTTTCCATAGAGGACCATCACTAGAGTTCACCCCTTCCTTGAAGGTTTGGGGTTCACCTTCAAGCATAAAAGTCAAGAATTCCGGAACAAAAGGTTTTTTCCATTCTTGTTCTTTTACTGCGTCGAGGTTCCTCCTCAACTTCTTCATCTTGGTCTTCACTATCTTCACTAATAGTCTCATGTGTTCATTTAGAGGAACTTGGTTCCTCCTTTGACTTACATGGAAATGCATCTTCACAGAATGATGCATTTCTAGACTCCATTATCGTATTCTTTGGTATATCAGTGATATCAGATTTGTACACCAAGAACCGATAAACACTACTGTTAAGTGCATAGCCAATAAAAATGCAATCAACCATTTTGGTCCTATTTTCACTTTCTTAGGTGGAGGTACTGCCACCTTGGCAAGATATCTCCACATTTGCAAGTAATTGTAGGATGGCTTTCTTCCATTCCATAATTCATATGTGAGTTTTCTCTTCTTTCCTTTTGGGTACCTTATTTAAAAGGTAGTTTGCCGAAAGTATAGCTTCTCCAAACAAGTTTTGGTGGCAAACCTGAACTTATTAACATCGCATCATCATTTCTTTCAATGTATGATTCTTCCTCTCAGCAACACCGTTGGACTGAGAAAAATAAGGCCCTGTAGTTTCATGTATAATTCCATGCTTAGCAGAAGTGTTAGCAAATGACGATTCATACTCTTCAATTCGATTTCTTCTTAGCAGATTAATTTTCTTGTTGAGTTGGTTCTCAACTTCATTTTTATAAGAACAAATTTCTCTATAGCTTCATCCGTGCTTTTAAGCAAATATACATAACAATATTTTGTGCTATCATTAATGAAGGTAATAAAATATTTATTACCACCTCTTGTTTGTATCATTTTCAAATAACAAATCATTGTGAATTAGATCAAGAGGTTCAGTATTTCTTTCAACACTTTTAAAAGATGATCTTGTCAGTTTTGCCTCAACACAAGTTTCACACTTGCGTTTTGATTCAATTTGGAATGTTGGTATATGGTTCAAGTTAATTAATTTACGCAAAGTATCATAATTAACATATCATATTCTACCATGCCATAAACTGGAAGACTCAAGCATATAAGTAGAAGAGCTAGTTTTATTAATATTCTTGACCATGGTCATTACATTGAGTTTAAACATTCCACCACTCATGTATCAACTACCAACATACATTTCACTATTTGACAAAACAAATTTGTTTGACTCAAACACTAGACGAAATCCGTGATTATTAAGAAACGAACCATATACAAGATTCTTGCAGATTTCAGGAACACATGGAACATTGTTCAGAGTTAATTTCTTTCCAGAAGTCATCTTCAAGATCACCTTGCCTTAGCCCTTGATTTCTGAAGTAGCCGAGTTCCACATAAACATCTTCTCCCCATTCTCTAATGGTTCGTAATAGGTTCGTCGGGGATATGCATTGGAGCACACGTGTCGAGTAGCTTCAGTGTCAATCCACCATTTTCTTAGGGTTTGAACCCATCATGTTCACCTTCAAGACCACCATTGAGAGGTTGATATCGGAAACATCTTGAGAAATGCCTTCAACAATGTTTATTTCTCTGTTCCTGTTCTTCTTAGGTAGTCTGCATTCAGTAGACTTGTAACCCATCTTGTTACAATTGAAGCACTTGCCTTGAAACTTCGGCTTCTTGGAGATTCATCCCTTAGGCCCCAACTTGGGATCCTTCTTGTTGTGCTTGTTGGAACATTGTTCATGTTCCACTACATTTACCTTAGCAGCATGACTGATGACAGCGACCTTTTCAGATCCTCTATTGTCTTTTTCAATGCGAAGCCTGATAATGAGATCTTCAATGTCCATTTCTTTTGCTTATGCTTTAGATAATTCTTAAACTCTTTCCAACCTGGTGGCAATTTTTCAATTATACATGTAACTTGGCAACTTTCACATAAGTTCATACATTCAGCATGAATCTCATGCAATATAAGTTGTATTTCTTGAACTTGGCTGGTCACTGTTTTAGAATCTATCATTTTATAGTCGAGGAAGTGGCCCACAATGAATTTCTTTGCGCCGACATCCTCAGTTTTATACTTATGGTCTAGTGATTCCCAAAGTTCTTTAGCAGTTATTTTATCAATGTATACATTATACAAAGAATCGGCTAATCCGTTCATTATGTAATTCCTACATAAGTAATCAGCATTTTTTCAAGCATCTACAGCGGCGATGACTTGGTTATCTTGCTCATATTTTTTATGATTTGGAGCTTCTTCGTTCAAGAATCTTGCAAGATTTATTGTGGTCAAATAGAACATCATTTTCCACTGCCACCTTTTGAAGTTCTCCCCTGTTGAACTTCTCAGGTTTCTCCCTATGGGAGACTGAGACAGGAAGAACGATTGGCATTGGCACTCGTGCCGCAGCAGTATGCTGTACTTCTGTCGTATTAGCAACCGGCACTTGGACTATTTCAGACACAGCAGCATTCACTGATGCATTAGTCATTTCAATTCTGAAAAGTATACAACACGGGTGTAAGTTTTCCAGATTAAAGAAAAAGAAAAGAAGTGCCTCAGAATCAAAAGAAATAAATACAACGAGATGAACGTAAAACTGTTTTAAGATTGTTACAAAATTTGTTTACAATAAAACCAACTTCGAGAAATTTATTCTCTTTGTTACAACTTTTGTTACAAAATGTTTGGCATAAATCCAAGTGACTGAGAGGCACAAAAAACCAGAGAAGGAGGAGAGTAATAAAACCAATAAAATGAAATGGAAATGAAAATAATGAAATCAAACCGATTTGATGTCGAGGCTTGTGTTGCACACAATCTCCTTAAAACAGTTTTCGTCTCGTCCGGGTGCTGGAGCTAGTTGAGGCGTCTGTCTTACAGGATGCAACGACGAAGAGTGTTCACGCAAACACCACGTAACTCTCTCGAACTTGTAGTGTCAGAACTCTATCTCCGACTTACCGAACGAACTTAAAAAAGGAACAGAATAGAGAGGAATAGAGGAGATTTTGTGCTGGGAAGAAAGGGAGGGGCCCCTCTATTTATAGGGCCAAAGTTAGAGACTGTAACAGAAGACAAGGATATGAATGCAATTCAGTGTAACTACATACAATCTCTTGAATGCGTACACTGTAACGGCAGACAGCAGTCAATGCCTTTAAATGCCTTCAGTGTAACTGCAGACAATCAATTAAATACGTATACTGTAATGACAGAAAAAATGTTTAATACTGCACTGAAATGGCAAATAAAACCATTTCTGCATTTATTTCACCTGTTTACACAAGAAAAAATCAAAACTATAGCAAAATGTGGCTCTACACTAGGTGGGGTTATGTCGGTCCGGCATTCGTGTCCGCAGGACGTGTGGGTGCACACAAGCCGCATGTAATCCGATCTGAAATTCGCACTCCCTGCGTGCGAGAGAGAGAGAGAGAGAGAGAGAGAGAGAGAGAGAGAGAGAGCCTCTTTTCTAGCTATCTTACAATGCTTAGAAAGAGGTTATTATATCCTCTTCAATTCCTTTGATTTTTCCGATGTGGGAATATGTTCCCTCAACCCGTTTTCAGAAATGAAAACGTCTCACTTTGAGAGATAATTTCTCATTCACCCCTTAACCGTTTTTAGCAAATAAATATATAATTTTGATCTACTCATGAAGGAGAACACAAATCAATCAAGATCTCTCAATAATTCATTGAGAATCTTACTCAAAAATTTGCTCAAAAACTGATTTATAAATGGTGTATAAAATACCAATTTTCTAACAGTGATTTTGAGTGGAAGCTTTGGTTTGGATCCGATGCTCAAAGTTGGTTAAGAATTTCCTTGTATTCTAAATTTTGAACCCACATAGCGTCACAACATCATCAAGATTACTAAGTTTTAAAGACTCCCTTTTATTAGGAGGGAGGATATTTGCCCATAAATGAACAAAATGAAGAATGTCTTCAATAAGATTATCAATAGTGCGGAATTGATATGGGTAAAAATGAAACCAAATCGGGACTGTTCAAATCGGGCACGAATCTTAAAGCTATCAGGGGTAAAACAATAATTTTCACTAGAAACAAGTTTGTAAACGGGAATTGAGTCTTTTTCAAGCCCAAAAACCCAAAATGGATCAGCCTTACTAGGTTGTCATAACAGCCCAATATAAATAAGTTCATATTATTTAAATATGATTTAAACTCATAATTATTGATAAGAGTTTATAAACCATATCTCTTATCATGAGAAGAGTTTTAACTCAATTTCTCCAACCACTCTTTATCTCTTCATGAAGGACAGATAATCAATTCAATCCAAAAACACCAGGAAGTAAAGATAGACCATTATCTTGAAACTGGCCTCCAAAGTGACTATAAATCGAACATTACTTCCACAGAAATCAGGTAATCAGTATTTTGCCTCTAAAAACTCTCTTTCTATTCTTGAGTTCTAACTTGAGCGTTGGAGGGTATGTAACCATGTAAACCCAGGTGTTTTAGACTTTTGCAGGTTAATCGGAGCGATCGTCACCATCTAGATCAGATCCAACGGTGCAAATGAGTTAGATTTAGAAGTTTACATCAAATGAAAATAGTCAACATCGGTGAAAGTAAAAAAAGTCAACTTTTTATTGTTTCTAAAATAACTCAAATCATCTATTTGCTCTCACACAGAAAAAAGTAGCAACAGATTGAAGACGTTTGTGGGAACAGAAAAGTAATCCAACCAAACTTCGTCGGTAAAAATAGTTTTCAGCTATGCCTCCAAAAGGGAAAGGGAAAGCAACGACCTAAAGCCGATGAACCAACCCTTTTTCTCCATCTTCACCTCATGAGGACGTCCCTCCTACCCATCAACTGGATCAACCTCCTCATCCAGAACAACTTACTCAGTCAACCCTCCAAAGAGGTTCCACCGGGGGGCTCTCAAGATATCAGCACCCTGCACAGCACATTGGAGAGAACAGGGGGCCGGTCTATACCTCCATACCCTTTACGGTGCCCCCGGAAGAACCTCAGTCGCAATAAGATCTCTGACATGTCATAAACTCCCGATAGCAGGAGTCCGAACGTCGAGGATGCTCGAGTAGACCGCGAGCAAGGGACGGGCTCCCCCTCTCTAACATCAAGTAGGCTCTGTAATGCCCCAATTTCCTATACTGGGAAATCGTGACATAAACCAGAATCTTTTCCTTCAATTAGCCACAATACACAGAAAAACAGAAAAATTTAAAACTTTTTTTATTCAACACAAATGTATTACAAGTTTGAATATTATAAAACTTCAATACATTACATCAGTGTTACAATAATGTCTTATAAGCCCAAGTGTTACAACTTTCAATAAATTTACATCCGAGTATAATGAATAACAAATAACACTTGGTACTTCACTTGGATGCTTCTCAATAAATTACAATTGAAACAATAATAAGCAACAGATATTATAATTGAAATAAAAATCAACATTGTGCTTCTCTGGCCTTGAGTCCTCCTGAATCCTGTACTTGTAGTCCTGTAATCCAGTACCTATTTGAGTGGGGATGTCAGTATATATACTGACGCAAAATGCTTACTACAAGCAGCAAAATCACAACTTAAAACGACAGATTGATGAAGAGAGAAATGTGTATATATAATTTGATGTGTTAGTGTATATTATGACTTAGGCTTTAATGCAACGTTAAAAAATGCAAAAATGTACTTATTCTAATGCAAGCGAGACTCTGGACAGTATGCGGCCCATAAATACATACGCCCATATCAAGTCGTTTCTCCATACTTAGGGATTTGAACCTGCACCGTGAATTTTACTCTTGTACTCAACCTGTTCCTGACAGATACAATGTGACTGATGAGGTTGCCTTGGACGGTCCAATCCCACCAATGCAGTACCATAGTGGTGTCCAAGTTTACTACTATCATTCGGTGAACTCACTCAAAAGCCAGACAAACCCAGAGTTACCGTTGCACAGTATAGCTCGAAGCATCCCTTATGGTGCCCTTGGCTCATAAAACAGTGGTCTATGGCCGGTTCGTTTCTCTCTGACATAGAACATGACGGAATTTCGGGCTCCATCCCCTAGTTCCGACAAGAGAACTTATCCCGTTCTTTTCATGGCACTTCAGAAATTAATAGCTGAGATACGGATCCCGTGCTCCCAACTCGTGAGAAGTCTCAGACCTTATCCCTTTCACAGGAAGGTACAACCCAATAACACCACCTAGTGTCGGTCTATAGGACAAGTCGGATCATAAGGTATTACACCTAATGCCAACCCTTCCCTTCAGCGAAATCATAGATAAAAATGGTTAACAATAGTTATAAGTTACTACCCTAACAATGTCACTAATCCTAAACAATCCGAAGGATGACAACAATATTATTACAACATGCTAGGTCTCAATCTAGACTTCGCAAGATAACTTTGCTAGGTGTTCAACCTAGACTTTCGGAGATCACCATGGATCCCGCTCACAGTATATCGATTCCTGACCACGACAATACAAATCTATTTGCATGCTACTGCCCTGAACTTGAATTTCGTGTACGCTCTCGGCCCGCGATTAACCTACCCCGGTTAAGATCCGACGGCGCACGAGGAGTGACTCATTCACAGTCCTCGAGGAGTAAAATAAATACAAGTCTTTGATGGTCGATGGCCCCTAAGGTGACAATATCACCCTAGACGAGCTCAACAAGCTACGTACAAGCTAACAAGCTACGTACAAGCTAACAAGCTACATACGAGCCAATAAGCTACGCATGAACCAAACGAACCATATACGAGCCAATGAGCTATGTATGAGACAACCAATCTATATACGAGCCAAATAAGCTACGTGTAAGTCAAACAAAATAAATACGAGCCAACTAGCAATGTATGTGCCAAACGATCTTACATACGAGCCAAATAAGCTACGTATGAGACAAACATATGCTTCTATTCAGCACAAACCATTTCCCAACATAAAACACGCCATTACATGAATTATAAGCATGTTGAAATACATTGAAATCCTAAACACGTGCTTGAATAGGGACAAAACAACCAAACATTTCAAACAGCGAATCAGCTCAAAAGTCAAGCCGCTGCTGAAATATTGTAAAATTCACAACAAATGCTACGCTTACCGGAATCTAATAAATTTAGACTCGATGGATAGGTAGAAACCTCTACTACAGTTCTCTAGTTGACAACTTTCTCAAATTCAACAAACAAAAGGTTAAAAAACTTCTAATCAGTCCAAACAGAAACCCAGCCAAAAAGAAGTTATTGCTGAACATTTTAAAATTCACAACTCTTGCTACACTTATCGGAATCCAACAAAATAAGAATTTTTAGAAAGATAGGAAATTCTAATACAAGTCTCTAGTTGACAACTTTCTCAAATTCAGCCAACAAAAGGCTAGAAAAAATCCCTAACTCTTTAACGGTGAGCTCAGCCAAAAGGCAGACTACGGTCAAAACTTCTAAAATTCATAATTGATGCTACACTTATCGGAATCTAACAAAATTAGACTTTATAGAAATCTAAGAACTTCTAGTACAACTCTCTAGTTGACAACTTTCTCAAATTAAGTCAACAAGAGGGAGAAAAAGCCCTTAACATATCAATAGTGAACTCAGCAAGAAAAAGCCAACTGCTGTTAACTTGTAAAAATCATAACTGATGCTACGTGTATTAGAATCTAACAAAATTAGACTTTATAGAAAGCTAAGAACTGCTAATACAACTCTCTAGTTGAGAACTTCCTCAAATTCAGTCAAAAAGAGGTAGAAAAAGCCTCTAACATATCAATAGTGAACTCAGCGAGAAAAAACCCGCTGCTGTTAACTTGTAAAAGTCATAACTGAAGCTGTGCTTACCGGAATCTAACAAAATTATACTTTTTGGAAATTTGGGAACTTCTACTATAAATCTCTAGTTGACAACTTTCTCAAATGAAGTCAACAAGAGGTATAAAAGCTCCGAACACCCTAAACAGTAACTCAGCCAAAAGAAGGCTACTACTGGAATCTTATAAAATTCATAACTCTTGTTACGCTTATTAGAATCCAACAAAATAAGACTTTTTAGAAAGGTGGGAACCACTACTACAATTCCCTAGTTTACAACTTTACCAAGTTCTAAGTGTACGAAATGTTATACTGGTTTGAAGTCAAGCTTTTTATTTAAAACAGAGCAGTTTTAGGGAAAACTACTGTCGATCTTATACATCCTATAACAAATGCTACACTTATCGGAATCGAACAAAATTAAACTTTTTATAAAGGTGGGAACCTCTACTACAATTCTCTAGTTGACAACTTTATCAAATTCCTTACAGAACTCAAGTTATGCATTATCAAACACATGCCTAAAATCTGCCCAAAACAACAACTTTTCGATACTCACTGTGTTGTGGGAATTGTCTATTTTAACCTAAAGAATCAACCCAGAAAAATCTACAAAAAATAAGAGCATGGTAAGAACATTTATGAGAACTTCTGATATTAATTTGGGTTCAAAATTCCAACTTTATCTCAAGCTATCAAATTATAAGTATTAAAACAACATACAACTTGTTGAAGGTTGAATCTTTTGGTGTTCTTGTTAAGTTCTACCATTCAGTCTTGCATGAAACACTCCCAAATCCACACTACTCATATGCCCATGAAATTTAGTCAAAGTTCTGGAATTTATTAACATATGACATAATATTAACAATAATAACAACAATCAAGAGAAGGGAAACCCCCACCCAAAAACTTGTTGGAAGAACTAGGTTGCTCTTCTCTTTCCTTGTTCTTGCTCCTCTTCAAGAACCACCCATGAACAGTTTAAACTCTCTCTCTCTTTTTTTCTCTTTTGATTCAATCTCTTTCTTCTCTCTTTCTTTTCTCTTCCAAATATTTTTCTACTCAAGAACAAGCAAAAGAAGAAGAAGAAGAAATATGAGAAGAAGAGAAGGAGTGAGAGTTGGAGTTTGGCCTTTTGGCCGTGGAGAGTTTGCCGGCCATTTTAGACGAGGGGGAGAGAAATGTGGGCGAGAGAATGCCAAGTGTCTTAAATTTTGTGGCTCAATAATTGAAAATTTTGTTTGCAAAATAATATATTACAATCTACACCCAATCTAATCCTAACCCTCCAATTTGACCCATCATGATCAAAATAAAGATATTTTGCCTAATAACACATACTACAAAAATTTTGTACAAGTCGATACAATACTTATACATACATACTAGTATATATACAGATAATTTTTATTAGTTAAATTAAATAATTGTTATCAATAATATTTTAATTCCGAAATAATAATAAAAATAATAATTTTTAATATCAGACCGGGTTATTACAGATATTTTCTCAAAAACGCATATTACATGATTTTGTACTAGTGCGCAAAATCGATATAATATATATATACATATACTAGATTTTCCCCTAGGCACGTGCCTACGGCACGTCCTCAGAATGATACAGCATATGAAAAGTATTGTAAACAATAAATCAACAATTATGTAGCTCAAGTTTGAATAGTATGACAATAATTAGTTGTAAATAAAAGTCAATATTTTCATAAGTGTGCATATATATATATATATATATATATATAGAGAGAGAGAGAGAGAGAGAGAGAGAGAGAGAGAGAGAGAAGAGAGAGAGAGAGTTAAATAAATAAAGGAGTTGTTTTTTTTTTTTTGGGGGGGGGGGGGGGGAAGGCGGAAGGGGAGGGGTTTGAGAGTGAGAGGTAGAGAGAGAAATAATTAAATAAATAAAGGAGTTGTTTTGGGGGGATTTGAATTTGAGTTTTGGGAGGAAACTTTTTGGGGAAAAATTTATTTTGTGAGATTAGATCCGGGCCGTTGATTTTGGGAGGATTGAAGGAGAGCCACTTGATAGCTTTCTTTGTGTTTTATTATCTAGATATATATACATACTAGTATATATATACAAATAACTTTTTATTAGTTAAAACTAAGTAATTTCCATAAGAAATATTTTAATTAAAAAATAATAATAATACAAATATAATATCCGACCGGGATATTACAATACTCCTTCCTTAGAATAATTCTGTCCTTAGAACTACATTTAGTCAGGAGAATTGAAACAACAACACGAACTGATACAATTCAAAATAACTCGGGAAAAGAAAGCTTATACAACTTTCTGGCTCCCAGTGACTTCCTCTACGAACTGATTCTTCCAAAAGTTCGATCTTGTTCCCAAAGCTGCTTGCAGACTATGCCAAAATCGAGGCATAACTCTTGAATCTCGGTCAGAAACTACTGATATTGGCACTCCATGCTACTTCATTACGCCTTTAATGTAGACTTCGGCTAACTTCTCTAGCGACCAAGTCATCTATACTGGAAGAAAATGTGTAAGCTTCGTCAAACAGGTCCACAATAACCCAAACTGAGTCATTAATTTTTGAACTTCTGATGAAGTCCATATTGATATTCTTTTCATTTGCACTCCAAAATGGGTAATGGTTGTAATCAACTTCCGAGTTTCTGATTTTCTGCTTGAATCTTCTGACAATTTAGGAATCTAGCCATAAATCTTGCCACGGCCCACTTCATTCTTCTTGTAGTTCCCTTCCTCTGGTGTAAGTTGGCGAACTCCTGTAATGCGGTTCATCATCCATTGATGTCCTGCTGTAGGTTGGTAATCTTTAACATCAAGTTCACAAATTTGCCTCATCGACATCCGGTTGCAGGTTTGCCTTCTGGACCTTTGGTTGCAGTCTTTTCCTTCCCAGCATCTAGTTGTAGGTTTGCCTCCATCGACGTCTGGTTGCAGATTCGCTTCTTTCTTGATATTCTTCCTTGGTTCCTTATCCTTTGGCACACATAGCTTGTTAACAAACCCAAGTAATCCTTCCTTTACACTGAATCTTGAAATTTTCCTTTATTAACTTGCTGCTTCAGTGCTTCAATCTTTGCATCTTCTACCTGAGCCTTCTTGACTTGCTCACTCAAACTCGATTGCAATCGTGCCAAAACTATGCTCAACTCTTAGGTAATCACTTCGATACCGGCTTTCCTGATCTCAACATTTAGCTTTTTACTTCCTTCAGGGTCTTCGGCTGAGGCCATTCCTTCACTGCCACCATCTTTTGCGGTTTGGTAGCCACTCCCTCCTTAGAATAAGACATGGCCTAAGAATGCCGCTTCTGATTTCCAGAATTCACACATGATAATTTGCACATGCTAATGCTCCTGTAGTTGCTCAAAACTGTAGTCAAATGCTCAGCGTGCTCTTCTTCTTGAAAAATAATTCAGACACAAAAGGAATATGATGAACCATAATTGAATAAAACAGTTGTTTGGATTCCATATATATATAAATCCAACTGGTTACAAAAAGTGTTACATCATATATTACTCCTTAGTCCAAAATAAAATTCAAAACACAACATTTTAAACTTAGTTGCAATTCCATATCCACACACTGGTAATGGCCCCATTGCCTTCTTCAGCTTTGCCTTCAATAAGTGCGAACACTTACATTTAGTGAATAGGCTCCTTCCCTTTAACGGTAACCTTTTGAAGCTGGGGACATTTTGGCCTAACATGACCAATCTCCCCACAATTGTAACATGTACGGGTCTCATTCCGAGGGTTCTTCCTTGGACACTGGCTCTTGAAATAACCTTGCTCACCACATAGGAAACAAGTTCCTGAGTTGCCAACATTTTTCTGAAACTTCCGATTCCGGTCTTGGTTCTTGAACTTTGAAGCTGATGTAGATCCCTTCCCTTGTAGTTGTGGATAGACTGATTTCTTGTGCCCAGCTTCTCCGCAGTTGTAGCAAGCGACTGTCAGGGCTCGCTTCGGACACTTACTTTGGAAATGCCCCGGTACCTTATAGCAATAGCTTGCTACAATCTTGGGGGCTTCCTGGACTTGCTCCCATTCATCCTGCAGTCGTGTCAATCTGGAATTAAAGTGTTGCATCTCATTCGCTAGGCCTGCTATTATAGCTCAGCAAGCGTCACTCAGTTGCTTAGCTCGATGACTTTTCCTAGCCCCGTACTTCCTCAGCTTCCTTTTTCCCAGATGTTTGACGGCCGCTACTGCTGTGCGTTGATCCATACTTAGCCTCTGTGGTGGTGAAGGCGAGTCCGTCTTGAGGTTAGCTTGTAGTGAAATCTCCTTCGGCTCCTCGCTCAAGATCATCGGATCATCCATCGAAATCGATTCACTCTCTTCCATTAATAAATCCTCGGTCAGGATATCCTCGAATACAATCCTTCAAACACATATATATGTGTTAGTCTAGATATAGAAAAATTATAAAACATAAGTTGAAAGAAGCAACAATATGAATTATAATCATCTACAACTAGCTAAACACGACTCCTATAAAGCATCCAAGTTTATTTTCCTATTGTGTTGGACTATAAATTGAAGTCGGCTCTGATACCACTCTGTAATGCCCCGATTTCCTATGCTAGAAAAATGTGACATAAGCCAGAATCTTTTCCTTCAATTAGCTAAAATACACAGAAAATAGGAAAATTTAAAACATTTTTATTCATCACAAATGTATTACAAGTTTGAATGTTATAAAACTTTAATACATTACATCAGTGTTACAATAATATCTTATATGCCCAAGTGTTACAACTTTCAATAAATTTACATCAGAGTACATGAATAATAAATAACACTTGGTACTTCACTTGGATGCTTCTCAAAAAATTACAATTGAAACAATAATAAACAACATATATTATAATTGAAATAAATATCAACACTGCGCTTCTCTGGCCTTGAGTCCTCCTGAATCCTGTACCTGTAGTCCTATAATCCAATACCTATTTAAGTGGGGGCATCAGTACATATACTGATGCAAAATGATGATTACAAGCAGCAAAATCTCAACTTAAAATGACAAATTGATGAAAAGAGAAATGTGTATATATAATTTGATGCGGTAGTGTATGTTATGACTTAGACTCTAATACAACGTTAACTAATGCAAAGATGCACTTATTCTAATGCAAGCGAGAATCTGGACAGTATGCACCCCAAAAATACATTCACCCATATCAAGCCGTTTCTCCATACTTAGGGATTTGAACCCGCGCTATGAATTCTACTCTTGTACTCAACCTGTTCCTGACAGATACAATGTGACTGATAAGGTTGCCTTGGACGGTCCAATCCCGCAAATGTAGTACCATAGTGGTGTCCATGTTTGCCACTATTATCAGAAGACCTCACTCAAAAGCCAGACAAATCCAGAGTTACAGCGGCACAGTATAGCTTGAAGCATCCCTTGTGGCACCCTTGACTCATAAAATAGTGGTCTATGGCCGGTTCGTTTCTCCCTGACATAGAACATGACCAAATTCTGGGGTCCATCCCATAGTTCAGAAAGGAGAACTTATCCCGTTCATATCATGGCACTTCAAAAATTAACAGCTGAGATAAGGATCTCGTGCTCCCAACACGTGAGAAGGCACAGACCGTATCCCTTTGACAGGAAGGTACAACCTAATAACGCCTCCTAGTGTTGGCCTATAGGACAAGTCGGATCATAAGGTATCACCCCTAATATCAACTCTTCCCTTCGGTGAAATAATAGATAAAAATGGTTAAGTAACAACAATTTCAAGTTACTTTCCTAACGATGTCACTAACCCTAAACAATCTAGGGGATAACAACAATGTTAATACAGCATGCAAGGTCTTAATCTAGACTTCGCAAGATAGCTTTGCTAGGTGTTCAACCTAGACTTCTCGAGATCACCATGGATCCCGCTCACAGCCTATCGATCTAAGACCCCGGCAATACGAATCTATTCGCATGCTACTTCCCTGAACTTGGATTTGGTCTACGCTCCTGGCCTGCGATTAACCTACCCTAGTTAAGATCCGACGGCGCACGAGGAGTGACGCATCCACAGTCCTTGAGGTGTAAAATAAATACACATCTTGATGGTCGATGACCTCTAGGGTAACGATATTACCCTAGACGAGCTCAACAAGCTACGTACGAGCTAACAAGCTACATACGAGCCAATCAATTCACAAACGAGCCAACAAGCTACGTATGAACCAAACAAACCACACATGAGCCAATGAGCAATGTATGAGACAAACAATCAATATACGAGCCAAATAAGCTACGAGTAAGTCAAACAAACTACATATGAGCCAACTAGCTACGTATGCGCCAAAGGATCTTACATATGAGCCAAATAAGCTACGTATGAGACAGACAAATACTACTATTCAGCACGGACCATTTTCCAACATAAAACATGCAATTACATGAGTTATAAGCACGTGGAAATATATAGAAATCCTAAACCCGTGCTTGAATAGGAAAAAACAACCAAACATTTCAAAGAGCGAATCAGCTGAAAAGTCAAATCGCTGCTGAAATATTGTAAAATTCACAACAAATGCTACGCTTACTGGAATCTAATAAATTTAGACTCTATTGATAGGTAGAAACCTTTACTACAGTTCTCTAGTTGACAACTTCCTCAAATTCAGCAAACAAAAGACTAGAAAACTTCTAATCATTCCAAACAGAAACCCAGCCAAAAAGAAGTTACTACTAAACATTGTAAAATTCATAACTCTTGCTACGCATATCGGAATCCAACAAAATGAGAGTTTTTAGAAAGCTAGGAACTTCTAATACAGGTCTCTAGTTGACAACTTTCTCAAATTCAGCCAAAAAAAGGCTAGAACAATCCCTAACTCTCAAACATTGACCTCAGCCAAAAGGCAGACTACTGTCAAAACTTGTAAAATTCATAACTGATGCTACACTTTTCGGAATCTGACAAAATTAGCCTTTATAGAAATATATGAACTTCTACAACTTTCTAGTTGACAACTTTCTCAAATTAAATCAACCAGAGGCAGAAAAAGCCCCTAACATATGAATAGTGAACTCACCCAGAAAAAGCCAGCTGCTGTTAACATGTAAAAATCATAACTGATGCTACTTGTATTGGAATCTAACAAAATAAGAGTTTATAGAAAGCTAAGAACTGCTAATACAACTCTCTAGTTGATAACTTTCTCAAATTCAGTCAAAAAGATGTAGAAAAAGCCTGTAACATATCAATATATCAATAATGAACTCAGCCAGAAAATGCCAGCCCCTAACATATCTTGTACTATCTATAACAAATGCTACACTTATCAGAATCGAACAAAGTTAAACATTTTAGAAAAGTGAAAACCTCTACTACAATTCTCTAGTTGACAACTTTCTCAAATTCCTTACAGAACTCAAATTATGCATTTTCAAACACATGCCTAAAATCTGCCCAAATAGCAATTTTTCGATACTCACTGTTTTTGGGGAATTGTTTATTTTAACCTAACGAATCAACCCAGAAAAATCTACAAATAATTAGAGCATGGTAAGAACGTGTATGAGAACTTTTCATATTAATTTTGGTTCAAAATTCCAACTTTATCACAAGCTATCAAATTATAAGTATTAAAACAACATACAACTTGTTAATGGTTGAATCTTTTGGTGTTCTTATTAAGTTCTACCATTTTGTCTTGCAAGAAACACTCCCAAATCCACACTACTCATATGCCTATGAAATTTAGTCAAAGTTCTTGGATTTTTTAGCATATGACATAATAATAACAATAATAACAACATTCAAGAGAAGAGAAACCCCCATCCAAAAACTTATTGGAAGAACTTGCTCTTCTCCTTCCTTGTTTTTGCTCCTCTTCAAGAACTATCCGTGAACAATTAAAACCCTTTTTTTTCAATCTCTTTCTTTTATCTTCCAAATATTTTTCTACTCAAGAACAAGCAAAAGAAGAAGAAGAAGAAATATGAGAAGAAGAGAGAGAGTGGGAGTTGGAGTTTGGCTTTTTGGCCTTGGAGAGTTGGCAGGCCATTTTAAAGCCGGAGGGGGAGAGAGATGTGGGCGAGAGAATGCTAAGTGTCTTCAATTTTGTGGCTTAACAATTGACTATTTTTTTTTGCAAAATAATATATTAAAATCAACACCCAATCTAATCCTATCCCTCTGTTGCTGCTGATTTTGGTGTGGGAGCAAACATATGTATTTCTAGATTCTTTTGGAAACAATAAAGGCAAATCTGGCGACTTCTGGCCGATGTTTGACTGTTTCTCGCTGCTTCCGTTAACCTGCAAAAGTTCGATACACCGAGATGGATCCCGACGACGAACCCTCCGACGCTTAAGTCAATAATCAAGAAGACTATGAAAGAGCGATTTGCGGGAAAAAAATATTCATTACCTTTTTTAGGTTGGGGGGAGAGGGGTATTTTTAGTCGCCTTTAGAGATAGTTTAGAGATAATCATTTATCTCTATGTCCTGGTATTTTTGGATAAGATGTAGAGTTTAAATCGTTTCATGATAAGAGATTTGGTTTAAACTGTCTCTTAGAGATAATCATGAATTTGGATTACTCTTCAAATGACCTGGGCTGGTTTGTGACGGGCTGCAACCCATACTCAATACGGCTTATCTATTTTTGTGTTATTGGGCTTTGAAGAAAGATCCAGTTCCCATTTCAGATCCGTTTGTGGTGGAAATTACTGTTTTACCCCTGAGAGTTTTAAGATTTTTTTGCCTAATTTGAACGGTCCCGATTTGGTTCTATTTTTAGCCATATCCCAAGCCCACCACTCCTGAATACTGAGTTTCATAGCCTGTGAGGAGTGGAGGGGGTGGGGGGGGGGCTTGTGATATGGCTAAAAATATAACCAAATCTTGACCGTTCAAATCAGGCACAAATCGTAAAATCTTAGGACTAAAACAGTAATTTCCACCACAAACGAGTCTGAAATGGGAACTAGGTCTTTCTTCAAAGCCCAATAACCCAACAACGGATCTATCCTAATAGGTATGGGTGGCAGCCCGTCACAAACCAGCCAAGGTCATTTGAAGAGTAATCCAAATTCATGATTATCTTTAAGAGACGGTTTAAACCAAATCTATTATCATAAAATGACTTAAACTTTACATCTTATCCAAAAACACCGGGATATAGAGATAAATGATTATCCCTAAAATGTGTCTAAAGGCGACCAAAAATACCCGTCTCCCCCCACCATAAAAAAAGTAATGAATATTTTTTTTCTACAAATCGCTCTTTCATAGTCTTCCTGATTACTAACTTGAGCTTCGGAGGGTTCGTCGCCAGGATCCATTTCTGTGTATCGAACTTTTTGCAGATTAACAGCAGCAGTGAGGAACAGTCAAACGCTGGTCAGAAGTCAACATGTTTGCCTTTATTTTTTCCAAAAGAATCCACAAATACATCTATTTGCTCCCACACCAAAATCAGCAGTAACAGATTAGCTCCGTCTGTGGAAAACTGAAAAAGCAATCCAACCTTACTTCACCCGTGAAGTTAGTTTCCCAGCCATGCCTCCGAAACGGGAAGGAAAGGAGCCATTCTTCTTCCTCCTCCTCCACTACTCCAAGATCTTATTCTCCAACTCGACCAACAAGGTCAGCAACCACAGCCTAAACAGCCCCTTTCCCAACAGCTTCCTCCTCAACAGGCCGCTCCAGGGTCTCGGTGGGCTTTTGTCGAAGTCGTCCAAAGCAATACCCTCTTCACGACCATATCTCGATCCACAATCCCTCAACTGACTTTATGGCTTCTCAAAGCCCTCCCAGGCACGATCTCTGTCACGTAATTGTTAACTATCAACAGGGGGTCGACCTCTGAACTCGCTTGAATGAAAGGTGAGCCCTTGAGGAAGTCCCTCAATCTGAGCACCCAGGGCCCCCGAGAGCTCGGACCCCCGTAGGCCGAGGACCATAAGATCCCCTCCCCCAAGGAGGCGAAGATTGTCCCCTCCATGTCATCGGCGAAGATGTCATACTCCAATAAGCCGAGCCAAACCAGGGGACCACCAAGCTGGAGGGGCACCAATCACTCAGGCTGAGCTCCGGAACTTCAAGAAGATATCATGCTAGCTCTTAATATTTCCACGAGTCAAGATTAGCGTGCACTTAACCCTCGCCATACCGCCACTCATGAAGACGAGTCTCGAGGGTCGACTAGATCCGACCGGAGGGATGACTTGGTCCACTGCCATCTCCACGAGATGGAGAGGCACCTCAACAAGATCAATCCCGAAGAAGAACAACGGACCAATAGGTTCCGCCCAAGCAAATCCCACTTCTCTAGGGCCATCATGGAAGCTTCAATCTCCGAAACCTTTAGGCTGCCCCGCTTTGAATCCTACGATGGGGAATCTGATCCGGCTAATCATATCAAGAGTTTTAAAACTCTCCTGATGATTCATTAAGCCTCGGACGTGCTCCTCTACAAGGCTTTCCCAACAATGTTGAG
Organism: Hemerocallis citrina; assembly: GCA_017893485.1. Lineage (NCBI taxonomy): Eukaryota > Viridiplantae > Streptophyta > Magnoliopsida > Asparagales > Asphodelaceae > Hemerocallis > Hemerocallis citrina. The sequence continues at coordinate 98,879,562 of CM030368.1, forward strand.
GGGACCAACACGAGAGTGGTACTCCCATCTATCCCCAGCCTCCATCGTCTCATTCGAACAGCTTGAGGAGCTCTTCCTCACCCGCATTGTTAGCAGTCACCAAGCTGAGAATACAAGTGCATCTTTGCTAGCCCTCAGCCAAAGAAAGGGTGAACGCCTAAGATATTACGTTCAACACTTTACGCCGAGGCCTGGTCTATTGCCTCTCTCAACCTATCAGTGTCCTCGGCAGCATTCAGGCACAACGTCAATAACACCGACCTCAGGACGTCCCTTGCCAAGAAGCATTCTCGGGACTTCTCGAAACTCCAGCTTAGGAGCGAGAAGTACATCCGAGTAGAAGAGGCTTTCAACTCCCATAGTCAAGAGGAGACATCTTCCGAGAACAAACAGAAGAATATATGCGAAGAAGGGTCCCATAAATTTCAGAGGGGCGACAATGGCCAATATCGCCCAAGTCCTCTTTTTGAGAAGTTCACCTCCCTCACTGCTAGTATATCAGAAGTTCTTATGGAGGTGGACAAGGAAGGGCTACTGCGCGGTCCCCCTAGAATGAATACCCCTGGCAAGAAAAGAAACAGGGATAAGTGGTGCCGCTTTCATAGGGACCACAACCACGACATGGATGATTGTCGGGCTCTCAAAGAGGAGATCGAAGAACTCACACCGCAGGGACATCTGTCTACATTCGTCAGAAAAGACGGGTCCGTTCCTCCACCCCGAGGAGCCAACAATCGAACCGAGAGGCCCAACGAGCTCCAAGACTCCGAACCTGGGGCCATCCTCCACCTTAACCATGGAGGTCCAATGGGGGAGAATTAAACTCCTCTCAAAATGCCTTCACCCTATTTTAGAAGTAGGTTTTCAGTTTTCAATAAGACCGATGCTTGTAGCACGGTCAAAAGCATGTAATAATGGTTCGCCCCAGTGAAGCGGCCACTTAGTTTGTTTCAATAAAATTTAGCTTTTTCTATTGAAAATTATTGCATTTGCCACATTTCTAACTCTCTGAGTGTAACTGCTGTTTCCGCTATTTTTCATTTTTTCCCTTTTGTAATATTTTTATTTGTAATTGAATAAAATACTCTATTTTTATTTCTTGATTATTTTAATTAAGATTTCATTCATGAAATCCTCCGTTCTTGTTGATTGAGCTATTCTTGTAATTCCTAATTTCTTTTATTAATTGTGAGTATTTTTATTTGGACCCTATTGATTTGGATCTATCTCTTATTGAGCCCTACAACCCAATTTCATTTGTTCTTGACCCAAAACCGCTATTATTGGATTCGAAATCACCAACCCAGTACCCTAATTGAACCCTATAAATACAACTCTATTGCAAACCATAAAAAATGTGCAATTTGAAATCCTAGCCGCTTATTCTCTCTCTCCTCTCTCTCCTCGATGTTTCTCTCTCTCTGTGTGATTCCCGCCTAAAACCCCTGAACCCATTACTATCCTCTCCTTCCCTGGCCATCTCCGGCAACCCTCATCTTCGCCACCTTCTGTCGACCTCCCCCCAGCACTGCCCCACCTCTTCCTTGACGCCCAGACACCCAAAACCCCACTCCGTCCTCTCTTCATCTATCCTCGTCGACAACAGAATGCTAGACCCTGAGTGCCGCCCACTGTTATGCCACTAGACCTCTCCCTCGACGTCGCCCCCGCTCGATATCAAAACCCCCGATGTCAGGCCGAAGTTGCTATCGCCCTTGGCCTTGCTACCGCTGCTGTCTCTCTTGCTGCTTTTGCTGTTGATTGTTGGGTTCTCTTTTGCATGTTCATTGCACGTGGTATCTTGTGGATTCGTGTGTTCGTGGTTTCGTTGCTTCCGTATTCTTATCCCATTATTCTTGGTATTCATTTTCACCGTCTACAAGGCAAGTCACTTTCCTCTTGAAATCTTAATTGTATCAAATTCAATTTTTGTTGAAACTCTTGCAAGTAGATCCCTTCGTTTATCGTATTATATATTGTTTATCTCTTTCGTTGGGTATACTAAGAGTTTATACGAGCTAACCACAATTTACTTGACATCGTGCCACTTCTAACTCCAAAGATTGAATCTTTCACGTGTGCATATAGAATTGATAATAGGGTTGTTCATATAATTATCACACAAATTAATTATTGTCGAGAGAATTGCTAGGTTGTATGTTGTTTGATCGATTGATGGTTGATTGATGATAAATTGATGCATGTATGTATTCTTAATCTTATTTATCATGTTCTTATACCCATCATGCTGAATTATATAAATTATCGACTTATAGAATTGATACCCGTCATGCTTAATTTATTCATGAAAACTACCGAAAACCTGTATATTGCTTGCTGGCTGTATGTTGATTGCTATTTTTGACCCAGTAAATGATCTTAAAATAAATAACTTTCTGAACAAAAATTGTAGCCTTATCTTTCTAGTTTCCAGAACACCTTGAATTTCTGAATTTAGAGTTGTGTAGTAAAAGTTATGCCTATTTTACTACAGCTGTATTTTTAATTCCAGATTCTCAGATTATTGTACATTCTATGTTTAAACAGTAAAAAGGTTAATCGAATTATAATTTTGCTCTGATAATATCCAGATTGTTAGTAATCATGTTTAGGAATCTAGAATTTTTTTTTAATGAATTTAATATTAAGTTTTTGCTGATTCTAAAATAAAATAACATGATGTCGAAATTCTGCCTAAACATGAAATCTGTAAAAAATGGTGTGTTTGACCTAGCTACTTTTGTCGGATTTTGAACTTTAAATATGCGTTGGAACCGTGTAGAAGTCTAGTTTCTAGAACTTTGGACGGATTCAGTTTTCGAGTTATGAAACAACAAGAAACTGTATTTTTTTACAGACTACTCTTGCTGTCCAGAATTTTATATTCCAGTTTTGTTAGTTTAATTAATCCTATATCATTATATTGCATGAATCCAAGTGTGTATGTTGTATCGCATGATCCTAGTTTTCTATTGTCATCATTCTAATTGTCCTAATTCAAGTTACCACCATATTGTCCTTTATTGTTATTATTGTTCACCCTGTGTCTCAAATTGCATATTGTATTGCTGCGTTAATAAAATAATTAACAAGCCGGGGTTTAAGGGATTGACTTGAGTAGTGTATAATATAGTGACTATGGCGGCCAATGTTTATCGATTGATTATAGGACCCCAAATAAATAATAGACGTAAGGATTGACACGACTTTGACATTGCATATTGTACATCATTGTTCCAATTGATACCAAATATTATTTAAGTGTTATTAATACTATTGAATATTGTTATTGAATATTGAACCATCGTTTATACCATCGCATCGTTTAACATGTTATTGATTATTGTTATTGTCTCATGTTATTGATTCTTATTGATCCATTGAAATCATTTTTATATCATTATTCCATTGTTCCCTGCTTTCTATACTTGCTGTCCATGATTTGCTCTTAGGACAATTTTTTTCCTTTTTTTAGATGAAGTGTTCACAAGTAATGATGGAGAATTACCTGTCGGAATTGGAGAACAAAGATTATGAAGATTTAATGCTTTCTAATTTCTTATTGTTTTATTGAACTGAGACTTATTATCTATTTGTGATTGAATTATTATTGTATTGGGCTTATGTCCTAGATTTTATTATTGTTTCCAGACATTGAGTTATTGTATTTGGATATTTTGTATTGTTTCATTCCAAGTATTATTGTTCATGAGATTATTATTATTGCCTGCGCAATTGTTCTGTATTGATTATATTATTGAGTTGATCGAATAAACAACTTATGGGTGACGTTAGTCATTCGCTGGGCCAATGTCATGTGCTCGTATTCTTTATTTTTGGTAAGAGGGGCATGACAAGGTTTTTAGTGGTATCAGAGCCCGGGTTTGGATAATATATCAGTCAAACGTGACTAACAAAACAAAGTTTGGCTTTAATTAATATATTAATCAGATTTGGGTTTTATCGGTTTGACTCAACAGTATGCGCAATACAGTAATCACATGAATAATTGATAACCAACTCATGATCTAGACGCTAACCAATTGATTTTTATTGCAGACCATGGTTAGGAGAGGTGCTTCATCTTTCCATGCTGGGGATGATCAGTCTGATGAGCCCACTATTGCACAGATGATGTAAATGCAGCATGAGCACAACGAACTAATGTTGCGGATGCAACGGGAACATGATGAATAGTTGAGAATGGCGTACGAAGCTGCTAATAGGGAATCCGTTGTGCCTGCACCTGGATTGCCACCGCCAAGACCTGGAAAAGTGGTAGATTTCATGAGGCTTCATCCAGACAAGTTCTCGGACACTGAAGGTCTACTTGAAGCCGAGCAATGGCTTATCAGGACTACTCAGCGGTTGACTGTAGCGTGTATAGCAGATATTGATCGTATGGATGTTGTGAGCATCCAACTTGTTGATCTTGCCCACATCCGGTGGCAAGCTGTGGCTGAACGATTGGGGCAACCCATTCCCTGGGTAACCTTCAGTGAGAGCTTCTTCACGAAGTTCTTCCCTAATGCCACCAAGAATTAAATGGAACAACAATTTGTCTCATTAACTTAGGTTCGTCAGAAAGTGTTTATTTATGTTTTTTTATTGTTATTTCATAGAGTACTGATGTTAAACTAAACACTGTCTCGAATCAGGGGAGTCGGACCGTGGACGAGTACGCTGCGGAATTCACCTGACTAAGTCATTTTGCTACCTCTACGGTGGCGAATGACGAAGATAGAGGCCATCGTTTTCTGTTGGGCTTGGCTTGAAATTCAGGATGGTCATGCTGCCTTGCGACTTCATTCTTATGCTGATATCCTGGATGCTGCAAGAATTCAAGAATAGACTAGTACGAGGAAGCATGTTATTCAGCGTTCTGCCCTGCACCCTGTTGCTGCTAGGCCTTCAGGAGGGCCTATTAGGAGGCCAGTTCCACCCCCTCCTGCTAGGGCACTACCATACCCACCTGCTGATCAGAGGCCATAATTGGTTTGTTCATACTGTCGAAAGTCTGGGAATTTGCACCAAGATTGCAGGATAGCTAATCGCATGTGCCTTCTGTGCTGAGGCAATGATCATATGGTCCACAAGGGAGTGCTTGTTCGTGGTCAAGGTGGACCACCACTTTCCCCGCACAGGCAGATCTTTGATCAGAGGAGAGCCGCTCCCAGGGGTAATCTTCCTGCAGGTTGTAGTCAGGCCTACAACTTGACTATGCAGGATGCTGAGACTGCTTTGGGCATTATTGCAGTTATATCTTTAGTTTTTTTCATTTTGTATTTATTTTGTATTTCAATTTGGTTTCCTTGCTATTTTGTGATTCTATTCTGCTGCTTATTCATGTTAGCCTTCCATTCATGTCTGTTTCTTGCATTTTGCTTCTGTCTTTTGTGTTCTCACTTTGACTTCTTGCTAGGCATTATCCTTGTCCATTCATTTCCTACTCATGCTCTTTTTTACTCTGGTGCTACTCATCCATTTGTTTCTTCCCGATTGGTCGATCTGCATCACTTGGCTAGCAATGCTATGCTAGTAGCTTGGAACATTACTACAGGTGGAGGTGTTGTCGTGTGTTCTCAGATTTGTGAGCAGAGTCTCTTGGTTATTGGTGGTGTTGATTTTGTTGCCGATCTGATTGTCATCAGCAATTCTGGTTTTGATGTTATTCTGCGAATGGATTGGCTTGGTGCCACTCATGTTGTGATTGAATGCCACATGAAGAAGGTGGTGTTTCGTATGCCAGAATGTAAGGAATTTGAATTCTGTGCCGGTGAAACGCCACTTGCTTGTGTGGAGAAGTTGGCTAGTCAAGAAGTTGGAGTTATGGAGGATGTATGTGCTGATGATGTTGTCGCACTGTTGGTTGTATGGGATTTTCTAGATGTTTTTCCTGAGTAATTATCGGGATTACCGCCAGATCGTGAAGTGGTGTTCAGTATTGATGTTCAGCCAAGAACAACTCCATTTTCTAAGAGTCCGTACATAATGGCTCCTGTTGAACTAGCTAAGTTGAAGGAATAGGTTCAGGAGTTGTTGGATAGAGGTTTTATCAGGCCGAGTGTTTCACCTTGAGAAGTTTCAGTTCTGTTTGTCAATAAGAAGGATGGTAGTCGGAGGTTGTGTATTGACTACCGTGAGCTCAATAATGTCACAGTGAAGAACAGGTATCCGTTGCCAAGGATTGATGACCTATTTGATCAATTAGGAGGCGCTTCTATATTTTCAAATCTGGATCTTCATTCTGGTTATCAGCAGGTTAAAATGAAAGCCGAGGATGTACAGAAGACTGCTTTTCGTACGAGATATGGTCACTATGAATTTTTGGTGATGCCTTTTGGAGTTACTAATGCTCCAGCTGTGTTTGTGAGCCTGATGAATCGGGTTTTCTCTCCCTTCCTAGAGAAGTTTGTGGTGGTATTCATTGATGATATTCTTGTCTATTCTCGGAATCGGGAGGAGCATGCTGAGCACTTGAAGGTTATTTGGGAAACTTTAAGGGATCACCAGTTGTATGAGAAGCGTAGCAAGTGTGAGTTTTGGTTTGATCGTGTAGCTTTCTTGGGTCATATCATTTCTGGTGATGGATTTTCTGTCGATCTGTCCAAGATTTCTGCAGTTAAGGATTGGCCGAGGCCAAAGTCTGTATCGGAAGTTCAGAGTTTTCTTGGTCTAGCGGGTTACGACAGGAAGTTTGTTCGGGATTTCTCGAAGATTGCAGGGTCGTTGACCAAGTTGACTGGGAATGATTAGAAGTTTGTGTGGGATGAGTCCTGTGAAGAAGCCTTCGTTGAACTGAAGAATCGGTTGACATCAGTACCTGTGTTGACTATACCAGATGGATTAAGAGGTTTTGTAATTCAGTGTGATGCTTGAGGTAGAGGTTTGGGTGCTGTTTTGATGCAATAAGGCAAGGTTTTTGCATATGCATCTAGACAATTGAGGCCGCATAAGAAGAATTATCCTACACATGATTTGGAGCTTGTTGCCGTGATTTTTTCCCTGAAGCTTTGGAGGCATTTTTTACTTGGAGACTGAGTGGAAATCTTCACTAACCACAAAATTCTCAAGTATGTGTTCACTCAGAAGGAGATGAATATGAGGCAAAGGTGATTGTTGGAATTAATGGCAGATTATGATATTAGTTTGGAGTATCACCCTAGCATGATTAATTCGTTACCTAATGCTTTGAGAAGAAGACCTGTCGCTGTGGTTCATACTGACCAGAAAGAACTGGTGGAAGCTATGAGGAGATTGGAATTGGATGTGATATTGCCTGGTTCCGAGCAGAGTTGTATGGTGCTTCAGTTGCAGTCATCTTTGCTGGATCAGATTAAGGAGGCACAGTCTGGTGATGTGCAATTGCAGCAGTTTCGAGCTGAGGAGGTTGAGGCTGGTTCGAGGACTGATATGGTGATTCATGAGTATGGATCTCTCAGCTTTGGGACCCGTCTATGTGTTCCGATGGGAGAAGTCAGGCAGAAGTTACTTGAAGAAGCTCATTGCTCATCATACTCTATTCATCGCGGTGGTACGAAGATGTATCGGGATTTGAAGTTGCATTTTTTGGTGGCATGGTATGAACAGGGATGTTGTAAGATTTGTTTCACGGTGTCTGATTTGTGAGTAAGTAAAAGTTGAACATTAGAGGACTGCTGGACTTCTTCAACCGGTTCCTATTCTGGATTGGAAGTGGGAGAATATCACTATGGATTTTGTGACTGCTTTGCCTAGAAGTCCCATGGGTCACAATGCCGTCTGGGTAATTATGGCTCGCTTGACGAAGAGTGCTCATTTCATTCCCTTCAGAGTTGGTCAGTCTACGGAGAGCCTTGCAGAGAAGTATATGCAAGAGATTGTGCGATTGCATGGTATTCCTATCAGTATTATATCATACAGAGATACTAGAGTCAGATCTCAATTTTGGGAGAGTCTTCAGAATAGTCTTGGGAGTAAGCTGAAGTTCAGTACTGCATTCCATCCACAGACAGATGGTCAATCAGAGTGGACTATTCAGACCTTGGAGGATATGTTGAGGTCCTGTGTGCTTCAGTTTGAAGGATCTTGGGAAGATCATCTACACTTGGTGGAGTTTTCATACAATAATAGCTACCAAGCTAGTCTTCAGGCAGCTCCGTATGAAGTCTTGTATGGTCGGAAGTGTAGATCACCAGTGTGCGGGGATGACATTGGTGAAAGGAAGCTTTTGGGGCCAGAGTTGATCACGCAGACTATTGATACAGTGGCCCAGAGAGGAAGCATTTGCAAGCCACACAGGCCAGGCAAGGGAAATGGGCAGACATGCACAGGTGACCGTTAGAGTTCGTAGTGGGTGATCATGTGTTCCTCAAGGTGTCTCGATGGAAAGGTGTGATTCGTTTTGGTGGTGGGGGCAAGTTGAGCCCTAGATTTATTGGTCCGTTCGAAGTGGTAGAGCGAATAGGCAAGGTGGCCAATAGACTCGCGTTGCCACCAGCTCTTTCCGGAGTGCATGATGTCTTCCATGTTTCTCAGCTCAGGAAGTATGTTCGTCATGATAGCATGTTATTGACTATTCGGAGTTGTCGGTTCGACCAGATTTTTCATGTGAGATTCATCCAATTTCGATTGTGGACCGGCGGGAGAAGATTTTTAAGAATAGGGTTATCAAGTTGGTTCGTGTTGCTTGGAATCCTCACTCGTCTGGTGAGTCGACTTGGGAGCCTGAAAGTGTGATTTGGAGGAGGTTTCCCCATCTTTTTGAGGAGTTCTTGTTCTTCCCTTTTCTTCGGGGTTACCCTACTACCACTTTCTTAAATTTCGAGGAAGAAATTTTATTGTAAGGTGGGTAGGATTGTAACTACCGTTTCGCTATTTTTATTTTTCCCCGTTTGTAATATTTTTATTTGTAATTGAATAAAATACTCTATTTTTGTTTCTTGATTATTTTAATTAAGATTTCATTCATGAAATCCTCCGTTCTTATTGATTAAGCTATTCTTGTTATTCCTAATTTCTTTTATTAATTGTGAGTATTTTTATTTGGACCCTATTTATTTAGATCTATCTCTTATTGAACCCTACAACCCAATTCCATTTGTTCTTGAGATAAAACCGCTATTATTGGATTCGAAATCACCAACCCAGTACCCTAATTGTACCCTACAAATACAACTTTATTGCAAATCCTAAAAATTGTGCAATTTGAAATCCAAGCCGCTTATTCTCTCTCTTCTCTCTCTCTCCTCGCGTTTCTCTCTCCCCGTGTGATTCCCGCTCAAATCCCCTAACCCCATTACTGTCCTCTCCTTCCTCGACCATCTCCGGCGACCCCCATCTCAGTGCCACCCCACCTCTTCCTCGATGCCTAGACACCCAAAACCCCACCCCTTCCTCTCTACCTTTGTCCTCGTCGACAAAAGAATGCCTGACCCCGAGTGCCACCCACTGTTGCGCTGCTCAACCTCGCCCTCGACGTTGCCCTGCTCGATGTCAGAACCCCCGACGTCAGGCTAACGTTGCTGTCTCCCTTGGCCTTGCTGCCGCTGCTATCTCTCTTGCTGCTTTTGTTGTTGATTGTTAGGTTCTCTTTTGCATGTATATTGCACGTGCTATCTTGTTGATTCGTGTGTTCATGGGTTCGGTTCTTCAGGATCCTTATTCCATTATTCTTGGTATTCATTTTCACCGTCTATAAGGCAAGTCACTGTCCTCTTGGATTGTTAATTGTATCAAATTCATGTTTTGTTGAAACTCTTGCAAGTAGATACCTTCATTTATCGTATATACATTGTTCATCTCTTTCGTTGGGTATATTGAGGGTTTACACGAGCTAACCCCAATTTACTTGACATCGTGCCACTTTTGACTCCAAACATTGAATCTTTCTTGTGTGCATATAGAATTGATAATAGGGTTGTTCATATAATTATCACACAAATCAATTATTGTCGAGAGAATTTCTAGGTTGTATGTTGTTTGATCGATTAATGGTTGATTGATGATAAATTGATGCATGTATGTGTTCTTAATCTTATTTATCATGTTCTTACACCCATCATGCTGAATTATATAATTTATCGACTTACCCATCATGCTTAATTAAATTATTTCATGAAAACTACCCAAAATCTGTAAATTGCTTGCTGGCTGTATGCTGACTGCTATTTTCGAACCAGTAAATAATCTTAAAATGAATTATTTTCTGAATATGAATTGTAGCCTTATCTTTTTAGTTTCCAGAACATCTTGAATTTCTGAATTCCGAGTTGCGTAGCAAAAGTTATGCCCATTTTACTACAGCTGTGTTTTTAATTCCAGATTCTCAGATTATTGTAAATTCCATGTTTAAACAGTAAAAAGGTTGATCAAATGATAAAATTTTGCTCTAATAATTTCCAGATTGTTAGTAATCATGTTTAGAAATCTACAAAATATTTTTAATGAATTTAATATTATTTTTTTGCTGATTCTAAAATAAAATAACATGATATCGAAATTCTGCCTGAACATGAAATCTGTAAAGAATAGTGTGTTTGACCTAGCTACTGTTGTCGGATTTTGAACTTTAAATATGCGTTGGAACCATGTAGAAGTCTAGTTTCTAGAATTTCTGACGGATTCAGTGATTGAGTTATGAAACAGCGGGAAACTTCATTTTTTTACAGACTACTCTTACTGTCGAGGATTTTATATTCCAGTTTTTGATAGTTTAATTAATCCTATATCATTGTATTGCATGAATCCAAGTGTGTATGTTGTATCTCATGATCCTAGTGTCCTATTGTCATCATTCTAATTGTCTTAATTCGTGTTACCACCATATTGTCCTTTATTGTTATTATTGTTCACCCCATGTCTCAAATTGCATATAGTATTGTTGCATTAATAAAGTAATTAACAAGCTGGGATTTAAGGAATTGACTTGAGTCGTGAATAATATAGTGACTGTGTCTGTCAGTGTTTATCGATTGATTGTGGAGCACTGACTACGGCACTCCAATCTTTCGTGTATTGCATCAATGAATCGTATCAATGTATCGTATCAGTGAATTATGGTAATGTATCGTGCAACAATATTGTATCGTATCAGTGATTATCGTACTGACACATGATCTACAGAATTCACCACTCTGTCTAAACGAAATTGATTGTATGCATCGAACCTATAGTATGGGATGCAGTAGTACGTGCATTAGTTAGGATTAAAATAATTAATAGACATAAGGATTGGCACGACATCGACATTGCATATTGTACATCATTGTTTCTATTTATACCAAATATTGTTTAAGTGTTATTGATACCATTGAATATTGTTATTGAATATTGAACCATCGTTTATACCATTGCATCGTTTACCATGATATTGATTATTATTATTATCCCATGTTATTTATTCTTATTGATCCATTGAAATTATTGTTATATTGTTATTCCATTGTTCCCTACTTTCTCTACTTGCTGTCCATGACTTGCTCTAAGGACAATTTTTCTCATCTTTTTAGATGAAGTGTTCACAGGTAATGATGGAGAATTACCTGTTGGAATTGGAGAACAAAGATTATGAAGATTTAATGCTTTCTAATTGCTTATTGTCGTATTGAGACTTATTATCTATTTGTGATTTGATTATTATTGTGTTGGGCTTATGTCCCGGATTTTATTATTGTTTCTAGACGTTGGGTTATTGTATTTGGATATTTCGTATTGTTTCATTCCAAGTATTGTTCATAAGATTATTATTATTGCCTGCGCAATTATTCTGTGTTGAGTTGATCGAATAAATAGCTTATGGGTGACGTTAGTCATTCGCTGGGCCAATGTCATGTGCTCGTATTCCATATTTTTGGGAAGCGGGGCGTGACACTGAGTCACATGTACGACTCATTAAATTGTAAGTTTAGAGTCCAGCTTGTTCCACAGGACTGCTCCCACAACTTAATAAGCTCAAAAGACGGGTTTGGAGTCCAATACTTGGTTCGACTAGCTGTTTGTAGACAAGCAAGTGTGGAGCAGCTCACCAATCGGAATTGCTCCCACAACTCGTTAACCCCTTCAAGCAACAAGTTTGGAGTCCAACACTTAGTTCGACGCCGCTTTAGCCGCTTGCAAATAAGCAAGTGCGGAGCAGCTTGCCATTCGAAATTGCTCTTGCAACTCGTTGAAACCCCCAAACAACAAGTTTGGAGTCCACCACTTGGTTCGACGCTGCTTTAGCCGCTTGCAAACAAGCAAGTGTGGAGCAGCTCACCATTCGGAATTGCACCTGCAACTCTTTGAAACCCCCAAACAACAAATTTGGAGTCCAACACTTGGTTTGACGCCGCTTTAGCCGTTTGCAAACAAGCAAGTGCGAAGCAGCTCACCAATCGAAATTGCTCCGACAACTCGTTGAAATTCTTCAAACAACAAGTTCGAAGTCGAACACTTGGTTCGACGCCGCTTTAGCTGCTTGCGAACGAGCAAGTGCGAAGTAGCTCACAATTCGCAATTTTTCCTACAACTTGTTGATAACTCCATAGCAACTAGTTCGAAGTTCACAATCATGTTTCGAATTGCTCTCACAGCTTGCAATATGCAGTTTCCGGGCTCAAAACGAACATTCTTACTACTCCCACTACTAGTTAAATTTTGCAATATGCAAGTTCGGAGCTCAACTTTCCCTTAGAGTTGCTCCTCAAACTTGTCCCCAAAAGGGCTCTCTTCTAGATCATGGTGATGCTTTTCGCTCCGCTCGCTTCCGGAGCGGCCTTTTTCTCAACGAGTTCGGAGCTCAACTCTCCTCTAGAGTTGCTCCTTAAACTTGTCTCCCAAACGGCTCTTTCATAGAGACTGGTGCTGCTCTCCTCTTGCTTACCTCCTGAGCGGCCTTCTTCCAAGAGAGTTTGGAGCCTAACTCATCTAGAGTCACTCCCTCAACTTGCCCCTAAGAAGGGATCTTCCCAGTAGCCATACAAAGCTCTTTTCACCTTCATGAAGACAGAGATGTTAAGGGACTATTTTGACCACGAAGCAGGATGATTCTTCAACTGACTTCTAAAGAGAAATTGTAGATCTTCGGGTGAGCTTTGAAACGATGGTCACACGTCCCAATCTGACCTCCGTAGCACCGAGAAAGCAAGTTACAACACAACTGCGCCGAGCCAACAAATTGTTGACTGGTCAACGATCAAACTGGACACGTGTCAATCAGCCAAACCCCCACAGCTCTTCGGTGGAATGGATCCGAGCAAACATGTCCCCGAACGTGAAATTGGGGAAAACCTCTGATTCAGAATGTGCGCACGATCCAGATCGACGGCTCAGATCTTCCCACGTCGCTCGGATCCACAATCCGAGCAAACATGTCCCCGTACATGAAAATGAAGAAAATCTCCACCTCAGCATCCGCGCCCGATCCAGGTCGATGGCTCAGATCTTGCCACATCACTCGGATCCAAAATTCGAGCAAACATGTCCCCGAACATGGAAATTGAGAAAAACTCCTCCTCCTGATCCGTACTTGATCTTGATCGATGGCTTAGATTCGCCAAAAAATGAAAATCTGAGGTTAACAGGTCGGGTTCGGTCCCATTATGGATTGAAACCCACAAACAAAGCCTTTTAGCCATATCAGAGGTGTTTACTTATGCTGCGACATGGCCTACAAACACGACATCAACTTGGTACTGCACAAACCAACTTTCAAACATGACTCTCATGGATTCACCCTCCATGTAATTGTAGCTATAACTTTTGTACCATGGTGAATGCATCAGTACAATCAACCATCCATATACATTTGGAATTATGGGTGATCTTGGACAAACCTATGACTCGAATATGACACTTACTGATCATTAGATGAACCCAATGAAAGGCCAGATAGTGCTATTTGTTGGCGACATCTTTTATGTCGACCAGTACCCTTATCATGACAACGTGAGGTGGGATGCTTGGGGCAGGTTCGTTGAGAGAAGCACTGCTTTTCAACCTTGAATATTGACTGCAGGAAACCATGAGCTTGATTTTGCTCCTGAAATTGGTAAGACCAAGCCATTCAAGCCATATGCATACAACATCATATTCAGCATATGGTGTGTACACTCCTCAGTATGATTGGCTTCAAAATGAGTGGCCAAAAGTGAATAGAACAGAGACCCCATGGTCTTTCGAAAGCCTCAGATTCTCTTCGAGAACCCATAGCCAGCCGAGCTCGAAAAACCACCTTCGTCGAACCCAACTCCTCCTCGCCGAACCCATAGCTGGACGATCTCGAAAAACCACCTCTGTCACCTCCGTCGAGTCCAAGCCCTCCTTCCCCAACTCGACGGAACTCCCTCCTTAGCCAACCCTGCCGACCTCCATCACCTGCGTTGTCGAGCTCCTCTAACCTCGTCGAGCTCCCAATGTCATCAAGCTCCCTTCGTTGCCGAGCTCAAGGGCTTCATCGTCAAGCTCCAATGCCGAGCTCCTAGCCCCGATGAGCTCCGAATCCCTCGCCGAGCTTCTTCATAGCCAAGCTCGCAAGCTTCGAACCCATTGTCGAGCTCCCTTCCTCCGTCGCCAAGCTCCAATGTGGAGCTCCACGCCTCGTGGTCGAGCTCCACCACCTCCATCGTTGAAGCTCCTAGCCGAGCTCCAACTCTTCCTCGTCGAAGCTTTGTCGAACTCCGAGCTCGAGCTCCTCTACTGGCCACCATACACTGACTCTTCGAGCTCCCTTTCACTGTCGCCGAGCTCATCGAAGCTTTGTCGAACTCCGAGCTCGAGCTCCCCTCCTCGCCACGCTCCTCCCTCGTTGAAGCTTTTTTGAACCCCGAGCTCGAGCTCCCTCAAACGAGCTTCGCCGAGCACTCCTCTCCACTGTCATCTAGCACCCTCCGTCGAGCTCTAGTGTACCCCTATTCAAGCTTCGGTGGCCCTCTTTAATTCGAAGACGAAGCCGAAGGAAGTAAGTGGAGGAAGAAGAAGAGGGAAAAAAAGGTGGGGTCAACATTGACCGAGTCAATGGTCAACGTTGACTACCACATGGCGCCATCTCGTTCGTTCACAGCGCACCTTCGGCGGGATCCGAGCAAACCGTGTTCCGAGCGTAAAAACACAAGAAAACACCCCGCCTCCCGATGTGCACTCGCTTGATCGTGATCAACGCACATGATTGTGCCATGTGTACAGGTAAATATTAATTAATTTATTTAATTATTAATTTGAATTAATTATTTAGAAAATTAGAAAATTTTAATTAAAACACAAAAAATTTAATTAAAATTCTCAAAATATAATTATTAAATTAGAATAATTAATTAAAACTTCTGAAAATTAATTATTTAAATTCAAAAATTGAATAAAATATTCAAAAAATGATTTAAAATTGGGAAAAATTTCAGAAAAATGTGGAAAAATCACTATAAATCCAGAAATTCTAAAATTAATTTTGAGTATTTTACAAGCTCAGAATGACACCGTTACACCTCAAGCACGATCCATACTCCCCCAAGAATGCCGGTAAATTCTATAAGCCATTAAAACGGGTGAACTACTCCTCACAGGCTGTGAAACTCAGTCTTTAGGAGTGGGGGCTTGTGATATGGCTAAAAATAGAACAAAATCGGGACCGTTTGTAGTATCCCAAATTTTTAAATAATGCTTTTAAAATTTGTAAGTGAACTAGATTTTCTCGTGGGCACGTGCCTACGGCACGTCTTCAGAACGATACAAAATATGAAAAGTCTTGTAAACAGTAAATCAACAATTATATAGCTCACGTTTTAATAGTATGACAATAATTAGTTGTAAATAAAAAGTCTATGTTTTCATTAGTATATGTTGAAAAATAATTATGAATTGGGGTATAAAAGTTCATGTTTCCATAAGTGTATATATATATATATATATATATATATATATATATATATATATATAGAGAGAGAGAGAGAGAGAGAGAGAGAGAGAGAGAGAGAGAGAGAGAGAGAATAATTAAATAAATAAAGGAGTTGTTTTGGAGGGATTTTAATTCGAATTTTGAGAGAAAACTTTTGGGAAGGAAAATGTGTTTTGTGAGGTTAGATCTGGACCATTAATTTTGGGGGGATTGAATGAGAGTTACTTGATAGCTTTCCTTGTGTTTTATTATATAGATTAAAATGATTTTTGGTGATTTAATAAACATTTTCTGAAATTTACCATTTTACACGTGCAAATATTTTCTTGGGAAGTTCAAACTCAACAATTATTTTAAGGAAACCCATTAATTATTATTAGATAATATTTGTGAATTTTCTGGAATTTTTTGATAACTATTTGACCTATTTGCAAATATTACAAAAGAGGGATTTTTGAGCAAAATTACCACTTGGAGTGAGAACTCCAGATTTTTGGATTTTTGGGCGTGGCATGATGCCTAGTCAACTCAGAGGTAAAGAATTTACTTTTTTTTAATAAATTTAGTTTATTTTGCAAGTTTTGATAAAGAAGGGTCTTTTTGCAAAATTGCCACTTAGGGGGCAAAAAGTACAATTTCGTTTTCTGGGTCTTTAAAACAGTGCCGTCTGATAGTAGAGTGGGTGTTTTTGTTTTTAAATCTCAATTAATATTGTTTTATTTAATTTCCAAGTATAAGGATCTATATATGTAAAGATACATTTAAAAAATATATTTTGCAAATCTATCCAAAAACCATAGATACCAGATTTCCGGCCTATATAAGGTGAGGTGCAGCCGTCTCTTTGCTGCAAAACACAAAAGGATTTTTTTCATTATTATTTTCTTGGAGTTTCAAAGCGAGGATCTTGGTTTTCTTGCAAAATGAGGGATTTTCTTATTTCTTTATTATCCTGGGTTTGATTCTTCAATAAGGTGAGTGACATATATTTGTTTTCTTTTGTTGTAAGCATATTGTATGTGATGATTTGTCTATTAGAAAGCATGTTAGGGGTTGTATGAGGATATAATGAATTGTTGAAGAGTTAGATGAACAAAAATTGAACCTTTTCATGAAAACTATGCTATTGATGATTTAAAACCCTACTTAAGGAGATGAGATTGTTATGGACTTAATAGAAACCATGAGTAGATTGTCTTCCTTCATGTTGTTACTGATTTGAACATGTACTATGAGATTGTATTATGTTTATTGCAAAAGTGAATAAAAACTTAATCTTTATTGTGTATAGATTTGTATATGAACTGTTGCATGATTTTGACCGAGTATAAACTTGATGAATGATTGTTATGATTTCATGTATTCATTGGTAAACTATTGCAAGTAGTGTATGTGTGTTTAACAAATTACAAGAGGGGTTTTGAAGTTGAAAAGATCAGGTTTTGAAGGAAAGAGGGGTTTTCGATGTTTTCGGGTCTGATTATACACAGACCGAAACTTGGATTTGAGATTTTTGTGATGATTTCGATGGGATTTGATTTGCTTAAACACTGAGACTAAAACTAAACATTATACTATTCCTATTTGATGAATTTTGATGCCATAACTAATGTTTGAGCACTTGTATATATATACATATATACACTTTTACTGATTTTGAAGAATTTTATGAACGATTTACTCTTTGGAAATCTTGATATATTTTGATGTGTTTTATAAACTCCTATATGTTATACAAGTTATATTTGATCATCTCAGGAAGTTTAATTTTTATTTTACAAAGATTTATCGACGTATCAGTCTAAAACATGCACGGAATTTCAGAACTGTAACCTGTTACAATTGACCAGTCGGCCGAACTAAAGTCGACAGTGGACTGTCAGTTATTGAATTTTGGATTTTGTTTGCAACGACAGTCGACTGCTTCGTTTTTGAACTGAAGGCGATATTCCACTGTCGGTTCTTGAGTTTCAAACTTTTGCAGGGCAGTCGACTGTCACTGTCCTGGCTGATTGGTTTTCTTGAGTTTCGGATTTTCGCAGGACAGTTGACCGACCATTTGCGACGGTCGACTGTCATTGTTCTGGCTGATGGGTTTTTCGAGTTTTCTGATGTTTTCTTTAAACGATTGGTTCTTCAATATTGTGGGTTATTAATCTACCGTTTTTAAAAGATGTTTTGCTACAGATTACAGTATATTACAGAAAGTTATATTTTGTTGATAATGGAATTTAAATTACATTTCTATGAGTTTATAAAGAGAGATATAGGTGATTTTAAAGGAATTGATGTTTCATGATATTCTACGACTTAAAAGTATGATTTCTGCTATTTAATGGATTTAATATTTTTATTTAAATTCTGGAATTTCATGAGTATATTAAACGGATTTGGATTTTTGTCGATAAACGTTTTGATGATGGATTTACGAGTTTTGTTGAAAGTTTGGGTATTGATGGTTGAGTTATGAGTCTTTCGAGATTAAGTGGGGCCTTAGTTACCGACGGTTGAGATTTTGGTTGTTGTTCAGTTGAGTTAAGCCCTGTAGGGTACACCAACTCTAAGACATTCACAAATCTATTAAATAATTAATTAACTTAATAAGATAAGGACATGAACTAGATGGTGATATGATGAAATGGGAATATGGGTTATGGACCTCAGTATGGCATGCGGTGTGAGATAATTCCCGGAATTATCGAGGTGTGAGTGAAATAGTCTCCGAAATTACCTGCGGTGTGGGATTGATCTTTGGAATTATTGGGGTCGAGGTGACGCTTATGGGGTATTCGTGTAATGAGGCACCATAGCTTGTGGTGTGGGGTATTCTCAAAGGTTTCCAGGTGTAAGTGAAATAGTCTACGGAATTATCTGTGGATAGAGATTGACCTCCGGAATTATCGAGGCATGGGCTAATACTCATGGTTTATCTAGATCTCATAGTAGTCATCGTAGTAGGATTAGTTGCATAACGGGGGATTAAACCCTATTAAGTGGAGAACGAGAAGAACTTGCACCGGACCTATGTAGAGTGGGATGCATAGAATCTGACAAGTATGCATTAGAGAGTCAGCATATAACATTAGTGTTTTCTTGACTTGGTTTTACAGATGTTGTTTCCTGTTTTTCTACACTCGACACTTAGTCTAGTTTCACTTGATATTTTCATGTTTTATTTATTATTATTTCTTATTTCATTTATTCTTGCTGTTGGTACATGTTGTTTATGACTCTATATCTTATGTATTATTTATGTTGCATTTATTTTTATGTCACTCACACCATTACGGCTGACCCATGTAGTTTTGGGGATTAGGGTTATCTCTAGCCTCATGTTTTACAGGTAGGTACCTATAGCTTGAGATTTGGATGCATGAGATAGAATGATGTTATGGCTTATGTAAATTGTAAAAGAATATGTGGTAAAAGAAAGAATTTGTAATTCAAGGTGTTTGTTTTCTGCTATACTTTGTAAAGATTAATGTAATAAAAGTTGAAAAATTTTCTCTGTGTTTTGGCTATGTTTACTATTACAATTGATGTTGATGCTGGGAAATGTGCCACGTATTTTTGAGATATCATATTGGAAATTCGGGGCGCTACACCGTCAAATCAGGCATGAATCTTAAAACTATCAGGGGTAAAACAGTAATTTCCACCACAAACGGGTCTGAAATAGGAACTGGGTCTTTATTCAAAGCCCAATAACCCAAAAAACATATTTTTCCTATTGGGTATGGGAGGCAACTCGTCACAAACCATCCCAGGTCATTTGAAGAGTAATCCAAATTCATGATTATCTTTAACAGACGGTTTAAACCAAATCTCTTATCATGAAATGATTTAAACTCTACATCTTATCCAAAAATACTAGGATATAGAGATAACTGATTATCTCTAAACTGTCTCTAAAGGTGACTATAAATGCCCCCCCCCACCACCATAAAAAGATAATGAATATTTTTTTCCACAAATCATTCTTTCATAGCCTTCCTGATTACTGACTTGAGCGTTGGAGGGTTCGTCGCCGGGATCCATCCCGATGTATCAAACTTTTTACAGGTTAACGGCAGCAACGAGAAACAGTACGCTGGCCAGAAGTCAACAGGTTTGCCTTATTGTTTCCAAAAGAATCCACAAATACATCTGTTTGATCCCATACCAAAATCAGTAGCAACACCCTCCAATTTGACCAATCATGATCAAAATAAAGATATTTTGCCCAAAAAGACATACTACATGATTTTGTACAAGTGTACAAAATTGATACAATACATATATATACAGATAATTTTTATTAGTTAAATTAAACAATCTTTACCAAAAATATTTAATTCCGAAATAATAATAAAAGTAATAATTTTTAATATCAGACCGGGATATTACAGATATTTTCTCAAAAACGCATATTACATAATTTTGTACAAGTGCAAAAAATCGATATAATACATATATATACAACTGGTATATATATACAGATAACTTTTTATTAGTTAAAACTAAGTAATTTCCATAAGAAATATTTTAATTTAAAAAATAATAATAATACAAAGATAATATCCGACCGAGATATTATGCCTTGGAGTTGGGAACGCAAAAGAACCTTCTCTCAAGTAGAAGAAGGGATAGGAACAAGTGGTGTGCTTTGCACAAAGATCATGTGCATATCACTGATGACTGTCGAGCCCTCAAAGATGAGCTAGAATCCCTGCTATGATGGGGGTACCTCACCAAATTTTCCAAAAGGAACAACACCGAACCTCCTCCCGCGAGAGTAGCCACCAAACGACTAGAGAGGCTTTCGGAGTCCCGAGACTCGGGTTGTTGGAAGTATTCCACTCCATCCATGGGGGACTTATGAGGGGATTGTCTAACTCATCAAGGAAAGCATTTGTCCGTGAAGTAAACTCAGTGCACAACATCCCCCTTCCCAAGAGCTCAGGGGTTTCAGTCACATTCTCGGACCGAGACTGTTAGGTTTCGAAGCCAATCACAGATTAAGTACACAGTGAAAAAATTACAAAATAATTGAAACCTACTCATGGATCCATGCGAAAACCATAAATTGTGTTTAAGAGTTATACCTTTAAGATGGATCTGCTGTTTCCACAGTATGCCGACCACAACACTGCAATATTGCAGTGCCTCAACGGTATCGACATGAACGAAACAAAAAACAGCTCTCCCTCAGACCGTGGTTCTAGTTGCGAGAAGATGTTCCTCCTCACGATCTCTCTCTCTCACTTTCTGTGACAGCTACGGTTTTTCACGTGTGTCTTTTTCACAGATGCATATCATATATATAGGTGCAGAAAACCAATTCTAAGAGAGTAATGAGGTTGTTATGCTCACAATCTGACCTGGGTCAGAATCGTGTGTAGGCCTTTGAACTTTAGTCGGCCTATTTAATTTAATTAAAAGTCCAACCAATGTTAGGAGTCCAAGTCTTACTTGGATCCCTAATTAAATTCATCTAATGAATTTAAATCTCAATTTCGATCCATTCTAAGTGTGTGACCCTAAGGTTCCCATTATGTTGACAGTAATACTAAAATCATACTCGAGTATTACAAACATTGAGCGGTATCTAGCAATACATCACTACTACTCAAGTAATGGGAGTTTCAGCGATTTGACATAACCTATCCGTGATCAATGTTACTATGTAGTCTAGTGTCTTTATCCATTTATCTTAATTGACCACAAGGCATAGAACGTGTCACCCTTGTATAGTTCAATCTTTGGTTTCTTGATGTTCGAGTAGACTTAGTAAAACAAATGAGATCAATATCTCATATTGACTCATTTGAGTACGGCCATGCATTTTTCATTCTCACTCAATCAAGAGGCCCGTAGATATCGCTCATATTACTTAAGAGGGACAAACCCTATCTAAGTCGCTCACATCCCTCTGCATGATTTGTAGTATATCCACTAGTCATATAATCACCTTATTACAGTCAACGTTTGACATTAAAACATGTAACTTCTCATGTACGGAACCATAGTGACTTCAAGTCAAAGAACTACATACATCATGGTCACTATGAGAACCACTTATGACACTCACATAACGATCCATGCAGGGTTCTCATGGTGGGTCAATCCAGTACATTATTAGTCTAATATGTACCCATGTGAAGACTTTATATCTCATATCCATGACCTGTGAGAATGGTCATCATTCTACGCACACACTGGTCTTTATATATTATCGTTATCTTATTTCACAATAATGCTTGACTAGGGACATTTAGGAACAGTGCTCTGATTTCAGCTAGTAGGATCTCACAATCAAGTCATGCACTTGATATCACTTGGCATTGAACTTACTATTCTAAGGACTTCATTATGTTCATTTAACTCACAATAATAACACAATAAATGAAATGCCTAAATATGAAATAAATGTCATGATACAATGTAAACTAGTAATGTCAATACACAACTGGCCTCTAGGGCATACACTAATAGAGACCCGGAAGGTGTTCGAACACCTCACTGCAACACGCTCATAATTAGCATATGTTTGAAAAATCATGAGGTGCGCCGTATCCTTATAGATAACTATAGCTCGATAAACATATTCTTCCTAAATGTATTCGAGGGCCTCAAGCTTAAGCGACACCGTCTCAAGCTCATTGGGTACACCCTCCATGGATTCTTTGGATCCCCAGTTCTAATTGAAGGAACAGTCACCCTCGACATGACTGTGGGGAAATCTCCGACTACCCATACAGAAGCACTCGATTTCATGGTTGTTGACATCTAGTCGATCTGCATTGCCATCTTTAGTTGCCCGAGGCTAGCAGCCTTTCACACGATTGCCTCAGCCTACCACATGAAGATGAATTTTCCTACAGTAGTAGGGGTTGGGGAAGCCAAAGAAAGCCAAGAAGCTGCTCAGGCATGTTACACCGCCACAATGGGGTGCTTGGTCCTCCCCCTCGATGGTATGGAACTCCCCTAAGATAGTGGACAAGCCAGCTCTGAACCCCTAAACGAACCAGCAGAAATCCCTTTCTTATAAGAGGGTTAATCTAGGTATTTTCGGGTGAGTAAGGCACTCCCCTATCAAGTCAATGAGCAATTCATCACTTGCATTAGGGAGAACCGATATCTCTTCACTTGGAACGTCGAGCACCCAATGAAGTACAACAAGGGCGCTTAACGCCCTCCCCTAATAATTAGCTTTAAAAATATATAAAAGGACGATAATTATAACAGTCGCAACATTTAATAAATGCTAGCATCAAAGCATCTGTTTAGTTTTATTTTTTAAATAAAATTTGGTCTTTTTCTTTGCAAAATTCTTGTACAATTCCATTGGATGCAAAACAATGAGTCAAACACATGGTTCGCCTCGAGCAACACCGTCAACTCACTAAGCACCCCAATGGACAAGTGCAGATATCACTAATTTGTCTTAGATTCAACTTAACCACTTGCTCCCGTGCAAGTGTGCAGGGCATGCCTTGCCATTCGATTGCTCCCAAAACTCATCTTCACTTTGTCTGGAGTCAACTCATGGTTCTTAGAGTCGCTCTGCTAACTTGCCCCTGAGAAAGTTTGCGTCAAACTCCTCGCCATTCGAGTACCTTCCAAAACAATTCCGAACAAATGCGGAGTTTGTTCATAGGGTCACTCTAGCCACTTGCCCCCGAGCAAGTGTGTAGGTCCCGACTCGCCATTCGAATCAAAACTCATCGTCACCTTGTTCAGAGTCTATTCATGGTTCATAGAGCTGCTTTCCACTTGCACCCGAGCAAGTATGCATGTCACGGTTTTCCATTCGAGTGCTCCCAAAAGAACCCCAAAGAAGTGCGGAGTCAATTCATGGTTCATAGGGTTACTCTATCCACTACCCCTCGAGTAAGTGTGCGGGGCACGACTCGCCATTCGAAGTGCTCCCAAAACTCGTTGTCACCTTGTTCGGAGTCCATTCATGATTTATAGAGCCGCTCTAGCCACTTGCACTGGAGCAAGTATGTGGAGCACGGCTCGCCTATCGAGTGCTCCCAAAACTGTCCCAGACAAGTGCAGAGTTCATTCATGGTTCATAGGGTCGCTCTAGCCACTTGCCCATGAGCAAATGTGTCGAGCACTACTTTCCATTAGAGTGCACCTAAAACTCGTCATCACCCTATTCGGAGTCCATTCATAGTTCTAGAGCTGCTTTAGCCCCTTGGCCACGAGCAAGTGTGTGGGCCACGGCTTGCCATTCGAGTGCTCCCAAAATAACCCCGGGCAAGTACAGAGTCAACTCATGGTTCTTATAGTCGCTCTAGGCACTTGCCCCCGAGCGAGTGTGCAGGGTCCACCTCGCCATTCGATTGCTCCCTAAACTCATCATCAACCTATTCAGAGTCCATACTTATGGTTCTTAGAGTTGTCCCGGCAACTTGCTGCCGAGTAAGTGTGTGGGGGCACGCCTCGCCATTCGAACACTCCCATGACTAGCCACAACAAGAGTAAGAGAATCAATCCTATACTAGACTCGTCGTAGAAATTCTAACATAAGGAAATCACTACTCAACAACTCAAGGTAATGAGTCCGGTTCACAACTATTATTCCGAGCTCCCCTAACAACTCATTGCTCTAAACAATGAGTTCGGTGCTTCGTTCCTTACTCGAGACCCTCCAACGACTCATTCTTCCCATATCATGAGTGTGGTTTTCCGCTCACCTTTCGAGCAGCCCTCGTCTGCTACAGTGAGTTCGGAGCTCAACTCACCCCTAGAGTTGCTCCCTAAACTGACCTTCCGAATGGCTCTCTACTAGAGCCCGGCGATACTCTTCATCTCGGTGCCTCCCAAGCGACCTTCTTCACTCGAGTTCGGAGCTCAACTTACCCCTAGAGTTTCTCCCAAAACTCGCCTCCCGAATGACTCTCTCCTAGAGCCCGTCGATACTCTTCATCTCACTCGCCTCCTGAGCAACCTTCTTCCACAAACGAGTTCGGAGCTCAACTCACCCATAGAGTTGCTCCCCATACTCGCCTCCGGAATGGCTCTCTCCTAAGCTCTTCATCTCGCTCAACTCCCGAGCAGTTTTCTTCATCTACAGCGGGTTCGAAGCTCAACTCACCCCTAGAGTTTCTCCTCAAACACGCCTCTCGGACGGCTATCTCCTGGAGCCTGGAGATGCTCTTCATCTCGCTTGCCTACCGAGCGGTCTTCTTCATCTATAGTGATTTCAGTGCTCAACTCATCCCTAGAGTTGGTCCCCAAACTTGCCTCCCGGACGGCTCTTTCCTAGAGCCTGGTAATGCTCTTTATCACGCACACCTCTCGAGTGAACTTCTTCTACAATGAGGTTCAGAGCTCAACTCACCCCTAGAGTTTCTCCCTAAGCTTGCCTCCAGAACGGCTCTCTCCTAGAGTCTGGCAATGCTCTTCACATCGCTTGCCTCCCGAGCGGCCTTCTTCAGAGCTCAACTCACCCCTAGAGCTGCTCCCTAAACTCGCCTACCGAACGGCTCTTCCGAAGGGTCTTACAAAGATCTTCTTCATAGCTTCTCCATGGCGAAGCTCATCTTCTTAGCCAACGAGAGTTGTAACCCCTATTTTCCTATTTTGAGATTTTAAATGTATTTCTATTTTCTTTCTTGGTTATTGTATCTGGATTCTTTCTATTATATTATAATTTTGTTTTTCTTGGGTTATCTTATTTTCTTTTGATCATTTCTTTCTTTTTTCTCCTATTTTTGGCTCATTGCAAATTTTGCTCTTCGTGATTTGAGTTTGAGTTGATCCGCTATGTGTTCATCTCATTGTTTTATGCTTGTTTATCTCTTTTGGGAACATAAACTTGCACCCGCAACCCAAAACCCCAATTCCTTAATCCCTTATAAATACCCATTATTAAACCCTAATTAATTCCTCTCTCTCTCTCTCCACCGCTCTCTCTCCCCCTATCCTGCTCTCCCATGTTTTCGTCTTCAACCCAAACCAAACCCAACCGCCAACCGTCGCTCCTCTCCCGTTCTCCGACCACCACCTCGATCCCTCTCCTCATCATCCAGTGTCGTCATCATCCCCATCGCCATCTCATCCCCATCTTCTTCGCCATCTCGTCGAATCCGTTTCGTTGTCGCCACCACCGTTCGTCACCTTCGCCTCTCCGTGCACCACCCGCAACCACCGTAGAACCCCACCATCACCTTGTCGTCATCGTCTAAGCCCCGAACACCCCCATTGTTCGTCTCCCCTATTTTCAGAGCGGAACCAGAGTCGCTCCTCGCCGCCATTCTTGGCCGCTGCGGTTGCTTCCCGACCGCAGCTCGCCGCCACCAGTCGCCCTCGCCGCTGCCGTCGCTCTCCGACCGCAGTCGCCATCACAGTCTCCCGCTACCTCTCTCTGTCAAAGTTGAGGAAGAAGAAAAGTGGGATTTTTAAGGTGTTTGATGTTGTGTGTAGAGGGATCCGGTACTCGGTGTTTGCTGTTCTGGGTGAAGGGAGTTGGTTGCTATTGTGTGTTATTGGTGTCTTGTTGTTTTGGTTTTGCATGTGACTCGCACGTGTTTCGGTTCGTTGCCTAGGATTTCTATCCCGTTATTCTATATATTTGAATCTACTAAATAACAGGCAAGTCTCTTCTTGAACTAGTTGTTTGTTTTGTTCAAGATTTCTTTGATCTCTGCAAGTAGATACAGTCCTTTTCTTTATCGTACTACTATTGGAATTCCGTTAAGTTTATTGAGGGTTTAAACGAGCTAACCCGGTATACTCTTAACATCGTGCTTACCTCTTTGATCTAAAACCTAGTTCGTATTGTTTCTTGCATATGCACATTTACATGAAGAATAACTAGATTCATGTGTTATAGAATTGTTTGGTAAATTAGATATGTTAGATTTATTTGATTTGATGAATTGATTAGCATGCCTGTGAAATTGCATCTTAAAACTGAAATCATGCTTGTTAAACATCTATTGGCACTTCAACTATTAATTAGCATGAATTGTATGACTATATGATTAAATTTTTGCCTATTCATATCAAAATAAATTCTGGACTGCCGTTTGTATCTTTTTGAATCGGATTTTCGATCATGTTGCTGTCGTATTTTGAAATAACTTTTTGAACATGAAATTTGGCCCCAGATGTCTAGTTTACTACCCTTTTTATGGATTTCATTTCCGATGTGTAATCTGTTAGATATCATCATTTTAGTACAACTGTGTTAGAATTTTCAGATTCACAAATGCATGCGTATTTCCCATTCCATAATTTATTTGAGCATGTTAAAAGTAAAATAAAAATCTGAAATAAATCTAGCTAAGACTAGACATGTGTAGGAACAACCCAGAATATTTACAGATTTATTTGATGAGTTTTCTGACCTGAAACAAATAGGTGAACACAATTTACAACTTGCTGCCTGAACATAAAATCTGAAAAGAATAGGACTTTCACCCTAGTTCCTATAGCTTTCATATGGCATATATATATTTGCTGGAACTGGTAGACAGACTACTCTCTAGAATTTCTGATAGATCCAGATTTGCTTCACTATAGTAGCGGTAATCTGTGCTTTTGTGCAACAACGTCATGCTGTCCAGATTATGTAAATTGTGTGTAATTGTTATGTTTGCCTTTTGCTTTGTCTGTAGCGAGTAGAATTAGTCACACTTAGTATACAAAATCTACACCTTCTTGCATGCTCACATAGGGTGGAAATAAACTAATAACAAGCCGGGGTATTATGAGTAGACTTGGTAGTGAACGATCGAAAACATGTACTCGGTAAAGGCCTTTTTACTTGCTTGATTTACTACTTGGAAGGAGGAGAATTGATTTTCATTGTCTGATCACATTGTCATGGTATCTTGTGATTTTGATATCGAGTACACGATCTGTGAATTCACCATCAGTCTAAAATGTTCACTGTGTGTTTGTGCCGAACCTGTAGAGTGGGACGCAGTAGTACGTGCACTAGATAGATTAATAAAATGATTAATAACCTATATTTATCATCTCATACTTGATCTTGTATTGAACTTGACTTGACATCACTCATTACATGTGTGATTAATTGTAGACATTTGATATTATTTCCTACCTTTGCTTTGTTATTTGATTTTGATCCTGTCCCTTTTCCTTTGATATACACGCTTCCTATTATTCTCTGTTTCTCTCTACTTGCTATCCACGACTTGCTCTATGGACATTATTTTCTTTCCTTTTTGACCAAAAATTTACAGGTACTGAAGGAACTATACCTGAAGGAATTGGTGAGCAACGATTTTAGAGATGGAGCTTAATTGCGCTGCTTAAATCTATTTACTGCTAGATTAATCCTTTGAATATTGTAATGACATTGTACTTTATTTTTGGGCTTTATGACTCAGAGTTTGTTTTTATCCCAGATATTGGATATTATTATTGTTGGATTATTTCATTTGTTATTGAAGTTATCTTTGATTCATGTGGTTATATCTTTCTTGTGTGGCTGTGTTTATTCTTTCATATTGCTGAGTTAGTTTGGTACATCTTATGAATGGTGTTTACATCATTCGCTAGGCCTACGTTACGTACTCGTATTCCGTATTTTGGGAAGCAGGGCATGACAGGGTTTTAGTGGTATCAGAGCGCCAGGTTTGGATAATATATCCGTCAAACATGACTCTCTTTATGAAGGTTTGGCTTTGATGGATATATTGGTTAAGTTTGGCTCTAACCGGGTTAACTCAGTAATTGCACACCACATTGATCACATGAATATATAATAACCAACATATCATCTGGGTACTAACCATAGTTGCTCGTGTTTCAAGCTATGGCTCGTGGAATTCTTCTTCTTCCCGTCCGAGGGATGAGCAGCCAGACAATGGTGCCATTCTCCAGATGATTCGGCAGATGATGGCTCTCCAGCAGGAGCATAATGAATTGATAAGGGCCACTTTGGCGGCCAATGGAGCTGCTGTTGGACCTACACCTAGGCCACTGCCACCTAGGCCGGTACAGTAGCGAATTTCATGAGGCTGCACCCGAATAAGTTTTCGGGTACTGAGTCGTCGCTGGAGGTCGAGCAATGGCTTATCCGGACGGAGCAACTGTTGAGCCGCTCGTGTTGCTGAGACGAATTGTGTGGATGTGGTTCGCATCCAATTGGTGGATCTCGCTCACATCTGGTGGCAGGTTGGATCTGAAAGGATGGCGAGACCCATCGAGTGGGCCACTTTCTTTGAGAGCTTCATGGTGAAGTTCTTCCCCAGTATTACCAAGGCAGAGATGGAACGACAATTCATTTCTCTAACTGAAGGAAACCGTTCTGTGGACGAGTATGCTACGGAGTTTACTCAGCTCAATCGCTTCGCTCCCGCCTTGGTTGCCACTGATGAGGATAGGGCTTGCAGATTCCAGTTGGGCTTAAGTTTTCCCATCCATGACCGTTTGGCTGCTCTTCGGCTTCGTGCCTATGGCGATGTTCTGGATGCTGCTCAAGTTTAGAAGCAGACCCTCAGCAGGTCAGGTGTTCCTCAGCGGACTGTTTCGCACCCTGTTGCAACTCGGCCTACCGGAGGACCTATTCGGAGGCCAGTTCCGACCCTTCCGTGAAAGTACAACCATACGCACCTATTGTTCTGAGGATTGCTGAGACTTGTGGCTATTTCCATAAGGCTGGACATTCACAGCGAGACTGCAGGATGGCCAATCGATTGTGTTTAGTTTGTGGGAGCAGTGATCATATGGTTCGTGACTGTCCAAGGAACAGGACTCCTGCACCGGCTTCTGGTACTGCTCAGCTAGAAGCACCAACTCGTGGTCAAGGTAGATCGCCTCTTCCACGGCAGAGGCAAGCCTTTATCAGAGGCGTGTGGTCCCTAGAGGAGGTCAGACTGGGATTTGTGGTCAGGATTATAACCTGACAGCCGAAGAAGTGGAGGTAGCTGTTGGAGTGGTTGCAGGTATATCATAGTAGTTGTACTTTCTTTTCATTGTTTTCTGCATGTTATTGTCCTTCTTTGTACAATTATTCGTGTGTATATCCTACTAGCACATTATTCTTTTGTTTAATCTTCTTCATCTTCTAGGTGTTATTTTAGTCTTCTCCCTTCTAGCTCATGTTTTGTTTAACTCTGGTGCTACCCACTCTTTCATTTCCTCTCGCTTTGTTGATCAGCATAGTTTGGCTAGCGATGCTATGCCCGCAGCTTGGGACATCACCACATGTAGAGGTGTCATTGTCTGTTCTAAGGTATGCAAGCAAAGCCCATTCCTGATTGGTGGTATGGATTTTTTGGCTGATTTGATTGTGATTTCCAATTCCGGTTTCGATGTCATTCTATGCATGGATTGGTTGGGTGTTTCTTGTGTCGTGATTGATTGCTGAGAGAAGAAGGTGACTTTCGAACTTTCTGGTCAACCAAAGTTTTTTTTCCATGCTGGTGAGACACCGTTTGGACATGTCAAGAACTCGATGGATCCCAAGGTTGTTTCTCTGGTGTCGTTGGGCTATAATGGGGTTGTTGCACCCTTAGTTGTGCGGGGTTTCCTTGTTGTTTTTCCCGAGGGTTTGCCCTGTTTTCTGCCAGACCGAGATGTGGAGTTCAGCGTTGATGTTCAGCCAGGTACGCGCCTATTTCCAAGAGTCTGTATCATATGGCACCGGTTGAATTGGCGAAGCTGAAGGTAAAAGTTCAGGAGCTGCTTGATAAGGTTTTTATATGACCTAGTGTTTCGCCTTGGGGATCCCTAGTTATGTTCGTCAATAAGAAGAATAGAAGCCGCAGGCTTTGCATTGTCTACAGAGAGTTGAACAATGTCACTGTCAAGAATCGGTATCCATTGCCACGAATTGATGATTTGTTCGACCAACAGGGAGGTACTTTAGTGTTCTCGAAGTTGGATCTTAGTTTTGCGTATCATCAAGTTAAAGTGAAGTCAGGAGGTTTTCTAAAAAACGGCTTTCCAAACGAGGTACGAGCATTACGAGGTCTTGGTGAGGCCTTTCGGAGTGGCTAATGCACCTGAAGTGTTCATGAGTCTGATGAACCGGGTATTCTCTCCGTTCTTGGATCAGTTTGTTTTGGTCTTCATTGACGACATATTGGTGTTTTCTCGGAATAAGGAAGATCATGCTGAGCATTTGAAAGTTGTTCTGCAGACATTGAGGGACAACCAGCTGTATGGGAAGCTCAATAACTATGAGTTCTGGCTGGATTGGGTTGCTTTTCTGGGCCACATTATTTCTGGTGCTGGTGCTGGTGTTTCTATGGATCCGTTGAAGATTTCTGCGGTCAAGGATTGACCTATTCCGAAGTCTGTTCTTGAGGTGAGAAGCTTTCTGGGTTTGGCCAGCTATTATCAGAAGTTAGTTCGAGATTTTTTCGAAGATTGTTGGGCCTCTGACTAGTTTGACCAAGAAGGAGCAGAAATATGATTGGGATGAAGCTTGTGATGAAGCTTTTGCCGAGTTGAAGCGTCGATTGATGTTAATGCCTGTGCTGACTATACCCGACAGTTCGGGTGGTTTTGTGATCCATTGTGATGCATCGGGTAGAGGTCTGGGAGCAATGCTGATGCAGCGAGGCAGGGTTGTCGCTTATGCATCGCGACAGTTGAGATCTCATGAGAAGAACTATCCGACGCATGATCTGGAGCTTGCGGCCGTGGTTTTTGACTTGAAGTTGTGGAGGCATTATTTGCTTGGGATACAGTGGAGATATTCACAGATCGCAAGTGCCACAAGTATGTGTTCACGCAGAAGAAGTTGAACATGAAGCAAAGGAGATGACTGGAATTGATGGCAGATTTTGACATCAATTTGCAGTTTCACCTGGGTAGAGTGAACTTGGTGCCTGATGCTTTGAATAGGAGGCATGCCGCTATGTTCCTTACTGTGCAAAAGAAAATAGTGGAGGACATGAAGAGGCTGGAGTTGGATGTGCTACTTCCTGGATCAGATCGGCAGCATGATGTTGCAGTTGCAGTCTTCTTAGATTGAGCAAATTAAGGGTGTTAGGGGTATATAATGAAAGCATCACTTTTGTATTAACTTTATTTCCTTATTTTTTTGAATGAGAATCATATGGGCATATGTTTGCATATTGTGTTTATTATAATATTAATGCAAGTGTTTGATATTCTATAAGGTTGATAATATGGTGTGAGGTGACACACAGAAGATCATATTATCAGTTTCCTA
Organism: Hemerocallis citrina; assembly: GCA_017893485.1. Lineage (NCBI taxonomy): Eukaryota > Viridiplantae > Streptophyta > Magnoliopsida > Asparagales > Asphodelaceae > Hemerocallis > Hemerocallis citrina. The sequence continues at coordinate 98,911,562 of CM030368.1, forward strand.
TGGAATATATAAATAGTTCACAACCTAGACGGACTTGGACAATCCATTGAAAGGTTGTAGTGTAATCTGGTATTAGTCTGTCTTGACTATAGGTTTACACTAGTACACTTTGTGTGTATTGAACAGGACCACTTGAGGTTGTTCTCTTTGTACTAACTACAAAAGAGAACAAACACCTCTGTTATTATGGATGCTTATGCTCTTAATCCAGATATAATAACACACATGTATATGCAGTGTGCATTACTTTGACTCATAAAAGAGTGAGATTCATTATGGATCAACAACCTCTATGAATTGGGTAATAGCATTGTATATATGATGGGCTGTTGATTGTAAAAGGAATCCATGTCCCGATACGTCGGGTTGATGATGTCCCCTTAAGGAGCTCATAAGGATTGTCATGTAAACCCTGCAGGTGGATTACATCCGACATGACAAATAAAGTTGAGTGGTACTACTTAAGGATAAAAGATGTTGATCAATATAGTTGTCAGTAACTTAATTTGATCGACGGACATTCGATATCTTAACATGGGGAGTTGAACGAGCATATAATAAAAGGAGCCCATAAATATAATTTGGGATTGGGAAGGTAGTGCAACAATAGCTCCTTAGTGGACCGAGCTATTGTTAATGGGCCTGGGTTGTGTGTTCGGGCTAAACACAGGATACCCAGATTCGTTAGGAGACCTAACCCTAATTTCTCCTCATGGTCCCTGCCGTAGCCTTATATATATCCTCTATTTCTCTGGCCGTCATTGACAATCTGAAATATAAGATTTTTTCTCAAAACTCGTGATTCACGTAAGGAGAGAAAGAGAGATTTGCCAAGGAGAAGAAAGGTTGGGAGATCGTCGCCCACACGACGTCCAACCCGAGGAAGAAATAGTGCAGAAGATCTTGGGGTCGCTGTCGTCTTCTTCTCACCGCAGGTATAATTTGTGAACCCTAGATTCCGCTATATAGGGTTAGATCACATTTTTAATCTATTAAATTTTTAACAATCGATACGCACACCAATCCGTAGTCCTGGGAATCATCTCAGTTCCATCAATTGGTCAAGTGGGTGACCCATAGTTGCAGCAGTTTCGAGGTGGAGTGGAAGTCGGTTTGAGATCTGATTTGGTCATTCATGCTGATGAGTCGCTTCGTTTTGGCTCTAGGTTGTGTGTACCTAGGGGATAAATCAAGCAGAAGCTGCTTGAGGAAGCTCATCGGTCTCCGTATTCTATTCATCCTGGGGTACCAAGATGTACAGGAACTTGAAGCAACATTTTTGGTGGCATGGTATGAAGAAGGATGTGGCTAGATTTGTCGCCCAGTGCCTGATCTGTTAGCAAATGAAGGCAGTGCATCAGAGGACCGCGAGACTTTTGCAACCTCTTCCAATCCCAGAGTGGAAGTAGGAGAATATCACGATGGACTTTGTGACAGCTTTGCCATGGAGTCCCAAGGGTCATAATGCTATCTGGGCGATAGTGGTTCGGCTGTCAAAGTGTGCTCACTTCATTCCTTTCCATGTGGGTCAGTTCACGGAGAGTTTGTCTAAGAAGTATGTTCAGGAGGTTGTTTGTCTGCATGGAGTTCCTGTCAGTATCGTATCGGATAGAGATACGAGATTCAGGTCTTAGTTTTGGGAGAGTCTGCAGAAGAGCTTGGGTACTAAGTTGAGCTACAGTACAACGTTCCATCCTTAGACGGATGGGCAGTTAGAAAGGACAATTCAGACCCTAGAAGACATGTTGAGATCCTGCATTCTTCAGTTTGGAGCTTCGTGGAAGATCATCTTCACATAGCTGAGTTCTCTTATAATAACAATTACCAGGCGAGTCTCAAGGCTGCTCCATTTGAAGCTTTGTATGGGCGCAAGTGTAGATCGCCAGTCTGTTGGGATGATATCGGTGAAAGGAAACTTTTGGGTCCTGAGTTGATCACAAAGACAGTTGATGCCGTGGCTCAAATCCGGAAGCATTTGCAGGCCGCTCAGGATAGGCAGAAGAAGTAGGCTGACTGTCGTCGTAGACCTCTAGAGTTTGTTGCAGGCGACCATGTGTTCCTCAAGGTATCGCCTTGGAATGGTGTTATCCGTTTTGGAGGTGGGGGTAAGTTGAGTCCTCAGTTCATCGGTCCATTCGATATTATGGAACATGTGGGCAAGGTAGCTTACAAGCTCGCGTTGTCGCCAGCTTTAGCAGGTGTCCGTGATGTATTCCATGTTTCTCAGCTTAGGAAATACATCATGGATGACAAGCATGTGGTTGACTACTCAAATTTGTTTGTGAGGCCGGACTTGTCCTGTAAAATTCGATCAGTCTCTATCTTAGACCATCGAGAGAAGGTGTTGAAGAATAAAGTCATCAAGTTGGTTCGAGTTTCTTGGAATCCCCACTCGCCAGGTGAGTCGACTTGGGAGTTGTAGGAGGACATTCGGGAGAAGCTTCCTCATTTGTTTGAGTAGTTGTTTTGCTTGAAGTGTTTGTTTTGTTCTGTTTCGGGGTTCGCTCTATGTACCTCTTGTATGAATTTCGAGAGCGAAATTCTTCTTGTAAGGTGGGTAGGATTTGTAAACCCTATTTTCCTATTTTGCTATTTTTATTGTATTTTTATTTTCTTTATTGCTTATTGTATCTAGATTCTTTCTATTATATTATAATTTTGCTTTTCTTGGGTTCTCCTATTTTCTTTTGATCATTTCGTTCTCTTTCCTCATATTATTAGCTCACTGCAAATTTTGCTCTTCGTGATTTGAGTTTGAGTTGTTCTACTATGTGTTCATTCCATTGTTTTATGCTTGCTCATCTCTTTTTGGAGCATAAACTTGTACCCTAAACCCATTAACCCGCAACCCAGAACCCCAATTCCTTAATCCCCTATAAATACCCATTATTAAACCCGAATTAATTCCTCTCTCTCTCTCTCTTCCGCTTTCTCTCTCTCCCCTAACATGCTGTAATACCCCAGATTTGCAGCGAACAGTCGACTGGTAACACTGTTTACACGGGATTTGAGGAATTTGTGAAAGGATTTGAGAAATATAGTCCCACATGGGAAGTGCACAAAAAATAATTTGAGTATAAATATAATTAGCCAATGATCAAGAGTCACCTAATTAGTTAACCACCTTTTGAGAGGCAGCCTGTAGTGGGCAGTTGTACTACATAGTATCTAATTTGTCTTCTGAAAATATTATAAATTGTCTGAGTATTGGGGCAGGGCGTTACAAATGGTATCAGAGCCGACTTTCGACACCGGGTGTAGTAGAGGTCAGGATGATCTGCGGTGTTGAGAGTTATTGATCTCCGGGGTCGGGTATATTCTGCGGTATTGAGAGTCACAGGTAGTGATTGATAGCCGGGTATCCGATCTGCGGTGTTGAAAGTGATTGATCTCCGGGATCTAGGACTATACTACATCGGCTAGAAAGGCGGATCCTACACTGGATGTGTGCCCTGTACTCAGCGAGGACGCTGATTTCTAAGGTGGGGTGTATGTAATACCCCGTATTTGCAGCGAACAGTCGACTGGTCCATTTAGCAGTCGACTGCTACTGTATAGTTGGGCCGGATTGGGTCAGATTGGTTGAGAAGGATTTGAGAAGGATTTGAGAAATATAGTCCCACATGGGAAGTGCACAAAAATAATTTGAGTATAAATATAATTAGCCAATGATCAAGAGTCACCTAATTGGTTAACCACCTTTTGAGAGACAGCCTGTGGTGGGCAGTTGTACTACATAGTATCTAATTTGTATTCTAAAAAAATATTAAAATTGTCTGAGTATTGGGGCGGGGCGTTACACATGCTCTCCCCTGTTTTCATCTTCAACCCAAACAGAACCCAACCGCCAACCGTCGCACCTCTCCCGTTCTCCTACCACCACCTCGATCCAACTCCTCATCATCCCCCGTGCCATCATCATCCCCATCGCCATCTCATCCCATCTTCTTTGCCATCCCGTCGAACCCATCCCCTTGAACACCCGAACCTATTCTGCCGTCACCACCCAATCGCCAGGACTGCTCGTCACCTTCGCCTCTCCGTGCACCCCCCGCAACGACCGCAGAACCCCCCATCGCCTCGTCGTCATCTTCATCCAAGCCCCGAACACCCCCGTTGTTCATCTCCCTTATTTTCAGAGCAGAAACAAAGTTGCTCCTCACCGCCGTTCTTGGTCGCTGCCGTTGCTTCCTGACCGCAGCGTCGCCACTGCCAGTCGTCATCACCCTTACCGCTGCCGTCGCTCCCCGACCACAGTCGCCATCGAAGTCTCCTGCTCTCTCTCTCTCTGTGTGTGTCGACGTTGAGGAAGAAGAACAGTTGGATTTTTAAGGTGTTTTCTGTTGTGTTTAGAGGGATCCGGTACTCGGTGTTTGCTGTTCTGGGTGAAGGGAGTTGGTGTGCAGTTGGTGTCTTGCTGTTTTTGTTTTGCACGTGACTCGCACATGTTTCGGTTCGTCGCCCAGGATTTCTATCTCGTTATTATATATATTCGAATCTACTAAATAACAGGCAAGTCGGTTCTTGAACTAGTTGTTTGTTTTGTTCAAAATTTCTTTGATCTCTGCAAGTAGATCCAATCCTTTTCTTTATCGTACTGCAAATGGAATTCCGTTAAGTTTATTGATGGTTTACATGAGCTAACCCGATATACTCTTAACATCGTGCTTACCTCCTTGATCTAAAACCTAGTCCCTATTGTTTCTTGCATATGCACATTTACATGAAGAATAACTAGATCCATGTGTTATAGAATTGTTTGGTAAATTAGATTTGTTAGATTGATTTGATTTGATGAATTGATTACCATGCTTGTTAAATTGCATCTTAAAACTGAAATCATGCATGTTAAACATCTATTGGCACTTTGACTATTAATTAGCATGAATTGTATGACTGTATGATTAAATTGTTACCTATTCATATCAAAATAAATTCTGCACTGTCGTTGGTATCTTTTTGAATCAGATTTTCGATCATGTTGGTGTTGTATTTTGAAATAACTTTCTGAACATGAAATTTAGCCCTATATGTCTAGTTTACTACCCTTTTTATGGATTTGAATTCCGATGTGTAATCTGTTAGATATCATTATTTTAGTACAGCTGTATTAGAAATTCCAGATTCACAAATGCATGCATATCTTGCTGTTCCATAATTTATTTGAGCATGTTAACAGTAAAATAAAAATCTGAAGTAAATCTACCTGAGAATAGACATGTGTAGGAACTACCCTAAATTTTTATAGATTTATTTGATGGGTTTTCTGACCTGAAACAAATAGGTGAACACAATTTACAACTTGCTTCCTGAACATAAAATATGAAAAGAATAGGACTTTCAACCCAGTTCCTGTATCTTTCATATGTGGTATATATATTCTATGGAATCGACAGAGAGTCTACTCTCTAGAATTTCTGACGGATCCAGATTTACTTCTCTGTAGCAGCGGTAATCTATGTTTTTGTACGGGAACGTCATGCTGTCCAGATTATGTACATTGTGTGTAATTGTTATGTTTGCCTTTTGCTTTGTCTGTAGCGAGTAGAATTAGTCACACTTAGTATCATACGACATTTACACCTTCTTGAATGCTCACATAGGGTGGAAATAAACTAATAACAAGCCGGGGTATTATGGGTATACTTGGTAGTGAACGATCTGAAAATGTACTCGGTAAAGGCCTTCTTGCTTGCCTGATTTACTACTTGGAAGGAGGAGAATTGATTGTCATTGTGTGATCACATTGTCATGGTATCTTTTCATCTTGATACCGAGTACACAATTCGTGATTTCACCATCAGTCTAAAACATTCATTGTGTTTTTGCACCGAACCTGTGGAGTTGGACACAGTAGTACGTGCACTAGATAGAATAATAAAATGATTAATAACCTGTATTTATTATCTCATGCTTGATCCTGTATTGAACTTGATTTGACATCATTCATTACAAGTGTGATTAATTGTAGACCTTTGATATTATTGCCTGCCTTTGCTTTGTTCTTTGATTTTGATCATGTCCCTTTTCCTTTGATATACACGCTTCCTATTATTCTCTGTTTCTCTCTACTTGTTGTCCACGACTTGCTCTAAGGAGATTATTTTCTTTCTTTTTAGATGAAGAATTTACAGGTACTGAAGTAACTATACTAGAAGGAATTGGTGAGCAACGATTCTAGAGATGGAGCTGAATTGCGCTGCTTAAATATATTTACTGCTAGATTATTCCTTTGAATATTGTTATGACATTGTACATTGTTTTTGGGCTTTATGACCCGGAGTTTGTTTTTATCCCAGATGTTGGATATTATTATTGTTGGATTATTTCATTTATTATTGAAGTTATCTTTTATTCATGTGGTTATATCTTTCTTGTGTGGCTGTGTTTATTCTTTCATATTGGTGAGTTAGTCTGGTATAGCTTATGGATGGTGTTTACATCATTCGTTGAGCCTACTTTACTTGCTCGTATTCCGTATTTTGGGAAGCAGGGCGTGACAAGAGTAAAGCTCCCCTTCGTAGGAAAACTTCTCTTCATAGCTCCTCGGTGGCAAAACTCATCTTCGTTGCTCCCCGAGGCAAAACCTCTCAACAACTCATTCACCCTATGCAAGAAGTCCAGTACTCCGCTCGCCTCCTGAGTAGCCATCTTCGTCCACAAGCGAGTTCATAGCTCAGATCATCCCTAGAGCTGCTTCCTAAACTCACCTCCAGAATGGATCTTCCTAAGAGTCTTTCGAAGCTCTTCTCCATGACTCCTCCCTGGCGAAGCTCCTCTTCTTAGCCCACCGGGAGCGAAGCTCCTCTTCGTAGCTCCCTGAAGGCAAAATTCCTCCTCGTAGATCCCCAATGCCAAAGCTCTTCTTAACTTCACAATGGCAAAGATATTTCCCATTTTTTTAACTCGAAAGACGGATGAAGCTTCAGCTGATTTCTGAAGAGAAATTGTAGATCTTCAAGTCACCTTTGAAATGTGGGGTCACACACCCTGATTGGACCTCTGTAGCACCGGAAAAGTTCGTTCTAATAAATCACGAGCGGGTATCCGAGGAAAGAAACATGCCCAAAAATGTTGACCCGGTCAACGTTCAATGGGCCACGTGTCAGTGTCTGGGAGCGCCACGATGAGTCGGGGTCACGCACCGAGCAATCGCATCCCCGATCAGAACGAAGGAAGCAACAACTCAGATTTCCTACAGATCCATGCCAAAAACAAAGTTGACCGGGTTAATGGTCAACGGTCAAAGGAACATGTGTCAACTCTTGATTTGGCCACGTGTAACAACCGTAAAAATATTTTCTCTAAAAATAATTTTTTTTATTTTTCCGCGCATGATTTACACATGTTTTTCTTCTGTGCATGTGCTAATTACGTTGTTTTTATTAAAAGTTGTGCACTAAAAAATTTTGTAAACAAAATATATTAAAATTAATGTTATAGAATTTTAATATGATAATTTATTAATGAAAGGGGTTAAAATGAAATAAAATAATAAAATAGGAGTAAATTGAAAATTTTGCAAAACACGTGGACACGTGCATACGTGCGTACGTGCATACGTGTGTACGTGCACACGTGCTTTGCACACAAATGAGCAAGATAATGGAGTGGCCGGCCAATTTGGAAGAGAGGGAGAGTGGGTGAGAGTGTGGGAGAGTGGAAAGCTATTTTAGGAAGTGGGGAGTTATTTTAACCACTCATTCTTACCCTATAAATAGCCCACTCTTTTGTCATGAAGAATACAAAAATCAAAACAAAAAAAAAGGGAGAGAAAGAGAGGAGTGCTATTTTGGATTTCGGGATTTTTGCAAGGATGTGCAGAAACTGCTAGGAGGATTTTTTGGAGCTTTTTACTAGGAGCTACCAGGAGTTCTTTTGAGGTGGGTGCTTCTTTTGCTTTTTAATTACTTTATAGAATTCCTATTTAGGTGAATGTGTTTGAGATGACAATTGGATAATGTGTATGTGTTCTTTAGTTTCTAAATCTTTTTATATGATGCATGTTAGATTGTCATGTGTGATCTAGAGTTTTTAGTGGTGGATAAATTTGAGAATTGATGCTTGTTAGATTAAGCAAACTAGATGAAATTACAATATACGAATTGATCGATTGTCGTGTTTTCAAATTGTTAATTTTCATTAAAGTCTTTTAGTGATAATGTCATGAGTATTGGTTCATGTTAAATTGTAGCATACCATGATAGAATCATATATGTAAAGCTGTATATGTATATAGAATTGCTTAGTTCTGTATAGAATTCATGTGAAATTTTTGTGTAGATTATAAGTAGATGGTGGATGTGAGAATTTCCCACAATTTCATAACAATTGCTAGAAATATTCATGCTTATTTTAGGTAAAGATATGATTATCAGTAGCCAAATTGATTAATAGGGCATATGAATATAAGAGTTCTCAAATTTCCCATTTAAATTGATTTGTGTATAACTTCATGCTATAATATCTTAAATCAGAGAAAAACCCATCTCTGGAAATTTAGTAGTATAATATATGAGTAATAGATGTGAGGGAAATGATAAAATTAAAAGAGTATGAATAAAGTAAAACGATATGAGATACAGAGAGATAGGCTTAAGAGATTTTATACTCATATAATCAGTTAGCGTGTTGGACTTACTAGTTGGCGCACTGTATTTGGGTGCGTTCTGGGTTGCTGCCTGGTCTCGGATTCGAGTTCTTGTGCCTCCCTTTTCTTTTGTTTTAGAAATATCCAAATCGAGAGTCTTGAATACATAATGGAAACATCCTAGAAGTTTTCACCAACATGAGTCGGCTTGTTGGTTGGGGGGTTGCGGTTGGTTGCCGCTGGTCTTGGGTTCGATCCCGGTTGTACACAGTTTATTTCTATATATTTTTTAAAAAGGTTTTTCATGTTTTAAAATTTTGGGGAAAAGTGTAGAAATAACTTAAAATATTACGAGAACTTTGGTAATAATTATTCACCATTTTTAGATGTATTTTGGAGATTGAAAATGACATTAGATAGTGTATTAGATGAATTTTAGTTTCGAGTTCAAATTCAGAAGGGGGGACTGTTCATGATTAAAAAGATTTAAAAAATTTGGGAATAGAATACAAAATTTAAAACATTATCTTTGTAAAATTACATTCTTATTATCTATCGAATTAAGTAAATGGTTAGGATGTTTTGTAATAAAATAAAGCATAATTATGAGATTAAAATACGGAATCTCTATTAAGTTTAATCCTAAGAACTTTGCGACGTATTAAGAAATAGGTTTGAAAGTTTAGAAATGCATGTAAAGATTCTATCAACCTAAAAGACATTGAATGTTGTTGAAGAGTTTAGATTGTTAACCGAGTAATTGTCTACAAGAATTTAATCAATCAAACTATTGTGAAATTGTTGTAAGAAATGGTTATTTAGATGATAAACATAAGGAAAATGGAATAAGGAGAAACAATGAATAATGAATGAAATGTTTATGAATGAAGGTTAAGATAACCCATATGATCTCGGTTTGAGATGTTGGAATGTAGAGGCTGAGCGAGACCCGTTGTGACCGGCAAGTTGTGATTTGAGAAGTAGTCAGTGTCGGCTGACAATTCTTCTTGTGTTGATTTAAGTCCAGTGGGGTAATGTCACGCTCCGCTTTCCAAAAGAGAATCCGGAATACGGATACGTGACTAAACCCAGCAAATGATTATCATCATCCATAAGCTGTCAGGAATCTTTACTAAATATCACAGTAATAATCAGAGTAGGAAGCAAATGAATTAACCACGCATGCATAATTGAATAAATAAACCCACAGAAATTTACTTGAAACCAAAATATAATAATCTCAAATACATCATATCTGAACAAGTCAATAATCCTGGGTCACATTGCCCAAATACAAATAAATCCAAGTATCAAATACAATATTCAAATACGCAACAGAAACTAATAATAATGGCAAAAACTCCAGCACTAATATCTTAGATCACCTACACCATCAGGCAGCTGATCACCCTGATTTGCAATTTAACAAATTGCAAGAAGAAGAAAAAGAAAACAAACTCCCATCAATACAAGTTATGGGCCACTTGTAGTGCAGGATACAAGTACAGGGAATAAATAAACAAAATAGAATAATAGCGGAAACAAACACAGCATGGTATAGGCATGTCAACAGAATAGAATATCTAACATGAATCAAAGAAAACAAAATCGAGTAGCATAGTATACAAATAGATTGGGGCTTACCTCCCGACCCTAGGCGCTCGGCTAAGCGAGCCCACACTCGACTCTCAACATCCCCATAGCTTTTCCAACAAGCATGGGGGCTCGCCTCCCAACCCTCTGCGCTCGGCTAAGCGAGCCCACACTCTTCGACTCTCGACGTCCCCAGAGCTTTTCCAACAAGCATGAGGCTCGTCCTCCGACCTTCGACTCACGGCTAAGCGAGCCCCTACCTTCGGCTCTCGACGCCCCCATAGCTTTTCCAACAAGCATGGGGGCTCGCCTCCCGACCCTAGGCGCTCGGCTAAGCGAGCCCACACTCTTCGACTCTCGACGTCCCCATAGATTTTCCAACAAGTATGTGGCTAGTCTTTCGACCTTCGACGCTCGGCTAAGCGAGCCCCTACCGTTGGCTCTCGAAGCTCCCATAGCTTTTCCAACAAGCATGGGGCGCGTCTCCCGACCCTAGGCACTTAGCTAAGCGAGCCCCCACTCTTCGACTCTCAACGCCCCTCAAACCTTCAAAGGGATCCTCTTCATCCTCCCCCGCTAGCCTCTCTAGGAAGATACGAACCACATTCTTCGCCGTACGCAATCCTCCGCTCTTCCTACAGAGGCAAATCACTCCTACACGGCTGGGTTAACTAGCCCTCCAGGAGTGGGGGCTCCTGATATGGGTCAGATGATGTGGCTTCTCCTGGGCCACCGGATGTCCTCAAAACCCACTCTCCCCTGATCATCAGATCAACCCAGAGCCTCATGGGCTTCTACCATGTCAGGCCCATGAGCAAACGTGTCCAAACATGGCCCAGAAGGATCTCAGACTCGTTTGCTCTGCCTATAAATACCAGAATGCCTCCACCACTGGCAAGGTAATCAATTTTTCCCTCTAAATCTCTAGCTACTGTTATTCTTCAGTAACTAACTAGACCGTCGGAGGGCCTGCTACCAAGATCAACCCCGGTGTTCCTAGTTTGAGTGCAGTTACACGAGGCCGAGCCGAGCCTCCAGATCCGAGATGAGCATCCGACCTCTACCTCACTCCTGCCTGCTCTCGAGCCGCTCCCTCAGCCAAGGGTCGGGCGTATAGCCAGTACCGCGACTTCCACTTTATAAATTGAGAGAACTCACACCTGTTGCAGCCACCCCCAAAAACAAACTGCATCAACATGCTAATTCTGTTGTTAGTTTACAAAGAGTGAAAAGGGTTGATGACATCTTAGTGAGGGTGAGATATTTTCTTTCTCAAATTGCTTACAAGTAATACAAATCTAGCATCAATAGCATGAGCTTTCAGTCTGATACTACTCAAGTCATCCCCAACTCATTTCATCGTCCTTATTAAAGCATTGCTCCATAAACGGGATCAGCCACAAAACCTAGTTTCCGTGACTCAAATCCAGGGTCGGCCCTGGGCCTGTGCGACCTGTGCGGTCGCACAGGGCCCACTAATGAGGTGGCCCCCATCAGATATAATTAATAGATAATTTATTTGAATTGTGGGATAAAAATCAATTTGTCTGAGTGGTTAAGGGGATAAACTTTAAATCAAATGGGTGCAGGTTTGAACCATGTTGTTAAAGTTATTATTATATATATATATATATATATATATAATGATTTCTATGTTTCTTTTATTAATTGTTGAGATTATATATATATTTACTTTTAGAGAAATTTTTTTAATTATTTCTATGTTGTTGCTTTCATTAATTATTGAGATTGACTTAATACGTGATGCTTTTTTTAATCATGTGTTTAATGCGTTACAAGAATATGAAGATCCTTAACCACATTTATACTATTTCGTCTTAATTTATTATATATATATATATATATATAATGATTTCTATGTTTCTTTTTGTAATTGTTGAGATTATATATATATTTACTTTTAGAAAAAGTTTTTTAATGATTTTTATGTTGTTACTTTCGTTAATTATTGAGATTGACTTAATAAGTGAAGCTTTTTTTAATCGTGTATTTAATGCGTTATAAGAATATGAAGATCCTTAACCACATTTATACTATTTCGTCTTAATTGATGAGACGACTAATTCAAGATAACCGATTAAGTATAATATATATATATATATATATATATATATATATATGATATGGCTAAAAATGGGCTTAAATCGGAACCGTCCAAATCGGGCACGAATCTTGAAGCCCAGGGGTAAAACGGTAATTTCACCTACCAATGGGTCTGAAGCGGGTACTGGTTCTCCTCCTCGAAGACCAACTAACCCGCGAACGGATCCACCTCAACTGGGTGCGGGTTTCAACCCGCAGCAAACCCGATCCAGAAAGGATAGAATTAGGGTTTCTGATTAATCCTAATCAACGGCCCTGATTCATATCTATCCTTTCACTGGGGATTAGGGATTACATTCCTTATCTAACTACAAGGATTACATTCCTAATCTGATCCCAGCGGCGCCTATAAATACCCCCCATCCATCTCCATTAAGAGGTAATCAATCTTTTTCCAGTTTTACGCTATTTCATAATCACTTCTGATTACTGACTTGAGCGTCGGAGGGTGCGTCGCCGTGATCAACCCTGGTGTCTCGTACTTTTTTGCAGGTGAACGGCGGGAGTCAACGGTTAAACTCCGGCGGAACAAGTAACAGGTTTGCTATTCAAAGTTTTTCAAGAATCCACAAATACTATCTGTTTGCCTCCACACCAGATTCAGCGACAACAGATTGGCGCCGTCTGTGGGAAACACCACGAGTAGCAGCCTTCCTCTTCCTGTTGGTCAGATCTTCTTCAGCTGTAACGCTCCGCCCCAATACTCAAACAATTTTAATATTTTTAGAATACAAATTAGATACTATGTAGTACGACTGCCCACCACAGGCTGCCTCTCAAAAGGTGGTTAACCAATTAGGTGACTCTTGATCATAGGCAATTATATTTATACTCAAATTAGTTTTTGTATACTTCCCATGTGGGACTATATTTCTCAAATCCTTCTCAAATTCTCAAATCCCACGCAGACCAGTCGACTGCTCAAACCACCAGTCGACTGTTCGCTCAAGATCTGGGGTATTACATACACCCCACCTTTAGAAACCAGCGTCCTCGCTGAATACGGGACACACATCTAGTGTAGGATCCGCCTTTCTAGCCGTTGTAGAATAGTCCTCGATCCCACGAAATGTGTAGAAACACCCGGTATAAACAAATGCACCCTGCCTATCCGGAGAATCATCTCCCTGCCGTGAACTAGATCATAGGCCCTCTTCTACACTCAGTGTCGAAAGTCAGCTCTGATACCATTTGTAACGCTCGCCCCAATACTCAGACAATTTTAATATTTTTAGAATACAAATTAGATACTATGTAGTACGACTGCCCACCACAGGCTACCTCTCAAAAGGTGGTTAACCAATTAAGTGACTCTTGATCATAGGCAATTATATTTATACTCAAATTAGTTTTTGTATACTTCCCATGTGGGACTATATTTCTCAAATCCTTCTCAAATTCTCAAATCCTGCGCAGACCAGTCGACTGCTCAAACCACCAGTCGACTGTTCGCTCAAGATCTGGGGTATTACACCAGCCATGCCTCCTAGGAAAGTAAGATCTAGAGAGTCCAACCGCGGACCCAACCCCGTTCAGCAACAGGAAGTCCCCATCCAGCCCGCTCAGCAGCAGGGGCAACTTCCTCCTCAAGCAGAGGACCCTCTCCAATAGGACCTGCCTCCTCCTCAGAATCAACAACCTCCTAAGGGTCCTAACCCGCAGAAACAACCTCTCCACCCGGACCACGTCTCCATCCATAATGCCTCTTCGGATTCTATGGCCTCCCACAATCCCCGAGCTTCCAACCTTCGCAACATCGTCCTCAATCGGTAGAGGGATGAGGATCTTCGCCGCCGTCTGGATGAAAAGCGGGCCCGAGAGGGAGCCTCCCGCCAGCAACGTCCGGATGAGCGGTCTCCTCACCACCGATACTACAGAAGGTCCCCTACCCGAAGGGGGCGGAGAGAGTCCCCCGAGCATCACAGGAGAAGACCCCATTCCCCTGCCGGTCGGCAACATCCTAGGAACGATGAGACACCAATCACCCGTACCGAGTTCCAGCAGTTCCAAGCAACCGTCCTACAAGCTTTCAATCTCCGTCCTAACAACACCAATGCTCCAAAGATTCCCACTCCTCCTCCGGTCCGAAGTCCTCGCCGACAGTCCCTAACTCCTCCCCCAGCTCCTAGCAACCCCCGGCACATGCTAAGTTCTCGTCGCTCCAGGAGCTACCGTCGTCGTAGCCCCCGCTCTCCCTCGTACGAAGACGAGTCTAGAGGCTCGGTTGATTACCGTCGAAGGGATGATGCTGTCTATCGCCGTCTCCACGAAATGGAGAGGCGCTTGGGTCAGTTAGACCGAGAGGAAGAGCTTAGAGGAAGGACCCTTCACCCTAGTCGACCTCCTTTCTCCCGAACCATAATGGATGCACCCGTACCAATTGGCTTTAAACCACCTCAATTCGTGACTTATTCTGGGGAGACTGACCCCGTCGATCACATCAAAAGCTTCAAGACCCTCATGCTCATCCATCAAGCTTCCGATGCTCTGCTATGCAAGACCTTCCCCGCAACTTTCAAGGGTCTGGCTCGAGAATGGTACTCTCGCCTTGCCCCTTCCTCAATATTCTCCTTCAAGCAATTTGAGACACTCTTCGTCACCCACTTCGTGAGTAGCCGCAGAACTGAGAATACCAGCATTTCGCTACTCTACCTCCACCAGAAGAAGGGTGAGAAGCTGAGAGACTATGTGAAAAGGTTCACAGCGGAAGCCAGGTCCATAGCATCCCTCGACCAGTCGGTCGCTGCAGCTGCATTTCAATCCAATGTCCTCAACTCCAGCCTCCGCTCCTCCCTCACCAAGAAGCCCCCACAGAACTTCTCTGACCTCCTCCTCCGGAGCGAAAAGTATATTCGGGCCGAAGAAGCTGAGCACCGCCCCAACTTGGAGGGGTCTTCCTCCGGGTATAAGAGAAAAGGGAACAGAAGAGAAAGGGGTCAAGAAGCTCCAGAAGGATAATGGCGGCTAGCGCCGACCTCCTCCTAGATTTGAAAAATTTACTCCCCTTAACGCCAACATCTCCACAATTCTTATGGAAGTTGAGAAGGAGGGGGTGATACCTCCTGCACCAAAAATGAACACCCCTGACAAGAAGAGGGATAAAGAGAAGTGGTGCCGTTATCACCGGGACCATGGCCACGACACCAATGATTGTCGGGCCCTAAAGAACGAGATAGAAGCCCTCATCCAAAGGGGGCAGCTGACCAGGTTCGTGAAAAAGGACCGAGCCAATCTTCCTCCCCTGCCTCGGGGGGTTAATAAGCGTCTTGAACGCAATGAAATGCCCGACTTCGAAGAGGAGCGTGTCCTGCACCTCATTCATGGGGGCCCAATGGGGGGCTCCTCCAACTCCTCTCGAAAGGCATTTATAAGGGAAGTCAATTCGGTTCGCGCCTCCCCTCCTCCTAAAGGCCTCGGAGTGCCTTGTCACATTCTCATATGAAGACCTTGAGGGTATCCGAACGCCCCATTGTGATGCACTCGTCATCAGCCTCCACATGGCGAACTTCAAAGTGGAGAGGATCCTAGTGGACAATGGCAACTCCGTTAACATCCTCTTCCTCGCCGCTTTCAAGGGCCTCAAACTATCCCGAGACAGACTCAAGCCCATCGGCTATACGCTCCATGGGTTCACAGGAGTATCAGTGACTATTGAAGGGGTGATCACCCTGGACGTAACCGCTGGCAAAACTCCTACCACCCGAACGGAGTCGATGGACATTATGGTCGTGGATGTCCCTGCAGCTTACAATGTCATTTTGGGTCGGCCCGGCTTAGCTGCCCTTGAAGCCGTCTCTTCCGCCTATCACCTCAAGATGAAATTCCCCACCCGGGCAGGAGTAGGGGAGGTAAAAGGCAATAAGGAAATGGCCAGCAAGTGCTACATGACCTCTACCCTTGGTCCAGTCCTCTCCCTCGAAACTCTGGAAATCTCCCAAGATGTTGCCCGACCAACGTCCGAACCGGTGGATGAGTTGGAGGAAGTGCTATTCTCTGAGCAGGATCCAAGCTGAAAGTTCTTTGTTAGCAAGACCCTCTCATCCGCCCTATGCTCCGACATAGTCCAGTGCATTCGAAGGAACCGAGACCTCTTTACTTGGTCGGCTGCAAACATGCCCAGAATTTTCGAAGAGCTCTTGGTCCACCACCTCAGCGTTGCTCCGGGGTCCAAACCGGTCCAACAGAAGAGGCGCAAGTTCGCCCCTGAGCGCCAGCTAGCTATAAAAAAGGAGGTGGACAAGCTCTTGAAGGCCCGGTTCATACAAGAGGTAAACTATCCTGAATGGCTGTCGAATGTAGTAATGGTGAAGAAGTCCAATGGGACCTGGAGGATTTGTATCGATTTTACCGATCTCAACAAGGCTTGCCCCAAAGACCCTTTCCCTCTTCCAAGTATTGACACTTTGATTGATGCCACTTCGGGTCATGAACTCCTCAGCTTCATGGACGCCTTCTCAGGCTACAATCAGATCCGGATGTTCCCCCCAGATATCCCGAAGACCTCATTTGTGACCGACCAGGGCCTCTACTACTACAGGGTTATGCCCTTCGGTTTGAAGAATGCAGGTGCCACATATCAATGCCTCGTCAACAAGGTTTTCCAAGCTCAAATTGGCCAGAATATGGAGTTATATGTGGACGATATGCTTGTAAAGAGCATCCATGGGGCCGATCATGTGGTCGATCTGCAGGAGGCATTCGACGTACTCAGGAAACACAATATGAGGCTCAATCCGAACAAATGTGCGTTCGGAGTCTCGTCGGGGAAATTCCTAGGCTTTATGGTCAGCCAAAGAGGAATCGAAGCGAACCCCGAAAAGATCAAGGCCATATTAGACATGGCCCCTCCGAAGAATGTCAAAGAGGTTCAAAGGCTAACGGGTCGCCTGGCAGCCATAGGGCGTTTCCTTTCCAAATCAGGGGAGAAGTGCCTCCCCTTCTTCAAGGCTCTTAGGGGGGCTAAAGGCTTCGAGTGGGGTCAGCAGCAAGAAGATTCATTCGACCAAATCAAGGCTTACCTCGTCAATCCTCCTCTCCTCAGCAAACCAATTCCTGGTGAACCCCTCTACCTCTACCTGGCAGCCTCCGAGCAGACCCTCAGCGCCGTTCTCGTGAGGGAAGAAGATAAGACCCAAAGGCCCATATATTACGTGAGCAAGGTACTTCGGGATGCCGAGCTCCGCTACCCAAGGATAGAAAAGATGGCTTATGCCCTAGTGATGGCCACAAGGAAGCTTCCCCCATATTTTCAGTCCCATTCGGTGGTCGTTCTTACCGACCAACCACTGAAGCAAGTGCTCCACAAGCCAGAGACCTCCGGTCGCCTTATGAAGTGGTCTATCGAGCTGAGCCAGCATGATATAACGTATCAGCCTCGGACCGCGATCAAGGCTCAGGCCTTAGTAGAATTCATAGTTGAAAGTACCATCCCCGAGTTCTGCCAAGCAATGAAGGGACCACCTGTCTGGTCGGTTTATGTTGATGGCTCCTCTTGTAACGAGGGAAGCGGAGCCGGGGTCATTCTGGCCGGCCCAGATGATTTCATCCTCCAATACTCCCTCCGCATCAACTTCAAGGCCTCGAACAATGAAGCAGAGTACGAAGCACTCATAGCCGGCCTCGGAATGGCTCGCAATGCAGGTGTGCAGCACCTCCGGATCTTTAGCGACTCTCAGCTAGTCGTGAATCAGGTCCTGGGCGAGTATGAGGCACGAGATGACCGAATGGTTAAGTACCTAGCCAAGGTCAGGAATCTCATGGCCCTATTTGAAGAAGCCCTCATCCAGCAAATCCCCCGAGAAGAGAATGCCCAGGCCGATGCCCTCTCCAAGCTAGCCTCCTCCTCCCTCCAAGGTCTCGAGCAGACCGTCTTAACTGAGGTACTCCTGAAGCCAAGTATAGAAGACGAAACTTCTGATTCAATGGAGTCTTTACCTGTCCTGCTTCAAGATAACTGGATGAAACTCCTCGTTGAGTTCCTGAGGGATGGGCTCCTCCCCGAAGATCCAAAGGAAGCTCGCCGAGTAAGAACCCGAGCAGAGCGATACACACTTATCGAGGGTATCATATACAAGCGCTCCTTCACACAGGTAGACGGCAGGCCTTATTTGAGATGCCTCTCCCCGGAACAAGCCGACTATGCCCTGCAAGAACTTCACGAGGGCATCGGCAGGGTACATTCAGGGTCCAGATCCTTAGCCCGCAAAGTGTTGAATTATGGATATTTCTGGCCCACTCTCCTACAGGATGCCGAACGGCACGTTCGGCAATGCAGCTCATGTCAGAAGTACTCCAACATCCGTCGCCTCCTACAAGCTCCACCCACTTTCCTATCAAGTCCAATCCCTTTCGCAATGTGGGGGATGGATTTACTAGGGCCATTCCCACCAGCTCCCGGCCAGTTCAAATTCTTAGTCGTGGCAATCGACTACTTCTCAAAGTGGATAGAAGCCGAGCCCTTGGCCACGATCACCGAGAACAAGGTACTTCAGTACTTTTGGAAGAACGTAATCTGCCGATTCGGTGTCTTTCGGGTCCTCATAACAGACAACGGAACCCAATTCACCGGGGCTGCCTTCCGAGCTCTCTGTGAAGACCTCGCCATCCAACACCGATTCTCCTCCGTTTTCCATCCACAGTCGAATGGCCAAGTAGAGAATGCTAACCGACAGATCCTCTCCGGTATTAAGAAGAGGTTGAATAAATGCTCTAAAGGCTTATGGGTCGATCAGCTCCTTAACGTGCTGTGGAACTACCGCACTACAAAATGGACCCCCACACTTGGCTCGAAGTCCAACACTTGGCTCGATTCTACTTCGCAAGTTTGCTCTTAAGCGAGCTAGAAGTAGGTCGCCATTCTGAACTGCTCCCACAACCGTTGAACAACTCTAACGATGGTTCGGAGTCCAACACTTGGCTCGATTCTACTTTGCAAGTTCGCTCTTAAGCGAGCTAGAAGTAGTTCGCCATTCGGAACTGCTCCCACAATCGTTGGACAACTCTAACGGCGAGTTCGGAGTCCAACGCTCGGCTCGACTGCACTACCTCAGTATCCCAAACCGAGCGGACGAGGAACCGACCTCCACATATGGAGAAAAATTCTGCCGAACCAATTTCACCGTTGGATCGTCTGAAAATGCGTACCAGAACGTGATGAATGGATCAGATCGTGCCACGTACCCACAAAACAACAAGATAACGTTTTCTCGAAACTCGAGCCTCCCACCTCGTGATTCGTGCCGTGATCAGGATCGTCCGTCCAGATTGAGCCACGTGGGAGCCCAACACTTGGCTCGATTCTACTTTGCAAGCTCGCTCTTAAGCAAGCAAGAAGTAGTTCACCATTCGGAACTACTCCCACAACCGTTGAGCAGCTCTAACGGCGAGTTCGGAGTCCAACGCTCGGCTCGACAAAGCTCCTTCAGTATCCCGAACCGAGCGGACGAGGAACCGACCTCCACATATGGAGAAAAATTCTGCCGAACCAATTTCATCGTTGGATCATCTCAAAATATGTACCAGAACGTGATGAACGGATCGGATCGTGCCACGAATCCACAAAACGACAAGATAGCATTTTCTCGAAACTCGAGCCTTCCGCCTCGTGATTCGTGCCATGATCGTGATCGGCCGTCCAGATTGAGCCACGTGGCTCGGATCTGAAATTCGAGCTACCACACTACCGAAGTGCCAAGTTGCCTCGGTATATCCCGAGCAAGAGCTAAAGTTCTATAGCTAACGCAAGAGTTCTATGGCTAGAACGCTCGAATAAACTAACTACTGGTTCTTATGGTTGGTTTCAAGAGCAAGGTAACTTCGGCACAATAATGAGCAGACGAACTTCGATTTCATTAAAACAACTTGTAAATTTACAAGGTAAGAAATTACAACAAAAAAGGCAAGAAGTTACAACAAAAAAGACGAGGCAAGAAATCGAAAGCCTAGTACAACTTGTTCAGCGCCTCCTCAGAATGGGGATATTCCGATTCAGAGACACTCGGGGTTTTCGTCTCTTCATCTCCGAGCTCGTCTCTAGGCCGACGAACTGGGATGCCTCTTCGCCACTAACCCTAATAGTGGCTCCGACCGAGGCTCCGTTCGAGCTAACAGCTATGCCACTTTGGGCATCGGCCGCGGTCCGACCTGTGGCGGGAGGACGAGTCACGAGCTCGTAGAAGGAAATACCCCATTCGACGATCCTATCTTTCAAGGTGCTCGTAGAAGGAAATACTCTGGGCATCGGCTGCGGTCCGACCTGTGGCCTTAGACGAGCGACTTCCTCCTCGAGCTCGACGATCCTATCTTTCAAGGTGTCGTCCTTCACCGATATCTTTAGCCGAGGGAGTTTTGCCGAACCCGAGTACTCGGCACTATCGGATATGATGCGACGCAAATGGGTCACCTCGATGCTTTTGTCAACTATAACCCTTTGCAGCTGCTCGATCTTCGTCTCGACCTCGTCTCGCTCGGCCAGCGCTGAGGCCATCTCTTCCTCCTTCGTCGAGAGATCCTCCTCGACTATCCGCAAGTGGTGTACCTCGGCCAGTAATTTGTTGTTCTTCTTCTCCACATTGAACAGCACTCTTCGGATCAGGTCAATCTCGCCCTCGAGATGAGCTTTGCGAGACTGCTGAAACAGTTCTGCACGGGGCCGAGCAGCTGCGGTAACCGGTGCGTGTTCGACATTCTGAAAAACGAGGGCATCACATGGAAAGACTAAAAATCCTAACAAAACACTTAGACAAGATTGAAACCAACTTTGTTCTTTCATTCATAACAAAAGCGGTGGCCAGTCCGCGAGAAGGCATTACATTCAAAGTAAAGAAAAACAAAAATACAAGAAGACGAGACGATCAAGGGTCCACCTGCCGCGGCGGCTCGACCACAGGCACCTCGTCAGACGGCCCATCACCCCCCGTTGCCCCGACTTGGGGGTCGGTCACCACAGTCTCAGGGACCACCTCCTCCTCCTCGTCGCCTTCCTCTTCCTCGCCCTCCTCTTCTTCGTCCTCCACTGTGGCCCCGGGCCACAGCCTGTATCTGACTCTCTGGAAGCCGGGGACGCGCTCCTGGACATGGTCGAGTGCCCTTTCGTAGGACTTCTCCATGTTAGAAGCCATGTGCGCCTTCGCCTCGGCCTCAACCTCCGCCCTTATCTTCGCCGCCACGACATCCTTCTCTGGCTTTGCCTCCTCCAGTGCCTTCGCGGATGCCGCCAACTCCTCGGCAGCCTTAGCGACTTTGGCAACCTTGTCGGAGATCTGCCCCTTAGCTCGCTCCAGGTCCGCCACAAGGTCGGCGACTCGGACCGCAAAGCCATCCGCGCGTCTCTGCTCTGCCTCGAGCTGCCGAACTGCCCTCACCTTCTCTGCCATGTCCTTGTCGCTGGCGGCCTTCAACTCCCTCTCCTGTTCGGCGAACTCTTGAAGGAGGTGGCCGAAGTGACAAGTGGCCTGCCGAAGGAAAAAGAGAATAAGAACAAAGTAAAAGCCGAACGGCAGACTTAAGAAATTCTCAAGAAAAATGAATGCAAAACTTACCGACACAAGCGACCGAGCGACTTCGTAGGTGTCATCGCCAGTCGTCCCCGCCTTCAGTGCGGCTCGATCCTTTGGGGTCGCTAAGTGCTTGACGGCTTGCATGCACATCTGCGAGTCCCCGAGGAAGCCATCGTGGTTCTTGACTCGCCAGTCCGGGACGAACAACTTCTTATGCTGCTCGGTCAGGATTTCCTCAGCCTGAGTGGTCAGGGGCAGAGCCTGGAGCGACAGCACCGCCGAAACGTTGAAGGCCTCACCGGCCGTGGCAGACGCAACAGGAGTCGAGGGGTCGGCAAAAAATGACCACCGCTGGCGAGGGGACCTCAGCAACGGTAGTAGGCAGAGCAACTGCCGAAGGAACCTTAGAGGGCCGCCGGACGAAGCCGTCGTGCTCGGCCTCTTCCTCTTCCTTCTGTCGGCAACCTTGCCTCGCTCGTTCATCATCCCTACGAAGTCCATCTTCGGTGCTTCTGTTCCAAACAACAAAACAAACAGCAAGTTATAGAAACGAGCTAAAAATATAGAAAAAAAATATATATTACGAGATGTCAGGAGCGTACTCGGGTCGATCGGACAAAGGCCTGACCCATGTAGCACCTCCTCGGTCATTTCCCTCCAGCTCAACATTGGGAGAGCGATGATCTTCTCCGCCACTTCTGCCTCGGTCACTGTTAGTACCGGGTTGACCCTTGCAAACTTCGGTACTTCTTCTTTCCACCGAGTCGGAATGTTCAGCATCGAGTCCTCCCTCACCAAAAAGAACTTCTCCTTCCAACCTTTTATTGAGTCTGGGTTCTCTATGAGCCTAACGCCTTTCCAGGGTGACAGGTAGTAGCGATGCTCAGTCTTGTGCATCTGGTGAATCCGATACATGCTCCGAAGTATCACCACGTCTGGCTCGACCTCGGCATTGCGGCACTGCAGCAAGAAGGCATTCACGTGGCGCCAGGTGTTCGGCATAAACTGCTTCGGCGCCAGGCAGTACCACTGGAGGACCTCTAACACAAAAGGGTGCAGAGGAAAACGCAATTCGGCGTTCAGCGAGTCGTAGTCGAACGCACATATATCTCGCGGCAGCTTGGAGTTCACTCGCATCCCAGGGCCGTGGAGGATCAGCTTGTACTCCGGAGGGATGGCGAACCCTTTTCTGATTCGGAGCAGGTCCTTCTCGGATAATATCGGTGCAATCTCGTCCACCTCGGTAGTCAGGACCGGGTCGTTCTCCTCATAGACTGCTGACCGACCTATGATCGCCCTCTTCATAAGGTCACCCTCGTATTGCCTGACTCCGGCATGGCCGGACAGTACACTAGGGTACCGGCCCGACTCAGGGGCTTGCCTCACGGTCTCCACGATCTCCTCGACTACAGAAGATCGGGCCACTATGTTCTTCTTCTTCTTCTTCACCTCAGCCACGGACGGCTCGGCCACCTCCTTCCCTTTCTTCGGATCTCCATTCGCCTCCTCTCCTCGGCGCCACTATCGCCCGAGGACGAGGCCTCACCCCCCGAGTCTACCCTTGACATCTCAAAAAAAAAGCAAAGGCAAATAAACTGACCTTGATGTGACGTGGCCTTGAAGTGACGTTCACGGTCAGAATTAGTTCGCCGAAAATTGCCTGGCCCATGCGACGGCTAACGCAACCGCCTTGGAGGTAAAATTGCCGCTAGCAGAGCACACAGAGAGTAAAAGTGAAAACTTGGAGTAAAAAGTGAGAAATGAGCTCTGGGGGGGGGGGGGGAGTGAGAATTTATAACCTCAAAGCGACGATTGGGCTTCCTTGGGCATTTAAAAGCCCACTAAGAGAAGGCAAAGCGCCAAAACAGAGAGTTGCGACGTTTCAAAACAAAAACTCCTCAAATCGCTTAAGTCCATGACTCGGCCACCGGTGTGCATAGCCGAGCTACCAAACAGCTTGGCTAAGCAAACGAGCTACTAGGTCAGGGGATGGTGACGGTTCAGAACCAGGACTCTTCAAAACGTCTAACTCCATCCCTCGGCAAACAACACCTCGACGTGCCACCAAACAGCCGTTCTAACCGATCCGAGGTGCCGAGGTACCGACCCCCACATATGGAGAAAAATTTTGCCGAGGCCGAATCACCGTCAGATCGTTCCAAAAATCGCGTCAAAACTTGATTAACGGTTCAGATAGTGCCACACCCACAAAACGACAAGATAACGTTTTCTCGTGATCTGAACCCCGTCCTCGTGATTCACGCCGTGATGGACGCTCCAGATCTAGCCATGCGTACCTTCCGAGCTGCCAGCCACCAGTGTGCATGGCAGAGCTATCGAACAGCTCGGCTAAGCAACTGAGCTACTGGGTCGGAGGATGGCGACGGTTCAAAACCAAAACTCTTCAAAACGTCTAACTCCATCCCTCGGCAAACAACACCTCGACGTGCCACCAAACAACCGTTCTAACCGATCCGAGGTGCCGAGGTACCGACCCCCACATATGGAGAAAAATTCTGCCGAGGCCGAATCACCGTTAGATCGTTCCAAAATTCGTGTCAAAACTTGATGGACAGTTCAGATAGCGCCACGCCCACAAAACGACAAGATAACGTTTTCTCGTGATCTGAACCCCGTCCTCGTGATTCACGCCGTGATGGATGCTCCAGATCTAGCCACGCATACCTTCTGAGCTGCCAGCCACCAGTGTGCATGGCCGAGCTACCGAACAGCTCGGCTAAGCAACCGAGCTACTGGGTCGGAGGATGGCGATGGTTCAAAACCAAAACTCTTCAAAACGTCTAACTCCATCCCTCGGCAAACAACGCCTCGATGTTCCACCGAACGACCGTTCTAACCGAACCGAGGTGCCGAGGTACCGACCTCCACACATGGAGAAAAATTCTGCCGACCCTCCTCAGCCGCTGGATCTTGTCAAAAAACATGCTCGACGTGATGGACGGATCAGATCTTGCCACGCTCACTAAACGACAAGATAGAGTTTTTTGGGGATCCGCATTGAGATGGAAGCTCAGGATCGTGCCACGTAGCTCGGCTGATCCCGACGTGCCGAGCCGAGCTACCGAATAGCTAGGCTGGACCACCGAGCCCCTAATACAGTAGACAAGGAATTGAGCCACCGGAGCGCTTAGTCGAGCTAACAAATAGCTTGGTCGAGCCTTCGAGCTACTAGGTCGAACCGAACGTCCTGTCGGAGCACTTATTCAGCCTACAACGCCAAACTGCCAAGCTGAGGGGACGAGGAACCGACCCCCACATATGGAGAAATAAGTCGCCGACCCTCCTCAGCCGTTGGATCTTGTCAAAAAATGTGCTCAACGTGATGGACGGATCAGATCTTGCCACTTTCACTAAACGACAAGATAGCATTTTTTGGGATCCGCGCTGAGATGGATGCTCAGGATCGTGCCACATAGCTCGGCAGATTCCGAGCCGAGCTGCCGACCCTCTCATACAATGAAACTATCTGCCGAGGAACATGGATCTTCCGATCGCCCAGAAAATCACGCTCGACGCTGATTGAGGGCCCAGATCCCGCCACGCAATAAATCAGTATTAAAAATTAGTTTTTATTTATTTAAATCATTTTGTTTATTTAAAAATTGTGAAAAAATTACTAAAAAATCGGGAAAATTAACTAAAAATTCTAGGAAATAATTATAAATTCGGGGGTATATTTTTGAGCCCCTGAACGAACAATTATTGCCTAGAACGTGTTGTTAAGACCCCCGAACGATCGGTTAACACTTCACAAAATTAAATAAATAATTCGAAAAAATAGATAAAAATCACCAAACATCCAGAAAAGCTCAAGAACAACTTAGAGTGCAACCAACTTCAAAAATCACCACACTACCACCTTCAAAGATTCAAAACCTTCCATTTGGACTCCGATACAACTCCGCCAGCCATTAAAACAGTGAAACTACTCCTCGAAGGTTGATCAAACTCAGTCTTCGGGAGTGGGGGGCTCGTGATATGGCTAAAAGTGCAGTTAAATCAGAACCGTCCAAATCGGGCACGAATCTTGAAGCCCAGGGGTAAAACGGTAATTTCACCTACCAATGGGTCTGAAGCGGGTACTGGTTTTCCTCCTCGAAGACCCACTAACACGTGAACAGATCCACCTCAACTGGGTGCGGGTTTTAACCCACAACAAATCCGGTCGAGAAATGATAGAATTAGGGTTCTGATTAATCCTAATCAACAACCCTGATTCATATCTATCCTTTCACTAGGGATTAGGGATTACATTCCTTATCTAACCACAGGGATTACATTCCTAATCTGATCCCAGCAGCGCCTATATATACCCCCCATCCATCTTTATTAAGAGGTAATCAATCTTTTTCTAGTTTTACGCTCTTTCATAATCACTTCTGATTACTGACTTGAGCGTCGGAGGGTGCGTCGCCGGGATCAACCCCGGTGTCTCGCACTTTTTGCAGGTGAACGGCGGAAGTCAACGGTCAAACTCCGGCGGAACAGGTAACAGGTTTGCTATTCAAAGTTTTCCAAGAATCCACAAATACTATTTGTTTGCCCCCACACCAGATTCAGCGGCAACAATATATATATATATATATATATATATATATATATATATATATATATATATATATATATATATATAATGATTTCTATGTTTTTTTAGTAATTGTTGAGATTATATCTATAGTTACTTTTAGAGAAAGTTTTTTAATGATTTCTATGTTGTTGCTTTCTTTAATTATTGAGATTGATTTAATACGTGAAGCTTTTTTTAATCGTGTATTTAATGCGTTACAAGAATATGAAGATCCTTAACCACATTTATACTATTTCGACCTAATTGATGAAACGACTAATAAAAGATACCGATTAAGTCGTTCCCGGTATTGAAGTTTCCAGTGATATAAAATTTGAAAGATATTTTTCAAATGAATTCATATTAAACTTTTAAGATATAGAATGTACCATACTCATATTTTTCAACTGAATTCGTATAATATAATATATATATATATATATATATATATATATATATATATATATATATATATTTCATAATAAAGTAAAATTAGTATTAGAATATTTAAAGAAGGCCCAATTTTGTATTTCTGCACAAGGCCTTATATATCTTAGGATCGGCCTTACTCAAATCAATGAAAATATGTACTCAATGCAGCTGGATTAGCACAATTGTGTGTTGGGTTTATGTCTTGCATACTATGGTTCGATGTGAAAAGAATACGATGAAGGGTGAAGATGTGTGAAGCGGCATTGGTAGAAGAAGAAAGAGCAGCAGCAATAGGCAGATGTCACGCCCCGCTTTCCAAAAGAGAATATAGAATACAGATACGTGACTAAGCCCAGCGAATGATTTTCATCATTCATAAGCTGTTCAAGAATCTTTACAACATTTCACAAGAATAATCAGAGTCGGAAGCAAAAGAATCAACCAAGCATGCACATATGAACCAAAACTAACAGGAATACTTGAAACAAAATATATTAATCTCAAATAATCCAGATCTGAATAAGTCAATATCCTAGGTCACATTGCCCAAATACAAATAAATCCAAGTACACTATACAATTGTTCAAAACAAGCAACAAAAAATAATAATAGCAAAATCCAGCACTAATATTTCATATCACCAACACCATTTGGTACCTGTTCTCCAAAATCTGCAATTTAACAATTGTAGGAATAGGAAAAAGAGAACAAACTCCCATCAATGTAAGTTACAGGCTGCTTGTAATGCAGGATGCAAGTACTTGGGAAAAACTAACTAAATAACATGGAATATGAATGATATCAAGATATAACAATTAGCATGGTAAGGTGAACAAGTACAAGTAAAATGTATCAAGTGTCAAGTGAACAAGTATTGATGAACCAAATATTATTCATATTTAGGAGCAATAATCTTAAGGCAATTATACATTTAAAAGCTCTATATGTGGTATTTAACTCTTATTTTCTCTTTTCCATAGGAAACAGCCTATAACAGCAAAACGAAGCAGATTCAGGATTTTAAGGATGAACTCAGAATATTACAGAGCATCAGTCGAATGATTCTTCCACACAGGCGACTGGCCAGAGAAGTTGATTTTCCACAGCCGCTCGGTGCAGTCGACTTACTCCAAAGCACAGTCGACTTGTATGATCAATTATGAAATCTTCAGAAGTCTCGACACAATCGACTGGTTCGAAGACAAGTCGACTGGTAGGCGGCAGAGTTAAAAGATAAGATATTTGAAGATTCGTCCAAATCTAATCCAAATCAGAACAGAAAAGGAAGAATATAAGAAAAGAGAAAGAAATAAACGCAGAACAAGATAAGAAAGGAAATAAATAAAAAAAAGAGGACCTTTCTATAAAAGAAGAGTGCAAACCCTAATTCTCTTCTCTTGTTCTATAAATACCAACCAAGAAAGAAGCGGCTGAAGATATCTATATCTCTGACTATCTCAAGAGCGGCAAGGAAGGCCATCGACAGCAAGCATCAAAGAAGGAGAACAAGACGACTACTGATTGGGCTCAATTTCAACATCATACAAATCAGTGTTCTTCTGTTCTTCCTTTGAGTCTTATTTTTATTGTAGTCATGAACTCTATTTTATCAATCAATAAAAGTTTTATTATGTGGAACTAAATTTCATAGTTGGGTAGATTGAAATCGTAGTCATGTAATGCTTATATTCTTCTGAATACTACTCTCTTACTTATTGATTAAACCTGATTGAAAGAATAACAATTTGCATGAATCAAACTTGTTCAGATGTTCTAGGGGCAGTCGACTGACATACAGAACTTAAGATTATCAAGTTGTGTAGTGTAGATTTGAAGCTGTTATATGAGCATATTGAGATGACCCGTATCTCGTGTTCATAACTTGTAACAAGGGAATCTCTAGGGGTTCTTGGTTTAATCAACTTGAGGGATCTAGATCTGATACCAATTTCTAGAACCTTGAGTGTTTGTTCGTTTCCATTGTTCCTATCTTTTCTTTAAGTGCAACTTAGTAGATACCATGCTAAATACTTAAAGAAAGAAACGAATTAGAGTAGATACCATGCCTAATTCTTGGCTTAGGGAAACATTACTTTAAGGAGTAGATACCATGCCCTTGAAGAGAATAAACATGAGTAATAAGAGTAGTGGATAACTCAGCATTACTGACTATTGGTGGAGATCAAAACCCAAGTGCTTTAATAGAGATTTGTGACTCAACTTGTGATGCTATTTAGTTTAGATTTTTATCCTTTCATTTCTTTTAGACTTTCAGAACGACACTTCAATATTCTTATTTCTTTTTATTGATTAGTAAGTTAGAATCTACAATCTCTGTAGGATCGACCCTTGCTCGTCACTACGCTTCTCCAAACGATTCGTACACTTGCGAGGTTTTTAATTTGTGTCTAGTTTTATCTATGTATTTAGGTAACTAGATAGCACAACAAGTTTTTGGCGCCGTTGCCGGGGATTGTTTAGTATTTTAACTTACAAATCAGTAAAATCTTTTTCTTTTTATTTTATTTTATTTCTTCTTTTTCTTTTCTTATATTTTCATTCAGGTTAAACTTTGCACAGACTCAGACCAGTCGACTGTCTCCAATGACCAGTCGACTGCACAGCGTAGAATTCCAAAAGCAACAATGGGTGAAAAAGTATTAAATCGAGTACCAATGCAAGACAAATTCATTCCAAAGAATATTGAGCAACCGTCTTGCATAGCTTTTCAACCCAAAGTCACAGGGAATATGCATCTATCTCCTTACTTACTTAGCATGGTTCCCCACTTCAATGGTAGAGTAGATGAAGATCCACACCTACATCTGCAAGACTTCTTTGATCTTTGCAGGACACAAAGCATCCAAGTGCTTATCCCTGAACAAATCAGGTTAATCTTGTTTCCTTTTTCTTTAAAACTTAATGCTAAGTTGTGGTATAATTCCTTGGAACCAGGATCAATTAATTCATGGGAGCAAATGGCGATAAAATTCTTGAAAGAATTCTTTCCAGCCCAGAAAACCAGACAACTAAAAAGGGAAATTCTACTTTTCCAACAAAAAGATGGCGATTTGTTTTTCGAAGCATGGAAGGACTTTAAAAACAAGCTTCTCAAGTGTCCTACGCATAACATACCTAAGGATGACCAGGTACAATCATTTTATGAGGGTTTAAATGATGCTAACAAAGCAATTGTAGATGCAGGTTGCAATGGAATGTTGATGAGGAAGAGTGCTGAGGAGGCCATAGAGTTATTTGAAGAACTCAGCGAGAACTCACAACAATTCTCCACAAGGAGGGGTCTCTCGAAAAAACAGGGAGTATACGAAATTTCTCATAATAATAACATGCAATTAGAAATGGAAACCATGAACAAAAGGATTGATATGCTTGTGAATTCAACGTTGGGAGGCACAAAAAGCCAACCAACAGAAATTTGTGCAATTTGTTTTCATCCTAATCATACAACTAATTCATGTCCCATGTTTTCTTAAGCAGATCAGGAGCACACAAACTACGTAGAACAGGGAATGTACCCGCCCCAGAACAATTTTTTTTCAAACATGTATAACACAGGGTGGCAAAACCATCAAGGCAATCAATTCGCACCAGGGCTTACGCAGCAATTCCAGGGTGGGAATGGGTATGATAGGCCAGAAAAGAATAAGTTGGATTTCGAAACCACCATTCTTCAACTACTCCAATAGCAACAGCAAACAAGCGATCAACAAGGACAGGCCATTCAAAAATTGGAATTTCAAATTGGTCAAATTGCTACGGAGTTAAGTGAAAGAAAGGTAGGAGAATTCCCATCACAAACCATACCTAACCCTAGAGGACAAGAACAGCTCCAATCAAGGACAACACTAGAGGAAGAGATTGAGTTTAAAATGTTTGATGCACCACAATTTCCACACGATGATCATGAATGTTATAATGTTGATGTGGTTCAGGAAATTTGTGACCAAACATTTCAGGAACATAGTGTTGATCCATTACAAGAAACAATTACACACCCTCTAACATTAGCTCATGTTGAACAGGAATATGATGACTGGAGAATTGCAGAGACAGTACATCACCTTGAAACTCCAAAGTCATACTCAGGTAAGCTTGCACCTGCATTTGAAAAGTTGGTATCTGATAACACTTGTGTTTTCCAGGATAAGTCGACTGGTGATCAGGCCAAGTCGACTGGTGAACAGGACGAGTCGACTGATGAATAAGACAAGTCGACTACTACCAGGATCCCAGACGTGGAGCTAAAGCCAATACGTGAATATTTAGGGGACAAGCAGACATTACCTGTGACAGTTGCTGCAAAATTCAGGATGCATGAAGAAGCAAGGCTGCAGGGAGTCTTGCAAAATCACAATGGTGCATTAAGATGGACCATTGCTGATAAACTGATGTCAAGATGGTACGGTCCAGAAAGTGTTACAGAGGTTTTCCCACATAGAGCGTTGGAGAAAAATCAAACGTTCAAGGTGAATGGGCAGAGGGGGAAACCTTATAATAAGATGAGTTTTGAGCCGCGATCCATTCAATACACCGCATGAACTCATCAAGTCTAGCTGAAGACAGAAAACACAGCGCTTATTGGGAGGCAACCCAATTTTTCAGGGGAGTACTTACACTCTCTTCCTTTATTCATTTCTTTAGATATTTCTTTACTTTACTTTATTTTCTTTCCTTCAAACTAGGTGGTAACACATACCTATTTTAAGTTTTGTGCGAACATTGAGGACAATGTTCCATCTAAGTTTGAGGGTACTTAGTCATTTGGTACTTAGTCATTTGGAGTCTTTTGAATTTTTTTTAAGATAAACAATTTCTTATAAAGTAATAGTAAGGATACTTATTTGCTTTAGGATTGTTGAGTTTCATAATGCCCTACAAAACTATATGAGTCATGCGATTATACATAATAAACAAATGTGATGCTTTTTCTGGTGATTATTCCCTTTAGATCTAGTCCTAAATTGAGTTTAAGTAAATAGAGTGATAAAATATATATATATATATATATTTGAATAAAGTCAAGCTACTCCAATGTTTTGAGTGCTTAGTAACTAGGGGTATTCATCACCAATGTTTACCTTTACGTCAAACGGCAACTTGGAATATGAGTATGCAAAGCACTTTAAAGTTTGTGACTTGTTAAGTAATCGGGTGGATTCATCACAAATGTTTTGCATTCACGTCAAAAGGCAAGTGACAACTTTAGAGAAGAGACTATAAAAAATAAAAAATAAATAAATAAATAAAAAAAAAAAAAAAAAAAAAAACTCTAGTTTGCTACTCGGTTTGTAGTAGAGAAAAGGGACAATCACAGATTGGGTAGTTACATACTATAACTATAATTAATGGCATGACAAGTATGATTGAGTTGGGGATTATGACTAAACGATTGCACTGGAGAAAGTGGGTATACTTGTTTTTACTTCATTTGCAAATTGTTTATAATTGTAATTGTAAAATTTTGATGCTTGCATAATGAGACATTTTCTTGGTATGAAGGGTGAGTACTATTATTTTCCCCTTGTTCATAATTTTAGTTTGCTTGAGGAGAAGCAAAAGCTAAGTTTGGGGGTATTTGATGAACCAAATATTATTCCTTTTTAGGAGCAATAATCTTAAGGCAATTATACATTTAAAAACTCTATATGTGGTATTTAACTCTTTTTTTCTCGTTTCCATAGGAAACAGCCTATAACAGCAAAACGAAGCAGATTCAGGATTTTAAGGATGAACTCAGAATATTACAGAGCATTAGTCGACTGATTCTTCCACACAGGCGACTGGCCAGAGAAGTTGATTTTCCACAGCCGCTCGGTGCAGTCGACTTACTCCAAAGCACAGTCGACTTGTATGATCAATTATGAAATCTTCAGAAGTCTCGACACAGTCGACTGGTTCGAAGACAAGTCGACTGGTAGGCGGCACAGTTAAAAGATAAGATATTTGAAGATTCGTCCAAATCTAATCCAAATCAGAACAGAAAAGGAAGAATAGAAGAAAAGAGAAAGAAATAAATGCAGAACAAGATAAGTAAGGAAATAAATAAAAAGAAGAGGACCTTTCTATAAAAGAAGAGTGCAAACCCTAATTCTCTTCTCTTGTTCTATAAATACCAACCAAGAAAGAAGCGGCTGAAGATATCTATATCTCGGACTATCTCAAGAGCGGCAAGGAAGGCCATCGACAGCAAGCATCAAAGAAGGAGAACAAGCCGACTACTGATTGGGCTCAATTTCAACATCATACAAATCAGTGTTCTTCTGTTCTTCCTTTGAGTCTTATTTTTATTGTAGTCATGAACTCTATTTTATCAATCAATAAAAGTTTTATTATGTGGAACTAAATTTCATAGTTGGGTAGATTGAAACCGTAGTCATGTAATGCTTATATTCTTCTGAATACTACTCTCTTACTTATTGATTAAACCTGATTGAAAGAATAACAATTTGCATGAATCAAACTTGTTCAGATGTTCTAGGGGCAGTCGACTGAAGTGACAGCCAGTCGACTGACATACAGAACTTAAGATTATCAAGTTGTGTAGTGTAGATTTGAAGCTGTTATATGAGCATATTGAGACGAC
The DNA here is from genome assembly GCA_017893485.1 of Hemerocallis citrina. NCBI lineage: Eukaryota > Viridiplantae > Streptophyta > Magnoliopsida > Asparagales > Asphodelaceae > Hemerocallis > Hemerocallis citrina. Next base: position 98,944,990 of record CM030368.1, read on the forward strand.
CCGTATCTCGTGTTCATAACTTGTAACAAGGGAATCTCTAGGGGTTCTTGGTTTAATCAACTTGAGGGATCTAGATCTGATACCAATTTCTAGAACCTTGAGTATTTGTTCGTTTCCACTATTCCTATGTTTTCTTTAAGTGCAACTTAGTAGATACCATGCTAAATACTTAAGGAAAGAAACGAATTAGAGTAGATACCATGCCTAATTCTTGGCTTAGGGAAACATTACTTTAAGGAGTAGATACCATGCCCTTGAAGAGAATAAACATGAGTAATAAGAGTAGTGGATAACTCAGCATTACTGACTATTGGTGGAGATCAAAACCCAAGTGCTTTAATAGAGATTTGTGACTCAACTTGTGATGCTATTTAGTTTATATTTTTATCCTTTCATTTCTTTTAGACTTTCAGAACGACACTTCAATATTCTTATTTCTTTTTATTGATTAGTAAGTTAGAATCTACAATCTCTGTGGGATCGACCCTTGCTCGTCACTATGCTTCTCCAAACGATTCGTACACTTGCGAGGTTTTTAATTTGTGTCTAGTTTTATCTATGTATTTAGGTAACTAGATAGCACAATAAGTATCATGCAAACAAGTAACAAAAAATAAGTATCATGTAAACATGTGGCATGTGTCTAGTATCAAGTCTCATGTATCATGTAGTCAAGTATCAAGTAAGCATGTATCATGTTCAAATGTCATGTATCAAGTCTTTTAGTTATTACTATCTAGGTAGCACTTCATGCATCCAGCTTATTACTACATGGTTCCTACAACAAACAGTTTCTCTTTAGTTCTCATAGTGGACCAAAGAGGGCAGTGTACTCATAGACAAGTATCAAGTAATCGAGCTCCAAGCTCCAAGTATCATGTATCATGTATCATGTATCAAGTGTCAAGTTGTGCAAGTGGCAAGTAATCATGTGTCTTGCGTGCAAGTGTCGAGTAATCACGTGTCAAGTATCATGTATCAAGTAATCACGTAGGATTAGTGGATCCCCTTCCGAGTACACGTTTCTGAATTATCCACTATAAGATCTTTCCCTTAAACCCCGATTTGATTATTTATTATTAGTCTCAAACGAGCATGCATGTGTGCAAAAAATATCAAGAATAACATGGCATGATCATGTAACAAGTTCAAGTTGCAAGATAAATATGTACGGGTGCAAGATAACTCATAAAAGGATAAAATAACTAAATTTCTAGTTTAGGACAGCAAGACCATACTGCAGTAAAACTGAGATTCCGTTGTTACAAGAATGCAAATCTAAATTTGTCAAAAGGTATAGAAAATAGACTCCCGGAAGAATCCAACAAACATATATAAGTCATATAGTATTTCACAAAATCATAACTCAAAACTGGTTTGAATCCAGAAAATACGTTCAGCTAGAAATCAAAAAATTGTATTCAAGAACAGAAAAACGGCATGAAAACTCACAAATTAAATCCAAGAAAAATATGATGTATTCCCCTATATGTATAGTAACAGAAAATCAAGTTTCACAATTTTCCAATAAAAATAGAGTAGTCAAGTAAAATCAGAAAATATCAAGACACAACAGTTATGCAAATCTAAAATCACAAACACTGTAGTACGAAAACAGCAATATTTCACAAACTATAAATCAAAATTCAAATCCGCCAAAAGGGTCTTAAAGTAGATACAATAGGATAACTTTCATATTCGGAAATAATTTAGAAACAGCAATTAGCAATAGGTCGAAAATCAAGTTCTTTACTGAACAATAGTGAAATTCTGCATGTAAAATCTTTATTTGCAAGCATGAAAAGCTTTGTAAAATATCTCAAATAAATCCACAAAAATTCTGGGTAAACCCCAATCAAGTCTAAAAATACTGAGCAAAATTTCAGATCAAAATAATCATTTTAACACCACAATAAAAATAGATTACTCTACAGAATTCATAGAAAACAAAATCTGGAAATCTTTCGACACAACTGTAGTTAAATCAACATAACTCACAAACCGTAAATCAAAACTGAGATCCGTCAAAAGGGATGGAAAATATACAGAATTCTCTATAAATCATGTTCACAAAATATTTTCAAATACTGACCTTAATAGGGTCTAACATACCGATCAAAACAAGAAAAGCCAGCAAAACTGAAAATATTGCATATGCACAAAATCCACTAGTTTATTCGGAACTCATCCAAAACACAACCAAACATGATATAGAGTATACTAGATGTCCAAGCAACAGGTTATAGGGTATTTCACAAGCCTATCACGAATAACACGAACGAGCACAAGATATCATATGAATAACATGCATATATGCAACAAGATGTGGTCAATCTTAGGTTATATCATGTCATGTATGTCATGAGGCAACTATGGTCAAATCATCACTATAGAGACAATATCAACAAGGAGATTCACACTCAAATTGTCTCTAGAACCCAACTACACTATAAGCGGTATTTAGTACTTGTATTTAATACAAGTTACTTACTTTAACCGACGATGAAAATGACTCCAAGCAAGAATAATGGAAACAGATTTCCGGCCAACGAACTCAATGAACACACGAGCCAAAAACAAGCAATACCCATGAACCACGAGCGAAATGCGAACCCAACAAAGAAACGACGAACGGGACCCAGGCATCGGGCTGGTGCAGCCAGGTAGAGGTGCACAGCTCGGGGAGGATCACCAAGGATGGGTTATGGTGACAGGGCTTGGGCTCGGCAGGGCACAGAGGTCGGGTGATGAGGAGTAGGCTTGGATGGAGAAGGCGAACGGGGCAGACCTGGTGATCGGGTGCAGTAGCTCGGGGAGAGAATGGGAGAGGGTACAGGATGTATGGAGAGCGGCTGCATGGGTAGGGAGAGAGGGTATATATATGGGTTAATAGAATAAGGGTTAGGAGAGAGAGAGAGACGACACAGTATCAAGTGGGGGAAACCGGGTCGGATAGAGGATTTAGGGGCATGTGGGTGTGGACTTGGGCTAACGGGTCTAGTAGATGGGCTTAGGTTAGTTGTAAGGTTAATAGATGATGGGTATTAGGATAATTAGTTTAGTAGGTTGACAAGGTGGATATTAGAGAGTATAAATGGGTATTAGGATTTCAAGCAAAAATATAGATAGGGCAAAATGAACAAAATAATAGGAAAATAATATATGGTGTGAACAACAATAAGGAGGATAAAAAACAACAGCTCGAACAAAATGGAACGAAACAAAAGACGAACAAAATCAAGAATTCAAATAAAAGAAGACAAGAATAATAAAAAGAATATATATTGAAATAAAATGCAATATACGATCCAAAAGAGATACAATGGAATCAAATACAAGGAAAAAGAAAATATACTAAAAAAAATACACAAAATAAAAAACAGGGGTTACAGCAGCATAGCAGCAGTGAAAGGCAGCAGTGTAGTTGACTGCCACTAAGGATAGTATATTGCCCTCTGACTTGGGGACAGGGAATTGTCGTCGATTGCACCTTAGGGTAGTCGACCGTCAGCTGCTATAGGTGCAAACGGGTTGGGTCTGGGTGATCTATTTTGAGCAAATCTTCCTCTTTAGGTTAGATCGTACGATTCTTAACGTGTAGCTTTCTTTTCAAGGTATATCGGATGGCTACTATGTCCAAACTACAACCTAGGGTTGTAGTGCCCCGAATTCCTAACGTAGGAACCCGTGACACTCTGTAGGATCTTTCTTCAAATGAGTCACAACAACAAAAATCACAAGAAATTAAAAACTTTTATTACATCAAATTCTTATTACAATGTCCAATGATTACAAAAATTACAATTAATTGTTACAACAAGAATGTACAATAAATTTGGACAGTAACTTTCACTTAGATGCTTTCCCCTGATAGAGCATCCCCGCGATCCCAAGTTGGCAATCCTGCACTGATAACTGTGGGCACGTCAGTTGATTACAACTAAAGAAATACTATATTCGGCTATCCTCTGTACGCCATAATATAGCGATTCCAACCTCAACAATCACAAATAATATTTGATGCAAAGAAAAAGGTGGTTTCAAGTAAGTGTCGGTGTATGCCATGACCTAATCTAATGCACACACTATGCACACATGCTCCTAAAGCTAATGCATGCTTGGTTAAAAGATATACATCCCATACTACACACCCCCAACCAAACAACGTTCTTCAGTTTAATAGGGCTCGATCCCCTGCTGTGCATCCTAACCTTGTGCTCTCTCTTATTTCTAATTCCAGTGATGGTGAGGTTGCAGGCCCCTGGTGTGACTCCAGTCACTGCTGTCAATAGTGGTGTCCAATCCTCTTAGTCTTATCCACTATGCCCGGGATCTCAGTCGCAGGCTTACCCTGCATGACTGTAATTAAATCGGCTTATCCGATATGTTGCTGTATCTAAGTCTTCCTGGACCTCACCAAAAGCCGATATATGGGCACAAGGGCTCCATTACCGAGTGATTAGAGCAACTCCCGATAGACAATGTCCCGATTAGAGCTAGGCATTGTCTATCATCCTTACACTGGAATAGAACTTGCAGTCGAGAAGATGTCCACACTCCAAACCACCACAAAGGTTATTACGGATCATAAAGGCATTTCTGCCGAGACAGCGGAGCCCCCAACAGAGTGTCACCGCTCCCCGAGCAGCTCGGGGTCCCTGTCCGCATTAAACGAACCTCGAATTCGGTCGGGGGCGATGACGCCATGCGTCCCACTGATAGGTGAACACCCTCGCTAGTGCCTGTCCTTACATTCAAACAAGACTCGATCTAGTCCTACCAAAGTATCAAGACTACCCCCCTCTACGATTAAAAGTTAAGGTTGAAATCAAGATTTGTTTTATCGATTAATTACTAAAAACCATTAATCTAGCCAAACTCTAATTCCCTTAGTTAGGCGATATATCTACCATTTCCAAATCCCTAACTCGATAATCAACTTGCTTACCATGATCAACTAGTTCAATTCCATTAGTAGACTGTTCCTAGTTAGTCACCTTTATCAAAATAGATCTCAACCCATTTCACACTAGGACTCAACTGGCCCTCTAGTCCGGCCCAAGAGTTGACCCGCCTCGGCCCACACTTGGCACGAACCAATGACAAACCGACTCCGTCGATCACCGCAACCGTCATCTACACTAGGAGTTCGATCGCAACCTTGGCCCGACCAACAAGTAGCTCCTGCTAAACTTAATGCTCCACAGTCCTCGACAAGTGGTAGCTCCAAACAGAAAACCATGGAATCCATCCATACATGGCGAGTACGTCGGCGAACGAGTCATCTTCTCCAACGCATTCGATGCGACACGGGTCTTAATCTACCCGTCTAGGTTTGTCAACAAGACTTAGTCCTAGAGTCTCAAAACTCAACCAACGTATCCTAATAAGGTACACCACACTAGGAGTAAGTCCTAACCCACGTGTAATCCCTATTTTTTGTTTTTCGTATTTTTGATGTATTTTTCTTCCTTCTTGAATATTTGTACTCTCTTGTATTTTTCTGGACCGTATATTAGAGTTGTTTTCAATATATATTCATTTTTTGCTCAATCTTGATCTTTTGTGATTTAATTTCGGTTTCTTGATTGTTCTTGATCATTGTTGTTATTTTCGCACTTCATTTGTGTCTTGCTCTCTTTATTTGTATCTTTGGGTGCTCATGGTGATTTATTTGCTTATCCTATTCCCAATCCTATTGTTTGATTCCTAATTGATTACCAATGCCAAATTAAATTCACAATCCTATTTGAAATCCTTTACACATTTATCCTAATCAAATCCTATTAGACTAATCCTACTACTACTCCTAATCTACCCACAACCCATTAACCCAATACCCATCTCATATTGAACCCTAAACTCAAACCCTATATGAACTCATCTCATTAAAATCCTAACCCTACTTCAATACCCCGGCCTCCTCCCTCTCTTCCCTGCCCTTGTGCCGCACACACCGACACCCCCGACCTGCCCTCCTACAGCCTGCACACCAATCCCGACGCCAACCATCAGCGCTGACCACCCCTATCCTATTGCCGACTCCACCCTAGCTGACCTCCATTACACCCTAGCACTGCCATCTTCCATCACCTATCTCTCTCCATCCTTCTGTTGTCGACCGGCAGCGGCAACCAGAGCGCCAGCAGTCGGCCGATGCCCCGACCCCCATTGCTCTCTCTCTCTCTCTCTTACTTTGTGAGTTTGGGGTGTTGGAGTTTTGCATGTGTGAGTTGTTCTTTGATTCGTAGATCTTCGTTCATAGGATTGTTCGTTGCCGGGATCCGTTCCCGTTATTCTTGGGGTTCGTTTCGTCTTCGTTTAAGGCAAGTAACTTGTACTCGAATTCTATTGTATGATACAAGTCAAAAAAAATACCGCTTATAGTGTACTTAGGTTCCAGAGACAACTCGTGTGTATGTTATTTTTGATCGGTTTTATCTCTATGGTGCTATTTGACCATAGTTGCATCACGATACAAAATCGACATGAAAACAACTAGGTTTGACCGTTCTAGATCTATTCATATATGTGAGATAATTAGGTAAAATTATGTGTTTGATGAGATCCATGTGATGTGATGTGAATATGTTATCTGCTCTATTTCATGATGTTTGGACACCTAGTAGACTGTATACCATGTTTGATTGTGATTGGAATGAATTTCATGTAGTTTATGTTGGTTTTGTTTTCAAGAGAAGATCTGCATTTGTCGATGATCAGTTTTGATTTGTATTTTAGATCCTATTAAGGTCAGAATTCTTAATTTTTGTATTCGACATGAATTGTAGAGGAATCTATCTTCTTTCCAAACCCTCTGACCTTGATCGATTTCATTTTTGTATGAGAGAGTTATGGCTATTTTATTACAGAGGTGTATTATATTTTCAGATTTCGTTTCTTGATGATTTTGATGATTAAACTATTTTGATACTAGTCCTAATTATGATATCTTGATCTGAACCTTTGCACAGTATTTCCATATCTATCTAGGGATTATCCAGAATTTTGGTAGATTTTATTGATGAGTTTTATATGTCGTTTCATGCTTGTTTGTGAAAGCTATACTTGCTGTATTTTGCTCGCTGTTCTGTAAAGAATCGTACTTTCACCCTATTTCCTTTTACTATATGGAAAATATTTACGAAATATGAAAGTTAGCTTATTTTGTCTATTTTCATCTCCCATTGAATAATTTGAATTTCGTTTCACGGTTTGCGATATATTACAGTTTTCGTACTGCAGTGTTGGGAATTCCAGATTTGCCAAACTATCGTTTCTTGATATTTTCTGATTTTTTTTGACTGGACAAATTTAACTGGAATATTATGAAACTTTACATTCTAATACTAGACATATAGGAGATTACCCCAGATTTTTCCTTAATTTATTTGAGATGTTTTAGTGCTGTTTTCCTATCAATGAATACGATTTACTGATTTCTGGTTGAACGTGTTTTCTGGATTCAAATCAGTTTTGAGTTATGATTTTGTGAAATACTATATAGCTTATATATAATCGCTGAATTCGTGTGGAAGTCTATTTTCTAGATTTTTTTAATGGATTCAAGTTTTGATATTTTTGGAAATGGGAATCGCTGTTTTCGTACTGTACTGTCTTGCTGTCCTGAATATGAACATACACTGTTTTGCTCGTTTATGTAACCGTATATCATCTATGCGTATTTATTTGTTTTCCTGAACCCAATACTAATTGTATCATGTTAGTTTGACACTATTTAATGCACTATCATTTCTGTTGATAACCAAAATAAAAGTGATCAAGCCGGGGTTTCTTAAGGGAAGATCTAGTAGTGGAAAATAAGGAAACGTGTACTTGGAAGGGAACTAGTGTTCCATACTTTTACTGTTACTTTTACTACTACTGTTACTGTTATTTTTACTGCTACTACTACTGTTACTATACCTGAGTACACTGTCCCATTATGGTCTACTATGAAATCTAAAAGCGAAATTGATTGTTGTTGCAACCATGTGTTATATTTTGGGGCGCATGAAGTGCTACCTAGCTAGTAATACACACAAGATTGTGAGAACATAAGACTGATATGGTTAGACTGATACTGTTAGACTGATACTGTTGGACTGATATTGTTATACTGTTACACTGATACACTGAGCTTACTGTTACTGGACACTATTAGTTACCATATGACACTATACTTGACAGATTTATTTGTACTATTAGTATACCATGCTTGTTGACTTTATTTTACTGATTCATGCTAGTTATTACTGTTGATACATTATTCCATGCTATTTGTTTACCTTTTCCATGTGCTTGTATCCTACATTATAAGTGGCCCGTAACTTGCATTGACGGGTACTTATTTTCTTTTTCCTTCTCCTACAATTATTAATTGCAGATCAGGATGGTCAGCTGTCTAATGGCATTGGCGAAATAAGATATTAGTGTTGTATTCTTGCTTATTAGTATTGTTATTATTGTTGCTTTGAATAATATATTTTGAGTACTTGGATGATTACTTTTTATTTTGGGCGATGTGACCCAGGATTTTGTCTTATCCAGATTTGATTTATTTGATATTAATGCATTTTGTTTCAAGTAAATTTTGTTGGTTTATTAATTCAATTTTTCATGTTTGTGGCTGACACTTTTGCTTCCGACTCTGATTATATTGTGAGATGTTGTAAAGATTCCTGAACAGCTTATGGATGATGCAAATCATTCGCTGGATTGAGTCGCGTATCCGTATTCCGTATTCTTTTTGGGAAGCAGGGCATGATAAGGCTTATAGTGATATCAGAGCCCAGGTTTGGCTATTGTATTAGTTGCCTAATATATTAAACAAGCTTGACTCAAACTGGGATCGGCTCAATATTTTACCAACCATGCATACGTAAATGAATTATTATCAACTTTGATTCTGGATGCTAATTGTTTTGATTTTTGTGCAGCTGTGGCTCTTGGAAATTCTTCTCAGCCTGATCCGGTTGAGGCTGTCACTGCTGTGCTTGAGCGGCAGATCAATCAGCAGTAAAACCACAGTGATCTAGTGATGGCTGCTCTTGAAGCTGCCCGGGTTCCACCTCCCATTGTGCTTGTGTAGGCAAATCTTCTGTCTCGAACAGGAATAGTTACGAATTTTATGAGGCTACATCCCGATCGTTTTTCCGGTACTGAGACGCCTTTGGAGGCTGAACAGTGGTTGATCCAGACCGAGCGCTTACTCTTGGTGGCACGTGTTGCGGAGGCTGATAGGGTGGACGTGGTTTCCATCCAGCTGATAGATTTGGCTCATATTAGGTGGATGGCTGAGTTCGAGCGACTTGAGAGGCCTATTGCTTGGACTACTTTCACTCAGGGATTCTTGGAGAAGTTCTTCCCCAATTGTACTCGGGTTGAGATGGAACATCAATTCCTGGCCCTAAAATAGGTTAAGTCGTTATTCTATTTTGGAATTTTGTTACATAATTGTTCAAACAATATTGTAACATGGATTTCTTAAAACATGGTTCCAGGTCAGTGGATGAGTACGTAGCTGAGTTTACTATACTTAGCTGATTCGCTGCCATTCTTGTGGTTACCGAAGAGGATAGGGCTCGTAGATTCACAAATGGGCTTGAGCAGGATATCAAGAGGCATCTTATCTCTCTCCATTTTCGTACTTATGCTAAAGCTCTTGAAGCAGCTCGAGCTCAGGAGCAGGCTCGTGGTGGTTTGGTTCCTTCTCTGCGGACTATTCTGCATTCTACTGCTAGGCCTTCTAGTGGTCCTGTTCGGTGGCCTGTCACAACCCATCCGGTCAGGGCAGCTCTGTATCCTTCTGCTGGTTTCCAGAAGGGTGGTTTTTGCAACTTCTGTCAGATGTCTGGGCATGAGTGTAAGAATTGTTAGCGCGTCAACCACTAGTGCTTTAGGTGTGGCACCACTGATCATTCAGTACGCGATTGTTCGCAGCAGCGGCAGGTGGCTCTTCCAGCTAGGGGTCCTATTCAGCAAGCAGGCCTAGCTCGTGGTCCAGTTAAGCCTCCACTTCCACCTCAGCATCAGATTGTCGGTCGGAGGACCGCTGTTCCGAGGAGTGGTCAGGCTTTTAACTTGACTGCTATAGATGCTGAAATAGCTGAAGGAGTTGTGGCAGGTATCTTTTTATTTTTTGTTTTGTTATTGTTGTTTTGGTTTCTCTTTGTTTCTTTCTTTTGGTCTTGTTTTGCTTTCTTTCCGTTGTCTTTCTGCATTGTTGTTTCCCTTACCTTTGATTGTCTGCATTTTCTTTCTTCTTGTCTTTTGCTCCCTTAGGTGTCATCCTTGTTTGCCCTTTTCCTGCTCGTGTTCTCTTTGATTCTGGGGCAACCCATTCTTTTGTCTCCTTAAGATTTGTCGCTTGCCATCAGTTGGAGTGTAGCAATATGTCTGAGGCTTGGAACATTTTGACAGGTGGTGGTGTTGTCAGTTGTTTCCATGAGTACAGGCAATGTTCCGTTGTTATTGGGGATGCAGATTTCAATACCAACCTAATTATCATTAGGAATTCAGGATTCGACGATATTCTGGGTATGGATGGTTGGGTGAAGTGCCCATGCCATTATTGATTGCCGTACCAAGAAAGTTGTTTTCAGAATTCCAGATCGAGCAGAATTTGAGTTCCATGCCGAGGAGTCTTTCCTTGGCGAACAAAGACTGCAGTTGTATAGGTGGATTGTGCGATGGAATTGCACTTAGGCTGTAAGTTTACGCCTCTAGTAGTTCGGGATTTCTTGGATATTTTTCCAGATGAGTTGCCTAGCTTACCCCCTGATAGGGAAGTGGAGTTCGATATTGATGTTCAGCCTGGAACGACATCGATATCGAAGAGTCCCTACAAGATGGCACCAGTTGAGCTAGCAGAGCTTAAGGTGCAGATTCAGGAGTTGCTTGATTTGGGTTTCATCAGAACAAGTGTTTCACCTTAGGGTGCACCGGTCCTTTTTGTCAACAAGATGGATGGTAGTCATCGACTGTGTGTAGATTATCGAGAACTAAACAGTGTTACTGTGAAGAAACGGTATCATTTACCTAGGATCGATATTTGTTCGACCAGTTGATTGGGGATGCTATTTTCTCGAAGTTGGATCTTCATTCTGGGTATCACCAAGTCAAGCTGAAGGCTGCTGATATACAGAAGATTGCATTCAGGACTAGATACGGGCACTATGAGTATCTTGTGATGTCGTTCGGGGTCACTAATGCGCCAACTGTATTCATGAGTCTTATGAACCAGGGTTTTCTCTCAGTTCTTGGATAGATTTGTGGTGGTCTTCATTGATGACATTTTGGTATATTCTCAAAATCGGGAAGATCATGCTGAGCATCTTAAAGTGATTCTGTAGAATTTGAGAGAGAATCAGCTCTATGGGAAACTCAGCAAGTGCGAGTTTTGGCTCGACAAGGTTTCTTTCTTGGAGCACATTATTTCTGGCGATGGTCATTCTGTGGACCCATCCAATGTTGAGGCTGTGAAGGATTGGCCTATTCCTAAGTCAGTTTCTGAAGTTCGGAGTTTTCTCGGTTTGGCTGGCTATTATCGAAAATTCATTCAATATTTTCAAAAATTGCAGGGCCATTAACTAAACTAACAGGAAAGAATCAGAAGTTTTGTTGATCTGGTGAGTGCAATGAGGCTTTTGTTGAGTTGAAGAACAGATTGACGTCAGCGCCTGTGTTGACTATTCAAGATGGTTCAGGCGGATTTGTAATTCACTGTGATGCTTCTGGTAAGGGTCTTGGTGCAGTTCTTATGCAGAAGGGTCGTGTCGTTGTGTATGCAACGAGGCAGTTGAGGCCACATGAAAAGAACTATCCTACTCATGACTTGGAGGTAGCGGCATTTATCTATGCTTTGAAGCTGTGGAGACATTATTTACTTGGAGACCGTGTGGAGATATTTACAGACCACAAAAGTCTCAAGTATGTTTTCACCCAGAAGGAATTAAACATGAGGCAAAAGCAATGGTTGGAGCTTATGGCCGATTATGACATCAGTTTGCAATACCATCCTGGTAAAGTAAACTTGGTGCCAGACGCTTTGAGCAGGAGACCGGCAGTTATATTTCTTACTCAGCAGAGTGATCTCATTAAGCAGATGAGGAGGTTGGATTTGGAGGTTTTGTTGCCGAGTTCTGGTCAGAATTGTTTTGCACTCTAGCTTCAGTCTTCTCTTGTTGATTAGGTCAAGGAGGCTCGGGCTGGTGATGCGCAGTTGCAGGGTTTTCGAGCTGAGGTTGAGTCTGGGTCTAGAACGGACATGGTTATTCATGCCGATGGTTCGCTACGTTTTGGTTCCCGGTTGTGTGTCCCTAAGGGTGAAGTTCGTTAGAGGTTTCTTGAGGAAGCTCATCAGTCCTCGTAGTCTATCCATCCTGGCGGTACTAAGATGTATCGAGATTTGAAGCTTCATTTCTGGTAGCATGGTATGAAAAGGGCTGTAGCACTGTTTGTTGTTCAGTGTTTGATTTGTCAGCAAGTTAAGGTAGAGCATCAGAGAACTTCTGGACTTCTTCAACCGCTTCCTATTCTGGAGTAGAAGTGGGAACATATCACCATGGATTTTGTGATTGCTTTGCCGAGTCCTAAGGGTTACAATGCTGTTTAGGTGATTGTTGACCGTTTGACGAAGAGTGCTCACTTCATTCCTTTTCGTGTTGGTCAATCTACTAAGAGCCTAGCGGAGAAGTTCATGCAAGAGATTGTTAGGCTTCATGGGGTTCCAGTCAGTATTGTATCCGACAGGGATACGAGATTCAGATCTCAGTTTTGGGTGAGTCTTCAGGCTAGTTTGGGGAGTAAGTGGAAGTACAGTATGGCTTTTCATCCCCAGACTGATGGACAGTCAGAGCGGACTATTCAAATTCTTGAGGACATGTTGCGATCCTATATGTTGCACCTCGGTAGATCTTGGGAGGACCATTTGCATCTTGTAGAGTTCTCGTACAATAATAGCTTTCAGGCCAGTCTTAAAGCTGCACCGTTCGAGGCACTTTATGGACGTAAATGCAGATCACCAATGTGCTGGGATGACATTGGTGAGAGGCAGTTGTTAGGTTCGGAGTTGATCACCATGATAATTGATGCTGTGACTCAGATCAGAAAGCATGTCCAGGCAGCTCAGGATAGGCAGAGGCGGTGGGCTGATATCCATCGGAGGGCTTTGGAGTTTGTCATTGGTGACGATGTTTTCCTAAAGGTATCGCCGTAGCGCGGTGGTGGGGACAAGCTTAGCCCTAGGTTTATTAGGATCGTTTGAGATTTTGGAGCGAGTAGGCAAGGTGGCCTATCGTCTTGCTTTGCCGCGAAGCGTTATCAGAAGTGCACGATGTTTTCCATGTCTCACAACTCAGAAGATATATCCGCGATGAGAGTCACGTGATCGACTACTCTGAGTTGACCGTGCGGCCAGATTTGACTTGTGAGATTCCGCCAGTTGCTATTGTGGATCGGCGGGAGAAAGTACTTAAGAATAAGGTCGTCAAGTTCATTCGTGATGCTTGGAATCCTCACTCACTGAGTGAGTCGACTTAGGAGCTGGAGGAGGAAATTCAGCAGAAGTTTCCTCATTTGTTTGACTAGTGGTTGTTTTGTTTTGTTTTGCTTTGTTTCTTTTCTTTCGGGGTTACCCTATGTATCTTCTTTTGAATTTCGAGGATGAAATTCTTCTTGTTAGGTGGATAGGATTGTAACCCCTGTTTTTTATTTTTCGTATTTTTGATGTATTTTTATTTCTTCTCGAATATTTGTACTCTTTTGTATTTTTCTGGACCGTATATTCGAGTTGTTATATATTAATTTTTGACTCAATCTTGATCTTTTGTGATTTATTTTTGGTTCCTTGATTTTTCTTGATCATTGTTGTTATTTTCGCTCTTCATTTGTGTCTTGCTCTCTTTATTTGTATCTTTGGGTGCTCATGGTGATTTAGTTGCTCATCCTATTCCCAATCCTATTGTTTTATCCCTAATTGATTACTAATGCCAAATTAAATCCACAATCCTATTTGAAATCCTATACACATTGATCCTAATCAAATCCTATTAGACTAATCCTACTACTACTCCTAATCTACCCACAACCCATTAACCCAATACCCATCTTATACTGAACCCTAAACTCAAACCCTATATAAACTCATCTCATTAAAACCCTAACCCTACTACAACACCCCAACCTCCTCCCTCTCTTCCCTGCCCTTGCAATGCACACCCCAACACCCCCGACCTGCCCTCCTACCGCCTGCACCCAATTCCCGATGCCAACCATCAGTGCCGACCACCCCCATCCATTGCCGAATCCACCCTAGCCGACCTCCATTACACCCGAGCACCTCCATCTTCCATCACCTATCTCTCTCCGTCCTTCCGTCGTCGACCAGCAGCGGCAACCGGAGCGCCAGTTGCCAGCCGACGCCCCGACTCCCATTGCGCTCTCTCTCTTGCTTTGCGAGTTTGCGCATGTTGGAGTTTTGCACGTGCGAGTTGTTCAATGATTCGTGGATTTTCGTTCGTGGGATTGTTCATTTTCGGGATCCGTTCCCGTTATTCTTGGTGTTCATTTTGTCTTCGGTTAAGGCAAGTAAATTGTATTCAAATTCCTTTGTATGAAACAAGTCAAAAAAAATACCGCTTATGGTGTAGTTGGGTTCTAGAGACAACTCGTGTGTGTGTTATTTTTGATGGGTTTTGTCTCTATAGTGCTATTTGACCATAGTTGCCTCACGACACAAAATCGACATGAAAACAACTAGGTTTGACCGTTCTTGATCTATTCATATATGTGAGATAATTATGTGAAATTATGTGTTTGATGAGATCCATGTGATATGATGGTTTTGAATATGTTATATACTCTATTTCATGATGTTTGGACTCCTAGTAGACTCTATACCATGTTTGATTGTGATTAGGACGAGTTTCGTGTGGTTTATGTTGGTTTTGTTTTCAAGAGAAAATCTGTATTTGTCGATGATCAGTTTTGATTTGTATTTTAGACCCTATTATGATCAGAATCCTTAATTTTTGTATTAGACATGAATTGTAGAGGAATCTTTCTTATTTCCAAACCCTCTGACCTTGATCGACTTCGTTTTCGTATGAGAGTTATGGCTATTTTACTACAGAGGTGTATTTTATTTCCAGATTTCATTTCTTGATGATTTTGATGATTAAACTATTCTGATACAAGTCTTAATTACGTTTTTTTGAACGGAACCTTTCCACAGTATTTCTATATCTATCTAGGGATTACCCAGAATTTTGGTGGATTTTATTGATGAGTTTTATATGCTGTTTCATGCTTGTTTATGAAAGCTATACTTGCCGTATTTTGCTCGTTGTTCTGTAAAGAATCATATTTTCACCCTATTTCGTTTTACTTTATGGAAAATATGTATGAAATATAAAAGTTAGATTATTTTGTCTATTTTCATCTCGCTTTGATGGATTTGGATTTTGTTTCACGGTTGCGAGATATTACAATTTTGTATAGCAGTGTTGGGAATTCCAGATTTGCCAAACTATCGTTTCTTGATATTTTCTGATTTTTGTTAACTGGACTAATTTTACTGGAATATTATGAAACTTTATATTCTGATAGTAGACATATAGGGGATTACCCCAGACTTTTCCTGAATTTATTTGAGATGTTTTAATGCTGTTTTCCTATAAATGAATACGATTTACTAATTTCTTGCTGAACGTGTTTTCTGGATTCAAATCAGTTTTGAGTTATGATTTTGTGAAATACTATATGGCTTATATATAATCTCTGAATTCGTGTGGGAGTCTATTTACCAGATTCTCTGACGGATTCATGTTTTGATAATTGTGGAAACGGAAATCGCTATTTTAGTAGTGTACTGTCTTGCTGTCCTGAATATGAACATACACTGTTTTGCTCGTTTATGTGACCGTATATCATCTATGCATGTTTATTTGTTTTCCTGAACCTAATAATGGTTGTATCATGTTAGTTTGATACATTTCATATACTATCATGTCTGTTGATAACCATAATGAAAGTGATCAAGCCGGGGTTTCTTAAGGGAAGATCTAGTAGTGAAAAATATGGAAACGTGTACTTGGAAGGGAACTAGTGTTCCATATTGTTACTATTACTGATACTATTACTTTTACTGCTACTATTACTGTTATTTTTACTGCTATTGCTACTGCTACTGATACCTGAGTACATTGCCCCATTATGGTCCACTGTAAAATCTAAAAGCAAAACTGTTTGTTGTAGCAACCATGTGTTATATTTTGGGGCGCATAAAGTGCTATCTAGCTAGTAATACACACAAGACTATGAGAACATAAGACTGATACTATTATACTGATACTGTTATAGTGATACTGTTGGACTGATACTGTTATACTGTTACACTAATATACTGAGCTCACTGTTACTGGACACTATTAGTTGCCATATGACCCTATACTTGACACATTCATTTATACTGTTAGCATACCATGCTAGTTGACTTTGTTTTACTGATTCATGCAAGTTATTACTGTTGATGCATTATTCCATGCTATTTGTTTACCGTTCCCATGTGCTTGTATCCTACATTATAAGTGGTCTGTAACTTGCATTGACGGGTACTTGTTTTCTCTTTCCTTCTCCTGTAATTATTAGTTGCAGAGCAGGATGGTCAGTTACCCGACGGCATTGGCAAAATGAGATATTAGTGCTGGATTCTTGCTTATTAGTATTGCTATTATTGTTGCTTTGAATAATGTATTTTGAGTACTTGGATGATTACTTTGTATTTTGGGCGATGTGACCCAGGATTTTGTCTTATCCAGATCTGATTTATTTGAGATTAATACATTTTGTTTCTAGTAAATTATGTTGGTTTATTAATTCAATTTTGCATGTGTGTGGTACTCTTTTGCTTCCGACTCTGATTATACTGTGAGATGTTGTAAAGATTCCTGAACAGCTTATGGATGATGCAAATCATTCGCTGGGTTGAGTCACATATACGTATTTCGTATTCTTTTTGGGAAGCGAGGCATGACACCATGAATACCCAAAAAGGGGTTCTAAGGGTCCTAAAAACAACAATTTAAGTTTCCAAACAGTAAGCACACACTTGGCGTTCATGTCAAAACGGAGTTATTCCCGGTCCCATTCCCTTGAGGAATCGTGATCGGTCGCTCCTCGTGCTTCTACTCAAAGTATACAGCAAGTACAAGCACAGAATGGGCATGAATCGCATCCCAAAGTGGTATACAATAATACCTCAACATCCAATACAATTTCCACTTCAAACATTGAACACCGTCGTCTATATTGGGGTCTACAAGCTACTATGGGCTACTCTTAGCTAGAAACTTTAGCTCACTTAAGTCCTAACTCATACTCACATCCATGACATGTTTGTTGACCTCAAACAACCACTCTATTCTAGAGAAGTACAAGTTCAAATCCATTTCTATAAACATGGTGCAAACCAGTGAGCTCTATGTTTCACTGTGTTTCTGTCATCACTTGCAAAAATCATATAAAATCGAATACTTGTCCAAGTCAAGATTTACTGGTCATTCCAGAAAGGTCTATGTGTCTACTAAAAGTTCCTAGTTATAAGGCTCTTCAGATAAGGTCGTTTATACACTCTTACGGGTCCATCTTTAACAAGTATACAGACTTCCAGAACAACAGATCATATCAACACAGTCATGGAATAAAATGTATTTAAAATATCATATGGTGTCAAATAATCATGAAATTTTAGAATCTAGTTCCTGACACATGACGTGACAACACTTCCAAAAATCAAGTGATTCTACCAAGTAGATTTTCAATTATGTTGTTTTGAATGTCATCCAAAAACAGGGCACTAACAACAGCAATTCTGTTTAACAAAATATCTAGCTCAGTTTGCATGATTTTATTGACATGGCTACAGTGGTCCAAATCTCATGAAATTTGAAACATAGGTCTTAGATACATCCAAAAATGACATAATAAAATTTCAGATCATTACCATAAGCATGCAGTGAGATACAAGTCATTCTTTCCAAAACTGTAACATTAAAAACTGTTTCTTTCTATTCTGACCAGCATGCAAGTTCGTAATTTATTTTAATAGCAGGAAAAATCACAAAAATCCCTAAAAATTACTAAGGTGTACGACACCTATATGATCATCCTCTAAAATTTTCAGATCAAAATTTCAAATGGTGTTCATGCAATGAGCTACGGACTGACAACAAAATTTAGTCTTTAACAAGAATTTCTTGTTTAGATTACTTAACACCAAACGAGCTATTCAAGTTCAATCTTATTGTATGCATGTCATTTTTCAGTCATCACAAACATCATTCAAGCATAAAAACAACCATAAGGTTAGAAACACCCACCGTTTCTAGTAGCTTGTTCTTTGCTTGAAAGTCCTCCTTCTTGACTCTTCTAGAGCTCCTTGTTTCTTTCTCCTTGCTTTGGCTCCTTGTTCTTCTTCTTCTTGGCTTGTTCTTCCTCTTATCACTCCAAATTTCAGTAACTAGGCTGTAGAGAATGAAGTTTGGAGATGTAGGAAAAGGTAGGAGTTGCAAAAGGGAGTGGAGAAGAGATGGGGTTTTATAAACACAATGAGAAGAGTGGGAGAGAATCTTGGCCGGATTTTGAGAGTATGGGGAAGAGGAGAACATCACATCATGCAAGACATTGATTTGCTTGGGAGGTGATGTGACAAAAGTATAATTGTGTCTCTTATTCTGTAACACCCCGAATTCCAAAACAGACTGAATTCGAAGTTCCACAGGATCTTTACACTTCTCTTCGTACAATTTTACAAGGAAATTAAAACTTTCATTACATCAGAGTTACATCTTTAAATTACATTTAAACAGCGGAATCAATATACAATAATTACATGAATAAAATGTACAACACCTGAAACATGCTTTAAGCAGCATGCATACTTTAATCTTGTCAATCTCTTTATCCTGCATAGAAACTGTGAGCTCGTCAGTTCATTCAACTGACGTAAGGATATAATACATTAATTTTCTCCTACTTAGAAAGCACACACTTGTCACAAGAAAAACTACAGGGACTATCCTATAGATGTCGTGTTGTGCTGTGCACTTAGTCCTTAATGCAGTTGTTATGTTATATGACACTAACACGCACTTGTTCGGATTCTATGCATCCCATACTACATAGGTCTGAGGGCAAGCCTTTAATCGTACTTCATCTTATAGGGTTCAATCCCTCGCCATGACTTAAACTACGACGGTAACTACGGTAAGTATCCTAGATGTTCTATGAGTTACGAGCCTATGTCCAGATAGTCTGAAGGAGAATCCCACGCACTAACATGACTCATCATGCAGACAGACTATGGACAATTCAACCTCCGTCATGGAACCATGGCACCACCCGTAGTCACCAAAAACCCCACAAGCGTCGCCACCGGGACGATATTTCCAGAGTAGTGCTCACGTCATGTCATGATGCATCAAGCAAGCAGTCTGTGAATCACTCTCACACTGCCAATCCGATGGCCCTCATACTCGTGTTTTTTCTCTCACTTTCGTCACATCACTACCATGTATCTAAATCCTTAGTTTATTTGAATCAAGAGTTAGCTTTTTTCTCTATACCGGTCTTAATCAACAACATGGCCAACTTGGTCTTTCATCTCAATAAATCAACTTAACAATTTTAATTTATTGAATTGCCGGTAATAGGACTTTAGCTACCCTCTAGTTCAAAATCTCATTTCATGACCATAGCATTTGTGTATTCATATCCATAAGACGTTTCATAATTCATCATGATATTGACTTCACTTTCATGTACAATGTCTAGCATAAGACAATTAAATTCATTTTCTAACTTGTCACATTCATTCTTCATTCTTTCCACATAATTCTCTTAATCTCATTTGACCAATACTAAATATAACATTCATACTTTCATTTTCCCGTTATCAAATCTCTTTTCAAACTCGTTTAAACAATACATTTATTTTTATCCAAAGACAAATTTAAAACCTGAGAAATCAAAAATAGTCAGGACAGTCGACTGTTGAAGCATAGTCGGTCGATTGTTCAGCGAGGATAAAAATTCGAAAATTAAATAGTCAGGACAGTCGACTATTAAGGTATATTCGGTCGATTGTTCAGCGAGGATTAAAAACTCAAAAATTAAATAGTCAGGACAGTCGACTATTAAGGTATAGTCGGTTGATTGTTCAGCGACTAAAATCTGAAATTTGGAATTTACACAGTAACTTAAGATTTTTAAAGCAATTAAATTCTCAGTTTTCATATAAAGTACTGCTCTTTTATTTGTACAAAGTGTACCTGAAATCACATAATGTTCTATTATCAACTTCTTTTTCAAAGAGACATTTTTCTTGATTTCTTTCAATCATAATTTGGTTCCTCTTGATAAGACTAATGAGTTTTTTTCTTCTTTCCTTTGGATTAACACACAAATTGATCATTTCTTGAACTTTGCCTAATTTACAAAATGTTCATTTTTTTCAACAACTAACATAGAACTTTAGGATTATCTAGTATCAATCATATTAACCATGAATAAGCATAATTCACTAATCAATCTTATTTTAATAATGTAGAGATTCTTACAATTATCATTTTCCACATAAACACATTCCTCAAAATTGCACTTTTCCATAAACACACATATTTCGACATGGAGAAACATTTATTCTAATTTAGCATGCTAGATCAATATCCAAATATCACAACAACATATCATTCAGTAAAGTTCACTTATTCATTTCATGCGATTTCACATATGTTCCATTTTCACCTTAATCATGGAATTATCAAAGAGCAATATTTTCACCTATTTATTCTAGCATGATTAGCACACAACCTAGCATGATAATACTTAGAAGTTAGAGAAAATTGCCCACCTTATTGGAGAGAAAACGAAATGAACTCCTAAAACTCCTAGATTGATCAAAAGAGGCCTTCTCCTTCTAGTCTGAGCCACTACATGTCGTCTCCTCCTCGCTTTGAAGCAAACCAAAGCTTCCTTGCTCTTGAAGAAACCGGCCACCAATGGGAAGACACAACACAACTCTCAATCTTTTAAACTCACTAACTCTCATTCTTTTACTCTCTAATTGTATTTCTTTATCTTTGTCTTTTGATATAGATTAGGTGTGAATATACTAATGTAGGGGGGGGGGTATTTATACATAATTTTGGGTGGATTGAATGGTTAAAATTAGATCAAATAGTTAGGGATTAAGGGCTAGGATTAGTTTGGAAGTTGCCATAACCACCCATGAATGAGATAACCACCTCACCACTACTCCCATTTCACTTCTCCACTCATGCATAATCCGGCCTCACTCCAAGGGTGTGTTTTGCACACTCTTGTGCATGGACGTGTTACTCTAGTATCCCCCACTCACAACTTGTACATGTTAGTTTAATCAATTGTCTATTATTTGAGTCTACACTACAAGTTAGACTAAAATAAAGATTAATTAAATTACATGGACTCACTAATGGGCCAAGAGACTATGGGCTCTACTAATTTAATTAATTAATTAACTAATGTGGGCTACAAAGAGACAAATTAAGCTTATGATTAAATTAGGCTTTCTAAAAATAAATGGGGATTACTAATTCATGAAATATTTTCAGAGAAATGCATGCATAAAGTTTTACATGCACAACACGTAAAAATCAAACAACTCCAAATAATAATAAATAAAAAAAATAAGATTTAAAAATCCAGGGTGTTACATATTCAAAACAAGAACCCTAACCCTAGTTCTCATTTCCCTCCTTCTTTTTTCCCTCAAAGACTAGGCCGGCCAATGGGTTGGGGCTTGACCCATTTGTTCAAGTGTTGTGTTATTCATTTTGTTTCATTTGGGCTTCACAAGTCCAACTCAAAACATATATATATATATATATATATATATATATATATATATATATATATATATATATATATGTGTGTGTGTGTGTGTGTGTGTGTGTGTGTGTGTGTGTGTGTGTGTGTGTGTGTGTGTGTGTGTGTGTGTGTACATATGCATAGTTGTAGTTTATTAGTAAGAAAAATAATTTCTTTAACCAAAAATATAACTTTATAGCTAGTAGAATCTAGTTCGTTTACAAGACGCATTCGTAAAAAATTGGGGTTGTTACATCATTCCCTCCTCAGAACTACGCTTAGTGGGAGAAACAGAAATGAAAAATCACACAAACAACTCCGGGTGAGTCTCCTGCATTCGACTCTCTGGATCCCAAGTTTATCGAAAGTCATCCGCATTTCGTGGATCATCCTGGGGCTGATTTCATCCCTCGTCCCGAAGATCGTGGCGATCAATCTCCATTTATAGATGTCGCTCTCGTTCCCGAAATACTGGAGGTCAAATCCCACTCCACAGACCATTCTGGGGCCTCACCACACGAAATCCCTGCGTGTGTCGCTCTCGTCCCGAAATACTGGAGACCAATCCCACTCCACAGATCATTCTGGGGCCTATTCCATCACACGTTCAGGAATACTGAAGAATATCTCACTTCGTGGATCATTCTGGAGCCCTCTCTCATCCTCGAAGTTTCTTCGTAGGTATTGCTCTCGTCCTTGGAATACTAGAGATCAGTCCCACTCCACAGACCATTCTGGAGCCTATTTCATCCCACGTCTGGAATACTAGAGAATATCTCACTCCTTGAATCATTCTGGAGTCAATGTCCCACTAACCTGCTTGTGAATGTTGCTCTCGTCCCTAGAATACTGGAGATCAATAACACTCCATAGAACATTCTGAGGCCTATTTCATCCCACATTCCAGAATACTGGGGAATATCTTGCTCCATGGATCATTCTGGAGCCAACATCACACAATCTTCCCCATGAGCGTCGCTCTCGTCTCTGGATTACTGGAGACCAATTCCTACTCTACAGATCATTTTGTGGTCTATTTCATCCCTCTTGTGGAATACTGAGGAATATCTCACTCCATGGGTCATTCTGGAGCCGACCTCATAATACGAAGTCCCTATGAGTATCGCTCTCGTCCCAAAATACTGGAGATCAATCCCACTCCACAGATCATTCTGGGGCCTATTTCATTCCTCATCTGGAATGCTGGGGAATATCTCACTCCTGGGATCATTCTCGAGCCTCCCTACACATGATCATTCTTGCTTCATCATATCTCCTTCTAGTGCTCGAGTCAAGTTCTCAGTATATCATCTAGCTCTCGGTTGCACTACTTGAGGGTCAGTGACCACTCCCTCCTTAGAAGAAAATGAGGCTTACCAAGGAGAAGGCAAAAATTTCAGCTTTATGCCTTATCCCAAACACTTAATAAAATAAGCGCAAGACACGAGATGACCAAATGCCCAAAACTTTCATGCTTTAAAAAAAGTCATACTATCCTGCTGTAGAACATATCACAAGTTCGTCGCCAATTGCTGCCTAAATGCAACTAACAAAATATATTACTGTTAGGGTTATATACTGAAAGCATCACTTTTGTATTAACTTTATTTCCTTATTTTTTTTGAATGAGAATCATATGGGCATATGTTTGCATATTGTGTTTATTATAATATTAATGCAAGTGTCTGATATTCTATAAGGTTGATAATATGGTGTGAGGTGACACACAGAAGATCATATTATCAGTTCCCTATGGAATATATAAATAGTTCACAACCTAGACGGACTTGGACAATCCATTGGAAAGGTTGTAGTGTAATCTGGTATTAGTCTGTCTTGACTATAGGTTTACACTAGTACACTTTGTGTGTATTGAACAGGACCACTTGAGGTTGTTCTCTTTGTACTGACTACAAAAGAGAACAAATACCTCTGTTATTATGGATGCTTATGCTCTTAATCCAGATATAATAACAGACATGTATATGCAGTGTGCATTACTTTGACTCATAAAAGAGTGAGATTCATTATGGATCAACAACCTCTATGAATTGAGTAATAGCATTGTATGTATGATGGACTGTTGATTGTAAAAGGAATCCATGTCCCGATATGTCGGGTTGATGATGTCCCCTTAAGGAGCTCATAAGGATTGTCATGTAAACCCTGCAGGTGGATTACATCCGACATGACAAATAAAGTTGAGTGGTACTACTTAAGGATAAAAGATGTTGATCAATATAGTTGTCAGTAACTTAATTTGATCGACGGACATTCGATATCTTAACATGGGGAGTTGAACGAGCATATAATAAAAGGAGCCCATAAATATAATTTGGGATTAGGAAGGTAGTGCAGCAATAGCTCCTTAGTGGACCGAGCTATTGTTAATGGGCCTGGGTTGTGTGTTCGGGCTGAACACGGGATACCCAGATTCGTTAGGAGACCTAACCCTAATTTCTCCTGATAGGTCCCTACCGTAGCCTTATATATATCCTCTATTCTCTGGCCGTCATTGATAATCTGAAATATAAGATTTTTTCTCAAAACTCGTGATTCACGTAAGGAGAGAAAGAGAGATCTGCCAAGGAGAAGAAAGGTTGGGAGATCGTCGCCCACACGACGTCCAACCCGAGGAAGGAAATACGTGCAGAAGATCTTGGGGTCGCTGTCGTCTTCTTCTCACCGCAGGTATAATTTGTGAACCCTAGATTTCGCTATATAGGGTTAGATCACATTTTTAATCTGTTAAATTTTTAACGATCGATACGCACACCAATCCGTAGTCCTGGGAATCATCATTTGAGTAAAACCTTTTGCAACAAGCCGAGCTTTAAAGGTTTCAACCTTACCGTCTGATCCCCTTTTTCTCTTATAGACCCACTTGCATCCAATGGCTTTTACACCAATAGGTGGTTCTACAAGCTCCCAGACTTGATTAGAATCCATAGATTCTATTTCAGATATCATTGCTTTTTGCCAAGACTCTGCATCTTTATCTTGGAGTGCTTCATTGTAGGTACAGGGATCATAATCTTGTTCCTCAGGGACAAAGTCTGACGACTCTCCCAAGAACATATATCTATCAGGTTGTATCACAACCCTCCCACTACGACGAGGCACTATCGGTTGTGGCGCAACATTTGTGACACGTTGTGCAGTTACTGGTGGTACATCCTGTTGTACTGTTGGTACTGATGTATTTGGTGTCTCACCTCTCAGTTCTTCTAGAACAGCTCTACTTATGGGTTTGTGGTTCATTACATAATCTTCCTCTAAGAATCGAGCATTGGTGCTAACAATGACCTTCTGATCCTTAGGACTATAAAATAAACCACCTTTCGTTCCTCTTGGATAGCCTACAAACAAGCGTACTTCTGTACGAGATTCCAACTTATCGGCTTTCCCATTCAGCACGTGTGCTGGACTACCCCAAATCCGAACATGTTTCAGACTAGGCTTACGCCCAGTCCACAGTTCTGTGGGAGTAATTGGTACTGACTTAGAAGGAACCAAGTTCAAAATATAAGCTGCAGTTTCTAAGGCATATCCCCAAAACGAATCTGGTAAATCTGAATAACTCATCATTGATCTAACCATCTCCATAAGAGTCCTATTCCTTCTTTCTGCTACACCATTCTGTTGGGGTGTTCCAGGTGCTGATAATTGGGATGTAATCCCAGCCTCTGACAAATAGTCCCTAAACTCCCCAAAGAGATACTCGCCACCACGATCTGAACGTAATGACTTGATACATTTTCCATGACGTTTCTCCGTCTCTGCCTTGTACTCTTTGAATTTCTCAAAGCACTCAGACTTACGGCGCATCAAATAAATGTATCCATACCTTTAATAATCGTCAGTAAATGTGACAAAATATTCAAAGCCACCTCTAGCCTGGACAGTCATGGGCCCACACAAATCAGAATGAACCAATTCGAACACATCTTTGGCCCTATACCCCTTTGCCTTGAAAGGCCTTTTGGTCATTTTACCTACCAAGCAGGATTCACAGACTGGTAGTGCCTCCACTTCCAATGAACTCAAAGGTCCATCTTTAACCAGTCTTTGAATCCTTCTTAGGTTAACATGCCCCAATCGCAAGTGCCAAAGATATGTTTGGTTCATACAAGAAGGTTCTTTTCTCTTATTTATGTTAGAAGACATATTATTCATTTCCATAAGTTGCATTGTGGGCGAAATAGGATTAATGACATATAGATTATCAACCAATGCACCAGAACAGATAAAATGCTTATTTTTTCTAATAACAATATTGTCATTAAAATAAACTGAATATCCATCCTTAACTAACATGGAAACAGAAATTAAATTCCTTCTAAGTGAAGGTGCATAAAGACAATCTCTCAATGTCAAAGACTTATTTTTACCAAAAGATAAAATAACATCTCCTACTGCAACGGCTGCTACTCTTGTAGCGTCACCCATAAACAAGCATATCTCTCCATCACTGAGCCGTCTGGTTTCCTGGAACCCCTGCAATGTATTGCAGACTTGATTAGTGGCTCCTGTATCTACACACCAGGTGCCGGTAGATAGCACCGCTAAACATGTTTCAACAACTAGTAAATGAGATATACCTTCTTTGTTCTTTTGTTTGAGAAGTGGACAGTTAGTCTTCCAATGTCCTGACCCTTTGCACTTGAAACACTTGCCTTTCGGCTTTTTCACAGCGCCTTGAGGTCCCATGCCATTCTTTGCTGAGTTTACTTGTTTCTGAACTTTCTTCTTCTTACCACCTTTAGGCTTAGAAGTAGAGACCTTTTCAGTCACATAAACATGGGCATTCTGCTTGAAGAGAGCTTCAGCATCCTGTAGTTCTTTTGCAAGTTCTGACAAAGTATACAACCTTTTGTTCATGTTGTAATTAAGGCAAAACGAGTCAAAACTTTTAGGCAGAGTCCCGAGAATGATATCGACCTGGGTTTCCCCATCGATTTCAGCACCAAGGATCTCCATCTCGTTTAGATGACCCATCATCTTGAGAACATGATCCCTTACTGGTGTCCCCTCAGCCATAGATGCATTCATCAAACTCTTCATAGCAAATTGCCTAGCTGCTCTACTCTGATGTCCGAAGAGTTCCTTAAGGTTGTACATCATATCATAAGCTGTGGACATGGCCTGATGCTGATGCTGCAGTACATTTGACATAGATGCCAAAATGTAACACCGCGCCATCTCATCTGCCTTATTCCACTTCTTATAAGCCTCTTTGGCCTCTTCATCAGAGTCAGCATCAGGCTTAGGTGGGCATACTTCATTGAGTACAAATTTGTACTCTTCAGCAGTTAAGACAATATCCAAGTTACGTTTCCAGTCAATATAATTAGGGCCAGTAAGTTTGTTTTCTTTAAGAATCACCATAAGTGGACTGAAAGAACCCATTTTTGAAATCCTGAGAATCACATAAAATAAAAATTATGTAGGGCATAACTTTTTGAATAAATTAAATATTGATTCCCTCAAAACAATAATAAAAAAAAATTCACCAACACCTTAAACACCATGAATTTAGCATGCCACGATAGTGTGGACGTATACAAATTCAATATTTGTTCAAGTAGGTTTTTCTTATTAATTTTACTATCATGTCAACACAACTTTATGACAAATAAAATTAATCTGTTGGTCTTGCTTTGGTCCTACAAATAATAGCAGTGACTCCGATGGGGAGGATACCATTATTTGTATCTAAGTGTATACCATTGCTTAATACTAAGTCCATTATCTTGTATTGAGTTCCTTCAGATGGAGAAGTGAACACATACTAGGTAACTTTCTATAATTATCCCTAAGGAAGTTTATACTGGTGATCCATAATTATACTCATCCGATATGGAGGAAAGCACTAAAGCCAACACGCAAGTATAATTATATCACCTACAAACCAGCAATGGAGACCGTGGGATTCATGTTAAAAGAATTCCCTCTCCCACTTAGTTATTTAACAATGAGGGTTTTTCTACTAGTTAATTTATGTCCATGTTGTCCATTATTAATGTGATCCTAGTTTTTCAAAAAAAACATCACAATATAATAAGCATGCATAATCAGAATAAGCAATAATGGCAATAAATTTGAAAATAAATATCCAACTATTATGGCCATCTTTCCTGATTCTTCCCCGACTGTGCGAATCACAAATCTGACCCTGTGCGGAGCTATACGGGGTTCGACCTGCCCGGTCAGGCCGCGGGGTTTGGGGCAGCGCCCCGATATATATATATATATTTTTTTTTTATAGGTTTGGCTGCCGATTTCTTCATCGAAAACCATCTGTCGATCTCCGGACTGCCTAAAAACAGTATCTCCTCCGGCGTCAGAAACAGCCACCACCGCCATCAATTACTACTTCTGGACGATGATAGTCCATACCACTTCATACTTCTTTCCAGTTAAGCTGAAGCTCGTCGAACCAATTTTTTCAAACCTCCGAATGCACAATGGTACTAACATGGTTCTAGTCCAGGCCTAAGTTCCTGTTCAAATCTCTTGGCCTTCTTTACTTCGTCTTGCACCATTTCTTGGGGCATAACGAGACGGTTGAGTAAATTTGGTTCATATTCTCGGATGGTCATACCTTCCTACTTTAGATTTTGAAATTCTATTGTCTTTTCTTCTTGTAAGTATGGGGGAAAATAATGCAGCTTAAACTCGTCCAGGAAGTCCTCCCCATTCTACGGGTTCTCTTCCTATTCTTCGTTTCACAGATTTCATCTATTGCCTTCCTTGGTATGTCGCGAATTCTAGTCTCAATACTGAGTCTCGGTGCGGCCTCGTCGTTCTTCCTCAGCTTTGTGCTGCGACTCACATTCATTTTTCGTTCAGCTGTAGACTTGCTACCTGCACATCAAGTTATGAATTTGCTTTTTTGACATCCGGTTGTAGATTTGCCTTCTAGACATTCGGTCGCAGACTTGCCTTCCGATATCCAGTTGCTGGTTTGCCTTCTGGACCTTTGGTTGCATATTTGCCTTCTGGACCTTCGGTTGCAGACTTGCCCTCTGATATCCAGTTGAATCCTAAAAGTTAGTAAAAGAGTAATCGCAGTGGGGTTAGGTCAGACATAGAAAAAATTCGTAAACAAAAGTTGCAAAAGTGCAACAATATGATTTACGACCATCCCACTATCAAAACTATCCCTGGCTCTGGCTGGGGCATCCAAGTCTAATTTCCTATTGTGTTAGGCTACAATTTTAGCACCCCGAATTCCTAACATAGGAACTCATGACACTCTTCCAGGATCTTCCTTCAAATGAGTCACAACACAACAAAAATCACAGGAAATTAAAAAAAATTATTACATCAAATTGTTATTACAATGTCTAATGATTGCAACATTTACAATTAATTGTTACAACAAGAATGTACAATAGAATTGGGGCAGTAACTTGCACTTGGATGCTTTCCTCTGCTAGAGCTTTCCCGTGCTCCCAACTCGGCAGTCATGCACTGATAACTGTGGGCACGTCAGTTGATTATAACTGACGAAATTCTATACCCAGCCATCCTCTCTACGCCAGAATATAACGATTCCAACCTCAACAAACACAAATATTTGATGCAAAGAAAAAGGTGATGTCAAACAAGTGTCGGTGTATGCTATGGCCTAATCTAATGCACACACTATGCACACATGCTCCTAAAGCTAATGCACGCTTGGTTGAAAGATATGCATCCCATACTACACACCCCCCAACCAAACAACATTCTTCAATTTAATGGGGCTCGACCCACCGTTATGCATCCTAACCTTGTGCTCTCTCCTGTTTCTAATTCTAGTGATGGTGAGGCTGCAGGCCCCTGGTGGAAACTAGTCACTGCTATCAATAGTGGTGTCCAGATCTATTAGTTTTATCCACTATGTCAGGGATCTCATTCGCAGCTTCTGCCGTCCCGACTATACTCAAAGATATGTTGTTGTATCTACATCTCCCCCGACCTCATCAAAAGAAGATATATGGGCACAAGGGCTCCATTACCAATGGATTAGAGCAACTCCCGATAGAGTCTAGCTCTCCGGGACATCATCTAATCTGCCTGTCCACATTGATCGACAAAGGACCTGACGGATATAGGGTTTTCCCAACTCCGCTACACTCATCCTTACACTGGAACAGAACTTGCAGTCGAGATGACGTCAACGCTCGAAACCTCCTCAAAAGTTGTTATGGATCATAAAGGCATTTCCGCCGAGATAGCGGAGCCCCTACAGAGTCTTACCGACTCTATCTATAGACAACACGGGGTCCCTATCCACATTAAACAAACCTAAGATTGGGTTGGGAGTGATGACGCCATGTGCCCCCTGGCAGGTGAACACCCTCGCTAGTGCCTGTCCTTACATTCAACCAAGGCTCGATCTAATCTTGCCAAAATATCAAGCTACCCCACTCCCAGATTAAATAATTAAGGTTGAATTCAAGATTTGCTTCATAGACCAATCTCTAAAACCATCACTCTAGTCAACCTCTGATTTTTCTTCCATTTTCCCATATTATCCATCCTTTTAGTTAGGCAATAAATCAAAAATTTCCAAATCCTTAACTCGATGCTCAACTTGCTTGCTATGAACAACTAGTCCAATTCCAATTGGTAGACCTCCCTAGTTAGTCACCTTTATCAATACTGGGTCTCAACCCATTCCACACTAGGACTCAACTAGCCCTCTCGTTCAGCCCAAAGGTTGACCCACCTCGGCACGAACCCACGGCAAATTTTCCCCACCGATTGCCGCAACCACATCGACGCTTGGAGTTAGATCGCAACCTTGGCCCGACCAACCAATAGCTTTCTGCTAAACTTAATGCTCCACGGTCCTTGACAGGTGGTATCTCCAAACACAACCCATGGAATTCATCCATGTACAACAAGTACAACGGCGCACGAGTCATCCCCTCCAATGCGTTCGATGTGACATTCTACCCAACTAGATTTGTCAACCAGACTTAATCTTAGGGTCTCAACTTAACCAGTGTATCCCAACAAGGCACACTGCACTAGGAGTAAGTCCTAATCCACAAATACCCAAAAAGGTGTTCTAAGGGTGCTAAAAATAACAACTCAAGTTTCCAAACAGCAAGCACACACTTGGCGTTTATGCCAAAACGGAGCCATCCCGATCCCGTTCCCTTGAGGAATCGCGATCGGGCGGTCCCCATGCTTCTACTCAAAGTAGACAGCAAGTACAAACACACAATGGGCATGAATATCATCCCAAGGTGGTCTACAACCATACCCCAACATCCTATACAACTTTCACTTCAAAACGTTGAACTACGTTTGTCTATTTTGGGGTCTACAAGCAACTATGAGCTACTCCTTGCAAGAAACTTTAGGTCACTTAAGTCCTAAATTGTCATGCCCCGTTTTCCAAAAAGAATACAGAATACGGATACGCGACAAAAGCCCAGCGAATGATTTTCATCATCCATAAGCTGTTTAAGAATCTTTACAACATATCACAATATAATCATAGTCGGAAGCCAGAAAAGTCAACCACATGCACATATGAACCAAATACCAACAAGAATACTTGAAATAAAATATATTAATCTCAAATAGTCATGATCTGAAATACACAAGTAATCCTGGATCACATTGTCCAAATACAAGAATAAATCCAAATACATAAATACAATTATTGTTCAAGCAAACTACAAGAAATAATAATAACAAGATCCAGCACTAATACTTCATGTCACCAATACCATCTGGAACCTGTTCTCCAAAATCTGCAATTCAACGAATGCAGGAAAGAGGGAAAGAGAAAAACAAGTATCTGTCAATTGCAAGTTACAGACCACTTATAATGTAGGATACAAGCACATGGGGAAACTAACTAGCAACATGGTATAAGTGTGATGTCAAAATAAACAACTAGCATGGTAATGTGATCAAGTATCATGTAGCATATATCAAGAGTCAAGTAAACAAGTATCATGTAAATATGTGTCAAGTATCGGGTATCAAGTAACCAAGTGTCACGTATCGAGTCTCATGTATCAAGTTCAAGCTTCAAGTTCAAGCAAGCATGTATCATATTCAAGTATCATGTTCAAGTATCATGTTCGAGTCTTGTGGTTATTACTATCTAGGTAGCACTGCATGTGCCCCATATTATAACACATGGTTCCCACAACAAACAGTTTCAGTTTAGATTTCATAGTGGACCATAGAGGACAGTGTACTCAGGAATCAGAACATAAACAGGTAACAGGTTCATGAAGCAACAGGTACACGAATCATCCGATTCATGCAGCAACAGGTTCATGAAGCAACAGGTACACGACCAACAGGTCCGTGCAGCAACAAGTAACAGGTACATGAACCAATAGGTCCATGCAGCAACAGGTAACAGGTACATGAACCAAAGGTCCATGCAGCAACAGGTTCATGTATCAACATGAATCAAAATGGAAAACACGGGCCCCCTTCCGAGTACACGTTTCTGAATTATCCACTATTCGATCTTTCTCTTAAACCTCGGCTTGGTTATTTATTATTATAATCAGGCATGCATGTATGTGTTGCAAAACAAAGCAAGGATAACAGAGTATAAACATGTATCAGGTTCAGGGTGCAAGATAAACAAGTACAGGTACAAGATAACACATAACAGGGTAAAACAACTAGTTTTTTAATTCAAGACAGCAAGATAGTGTTGTAAAAAAATAGTGATTCCCGCTACTACAAACATCCAAATCTGGATCCGTTGAAGGATATGAAAAGTAGACTCCGACACAAATCCAGTGAAGATAAATAAGTCATATAGTAATTCACAACATCATAACTCAAAATAGGGTTGAATCCAGAAAAATTTGTTTAGCTAGAAATCAGGAAAACGAATTCTCAGTCAGGATAACCGCATCAAAATCTCTCAAATAAATGCAGGAAAAATCTCGGGTATTCCCCTATATGTCTAGAATCAAAATATAAAGTTTCATAATATTCCAGTAAAATTTGTTTAGTCATCAAAAATAAGAAAACATCAAGAAACGACACTTTGGAAAATTTGGAAGTCCCAACACTGCTGTAAGAAAACTGAAGTATCTCGCAACCTATGAAACGAAATCCAAATCCGCCAAAGGGATATGAAAATAGATAAAATATACTAACTTTCATATTTTACAAATATTTTCCATTCAGTAAAAGGAATCAAGGTGAAAATAAGGTTCTTTACAGAACAGCGAACAAAATACAGCAAGTATAGATTTCATAAATGAGCATGTGAAAACACATAAAACTCATCAATAAAATTTACCAAAATTCTGGGTAATCCCTAACTAGATAAAGAAATATTGACCAAAGTTTTGGATCAAAATAATATATGTAGCATAGTTCTTTAAAATGGTTTGTCATCAAAATTACCGAAAAACAGAATCTGGAAAAGGCCGACACCTTTGTACTAAAACAGTCATAACTCAGTCATACGAAAACAAAATCAGGCAAGGTTAGAGGGGTTTGAAAATAGACGAAATTATCCAAAACTCATGTTTTATACCGAAATTAAGATACTGACCTTAAAATAGTCCAAAACAGCAAACAAAACAGATCAGCATCAAACTACAGATTTTTCCCTTAAAAACAAAATCGACATAGATTCAAGAAAATTAATCCAAACACACCCAAAACTGAAATCGAGTCTACAAAGTGTCCAAACATCATGATTTAGGGTATCTAACATGTCCACGCCAAGAATTTCACATGGGTCTCAACCAAAACACAAATTCACACACACGTCTCACATACACGATAAAAAATCAAGAACGGGCGAATCTTAGGTTAATTCATGTCCAAATTGTGTCGTGAGTGATCTATGGTCAAGTTTTCACAATAGAGACAAAACCCATCAAGGAAAACACACACAAGAGTCGTCTTTAGACCCAACTACACTATAGGTGAACTTTTTGACTTGTATCAAACAAATAAATTGGAGTACAAGTTACTTGCCTGAAAGACGACGATGAATCCAACGAGAGAAAGAGAATAACGGAAACGGATTCCCGGTCAAAGAACACAATGAATGAACAAGATCCACGAACAACGATGAACAAAACCCATGAACCACGACGAACACTCAAACTCCAATAAACCCACAAATCAACTCCGAACTCTTGAACCCAAACGAGCACACGAATCGAAGAACTCAACGAAACACAATGACGAATGGAACACGAACTACGAACGAGAACTATGAATCCCACAAACACAATAACGAGCACACATCCCACAACAACCGAACACAACCCATGATCACATGATCAACGAACAACTAACACACGCACACCAAGATAAATAGCGAAGAAGCAACGGCAGCGGGCATTGTCACTGTCGCTGTGTTGTCTCGCTATGGCGTCGGCTGAAGCGAGGCACTGCAGCACAGGGCCAAGAGGGGAGGCTGCAGTTGCCGAGGCGGTGCAGAAGGGGCTGCACTGCAGTGGTTGCTGGGGAGGCACGCAGGCGGGGTGAAAGACACATCGATGCTGCAGTGGCTGCGCGTCGAAGGGACGACAACCAGGGCGAGGGCGAAGCAAGGGGGCTCGCCTAGCTGTTGCAGCGACGCGAGGAGGATGGGGAGCGCGGGGCGACTGCGTCGTAGCTGCGCAAGGTCGCGAGCAAGGGAGGATGGCTGAGCTGTAATGCCCTGATTTTTCACTTAATGAAAAATTATTTATTTTTCAACATAGTGTGCACGTGTAATATTTTTGGTAAATATTTTCATCATGATGAGTATAGATATTTAAATATGTGCTTTTAATTATTTTTATATAAAGCCTTCTTTCAATTAGACAAAAAGCCTTTTTCTTAAAGCCCAAAATTTAATTCATTTATTCTATTTTAAAATCACTATTTTGGCCCATAAACTAAAGCCCATGAGTTAATTTATTTTTAATACAACTTTTCATGTAGGATACAATTTAAAGTTTATTTTTATACAAAATTTAATGTACAAATTGTTAAATGGAGACCAAGTTGCATGCACGTGCACTACACGTACACGTGCAAATGCACACAAGGTAGGCCGGATTGGATCTTTTGGAGGGAAGATCAAAATTTGAGTGGGATCATGGTGTGGTGGTTACTTAATTATGGGTGGTTAGTATAACTTCTCCTTAAATCTAAGCCACTTGTTCCTAACTCCTACTTCAGTCTTAGCCATCCATTTCCCTAGATTTTTAGTATAAATACACCCTCCCATGGCTAGTATTCTTGTGCAAATAAATTCTTCCCAAACCTATAGCTAATACAAGTATCTAGTAGTTATTTTAGTGAGTTAAAAGATTGAGTTGTGTGTGGGAGTTGTGCTTGCATCAACTAGGAGAAGGAGGGGCCGGCTACCAAGGGAAGGAGCTCACGGGTTGTGTGCTTGGAGGCTTGTATGCGCGTCGACTAGGAGGAGGAGCACTCTCATTGCAAGGACTTTCGTTTAGGAGGTTTCTAATTGTATTTGTCTCTCCATTTAAGGTGGGTAAATTTTCCTTATTTCTAAATAGGAATGCATGCTAGATTTAATTAGAAAAATGATGCATGAAAATGATTAATAAGAATGCACATTTAATTGGAAAAATGATCTATAATTGATTGAATTGTTGATATGCAAATTATATGTGTTGCTATTATTAAAATTCAAGTTATGTGCGATATGAATATGGCTATGAATTGTGTAAAGAAACCTTTGTTAGTAGTATGAAAAATTATGCGCAAAGATTAGTAGGTTGACAATGTCGCTTTATGTGCTAAATTGAAAATTTTGTTATGGCATTGTAACGAATAAATTAAGATGCAATTATTTATGTTTGGGAAATGAATCAGGGCAGAAAATTAGTATAGAGATTAATGAAATTAGAATGTCGAAAAAGAATGCATTTGTAACACCTCAAATTTTAAAATACCGAAAATATTCGCTTTTATATTTTGTAGGGGTGAGAATTACTTTTAAGTGATATCTTATTTTATTTATTTTTAATATCGATACTGGTATTGAATATTTGTGGTAGATTGGTATTATTGTTACATTAGAGTTAAGAGTTGAGATTTTGTGTGAGGTAATATAGTTTATTTTATTTTATCATTATGGGGGATTATTATAAGATAATTTTAATGTATTTTGTATTGTTTGTATTATGATAGAAAAGAGTTGGGGTTTAGTTGTAATATTTTGTATTTGGAGGGTTTAAAGGTAAATATACCTTATTCCTATTATTATTATATACATTATTTTTTTAAAAACCCTTCCCCATTTCTTTCTTTCCTTCTCCTTTTTCCTTTCCGTTCCTTTCTCCCAACCCAACCGAAACCCAATTTCGGTCGAACCCCCCAACCCCTAATCCACTTCATTTCTCCACTATTTCTAAATTAATTTGAGGGGTAAGCTAATTGAAGGATGCTTTAGCTCGTGATGGTGTTGGTTTTTCAAGAAGAGTTCAAGAAGGTATGAGAAATCGAATGTTAGTTTATTAAATCGTATGCTTTTCAATTCTTTTACTAGAAATTGAAGTAGGGAGGTGTAGAGAGCACATAGAACATGTTAGTAGTTAGAAAATATGCAAATCATGGTGAAAATGGGGAGTGGTGATTTTGGCATAAACTCGGATGTTAGGGTTTATGAAATCGGGTTGGAAACTCGATCCTAATAATTGTAGAAAATGCATGTAAGGGTGTAGAATATTATGAAGGTATTAATATGAATTAAGGATGATTTTTATAGGCTTAAGCTCAATTAAATTGAGTGAAATAGACTATAGGTGAAAAGTGCACGCCGGGTGTTCGATGAAATGCCCGAGCGAGATTTAGGTGAGAATTTGATGGGTTCGGAGGTGTAGTTGAGTCTTATTATTATTATTAACCCTAATATGTGAGATTAGGACAAAGGGGATTAAGGAATTTAGAAAATATGAATTTTTCTTATTAGAAAGCCTCCTATCAATAAGGGAGTGTTGGTATTAGAACCCGAATTCGAAATCTATCGATGTAGCTCACCTACATATGTCATTTGTGATGCGTGGGTGAAGACGGATTCAAATTTGGAGGTCCGTAGGTTGAGTTTTGAGTTTTAAGCTAATCGGTTCTATAATTTTCCAATTAGGTAGAAAAAGTCGAACTTCGACTGGCTACAGGACGGACGTGGGACATCGTTTGCTCCATCCGTCATGTGAGTATGTTGTATTTATAAATATTTTATATTGTGGCTGAATTTCGTGGCCTTTTGATATGTTTTGTGGGATTTATGCCAAAAGTGGATTTTTATTGGAAATACGAATTTTTAAGGATCCAAAATGGGTTTTTGAGAGATGTGGTGAAAGTGACTATTTTAAGTATATAAAATCTATTGTATGGGTTATTGTGATGTGTTGAAGTATAAAAACTAATTATATTAGATTGTTTATGCATATTTTTATCCAGTGCATATTTTGTGAATGTTTTGGGGCATATAGGCCCTTATAGGTAATTATGATTACATGGAGCATGGTGTATGAGCTAGTATGCTATAACTAGATATTATAAGATTTAATTAGAGGAAATAAGTGATTTTGGCCCCTTCTCTTGGAAATTCCCACGTGTGGTGTATGTTTGTGATATATATATATTATGATATTGACTCGTGATGTAATAATTGATGAAATTAGTAAGTGGGTATATGATTATATTATAATTATGTTTGAAGTGAATTAATGGGGAATAGTATAATATTATAATGTGATGAATTATACATTTTGATACTTTTACGATATGGAATAACATAATGTAGTTCTTTTATTAATGTTATAACTTGGCGTATGCCTATATATGGTACAGTGAGGTAATGAATAGTATAGTATTCTTAACGTGGGTTGTTATGACGAAATAAATATCTTGGCACATTATTATTATGCATTAGTATGATATGATGAGTTATGTGGAATAACAGGATGTATGCATAATGTGGTATGAGGATATGAAGATAAAAGATAAGATGGCACGTGCTAATAAAATGTGTTACTAATTCACATGATTAAAGTCCAGGATGTGGCATTTATTATATTAAATAGTGAAATGCTTGTGTGATAAAGTAAGATGGAAAGATGAAATGATTAATGCTAATAACAGATTGCTTTGTTGACTAGTACCTACAGCAATCCTGGGGATTTGGGCTAGACCTCCTAATACCCAAGGACCGGCTTGGGATGCGGTGTTTTTTCCTCCTGGCTTCGGCTGGGAGGAAGTACCCAGTTTATCTGGGGTGCGATGTTTTATCGCCCAAGCTGTCGGCTTGAGGCCCGGTTTTCCTCGATGACAGCTGTAGCGAGGAAGTACCCAGTTTACCTGGGGTGCGGTGTTTTTCCCTCCTGGCTTTGGCTGGGAGGAAATACCCAGTTTACCTGGGGTGCGGTGTTTTTCCCTCGATGACAGACGTCGCGAGGAAGTACCCAGTTTACCTAGGGTGCGGTGTTTTTCCCTCGATGACAGACGTCGCGAGGAAGTACCCAGTTTATCTGGGGTGCGGTGTTCCCTCGCTGGCATAGGCTGGGAGGAAGACGTAGCCTCGGACGAGTAAGACTCTGTGTGAGCATCGGTCCGCGTGTTTTACTAGGCTGTCGGCTTTCAGTATATTGGGATACTGTGGCTCACTGGTCGACAAACTAATAAATAACTAAGTGTAAATAAAAATATGAGAGTAAAGAAAGTGGAAAATGAATTGTGAATGTGAAAGAAAGTGGTTGTGGATGAAATGCAGTATGTGGTTAATTTATAATGAAAAGAGTAAAAGAGATGTGTGTTAATATGAAGAGTATGAAGTAATTTTATTCTGTAAATGATTGTTAAAGTAAAATACAGTTGATATGAGTTGTACCTTGGAATTGTGTCAAGGAACTACCTGCCCGCTATTTCTGTGGAAATGGTGGGAACTACCTGCCTTGGCATAATTCGCAGGGTGAGTTGATATAATAGTGGTAATGATTAATGGAAATGAAGAATTAAGTAAGTGAAGATGAAAAGTAATTGAAGTGAATTAATAACTAAGCTATCGGCTTGAGATGTGATGTGATATTACCCAGACTATGTATTTGGGGTGCGGTGATTATTACCCAAGTTATCGGCTTTGGGATGTGATATATTATTGCCCAAACTATATTTGGGATATGGAGTATAAATTGATGAGAATGAAAGTGAAATTAATGATAAATTGAGATATTAGTGAAAATAATAAGATATATTACTTATAAGAATGAGAATTACTAAGGTGGTATAATGAGATGGGAATAAGCTATAAAACATGTTTTCGATGTAATGAGTATAAGCGTTCTACTAGTGATGTGTTAATGATGTGATGAAATGTGAGAGCATTGCAATAAGCAATAAGATGTTATAATTGCGTCATAAGACTTGAATGAATGTGGCATTGTGAGAATAGAAGCATATATGTAAGAAGTGGTACTTGTTATAATATAATAAAATAAATACCTGTATTATTAGAGTGGTTATGAAAATGGTTATTAAGGGAAGTATGTCGTGATATGAGTTTGTGTATCTTGGAAGTGTGTCAGGGAACTACTCGCCCGCCATTTCCATGGAAATGGTGGAAACTACCTGCCTTGGCACCACTTCCAGGATGAGTAAGTGAGTTGTTGATAGAATGCAAGTAAATGAAGTGCATGGTTAAATAGAGATGAAGAAAAGATATAGTAACATCATGTGGGTATATTCTTATGAATAACGAAATGAGGATATGACGATGATTGTGGAAAGATGAATATTCGTGTTAGGAAATTTAAATTGAAAAGTAATGGATTGTATGGGAATTCGTATTATGCGGATGTAAAATAAGTATATACATACGAGGTTGATGTGAAGTATATTAGGAAATGTGGGAAGTTATGGATAATTAAATAGTTGAATCCAGGATTGACAAAGTATTTGATATATCGTCGTATTGATGATGTTGTTGTGTTCAGGATTCAGGTTGCATTATCTTAACTTGGTATTTGTAAGTTTAAATTATTTTCTTTATACTATTTTAATTTGTTATTAGATTAATAACTATACTCACACCAGAAATGGCTGACCCCTTAGTGTTTGGGGGTTAGGGGAGTTTGAGGACTACCCTAGATCCCCTACTATTACAGGTTCTCATCAGTGCAGAGGTGAGGCGTGGGTTGGTAGGATGAAGTTTTATTTTAAAAATTTGTACTAATTAGTTATGTGAATAGTAAAATTTATGATCTAAATTGTATTATGGATGTATAAGCATGTATATGATGATGATGAGTATAGTGTGGGGTGGTATGGTATGTTTGTGACCCGTACCCATCTCGTTGTGTAGTACCGGGCTCTGTGGTAGTTTTACAAGGATTTTTCTAAATTTTTACCTCGTTTTTCAAAGAAATTTATATTTTTTATTTGATATTTGATAATCCGTTATGAGTTTGGCCCCCAGAGCATTATATTATATTGCCTGTGTGTTTCTGCTCATTTTGGCCTGGGGAGCCCGTGAAATTATTGCATGTATTGTGAGCTACGGAATTTTGAGCAGAATTACGTAAGCTATTTGTGTTTCGGGGCAAAATTTACAGGGGAAACTCTGCCAAAATTTTCCTTGAAATATATCTTTCTTAGTTTATGTTTAAAGTGATATAGAAATTGAAATAATTGAATTTGGAGAAAAAAAAAATTTGGGGTGTTACAGCGTTAGTAGTAGTATATCAAATTAACCAAATTGTATGGTAGATTTGTGTTAATTATTGGGAAAAATATGTTTAATTATCTAAGAAAATTATTCTCTTATACTATAGTGTAATTCATGATGGAAATGATTAATCTGGAATTTTTACAGTATGTTAGTAAGAGCAATTGAAATGAGATTTTGATGAAAGTCGAAATGTTTTAAACAACAGAGAGTATTGGTTAAATGAGACTCGAATTGTACTAGTGACAACCCGAGCCTATAGCTCGAGTGGTCGGATCGCTCTAAATCGCTACAGTATTGGGCGGGTCGATGGTTCGATCCCCAGTAGCATCTCATATTTTATTTCATGTTTTAAAAAAATAATAAAACTGCAGCCGAGAGCATTAAATACTCTCAGCTCTCTTTCTATACCGCTGGCGCAAGTGGCCTAGTGGACTGTGCCTTCGGCTGTGTTCTCTGTGGTGCTGGGTTCGAATCTTGGCTTCGGCAAGATTGAAAAAAATATTTTT
Source organism: Hemerocallis citrina (assembly GCA_017893485.1). Taxonomy (NCBI): domain Eukaryota; kingdom Viridiplantae; phylum Streptophyta; class Magnoliopsida; order Asparagales; family Asphodelaceae; genus Hemerocallis; species Hemerocallis citrina. Next base: position 98,986,099 of record CM030368.1, read on the forward strand.
TTTGAATGTTTTGTTGATCAAAAAATTATGAAAAAAATATGATTATTCTTCTAAAAATATTTGGGACTTATGAAAAATAATTTAGGGATTAATTACATAGAATAAATTAAGATTTGAGAATAAAATGTATAATTTAGATTTATGGTTATATACTTGTATGGTATAAAAGTTGCACTTTGAAGAAAGGCTTGAAATAAAATATTAGAAAAGAAGTGGAATAAAAATAGAAATTATATGTAGTGATGCATTGCGAATTATTCTCATTTGAGAATAGTGTGAAATTTATGGTATGTAAATATCCATTTAGTGAAGTGATTTAAATGTGGAATTGATATTTGATGAAACACATAATTCCATGTGCGATTATGGACTATTGAATAATTTAGAGATCATGCTAATGAAAGAGAAATCTGTTATGATTATGAAAATGAATTTATGAGTTGGAAATGCTCAATTTAGAAATTTTGAATTGGAATTGAAACAAAAGAGTAGCTAAGTCTCCTCCGGCATTTGGAAAGAAATGAAATGAAATTTGAAATGAAAGACCAAGGTTGGTCATGTTTGAATAAATGAATAAGTCTGGTTTAGTGGAGAGGCTAACTCTAGAGATTTGATTTTGTTCATAATTCTAATAAAAACTAAGGATTAGTGCATAGTGAAGACGTGATGAAAGTGAGAGAAAAACACAAGTATGAGAGTTAGAGTTTACGGTGCAGGTGTGTGAGCCACAGAATGCATGCTTGATGAGTCAAGACATGGCGTGGGCACAACTCAGTTATGATCGGACTCTAGCAACGCTTGTGGGATGTTTGGTGACTGCAAGAGGATCGTGTGCTATGAAGGAGGCTGAATTGCCACAGAATGCATGCTTGACGAGTCAAGACATGGCATGGGGTTTCCCTCCAGGTTTTCTGTCCACGTGTTTGTACTCATAGATCATCTAGGATAGTCACCGTAGTTACAGTATTAGATTAAGTCATGGCGAGGGATTGAACCATACAAAGATGAAGAACGATTAAGAGGCTTGCCCTCGGACCTATGTAGTATGGGATGTATAGAATCCGAACAAGTGCGCATTAGTGTCATCTAATATAAATAATTGCACTAAGAACTAAGTGCACAATCACAACACGACATCAATAGGGTAGTCCCTTTAATTTGATATGTGACAAGTTTGTGTTTGCTAAATATGGAAAATAAGTTATACTATTTCCGGCATAGAAAGGATGGCCGTGTATAATGTTCGTCGGTTGAATAAACTGACGTACCCACAGTCTTATATGCAGGTAAGTGACATGATAAAGATTAAAGAGGAACAGATGATTGTAGATTATACAATGTTGTTGTACATTTATTTAATTGTTGTAAATTTTACTTCCGCTGTGCAATGTAAAGTGTAATATTTTTATGTAACTCTGATGTAAAGTGAAAAGTTCAAATTTCCTTGTAAAATTGTACTAAATGAAGTGGAAAGATCCTGTAGAACATCTCGAATTCAGTTGTATTTGGGATTCGGGGCGTTACAGAGTGGTATCAGAGCCACGTTTCCACACTTGTACAAATTTATAAGGAACGACACCCTAGAAGTGGACATTTAGAGTGTGTGTTTGAGTCTAGAGATTTAAATGTAAGTGACTTACATTTGTGTTGCTCTATGACTTATGCTTCTTCCTCTCTATTTCTAAGATGGCTGACCACTTCGACCCTGCTGGAGACAACGAATAGCATATCATCGAGGAAGAGTACCATCCTGGACAGGCAGATTCCGAGGACGAGTACTATCCAGGGCAAGCAGATTCTGACGGAGAAGAATGGCCTGAATCCCGAGAGATCACCCCACCTCCGGATTCATCTAATGATTTTTCTGACGAAGAAGAAGAACCAGTTCCAAATAGTCTTGTGATATCTCTTCAGAGCCAGGTAGAAACACTGCGAGAGAGAGTCGGTATGGGAACTCGGGAAGAGGAAGAATCTGACAGATGTGCTGAAGGAAGAAGTTGATGAACTACGGGGAGAACTTCGAGAAGCGAAGAGGAACCGTAGGAGTTAAACTGTTGTAGCTTCTACTATCTTTCATTCTGATGTCAAGAAATATTTTCAATTCGAATGTATAAAATTTGAAATTCAATAAAATGGAAATATTGACTTGAAAGTTCATGTTTCAAACTTCGAATTTAAGGGACCTTTGCATCAGAATTTGAGTGGAATGAAAGCTGTTGTGTTGTTCGATACTGGATCCTCTCATACTTTTGTGTCTCCTAAATTTGCTAAAGTGTTGGGAGTTGAACCGAAGATTTTTCCAGGCAAAATCTTAGCAGTAGCTACTCCATCAGGGGAAACTTTAACCACTGATCGGTATTATGCTGATTGTGAGATCGTGATTGGTGATTGAATCTTTGGCATTGATCTGATCAAGCTGACTATCTTGGGATTCGATGTTATCATTGACATTGATTGGATGTCGGTGTACAGTGCAAGCATCGAGTGCAAGACCAAGACGGTAATAGTGAAGGCTCCAGGTGGACCTGAAGTCACTTTCCAAGGGAAGAAGAAGTGTTCTAGGCTAGTGGCAGCTATCCGCAAGGAATAGACTCCTGTCGAAGTGCAAGGAATTCCTGTGGTTCGGGACTATCCGACTGTGTTCTTGGATGATTTTCCTGGGTTAACCCCACATCGTGATGTAGAGTTCAGCATCACTGTTCAACCGGGAAGTGCACCCATTTCTAAGGCACCGTATAGGATGGCTCCAGTGGAACAGGATGAGGTGAAACGGCAGATTGAGGAACTGTTGGAGAAAGGCTTTATTCAACCTAGTGCTTCACCTTGGGGAGCACCAGTGCTTTTGGTAAAGAAGAAGGATGGATCGATGAGAATGTTTATCAATTACCGGGAGCTGAATAAGGTCACAGTTCAGAATAAGTATCCTATTCCTCGAATTGATGACTTGTTCGATCGTCTACAAGGAGCAGCTGTTTTCTCTAAAATAGATCTTCAATCAGGATATCACCAAGTTCGAGTGAAAGCCGAAGATGTGCATAAATCTGCATTTAGAACTCGACATGGGCATTACGAATTCTTAGTTATGCCATTTGGAGTGACGAATGCACCCGCAATCTTCATGGATTTGATGAACAGAGTTCTGAGGCCATTCATTGATTCTTTCGTCGTGGTGTTTATCGACGATATCCTCGTGTACTCCAAGTCAAAAGAGGAGCACACCGAGCATCTGGCAGCAGTTTTGAAGAAATTGGAAGAGCAGAAGTTGTATGCCAAGCTATCCAAGTGTGATTTCTAGAAATCTGAAGTGGCATTCCTAGGTCACATCCTTTCTAAGGAGGGACTGGCGACTGACCCTCAGAAGATAGAGGCAGTGAGAGATTGGGCTAGGCCTACTACAGTGAAGGAAGTCAGAAGTTTTCTTGGAATGACTGGATACTACAGGAGATTCATTCAAGGTTACGCTCAGATAGCCGTGCCGCTTACTGGACTGACCAAGAAGAATGTGAACTTCAAGTGGACTGAGCAATGTGAGGCGAGCTTTCAGGAGCTGAAAGAGAAGCTGACTACTGCACTATTTTGGCTTTGCCTAGACCAGGTGCTGAGTAAGATGTTTACAGCGATGCTTCACATCGTGGGCTTGGTTGTGTCTTAATGCAAGAAGAAAGAGTAATCGCTTATGGGTCTAGGCAACTACGACCGCATGAGAAGAATTACCCGACTCATGATCTGGAGTTGGCTGCAATTATCTTTGCCGTGATGAAAGTTGCACTTTGAAGAAAGGCTTGAAATAAAATATTAGAAAAGAAGTGGAATAAAAATAGAAATTATATGTAGTGATGCATTGCGAATTATTCTCATTTGAGAATAGTGTGAAATTTATGGTATGTAAATATCCATTTAGTGAAGTGATTTAAATGTGGAATTGATATTTGATGAAACACATAATTCCATGTGCGATTATGGACTATTGAATAATTTAGAGATCATGCTAATGAAAGAGAAATCTGTTATGATTATGAAAATGAATTTATGAGTTGGAAATGCTCAATTTAGAAATTTTGAATTGGAATTGAAACAAAAGAGTAGCTAAGTCTCCTCCGGCATTTGGAAAGAAATGAAATGAAATTTGAAATGAAAGACCAAGGTTGGTCATGTTTGAATAAATGAATAAGTCTGGTTTAGTGGAGAGGCTAACTCTAGAGATTTGATTTTGTTCATAATTCTAATAAAAACTAAGGATTAGTGCATAGTGAAGACGTGATGAAAGTGAGAGAAAAACACAAGTATGAGAGTTAGAGTTTACGGTGCAGGTGTGTGAGCCACAGAATGCATGCTTGATGAGTCAAGACATGGCGTGGGCACAACTCAGTTATGATCGGACTCTAGCAACGCTTGTGGGATGTTTGGTGACTGCAAGAGGATCGTGTGCTATGAAGGAGGCTGAATTGCCACAGAATGCATGCTTGACGAGTCAAGACATGGCATGGGGTTTCCCTCCAGGTTTTCTGTCCACGTGTTTGTACTCATAGATCATCTAGGATAGTCACCGTAGTTACAGTATTAGATTAAGTCATGGCGAGGGATTGAACCATACAAAGATGAAGAACGATTAAGAGGCTTGCCCTCGGACCTATGTAGTATGGGATGTATAGAATCCGAACAAGTGCGCATTAGTGTCATCTAATATAAATAATTGCACTAAGAACTAAGTGCACAATCACAACACGACATCAATAGGGTAGTCCCTTTAATTTGATATGTGACAAGTTTGTGTTTGCTAAATATGGAAAATAAGTTATACTATTTCCGGCATAGAAAGGATGGCCGTGTATAATGTTCGTCGGTTGAATAAACTGACGTACCCACAGTCTTATATGCAGGTAAGTGACATGATAAAGATTAAAGAGGAACAGATGATTGTAGATTATACAATGTTGTTGTACATTTATTTAATTGTTGTAAATTTTACTTCCGCTGTGCAATGTAAAGTGTAATATTTTTATGTAACTCTGATGTAAAGTGAAAAGTTCAAATTTCCTTGTAAAATTGTACTAAATGAAGTGGAAAGATCCTGTAGAACATCTCGAATTCAGTTGTATTTGGGATTCGGGGCGTTACAGAGTGGTATCAGAGCCACGTTTCCACACTTGTACAAATTTATAAGGAACGACACCCTAGAAGTGGACATTTAGAGTGTGTGTTTGAGTCTAGAGATTTAAATGTAAGTGACTTACATTTGTGTTGCTCTATGACTTATGCTTCTTCCTCTCTATTTCTAAGATGGCTGACCACTTCGACCCTGCTGGAGACAACGAATAGCATATCATCGAGGAAGAGTACCATCCTGGACAGGCAGATTCCGAGGACGAGTACTATCCAGGGCAAGCAGATTCTGACGGAGAAGAATGGCCTGAATCCCGAGAGATCACCCCACCTCCGGATTCATCTAATGATTTTTGTGACGAAGAAGAAGAACCAGTTCCAAATAGTCTTGTGATATCTCTTCAGAGCCAGGTAGAAACACTGCGAGAGAGAGTCGGTATGGGAACTCGGGAAGAGGAAGAATCTGACAGATGTGCTGAAGGAAGAAGTTGATGAACTACGGGGAGAACTTCGAGAAGCGAAGAGGAACCGTAGGAGTTAAACTGTTGTAGCTTCTACTATCTTTCATTCTGATGTCAAGAAATATTTTCAATTCGAATGTATAAAATTTGAAATTCAATAAAATGGAAATATTGACTTGAAAGTTCATGTTTCAAACTTCGAATTTAAGGGACCTTTGCATCAGAATTTGAGTGGAATGAAAGCTGTTGTGTTGTTCGATACTGGATCCTCTCATACTTTTGTGTCTCCTAAATTTGCTAAAGTGTTGGGAGTTGAACCGAAGATTTTTCCAGGCAAAATCTTAGCAGTAGCTACTCCATCAGGGGAAACTTTAACCACTGATCGGTATTATGCTGATTGTGAGATCGTGATTGGTGATTGAATCTTTGGCATTGATCTGATCAAGCTGACTATCTTGGGATTCGATGTTATCATTGACATTGATTGGATGTCGGTGTACAGTGCAAGCATCGAGTGCAAGACCAAGACGGTAATAGTGAAGGCTCCAGGTGGACCTGAAGTCACTTTCCAAGGGAAGAAGAAGTGTTCTAGGCTAGTGGCAGCTATCCGCAAGGAATAGACTCCTGTCGAAGTGCAAGGAATTCCTGTGGTTCGGGACTATCCGACTGTGTTCTTGGATGATTTTCCTGGGTTAACCCCACATCGTGATGTAGAGTTCAGCATCACTGTTCAACCGGAAAGTGCACCCATTTCTAAGGCACCGTATAGGATGGCTCCAGTGGAACAGGATGAGGTGAAACGGCAGATTGAGGAACTGTTGGAGAAAGGCTTTATTCAACCTAGTGCTTCACCTTGGGGAGCACCAGTGCTTTTGGTAAAGAAGAAGGATGGATCGATGAGAATGTTTATCGATTACCGGGAGCTGAATAAGGTCACAGTTCAGAATAAGTATCCTATTCCTCGAATTGATGACTTGTTCGATCGTCTACAAGGAGCAGCTGTTTTCTCCAAAATAGATCTTCAATCAGGATATCACCAAGTTCGAGTGAAAGCCGAAGATGTGCATAAATCTGCATTTAGAACTCGACATGGGCATTACGAATTCTTAGTTATGCCATTTGGAGTGACGAATGCACCCGCAATCTTCATGGATTTGATGAACAGAGTTCTGAGGCCGTTCATTGATTCTTTCGTCGTGGTGTTTATCGACGATATCCTCGTGTACTCCAAGTCAAAAGAGGAGCACACCGAGCATCTGGCAGCAGTTTTGAAGAAATTGGAAGAGCAGAAGTTGTATGCCAAGCTATCCAAGTGTGATTTCTAGAAATCTGAAGTGGCATTCCTAGGTCACATCCTTTCTAAGGAGGGACTGGCGACTGACCCTCAGAAGATAGAGGCAGTGAGAGATTGGGCTAGGCCTACTACAGTGAAGGAAGTCAGAAGTTTTCTTGGAATGACTGGATACTACAGGAGATTCATTCAAGGTTACGCTCAGATAGCCGTGCCGCTTACTGGACTGACCAAGAAGAATGTGAACTTCAAGTGGACTGAGCAATGTGAGGCGAGCTTTCAGGAGCTGAAAGAGAAGCTGACTACTGCACTATTTTGGCTTTGCCTAGACCAGGTGCTGAGTAAGATGTTTACAGCGATGCTTCACATCGTGGGCTTGGTTGTGTCTTAATGCAAGAAGAAAGAGTAATCGCTTATGGGTCTAGGCAACTACGACCGCATGAGAAGAATTACCCGACTCATGATCTGGAGTTGGCTGCAATTATCTTTGCCCTGAAGCAATGGAGGCACTACGTGTACGGTGAGAAATTGAACATGTACACGGACCATAAGAGTTTGAAGTATATATATCAGCAGAGGGATCTGAATTTGAGGCAGCGAAGATGGTTGGAAGTGCTTGAGGACATGCGACCTGAGATCAAGTATCATCCTGGGAAAGCTAATGTTGTTGCTGATGCACTTAGTCGCAAGAGCAGTTTAGCCAGTTTGATTACAACTCAGATGCATCTGATTGAGGAATTGAACCGGACAGGTATTGAAGTTGTCTTGCAAGGATTGGGAACATCTTTGGCTCAGTTGAGGCTTCAGCCTACTTTGAATGCAAGGATCGTTGCAAGTCAGGAGGTTGATGCTGATATTTTGGAGATGAAGGAGCAGGTTGGTGCTGGCAGGTTGCTCGGATTTCAAATCAAGAATGGAGTGATGTGGTTTGGAGAGAGGATGTGCGTTCCAAATCAGGTGGACCTGAAAGAGAGTATTCTTCAGGAGGCGCATGCTACTCTTTTGTCAGTACATCCTGGTAGTACTAAGATGTACAAAGACATCAAACAGCATTTCTGGTGGTCAGGTTTGAAGCGGGATGTGGCTGAATTTGTGGCGAAGTGTGAGGTTTGTCAGCAAGTCAAAGCCGAAAATCAGAGACCCGGAGGTCTATTACAGCCGTTACCTATTCCGGAATGGAAGTGGGATAACATCAGTATGGATTTCATTACGGGATTGCCTAAGAGTCCTAAAGGCAATGATGCAATTTGGGTTATAGTCGATCGACTAACCAAGTCCGCTTACATTTTGGCGATGAAACTCACGGCTTCGATGGACAAGTTAGCTGAGTTGTATGTTGGCGAGATCGTCCGGCTTCATGGTATTCCGTCAACTATTGTGTCTGATCGAGATGCACGGTTTACTTCGCATTTCTGGAGGAGTCTTCAGACAGCTTTGGGGACCAAGACAGATTTCAGCACTGCTTTCATCCGCAAACCGATGGGCAGACCGAGAGAGTCTACCGTATTCTTGAGGATATGCTTCGGTGTTGTATACTAGACTTTGGTGGCAGTTGGAAAAGGCATTTACCTTTGGTAGAGTTTTCCTACAACAACAGTTTTCAGACTAGCATCGGGATGGCGCCGTACGAAGCTCTGTATGGCAGGAAGTGCAGGACACCTGTTTGTTGGTTTGAAGTTGGGGAGCGTCAGTTGTTTGGTCCTGAGCTTGTGCAGCAAACCTCCGAGAAGATTGATCTGATCAGGAAAAGGTTGGTAGAAGCTCAGAGCAGGCAGAAAAGCTATGCAGACAACCGGAGAAGGGACCTTGAGTTTGAGGTTGGTGACTTCGTCTTTCTGAAAGTATCACCCAGTAAAGGTGTGGTTCGATTTGGCAAAGGCGGGAAGTTAGCCCTGAGGTTTATAGGCCCGTACAAGATATTGAAAAGGATCGAGAAGACTGCTTACCGGCTTGAATTACCGGAAGAGTTATCTCAGGTGCACAATGTCTTCCATGTGTCCATACTGAGAGGTTATATTCCAGATCCGAGTCATCATTTGCCTGAAGTGCCGGAAGGTTTGCAATTGGATCTTAATTACATCGAGTCTCCTATCGAGATTGTTGATCGTCGAGAGAAAGTCTTGAGGAATAAGACGATACCGATGGTCAAGTTAGTCTGGAGAAACCATTTGGTTGAGGAGGCTACTTGGGAGTCTGAGGAGAGGATGTTGAAGGACTATCATGAGCTTTTTGCTTGATTGTATATTTGTATTCTTTTGTGTTTGTTATTAGTGTTAGTGTTTGTTTTTCCCGCTCTCGACTGTAGTTCTGAGGACAGAACTATTCTAAGGAGGGAGTGTTGTAATGCCCTGATTTTTCACTTAATGAAAAATTATTTATTTTTGCACGTAGTGTGCACGTGTAATATTTTTGGTAAATATTTTCATCATGAAGAGTATAGATATTTAAATATGTGCTTTTAATTATTTTTATATAAAGCCTTCTTTCAATTAGATAAAAAGCCTTTTTCTTAAAGCCCAAAATTTAATTCATTTATTCTATTTTAAAATCACTATTTTGGCCCATAATCTAAAGCCCATGAGTTAATTTATTTTTAATACAACTTGTCATGTAGGATACAATTTAAAGTTTATTTTTATACAAAATTTAATGTACAAATTGTTAAATGGAGACCAAATTGCATGCATGTGCACTACACGTACACGTGCAAATGCACACAAGGTAGGCCGGATTGGATCTTTTGGAGGGAAGATCAAAATTTGAGTGGGATCATGGTGTGGTGGTTACTTGATTATGGGTGGTTAGTATAACTCCTCCTTAAATTTAAGCCACTTGTTCCTAATTCCTACTTCAATCTTAGCCATCCATTTCCCTAGATTTTTAGTATAAATACCCCCTCCCATGGCTAGTATTCTTGTGCAAATTAATTCTTCCCAAACCTATAGCTAATACAAGTATCTAGTAGTTATTTTAGTGGGTTAAAAGATTGAGTTGTGTGTGGGAGTTGTGCTTGCATCAACTAGGAGAAGGAGGGGCCGGCTACCAAGGGAAGGAGCTCACGGGTTGTGTGCTTGGAGGCTTGTATGCGCGTCGACTAGGAGGAGGAGCACTCTCATTGCAAGGACTTTCGTTTAGGAGGTTGCTAATTGTATTTGTCTCTTCATTTAAGGTGGGTAAATTTTCCCTATTTCTAAATAGGAATGCATGCTAGATTTAATTAGAAAAATGATTCATGAAAATGATTAATAAGAATGCACATTTAATTGGAAAAATGATCTATAATTGATTGAATTGTTGATATGCAAATTATATGTGTTGCTATTATTAAAATTCAAATTGTGTGCGATATGAATATGGCTATGAATTGTGTAAAGAAACCTTCGTTAGTAGTATGAAAAATTATGCGCAAAGATTAGTAGGTTGACAATGTCGCTTTATGTGCTAAATTAGAAATTTTGTTATGGCGTTGTAACGAATAAATTAAGATGCAATTATTTATGTTTGGGAAATGAATAAGGGCAGAAAATTAGTATAGAGATTAATGAAATTAGAATGTCGAAAAAGAATGCATTAGTAGTAGTATATCAAATTAACCAAATTGAATGGTAGATTTGTTTTAATTATTGGGAAAAATATGTTTAATTATCTAAGAAAATTATTCTCTTATACTGGAGTGTAATTCATGATGGAAATGATTCATCTGGAATTTTTACAGTATGTTAGTAAGAGCAATTGAAATGAGATTTTGATGAACGTCGAAATGTTTTAAATAACAGAGAGTATTGGTTAAATGAGACTCGAATTGTACTAGTGACAACCCGAGCCTATAGCTCGAGTGGTCGGATCGCTCTAAATCGCTACAGTATTGGGCGGGTCGATGGTTCGATCCCCAGTAGCATCGCATATTTTATTTCATGTTTTTAAAAAATAATAAAACTACAGCCGAGAGCATTAAATACTCTCAGCTCTCTTCCTATACCGCTGGCGCAAGTGGCCTAGTGGCTTGTGCCTTCGGCTGTGTTCTCTGTGATGCTGGGTTCGAATCTTGGCTTTGGCAAGATTGAAAAAAATATTTTTTTTGAATGTTTTGTTGATCAAAAAATTATGAAAAAAATATGATTATTCTTCTAAAAATATATGGGACTTATGAAAAATAATTTGGGGATTAATTACATAGAATAAATTAAGATTTGAGAATAAAATGTATAATTTAGATTTTGTGGTTATATACTTGTATGGTATAAAAGTTGCACTTTGAAGAAAGGCTTGAAATAAAATATTAGAAAAGAAGTGGAATAAAAATAGAAATTATATGTAGTGATGCATTGCGAATTATTCTCATTTGAGAATAGTGTGAAATTTATGGTATGTGAATATCCATTTAGTGAAGTGATTTAAATGTGGTATTGATATTTGATGAAACACATAATTCCATGTGCGATTATGGACTATTGAATAATTTAGAGATCATGCTAATGAAAGAGAAATCTATTATGATTATGAAAATGAATTTATGAGTTGGAAATGCTCAATTTAGAAATTTTGAATTGGAATTGAAACAAAAGAGTAGCAAAGTCTCCCCCGGCATTTGGAAAGAAATGAAATGAAATTTGAAACGAAAGATCAAGGTTGGTCATGTTTGAATAAATGAATAAGTCTGGTTTAGTGGAGAGGTTAACTCTAGAGCTTTGATTTTGTTCATGATTCTAATAAAAACTAAGGATTAGTGCATAGTGAAGACGTGATGAAAGTGAGAGAAAAACACAAGTATGAGAGTTAGAGTTTACGGTGCGGGTGTGTGAGCCACAGAATGCATGCTTGATGAGTCAAGACATGGCGTGGGCACTACTCAGTAATGATCGGACTCTAGCAACGCTTGTGGGATGTTTGGTGACTGCAAGAGGATCGTGTGCCATGAAAGAGGCTGAATTGCCACAGAATGCATGCTTGACGAGTCAAGACATGGCGTGGGGTTCCCCTCCAGGTTTTCTGTACACGTGCTTGTACTCATAGATCATCTAGGATAGTCACCGTAGTTACAGTAGTAGATTAAGTCATCGCGAGGGATTGAACCCTACAAAGATGAAGAACGATTAAGAGGCTTGCCCTCGGACCTATGTAGTATGGGATGCATAGAATCCGAACAAGTGCGCATTAGTGTCATCTAATATAAATAATTGCATTAAGAACTAAGTGCACAATCACAACACGACATCAATAGGGTAGTCCCTTTAATTTGATATGTGACAAGTTTGTGTTTGCTAAATATGGAAAATAAGTTATACTATTTCCGGCATAGAGAGGATGGTCGTGTATAATGTTCGTCGGTTGAATAAACTGACGTACCCACAGTCTTATATGCAGGTAAGTGACATGATAAAGATTAAAGAGGAATAGATGATTGAAGATTATACAATGTTGTTGTACATTTATTTAATTGTTGTAAATTTTACTTCCGCTGTGCAATGTAAAGTGTAATATTTTTATGTAACTCTGATGTAAAGTGAAAAGTTCAAATTTCCTTGTAAAATTGTACTAAATGAAGTGGAAAGATCCTGCAGAACCTCTCAAATTCAGTTGTATTTGGGATTCGGGGCGTTACAATATTAGAAAAGAAGTGGAATAAAAATAGAAATTATATGTAGTGATGCATTGCGAATTATTCTCGTTTGAGAATAGTGTGAAATTTATGGTATGTGAATATCCATTTAGTGAAGTGATTTAAATGTGGAATTAATATTTGATGAAACACATAATTCCATGTGCGATTATGGACTATTGAATAATTTAGAGATCATGCTAATGAAAGAGAAATCTGTTATGATTATGAAAATGTATTTATGAGTTGGAAATGTTGGCGTGACAAGGGAGAGGGGTGGTCGGGTGGCTGAGATCGGGAGAACGGGACTGTATGGGTTTAGGCGGCTGTTAGGGTCAGGAGAAGGGAGATGAAACGATGGTTTAAATAGGCGGGGGACAAAATTTAGGGTTAGGCTTTTGGATGGTTTCGGGTATGAGGGTAATGAACGGGTTGGGTATAATGGGTTAGTTAAACTGCATTTGGGGATTAGGGTATAGGCTGAAATAGGATAATGGGTAAATGGTTTATAGGGTTGGTTTTAGTTTAAGTTAATGGGTTTTGGGTAGTTAGGGTATAATGGGTTTAGAAAAAAAATAAATAAATAGATAAATAGATAAAATAAATAAATAAATAAAGTAAATAAATTAATTAATTAAATAACAAATAAAAATATAAAATTTGGATTTTATAGAAATATTAGTAATTGATATGGCTAAAAATGGGGTTTAATCGGAACCGTCCAGATCGGGCACGAATCTTGAAGCTCAGGGGTAAAACGGTAATTTCACCCACCAACGGGTCTGAAGCGGGCACTGGATCTCCCCTCCACAGATCCAATAACCCGTGAACGGATCCACTCCAACTGGGTACGGGTTCCGACCCGAGACAAACCCAGACCAGCAAGAGAAAATCAGGGTCTCTGATTTGACTAAATCAACGGGCCTGATCCATAGTTATCCTCTCACCGGGAATTAGGGATCAGTTTCCTAAACTGATTATGAGGACTTTACTCCTAACAGAATGACAGGAAATCAGATCCCTAATCAACTCCCCATGGCGACTATAAATACCTCCAACCCACCACTGTTACAAGGTAATCACTCTTTTTCCAATTAAAGCTCTTTCTTAATCATATCACTGGTTACTGACAAGAGCATCGGAGGGTGCGTCGCTGGGATCAACCCTAGTGTATCGCACTTCCTTGCAGGTGAACGGTGGGAGTTAGCAGCCCAATTCCAACGAACAGGCTTGGATTCGCTATTCAGGTTTTTCCACGAACCCACAAATTCTATCTGTTTACCCCCACACCAGATTCAGCGGTAACAGTAATAATAATAAAAACAATAACAATAACAAAAATAACAGTATAAAAAATAACAGTTTTAATAATAATAGTAGTATTAAAAATAATAATAGAAATCAAAGTGTTAATAACAATAATAAGATTTACAAATAAAATTATCGATCGAAATAGATTTTAATAGAAGATCCAATAATACAATTTGACAAAAGAATTTGAAAACCGAAAAAAATAATTTTTGAAAATTTTTAAATATAGAAAACACACAAAATATGTTTTGGGGAAAACAGGGGTTACATAACTCATACTCACATCTATAACAAGTTTCCTGACCTCAAACAACAACTCTAAGCTAGTAAAATACAAGTTCAAACTCATTTCTATGAACATGGTGCAAACCAGTGAGCTCCATGATTCACTGTGTTTCTATCGTCACTTGCAAAAATAATATAAAATCGAATACTTAACCAAATCAGGATTTATTTACCATTCCAGAAAGGTCTAAGTTTCCACTACAAGTCCCTAGTTATATAGCTCTTCAGATAAGGTCGTTTAGACACTCTTATGGGTCCATCTTTAACAAGTATACAGACTTCCAGAACAACAGATCAGATCAGCATAGTCATGGGGTAAAATCTATTTAAAATAGCATATGATGTCAGATCATCATGAAATTTTAGAATCTAGTCCTGACGCATGATGTTACAACACTCTCAAAAATCAAGGGATTCCACCAAGTAGATCTCCAGTTATGCCTCTTTGGTTATCATCCCAAAACAGGGCAGAATCAACAGTAGTTCTGTTCACTAAAATATCTAGTTCATCTTGCATGATTTTATTGACATAGCTAAAGTTATCCAAATCTCATGAAATTTGAAACATAGGTCTTAGATATATCCAACAATAACATACTAAAATTTCAGCTCAATCACATAAGCATGCAGTGAGATCCAAGTTATTCTTTCCACAATAGTAACCATACGAACTGCTTCTTTCTATTCTGACCAGCATGCAAGTTTGTATTTTATTTAAATAGCAGGAAAAATCCTAAGAATCTAGAAAAATTACTGAAGGTGTATGACACCTATATGATCATCCCCTAAAAATTTCAGATCAAAATACCAAGTAGAGTTCATCCACTGAGCTACAGACTGACAGCAAAAATTCAGTCTTTTAACAGGAATTTCTGTTTTGGACTACTTAACACAAACGAGTTGTTTAAGTTCATTCCTATATCATGCATGTCATTATTTTTTAGTCATTAAACATCATTTCGATCATCCAAGAACAAAAGCACAAGAGATTGGAAACACCCATGTTGTTAGTAGCTTGTTCTTTGTTTGAGAGACCTCCTTCTTGACTCTTCTAGATCCTTGCTTCTTTTCCTTTGCTTGGGCTCCTAGTTCTTCTTCTCCTTGGCTTCCCTTCTTCTTCTCTCCCCAAATCAGTAGCTAAGTGTATTAGGAATGGAGTTTGGAGGTATAGGAAGAGAGTAAGAGTAGTAGGAGTTTGTAAGAGAGAATGGAGGAGTATGGGGGTCTTAACAACAAGAGAAGAGGGGGGGAGGGGGGGGGTGGCCGGATTTCAACTCATGGGGAAGAGGATAAGGGTCTCATCACTCAAGAGATTGGCTCTCTTGGGTGGTGATGTGATAGGCTTCTTACAAAACAAATGATGATGTTTTGTGTTCAAACCCTAAACCTAATCTCAAACCCTCTCTCTTTTTCCCTCCACAAAGTGGCCGGCCTCCATTCCAAGTTGGGATTGACCCACTTGGTTTGGTTCAAGTTTTGAGGGTTTGTTCGGTTTCATTTGGGCTCACACGTCTAACTCAACATGTACATACATTCATATATACATATATACATATATCTGTATGCACAATGTAGACTATTGGTGAGGAAAACAGTTGCTTTAACCCAAAAAATACAATTGTTATAACTAGTAGTACTCGGTTCGTTTACATGACGCATTCGTCAAAATAAGTGTTGTTACAACAATTTGAAGTAAGCTCTGATACCACTCTGTAGCACCCCGAATTCCTAACTTAGGAACTCGTGACTTTCCATGATCATTTTTCAAATGAGTCACAACACAACAAAAATCACAGGAAATTAAAAACTTTTATTGCATCAAATTGTTATTACAATATCAAATGATTACAACAATTACAATTAATTGTTACTGTAATGCCCTGATTTTCATTTAATGAAAATTATTTATTTTGCACGTAGTGTGCACGTGCAATATTTTTTGGTAGAATTAAATCTTATAATTATTTTCATTATGATGAGTATAGATGTTTAAATATGTGCTCTTTAATTATTTTTATATAAAGCCCTTTTTCAAATAGACAAAAGTCTTTCTTTTAAAAAGCCCAAATCTAATTTATTTGTTTTTTTTTTTATTATTATTATTTTGGGCCATAAACTAAAGCCCATGAGCTATTTTAAATACAACTTGTAATGTAGAATACATTTTAAAGATTATTTTTATGTAAAATATAATGTACAAATTTTTGGAGACAAATGCATGCACGTGCATTGCACGTACACGTGCAATTGAATCCATTCATGCTAGGCTGGTTTTGATCTTTGGAGGGAAAATGAAAATTTTGAGTGGAGTCATGGGTGGTGGTTTCTTGATCATGGTTGGTTATTGTAACTCCTCCTTGAATCCTAGCCTTTTAATCCTAACTCCTAAGTTAATCCTAGCCTTCCATTTTCCTAAATTTTTAGTATAAATACCCCCCCCCCCCTGCCTAGTATTCTTGTGCTAATTATTCCTCCAAACCTATAGTTTAAAATACATTATTAGTAGTATAGCAAGTGAGTAAAAGATTAAGAGTGTGTGTGAGGAGTTTGTTCTTGCATCAACAAAGATGAAGGCCGGCACTAGGAGCTCTCGGTTTTGGCATTGTGGAAGGCTCGGGTGCGCGCATCAAGGAGGAGGATCGCTCTTTTTGCAAGGACATTGGTTTAGGAGGTGTTGCTAGTTGACTTGTCTCCAAATAAGGTGGGTAATTTTCCATATTTCTAATTAGGAAGTATGCTAGATTTGAATTGAAAGAATGATGCATGAAAAAGATTAATAAGAGTACACATTCAATTGGAAAAATGACCTATTGATTGATTGAAATGTTGATATGCAATTGTATGTGGTTCTATCATTAAAATTTAAGTTGTGTGCGAATTGATTATAGCCATGGATTGTTTGAAGAAAACTTCATTATTAACATTGAAAATTATATGCAAGAATTAGTAGATTGACAATGTCGCTTTATGTGCGTAAATAGACTATTGTGATAATGTTGTATGAATGACTTAAAAATATAATTTGGGGGTTTGTGAAATGATTAAAAACAGAGAGTTGATATAAAGATTGTTAAGAAAGAGATTAATGATGTTAAAATTTGATAAGAAATGTCGAAAAAAGAAACATATTAGTAGTAGCTTGTAAAGTCGAATTAATTGTATGATAAATATGTGTTAATTATTGGAAAAAAATTATTTTTAATATACTAGAGTATAATTTATGATGAGAATAATTAACCTGGAATTTTTACAGCAAGTTAGTAAGAGTAAAATGAAATGAGAGCTTGTTGAACATTGAAATGTTTTACTAAACAGAGAGTATTGATTCAGTAGACTTTGAGTTGTATCTATGACAACCCGAGCCTATAGCTCGAGTGGTCGGGATGCTCTTGATTGCTACAGTGTTGTGCGACTTCTCAGAGGTTGAGGGTTCGAATCTTGTTAGCACCGCATATTTTGTTGCATTTTAAAAAATAAAATGAACTGCAGCCGAGAGCATTTAATGCTCTCAGCCCCTCTTTATAATCCCTAGCGCATTCGGCCTAGTGGTATGTGCCTTCGGTTGGTTTCCCTGTGGTCGCTAGTTCGATCCTTGGTCTCGGCCTGTGTTTATGTTGTGGGAAAAAATAATTTTTTTGGGTGTTTTGATGATTGAAAAATTATGAAAAAAATATGATTATTATCCTAAAAATATGTGGGATTTATGAAAAATAATTTGGGAATTATTTGCATGAAATGGAGTATGTTTTGAGAATAAATGTTTAATTTAGAACTATGGTTCTACACTTGTATGTTATGAAAATTGCACTTTGCAAAAAGGACTTGAAATAAAATGTTAGAAAAGAAGTGTAATAAAGATAGAAATTATGTGTAGTGATGTGACGTGAATTATTCTCATTGGAGAATAGTGTGAAAATAATGAAATGTGAATATTCATTTAGTGATGTGATTTTAATGTGAAATTGATAATTGATGAAATATATAAGGAATAATTGAATTCCATGTATGGCTATGGACTCATGAATAAATTAGAAATCATGCTATTGAAAAAGAAAATCTGTTATGATTATGAAGATGAACTTATGAGCTGGAAGCGCTCAATTTTGGAAATTGTGAATTGGAATTGAAACAAAAGAGTAGCTAAGTCTCCCCCGGCAATTGGAAAAAAATGAAATGAAATTTGAAATGAAGGACCAAGGATGGTCTTGTTTGAATGAATGAATAATCCAGTTGAGTGGAGAGGCTAACTCTAGATCTTTGATTTTGTTCATGATTCTAATAAAACCTAAGGATTAGTACATAGTGGAGATGTGAGGAAAGTGAGAGAAAAATACAAGTATGAGAGCTAGAGTTTACGGTGCGGGTGTGAGCCACAGAATGCATGCTTGATGAGTCAAGATATGGCGTGGGCACTACTCAGTAATGATCGGACTTTAGCAATGCTTGTGGGATGTTTGGTGACTGCAAGAGGATCGTGTGCCATGAAGGAGGCTGAATTGCCACAAAATGCATGCTTGATGAGTCAAGACATGGCGTGGGATTTCCCTCCAGGTTTCTGTACACAAGCTTGTACTCATAGATCATCTAGGATACTTACAGTAGTTACAGTAGTAGAGTAAGACATGACGAGAGATTGAACCCTACAAAGATGAAGAACGATTAAGAGGCTTGCACTCGGACCTATGTAGTATGAGATGCATAGAATCCGAACAAGTGTGCATTAGTGTCATATAATATAAATAACTGCATTAAGGACTAAGTGAACAATCACAACACGACATCAATAGGGTATTCCCTTTAGTTTGATATGTGACAAGTTTGTGATTGTTAAATATGAAAAATGAGTTATACTATTTCCGGCATAGAGAGGATGGCCGTGTATAATATTCGTCGGTTGAATAAACTGACGTACCCACAGTTTTGTAGGCAAGGTAAATGACATGATAAAGATTAAAGAGGAACAAATGCTTAAAGATTATTCAATGTTGTTGTACTTTATTTAAATGTTGTAATTTTACTTCCGCTGTGCAATGTAAAGAGTAAAGTTTTTCATGTAAACTCTGATGTAAAGTGAAAAGTTTTAATTTCCTTGTAAAATTGTACTAAATGAAGTGTAAAGATCCTGTGGAATCTCGAATTCAGTGTATTTTGGAATTCGGGGCGTTACAGTTACAACAAGAATGTACAATAAATTTGGACAGTAACTTTCACTTGGATGCTTTCCCCTGCTAGAGCTTTCCCGTGATCCCAAGTTGGCAATCCTGCACTGATAACTGTGGGCACGTTAGTTGATTAAATTTGATGAAATACTATATTCGGCTATCCTCCCTACGCCATAATATAGCGATTCCAACCTCAACAAACATAAATAATATTTGATGCAAAGAAAAATGTGGTGTCAAGCAAGTGTCGGTGTATGCCATGACCTAATCTAATGCACACTATGTACACATGCTCCTAAAGCTAATGCGCGCTTGGTTGAAAGATATGCATCCCATATTACACCCCCCAACCAAACGACGTTCTTCAGTTTAATGGGGCTCGATCCCCCACTATGCATCCTAACCTTGTGCTCTCTCCTGTTTCTAATTCCAGCGATGGGGAGGCTTCAGTCCCCTAGTGTGGCTCCAGCCACTGCTGTCAATAATGGTGTCCAATCCTCTTAGTTTTATCCACTATGCCCGGGATCTCAGTCGCAGGCTTACCCTGCATAACTGTAATTAAATCGGCTTACCCGATATGTTGCTATATCTACGTCTTCCCGGACCTCACCAAAAGCCGATATATGGGCACAAGGGCTCCATTACCAAGTGATTAGAGCAACTCCCGATAGAGTCTAGCTCTCCGGGACATCGTCTAATCCGTCTGTCCACATTGATCAACAAAGGACCTGACGGATATAGGGTTTTCCCAACTCCGCAATACTCATCCTTACACCA
This sequence comes from Hemerocallis citrina, assembly GCA_017893485.1. NCBI lineage: Eukaryota > Viridiplantae > Streptophyta > Magnoliopsida > Asparagales > Asphodelaceae > Hemerocallis > Hemerocallis citrina. The sequence goes on from CM030368.1 coordinate 99,006,088, forward strand.
GAATAGAACTTGCAGTCGAGACGATATCAACAGTCCAAACCTCTTCAAAGGTTGTTACGGATCATAAAGGCAATTCTGTCGAGACAGCGGAGCCCCCAACAGTGTGTCACCGCTCCCAGGGCAGCTCGGGGCCCCTGTCCGCATTAAACGAACCTCAGATTCGGTCGGGGGCGATGACGCTATGCGTCCCCCTGACAGGCGAGCTGTAATACCCTGATTTTTCAATTAATGGAAAATTATTTATTCTGCACGTAGTGTGCACGTGCAATATTTGGGTTGAATTATTTTTAGTATGATGTGTATAAATATATATAAATTTGTTCTCAAATTATTTTGTACAAAAAGCCTTTCTTTAAAGCCTTATTTTGATTAAAAAGGCCTTTTCCTTAAAGCCCAAAATGTATTTTTATTTTATTTATTTTAATAAACTATTTTGGCCCAAAAACAAAGCCCATGAATAAATCTCTTTTATTAAAACTTGTCATGTAGAAGACTAAATTATCATTATTTTATTTTTTTACAAATTAAAAAGGTACAAATTTGGCCTAGTTGCATGCACGTGCACTACACGTACACGTGCAATGCACATCCTCTTTTCTAGGCCGGGTTACATTCTTTTGGAGGGATTTTCAAAATTGATCATGGTGATCATGGTGGTAGTTTCATGGAAGTGGGTAGTTTGCATAACTCCTACTTTGATCTAGGCCCTTCATTCTACAACCAACCACTCAATCTTGGCCCTCCATTTCACCTATTCTCTAGTATAAATACCCCCCTCTCATGGCTATTTTGATATGCAAATTATATTTCCAAGCTATAGTATTATTGTTGTAATAGTGTGAGTTATAAAAAGATAGAGAGTTGTGTGGATTTTGCTTGCTTGGAGTGGCCGGCCATCACAAAGGGGAAGCATTCGGTTGTGCTAGGAAGCATTCGGCTTTGGCTAGGAGGCCTGGAGCTTGTGCGCGCTTTGGCTAGGAGGAGGTGTTTTCATTTGCAAGGCTTGTGTTGTTTAGTTCTCTCCATTCAAGGTGGGTAAAACATTTCATATTTCTAATATAGGAGTGTATGCTAGATCTCATTAGCAAATTGCATGAAAAATGATTAATAAGAATGCGCCTTTAATTGAATAAATAATCTCTAGTTGATTGAATTATTGATATGTGAATTATGTGGGATTGTATGCCATAAGAATGTGATTACAAAGTGAGTTGATTATCTTTGTTCTTAATTAGAAATAATCTATGGAAAATGTTAGTAAAATACATTTTTTTGGGAAAGTAGTTTACAACTTGATTAGCATATTAATGAACAATTGCATGTGCTTATTAATGTTAATTGAGTTGTAGATAAAATCTCTTCATGCTCATTAGAATAAATGGATGACGTTAGTATTGATGTTTGAGAATGCTAGTTTAATTGGAAAAGATGAAACATGCAAATTGATTAAGAAAGAGCACGCTTCTTAAAGGAGCAACTTTCTTGTATGGTGATATGTGAACCTAATAATTGATAAGTGACTACATATTTTTGTGATGCACATGATTGAACTAGAAGTATATGTTAAATTAAAGGAAACACTTTTTGCTATCACTAATTGTATGAAAAAAGAAATCCCATATCTTGTTAGTACTAATTTGTGAAGAGACCTCCTTAATTATTGTGAGGATGGGTAAATTAAAAAGAAGTAGATTTGTGTATGTTAGAGGAAAGATTAATATCAGCAAAAATGCACAATAATTTTGGGATGGAAGAGACTTGGGGACTAATTGTAACCAATGTCGAAAATAAAGAATAAAATGATTTGTGATTAACAATTCATGGTTTTGTGTGAAAAATATACTTTTATTTATGCAAAAATTATTTTAATCTTACTGACATGAAGATCATGTAAGAGAAAGATAATCTGGAATTTTTCAGTACCTTTCATAAAAGCCATATGAGACTAGGTGTAGTTGAACATCGAGTTGTTTTAACCACAGTATCAAAATGACTTATTTAGACTTTAAACCAATACTTGGACAACCTGAGCTAGTAGCTCAGGCGGTCAGCGTCTGCGTGTGGCTTCTCTGGGTCGAGCGGTTCGAGCCCCAGTGATTACAATATTTTTCTACAAATTTTGAGAACTTATAACTATCGACCTGTATACCATATGTACTATTTGACCCCCTTTCATACCGCTAGCACAGCTTGGCCGGTTGGCGGGTGCTCTTGGCTTGTTTCCCGTTGTGCCTGGGTTCGATTCCTCCCTTCGGCACTTATAAAAAATATTTTTTTGTGAGTTTGTGATGTCCAAAAAATGTGGAAAAAATATAGGTAATTCTCATAAAAATGCAAGGAATTTTATAAGATTGAGTTGGGTATTATTTGAAGGAAATACAATACGGTTTGTGAACAAAAGGCACAATTAGAGCTATGGTTCTAAGATACACACTTATGAAAATTATAGTTTATAAAGATAAATTGAAATGGATTTATTAGAAAGCAATTGGCAAAAAGAACCTTGTTGTGTGACATGATATTATTAATTCTCACTTGAGAATATTGTGCAAAATATGAAGCATGAATGTTTATTAGTAATATGAATTTCAAATGTGAAATTATGAAGTGCATGAGTTCATGTATGATTATGGAATTAAAATCATGTTGATGAAAAGAAAAAGAAAATTTGTTTGGCTATGAATATGAATCTTATGAGTTGTAAGTACTCAAGTTGAAGATTGTGAAATGAAATTCGAACTAGAGTAGCTAAGTCTCCCCGGCATTGAAAAAGAAAATGAATTGAGATGAAATTAGACCAAGGTTGGTCATGATGAAACAAATGAATAAGTCCGGTTGATGGAGAGGCTAACTCTAGAGATTATTTTGTTCATGATTTTTATAAAACTAAGGATTAGTACATAGTGGAGATGTGATGAAAGTAGAAGAAAAACATGGGTATGGGAGCCATCGGATAGCGGTGTGAGAGCGATCCACAGGCTGCCTGCTTGATGCATCAAGACATGGCGTGGGCGCTACTCCAGAATTATCGTCCCAGGTGGCGATGCTCGTGGGATGTTCGAGTGGCTATGGCTGGTGCCATTGTTCCATGGCGGAGGCTGAATTGTCCATAGGTTGCCTGCTCGATGCGTCGTGACAGTGCGTGGGATCCCCTCCAGGCTGCCTGGACATGGGCTCATAGATCATAGGACATCTAAGACACTACCGTAGTTACAGTAGTAGACTAAGACATAACGGGGGATTGAACCCTATAAAGATGAAGAACGAATAAGGGCTTGCCCTCGGACCTATGTAGTATGGGATGCATAGAATCCGAACAAGTGTGCATTAGTGTCATGTAACTTTAATAGATGCATTAAGGATTAAGTGCACAATCACAACACGACATCAATAGGGTAGTCCCTTTAATTTGAATGTGACAAGTTTGTGTTTGCTAAATATGAAAAGTTAAGTTATACTATTTCCGGCATAAAGAGGATGGCCGTGTATAATGTTCGTCGGTTGAATAAACTGACGTACCCACAGTCTGATATGCAGGTAAATGTTATGTTAATGATTAAAGAGGATTGGATGCTTAAAGATTATATCAAGCTGTTGTACTTGTATTCAATTGTTGTATTTTACTTCCGCTGTGCAAAAGAAAGATGTAATTTAATGTAATCTCTGATGTATGTTGAAAAGTTTTAATTTCCCTGTAAAATTGTACCAAAGAAAGTGAAAAGATCCTGTAGAACATCTCGAATTTAGTGTATTTGGGATTCGGGGCGTTACAGAGTGGTATCAGAGCCACGCTTTCTACACTTTCACACTTGTACAAATTTATAGGGAACGACACCCTAGAAGTGGACATTAGAGTGTGTGTTTGAATCTAGAGATTTAAATGTAAGTGACTTACATTTGTGTTGCTCTAAGATTTATGCTTCTTCCTCTCTATTTCTAAGATGGCTGATCACTTCGACCCTGCTGGAGGCGACGACTGGCATATTATTGAGGAGGAGTACCATCCTGGACAGGCAGATTCCGAGGACGAGTACTACCCTGGGCAAGCTGATTCTGACGGTGAAGAATGGCCTGAATCCCGAGAGATCACCCCACCTCCGGATTCATCTGATGATTCTTCTTCTGACGAAGAAGAAGTACCAGTTCCAAGTGGTCTTGTGACTTCTCTTCAGAGGCAAGTGGAAACCCTGAAGGAGAGAGTTGGATTGTTGGAGGCTCAGCTGGAGAAGCGGAAGGCTGACTATTCTGTTCTCAGTCATCGAATTTGGGAACTTGAGAAGAAAAAGAACCTAACTGATGTGCTGAAGGATGTGGTTGATGAACTGCGGGAAGAACTTCGAGCAGCGAAGAGGACCCGTAGGAGTTAGAGTGTTGTAGCTTCTGTTTCTTTCATTCTGATGTCAAAAATGTTTTAAATTCGAATGTATAAAGTTTGGAATTCAATGAAATGCAAGTTGGTTTAAATTCTTGTCTTATACTTCGAATTTGACGGATCTTTTGCATCAGAATATGTCAAGAAGAGGAGCTAGGAATGGGGAAGGGTTGGATCTAGAGACTGAACTTGCTAGAGTCTACTAGACGCTGAATGCAGTGGCTCAGAACCAATGTCGGGGGCCGGCGAATCCAGTACCCGAGGCGATTAAGCTGGTGGAATCGTTCAAGAGAATGAAACCACCTGTATTCGAGGGAAAGTCAGACCCAGATGCGGCTGACAACTGGATACGGCAAGTGGAGACAATCTTCGAGGTGTTGGAGACACCGGAGGGTAGCAAGGTCAAGTTGGCGACTTTGCAGCTGGAGAATGATGCAGCGGTTTGGTGGCAATCCATGAAGAGGACCATGGGAGGTCTGTTGCTTGGCTGGGAGGAATTTCTGGAAGAATTCCGCAGTCATTATTTCCCCTCCGACGTCCAGGAGAAGAAGGCGATGGAGTTTCTGTCGCTTCAGCAAGGCAGCATGTCGGTGAGAGCGTATAAGACCAAATTCACTCAGCTCTCCAGGTATGCTCCAGAGCTGGTGATGGATGAGGCCAAGAAAGCTCGCAAGTTCGAGCATGGTCTGAGGCCTAGCTTGAGATCTCGTATGATACCTCTTGGTATCAGGCGATTCGATAAGCTGGTCAAAAGGGCGGCAGCGACGGAGGCGGATATGGAGCAGTTCCAAGTTGTTCAGAACCGGAAGAACAACTGGCAGTCTGGTAAGAGGCCTGCACATTCGGGGAGTTTCAAGGGACAACCATCGGCACAGAGGTTCAAACCGACAGGGGCGAACACTGTTAATGTGGCTGGAGGACCTGGAAACAATGTGGTGAGACCTCCTGCGGTGACTTGCTTCAACTGTGGTGAGGCGGGACATTACCGATCTCAATGTCCCAAATTACGGAATGGTAATAGCAGCGCACCAACGCAGCAGGCTAGGAAGAGGCCGTACCAATCAGGGCGAGTATTTGCCTTGTCGGAAGCTGATGCTGAGGAGGCAGATCAGGTCATCTCTGGTGCGAGGGCTGGTGTTTAGAGTCTTTGTCATTTCTTTTCCCTTTGTTTAGTGAGACTGTTATGTAATGGTGTGTATTATGTAACAGGCGAACTCTATCTTAATGGAATGAAAGCTGTCGTATTGTTTGATACTGGATCCTCTCATACATTTGTGTCTCCTAGATTCGCTAAAGTGTTGGGAGTTGAACCGAAGATTTTTCCAGGCAAGATCTTAGCAGTAGCTACTCCGTCAGGGGAAACTTTAACCACTGATCAGGTATTATGCTGATTGCGAGATAGTGATTGGAGATCGAATCTTTGGCATTGATCTAATCGAGCTGACTATCTTGGGAGTCGATGTTATCGTTGGCATTGATTGGATATCGATGTACAGTGCAAGCATCGAGTGTAAGACCAAGACGGTGACAGTGAAGGCTCCAGGTGGACCTGAAGTCACGTTCCAAGGGAAGAAGAAGTGTTCTAAGCTGGTGGCAACTATCCGCAAGGAAGAGACTCCTGTGGAAGTGCAAGGGATTCCTGTGGTTCGGGACTATCCGACTGTGTTCTTGGAAGATTTTCCTGGGTTACCCCCGCATCGTGATGTAGAGTTCAGCATCACTGTTCAACCGGGAAGTGCACCCATTTCTAAGGCACCTTATAGGATGGCTCCAGTGGAACAGGATGAGGTGAAACGGCAGATTGAGGAACTGTTGGGAAAAGGCTTTATTCAACCTAGTGCGTCACCTTGGGGAGCACCAGTGCTTTTGGTAAAGAAGAAGGATGGATCGATGAGAATGTGTATCGATTACCGAGAGCTGAATAAGGTCACTGTTCAGAATAAGTATCCGATTCCTCGAATTGATGATTTGTTCGATCGTCTACAAGGAGCAGCTGTATTCTCCAAAATAGATCTTCGATCAGGATATCACCAAGTTCGAGTGAAAGCTGAAGATGTGCACAAAACTGCATTTAGAACTCGGCATGGGCATTACGAATTCTTAGTTATGCCATTCGGAGTGACAAATGCACCCGCAGTCTTCATGGACCTGATGAACAGAGTTCTGAGGCCGTTTATTGATTCTTTCGTCGTGGTGTTTATCGACGATATCCTCGTGTACTCCAAGTCTGAGGAGGAGCATACTGAGCATCTGGCAGCAGTTTTGCAGAGGTTGGAAGAGCAGAAGTTGTATGCCAAGTTATCCAAGTGTGATTTCTGGAAATCTGAAGTGGCATTCCTAGGTCACATCCTTTCTAAGGAGGGAGTGGCAACTGACCCTCAGAAGATAGAGGCAGTGAGAGATTGGGCTAGGCCTACTACAGTGAAGGAAGTCAGAAGTTTTCTTGGGATGACTGGATATTACAGGAGATTCATTCAAGGTTATGCTCAGATAGCTGTACCGCTTACTGGACTGACCATGAAGAATGTGAGCTTCAAGTGGACCGAGCAATGTGAGGCGAGTTTTCAGGAGTTGAAAGATAGGCTGACTACTGCACCTATTTTGGCTTTGCCTAGAGCAGGTGTTGAGTATGATGTTTATAGCGATGCTTCACATCGGGGGCTTGGTTGTGTCTTAATGCAAGAAGGGAGAGTAATCGCTTATGGGTCTAGGCAACTACGACCGGATGAGAAAAATTACCCGACTCATGATCTAGAGTTGGCTGCGATTATTTTGCTCTGAAGCAATGGAGGCACTACGTGTACGGTGAAAAGTTGAACATGTACACGGATCACAAGAGCTTGAAGTATATATATCAGCAGAGGGATCTCAATCTGAGGCAGCGGAGATGGTTGGAAGTGCTTGAGGATATGCGACCTGAGATCAAGTATCATCCTGGAAAGGCTAATGTTGTTGCTGATGCACTTAGTCGCAAGAGCAGTTTGGCCAGTTTGATTACAACTCAGAGGCATCTGATTGAGGAGCTGGATCGAGCAGGTATTGAGGTTGTCTTGCAGGGATTGGGAGCATCTTTGGCTCAGTTGAGGCTTCAGCCTACTTTGAATGCAAGGATCATTGCAAGTCAGGAGGTTGATGCTGATATCTTGGAGATGAAGGAGCAGGTTGGTGCTGGTAGGTTGCCCGGATTTCAAATCAAGGATGGAGTGCTGTAGTTCGGAGATAGGCTGTGCGTTCCAAATCAGGCGGACCTGAAAGAGAGTATTCTTCAGGAGGCGCATGCTACTCTTCTGTCTGTGCATCCTGGGAGTACTAAGATGTACAAAGACATTAAACAGCATTTCTGGTGGTCAGGTTTGAAGCGGGATGTGGCTGAATTTGTCGCGAAGTGTGAGGTTTGTCAGCAAGTCAAAGCCGAAAATCAGAGACCCGGAGGTCCATTACAGCCGTTACCTATTCCGGAATGGAAGTGGGATAACATCAGTATGGATTTCATCACGGGATTGCCTAAGAGTTCTAAAGGCAATGATGCTATTTGGGTTATAGTCGATCAACTTACCAAGTCCGCTCACTTTTTGGCGATGAAACTCACTGCTTCGATGGACAAGTTGGCTGAGATGTATGTTGGTGAGATTGTCCGACTTCATGGCGTTCCTTCGACCATTGTGTCTGATCGAGATGCGCGGTTTACTTCGCATTTCTGAAGGAGTCTTCAGACAGCTTTGGGTACCAAGACAGATTTCAGCACTGCTTTTCATCCGCAAACCGATGGGCAGACCGAGAGAGTCAACCGTATTCTTGAGGATATGCTTCGGTGTTGTATACTAGACTTTGGAGGCAGTTGGGAAAGGTATTTACCCTTGGTGGAGTTTGCCTACAACAACAGTTTTCAGGCTAGCATCGGGATGGCGCCGTACGAAGCACTGTATGGCAGGAAGTGCAGGACTCCTGTTTGTTGGTATGAAGTAGGGGAGCGTCAGTTGTTTGGTCCTGAGCTTGTGCAGCTAACTTCTGAGAAGATTGATCTGATCAGGAAAAGGTTGGTGGAAGCTCAGAGCAGGCAGAAAAGCTATGCAGACAACCAGAGAAGGGACCTTGAGTTTGAGGTTGGTGACTTCGTTTCTGAATGTATCACCCAGCAAAGGTGTGGTTCGATTTGGCAAAGGCGGGAAGTTAGCCCCGATGTTTATAGGCCCGTATAAGATATTGAAAAGGATCGGGAAAACTGCTTACCGGCTTGAATTACCGGAAGAGTTGTCTCAGGTGCACAATGTCTTTCATGTGTCTATGCTGAGAGGTTATATTCCAGACCCGAGTCATCATTTGCCTGAAGTGCCGGAAGGTTTGCAGTTAGACCTGAATTACATCGAGTCTCCTGTTGAGATTGTTGATCGTTGAGAGAAAGTCTTGAGGAATAAGACGATACCGATGGTCAAGGTAGTCTGGAGAAACCACTTGGTTGAAGAGGCTACTTGGGAATCTGATGAGAGGATGTTGAAGGACTATCCTGAGCTTTTTGCTTGATTGTATTTTTGTATCTTTTGTTCTTGTATGAGTGTTGTATGTTTTTATTTTTGTTTTTCTCGCTCTTGATTGTAGTTCCGGGGACGGAACTATTCTAAGGAGGGAGTGCTGTAATACCCTGATTTTTCAATTAATGGAAAATTATTTATTCTGCACGTAGTGTGCACGTGCAATATTTGGGTTGAATTATTTTTAGTATGATGTGTATAAATATATATAAATTTGTTCTCAAATTATTTTGTACAAAAAGCCTTTCTTTAAAGCCTTATTTTGATTAAAAAGGCATTTTTCTTAAAGCCTAAAATGTATTTTTATTTTATTTATTTTAATAAACTATTTTGGCCCAAAAACAAAGCCCATGAATAAATCTCTTTTATTAAAACTTGTCATGTAGAAGACTAAATTATCATTATTTTATTTTTGTACAAATTAAAAAGGTACAAATTTGGCCTAGTTGCATGCACGTGCACTACACGTACACGTGCACTGCACACCCTCTTTTCTAGGCCGTTACATTCTTTTGGAGGGATTTTCAAAATTGATCATGGTGATCATGGTGGTAGTTTCATGGAAGTGGGTAGTTTGCATAACTCCTACTTTGATCTAGGCCCTTCATTCTACAACCAACCACTCAATCTTGGCCCTCCATTTCACCTATTCTCTAGTATAAATACCCCCCTCTCATGGCTATTTTGATATGCAAATTATATTTCCAAGCTATAGTATTATTGTTGTAATAGTGTGAGTTATAAAAAGATAGAGAGTTGTGTGGATTTTGCTTGCTTGGAGTGGCCGACCATCACAAAGGGGAAGCATTCGGTTGTGCTAGGAAGCATTCGGCTTTGGCTAGGAGGCTTGGAGCTTGTGCGCGCTTTGGCTAGGAGGAGGTGTTTTCATTTGCAAGGCTTGTGTTGTTTAGTTCTCTCCATTCAAGGTGGGTAAAATATTTCATATTTCTAATATAGGAGTGTATGCTAGATCTCATTAGCAAATTGCATGAAAAATGATTAATAAGAATGCGCCTTTAATTGAATAAATAATCTCTAGTTGATTGAATTATTGATATGTGAATTATGTGGGATTGTAAGCCATAAGAATGTGATTACAAAGTGAGTTGATTATCTTTGTTCTTAATTAGAAATAATCTATGGAAAATGTTAGTAAAATACATTTTTTTGGGAAAGTAGTTTACAACTTGATTAGCATATTAATGAACAATTGCATGTGCTTATTAATGTTAATTGAGTTGTAGATAAAATCTCTTCATGCTCATTAGAATAAATGGATGACGTTAGTATTGATGTTTGAGAATGCTAGTTTAATTGGAAAAGATGAAACATGCAAATTGATTAAGAAAGAGCACGCTTCTTAAAGGAGCAACTTTCTTGTATGGTGATATGTGAACCTGATAATTGATAAGTGACTACAAATTTTTGTGATGCACATGATTGAACTAGAAGTATATGTTAAATTAAAGGAAACACTTTTTGCTATCACTAATTGTATGAAAAAAGAAAACCCATATCTTGTTAGTACTAATTTGTGAAGAGACCTCCTTAATTATTGTGAGGATGGGTAAATTAAAAAGAAGTAGATTTGTGTATGTTAGAGGAAAGATTAATATCAGCAAAAATGCACAATAATTTTGGGATGGAAGAGACTTGGGGACTAATTGTAACCAATGTCGAAAATAAAGAATAAAATGATTTGTGATTAACAATTCATGGTTTTGTGTGAAAAATATACTTTTATTTATGCAAAAATTATTTTAATCTTACTGACATGAAGATCATGTAAGAGAAAGATAATCTGGAATTTTTCAGTACCTTTCATAAAAGCCATATGAGACTAGGTGTAGTTGAACATCGAGTTGTTTTAACCACAGTATCAAAATGACTTATTTAGACTTTAAACCAATACTTGGACAACCTGAGCTAGTAGCTCAGGCGGTCAGCGTCGGCGTGTGGCTTCTCTGGGTCGAGCGGTTCGAGCCCCAGTGATTACAATATTTTTCTACAAATTTTGAGAACTTATAACTATCGACCTGTATACCATATGTACTATTTGACCCCCTTTCATACCGCTAGCACAGCTTGGCCGGTTGGCGGGTGCTCTTGGCTTGTTTCTCGTTGTGCCTGGGTTCGATTCCTCCCTTCGGCACTTATAAAAAATATTTTTTTCGTGAGTTTGTGATGTCCAAAAAATGTGAAAAAAATATGGTAATTCTCATAAAAATGCAAGGAATTTTATAAGATTGAGTTGGGTATTATTTGAAGGAAATACAATACGGTTTGTGAACAAAAGGCACAATTAGAGCTATGGTTCTAAGATACACACTTATGAAAATTATAGTTTATAAAGATAAATTGAAACGGATTTATTAGAAAGCAATTGGCAAAAAGAACCTTGTTGTGTGACATGATATTATTAATTCTCACTTGAGAATATTGTGCAAAATATGAAGCATGAATGTTTATTAGTAATATGAATTTCAAATGTGAAATTATGAAGTGCATGAGTTCATGTATGATTATGGAATTAAAATCATGTTGATGAAAGGAAAAAGAAAATTTGTTTGGCTATGAATATGAAACTTATGAGTTGTAAGTACTCAAGTTGAAGATTGTGAAATGAAATTCGAACTAGAGTAGCTAAGTCTCCCCGGTATTGAAAAAGAAAATGAATTGAGATGAAATTAGACCAAGGTTGGTCATGATGAAACAAATGAATAAGTCCTGTTGATGGAGAGGCTAACTCTAGAGATTATTTTGTTCATGATTTTTATAAAACTAAGGATTAGTACATAGTGGAGATGTGATGAAAGTAGAAGAAAAACATGGGTATGGGGGCCATCGGATAGCGGTGTGAGAGCGATCCACAGGCTACCTGCTTGATGCGTCAAGACATGGCGTGGGCACTACTCCAGAATTATCGTCCCGGTGGCGACGCTCGTGGGATGTTCGAGTGGCTATGGGTGGTGCCATTGTTCCATGGCGGAGGCTGAATTGTCCATAAGTTGCCTGCTCGATGCGTCGTGACAGTGCGTGGGATTCCCCTCCAGGCTGCCTGAACATGGGCCCATAGATCATAGGACATCTAAGACACTACCGTAGTTACAGTAGTAGACTAAGACATAACGGGGGATTGAACCCTATAAAGATGAAGAACGAATAAGGGCTTGCCCTCGGACCTATGTAGTATGGGATGCATAGAATCCGAACAAATGTGCATTAGTGTCATGTAACATTAATAGATGCATTAAGGATTAAGTGCACAATCACAACACGACATCAATAGGGTAGTCCCTTTAATTTGAATGTGACAAGTTTGTATTTGCTAAATATGAAAAGTTAAGTTATACTATTTCCGGCATAGAGAGGATGGCCGTGTATAATGTTTGTCGGTTGAATAAACTGACGTACCCACAGTCTGATAGGCAGGTAAATGTTATGTTAAAGATTAAAGAGGATTGGATGCTTAAAGATTATATCAAGCTGTTGTACTTGTATTCAATTGTTGTATTTTACTTCCGCTGTGCAAAAGAAATATGTAATTTGATGTAATCTCTGATGTATGATGAAAAGTTTTAATTTCTCTGTAAAATTCTACCAAAGAAAGTGAAAAGATCCTGTAGAACATCTCGAATTCAGTGTATTTGGGATTCGGGGCGTTACACGAACACCCTCGCTAGTGTCTGTCCTTACATTCAAACAAGACTCGATCTAGTCCTACCAAAGTATCAAGGCTACCCTCCTCTACGATTAAAGGTTAAGGTTGAAATCGAGATTTGTTTTATCGATCAATTACTAAGAACCATCACTCTAGCCAAACTCTAATTCCCTTAGTTAGGCGATCTTTTTACCATTTCCAAATCTCTAACTCGATAATCAACTTGCTTGCCATGATCAACTAGTTCAATTCCATTAGTAGACTATCCCTAGCTAGTCACCTTTATCAAAATAGATCTCAACCCATTTCACACTAGGACTCAACTAGCCTTCTATTTCGGCCCAAGAGTTGACCCACCTCGGCCCACACTTGGCACGAACCAACGACGAACCGACTCCGTCGATCGCCGCAACCGTCATCTACGCTTGGAGTTCGATCGCAACCTTGGCCCGACCAACAAGTAGCTCCCGCTAAACTTAACGCTCCACGGTCCTCAACAAGTGGTAGCTCCAAACACAAACCATGGAATCCATCAATACACGGTGAGTACGTCGGCACACAAGTCATCTCCTCCAACCCGTTCGATGCGACACGGGTCTTAATCTACCCGTCTAGGTTTGTCAACAAGAATTAGTCCTAGAGTCTCAAAACTCAACCAATGTGTCACGCCCCGCTTTCCAAAAAGAATACAGAATATGGATACGAGAGAAAAGCCCTGCGAATGATTTTCATCATCCATAAGCTGTTCAGGAATCTTTACAATATTTCACAAGATAATCAGAGTCGGAAGCAAAAGATACAACCAGGCATGCACAATTGAAACAAGATACCAACAAAAATTACTTAAAACCAAATATAGTAATTTCAAATAATCAAATTCTGAACAAGTCAAATATTCTGGGTCACATCGCCCGAATACAAGATAAATATCCAAGTAATCAAGTACATCTTATTCAAGTTCAAGCAACAATAATAATAATAAAATCATAAAGCATGAAATCCAGCACTAGTGCATCATCTCGCCAATACTATCTAGCAGTCGACCATCCTGATCTGCAATTAGTAAATTTGCATGAGAAGGAAGAAGAAAAACAAGTATCCGTCAATTACAAGTTACGGGCCACATATAATGTAGGATACAAGTACATGGAATAGGTAAATCTATGTAACAAACCTAGCAAGGTGTAATCATGATTACAGGATATAAATCATAGCATGGTAAAATGAGCAAATATAGTAGCATGTGTCGAGTGTCAAGAAAAAAAGTGTCATGCATCAAGTAACCAGCATCAAGAATCAAGTAATCATGTAACATGTATCAAGTATCAAATCTCATGTATCATGTAGTCAAGTGTTAAGTGGGCATGTATCATATTCAAGTGTCAAATGGGCATGTATCATGTTCAAGTGTCATGTATCAAGTATCATGTATTTATTACTATCTAGGTAGCACTTCATGCATCCCAGTTTTTACTACATGGTTACGACAACAAACAGTTTCGCTTTAGATTTCATAGGGGACCAAATAGGGCATTGTACATAGGGACAATATCCAAGTATCATGTAATCATGTATCATAAACAAGCTCCAAAACCCAAACAAGCTCTAGTATCATGTGTGTACGTGTCATGTATATCGTGTCAAGCTCCACATGTAAACAAGCTCCAATAACCACTAGGTTCTTCCGAGTACATGTTTCTACACTATCCACTACTAGATCTTTTCCCTTAACCCAGGCTTGGGTTAATTTATTATTAATGTCAAACAAGTATGTAGATGTGAAAAATATATCAAGTATATCAGGGCATGATCATGTAACAAGTTCAGGTTGTAAGATAAACATATATGTGTGCAAGATATCTCATAAAAGAACTAAAATAACCAAATCTCATGTTCAAGACAGCAAGACCATACTGTAGTAAAACAGTGATTTCCAGTGTTATAAATATGCAAATCTAGATCCATCGAAGGATATGGAAAATAGACTTTCACACGAATCCAGCGAATACACATAAGTCATATATTAATACACAAAAACATAGCTCAAAACTGATTTGAATACAGAAAATAGGTTCAGCTAGAAATCCGAAAAACGTATTCAAGAGCAGGAAAACAACATGAAAACACATTAAATAAATCCACGAAAAATCTGGGGTATTCCCCTATGTGTCCAGTATATAAATATAAAGTTTCATAATTTTCCAGTGAAATTAGATCAGTCATCAAAAATAAGAAAGTATCAAGAAACCATAGTTTAGCAAATCTGGAATTCCCAACACTACTGTACGAAAACTATGATATCTCGTAACCAGTGAAACGAAATCTAATTCTGCCAAAGGGATATGAAAATAGATAAAATATACTAACTTAAATATTTCACAAACATTTTTCATAAAGTAAAAAGAATCATAGTGAAATTAAGGTTCTTTATAAAACAGTAAGCAAAATACAACAAATATAGATATCATAAACGAGCATGAAACAACACATAAAACTCATCAATAAAATTCACCAAAATTCTGGGTAAACCCTAACTAGATAAAGAAACACTGACCAAAGTTTTTGATTAAAATAATATGTGTAGCATAGTTAATAAAATCATTTAGTCATCAAGAACATCGAAAAATAAAATCTGGAAAAGATCGACACCTCTGTAGTAAAACAGTCATAACTCACTCATACGGAAACGAAATCAAGCAAGGTCAGAGGGGTTTGAAAATAAACGAAATTATCTAAAATTCATGTTTTATACCAAAATTATGATACTGACTTCAAGACAGTCCAAAACAGCAAACAAAACAGATCAGCGACGAAATACAGATTTTTCCCTTAAAAACAAAATCAACATAGATTCAAAAAAATTAGTCCAAACATGCCCAAACATGAAATCGAGTCTACCAAGTGTCCAAATATCATAAATTAGGGTATCTAGAATATCCACACAAAGCATATCACATGGGTCTAAACCAAAACACGAATTCTCCCAAAAGTCTCACATACATGATCAAAATCAAGAACGGGTAAATCCTAAATTAATTCATGTCCATATTGTGTCGTGAGTCATCTATGGTCAAATTTCACAATAGAGACAAAACTCATCAAACATAACACAAACAAGAGTCGTCTCTAGACCCAACTATACTATAGGTGGTATTTTTGACTTGTATCAAACAAATGAATTGGAGTACAAGTTACTTGCCTTAACCGAAGATGAAGAACAGCGAAAACCAAGAGTAATGAGCAAAACCCACGAACGAAAATCTGCGAATCAACGAATCCAAGCAACTAGAGCGAAAATCTCTACACGAACAAAACTCCACAAAGCGAGATGATCCAAGAGGGATGAAGACAATAGCTACTTGCGGCCACAAGAGAACACCACGAGAGAGAGACGAGGAATTGAGTGGTGATGTGAGGTGGTCGGGATGGCCAAGGAGGGGGAAGGTGAGGGCTCGGTTGTGGGAGAAGTGGGCTGTCGGGTTTGAGGTGTTGCCGGGGTGGAGTAAGCAGGGAAGAGTAGGTCGGCCTGGAGGGGTTTCGGCCTGGGGCTGTGTGCGGGTTGGAGCTCGGCCTGGGGCAGCGGGAGAGGGAGAGAGAGGGAAGGAGGCCTGGTGTTAGGGTTAGGGTTTGTGAGGGAGAGTGTATATATATATGAGGAGATTTAGGGTTAAGAAATATGAGTTAGGTTAATGGGTATTTGGGTTGTGGGTAATTAGGAGTAGTAATAAGATTTGTTTAATTAGGCTTCAAATAGGATCGGGGATAAATAGGACAACCAAATCACCACCACCATAAACACCCACAAAAAAGGGGGGGGGGGGGTTGGGGGGGGGGGGTGGGGGGGGGGGGGCGACAAGAACAAAATGAAAGAAAGAACAAAATATTGAAGAACGAAACAAAAGAGACAACCAATCAACACAAAGAGCTCGAAATGAAATAAAACGAATATATATCGAAAACAATTCCAATATACGGTTCAGAGAAGAAAAAAAATACAAGAGAGAAAATACACCAAACAAAAAATATACTCCAAAAATACAAAAAATGAAAAACAGGGGTTACACAATGTACCCCAACAAGGTACACCACACTAGGAGTAAGTCCTAACCCACGAATACCGAAAAAAGGGTTATAAAAGTCCTAAAAACAACAATTTAAGTTTCCAAACAGCAAGAACACACTTGGCGTTCATGCCAAAACGGAGTTATTCCCGATCCCGTTCCCTTGAGGAATCGCGATAGGTCGCTCCACGTGCTTCTACATAAAGTATACAGTAAGTACAAGCACACAATGGGCATGAATCGCATCCCAAAGTGGTCTACAATAATACCCCAACATCCAATACAATTTTCACTTCAAACATTGAACACCGTCGTCTATATTGGGGTCTACAAGCAACTATGGGCTACTCTTAGCAAGAAACTTTAGATCACTTAAGTCTTAACTCAGACTCACATCCATGACATGTTTCTTGACCTCAAACAACAACTTTATGCTAGTGAAGTACAAGTTCAAATCCATTTCTATGAACATGGTGCAAACTAGTGAGCTCTATGTTTCACTGTGTTTCTATCATCACTTGCAAAAATCATATAAAACTGAATACCTGTCCAAATCAGGATTTATTAGTCATTCCAGAAAGTTCTATGTGTCTACTAAAAGGTCCTTGTTATGAGGCTCTTCAGATAAGGTCGTTTAGATACTTTTGCGGGTCCATCTTTAACAAGTATACAGACTTCCAGAACAACAGATCAGATCAACACAGTCATGGGATAAAATCGATTTAAAATATTATATGGTGTCAGATAATCATGAAATATTAGAATCTAGTTCCTGACACATGAAGTGACAACACTTCCAAAAACCAAGTGATTCTACCAAGTAGATTTCCAATTATGTTGTTTTGAATGTCATCCAAAGACAGGACAGTAACGACAGCAGTTCTGTGAACTAAAATATCTAGCTCAGTTTGCATGATTTTATTGACATGGCTACAGTGGTTCAAATCTCATGAAATTAAACATAGTTCTTAGATACATGCAACAATGACATAATAAATTTTCAGATCATTCCCATAAGCTTGCAGTGAGATACAAGTCATTCTTTCCACAACAGTAACAATAAAAACTGCTTATTTCTATTCTGACCAGCATGCAAGTTCATAATTTATTTTAATAGCAGAAAAAATCAAAAAAATCCATAAAAATTACTGAAGGTGTATGACACCTATATGATCATCCTATAAAAATTTCAGATCAAAATTCCAAGTGGTGTTCATGCAATGAGCTATGGATTGACAACAAAAATTCAGTCTGCAACAGGAATTTCTGGTTCGGATTACTTAACAAAAAACGAGCTATTCAAGTTCATTCTTAGTGCATGCATGTCATTTTTCAGTCATCACAAACATCATTCAAGCATAAAAACAACCATAGGGTTAGAAACACCCACCTTTTCTAGTAGCTTGTTCTTTGCTTGAAAATCCTCCTTCTTGACTCTTCTACAGCTCCTTGTTTCTTTCTCCTTGCTTTGGATCATTGTTCTTCTTCTTCTTGGCTTTTTCTTCCTTTTCTCACTCCAAATTTTAGTAACTAGGGTGTAGAGAATGAAGTTTGGAGGTGTAGGAAAAGGTAGGTGTTGTAAAAGAGAAAGGAGAAGATATGGGGTTTTTTAAAAACACAATGAGAAGAGTGGGAGAGAAGCTTGGCCGGATTTTGAGAGTATGGGGAAGAGGAGAACATCACATCATGCAAGACATTGGTTTGCTTGGGAGGTGATGTGACAAAAGTATAATTGTGCCTCTTATTCAAAGCAAGAACCCTAACCCTAGTTCCCATTTCCCTCCATCTTTTTTCCCTCCAAGACTAGGCCGGCCAATGTGTTGGGGCTTGACCCATTTGTTCAAGTGTTGCGTTGTTCATTTTGTTTCATTTGGGCTTCACAAGTCCAACTCAAAACATGTATATATATATATATATATATATATATATATATATATATATATATATATATATAGGAAAACTTTCTGCTGTGCACTACCCCTTCGTGTGCACTCGGCCTTTCCGCCTTCGTATCGACGATCCGAACCGTTCACATTGATCTACACATATAAATTAGTCTAAATATGTAAAATCAAATCATTTGAAATTCATTTGCCCATCCATCATGTGACTGTAAAAAATAATGATTTTCAGCCATACAATTTTGTAATACTTCAATGGATGGGCATATGAATTTCAAATGATTTGATTTTACATATTTAGACTAATTTAGATGTGTAGATCAATGTGAACGGTTCGGATCGTCGATATGAACGCCTGTAGGCCGAGTGCACATGCCGTGTGCACCATAGGTGGTGCACAACGGAAGGGCTCCCTATATATATATATATATATATATATATATATATATATATATATATATATACATATACATATGCTTAGTTTTAGTTTATTAGTAAGAAAAATAATTTCGCTAACCAAAAATTTAACTTTATAGCTAGTAGAATCTAGTTCGTTTACAAGATGCATTCGTCAAAAATTGGGGTTGTTACAAGGGTTCACTAGATCTTTATATATGATTGTAACAGCTTTTGTCACACCCAGCTTTCCATAATACAGAACACGAGTACGTAACGTAGGCCCAGCGAATGATGTAACCACCATCCATAAGCTGTACCAAACTAACTCAGCAATAAGATCAACAAATATACAACCACGCAAGAAACATAAGCACATGAATCAATGATAAAGTTCCAATGATAATGAAATAAACCAACAGTATAAATATCCAACATCCGGAATCAAAACAAAACTACGGGTCATAGAGCCCAAACAAAGTACAATAGATAACAGTGTTCAGAAAATAAATCTAGCAACAATTTATAAACTACGCAGCGGTGACTGGATCCAACACTAGAAACGTTGCTCACCAATTCCTTCGGGAATAGATCCTTCAGTACCTGTAAATTTCTTGTCTAAAAAGAAATAAAAGAGTGCCCTTAGAGTAAGTCGTAGGCGGAAAGTAGAGAAAACAAAGGATAATAGAAAAAAAATGAATATCAAAGGAAATGAACATGGCCAAAGACAAAGAACAACAAAAAGAGTAGGCAATATCAAAGAGTTACAATAATCACCCATGTGATGCGTGATGTCAAGTCAATGTCAATACAAGATCAAGTATGCAGGTTGTTAAGTATTTTATTAACCTAGCTAGTGCACGTACTATTGCATCCCACACTACAGGTTCCATGCAAGCACAGTGATCGTTTTAGACCGATGATGAATTCACGGTTCGTGTACTCGGCATTGATAATAATAATTTACAATCAAGAATCATCAATAAATCATTGCAATCAATACAACAATACAATATAACGATGAGGCCTTACCGACTACATTTCCGATTGTTCACTACCAAGTCTACCCATAATAACCCCGGCTTGCTAATAGTTTTTTTTCATCCTATGTGGGCATGCAAGAGGGTGTCAATATTGTATATTACTATGTGTGACTAATTCTAAGCTCCACAGACAAAGCATGAAGCAACCACATCATTTAATACATTTCACAAAACCAGGACAGCATGACCTTGTTGTACCAAAACAAAGATCATGGTCACTACACGGTAGCAAAACTGAATCCTCCTGAAGATCTAGAAAGTAGACTTCCATACGGTGCCAGAGAGTATAATTAAGGCATATGAAAGAGATAGGAACTAGGGTGAAAACTCTAATATAATCAGGTTTTATGTTCAGTCAGCATGCAGTAGGTTATGTTCCATTAATTATTTCGGGTCAGAAAACTCGTTATTAAAATCTACAAAAATTCAGGAAAGTAGCTATACATGTCTATGTTCAGCCTACATTATTTCATATTTTTCCTTTACTGTTAACAGGGTCAAATAAAATAGACAACAGCAGGATACGCATGAAATTATGAGTCTGAAATTACTAACACAGTTGCAATAAAGTGATGATATCTAACAGATGACAAATTGGAATTCAAATCCAGACAAGGGAAAAATTATCTAGACATTAAGGGCTACATTTTATGTTCAGTAAGTTTTATCAAATTATGTCATTAGCATGGCTAAAAATCGGTTTCAAAGTGAAACAAACAGCAGTCCAGAAATCAACTTAAAATGAAAAGATAACAAGTAATTCACACGATCACATATAGCATGCAAATTAGTAATCGAAGCAATCCTAGGTGTCAACATACAAATTTCTAAGGTTTAAGATACATTTATCACGGTCATGATGTCAATTCATCAATTAAATTCAATTCTAGCATGTTCAATTTCAATGTCCAATCTATCAAGCAATCCTATGCATGAATCTAGTGTTTAATATGCAATTGCATGAAACATTGGGGACTAGGTTTAGATCGAAGAGAAAGCACGATGTTAAGAGTATGTCCGATTAGCTCGTATAAACCCTCGTTAATCTTAACGGAATTATCAAAAGTAGTTTTGATAATAAAAGGACAAGATCTACTTGTAGGAGATCAAAGGATCTTGAACACAAATAATAAAAAGGATTCAAGAAGAGACTTGCCTGTTATTGCAGATATTATTAAAATAGAATAATAGGATCAGAATCCTGGGCAAAAATCTCCCAAAAATGCACGAAGAATCAACAGCAACAGCAAGATCTTAGAGCAATTCCCACACACCAGATCGGGATAGAACGTAGAACACCGAAACTGGATCCGGCGCACAAAGAACACGGAACACCAAAACTACCTAATAGGATCTCAGCTCCACACCGGATCCACACCAAAATAGCGGACAGCACAAGCGAGATCGGTTGCAACAGAACACGGGATAGCGAAATGGCCTAATCAGAATGCTGCCTCACATCGGATCCAATCGAATAGGGGACAGCGAGCGTGGGATCAGGTGCGGCAGAACAGCAAACAGCAATATCAACCAATCGGGGCGCGTCCCCTACCTCTCGACAGTAGAAAAGAGAGAGGGAGAGCAGTGGACTAGCGTGGCGCGATGACTGTGACGGGGCAACTGCGGTGGCGGAGCGGCGTCGTTACCACGGTCAGGAAGGGATAGCGGCGACAATAACTCCGGTGAAGGGGACTCTGTTTTCGCAGTTGAAAACAGGGAAACAGCAGTCGCGACTCCGGGGCTCAAACGGCGGTGCTAGGGGGCTGCATAGGCACGGCGAGAGACGACGAAGACGATGATGGAGCACGGAGAGGGAATAGGGCGACGGAGATGATGTTTACGGCGTTGGTGAACTCGATGATGGGGTTACGGTGGCGAGGATGGCGAAGACAGGGGTATGAGCGATGGTGATGGGTATGAAGAGGAGATGGAGACAGTGACGGTGGTGATGACGGTGGTGGACGATGGTCGGAGGAGCGATGGGGGTCGGGAGTGTGAGAACGGTAGGGTTTGGGTTAACAGAAATAGAGAGAGAGAGTACGGCGAGAGAGAAAGCGGTGGAGAGAGAGAGTATATTAATTAGGGTTAATTGATGGGGGTATTTATACGGATCAGGAAATTAGGGTTTTGGGTTGAGATTATGTGGGTTCTAGGTATCGGTTTTGGCTCCAAAAAGAGACAAACAAATGCAATGAGATGAGACGAACACAAAGAAGAACAAATAGAATTCAAAATTGAAAAGAGCTAAATTCACAAAAGAACAGAATCCAATTAAAAGAACACAGATTGATCCAAAGAGAACAAAAGAACCCAAGAAAAGACAAAATGCACCATAATAAATGAGTTTAAATACAATAATCAAAAGAACACAAAATACAATAAAATCAGAAAATAGGGCTTACAAATCCTACCCACCTTACAAGAAAAATTTCGTCCTCGAAATTCATACAAGAGGTACATAGGACAAACCCCGAACAAAGCAAAGCAAACAAAGCAAAACAAACACTACTCAAACAAATGAGGGAATCTCTCCCGAATCTCTTCCTCTAACTCCCAAGTAGACTCCCCTGGAGAGCGAGGATCCCAAGAAACTCGGACCAACTTGATGACTATTCTTTAGCATCTTCTCTCGATGGTCTAAAATAGAGACGCGTCGAATTTCACAGGACAAATCCGGCCTCACAGATAAGTCTGAGTAGTCAATCACATGACTGTCATCTCTGATGAATTTCCAGAGCTTAGAAACATGGAATACATCATGGACACCCACTAAAGCTGGAGGTAATGCGAGCCTGTAAGCTACCTTGCCCACACGTTCCACAATATCGAATGGACCGATGAATTGAGGACTCAACTCCAGTTGTCAATAATGTGCCAGTTGTCATCTCCAGCTGGGTCGAAGTGGTCCGCCATCTTAAGATAGAGAGGAGAAGAAGCATAAATCATAGAGCAACACAAATGTAAGTGAATTACATTTAAATCTCTAGACTCAACACACTCTAATGTCCACTTCTAGGGTGTCGTTCCTTATAAATTTGTACTACATAGAAGCGTGCTCTGATACCACTCTGTAGCACCCCGAATTCCAAAATACAACTGAATTCGAGTTCCACATGTTCTTTACACTTCTTTCGTACAATTTTACAAGGAAATAAAAACATTTCTTTCATCAGAGTTACATTACACTTTTACATTATCACAACGGAAGCAATTTTACAATAAATTACAATGAAGAGCATTTAAATCAATCTTGAGCAGCATGCATACTTCAGTTGTGTGAATCACCTTTACCCTGCATATAAAACTGTGGGCGCATCAGTTCATTCAACTGAAGAAATATTATACACGGCCATCCTCTCTATGCCGGAAACAGTATAACGATTCTCAGTTCTTAACAACCCACAAACTTTTCACAATCAAAGCTAAAGCGACTATCCTATTGATGTCGTATTGTGAATGTGCACTTAGTCCTTAATGCAATTATTTATATTATATGATACTAATGCGCACTTGTTCAGAGTCTATACAGCCCATACTACATAGGTCCGAGGGCAAGACCTTAGCCGTTCTTCATCTTGTAGGGTTCAATCCCTCGCTATGACTTAATCTACTACTGTAACTATGGTAGCTATCCTAGATGTTTTCTGACCTACGAACTCATGTCTAGGTGCCCTGGAGGGAATCCCAACGCACTGTCACATGACTGATCATGCCGGCATCCAGTGGTAATTCAGCTCCTACCATAGACATGACACCACCCGCAGTCGTCAAACACCCCACGAGCGTCGCCACCGGGACGGTACTATGGATCAGTATCCACGCCCTATCATGACTCATCATGGGACATCCTGTGAATACTCTCACACCGCCAATCCAATGGCCCTCATACTCAATGTTTTTCTCTTACTTTCATCACATCTTCACTATGTATCTAAGTCCTTAGCTTAATTGAATCATGAATAAAAATCAACTCTTAGAATGTAGCACTCCCACTATACCGGTCTTATTCGTTTACTTCACATGACCCAACCTTGGTCTTCTCATTTCAAATATCATTTCACAATTCTTTCATTGCCGGTATAAGGCTTGGCTATACCCTAATTCTCAATTTCAACTCATAATTTCAATGTCATACTCATAAGATCTTTTCATGATTAATCACAATTCATATTCCATAAACATAATATTCATGTATTCACAACTCATCACGATCAATAATTCAATTCCACATGTTACTTTTGTGTAAGAATAAATTTCAATTAATAGGCACCAACAATTCATGTATTTCACAAATCCATTATTCGCCTTTCAAAAATCTTACTACAAACACATTTTTATAAATCCATTTAATCACACTAGTCACAACTTCCATAAATTCATCTTTTATAACTCAAAAAAATTCCCATTTATTTTTCTTTTATTAAAAGGACAATTTAGTTTCCAAAGAAAGTCCTTTCTTGCAAAACCCCAATCTCTTATTCACACTTTATCAAAAGTTTATAAATATTTCTTATAAAGTTCTAATAATTTTTCAGTAATTAATCCATAATTTTCCAATTTTTATTCTATTTAAAAACTCAATTAAATCTGAAAATCCCAAAAAAATATTTTTTAAACTCAAATCCTCCCAACCGGATTCGAACCAGCGACCAGCGGCGAAACAGACATCGCACAAGACCAACGCGCCAAAGCTGTCAACCGTCATAACTAGGGGATATAATCCCTATGTGTTCTATTTTGGCTAGTTGCATTTTTAACAAACAAAATACAACATAGCCTCTGGGTATCGAACCCGAGACCTCCGACCCCTGTAGCGACCCAAGCCTCTTCCGACCAGTTGGTCTAAGTGTCCAATTCGATTAGAAAGTATTAAAATAGGTTTTGATCTTATTCTATGTTCAAACAACAATTCAAAATTTCTCAAAACGAAATTGTCTCTTTTTCTCCTCTTTAGAAAATGAAAAAGTCCAGAATAAAACTACATTTAATTTAACAGTAACCAGTATTTTTAAAAGTATTTTCTAACTCTTTAAAACATGTATTTAGCCTCAATTCGTATTTTATGAGCACTATTTCGACATTCGCAAACTAATACATACTTCTCCAAAATTAAAGATAGTTTTTCACACACAAAAATCATCACAATGATGTTTTCTTACTCATTAACAATCATGAGATTTTTGGAGCACAAAAATCATCATTATAAGTGAATAAAACCTCTATTTTTATTGATTAGTCTACACATGAAGTATTCGATTATTTGTTTGCCAAAAATACATTCTTTCCATTTATTCTAATTTTCACATGGCATATATAGCAATGGGGAATTTCATTACATCTATTAGCAATCATTTCTTAGTAAATTATTCTATCAATTCATCTTTAACACACCATTCTACTTTAGCACTTTAATCAATAAACATGATTCTAATCTTTTACTAGTGAATTTCACATAATTGCATTTAAAGCATAATTAGCATGCATTCTAATGTTATAAACAATGAGAACATACACTTTCACTTATATTAAATGAATCTAACCATCACAATAACATACATTTACTAGTTTATCAATTTCTACTCTAAATAGGTAACATGTATTTCATCTCAACTAATTACTTTTTTTATAACAATTTCAATTTATTCCTAACATGATTTCGACTTTAGAAGTCATGAGAAACACCCACCTTTTTGAAGAAAAACCAATAAGAAATCTCCTAGAGTTCCCTAAAATGTGAGAGTGTGCCTTCTCCTCCTAGATTGCGATGCAACGAACCTCCTTGCTTCCTTGCCCAAAACCGAGAGCTCCAAGGGTGTATGATGGCCGGCCTCCAATGGGTACACACATACACTCACACACACTATATATCTCCTATATAATTTTTTCTTTTAAAGTGCTTAGTGTAGAATACAAGTAGATGGGGGGTATTTATACTAATTTTAGGATAGATTGGAGGGTTAGGATTTATTGGATAGTTATAGGATGAATGGCTAGGATAGAAGGGGAAGTTGTAACAACCACCCATGCACAAAGTGACCACCCATGCACACACACACACTCTCCCACCTTCTCCATGCATACCCGGCCCCAAACTAATGTGCATTGCACACTACGTGCATGCACGTGCCTCCTAGTACCCCTATTTGAAGTTTGTACACTTTTAATTAATCAAAATGTTCACAATTTGTGTCTACATGACAAATGTGACCATTTCGTTGATTGATTAAACTTGTGGGCTTCACAATTAGTGGGCTTAGGCTTGTGGGCCAAAATAATAAAAATAAAGAATTATTAAAGTGGGCTCAACAAATAAAATAGTGTTTTAGGCTTTAGAAATAGGCTTTTATAAAAATAAAGGAATGGGAGAAAAATAATTGTTCATACTACCAAAAGAAACTTTTGTATATAAAAATAAATAAATAATATACATATGAAATATGCACGTGCACAACACGTGAAAATCAATATTTTCATTAAAAATGAAAGTTTAGGGTATTACAACACTTCCTCCTTAAAATAGTTCCGTCCCCAGAACT
Organism: Hemerocallis citrina; assembly: GCA_017893485.1. Lineage (NCBI taxonomy): Eukaryota > Viridiplantae > Streptophyta > Magnoliopsida > Asparagales > Asphodelaceae > Hemerocallis > Hemerocallis citrina. Next base: position 99,032,587 of record CM030368.1, read on the forward strand.
ACAATTAATGAGAGAAAAAACAAAACACAATAAGAAAATACAATCAAACAAAGAGTTCAGGATGATCCTTCATCATCCTCTCCTCAGATTCCCAAGTAGCCTCTTCAACCAACTGGTTTCTCCAGACTACCTTGACCATCAGTATCGTCTTATTCCTCAAGGCTTTCTCTCGATGATCAACAATCTCAACTGGAAGCTCAATGTAACTCAGATCCAACCACAAACCCTCTGGCACGTCGGGTAAATGATGACTTGGATCTGGAATGTAACCTCTCAGCATAGACACATGAAAGACATTGTGCACTGAGACAACTCTTCAGGTAACTCAAGCCGGTAAGCAATTTTCTCGATCCTTTTCAACATCTTATACGGGCCTACGAACCTCGGAGCTAACTTTCCACATTTGCCGAATCGGATCATGCCTTTGCTGGACGATACCTTCAGAAAGACAAAGTCACCAACCTCAAACTCAAGGTCCCTTCTCCGGTTGTCTTCATAGCTCTTCTGCCTACTCTGAGCATCCACCAACCTCTTCCTGATCAGATCAATCTTTTCAGAGGTCTGCTGCACAATCTCAGGTCCAAACATCTGACGCTCCCCAACTTCGAACCAACAGACAGGCGTCCTGCACTTCCTACCATATAGAGCTTCGTACGGCGCCATCCCAATGCTAGTCTGAAAACTATTATTGTAGGCAAACTCCACCAAAGGTAAGTGCCTTTACCAATTGCCTCCAAAGTCTAGTACACAGCACCGAAGCATGTCTTCAAGAATATGGTTGAATCTCTCGGTCTGCCCATTGGTCTGGGGATGAAAAGCAGTGCTTAAATCTGTCTTGGTACCCAAAGCTGTCTGAAGACTCCTCCAGAAATACGAAGTAAACTGCGCATCTCGATCAGACACAATGGTCAACAGAACACCATGAAGCCTGACGATCTCACCAACATACATCTCAGCCAACTTGTCCATCGAAGCAGTGAGTTTCACCGCCAAGAAGTGAGCGGACTTGGTTAGTCGATCAACTATGACCCAAATAGTATCATTGCCTTTAGAAATCGTAGGCAAACTCGTGATGAAATCCATACTGATGTTATCCCACTTCCATTCCGAAATAGGTAACGGTTGCAATAGACCTCCGTGTTTCTGATTCTCGGCATTGACTTGTTGACAAATCTCACACCTCGACACAAATTCAGCCACATCCCGCTTCAAACCTGACCACCAGAAATGTTGTTTAATGTCCTTATACATCTTGGTACTCCCGGAATGTACAGACAAAAGAGTAGTATGTGCCTCCTGAAGAATACTTTCTTTCAAGTCCGATTGATCCGGAACACACAGCCTCTCTCCAAACCACAGCACTTCATCCCTGATTTGAAATCTGGGCAACTTGCCAGCACCAACCTGCTCCTTCATCTTCTGAATCTCTGCATCTTCCTTCTGACTTGCAATAATCCTTTCGTTCAGCATCGGTTGAAGCCTCCACTGAGCTAAAGATGATCCCAAGCCTTGCAGAACAACTTCAATACCAGCCGGATCCAACTTCTCTGCCAGCTACCTCTGAGTTGTAATCAAACTCGCCAGACTGCTCTTGCGGCTAAGTGCATCAGAAACAACATTAGCCTTTCCAGGATGATACTTCATCTCTGGACGAATATCCTCAAGTAACTCCAGCCATCTCCTTTGCCTCAGGTTCAAATCCTTCTGCTGATAGATGTACTTCAAGCTTTTATGGTCTGTATACATGTTCAACTTTTCACCATACACATAATGTCTCCATTGCTTTAAGGCGAAGATAATCGCAGCCAACTCTAGATAATGAGTCGGATAATTCTTCTCATGTGGTCTTAGTTGCCTAGACCCATAAGCGATTACTTTCCCTTCTTGCATTAAGACACAACCAAGCCCACGATGTGAAGCATCGTTGTGGACATCATATTCAACACCTACTCTAGGCAAAGCCAAAATGGGTGCAGTAGTCAGCCTCTCTTTCAACTCTTCAAAGCTTGCCTCACACTGTTCAGTCCACTTGAAGTTCACTTTCTTCTTGGTCAGACCAGTGAGTGGCACGACTATCTGAGCGTAGCCCTGGATGAATCTCCTGTAATATCCAGTTAGCCCAAGAAAACTCCTGATTTCCTTCACTGTAGTAGGCCTTGCCCAATCTCTCACTGCCTCTATCTTCTGAGGATCAGTTGCCACTCCCTCCTTAGAAAGGATGTGACCTAGGAATGCCGCTTTAGATTTCCAGAAATCGCACTTGGACAACTTGGCATACAACTCATGCTCCTGAAGGTTCCTCAAAACTGCTGCCAGATGCTCCGTGTGCTCCTCCTCCGACTTGGAGTACATAAGAATATCGTCAATAAACACCACGACGAAAGAATCAATGAACGGCCTCAGAACTCTGTTCATCATGTCCATGAAGATTGCAGGCGCATTCGTCACTCCAAACGGCATAACTAAGAATTCGTAATACCCGTGTCAAGTCCTGAACGCAGTTTTATGCACGTCTTCAGCTTTCACTCGAACTTGATGGTATCCTGATCGAAGATCTATTTTGGAGAAAACAACTGCACCTTGTAGACGATCGAACAAGTCATCAATTTGTGGAATAGGATACTTATTCTGAACAGTGACCTTATTCAGCTCTCGGTAATCAATGCACATCCTCATCGAACCATCCTTCTTCTTTACCAAAAGCATCGGTGCTCCCCAAGGTGACGCACTCTGTTGAATAAAGCCTTTCCCCAACAATTCCTCAATCTTCCGTTTGATCTCATCCTGCTCCACAAGCGCCATCCTATACGGTGTCTTAGAAATAGGTGCACTCCCTGGCTGAATAGTGATGCTGAACTCCACATCACGATGCGGGGGTAACCCAGGCAAATCTTCCAAGAACACAGTCGGATAATCCCGAACCACAGGAATCTGCTGCACCTCTGCAGGAATTCCTCTCTTCTGGCTGATAGCAGCAACCAAATCTGAACATCTCCTCTTCCCTTGGAAAGTGACTTCAGGTCCACTTGGAGCCTTCACTGTTACTGTCTTGGTCTTGCACTCAATGCTTGCACTGTACACCGACATCCAATCAATGCCAATGATAACATCGACTCCCAAAACATTCAGCTTGATTAGATCGATCCCAAAAATTCGATTTCCAATCACGATCTCGCAGTCAGCATAGTACCGATCAGTGGTTAGAGTCTCCCCTGAAAGAGTAGCTACTGCTAAAAACTTGCCTGGAAATATCTTCAATTCAACTCCCAGAACTTTAGCAAATTTAGGTGATACAAAAGTATGAGAGGACCCAGTATCGAACAAAACAACAGCTTTCTTTCCATTCAAAATAAGTTCTCCTCTTATATAACATACACTCGTCATATAACAGTTCACTAATTAACGGAAAAAAGAGAAACAACAGATATACTCCTAAACATCCTCCCTCGTACCAGTGATGACGTGATCCACCTCATCAGCGTCAGCTTCAGTCAAGGCAAATACTCGCCCTGCTGGTACAGGCTTCTTCCCGGTCTGCTGAGTTGGTCCATTGCGGACGACATCCTGCAGTTTGGGGCAATGAGACTTGCAGTGTCATGTCTCTCCACAGTAGAAACAAGTCACTGGAGGTCTCGCCCAAGTATTCCCGGGTCTTCCTGCCACTTGAACAACGTTCTCACTCGTAGGCTTGAACCTTTGAGCCGGTGGCTGTCCCCTGACATTGCCAGCAACTACGGGCCTCTTCCCCCCATTATAGTTGTTCCTCCGATTCTGAACAGCGTGGAACTGCTCCATGTCCGCCTCCGTGGCTGCCGCTCGTTTGACCAGCTTGTCAAACCTCCCGATACCGAGAGGTATCATCCTGGAACTCAAACTTGGCCTCAAACCATGCTCGAACTTATGAGCCTTCTTCGCATCATCCATCACCAATTTGGGAGCATACCTTGAGAGCTGAGTGAATCTCGTCTCATACTCCCTAACCGGCATGCCGCCCTGCTGCAGCGACAGAAACTCCATGGCCTTCTTCTCCTAGACGTCCAAGGGAAAATAATGACTGCAGAATTCCTCCAAGAATTCCTCCCAGCCAAGAACCAAGTCTCCCATCGTCCGCTTCATCGACTACCACCATATAGCCGCATCCTTCTCAAATTGCAGAGTCGCCAACTTCACCTTGCTGCCCTCCGAAGTCTCCAAGACTTCAAAGATAGTCTCTACCTACCGAATCCAATTGTCAGCCGTGTCAGGGTCTGACTTCCCCTCAAACATCGGTGGTTTCATCCGTTTAAATGATTCCACGAGTTTGATTGCGTCGGGTACTGGATTTGCAGGCATCCTTCCCTGATTCTGATTCATGGCAACGGCATTGAGTGTCTGATAGACCCTCGCTAGCTCCGTTTTCAAGTCCAGACCCTCACCATTTCGAGCTCGTCTTCCAGCTATATTCTGATGCAAAAGATCCATTAAATTTGAAGTATAAAACATGAACTTTTAAGTCAACTTTTCATTTCATTGAATTTCAAACTTTATACATTCGAATTTAAAACATTTCTGACATAAAAATAAAAGCAGTAGATGATACAACGGTCTAATTCCTATGATTCCTCTTGGCTTCACGAAGCTCTCCCCGTAGTTCCTCCACTTCCTCCTTCAGTACATCGGTCATGTTTTTCCTCTTCTCGAGTTCCCAAACACGATGACTGAGAACTGCAAAATCATCCTTGCACTTCGCCAACTGAGCCTCAAATAGTTCGACTCTCTCCCGTAGAGTCTCTACCTGCCTCTGAAGAGACACGATGAGATTACCCGGAACTAGGTTCCTCTTTGTCAGAAGAATCATCAGATGAATCCGGAGGTGGAGTGATCTCTAGGACTCAGGCCATTCCTCTTCCACTTCTTCGGGATCTTCCTCATCTGAATCAGCTTGCCCGGGGTAGTAATCTTCCTCAACAATGTGCCAGTTGTCATTTCCAGCTGGGTCGAAGTGGTCTGCCATCTTAAGATAGAGAGGAGAAGAAGCATAAATCATAGAGCAACACAAATGTAAGTGAATTACATTTAAATCTCTAGACTCAACACACATTCTAATGTCCACTTCTAGGGTGTCGTTCCTTATAAATTTGTACTACTTAGAATCGTGCTCTAATACCACTCTGTAACATCCCGAATTCCAAAATACAACTGAATTCGAGTTCCACAGGATCTTTACACTTCTTTCGTACAATTTTACAAGGAAATAAAAACTTTTCCTTCTTCAGAGTTACATTACACTTTTACATTATCACAGCGGAAGCAATTTTACAATAAATTACAATGAACAACATTTAAATCAATCTTGAGCAGCATGCATACTTCAATTGTGTCAATCATCTTTACCCTGCATATAAAACTGTGGGCGCGTCAGTTCATTCAACTGAAAAAATATTATACACGACCATCCTCTCTATGCCGGAAACAGTATAACGATTCTCATTTCTTAACAAACCACAAACTTGTCACAATCAAAGCTAAAAGGACTTTCCTATTGATGTCGTGTTGTGAATGTGCACTTAGTCCTTAATGCAATTATTTATATTATAAGACACTAATGCGCACTTGTTCAGAGTCTATGCAACCCATACTACATAGGTCCGAGGGCAAGCCCTTAGCCATTCTTCATCTTGTAGGGTTCAATCCCTCGCTATGACTTAATTTACTACTGCAACTACGGTAAGTATCCTACAAGTTTTCTGACCTACGAACTCATGTGTAGGCACCCTGGAGGGAATCCCAACGCACGGTCACATGACTGATCATGCAGGCATCTTGTGATAATTTAGCTCCTACCATAGACATGACACCACCCGCAGTCGTCAAATACCCCATGAGCGTCGACACCAGGACGGTACTCTAGAGCAGTATCCACGCCCTATCATGACTCATCATGGGACATCCTGTGAATACTCTCACGCCGCCAATCCAATGGCCCTCATACTCAATGTTTTTCTCTTACTTTCATCACAGCTTCACTATGTATCTAAATCCTTAGTTTAATTGAATCATGAATAAAAATCAACTCTTAGAATGTAGCACTCCCACTATACCGGTCTTATTCATTTACTTCACATGACCCAACCTTGGTTTTCTCATTTCAAATATCATTTCACAATTCTTTCATTGCCGGTATAAGGCTTGGCTATACCCTAATTCTCAATTTCAACTCATAATTTCAATGTCATACTCATAAGATCTTTTCATGTTTAATCACAATCCATATTCCATAAACTTAATATTCATGTATTCACAACTCATCACGATCAATAATTCATTTCCACGTGTAACTTTTGTGTAAGAATAAATTTCAATTAATAGTCACCAACAATTCATGTATTTCTCAAATCCATTATTCGCCTTTCAAAAATCTTACTACAAACACATTTTTATAAATCCATTTAATCACACTAGTCACAACTTCCAAAAATTCATCATTTATAACTCAAAAAAAATCCCATTTATTTTTCTTTTATTAAAAGGACAATTTAGTTTCCAAAGAAAGTCCTTTCTTGCAAAACCCCAATCTCTTATTCACACTTTATCAAAAGTTTATAAATATTTCTTATAAAGTTCTAATAATTTTTCTGTAATTAATCCATAATTTTCCAATTTTTATTCTATTTAAAAATTCAATTAAATCCAACAACCCAAAAAAATATTTTTTAAACTCAAATCCCACCAACCGGATTCGAACCAGCAACCAGCGGCGAAACAGACATCGCACAAGACCAACGCGCCAAAGCTGTCAACCGTCATAACTAGTGGTTATAATCCCTATGTGTTCTGTTTCGGCTAGTTGGGTTTTTAACAAACAAAATAAAACACAGCTTCTGGGTATCGAACCCGAGACCTCCGACCCCTGTAGAGACCCAAGCCTCTGCCAACCAGTTGGTCTAAGTGGCCAATTCGATTAAAAAGCATTAAAAATAGGTTTTGATCTTATTCTATGTTCAAACTACAATTCAAAATTTCTCAAAACGAAACTGTCTCTTTTTCTCCTCTTAAGAAAATGAAAAAGTCTAGAATAAAACTACATTTAATTTAACAGTAACCAGTATTTTTAAAAGTATTTTCTAACTCTTTAAAACATGTATTTAGCCTCAATTCGTATTTTATGAGCACTATTTCGACATTCGCAAACTAATACATACTTCTCCAAAATTAAAGATAGTTTTTCACACACAAAAATCATCACAATGATGTTTTCTTACTCATCAACAATCATGAGATTTTTGGAGCACAAAAATCATCATTATAAGTGAATAAAACCTCTATTTTTATTGATTAGTCTACACATGAAGCATTCGATTATTTGTTTGCCAAAAATACATTCTTTCCATTTATTCTAATTTTCACATGGCATATATAGGAATGGGGAATTTCATTACATCTATTAGCAATCATTTCTTAGTAAATTATTCTATCAATTCATCTTTAACACACCATTCTACTTTAGCACTTTAATCAATAAACATGATTCTAATCTTTTACTAGTGAATTTCACATAATTGCATTTAAAGCATAATTAGCATACATTCTAATGTTATAAACAATGAGAACATACACTTTCACTTATATTAAATGAATCTAACCATCACAATAACATACATTTACTAGTTTATCAATTTCTACTCTAAATAGGCAACATGTATTTCATCTCAACTAATTACTAATAACAATTTCAATTTATTCCTAACATGATTTCTATTTTAGAAGTCATGAGAAACACCCAGCTTTTTGAAGAAAAACCAATAAGAAATCTCCTAGAGTCCCATAGAATGCGAGAGAGTGCCTTCTCCTTCTAGATTGCGATGCAACGAACCTCCTTCTTGCTTCCTTGCCCAAAACTGAGAGCTCCAAGGGTGTATGATGGCCGGCCTCCAATGGGTACACACATATACTCACACAGACTATATATCTCCTATATAATTTCTTTTTTTAAAGTGCTTAGTGTAGAATACAAGTAGATAGGGGGGTATTTATACTAATTTTAGAATAGATTGGAGGGCTAGGATTTATTGGATAGTTATAGGATGAATGGCTAGGATAGGAGGGGAAGTTGTAGCAACCACCCATGCACAAAGTAACCACCCATGCACACACACACACTCTCCCACCTTCTCCATGCATACCCGGACCCAAACTAGTGTGCATTGCACACTATGTGCATGCACGTGCCTCCTAGTTCCCCCTATTTGAAGTTTGTACACTTTTAATTAATCAAAATGTTCACAATTTGTGTCTACATGACAAGTGTGACCATTTAGTTGATTGATTAAACTTGTGGGCTTCACAATTAGTGGGCTTAGGCTTGTGGGCCAAAATAATAAAAATAAAGAATTATTAAAGTGGGCTCAACAAATAAAATAGTGTTTTAGGCTTTAGAAATAGGCTTTTATAAAAAATAAAGGAAAGGGAAAAAAATAATTGGTCATACTACCAAAAGAAATTTTGGTATATAAATATATATATATATATATATATATATATATATATATATATATATATATATATACATATGAAATTTGCACGTGCACAACACGTGAAAATCAATATTTTCATTAAAAACGAAAGTTTAGGGTATTACACTAGGTACACACAACCTAGAGCCAAACCAAAGCGACCCATCAACATGGACAACCAAATCAGATCTCAAACCAGCTTCAACCTCACTTCGAAACTCCTATAATTTTTGATCACTCCCTTGAGCTGCCTTGATCTGCTCTACTAAGGAAGACTGTAACTGCAACAACATAAGCTGCCGATCTGATCCGGGAAGCAACACTGTTGATTCTTGATTTTGATGATTACAACACAATGCAAAGTTGTTATGCTACTTCTTAGATATTACAGGATGTACGCAAAGGCAAAATGTTCAAACAAGCTCTCAAAGCAAGTTGATCAAGCAAAGCTTCATACAAAGACAATGGCTAAAGCTTCTATCAAAGACTAAAGACTCAAGTCAAGACCAATGCTTCATTGTCTAATATATTGTGTCTTGTAAAAATAAATGTAATCTTCTTTTGTTGAGTCTTAGATTGATGTAAAAGCCTTGTCACTCACACACACTCACATATAATTTTATAACTGTGTGTTTTTTCCAAAATAAAGGTCAAAACAGTTTGAACTGGGCCAGCTGTTGAGTACCAGTCGACTGCCATTAAGGACTAGTCAACTGTACCTGTACAAAACTGTCTGAGCTTCTTCAAACTCTGGCCAGTCGACTCATAATGGTAACCCAATCAACTGTTCAAGCCGTTTTGACAAATTTCTGATTTCAAAATTTGTCTTTTCGAATTCAAAAGATTTATTTCCGTTGGTTAACAGTTGGTACAATTGTTTCTCAACGTCCAGTGATTCTAACTCTATAAATAGAATGTAGAATTCACTTTGAAAAGGTTACAATACAACACTCTCTTTTTTGATAAAGTTTTCAAATTCCTTAATTTCAAAAGGAGAACAAGAGTTCAAAAGTTTCAAATTCACTAAGTCTTGGTTCTCTGTTTTCAGTCCAGCATAACATCGATTTCGTTTTGGACTGAATTCAGAAGTCAACCAAATTGCCACGTACAAAATCACAATCACAACAAGGCTATAGGTTGATTGTAAACAATTTTATTGTTTTCTTTTCCTCTCGGTTGGAAGAGTAGGACTCTAGGGTGTAGAGTCAGGTTTTCACTCTTGGTGGAAGAGCGGGTTTCTCTCTCTAGTGGTGAGAGAGGACTACGGGTTGAACAAGGTTGTTGTCTAACGCCATAGGGTATTCTTGTACATTTTTCAAGAATAGTGGAAAATCTCAATTGGGTTGCTTAGGGACTGGATGTAGGTCGAGAGGACCGAACAAGGATACATTGTGTGTACTCTGTGGTTGTATTTCTCTGAACTTGCATTTCATTTACTTGGTTTTTAAGTTCTCTTTGAAACTTGTCTGGACAGTCGACTGTGTCCCTTTTTAAGTCGACTGGTCAGACTTGTACTACATTCTCTCTGAAAACGTATCTGGTAAGTCGATCAGTTCTTCTATAAGTCGACTGATCAGACTCGTCTTAAAATATTCTTCTTAACTATCGCCCTAGTCGACTGGTTTCTCTTTTCAAGTCGACTGGACCGAAGAAAAAGTTCAATTCCGCAATTATTTTTATAAAACACTATTCACCCCCCCTCTAGTATTTCTTGCCTTGCTTACAGGATCCAACAAACACATCCAACTCTAGCCTCCTCATGTCCTTCACAAGCTCCTTCTGCTGAGTGAGGAACATAGCGGCAGGCCTCCGACTCAAAGCATCTGGCACCGAATTAATCTTGCCCGGGTGATACTACAAATTGATGTCAAAATCTGCCATCAACTCCAGCCATCTTCTCTGCCTCATGTTCAACTCCTTCTGCGTGAACACATACTTGAGGCTCTTCTGATCTGTGAAAATCTTGACTATATCCCCAAGCAAATAGTGCATCCACAACTTCAAGGCAAATATCACAGTAGCAAGCTCCAGATCATGCGTAGGACAGTTCTTCTCATGAGGTCTCAACGGCCTCGATGCATAAGCGATAACCCTGCCTCGCTGCATCAGTACTGCTCCCAGACCACTCTCCGAAGCATCACAAAAGATCACAAATCCACTCGAACTGTCGGGTATAGTCAACACTGGCGCTAACGTCGACCGATGCTTCAACTCGGCGAAAGCTCCATCACATGCTTCATCCCAGACGAACTTCTGCTCCTTCCAAGTTAGACTGGTCAACGGTCCAGCGATCTTGGAGAAATCCTGAAAGAACTTCCGATAGTAACCAGCCAACCAAGGAAACTCCGCACCTAAGAAACAGACTTCGGAATAGGCCAATCCTTGACCACAGAAACCTTCGACGGATCCACAGAAACACCAGCATCGGAGATAATGTGTCCAAGAAAAACAACCTGATCCAACTAGAACTCGCACTTATCGAGCTTCCCATATAGCTGGTTCTCCCTTAAAGTCTGCAGAACCACCTTCAGATGCTCAACATTGTCCTCCTTGTTCCGCGAGTACGCTAATATGTCATCGATGAAAACCACGACAAACTGATCCAAGAACGGTGAAAACACACAGTTCATCGAACTCATGAACACTGCCGGTGCATTAGTCACTCCGGAAAGCTGTCTTCGGAACATCCTCTGACTTCACCCTGACTTGATGGTACCTGGAACGAAGATCCAACTTCGAGAACACTGAAGCACATCCTAGTTGGTCGAACAAATCATTAATCCTCCGCAATGGATACCGATTCTTGATAGTAACATTGTTCAACTCCCTATAGTCAATGCAAAGCCTGCGTCTTCCATCCTTCTTACTGACAAACAGAACTGGGGCTCCCCATGGCGAAACACTAGGTCTGACAAAACCCTTATCAAGCAGCTCCTGAACTTACACCTTCAGTTCTGCCAATTCGACCGGTGCCGTACGATACGGACTCTTGGAAATATGGGCCGTACCGGGCTAGACATCATTGCTAAACTCCACATCTCGAACTGGCAGCAAACTAGGCAATTCCTCGAAAAAAACATCAAGGAAGTCCCGCATAACCAAGGGTGCAACAACCCTATCAGAACCCAGCGATGCAAGAGAAACAACCTCGGGATCCAACGAGTTCTTGACATGCCCTGACGGTGTCTCACCCACAAGGAAAACAAATACTGGCTGACCAGAAGGCCTGAAAGTCACCTTCTTCTCTCGGCAATCAATCATGGCACAGGAAACACCCAACCAGCCCATGCCCAGAATGACATCGAAATCGGAGTTCGGAATCACAATCAAATCTGCCGAGAAAACCACACCACCAATCTGCAATGGACTCTGCTTGCAAACCCTAGAACAGACAATGACATCTCCGCCTGTGGTGATGTCCCAAGCTACGGGTATAGCATCGCAAGCCAAACCATGCAGATCGACAAAGCGAGCAGAAATGAAAGAGTGGGTAGTACCCGAATCAAACAACACATGAGCAGGGAGAGAGAAGACTAAAATCACACCTAGAAGATGATCAAACAAAGAATAAGGTGCCGGCAGGATATACACGAATAATTGTACAAAGGAGAGAAAAATAAATAAAAATAACATGCAGAAAACTAAAAGAAAGAAAGGAAAGTACAACTACTATGATATACCTGCAACCACTCCAAAAGCAACTGCTGCTTCCTCGGCTGTCAGGTTATAAGCCTGACCACAACCACCAACCTGACCTCCTCTAGGAGCCACACACCTCTGATCGAAGACTTGCCTCTGCGGAGGAAGAGACGGCCTGCTCTGACCATGTGTCGGCGCTCCTAGCTGAGCAGCACCAGTAACCGGCACAGGAGCTCTGTTACTCGGACAGTCACAAACCATATGCTCACTTCTCCCACACACTACACTGTCGGTTGTCCATCCTGCAGTCTCACTGTGAATGCCCAGTCTTATGGCAGTAGCCACAAGTCTCAACATTCCTCAGGACAACAGGTACGTACGGCTGTGCTCTCGCGGGAGGGGGCAGAACTGGCCTCCGAATAGGTCCTTCGAAAGGCCGAGGTGCAACGAGGTGCAAAACAGTCCTCTAAGGAACACTAGACCAGTTGAGAGTCTGCTCCTGGATCCGAGCCGCATCCAGAATATTGGACTAAGCACGAAGCCGAAGAGCAGCTAAATGGTCCTGGAGGGGAAAGCTCAAGCCTGACAGAAAATGACTAGCTCGAGCCTCATCAGTGGCAACGAGGGTAGGGGCAAAGCGACTCAGCCGAGTCAACACTGCAACATTCTCATCCACGGAACGGGTTCCCTGATTAAGATAATGCTCAAATTAATGCCGTCACAAGTGAAGCAGACAACAACAAATGACAATTAAGAACATTATCTAGCTGACCTGAGTTAGGGAAACAAATTGTCGCTCCATCTCTGCCTTGGTGATACTGGAAAGAACTTCGCCATGAAGCTCTCAGAAAAAGTGGCCCACTCGATGGGTCCTGGCATCCTCTCAGATTCAACCCGCCACCAGATATGAGCGAGATCTACCAGCTGGATGCAAAGCACATCCACACGAACTGCCTCAGCAACACGAGCAGTGACTAGCAATTGCTCCGTCCGGATACGCCATTGCTCGGCCTCCAACGGAGACTCAGTACCCGAAAACTTATTCGGGTGTAGCCTCATGAAATCCACTACCGTACCAGGCCTAGGTGACAGAGGCCCAGGTGGAGGTCCAGCGACCTTCCTATTGGTTGCCGAAGTAGCTCTCATCAGCTCATTGTGCTCCTGCTGAAGAGCTAACATCTACTGAATCGTTTGGAGAATAGCAACATTGTCCGGCTGCTGATCCGCCAAGCAAGAAGAAGAATTCCCACGAACCATAGTCTGAAACACGATCAAAGATGGTCAGTACCCAGATTATATGTTGGTTATTATACAAGTATTCATGTGATTATCATGGTGTGTAAATCACTGAGTTAACCCGACTAGAGCCAAACTCGACTAATATACCAATCAAAGCCAACCCTCGAAAAAATATTCATTTGATTGATATATTACTCAAACTTGCGCTCTGATACCAATAAAAACCATGTCACGCCCCTCTTCCCAAAATACGGAACACGAGTACATAACGTAGGCCCAACAAATGATGTAAACACCATCCATAAGTTGTACCAGACTAACTCAGCAATAAGATCAACAAATATACAACCACGCAAGAAACATAACCACATGAATCAATGATAAAGTTCCAATGATAATGAAATAAACCTACAATATAAATATCCAACATCCGAGATCAAAACAAAACTACGGATCATAGAGCCCAAACAAAGTACAAGAGATAACAGTGTTCAGAAAATAATTCTAGCAACAATTAATAAAATACGCAGCGGAGACTGGATCCAACACTAGAAACGTTGCTCACCAATTCCTATGGGAACAGATCCTTCAGTACCTATAAATTCCTTGTCTAAAAAGAAATAAATGAGTGCCCTTAGAGCAAGTCGTGGGTGGCAAGTAGAGAAAACAAAAGATAATAGGAAAAACATGAATATCAAAGAAAAGGAACATGGTCAAAGACAAAGAACAACACAAAGAGTAGGCACTATCAAAGGGTTACAATAATCACACATGTGATGCGTGATGTCAAGTCATTGTCAATACAAGATCAAGTATGCAGGTTGTTAAGTATTTTATTAACCTAACTAGTGCACATACTACTGCATCCCACACTACAGGATCCATGCATGCACAGTGATCGTTTTAGACCGATGGTGAATTCACGGTTCGTGTACTCGGCATTGATAACAATAATTTACAATCAAGAATCATCAATAAATCATTGCAATCAATACACCTCCTTCTAAGACAATACAATATAACGATGAGGCCTTACCGAGTACATTTTCCGATTGTTCACTACCAAATCTACCCATAATAATCCCGACCTGTTAATAGTTTATTTTTATCCTATGTGAGCATGCAAGAGGGTGTCAATGTTGTATATTACTATGTGTGACGAATTCTAAGCGCTATAGACAAAGCATGAAGCAACCACATCATTTAACACATTTCACAAAATCAGGGCAGCATAACCTTGCTGTACTAAAACATAGATCATGGTCACTACACAATAGAAAAAACTGAATCCGACTAAAGATCTGGAAAGTAGACTTCCATACGGTTCCAGAGAATATAATTCAGGCATATGAAAGACATAGGAACTAGGGTGAAAACTCTAATATAATCAGATTTTATGTTCAGTCAGCATGCAGTAGGTTATGTTCCATTAATTATTTCGGGTTTAGGAACTCGTTATTAAAATCTACAAAAATTTAGGGAAGTAGCTATACATGTCTAGGTTCAGCCTACATTATTTCAGATTTTCCCTTTACTTTTAACAGGGTCAAATAAAATAGACAACAGCAGGATACACATGAAATTATGAGTCTGAACACAGTTGCAGTAAAGTGATGATATCTAACAGATTACAGATTGGAATTCAAATCTAGACCAGGGAAAAATTATTTAGACATCAAGGGCTACATTTTATGTTCAGTAAGTTTTCTCAAATTATGTCATTAGCATGGCTAAAAATCGGATTCAAAGTGAAACATACAACAGTCCAGAAATCAACTTAACATAAAAAGATAACAAATAATTCACACGATCACATATAGTATGCAAATTGGTAACCGAAGCAATCCTAGGTGTCAACATGCAAATTTCTAAGGTTTAAGATACATTTATCACAGTCATGGTGTCAATTCATCAATTAAATTTAATTCTAGCATGTTAAATTTCAATGCCCAATTCTAGCATGTTCATTTAACGGAATTGTCAAAAGCAGTTTTGATAATAAAAGGACAGGATCTACTTACAGGAGATCAAAGGATCTTGAACACAAATAATAAAAAGGGTTCAAGAAGAAACTTACCTGTTATTTCAGATATTATTAAAATAGAATAACAGGATTAGAATCCCGGGCAAAAATCTCCCAAAAATGCACGAAGAATCAACAACAACAGCAAGATCCTAGAGCAATTCCCACACACCTGATCGGGATAGAACGCAGAACACCGAAACTGGATCTGGCACACAAAGAACACGGAACACCAAAACTACCCAATAGGATCTCAACTCCACACCGGATCCACACCAAAACAGTGGACAGCAAGCGCGAGATCGGCTGCGACAGAACACGGGACATCGAAACGGCCCAATCAGAATGCTGCCTCACATCGGATCAAACCGAACAGGGGATAGCAAGCGTGGGATCGAGTGCGGAAGAACAGCAAACAGCGATATCGACCAATCGGGGCGCAGCTCCTACCTCTCGATAGCGAGAAAGAGAGAAAAGGAGAGCGGCAGACTGGCACGACACGATGACTGCGACGGGGCAACTGCGGTGGCAGAGCGGCGTCATTACCACGGTCGGGAAGCGATGGTGGTGACAACAACTGTGGTGAAGGGGACTCTGTTTTTGCTGTTGAAAATAGGGAAACGGTGCTCACGACTCCGGGGCTCGAACGGCGGCGCTAGGGGGCTGCACAGGCACGGAGAGAGACGACGTAGACGATGATGGAGCGCGGAGAGGGAATAGGGTGACGGAGATGAAGTTTGCGGCGATGGTGAACTCAACGATGGGGTTACGGTGATGGGGATGGCAAGGACGGGGGTATGAGCGACGGTGATGGGGATGAAGAGGAGATGGAGACAATGACGGTGGTGATGACGGTGGTGGACGATGGTCGGAGGAGCGATGGGGGTCGGGGGTGTGAGAACGATGGGGTTTGGGTTAACGGAAACAGAGAGAGAGAGTGTACGGGGAGAGAGAAAGCGGCGGAGAGAGTGAGTATATTAATTAGGATTAATTAATGGGGGTATTTATACGGATTAGGAAATTAGGATTTTGGGTTGAGATTATGTGGGTTTTGGGTATCGGTTTTGGCTCCAAAAAGAGACAAACAAATGCAATGAATTGAGACGAACACAAAGGAGAACAAATCGAATTCTAGAGAAGAGCCAAATTCACAAAAGAATAGAATCCAATCAAAAGAACACAGGTTGATCCAAAGAGAACAAAAGAACCCAAGAAAAGACAAAATGCACCATAATAAATGAGTTCAAATACAATAATCAAGAGAATACAAAATGCAATAAAATCCGAAAATAGGGCTTACAGCCTTTGAGTGGCAAGAGTGTGTAAAGAGCAAAAGAGACAAAAGTATTTCATTCAGAGTTCTCCATTATAAACAACAAATTATCTTCCAGTGAGACTTGAGATATAGGCATGTTCTTGGTGAGAGTGTTTGTAACTCTTATATCTTCTCTAGTTGAATAATATTTCGGTTATTTCTCTCCCAGATTAGGGTTCGCCCAAACCGGGACAAAATTATGTGCTTTGTGTGTTTGGTTTGATCCCCTATTGCTTGGTGGTTTGTTCATAGTGATCGGTTGTTGCAATCTCAACAGAAAAATTCCTAACAATTTGTATCAGAGCTTCATGACATAAATTTCTACAGTTCAGGATTTGGTCGAGTTTGTTTGGAGACGACGACAAATCAGAGTTTCACGAAGATCAAATAGTTCATCAATAAAAGAAGGCCAATAGGCATAAGACAGGAGAATCAGCTTGAGATTTGTTCAAAAGCCTTGGGTTTAATTTGGATATTTTCAGTGAACGATGTTAGGTGTAGAAGCGCATTGAGTCTGTCGGCAAGACGCAAAACTGACTACTCGTAATTGACTTTATAAAATCGGATGTACTGTAAGAGAACCATTCAATTACTCAATGAAGGAAAGTCTCACTTTACCAGATCATACAGAGAAAGTCAATTCGAAGTCCTCTAAATTTGGGGGGGGGGGGGGGACGCAGATGATATAAAATCTTTCAACTTGATAGATTCACTACCAGATTCATACAAGCATCTGATAATCACCATACTAGACTGAGAGTCTGCCAAGTAGAAGTTTTCTATAGCGCTGCTAGTGTTAGGTTTCGATGGTAGTCTCAGATCAAATACACAGTGGAAAAATTATAAAGAAATATTGAAACCTAGCGATGGATCCATGCAAAAACCAAAAATCGTGTTTAGGAGTTATACCTTGAAGATGGATCTGCTGTCTCCAATTAATGTCGATCACAGCACTGCAATATTATTATGCCTCTATGGTATCCACACGAATAGATCAAATCACACTTTTCCTCACGCCGCTGTGCTAGCTGCGGAAAGGGGATGTTCCTCACGATCTCACTCTCTCACACAATTTATGTACTGACTAGGGTTTTCTCATGTAACACTTTTCCACAGATACATATCATATATATATAGCTGCAGAAAATCCCTAAGAGAGTAATGAGGCTGTTGGACACACAATCTGACCTGGTTCAGATTTATGTGTGGGCTTTTGAAATTTAGCCAGCCCATTTAATTTAATTAAATGACCAACTGATGTGTCTAATTTATATACAAATATTTGTACTCATTTACCTATTAAAATGGCTTGTTTTCGTTGATAATGTCTATAATTCATCTTATTTCTATAGGATTTCTTTTAATTAATTATTTTTGAAGAAATAATATTTTTGATGCAAAAAGTAAAGATTTGTGGAAAAAAATTAACAAACAAAGTAAAATAATGGATGTATCGATTTTCATTGTTTAGTTGACTTAAAAGTGCGACAAATAATTTGTAAAAGGATTTTTATACGCTAATATGATTTATAGTTAGTTTAATTAATTTTAAACTAATTAAATTTATTTTATTTAAAAATCCTAATTTCAGGTATTATTTGTGTATGCAGAAGCACGTGGTGGGCAGAAAAGGCAGAAAAGAAAGAAAGAGAAATAAATAAATTCAGATCAATTAAAGGAAGGAAATAAAGAAAGAGTGTGGACTTTTCTGCAAAAAGTGCAAACCCTAAACTCCTATTCGGTTCTCTATAAATATAAAGCAAAGGAGAGAGAAGAAAGGTAGGAGGTGACGGCTGAATATAATAAAAAAATAAAAAAATAACAAAAAAGAAAAGAAAGTAACAGAGAGAAGAGAACTCAATCTCTCTCTGTTCGGATTGAAGAAATCGAAAACAGAGACGACAGTTGGACGCTGGGCTCCACTACGAACGAAGCAGACAGGTGACGTGACAGCACCTGGGATGCTGACCTGGCGTTCGATTCGACAGATCTGACTCGGCGATGCGGCTCCCAAGGCGACGCAGACTGCAGGTGGAGAGACTGCAGTGTTGACCTCGGCGCTGGGTTCGAGCGCGGTGTTCGAGGCGCTGGCTTGGGTTTTTGAGACAAGACAGAGATCAGAGAAGCCATGAGACGAGGCACGGGTGTGACAGGCCTGAAAGCTGATGTGGCGACTCTGACTGATATAGAGACAGAAGGGAGATAAAGACTTCGGTTTGCATTATTTCTATATTTTTTTGTGTCTCTTCTTCTCTAATTTTTACGATGCAATCCCAAATAAATATGAACTGAATTTATTGTTCTAGAGGCTAAGGTGTAGCCAAGTTGTGTAGAACACAAATTTTAATTTCTTATTGTTACTCTATTTTTCCTGATTGTGTTTTAATTTTATTATTTATGCGTACAACATGGTGGATAGACATTTGTATGATTTTTCAAATCATAAAGAGACCGAACAGGTGATTTGTGATTAATAAAAATTAAGACCGTATATTGGAGGACGTGACCGTTGAGAAATCCAATTTTTCAATTAATAATTTGGTGGATAGACGAATGATTAATTGAGAATAATTTTTAGACTACGTTGATAGAGTGGTTAATATCTTTAGGATTTTGGTCGACAATTTGGAAAAGATAATATTTTTATTTATAAGGAATAATAATTTTTGTGTGTGATAAACGAGGTGAACCAAGAGCCCTAGAACTAATTTTACCCTTAAACAAAGTACAAGAGCTTCATAGTTTAACAGCCCTCTCCCTCTTCACCAATTTAGTTAGATTAAATTAGATTAGAATAATTTAGTTGTTTTATTATTCATAAAATTCGATCTTCCAAATAGTGATTCATCTAGCGATATTGGTACTCAGTAAAATATCTAGTCCCTGTGGGTTCGACACTCTACTCATCTATCTATATTACTAGTGCGATTTTGTACACTTGCAAATATCAACATCAAGTTTTTGGCGCCGTTGCCGGGGACTAGTTATTCTTTTATTGATATTGAAAATTGCTAGATTATTGCTAATTTGGATTTTTTGTAATTATTTTTATTTTATTATCATTTTACATCTTTATTTTCTTTTGACTAACTCTAACTTTTATCTTTTTTTTAATTTATTTTTCTTATTTTAATTTTTTTTGTTTTTCTATTTTTTTTCTTTCTTTTTCAATACTAATATTTCAGGACATACAGTGCATTATCATGGCGAACGATGAAAGTAGGCCTTTGAGAGACTATGCTATGCCCTCAATTTATGAGTCAAGCATAAAGAAGCCGATTATTGAAGCTAATAATTTTGAAATTAAACCAGCAATGATTCTATTGATTCAACAAACTGTTCAATTTTGGGACTACCACACGAGGATCCTTATGCTCATATTGCAGATTTTTTAGAAATTTGTGACACTTTCAAGCACAACGGTGTATCAGACGATGCAATTAGACTGAGACTCTTTTCTTTTTCCCTACGAGATAAGGCGAAGGCTTGGCTACATTATCTACCACCCGGTAGTATTACTGAGGGACTTGCACAAAAATTTCTAACCAAGTATTTTCCTCCAGCAAAGACAGCAAAACTAAGGATCGATATTGTGACATTTATGCAATTTGAGACTGAGTCTTTGTATGATGCATGGGAAAGGTTTAAAGAGTTATTGAGAAAGTGTCCTAATCATGAACTACCAAAATGGCTGCAAATGCAAACATTCTATAATGGTTTGGGAGTTACACATAGATCTATTGTTGACGCAGCAGCTGGTGGTGCACTTATGAGCAAAACTTACCAAGCAGCCTATGATCTTTTAGAGGAGATGGCATCAAATCATTACCAGTGGTCTTCAGAGAGAACGATGCCAAGAAAAGTGGCTGGAATTTTTGAACTTGATCCTTTTTCTACTTTAAATGCAAAAAATGATATTTTATATAAACAAGTAGAAAATATAAATTTTAATGTTATGCAATCTAATATGATTTGTGATCTTTGTGCAGGAAATCATGCAAGTTCAGATTGTCAAGTGGGGAACCCTTTTGCTCCATCAAATGCCGAACATGAAAATTTTGTGTCAAACTTTCAAATGCAAAACAATCATTATGTAAACACATACAATTCAGGATGGAGAAACACCCCCAATTTTTCATGGAACAACAATCAAGAAGCAGTTATACACCCTCAAAATTTTTCACAGGAAGAAAAGAAGCCGACACTTGAAGACGTGTTTATGCACTACATGCAAAAGACAGATTTGGCAATCCAAAATGTTACAAATTCAACTTTGGCTTCCATTCAGAATCTTGAGGTACAAATTAGTCAATTTTCAAATATTCTTAATGAAAAATCTGCAGGAACATTACCACGCAATACAGTTGTCCATCCCAAGGAGCATGTCGAGGCTATAACACTAGGAAGCGGGAGGACAATTGAACAACCACAAGAAGAAAATGGCGAACAAAATGTGGTTGAAAAGCAAAGTGAGATTGAACAAATTGTGGAGGAACAAATTCAGCATGAGCAAGTAACTTTTGATATTTTTAATTCCATAAATTTTCCTCCTGAAGAACAGTCATCTATTCAAGTAAGTGAAACTCATTTAATTGTGGGCGAGAAACATAAGGCAAAATTTGAAAAATCACCAATCGAAGTATGTCCAACAAATTCAACAAATTTTGAACCTGAAAAAGAAAATATTTTTGAACATGTAATGTACTTGGATGCTGAACCTTCTATTTATTCATTTTTGCAGCATAAAATCAAAGAGGTGGGGGAATCAATGACATCATCATCTAAAAGGAAACGCCTCAAACTGGAACTTGAACCCGATCCACACAAGAATAGAAAAATTAGAAAGGATGTTTTAATGTTGTTGGATCTTGGCGTTACATAATCATCTCACCCCCATGTCTGGCTGAAGACTTAAAACTTAGCGCTTCTTGGGAGGCAACCCATGTTTTATTTTATTGCATTCAGTTTTTATTTATCTTTTAATTTATTTTATTTTAATTTTTGATTTTATTTTGTAGGATTGCATCAATTTTGAAAGTCGCCAGGCGGAGCTGTATGGAACACCTGCATTGATGGCTGTTTTCGAGCAGTTTGGAGTCAAAATCTGGAAAACTGATTCAAAGAGAAGTTGTAGAAAATTGTCTTAGCTTTCCAGCAAAAAAAAAAACAGCCCATTTCGACATCTACAGCTCCAGATATCGCCAAAATACTGAAGGCTGCGCGTGCAGAAATTTAAAGACGAATCAGGGGAGATATTCTAAACTTTTTGCATTCTTTTTGTTTTTCTTTTTCTTTCCCATTGAGGACAATGTGATATTTAAGTTTGGGGGGAGGTTTACAAATTTATTTTTTTATTTTAGAAAAGAAAAAGAAAATTTTAAAAAGGATTTCAATTAGGCTCACCATTACACATTTTGAGTTCTTTATTCTGATAAGCATTGAAACAATTTTTTTGGGATAAACAATTTTTTTTATAAAGCAATATTAAGCATACTTATTTACTTTAGGATTATTGAGTTTCAAAATTCCTTACAAAATTGTGTGGGTCATGCTATTATATATAAAAAAACAAATGTGATGCTTTTTCTTGTGATTATCCCCTTTAATCTAGTCCTAAACAGAGTTTAAGTAAATAGAGTAATAATAAAAAAAAAAAAAAATTGAATAAAGTCAATCTACTCCAATGTTTTGAGTTGCTTAGTTACTATGGGTATTCATCACAAATGTCTACACTTACGTAGAACAGCAACTTGAAATATGAGTATGCAAAGCACTTTAAGTTTGTGACTTGTTGAGTAACCGGGTGAATTCATCACAAATGTTTTGCATTCGCGTCAAAAGGCAAGTGACAACTTAAAGAAGAGACTAAAAAAAAAAAAAAAAAAAAAAACCTCTAGTTTGCTACTCAGTTTGTAGTAGAGAGAAGGGATAATCACAGATGGAGTTGTTGCATACTATAATTACATTAATTGCATGACAAATGCGATTTTTTTTTGGGAATTACGAATAAATAATTGCACTGGAGAAAGTGGGTATGCTTAGTTTTACTTTATTTGCAATTGTTTATATTTTTTTTAATTGAAATTTTGATGCTTGCATGATGAGAATCTTAGTGTGATGGGTTGAGTCTACTACTATTATTTCCTTGTTAATGATTGTACTTTTTGCTCGAGGACAAGCAAAATCTTAAGTTTGGGGGTATTTGATGTGTCTAATTTATATACAAATATTTGTACTCATTTACCTATTAAAATGGCTTGTTTTCGTTGATAATGTCTATAATTCATCTTATTTCTATAGGATTTCTTTTAATTAATTATTTTTGAAGAAATAATATTTTTGATGCAAAAAGTAAAGATTTGTGGAAAAAAATTAACAAACAAAGTAAAATAATGGATGTATCGATTTTCATTGTTTAGTTGACTTAAAAGTGCGACAAATAATTTGTAAAAGGATTTTTATACGCTAATATGATTTATAGTTAGTTTAATTAATTTTAAACTAATTAAATTTATTTTATTTAAAAATCCTAATTTCAGGTATTATTTGTGTATGCAGAAGCACGTGGTGGGCAGAAAAGGCAGAAAAGAAAGAAAGAGAAATAAATAAATTCAGATCAATTAAAGGAAGGAAATAAAGAAAGAGTGTGGACTTTTCTGCAAAAAGTGCAAACCCTAAACTCCTATTCGGTTCTCTATAAATATAAAGCAAAGGAGAGAGAAGAAAGGTAGGAGGTGACGGCTGAATATAATAAAAAAATAAAAAAATAACAAAAAAGAAAAGAAAGTAACAGAGAGAAGAGAACTCAATCTCTCTCTGTTCGGATTGAAGAAATCGAAAACAGAGACGACAGTTGGACGCTGGGCTCCACTACGAACGAAGCAGACAGGTGACGTGACAGCACCTGGGATGCTGACCTGGCGTTCGATTCGACAGATCTGACTCGGCGATGCGGCTCCCAAGGCGACGCAGACTGCAGGTGGAGAGACTGCAGTGTTGACCTCGGCGCTGGGTTCGAGCGCGGTGTTCGAGGCGCTGGCTTGGGTTTTTGAGACAAGACAGAGATCAGAGAAGCCATGAGACGAGGCACGGGTGTGACAGGTCTGAAAGCTGATGTGGCGACTCTGACTGATATAGAGACAGAAGGGAGATAAAGACTTCGGTTTGCATTATTTCTATATTTTTTTGTATCTCTTCTTCTCTAATTTTTACGATGCAATCCCAAATAAATATGAACTGAATTTATTGTTCTAGAGGCTAAGGTGTAGCCAAGTTTTGTAGAACACAAATTTTAATTTCTTATTGTTACTCTATTTTTCCTGATTGTGTTTTAATTTTATTATTTATGCGTACAACATGGTGGATAGACATTTGTATGATTTTTCAAATCATAAAGAGACCGAACAGGTGATTTGTGATTAATAAAAATTAAGACCGTATATTGGAGGACGTGACCGTTGAGAAATCCAATTTTTCAATTAATAATTTGGTGGATAGACGAATGATTAATTGAGAATAATTTTTAGACTACGTTGATAGAGTGGTTAATATCTTTAGGATTTTGGTCGACAATTTGGGAAAGATAATATTTTTATTTATAAGGAATAATAATTTTTGTGTGTGATAAACGAGGTGAACCAAGAGCCCTAGAACTAATTTTACCCTTAAACAAAGTACAAGAGCTTCATTGTTTAACAGCCCTCTCCCTCTTCACCAATTTAGTTAGATTAAATTAGATTAGAATAATTTAGTTGTTTTATTATTCATAAAATTCGATCTTCCAAATAGTGATTCATCTAGCGATATTGGTACTCAGTAAAATATCTAGTCCCTGTGGGTTCGACACTCTACTCATCTATCTATATTACTTGTGCGATTTTGTACACTTGCAAATATCAACATCACCAACCAATGTCAGGAGTCCAAGTCTTACTTGGATCCCCAATTAAATTCATCTTATGAATTTAAATTCCAATTTAGATCAATTCTAAGTGTGTGACCTTGTAGGTTCTTATTACGTTGACAGTAAATCTAAAATCATATTCCAGTATTACAAACAGTGAGCAGTATCTAGCAATACATCACTGCTACCAAGTAACGAGAATGTCAGTGATTAGACATAACCTATTCATGCCCAATGTTACCATGTAGCCTAGTCCCTTTGTCCAGATATCTTAATTGCCCACAAGGCATAGAGCGTGTCACCCTTGTACAATTCAATCTTTGGTTTCTTGATATCCGAGTAGACTTACTAAATCAAATAAGCCCAATATCTCATATTGACTCATTTGAGCATGAAACATGCATTTTGTAGTCTCATTCAATCAAGGGACCCATAGATACCGCTCTTGTTATGTAAGAGGGACAAATCATATCTAAGTCACTCACATCCCTCTGCATGATTTGTAGTATACCCAATAGTCGACTTTATAATCACCTTATTACAGGCAACGTTTGACGACATTAAAATATATAACTTCTCATGTAGGGAACCATAGTGACTTCAAGTCAAAGAACTACATACACTATGGTCACTATGAGAAACTCTTATGACACTCACGTAACGATCCATACAACGTTCTCATGGTGGGTGGGTCCAGTACATTATTACTCTAATATGTACCCATGTGAAGACTTGATATATCATATCCATGACCCGTGAGATATGGTCATCAGTCTACGCACATACTAGTCTCTATGTATTATTGTTGTCCTAATTCACAATAATACTTAACTAGAGACATTTAAGAATAGTGTTCTGATTACAACCAATAGGATCTCACAATCAAGTCATGCAATTAATATCCCATGGTATTGAACCTACTGTTTTTAGGCCTTTATTATGTTTATTTAATCACAATAAATAACACAATAAATAAAATGCCTCATATATGAAATAAATATCATGATACAATGTAAACTAGTAATGTCAATACACAACTGTCCCTCAGGACATACACCAACATCTAGTACTGTTGAATCAGGTGATCGAGGGTTCCGAGGAGGATGAACTTATGTAGGACACTCAGAAATTGGTGTCTACTTCTATGAGTTGCATTAGGATGGATGATGTGTATTGACATTACTAGTTTACATTGTATCATGATATTTATTTTATATATGAGGCATTTCATTTATTGAGTGGTTTATTGTGATTAAATGAACATAATAAAGTCCTTAGAATAGTAGGTTCAATACCATAGGATATTAAGTGCATGACTTGATTGTGATATCCTACTGGTTGTAATAAGAACACTATTCTCAAATGTCCCTAGTCAAGTATTATTGTGAATTATGTCAATAATAATACATAGAGACTAGTATGTGCGTAGACTGATGACCATATCTCACAGGTCATGGATATGCGATATCAAGTCTTCACATGAGTACATATTAGAGTAATAATGTACTGGACTGACCCACCATGACAATACTGGATGGATCGTTACATAAGTGTCATAAGCGGTTCTCACAATGACCATGGTGTATGTAGTCCTTTGACTTGAAGTCACTACAGGTCACTACATGAGAAGTTATATGTTCTAATGTCGTCAAACATTGCCTGTAATAAGGTGATTGTAAATTCGAATATTGGATATACTACCAATCATGCGGAGGGATGTGATTGACTTAGATAGGGTTTGTCCCTCTTCCATAATAAGAGTGATATATATGGACCCCTTGATTGAGTGAAACTAAAAAATGCATGGTCGTCCTCAAATGAGTCAATATGATATATTGAGCTCATTTATTTTAGTAAATCTACTTGGACATCAAGAAACCAAAGATTGAACTATATAAGGGTGACACGCTCTATACCTTGTGGTCAATTAAGATATCTGGACAAAGGGACTAAACTACATGGTAACATTGGTCACGGATAGGTTATGTCTAATCACTGGCATTCCCGTTACTTGAGTAGCAGTGATGTATTGCTAGATACCGCTCACTATTTGTAATGTGAGCGGTATGATTTTAGTATTGCTAGATACCGCTCACTACTTGAGTAGCAGTGATGTAGTAGTGATGTATTGCTACATACCGCTCACTGTTTGTAATACTACAATATGATTTTAGTATTACTGTCAACGTAATGGGAAGCTACAGAGTCACACACTTAGAATGGATCGAAATTGAGATTTAAATTCATAAGATGAATTTAATTGGGGATCCAAGTAAAGACTTGAACTCCTGACATTGATTGGATATTTAATTAGATTAAATGAGTTGTCTAAACTTCAAAGGCCCACACACGAATCTGAACCAGGTCATATTGTGAGTCCAACAGCCTCATTACTTTCTTAGGATTGATTTTCCGCACCTATATATCTGATACATATCTGTGGAAAAGCAACACGTAAGAAAACCCTAGCCATCACAGAAATTGTGAGAAAGAGAGATCGTGAGGAGCATCTCCTTCCCGCAGCTCGCACCGCGGCGTGATGGAAAGCTTGATTTGATCCGCTCGTGTGGATACCGTAGAGGAACCGCAATATTGCAGTGTTGTGATCGGCATTCTGTGGAGACAGCAGATCCATCTTCAAGGTATAACTCCTAAACACGATTCATGGTTTTCGCATGGATCCATAGCTAGGTTTCGATATTTCTTTTTAATTTTTCCGCTGTGTATTTGATCTGAGACTACCATCGAAACCTAACAGATCATACTTAAAGTTGAAGGAAAAGTGCACGTAAAGGTAGGATCTGCAGCCACCACTACAGAGGGAATGAGCATCACAAGAGAGACTGTCATGAGTGGTTTAATAAGAGGAGAACCAACATTTCCAGTGTTTCTTGTGCTGCTAAATTAGGTAATAACTTAGATCAGTACTCTTGTCTCGAGTTCTATATATGAGTGTTTTGGATGTTTTCTTTATTCAGGTAGTTCTTCTCATATTTTCTTCAAGGGGAAGATATTTCCTACTTACAATTCATAGGAGATCGTTGTGTGAGATCGGTGGTTGGTGAGATTTGTGAAGTAAGAACATCTGTATCGTTAGAAGTTAAAATTTGGGTATTTGGCAAATAGAAATACAAAATTTGGAAGTGAGTTGTGGTCGTCTAAACCCATAATTTGGCTACTTCCTAAAAAAATTAATGGACGGGAGATCATTTCCTGATAAAGAAACATTTTTTTAATAATTAAAAATAATGGACGGAATATCATATTCCGTCCGAGAGCAAAGAAATCTGAATTAAAGAGTGAATGTGCCCATAATTTGGACTATAGGCCTAAATGTATAGGATTTTTTAAAAAAATGGGGAGGAAATCTCCTCGGACGGTGTATGATCTAACTTTTTTTTTAAGATAATTTAATAAAACAATTGGGCGGGATATCATATCCCGTCCGATCTGTTTAATTATATATATATATATATATATATATATATATATATATATATCTCCCAACGGACGAGATATGATCTTCCGATTGCCAAATTTTGGCTTTTGCATTTTCGTCTATCAAATTTGACCAGCTATTGTTCACCTCAGACCCAAAAATTGGAAATTTGGCACACGACTGCAGCATGTTTTTGGAAAAATTTTCCAAAATTTGGAAATTTGGCCAATGACTATAGATGCTCTAATGGATGTGAGAATAGTCGAGTTGGAGACGTCAAATGGAAATGGGTACACTCTATAGAATGTCATGTATATTCCTTTGTTGAAACATAATCTTGTATCGTTGGGAACTCTAGAAGCACGGGGTTGCAGGTACATAGCTCAAGGTGGAGTTCTAAAAATTTTGAAGGTCATTGTACGCTGATGAAGAGAAAATATGGGTGTTAAGTACAACCTTTACAAGCTTTGTGGGAACGAGAAATCTTGGCATGATGTTTCTAAGCCCAGTGTTCCTAAAACATTATCTAGTATGCCATCACTAGAATCATCGAAATAAGACCGTGATGTTTGAATATCTCCGAGAGGTGGACAGTGCCTTTGGGTAGGTAGAGTTCGTGCGGAGGGTGGCACCTCCCATGTTAATACCTACTGAGGTATGCACTTGAAGGGTGCATACTATTGAAGAAATACAGGTGGAGATATATTCAACTAGCAGAAGAAGCCACTGAACCGGGTTCATTTATAAGAGGAGAATGAAAGAGTCTATAGGTGATTAGTCACACATGTATGAATTCATGAGTATGCAATCCAAGGTGTGGATTGTTGGGTTTATATCTTGCATACTATGGTTCGATGTGAAGAGAAGACGATGAAGTGAGAAGAGTTTCAAAGCATCATTGGTAGAATAAGAAAGAGCAATAGCAGCATGCAGCACAGCAACAACGAGAGGCAGCACAATGTAGTCGACTGCCACTAAGGATAGTCAACTGCTATTTCCCTCTGACTTGGGATGAGGGCATTGCAGTCGACTGCACCTTAAGGCAGTCAACCGATGACGGCTGTAGCTGCAAACGGCCTGGGTCTGGATGATCTATTTTGAGCCCTTCTTCCTCTCCAGGTTAGATTGTACGGTTCCTATCGTGTAGCTTTCTTTTCAGGGTATATCGGACGACCATTATACAAGACTACAAACTAGGGTTTCTCTAGATCCATTTATATGATTGTAACGACCTCCTTTGAAAAGCAAGAGCGTGTAAAGAACAAAAGAGAGAAATGTACTTTATTGAGAGTTCTCCATTGTAAACATCAGATTATCATCCAATGAGGTTTGAAAGATAGATATGTTCTTGATGAGAGTGTTCGTAACTCTTGTATCTTTCCTAGTTGAATAGCATCTCGATTATTTCTCCCCCAAATTAGGGTTCACCCAAACCGGGACACAATTGTATGCTTTGTGTATTTGGTTTGATCTACTATTGCTTAGTGGTTTGTTCATAGTGATCAGTACTCGGCAGAAAAGATTCTAACATTATGACCTACCTATAGAGCAATGTAATTAGTGCAGCGGGAGTTATTAGGGTGCTAAGTTATACGACAACTAATCTCAATGAACAACCAATTAGCAACATAGACCACACCAAGCACAAAAGCACAAAAGTTTATCTCGGTTCAATGAACCTAATCCGGGGGAGAAATAACCGAAATATTATTCAACTAGTGATGACACAAGAGTTACAATACTCTCACCAAGAATCATTTATCTCTCAAGTCTCACTAGAAGATACTCTATTGTTTACAATGGAAAACTCTAATGGAGGTCATTACAAAGATTTATAGAGATCTAGAAAACCCTAGGTTTTAGTTTTGATCCATCACCGTCCGATATACCTTGAAGAGAAAGCCATGCGATGACTTGGAGAACAAACTTGGGCTCAAACAATCCCTGAGATCCGGCCAATATATTAGTGCTCTCCTACTTGTGGTCGACTGCTCCATTGCAGTCAAGACCAAACAGAGGAGGCTTCTGATGGTTGCGGTCAACTGCCTAAAGTGGCAGTCGATTGTCCCTGCTTCCCGACCAATCTGCAATTCCATATGTCTCCGTTCTTCGCTTCAAACCTATTCTCGCTTCGCTCTATTCTCTGCACATAAAACCTAATATGCAAGACATAAATCATAACAATCTCCACCTTGGATTGCATACAATTGCTTCCACACCTTTGAGATTAATTGCTTCTAGACTCTTCCCTTTCTCCCGTTGTAAACAACACGATTTAGTAGTTTCCTCTGCTAGTCGAATTTACCTCCATCTGTTATTTCTCCAATTTTATGCTTCCTCAAGGGCATACCCCAATAGGTGTCAATGCGGAGATATCATCCTTCACACGAACTCCACCTACCTTGATGCATCTTCCGCCTCTCGACGATATTCGAACGCTGTCTCTCGCTTAAGTGATTCTAGGGGCGGCAGTTTACATACTTTAGGAATGCTGGGTTAGAAACACCTATCTAAGATTTCTCATTCCCACAAAGTTTGCAGAAGTTGTGAGGAACACCCCTCCTTCCCATCATCACCTTACGATGACTTTCCCAAACTGATAAAACTCTACTTCAAGCTATATACCTGCAGCTTCGTGCTTCAAGAGTTCCCAAAGATATTAGGTTCCATTTCAATAGAGGAACGTGCATGACCTTCTCCAATATGAAGCATTTTTCCATCTGGCATCTCCAACTCAACAATCTTACTATGTCACAGTTTTCACTAGTCTCTGTCCTCACAAAATGACTTATTGTAGACTTGTAAACAAAAAATGTCTCCCACAATGAGCAAATATGATATCAACTACCTGAATAAAGAAACCAGCCAGAATCCACATCATTAGAACTTGACATAAGAAGATAGTCTAAGTTATGACCTGAGTCAGCAGCACTGACTATGTTGACACCATTCTTATTCAACAAGTTGTGATAATCTCTGTAGCGCCCTGAATTCCCCAAAACCGGAACTCAAGACACAAGCCAGAATCTTACTTCAAATGAATCCAAACACGGAAAAATCACAGAAAATTAAAAACTTTTATTGCATCAAATTGTTAATACAATGTTCAATGATTACAACTATTACAATAAACTAATACATCACGTGTCACGCCGTGCTACCCAAAAAGAATACGGATTACGGATAATCAACAAAAGCCCAGCGAATGATTTTCATCCACTACAAAAGAAACTCGATTTCCCGGCATTTTTTTACGCATTTACCGGCATTTTTTTACGCCGGTGAAACTTTCACCGGCGTTTATAATAGCGCCGGTCCAAATGCCGCCGAAACGAGCGTCGCGGAAAGGAAGGGGTCTACAGCGACGTTTTTGGAGGACGCCGGTAAATGTGAAACCTACACCAGCGGCCAGAAAACGCCGGTGTATGGGGGCCACTGAGTGCCGTTCTTTTGTCCCAATATACATTCACCGGCGGCTATAAACCGCCGGTGTTCGTCAATTCACCGGCGTTTATAGAAACGCCGGTGTATATTGAACGTATACCGGCGATCCGTGACCGCCGGTGTATGTCCGTTTATGAGTGTCCGCTTTTCCCTACTTACAAGCACCGGCGTGATGAAAAACGCCGGTGAACCCAACTACACCGGCATTTTATAAACGTCGGTGTTTCTTTTTACCGTTACAGCTGACGGCATACACCGGCATCTAGCCCCATACACCGGCGTTTGTGTGGACGCCGGTGTAGCTATGCCCGCTTGTATTCCTTTCTCCAGTTTTCCGTTCGATTTCAATTCACAGTTTCTTTTACAAAACCTGTAAACTAATTCACAACTGATTCAACCAATTTCGTTGCATATTAATGCGCAAATCACAACCAAACACAAGAATAATAAAGTTTAACATGTGTCATATCCCAAATATCTCAACAAACTAATTAACAGTGTCATAATCACAACCAAATTCACCGCAAAATTAACAGTCATAATTAACAAATTAATATACCGACGAACATCCCAAATATCTCAGGTCTGACAAATATCCCAAATTAACAGTCTGACATAACTCTCATCCAAAAAAATAGTCTGACATAACAGCAAAGAGGACATAAGAACAATCATACAGCAAGGACACAAGAACAGCAAGGAGGACCACGGATTCATACCCTCAAGGAGCTTCAGTTCTGATCATCAGAATTTTCTTCATCTGGGCGACCGCTCTGTGAAAAAAAAAACAATAGTTTAATTCAACAGTAGACCACAATACAGAATATACATATTTTTTGAACTTGCAAAAAAATCTAACTGTATCTTAAATTATAAGATCAAAGTGCCAATTGCAAATGGAATTGTTGATGATATATAGAGAGGTAAAATAATTACATTGCAATGCTAAAAATCCGGTACTTAATTTTGTTTTTTAAATATATCTAAAATAACAAAACAAATGAAAATTCAGTATCTAACTTGAAAACTCTATATTCTCCTTTGATTGGGAATATCCACTACCTAAAACAGTAAAACAAATGAAAATTCAGTAAAAGAAGCATGTCTTTCATGGATTGTTCAGACAATCCATGAAACTGTCATCGTGGACGGAAACCAAATATAAGAAAAAATAAGAAAAATAAGATAGGGCTCATATCAAGTGTATTTTTAGGGAACTGTCATCGTGGAAGGAAACCAAATATAGAAGCCAGAAATGGAAACAGAAAGAAGAAAGGTAGAGACTTTGGATACACCAGCCTAACATAGCGGCATTTTCCTCATCTCTCTCTCATCCCTTGTTTCCCTTCAGCACACGAACACAAAGAGACATCAGCAACAACAGCAAGAGCGACAAGAACAACAATAATAATAAATCATTATGAACAAGATGTCTCTATATGGGTTTCCAGATCTCCACTCGAGCCCTCTCGTTCTAATCACAGCCCAACTAAGAACATAGACAACAGCCACTGAACAATCCAATCACAGCCCAATCAAAATTTGCCATCCTGGATCTTAATGAAATAAGCTTCAGTAGCAGTAAAAGAAGATGGGGATGCTAGCAGCAAACTCAGTTTGGAAGTGAACCCATTTTTGGTTAAAAAATCATGCCAAAGATGGCAAACAGGTTACTTTAACAGTATCTTGAAATGAAAATTTCCAAAGATGCCTCAGTTCACAGTAAACCCATTTAATATCAAAAAAACATGCCAAGAAGACAATCAGATGCATGAAATGAGCTTCATTAACAGTGAAAGAAGATGGGGATGCTAGCAGCATACTCAGTTTGGTAGTGATCCCATTTCTGGTTGAAAAATCATGCCAAAGATGGCAATCTGCAGGTTACTTTAACAGTA
The DNA here is from genome assembly GCA_017893485.1 of Hemerocallis citrina. Lineage (NCBI taxonomy): Eukaryota > Viridiplantae > Streptophyta > Magnoliopsida > Asparagales > Asphodelaceae > Hemerocallis > Hemerocallis citrina. Next base: position 99,065,979 of record CM030368.1, read on the forward strand.
CCTTAAAATGAAAATTTCCATTAACTGAGCTTAATTATATGTTGCTATAGTAATTCTTGTGCCCAACTAAATCTAAAACCCAATTGTTGTGCATATCCGGACGATTTTGGCATACGTAGCTATAGCAGCCTCAGTACACAGTAAACCCATTTAATATCAAAAAAAACATGCCAAGAAGACAATCAGATGCATGAAATGAGCTTCATTAACAGTGCAGCATACTCAGTTTGGTAGTGAACCCATTTTTGGTTAAAAAATCATGCCAAAGAGGGCAATCTGCAGGTTACTTTAACAGTACCTTAAAATGAAAATTTCCATTATCTGAGCTTATATGTATGTTGCTTTATCAATTCTTCAGCCCAACTAAATCTAAAACCCAATTGTTGTGCATATCTGGAAGATTTTGGCATACGTAGCTATAGCAGCCTCAGTTCATAGTAAACCCATTTAATATAAAAAAAAACATGCCAAGAAGACAATCAGATGCATGAAATGAGCTTCATTAACAGTGAAAGAAGATGGGGATGCTAGCAGCATACTCAGTTTGGAAGTGATCCCATTTCTGGTTAAAAAATCATGCTAAAGATGGCAATCAGGTAACTTTAACAGTACCTTAAAATGAAAATTTCCATTATCTGAGCTTATATGTTGCTTTATCAATTCTTTAGCCCAACTAAATCTAAAACCCAATTGTTTAGCATATCCGGAGGATTTTGGCATACGTAGCTATAGCATCCTCAGTTCACAGTGAACCCATTTTGGTTAAAAAACCATGCCAAGATGACAATCAGATGCATGGAATAAGCATCTTTAACAGTAAAAGAAGATGAAAATTCTAGCAGCATTTACAGTCTGGAAGTGAACCCATTTTTGGGTTAAAAAATCATGCTAAAGAAGGCAATCAGGTTACTTTAACAGTACCTTAAAACCCAATTTCCATTATCTGAGCTTATATGTTGCTCCACTAATTCTTGTGCCCAACTAAATCTAAAACCCAATTGTTGTGCATATTCGGACTGTTTTGGCAAACATAGCTATAGCATCCTCAGTTCACAGTGAACCCATTTAATATCAAAAAACCATGCCAAGAAGACAATCAGATGCATGGAATAAGCTTCATTAACAGTAAAAGAAGATGAAAATTCTAGCAGCATACTTAGTTTGGAAGTGAACCCATTTTTTGGTTAAAAAATCATGCCAAAGAGGGCATTCTGCAGGTTACTTTAAATGTATCTTGAAATGAAAATTTCCATTATCTGAAGCTTATATGTATGTTGCTCTATCAATTTTTCAGCCCAACTAAATCTAAAACCCAATTGTTGTGCATATCCGGAGGATTTTGGCATATGTAGCTATAGCAGCCTCAGTTCACAGTAAACCCATTTAATATCAAAAAAAACATGCCAAGAAGACAATCAGATGCATGAAATGAGCTTCATTAACAGTGAAAGAAGATGGGGATGCTAGCAGCATACTCAGTTTAGAAGTGATCCCATTTCTGGTTAAAAAATCATGCCAAAGATGGCAATCATGTAACTTTAACAGTACCTTAAAATGAAAATTTCCATTATCTTAGCTTATTTGTTGCTCTACCAATTCTTTAGCCCAACTAAATCTAAAACCCAATTGTTGTGCATATCCGGATGATTTTGGCATACAGCTATAGCATCCTCAGTTCACAGTGAACCCATTTAATATCAAAAAACCATGCCAAGATGACAATCAGATGCATGGAATAAGCTTCTTTAACAGTAAAAGAAGATGAAAATTCTAGCAGCATACTTACTTTGGAAGTGATAATCATTTTTGGTTAAAAAATCATGCCAAAGAGGGCAATCTGCAGGTTACTTTAACAGTATCTTGGAATAAAAATTTCCATTATCTGAGCATATATGTTGCTCTACTAATTCTTCAGCCCAACTTAATCTAAAACCCAATTGTTGTGCATATCCGGAGGATTTTGGCATACAGCTATACCATCCTCAGTTCACAGTGAACCCATTTAATATCAAAAAAACATGCCAAGAAGACAATCAGATGCATGAAATCAGCTTCATTAACAGTAAAAGACCATGAAAATTTCCAGTATCTAAGCATATATTTTTCTATTAATTCTTCATCCCAACTAAACCATTCATGTTAAGGAAATCAAGATGCATCTATCTGAAAAACATGCTAAGTTTGGAAAATAAGGGAAATCAAGAGATGATACCGAAGAGAGCGAGAGAGAAAGCGGAGGTGGGAAATCAAAAACGACGAATAGGGCTCATATCAAGTGTAGTTTTATGGAATTGTCATCGTGGAAGGAAACCAAATATAGAAGCCAGAAAGAGGAATGGTAGAGAATGAGGATACACCAGGCTAACATAGCGGCATTTTCCTCATCTCTCTCTCATACCTTCTTTCCCTTCAACACATGGACACATAGAGACATCAGCAACAACAGCAAGATCGACAAGAACAACAATAATAATAAATTATTATGAACAAGATGTCTCTATATGGGTTTCCAGATCTCCACTCCAACTCGTCTCTTTTTAATCACAGCCCAATTAAGAACAATTGGTCACAGTCACTGTTAAAAAAACATATATGCTCAGATAACGGAAATTTTCATTTTAAGATACTTTTAAAGTAACCTGATTGCCATCTTTGGCATGATTGCCATCCTCATCTTCTTTTACTGTTAATGAAGCTTATCTCATGCTTTTGTTTGTCATCTTGGCATGTTTTTTTTAACAAAATGGGTTCACTGTGAACTGAGGATGCTATAGGTACGTATGCCAAAATCCTCCGGATATGCACAACAATTGGGTGTTAGATTTAGTGCAGCTATGAACAGGGCTCATATCAAGTGTAGTATTATGGACTGTCATCGTGGAAGGAAACCAATTTAATATATAAGCCATATATGGAGCCAGAAAGAGGGATGGTAGAGAATAAGGATACACCAGGCTAACATAGCGGCATTTTCCTCATCTCTCTCTAAACCCTTCTTTCCCTTCAACACACGGACACATAGAGACATCAGCAACAACAGCAAGAGGGGATTGGTCCAACAATAAGTATAGATTATAATAAACGAGATGTCTCTATTTGGGTTTTCAGATCTCCACTCCAGCCCTTTCTTTCTAATCACAGCCCACTTAAGAAAATTTGATTTAGTTGGGCTCAAGAATTAGTAGAGCAACATATAAGCTCAGGTACTGTTAAAGTAACCTGCAGATTGCCATCTTTGGCATGATTTTGTAACAAAAAATGGGTTCACTAAGAAACTAAGTATGCTGCTAGCATACCAAAATCCTCCAAATCAGTACAACAACGCGACTGAACAAACCTTATTAGCAGGTCATACAATGTCATCTAAGCATGTTATGTGCCAAAGTGGGGTTGGTCATACAATGCATGAATGACACGTATTAGTTGTTTGTGAGTATGCAATAGGGTGCAACTATGAACAGGGCTCATATCAAGTGTAGTATTACGGACTGTCATCGTGGAAGGAAACCAATTTAATATATAAGCCATATATAGAAGCCAGAAAGAGGGATGGTAGAGAATGAGGATACACCAGGCTAACATAGCGGCATTTTCCTCATCTCTCTCTCATCCCTTCTTTCCCTTCAACACACGGACACATAGAGACATCAGCAACAACAGCAAGAGGGGATTGGTCCAACAATAAGTATAGATTATAATAAACGAGATGTCTCTATTTGGGTTTCCAGATCTCCACTCCAGCCGTTTCTTTCTAATCACAGCCCACTTAAGAAACATAGACGAAATACTTATAGACGACAGCCACAATGCAGACTCACAAACACTAGCACGTGTCTTTCATGCATTCAAGACCATAATCTCTTTAAAAATACCAATTTAAATACTTACCGGGGGTGGGACTTGGGATTGCTGCCCTATTAAACTGGCCATTTGTTCTTGGAGGAGTGCAACTTGTGCCTTTAAGGAAGTCATCTCCTCATCCCGATTGGCACTTAAACTAGACTCACTCCGTTCGAATAGCTGCGAGGGGGTTGGTCCTAGGCCCATACCACGGACACATCCATGCCTCACCTTTCCCCTAACATCGGTCAAGGCAACTCTCTGCCGGGTATGCCAATCTGGGCGTGCCGCCGTAGGGTCAGAATCTAAGGCAGAGGAGATTTCATCATACCTTTTCCGAGGGTTAGTCTGTAAAAGGACATAACAATCAGAGTTAAAGGCAGATGAGATTTCAACTACTCATTAGATATTAGTTCACAAATTACCAGAATCCATGCTGCCGCAGGGCTCGCATACGTCCCATCCTTCGATTTGTGGGTGGCATCGAAAAAGTCAATGTCACCAAACTCCGTAGGACCCCCCAAATCCTCTGCCTATATATTAGTAAGATGAAATGGTTATAAACAAATAACAGTAAGTAAAAAATTTTCAATACTATTACGCCTACCAATTCTTCCCGAACCAGAGCGAAGCTCTGTGTACCAGCGGTGTGCAACACTAGCTGCTTTGACCGACTGGCAACTCCCACCTCCGCCCTTTTCTGTACATGCCACAATGAAATTAGCAGAAAAAATCATTACAGTAGCCATACAACCACATACTCATTACATTTTTGTGTGTTTAATGTAAATACCTGACCGATCGCCGAACTCCAGTAGTGCACAAGAAATTGCCAATCTGAAGGCTCCACATTTTCTGGCACATTCATTGCATTCTCCTCCTCTGAAAGCTCTTTGTCATAAAACTGCGCCTTCAAGTCACTCTTGTGGTCCCTCCACTTCTTGGAGAGTGACTTTTCAACCCAAGGTGTAAGGGAGTCGGCGAACGAGAAGTATTGCTGCAAAATTTATTACCCATCACTAAAAATACATATTTCAATAATACATTTGCGCCGACCAATTATGTATTTTAGATGAGAAATACCTTAATTGTCGTAATAGCAGTGGCCTTTGTCGTGGTTGGCACCTTCGGCCAACTCTCGTATGACAAAGGAAGTATCCGGGGGTTCCTTGCTATAACCCCAATGAAGGAAGAAAATTTGCTGGCGTTATCGCCAACCGGTTGCCCGACACCGTTCGCCTCCACCTCGATCCTTTCGTCATTCTGAAGCTTCCATACATTCGTCATCTTATTCCGCCCACGATGTTTTTTGACGGTGGGCGGCGTGCTACACTCACCCTCATCTATTTGACTGCCACTATTATGTAGTGGCTGCTCATCCCCATGGCTCTCGTTGCCATCATTTATATTTGTCCTCTTTCCACGCCTCGGCATGTTGTACCTGTCAAGGATTCAATAACTTCTTTAGAGATGCAAATTTAATTAATAACATGTTTATAATAACTATCATAAAATTTGTACTTTAGTAGGATCAACAAACCAACATAATTATAAAAAGATTTAAAAAATGAGATTTGTAATAAATTAAATTACAATGATAGTTTGGTTCAAATGACACTAAGCATAGTTTAATGTAAATAACACCAACCAGTAGAAAATAGGAAGATAATTAAACCGGTGTATTAAATTGTTGTGCATATCCGGAGGATTTTGGCATACGTAGCTATAGCATCCTCAGTTCACAGTGAACCCATTTTGGTTAAAAAAACATGCCAAGATGACAATCAGATGCATGAAATAAGCTTCATTAACAGTAAAAGAACATGAATATTCTAGCAGCATACTCAGTTTGGAAGTGAACCCATTTAACATTAAAAAATCATGCCAAAGATGGCAATCTGCAGGTTACTTTAACAGTACCTTAAAATGAAAATTTCCATTATCTTAGCTTATATGTTGCTCTACCAATTCTTTAGCCCAACTAAATCTAAAACCCAATTGTTGTGCATATCCGGAGGATTTTGGCATACGTACCTATAGCATCCTCAGTTCACAGTGAACCCATTTAATATCAAAAACACATGCCAAGAAGACAATCAGATGCATGAAATCAGCTTCATTAACAGTGAAAGAAGATGAAGCCTATGCTAGCAGCATACTTACTTTGGAAGTGAACCCATTTTTGGTTAAAAAATCATGCCAAAGAGGGCAATCTGCAGGTTACTTTAACAGTATCTTGGAATAAAAATTTCCCTTATTTGAGCATATATGTTGCTCTACTAATTCTTCAGCCCAACTAAATCTAAAACCCAATTGTTGTGCAAATCCGGAGGATTTTGGCATACAGCTATAGCATCCTCAGTTCACAGTGAACCCATTTAATATCAAAAAAACATGCCAAGAAGGCAATCAGATGCATGAAATAAACTTCATTAACAGTAAAAGAAGATGAAAATTCTAGCAGCATACTCAGTTTGGAAGTGAACCCATTTAACATTAAAAAATCATGCCAAAGATGGCAATCTGCAGGTTACTTTAACAGTACCTTAAAATGAAAATTTCCATTATCTTAGCTTATATGTTGCTCTACCAATTCTTTAGCCCAACTAAATCTAAAACCCAATTGTTGTGCATATCCGGAGGATTTTGGCATACGTACCTATAGCATCCTCAGTTCACAGTGAACCCATTTAATATCAAAAACACATGCCAAGAAGACAATCAGATGCATGAAATCAGCTTCATTAACAGTGAAAGAAGATGAGGCCTATGCTAACAGCATACTTACTTTGGAAGTGAACCCATTTTTGGTTAAAAAATCATGCCAAAGAGGGCAATCTGCAGGTTACTTTAACAGTATCTTGGAATAAAAATTTCCATTATCTGAGCATATATGTTGCTCTACTAATTCTTCAGCCCAACTAAATCTAAAACCCAATTGTTGTGCATATCCGTGGGATTATGGCATACAGCTATAGCATCCTCAGTTCACAGTGAACCCATTTAATATCAAAAAAACATGCCAAGAAGGCAATCAGATGAATGAAATAAACTTCATTAACAGTAAAAGAAGATGAAAATTCTAGCAGCATACTCAGTTTGGAAGTGAACCCATTTAACATTAAAAAATCATGCCAAAGATGGCAATTTGCAGGTTACTTTAACAGTACCTTAAAATGAAAATTTCCATTATCTTAGCTTATATGTTGCTCTACCAATTCTTTAGGCCTACTAAATCTAAAACCCAATTGTTGTGCATATCCGGAGGATTTTGGCATACGTACCTATAGCATCCTCAGTTCACAGTGAACCCATTTAATATCAAAAACACATGCCAAGAAGACAATCATATGCATGAAATCAGATTCATTAACAGTGAAAGAAGATGAGGCCTATGCTAGCAGCATACTTACTTTGGAAGTGAACCCTTTTTTGGTTAAAAAATCATGCCAAAGAGGGCAATCTGCAGGTTACTTTAACAGTATCTTGGAATAAAAATTTCCATTATCTGAGCATATATGTTGCTCTACTAATTCTTCAGCCCAACTAAATCTAAAACCCAATTGTTGTGCATATCCGGAGGATTTGGGCATACAGCTATAGCATCCTCAGTTCACAGTGAACCCATTTAATATCAAAAAAACATGCCAAGAAGGCAATCAGATGCATGAAATAAACTTCATTAATAGTAAAAGAAGATGAAAATTCTAGCAGCATACTCAGTTTGGAAGTGATCCCATTTCTGGTTAAAAAATCATGCCAAACATGGCAATCAGGTAACTTTAACAGTACCTTAAAATGAAAATTTCCATTATCTGAGCTTATATGTTGCTCTATCAATTCTTTAGCCCAACTAAATCTAAAACCCAATTGTTCAGCATATCCGGAGGATTTTGGCATACGTAACTATAGCATCCTCAGTTCACAGTGAACCCATTTTGGTTAAAAAACCATGCCAAGATGACAATCAGATGCATCGAATAAGCTTCTTTAACAGTAAAAGAAGATGAAAATTCTAACAGCATTTACAGTTTGGAAGTGAACCCATTTTTTGCTTAAAAAATCATGCTAAAGAGGGCAATCAGGTTACTTTAACAGTACCTTAAAACCCAATTTCCATTATCTGAGCTTATATGTTGCTCCACTAATTCTTGTGCCCAACTAAATCTAAAACCCAATTGTTGTGCATATTCGGACCATTTTGGCATACATAGCTATAGCATCCTCAGTTCACAGTGAACCCATTTAATATAAAAAAACAATGCGAAGAAGACAATCAAATGCATGAAATCAGCTTCATTAACAGTAAAAGAACATGAAAATTTCCAGTACCTAAGCATATATTTTTCTATTAATTCTTCATCCCAACTAAACCATTCATGTTAAGGAAATCAAGATGCATCTATCAGAAAAAACATGCTAAGTTTCAAAAATAAGGGAAATCAAGAGATGATACCGAAGAGAGAGAGAGAGCGGGGCGACGAGCGCGGGGGGGGAGGAGATAGAGAGAGAGCGGGGCGACACGGTCGTTTCCGATCGCCGATTCACCTCCAAATCGGGATAGGGAGGAAGGAAATCGAAAATGGCGAAGGGAAGAAGGGACGATGACGAAAGGTCGAAGGCTGTCGAAGAGGACGAAGCGGCGGAGGCAAACGCGCGGGAAGTCGTGCGAGGAAGGAGGGAAAACGAAGCGCCCTCTTTTTCTTTACTTTTTGGGGTTTGGGAAAATGGCGAGCGAAAGGTTAGGGTAAATGGGATTTATCACAGCTTTTCACCGGCATTTTAATTAGACACGCCGGTGAATAATACACTTCACCGGTGTTTTTAAATAAAACGCCGGTGAATACGCGGATTCACCGGCGTTTTAATTCGACCGCCGGTGTATAACCATCCCATCTGGCGCCCCATTCCTATTCGCTACCTACCCCGGCGCTACTAGTAAAACGCCGGGGAATATTCGCCGCTAAATCGAGCTTCTTTTATAGTGATCATCCATAAGCTGTTCAAAAAATCTTTACAACATTCTCAAGAATCATCAGAGTCGGAAGCAAAAGAATCAACCACATGCACATAATGAGCCAAAATACTAACAAGAATACTTGAAACCAATATATAAATCCCAAATAGTCATGATCTGAATAGAACAAAGATCTTAGGTCACATCGCCCAAATACAAGAATAAATCCAAGTCTCAGAATACAATATTGTTCAAGCAAGCTACAAGAAATAATAATAATAAAATGTAGCACTAATACTTCATGTCTCTGATACCATCTGGAACCTGTTCTCCAAAATCTGCAATTCAACGAATGCAGGAAAGAGGAAAAGAGAAAAACAAGTACCCGTCAATTGCAAGTTACGGGCCACTTATAATTTAGGATACAAGCACATGGGAAAACTAACTAGCAACATGGTATAAGTATGATGTCAACATAAATAACTAGTACGGCAAAGTGAACAAGTGTACATGGCATGAATCAAGTGTCAAGTAATCAAGTATCATGTAAACATGCATCACGTGTCAAGTATCATGTAATCATGTATCAAGTGTCATGTATCAAGCCTCATGTATCATGTAGTCAAGTGTCAAGCAAGCATGTATCATGTTCAAGTATCATGTTTAAGTATCATATTCAAGTATTATATTCAAGTCTTGTAGTGATTACTATCTAGGTAGTACTTCATGCATCTCATACGGCATGGTTGCTACATCAAAACAGTTTTGCTTTAGATTTCATAGTGGACCATAAAGGGCAGTATACTTGGGGACAAGTCAAGTAATCGAGCTCCTAGCTCCAAGTATCATGTATCATGTAATCATGTGTCAAGTTGTGCAAATGGCAAGTATCGTGTCTTGCGTGCAAGTATCAAGTAATCACGTGTCAAGTATCATGTCTCAACTAATCACATAGGATCAGTGGATCCCCTTCCTAGTACACATTTCTGAATTATCCACTATTAGATTTATCCTTTAAACCCCGGCTTGGTTAATTATTATTAATGTCAAACAAGCATGTATATGTGCAAAATATATCAAGAATAACATGGCATGATCATGTGACAAGTGAAAGTTTCAAGATAAACATGTACGAGTGCAAGATATCTCATAAAAGACTAAAATAGACAAATCTCAAGTTCAGGACAGCAAGATCATACTGTAGTAAAATAGTAATTCCTTGTGTTACAAATAAGAAAATCTAGATCTGTCAAAGGATTTAGAAAATAGACTTCCACACGAATCCAGAGAGTATAAATAAGTCATATATTAATTCACAAAAACATAGCTCAAAACTGATTTGAATACAGAAAATTAGTTCAGCCAGAAATCAGGAAAACAAATTCAAGAACTGGAAAACAGTATGAAAACAGATTAAATAAATCCACGAAAAATCTGGGGTATTCCCCTATATGTCCAGTACATAAATATAAAGTTTCAAAATTTTTCAGTAAAATTAGATCAGTCATCAAAAATAATAAAATACCAATAAACGGTAGTTTGGCAAATCTGGAATTCCAAACACTGCTGAATAAAAACTATGATATCTCGCAACCAGTGAAACGGAAATCCATTTTCGCCAAAGGGATATGAAAATAGATAAAATATACTAACTTTCATATTTCACAAATATTTTTCATACAATAAAAGCAATCATAGTGAAAATAAGGTTTTTTACAGAACAGCGAGCAAAATACAGCAAGTATAGATTTCATAAACAACCATGAAACAACAAATAAAACTCATCAATAAAATTCAGCAAAATTCTGGATAATCCCTAACTAGACAAGGAAACACTGACCAAAGTTTTGGATCAAAATAAAATATGTAGCATCAAAATCAAAATCATTTAGTCATCAAAATCATCGAAAAACAAAATCTGGAAAATGTCGATACCTCTGTAGTAAAACATTCATAACTCACTCATATGAAAACAAAATCGACCAAGGTTAGAGGGGTTTGAAAATAGACAAAATTCTCTAAAACTCATGTCTTATACCGAAATTAAGATACTGACTTCAAGATAGTCCAAAACAGCAAATAAAACAGATCAGCGACAAAATACAGATTTTTTTCCTTAAAACCAAAATCAACATAGATTCAAGAAAATTGATCCAAACACACCCAAACATGAAATCAAGTCTACCAAGTGTCCAAACATCATAAATTAGGGTATCTAGCATGACCACACCAAATATATCGCATGGGTCTCAACCAAAATACGAATTCTCACAAAAAGTCTCACATACATAATCAAAATCAAGAACGGGTAAAACCTAAGTTAACTCATGTCCATATTGTGTCATGAGTCATCTATGGTCAAATTTTCTTAATAAAGATAAAACCCATCAAGGATAACACAAACAAGAGTCATCTCTAGACCCAACTACACTGTAGGTGGTATTTTTGACTTGTATCAAACAAAAGAATTGGAGTACAAGTTACTTGCCTTAACCGAAGATGAAGAACGACGAAAACCAAGAGTAACGAGCAAAACCCACGAACAAAGATCCACGAATCAACGAATCCAAGCAACTAGAGCGAAAATCTCCACACGAACAAAACTCCACAAAGCGAGATGATCCAAGAGGGATGAAGACAATAGCGGCTTGCGGCCACAAGAGAACACCAATAAAGGAAGTCGAGGGATTATATGGTGGTGCGAGGGTGGTCGGGATGATCAAGGAGGGGATCGGGAGTAGGGTGAAGGTGATGGGGCTCGGGTTTGGGTGTTGTCGGGATGGATGCAGGCCGGGAAGGGTAGGTCGGCCTGGAGGGGAGCTCGGCCTGGGCTCGGGGTTGGCTAGGTGCGGGTTGCGGCGCAAACAAGCGGGAGAGAGAGGGAGAGATAGGGGGGCTGGGATAGAAAGGGAGAGAGACTAGGGTTAGGGTTTTGATGAGGGATGGATGCATTTATATGGGGGAATTAGGGTTTAGAAATACAAGTTGGGTTAATGGGTATTTGTGTGGGTAATTAGGAGTAGTAATAGGATTTGTTTAATTGGGCTTCAAAATAGGTTACAAATGTATAGGATATCAAATAGGATTGGGGATAAATAGGACAACCAAACCACCACCACCACAAACACCCTCAAATAAAATTAAATAAAAAATTAAATAAAATAAAGAGAACGAGACCAAAATGAAGGAAAGATCAAATAATAGAAGAACGAAACAAATGAGACAATCAATCAAACACAAAGAGCTCAAAATGAATAAAACGAATATATGTTGAAAACAACTCCAATATACGGTTCAGAATAAATACAAGAGAGAAAATACACCAAAATGAAAAAATACACTCCAAAAATACATAAAAATGAAAAACAGGGGTTACAATCCTACCTACCTAACAAGAAGAATTTCGTCCTCGAAATTCAAAAGAAGATACATAGGGTAACCCCAAAACAACCAAAAGAACAAAATAAAAACTACTCAAACAAATGAGGAAACTTCTGCTGAATCTCCTCTTCCAGCTCCCAAGTCGACTCACCAGGCGAGTGAGGATCCCAAGCAACACGAACCAACTTGATGACCTTATTCTTAAGCACTTTCTCCCGCTGATCCACAATAGCAACGGGTGGAATCTCACGAGTCAAATCCGGCCGAATGGTCAACTCAGAATAGTCGATCACGTAGCTCTCATCTCGAATATATCTCCTGAGTTGTGAGACATGGAAAACATCGTGTACTCCTGATAATGCTGGCGGCAATGCAAGACGATAGGCCACCTTGCCTACTCACTCCAAAATCTCAAATGGTCCAATAAATCTAGGGCTAAGCTTGCCCCCATCACCGAACCGAATGACACCGTGCCATGGCGATACCTTTGGAAAAACATGGTCACCAACACTAGACTCCAAAGCCCTCCGATGGACATCGGCCCATCGTCCCTGCCTGTCCTGAGCTGCCTGCAAGTGCTTCCTGATTTGAACCACTGCATCAATTGTCTTGGTGATCAACTCTGGACCCAACAACTTTCTCTCACCAATGTCATCCGAGCACACTAGTGATCTGCACTTCCGCCTATAGAGTGCCTCGAACGGAGCAGCTTTAATACTGGCTTGAAAGTTGTTATTGTTCGAGAACTCTACGAGATGCAAATGATCCTCCCAAGACCCACCAAACTGAAGCATACAGGACCTCAACATAACCTCAAGAATCTGAATAGTCTGCTCTGACTGTCCATCGGTCTGGGGATGAAAAGATGTACTGTACTTTAATTTACTTCCCAAACTGTTCTGAAGACTCTCCCAGAACTGAGATCTGAATCTCGTATCCTTGTCGGATACAATACTGACTGGAACCCCATGAAGTCTAACAATCTCTTGCATATACCTCTCAGCTAGGCTCTCAGTAGACTGCCCGACATGAAAAGGAATGAAGTGAGCACTCTTCGTCAAACGGTCGACAATCACCCAAATAGCATTATGACCCTTAGGACTTCTCGTGATGAACACATTATTTCACTTTTCAAGAGCAATAATCTTAATATTAATTAGACCTTTATAAGCTCTATATGTGGTATTTATGCTTCTTTTTCTTTTCTAGCAGAAAAAGCCTATAAACAGCAAAACGAAGCAAATTCAGGATGATACACAGGAAACTGAAGAGGCAGTCGACTGGTCACGATAACAGGCGACTGGACAGAGGAAATCAAGTTTTACACAGCTGTTCGACCAAGTCGACTGTTCCCAAAACATCAGTCGACTGGGCGGATGAATCATGAAAATACTGAAGTCTCGACACAGTCGACTTACTCCCAAGGACAGTCGACTGATAGGCGGCGGAGTACACAGATCAGATATTCGAAGATTCACCTGCATCTAATTTCACATCTATTTGAATCCAGATTTATGCAAATCAAATCTAGAGACTGGGGGTTTCCAAGTGGACATGGTAAACAGATAAGGAAGGAAAGGAGAAAAGAGAAAGATATTAATCATCAAATCAAATAAAGAAGGACCTTCCTGAAAAAGTGGAAACCCTAATTCTCAGCCGTACTCTATAAATATCAGAAGAGAACGACTCCATCGGATCATCAGATCTATCTCGTGGATACAACTTAATCAGAGAGTTCCCAACCATCAAGTCATCAACCCAAGCATCACTCCATCAACATCGAAGAAGGAGAGAGAAGATCCAGCAACCAGAAGGCAGTCGACTGTGTGACAGACAGTCGACCATATTGCCGGAATCCATTAGTTTATTTCTTCTTCTCTCTTTATTCTTTTATGTTGATCATGTATTTGAACTTGTTAAGCAATAAAAGTATTATTATGTGGAACTAATTTCATAGTTGGGTAGATCGAAACCGTAGTTATGTAGTGCTATATTCTTCTAAGATCTTCTAATTACTTATTGATTGAATCTGGTTGAATTTACATAGATTAATGATCATCAAACTTGGATCTTGAAGTCTGAGAGCAGTCGACTGAGGTGAGAGCCAGTCGACTGACATACAGCACGTGAGACTATCAAGTTTATGTTATCATTTATCTAATTCTGTTATATGAAGCATATTGAGACGACCGAATCTCGTGCCCATAATTGGTAACAAAAGAATCTTTAGGGGTTCTTGGTTCAATTAACTTAAAGGATCTAGATCTGATACCAATTTCTAGAACTTTAAGTGTTTGTTCGTTTCCACTGATCTTATGTTTTCTTTAAGAACAACTTAGTAAATACTAGGCTGACTACTTGATGAAAGAAACGAATTAGAGTAGATACCATGCCTAATTCTTGGCTTAGGGAAACAATACTTTAAGGAGTAGATACCATGCCCTTGAAGTGAACAACATGAGTAATTGGAAGTAAATTCAGAAGGTGACTTAGCATTACTAACTATTGGTGGAGATCAACAACCCAACTATTCAAGAGATATTTGTGATTCAACACCTCTCATCTTAGTTTTAATCTTTTAGAATATTATGACAACTTTTATTCATTTTTATTATTAGTTTTATTGATTAGTAAGTTGAAGTCTACAATCTCTGTGGGATCGACCCTTGCTATTACTACGATTCGATTCGTGCACTTGCGAGGTTTTTATAATTTGTGTCTAGTTTATCTATTAATTTAGGTACTAGATTTCCAACAACAGATACAAATGTATAGGATATCAAATAGGATTGGGGATAAAAAGGACAACCAAATCACCACCACCACAAACACCCTCAAATAAAATTTAAAAAATAAATAAAATAAAGAGAACGAGACCAAAATGAAGGAAAGATCAAATAATAGAAGAACGAAACAAAAGAGACAATCAATGAAACACAAAGAGCTCAAAATGAAATAAAACAAATATATATTGAAAACAACTCCAATATACAGTTCAGAAAAAATACAAGAGAGAAAATACACCAAAACGAAAAAAATACACTCCAAAAATACACAAAAATAAAAAAATAGGGGTTACATCATGAATATACAATAGAATTGGACAGTAAACTTTCACTTGGATGCTACCCACGGCTTCAGTTTTCCCCCGCTCCCCACGATCAGGTAATCCTGCAAACTCACCAAACTGTGGGCATGTCAGTTGAATACAACTGACGTAATGCTATAATACAGTGATCCTCAATATGCCGTAATATAGTGATTCCAATTGTAATACCCCGTAAAATAGCATATAGCTATTTTTGCATAGTAATCCGTGCATAGTCAAGAGTTGCACAAAATTATATATTTTTCTAATAATTATCAGTTTTTAATTGGGAAATTTCAAATATATTAGCTATTCTGAACCAGATAAGATAAACTCGGGATATCTTCTCAATTAAACTGTGGATATGTCTCGATTGTTTTGACATGAAAATTTTCAGGAGAAAATAATAATTTCTATAAAATATATATTTTTATAATTTTAAATTATTATTATTATTATATATATATATATATATATTGGTTATTTTAAACTAAGTTAATACATGAATTGAATATGGTTCATACTTGTGCTCTAAGGTTAAGGCTAGGGTTATGTCTTCTTGACCTAGGGTATGGTGACCTAGGGTTAGGAACTAACCCTAAAACTTGATCAACCATAGGCCAATCTTGATAAGATTCAAAGGTTGATTTTGAGCCAAGAGGATTTCTTCATGAAGTTTCCAAGAAACATCAAGAAGGTTCTAGTTTGTTGTGTTGGCACCATCTCACCCCTCCACCTCCACTCACTCCACCCTACCCCCATCCCCACCCTTCATCATTTCCGGCCCATTTCCCCCAAACCCTAGCACTCTATCTTCTATAAAATCCCCCACTCCTTTCACTTCTCATCTCTTCTTCCTGTTTTGTTCTGTTAAAAAAAACAGAGAAGGAAAAGAAAAGGTTGAAACCTTTTTGGATAGTAGTAGAAAGAAGTTGTAGTGGAGAAGAAGAAGTGTAGTAGGAGTTGTCCAAGGCTTCTACAAGAGCAAGGAGCAAAGAAAGGGAGCATGCTTACAAGGAGTCTTCTTGCAACAAAGTGGATGAAACTCTAAACTTTAAAAGATTAGTCTTTTTTTTTGTGAATTAGCATGTAGTAGTAGTTAAGGAAAGTGTGGTTGCCATGAATATTGTCATGCTAATAATATATATATATAAGTTGTGGTAGAACATCTCTTTTCATGATTTTGTTGAAGAAACATGCATGCAATGTGTAGCTTAAAGAATTTCTAGCTCTCCAACAAATTGGAATTTTGGGCTCAAGTTTTTAGAACTTGTTGTGCTATGAATCTAGAGCTCACATGAATCTTTTCATAATATTTGGAGTCCATTTAGTAGCCCAAACAATCATCTCATTTTTGGACAGAACCAAGCTGAAAAGCTGATGCCTTTTGAAAATTTGACATGCCTTTCTGAAATCATAACTCGGTATTGGTTGGGTATTTTGAGCTAAAAAATTTTCTGGATACTCTTGTATGTATTTACAACCATAGTTTCAAATTTCATAATCTTCTAAGATCGTTTGATGCCTCAAAAAAATTTCTAAGTACAACTGGTCTTAGAGACAGAAGCTGGAACTGTATGTTTTGAGACTGAAGTTTATCTAGTCATAACTACTTGTGTGTGCATGATATTGTAATGAAACTTTAGCAGTAGCTTTTAGTATGTGTCTACATATTGATTCTCAAATTTTAGAATTTTTAGATAGCATTTGATGAGTTTCAAAAATGAATAGTGTGAAGTGGTAGAGACCCTGTCTGAAAAGCAGTACGAATTTTTATGCTACATTTGAGGAATCATAATTCTTTGTGTATTATGAATCTAGATACAATTTTTGGACACAATGGAATGGTGTATGTTTAGTTTCAAAATCTCAAATTTCATAAGCTTTTAACATAGGGTTGATTTTATATTGAATTTAGACTAGACTGTGTTCAGTTTCAAGTTTTGATCGTATGATCTGAGAATATGTGTAATTCTGGAAGTATGTGTTAAGAATTTAGAAGAATGACCAACTAGAGATTTGTAGTAAGGAGTCATAGCTTTCCAAAATATGTGGAATTATCTAATTCTAGTTTATGGTTTGAAAGTTATGATTTTTCTAAGACTGGGGCAGATCCAGTCTTAGTCGATGCCCTATTTGTTAACTCAATCAATCTTCCCTGTTTATGCACCTGGTACAGATTTGAGTATTTGAGGACCTTAGTGGATGAATCTGAGGATGTGCTCAACTAGGAAGTTTTAGTAGACACTCCTGTCTTTCCATAGAACCTAGGTTTGTTTCTTTCCGATGAACGAGTAGGTTTTTATGTCATCGGCAAGGTGCAGCTAGTGTACTGGGAGTACATGGGCTGATGCTTGAGAAACCTTTTAGAGCAATTAGACGGATGAATATGATCCAGTGGTCAACTGGGAAGTTGTATCCTAGGCTCTTAGTTTTCCAGAATGGGTAATATCATGAAGTTCCGAATTATATTTTGTAAGTTATGAAGGTTACAAGTTTGGCAACCTGCCGTATTGATCGACTTCAAGCATGGATTAAATCGGGAAACTGGAGTTCCATAAGGAATTTGAGAGATTCTTCAACTAGGAGATTGCAGTAAAGTCTCCTACCCTTCTAGAAAACTTGATTTTTTGGATTCCGATGAGCGTAGCTTGAGTCGTAGCAACCGGTGTTTGCTTGAACTACTTAATATTGGATGATTGAAATGAAAATCTCTGCATACCGCAGTGTGATGAATGTGAGCTATTCAGTTCTAAGATTTTTTAAGCACTTCATTAGAACTTAGATAAGATTCCTGTGCTTGGTACTCATGGTGGACACATGAGTGAGTTGAGAGAATAGCTATATGGTCGATTGTGATTGGTGTCTTGAGGCTGGGTTTGTCAATGGTATTGGGGTTTGCGTGTGTTTACCTTCATTCACAACTTTTATGCATCTTTTGGGCTATGGGTATGCTGCGGTATATCTGTAAGTTAGTCACGGCTTTTGAGAGAGGTCCGTTGCAACAATTATTAGTGACAAACGGGGTATCTTTGAATTTTATAACCTCCTCAATTATGTTGTACTTATCAGGAACATGAAGTGTACAATAGTAGAATGTATTGCATGACGAGGGTTTGAAACCCTGAAACTGGAGGAACGGCTTGATCTGGTGCATATGTAGTAGGGGATGCATGTGTATCCAGAAGCTTGCTGACATTAGATTAAGTGCATCTGTTCTGTACTCTGTATTTTTGCATTAGACTTCAGGTCATGGCATAAAAAATACTAGAAAATTAGGTTGAACATTTCATTTTCCATTCATGATGGTTTGTGGGTATGCTAGTTGGAGATCGTTGTTTTCTTGTTAGCATTGCGTCAGTAGAATTAATGACGTGCCCACTTAATTAGGTGCTGGAAACCGAAATCAAGAAAATGGCATCCAAAAGAAGGAACGGTGTACTTACCTACCATTAGAGCAGGTGCAGAATTATCGGAGTCACGCGACAGAAGGGTCATGCTGAGGGGCAAGTCCCAGGAAAGCAGATCGACCACTCAGCGAGATTCGATAGTAACCATTCGGTTACCAATCTAGAAGACAGCTAATAATTTTACAAGTGGAGTCTGAATATTTGTGAAAAGTTGTAATAAGCTAATGTAATTTGTATTCCTTGTTCAAGAACAAGATGATATTTGTAACTAATGATGTAATAACTCTTATGGCAATAAAAGTTTTTAATTTTCCGTGTTATTTACTGTGTTGATATGCATTTGACGGCAAAGATTGTGGTCAGTGCCACGGATTTCGGGGAGACGGATCCGGGGCGCTGGATCTGGAGCGTTACACCAAACCTCAACCACCAAAATTTGAAGCAAAAGAAAAAGTGATGTCAAACAAGTGTCGGTGTATGCCATGGCCTAATCTAATGCACACTCAAGATGCACACGATGCTTTTATTCTAATGCATGCCTGATTGAGGAGATATGCATCCCATACTACACATTCCCCAACCAAATGACGTTCTTCAGTTGATGGATTTCGATCCCCCGCTATGCATCCCACTCTTGTGCTCTCTCCTGTCTCTGATACTCTAGTGATGATGAGGTTGCAGTCGTCCGGTTCACTCCCGTCGCTTCTGTCAGTAGTGGTGTCAATACCATGTGTTTTACCCACTATGCTCGGAATCGCAGTCGCACTGCTCACGTCCGTCGCTGCCCAAACAATTAGTAGAGATGCGGTAATTCCACCTTCCGGACCTCACCAAAAACTGATGTACGGACACAAGGACTCCTCGCCGAAGAACATAAAGCCTTTCCCATAGAGTCTCTCTCACAGGGCCTTTCTCTATGTCTCCTACCCGCATTGATCAGCATAGGACCTAGCTCTCATCCTTACACTAGACCAGAACTTGCAGTCGATACGACACCACAACTCCAGACCTCCTCACGGACATAAAGGCACTCAGGCCAAAGATATTAAAGCCTTTCCCACCAAGCCATGCTCCAGCTGGGCCTTTCTCCAAGTATCCTGCCCGCATTAAACGAACTTAAGATTTGTCCAGGCATGATGACGCCACGCGTCCCCCTAGCAGGCAAATACCACTTGCTAATGCCTGTCTTTACATTCAACCAAGACTTGATCTAGTCCTACAACACCACAAACCTGAGGTGCAAGTGCTAACCCACTCTAGGACTAAGATTAAGAATAAGATTAATATTACAATTACTAGCTTTTTATCTACTTATCTGACTTCCAAGACTCTAATCAATCTCTAATCCTCTTTCATTATCTCATAAGATGTGTGAATTATTAGGTGAGTCTATGTCTATTTCATTTTAACCAATTCTCTTAGTTAGGCGATCTATCAAATATTGCCAAGCCCTAACTTAGTAAACAACTTTGTTTATTATGAGCAACTAGTTAAGTTCTACTTGTGAACTCTTTATAGTAAATTATCTTTTCATTATTAAGACTTAAATCATCCCACAATAGGACTTAATCTATCCCTCAAATCCGGTCCAAGGGTTGGCCGGCCTCCGCCCAGCCCGAACTAACGACGAACCAACTTCGTCGATTGCCACAACAGTCATCTACGCTTGGAGTTCGATCGCAACCTTGGCTCGACCCAAACACGTTGCTCCAGTTACCCTCACGCTCCATGGTTCTCGACAAGTGGTAGCATCAAACACAACGATAGAATCCTTTCATGAACGGCGAGCATGTCAGCGCACGAGTCGTCTCCTCCCACGCGTTCGATGTGACACGGGTTCCTATTCTACCCATCTAAATATACCATAGGACTTAATTCTAGAGTCTCAAACTCACCCTATGAAGCTCAATAGGGTAGACTACTATAGAACAATCCCTACACCATGAATACCCAAAAAGAGTGCTAAAAAGCCCTAACAATGGAAATTTACATTTCCAAACAGCAAGCATACAATTGTCATTCATGCCAAAACGGAGCCGTTCCCGGTCCCATTTCATTAAAAAATGCGATCGGGTGCTCTACATGCTTCTACTCAAAGTATACAGCAAGCACAAGCACAATTGGGCATGAATCTCATCCCAAAGTGATCAACATCAATACATAAACACCTATCATTATTTCTACTTCAAAACAGTGAACAAGCATGTCGATATTGTAGATCTACAAGCACACATGAGCTACTCATAACATGGAACTTTAGATTTTAAGCCTTAACTCAGTCCCACAAACACAACATGATTTATAACTCAGTCCCCGCCTCCTCCTGCCTCGGGACGCAGCTGTGACGCTGCGGAGTAGCAGCCATGGCCGCCTCCACACGCGCCATGCGATGTCACGACGTCCCCGCAGTGCCACGACCGCAGCGCAACTTCGCTGTGACCTCACCCATCTCCTCAGCCTCGCTTGCACCCAGCCTCTGCCACCAAAGCACCCTCTCGACGACAGCCGATGCGCAGTGCCCACAGTGCCGACTCTATCCCTCACCCTTGCCAACCTATCGCAACCCCAGCGCCTTCGCCAGTCATGCCGACCCTTCCTCCCGACATTTCGACTGCCAGTGCAGCTACCCTGCGCTGCGGTCTCTCCTTTCCCTCCGCGTTCGTAACTGCAGCACAACAGCCAGGGCGACCGCCCTCATTGCTGTCCCCCGTTCGCGCACTGCCGTGCCAAAGTTGCTACCGCCTACAATGCCGCCGGCTTGTCCTCCTACCGCTGCTCATGCTGCCTGTCTGCCGTCATTTCCCCCGGTGTTCCCACAGCCACTCACTCTCGCTCTCTCTATTGTGAAGGAGAAGGTGGGAAGATTTGGTGGTTGATTGAATATGGGCCCTCCGATCTGATCAAGATCGTGATCATCGATCAGATCGCTCCTGGGCCGTTTGATCTTCATCTTGATCAAATCATATCAGAGCATTCTGAGCCATCGATCTTCATCGATCTTGATCTGGACCATCCGATCTCCCTTGCAATCTGGATCAGCACCAGATCAGATCTCAGCCGTCCATCTGATCATGATCTTCAGCTCAGATCAAAGCAGATCTAGCCGTCCGATCGTCTTGATCTTGATCTTCCATCAAGATCCGCACCTACCCGATCCATCCGATCTCGATCGTCGATCCACGCCCTCATCCAATCAAGGCAAGTATTCATTTTGTACAAATTTTTGTTCTAGTACAAGCATTTAATTTGAAAATACCGCAAATAGTTAGTAGTTATGACTCCTCATTGACTCGTCGTTGTTGATCAAATATTAATCCACATCAATTTCATAATCTTAAGAGTCACAACAATTTTATTGTTATATTACAATTACTTAGACTCATTTTATCCCCTAGTTACTTGAACATATGAGATTAAGGAACCCTAGATTTGTAGATATGTGTTATATCTTATATGTGATGAACTTGCACCCATTTGAGTTGAGAAATAAATGTTGCTTTCTGTTTTGATAACTATTATCCCGTATTTGTATCACACATTAATCTAGACTCCTAACAACCAATTATCGTGCAACCTATACTTGTAAGACATTCGCACTGGTTGCTATTTTGAACTTTACTTGCTGTTTTGACCCCTTTAAATTTAGAATCTAAACCTAAGCCCTGAACAGTAAATGTAGCTCCAGATGACTAAATGTCGATAGCCTCCAGAATTTTTGAATTTCGAGTTACGGTCTAGGAGTTATCGCAGTTTTACTGCAGCTGCGTCGGTAGACGCAGATTCGCAAAACTGCTGCACACCTTTAATTTGAGAATTAATTTAACTATGTTAGCAGTAAGCATTTGACTTGAAATTTTATATGCTATTGCTGGACACCCAGAGAACCTTCCCAAATTTTCTTAGAATTAATTAACAATATTTCAACTCTGTTTCACATATTTAAACTTAGAACACAAATTCTGCCTGAACACATTAGCAGTGTGGTTCGCTGTTTTGACACATGTTCCCACCACTTTCAAGTACCTTAATTATATGCGTTGGGACCGAGTAGGATTCTAATTTCTAGATCTCCTGACAGAGCTACATTTGCTATCTCGTAGCAACGGGAATCGCAGTTTTGGTACAGCAACGTTGTGCTGTCCAGATTTGAGATTTTCGTTGTTCGTGATATTTTTATTCGTGTTGACCCTCGAATATGATATATAAATACCTCAAACTTGTCCCATGTTCATGATTATGATTTCTTGACTTGTTTCGCACACTTGTATACTTGCTTGATAAAAATTAATAAAAAGTAACAAGCCGGGGTTTAAGGGAAAGACCATGGTAGTGGACAATATAGGTAAGTGTACTCGGAAGGGGGCCCGTATTTTTCAGTACTTGGTTCATGAAATTGTTGTATCTTGATCGATTCATGGAGCCAGTTACTTGGCTCATGAACTTGTTTGATTCATGAACCCATTGTGCGGTTCTTGAACTTGTTAGTGGATTCGCGAACTTGCTTCGTGAACTTGTTATTTAATTTTCGATTCATGAACCATGGCTTGCTTGATACTTGATACCTGAGTGCGCCGCCCTATAAAATCCATTACTAGGTTTAAACGAAATTGCATTGACTGTAGCAACCATGTAGTAAAAGAATGGATGCATAAAGTGCTACCTAGATAGTAATCACCACCAGACTTAAACCTGAAACTTGAACTTGATACATGTTACTTGATACGTGACAACTTGTTACTTGAGACTTGGCACTTCAATATAAAATTTGACACTAGACTTGAGACTTGATACTTGACACTAGACTTGAGACTTGATACTTGACAACTTGTTACTTGAAACTTGGCACTTGAATATAAAATTTGACACTAGACTTGAGACTTGATACTTGACACTAGACTTGATACTTGTTATTTGACACTAGACTTGAGACTTGTCACTTGAGGTTAGATATCCCTACAGGTTCACTTGTCACTTGTTTCGCCATTAGTATTTGTTATCCAGCCTGTTCACTTGAGTTGTCCTTCTTGCTAGCTAGTTCTTGAATTTTCTCTACTTGTTGTATCCCTATTATATTCTTGATTCCAAATTTTGTTCCATGTTTCTTATACTTATTTTTACTATTTGTGGCCCTAAGTTGCACTAAGGGCATTTTCTCTTGTTTTCTCTATTTTTCCCTGTTTATATTTATTAAGCAGACTTTCGAGACGTGCTACCTGCTGGAATTGTTGAGCAGAGATTTTAGTCTTCAAGTGGAGAAAGGACTTGCTTAGATTGTTTGTTTTTCTTGAGTTATTTAAATTCTTGTTATTTAAAACTTGTAATGGGCTTATGTTCCCAAGTTTTACATTCTATCCAGACTTGAAAACTATTTGGATATTATTATCTGTTTTCAATTATTATCTGTTGGTTAATAACTTATTCATGCATGCTTGGTTATATATAAATCTTGTTATATTCTTGTTGTGATGCTGAGTCGATCCTACAACTTATGGATGATGTTAAAATCATTCGTTGGGCTTCGTCACGTGCTCGTATTCCATGTTTTTAGGAAGCGGGGCGTGACAAGTTTTTTAGTGGTATCAGAACTCAGGTTTGGCTAATGTGTTAGTTTGACTAATACATTAGACAGGCTTGACTCAGTTAGGATTAACTCAACATTAAACAGGCCATGCAATCACATGAATAATTTGATAATCAACTCGATCTGGACACAAGTCTTATCCCATTCATTTCGATCCCTTCATATTCAATTCTTTGATTCATTTCTTCCTTCTATCTCTTACAGTCATCCTGATTTGTTCATTCTTTATTGGGTACAATTTATTCTTTCCGTACCCATATTCTTTTGATTCCAGTGCAAACGATCTCTTATCTTCTGCTTGCCTCGTTAATTCCTTCTTATTTCAACTCGTGTGTTGTTCATTGCTTTTCCTGCCTTGTATTCATTTTCATTTGTTGATTCATATTGAATATCATGTTGGTTATTTCTTCCCTGCTATATTCTCTTCAATTCCGATTTTGCCCCTCGTCCTTCTTCCTCGTATTCAATTCCTTAATTTTCTTTTGTCCCTTCTAGTCATCCTCCTCTTTAACTCTTTATTGGGTGTAGCTTCGTTTTTCTCCTACCTATTTTTCTCTTTATAATTATTTTTTCGAATACTTTCTATATTTCGATTATTAATTATTATATTTATTTTCGAACTTCTATAAAAATGTTTCTTAACAAGGATTTTGTTATTCCGAACAATGGTGTATTTTAACTTTACTTTTCATTTTTGATCGACTATATATTTCTACTGAATTATTTTGATAAGACAAACTTTTATTTTGTTGTATAATGCTATTATTACTACTATTATTAATATTGATATTATTTTTATTATCATTACTAGTATTATTATTGTTGTTACTACCATTGATATTCTTATTGTTGTTTTCATTATTTTATTATTATTGTTAATATTAAATTACTTCTACAAAAATGTTGGACCCAAACTATATATTGTCTTGCATTACTACTTTTTCTAGTGTTGTTGATATTTTAATATTATTATTAATATTATTATTATTGTTATCATTCTTTTTGCGATTACTGTTATTATTACTGTTATGATCATTGTTATTATCATTGTTATTCTTATTGTTATTAGTATCGATATTTTGTTATTATTATTGTTATTGGTATTACTATTTTTATCGTTGCTATTATTATTATTAATAATTTGTTTTGAGCCCGAGCATGCTCAATTTTATATACATTTCACCACTTCGGTGCAACCTAATGTCAAGGTGGAAACTATGCAACTCGATGTCAATGGAGGAAAATTGCAACTGGATATCGGGGAGGCAAAATGTGCAACCGAATATTCAGACGGCAACCTGCAACCTGATGTCGTGAAGGCAAACACGCAACTTGATGTTAAGGAGGTAAGATTTTTGACCTATTTGCTAATTGATATTTCAAGACTCTTTACTTATATAATGAATGTAAAGAAATATTTTCCTTATGACATTTTCTTTATACAATTACACTTTATGTTTTCATACAAATTTGAACTAGTATAGTTGATTTATTTATAGAATTAATAAGCCACATTCTTAATTTTGTTTCATAATGCTATTTTGTTATTGCTATTGTCTTTGTTATTATTATTGGTATTATTATTATGATTGTCATTTCAATTGCTGTTATTATTATTGTTTTCATTATCTTTATTGTTGTATTATTTTTATTATTATTATTACTGTTACTTTATTATTATTCATATGATTATTATTGTCACTATTATCAATATTATTATTATTGTTATTATTTTTAATACTATTATTATTACTATTATTGCATTAATCTCATGAATATGTTGAATCCAATTATGGCGTGTATGTATTGTCATTATTATCAAGTATTGTAAACATTTTATTTTATGATATTATTATTACCTGTATGGTTATGATGATTTTGATTATTGCTATTATTATTTGTTTTTATTATTTTATTATTATGGTTTTTATTACTTGTATCATTATTGTTATTATTATTTTTAATGTTATTGTTATTATTATTACCATTTTATTATTATTGTTTTCATTATTTTAATTTATCATTGTTATTATTATTTTACTATTAAAATGTATTGTTATCATTATTGTTACCATTAATATTTTTATTATTGTTATTATTATTCTATCACTATCGATTTTATTGTTAACATTTGTTGTTATTATTATTCCTATTAAAGTCATTAGTTTTGATATATACTATATATTTTGATTATTTGAATTGAAGCTCAATTTTATTTTCTTTTGCATTATTGTTTATATCTATCTTGAACCCATACTCCCTTTGATCCTGGTGTCCCATTCTTTTCTTCCTGCTCGGATCGTTTCTTGGTGTCACGTGGTCTACAACGATATGTCTGGAGCTTGGAACGTCACTATCAGAGTGTCGCAGCGGAAGCATGGTGGGCCCATAACCCACAGGTCCCAGGATTCTCTTGTTGCTTCTCCTCTCTTGTATTGGTTGTTTTGTTCCATTCCTTGCATTTGTCCTCGCCCCTTGACTCATTTCTCGTTTCACCTCTTCCTTGTCCATGCCTTCTTCTATTCCAATTCTATCTATTCTTCATCTCCTTGTTTTGTTATCTTGCAAGTTTTGTGTTGTTTCTTCTTCATTTTTTTGATACCGGTTATTTCTTTCTTGCATTCCATTTTGTCATCATGCCCACATTCATTATTTGATTCAATCCTTCTCTGTCTTTCCTCTCCTTGATTTCAGTTCTGCCTACTCCTTTATTATATTTGTTATCTTGTGTTATTTGGTTTCTTTTGATACTGTTTATTTTCTTTCATGTATTCCTTTGACCTCATTGTCATCCACTTCCTTATTTTTCTGGTGCTGCCACTGCTTTGTTCATTCCCCTTTAATTCTCTGCCTTTGTTACCCCCAGTTGCTTAGCCCTACCCTATGTGCCGCCTAAGCAAATTTCGAGGACCAAATTTTTGTGTAAGGTGGGTAGGATTTGTAAGCCCAGTTTTCCCAAATACATATTTTCAGAATTTTTTTCGTATTTTAATTGTTTATAAATTTGTTATTCTTTTAAACTCGACTTGGACCTTCTAATAAAATCTTTTCGAACAGGAAATTATAATTACTTCGAATAATAGTATATTCTGACTTTATTGGCTACTTGAATCTTATTTTATTACTATTTAGATTTTAATAAACTTTTTTATCCCAAATCTCATTTTGATATGTATATCAAAATTTGTTATTGTTGTTATTAAAATTATCATCTTGATTGTTAATTTAAAAATCTATTTCAATTGATTTTTGTATTTGTAGTGATTTCAAATAACTTTCATATAGTAGTACAATACATATATCTTGATATATAATCCTACAATTTATTTACTATTTAATTTTTTTCCCTATTGGATATTTCCCTTAACCCAATACCCATTAAGCCTGATTCAATAAAACCCTAATATCCAATACCCACTACCCAAACCCGATTACTTAAACCTACCCTATATATATAACCTATTAAAACCCTACTGTACACCCCATACACACAGCCACCAACTCCTATTTTCCTGTGCATCTCCTTCTTCCCCGCATCTGCTCCAACAAAAAAAAAAAAAAAAAAAAAAAAAAAAAAAAACCATTCCATCGTCTTCAACCCTTCGATCCACCCTCGACTCCCGTCTTCCTCCATCATCTCCATCATCGCCGCGACCCCCTAGTCCCCGCCTCCTGCTGCCTCGCGATGCAGCTGCGACACTGCGGAGCAGCAGCCAGCCGCCCAGCAGCCATGGCCGCCTCCACACGCACCATGCACTGTCTCGACGTCCCCGCAGTGCCACGACTGCAGCGCAACTTCGTTGCGACCTCACCTATATCCTCAGCCTCGCTTGCACCTAGCCTCCACCAGCGAAGCACCCTCTCGACGACAGTCGGTGCGCAGCACCCACAGCGCCGACTCTATCCCTCCTCCCTGCCAACCAGTCGCGACTCCAATGCCTCCGCCAGTCACGCCAACCCTTCCGGCGTCTCGACTGCCAGCACAGCTACCCTGTGCTGCGGTCTCTCCTTCCCCGCCTCGTTCGCAACTGCAGCACAACAGCCAGGGCGACAGCCCTCATTGTTGTTCCCCGTTCGCGCACTGCCGTGCAAAAGTCGCTACCGTCGGCAATGCCACCGACTTGTCCTCCCGCCGCCGCTCATGCTGCCTGTTCACCGTCGTTTCCCCCGACATTCCCGCAGTCACTCACTCTCCCTCTCTCTGTTGTGAAGGAGAAGGTGGGAAGATTTGGTGGTTGATTGAATATGGGCCCTCCGATCTGATCAAGATTGTGATCATCGATCAGATCGCTCCTGGGCCGTTTGATCTTCATCTTGATCAAATCATATCAGAGCATTCTGAGCCGTCGATCTTCATCAATCTTGATCTGGACCATCCGATCTCCCTTGCAATCCGTATTAGCACCAGATCAGATCTCAACCGTCCATCCGATCATGATCTTCAGCTCAGATCAAAGCAGATCTAGTTGTCTGATTGTCTTGATCTTGATCTTCCATCAAGATTCGCACCAATCCGATCCATCTGATCTCGATCGTCGATCCACGCCCTTATCCAATCAAGGCAAGTATTCATCTTGTACAAATTTTTGTTCTAGTACAAATATTTAATTTGAAAATACTGCAAATAGTTAGTAAGTGTGACTCCTCATTGACTCGTCGTTGTTGATCAAATATTAATCCTTATCAATTTCATAATCTTAAGAGTCACAACAATTTCATTGTTATATTACAACTACTTGGACTCATTTTATCCCCTAGTTACTTGAACATATGAGATTAAAGAACCCTAGATTTATAGATATGTGTTATATCTTGTATGTGATGAACTTGCACCCATTTGAGTTGAGAAATAAATGTTGCTTGCTGTTTTGATAACCATTACCCCGTATTTGTATCACACATTAATCTAGACGCTTAACAACCAATTATCGTGCAACCTACACAAGTAAGACATTCGCACTGGTTGCTGTTTTGAACTTTACTTGCTGTTTCGACCCCTTTAAAGTTAGAATCTGAACCTGAGCCCTGAATAGTAAATGTAGCTCTAGATGTCTAAATGTCGATCGCCTCCAGAATTTTCGAATTCCGAGTTACGGTCTAGGAGTTATCACAGTTTTACTGCAGCTGCATCGGTAGACGCAGATTCGCAAAACTACTGCACACCTTTAGTTTGCGAATTAATTTAACTATGTTAGCAGTTAGCGTTTGACTTGAAATTTTATATGCTTTTGCTGGACACCCAGAGAACCTTTCCAAATTTTCTTAGAATTAATTAACAATATTTTAACTCTATTTCACATGTTTAAACTTAGGAACACAAATTCTGCCTGAACACATTAGCAGTGTGGTTTGCTGTTTTGACACATGTTCCCACCACTTTCATGTACCTTAATTATATGCCTTGGAACCGGGCAGGAGTCTAATTTCAAGATCTCCTGACGGATCCACATTTGCTATCTCGTAGTAACAGGAATTGCAGTTTTGGTACAGCAACGTCGTGCTGACCAGATTTGAGATTTTCGTTGTTCGTGATATTTTTATTCGTGTTGACCCTCGAATATGCTATATAAATACCTCAAACTTGTCCCACTTTCATGATTATGATTTCTTCACTTGTTTCGCACACTTGTATACTTGCTTGATAAAAATTAATAAAAAGTAACAAGTCGGGGTTTAAGGGAAAGACAATGGTAGTGGACAATATAGGTAAGTGTACTCGAAAGGGGGTCCATATTTCCCAATACTTGGTTCATGAACTTGTTGTATCTTGATCGATTCATGGAGCCAATTACTTGTCTCATGAACTTGTTTGATTCATGAACCCATTGTGCGGTTCTTGAAATTGTTAGTGGATTCGCGAACTTGCTTCGTTAACTTGTTATTTAATTTTCAATTCATGAACCATGGCTTGCTTGATACTTGATACCTGAGTGCGCCGCCCTATAAAATCCATTACTAGGTCTAACTAAAATTGCATTGACTGTAGCAACCATGTAGTAAAAGAATTGATGCATAAAGTGCTACCTAGATAGTAATCACCACCAGACTTAAACCTGAAACTTGAACTTGATACATGTTACTTGATACTTGACAACTTGTTACTTGAGACTTGGCACTTGAATATAAAATTTGACACTAGACTTGAGACTTGATACTTGACACTAGACTTGAGACTTGATACTTGGCAACTTGTTACTTGAGGCTTGGCACTTGAATATAAAATTTGACACTAGACTTGAGACTTGATACTTGTTATTTGACACTAGACTTGAGACTTGTCACTTGAGGTTAGATATCCCTACAGGTTCACTTGTCATGTGTTTCGCCATTAGTATTTGTTATCTAGCCTGTTCACTTGAGTTGTCCTCCTTGCTAGCTAGTTCTTGGATTTTCACTACTTGTTGTATCCCTATTATATTCTTGATTCCAAATTTTGTTCCATGTTTCTTGTACTCATTTTTACTATTTGTGGTCCTAACATGCACTAAGGGCATTTTCTCTTGTTTTCTCTATTTTTCCCTGTTTTTATTTATTAAGCAGACTTTGGAGACGTGCTACGTGCTGGAATTGGTGAGTAGAGATTTTAGTCTTCATGTGGAGAAAGGACTTTCTTAGATTGTTTGTTTTTCTTGAGTTATTTAAAACTTGTAACGGGCTTGTTCCCGGATTTTACATTCGATCCAGACTTGAAAACTATTTGGATATTATTATCTGTTTTTAATTGTTTTCTGTTTCTTAATAACTTATTCATGAATGCTTGGTTATATATAAATCTTGTTATATTCTTGTTGTGATGCTGAATCGATCCTACAGCTGATGGATGATGTTAAAATCATTCGCTGAGCTTCGTCACGCGCTCGTATTCCATGTTTTTGGGAATCGGGGCGTGACACCTTGTTCTACTCTTAGGCTCCTTTTTCTTCCTCCAATCCTGTGGCTAACTCCTTATAGATATTATATAAGTGTAGTAGAAGATAGTTTGGAGATAGTAGAATGGGAAAATAGAGTTAGTGCTTGTAGGAGAGTTTAAATAGAGTGGGAGGGGGAGAGTTTGAGAAGATTGGCCTAATGTAGAGACAGAGAGTGAGGGTGATTCCAACATGCATTGGAGGGGAGGGGAGGTGGAGTGTGAGAGTAGTATTGCCTCTTAGGGTTTCTCAAACACTTAAGTGTTTTGAGTCCCATCAAAAGCCCTAGATTCCAATTTGAAAAATCAAAACCATATCCCTCATTCCCTCCACATGATGGCTAGCCAAAACTACTGCATATGCGCAAAATTTTGTTCATGCCATGCACAAAACAAGTTAAGATAGGTTGGGTCAACTTGGGTTCAAGCTAGAGTATGTTTGTTTGGATCTAGTTGAGTCATATTGGGTTTAATTAGATGATTTAAATCACAGACAATTTCAATCAAATAGAAATTGAAATGCACGCAAATAATGTCAATACAATTTGTACATATAATTTGTAATAACACACATGAAATCGTATTATCCCCATACAAAATAATAATTAAATATTATACATTATAACTCAATTATAGTTAAGACTAATATACGACTTAATTGAGAAGATATCTCAACTCCGGTTCTACAATTACACCTTCGTTGAGTTCAAAACATATCGAATAATAATTTGTTTCAATACTTACAAAATTAAAATTGAGAAAATTTCATTAATACGTGCAACTCTTAATCGTGCACGAATTAAAAATACAAACTAAATATATACAATTTTCCGGCCATGCAACTGAGAGAAGTAGACCATGATTTCTGAGTTTCCTTCCTAAGTTCATCCTCCTTCAAGTCCTTGGTCACACCGGCCACCGAGAGCTTCTCCTTGGCAAATTTTCCATGTAACATGATGGTTATCAAATGCTCCTATGAATCTGATAGTGAATATATCGAGTTGAAAGCTTGATCATCTTCACTAAGATCATCTGCTTTTATCGCCTTCAACTTGGATAACACCTTATTGAATTCCACTATATGACCATGAGAAGTGGTACCTTCCTTTATTGAGAAATGAAATAGTTTTATCTTCTAGTATATATGATCTAGTAGTGACGATCTTGAATAGTCAATTATGAGTCTCGCCAACAGACTTATCGCGCTGTTTTTCTCAATGAAGTTACACATGAGTTTGTTCGCCAATAACAACCAGATTAAACTCAATGCTTTTAAACAAATCTCATCACACTTCTCCTTTTCCATGCTAGCTGGCTTTATCGCCACACTCGGATTCTCTTTATCTCCTTCTAGGGCAAGATGCAAGCCTTTTTGAACTAATGCATCGTACATATCCACCTTTTAGATATTAAAGTGGATCTTACCACTGAACTGATTGATCTTTATGAAACTATGATCTGTCATCCTCACCAAGGAACTCAAGCAACCCGACGCTCTGATACCACTTTGTAAAGCAATCTAATCGGCTCACCGAAATTTTTAGGTCGCTAAGTTATGCGACAACCAATCACAATGAACAACCAAGCAACATTGACCACACCAAGCACAAAAGCACACAAGTTTGTCCCTGATCGGCAAACCTAATTTAGGGGAGAAATAACCGAGATATTATTCAGTTAGAGATTACACAAGAGTTACAATACTATCACTAAGAATATATATATCTATCAAGCCTCACTAAAAGATACTCTGCTATTTACAATAGAAAACTCTCAGATGAAGTACTTCCTCTCATGGAGGCCAATACAATGATTTATAAAGATCTAGAAACTCCAAGGTTGTAGTCTTGATCCATCACTGTTTGATATACCCTGAAGAGAGTCATCAATGCCCTAACACTACCTATTCTTTTCACATCGAACTTAGTATGTATAACATAAGCCCTAACACTACCTACCTATGTTAATGTTAAAGATAGTGAAAAAATATACTAATAGATTCAGCAAAGAATTATTGGCTGTCTGTGAAAAGGAAAGTTCCGAGTCTTGTGTTAGTATTGGGTCCGGGTACCCGGTCAAATCGAAGCTCTCGAAAAATAAAATTATACAAGTTTCACAACACAAAAGTTCATATTATATTATTTGCATTACACAAACAATATAAATGATATGAATGTTCTCTTTCATATTTTTTTCACTTTTGAATTAATAACACACACATGCACTTTTGGTGATACCGAAGCTTCTAAAGGACTTAAATATGAAATGTGGCTTTAAACATATTTTTATCTTTATATGTCAACCAACATTGGGGTTCTTATATGCGCCAACTGTTGCGACGTACATGAAAGCATCGGAGCATATATCCCAAAGGTGATCCAATGGCGATTTCTTTTATGAATTTATAAACAATAACATTTTCAAGAATTGATTTTTTCACCATTGATACAACCACCTTATATTGTTTATGCAATTACTCTACATAAATTTTAAGGAACGAAACCAGAATTGTCAATTTTTTTAGGAAACGCCTAAATGGTGGAAAAATTATCTCATCGTATTTCATTAGTAACCACGATAGTTCTTACATATGTACAATTATTCATATCATTCAGTACACGATACAGGGGATTGGAGTTGACTTTTTTTCCAAACTGACCCACTTGTTAAAAAAAATCTCAAAGACCCACTCGCTTTCTCAAATAGCGAGTGTAGTCAAAATTTACTCGCTATCTGAGAAAGCAAATGTTGGTTTTGGGTTTTTTGATTTCTTCCTTGGCCAAAACTCGCTGTCTCAAAAAATGAACTTGTTTTAACCAAACTCGTTCTTTGAGATAGCGAGTGTCGATTGGAGTTTTTTAACTTTCTCAACCCAGACTCGTCTCAAACAGCGAGCTTGTTTTAACAAAACTCGCTGGTTAAAATAGTGAGTGTCGATTGGGGATTTTTTAAACCCCAGGCTTGAAAAAAAAAAATCTTCTCTCCATTCTTACTCCTAACCCCGAAACCCAAAATCCTGGCCTCCCAAATTCAACCTCCTACTCACAAAATCTCCGATAAATCTAAATCTCTTCACTTAATCTTTCCCAACCCTCTTTCCTTCTACTCTCAAAACCCTAAACTCATCCTTTGGAAGACCCATATTTTGGAATTTCGATAAACTTCAAGAGGATAGCAATTTCAACTCGCCTGCCCGTTTTTCTACGGCTATATCATTCTGATAGAGAGTTTTGAAGGTATGATTTATATCACCTTTTCTTTTGTACATTTTTGTAGGTTTTGTTTGTGACTAGATAATAACTCGTATTTTCGTATAAATATATATATATATGTATGGATTACGATATTCTTATTTGGTTATATTTTGGTAGTGAAATAATTCGTAATCCAAAAACAGGTTGTGTTATAGTATCGTTGATCATGAAATAGTTTGGGTACCTCGTACCATTACATTGGCAGAAGTAGTTGAGAAAATTTATGAAGTTACTAATTTGGATAAGGCTCAATGGAATGTGAAAATTTTAGCTCGGTATACAGCGGAAAAAGAAGATAGTCAGTATTTTATAACAATGCCCGTATCTACTTATAATACTATGAAGCCAATGATCACTAGAACACTTGATCCCAATTGTGGTTTGTCTGCATTGGAGTTATATCTCTCAGAAAAGCGAGTTTAGGCCAAATCTCATCGCTTTGTAAGATGGTGACTGTATGGATAGTGATATCCAGAGACCAGCTAGTCTCTGAAAATCTCTCAACTCAAAACTCGCTATTTCAGACAGCGAGACACTTTGACCCAAACTCGCTATCTGAGATAGCGAGTTTTGAGTCTGATGCTCTTAGCAAATATCTAGCCTTCGAACTTGCTTTCTCAAAAAGCAGGGAAGTTTGAACCAAAGTCTCTTTCTCATAACATATTTTCAAGTCAAAACTGTAGTTGCAGTCTGACCTTTACATTCATATAAATATAACATATTCATTACCCCAACTCCATACACTCAACTTCTATTCCATCACCAATTCAACTACAACTCAAACCATGCAATCAATTTCCAACAAACCATAAATAAACATGAACACAATAAACAAGCACACACACACACACCCGGAACTCAACAATGTGGCTTTATACATTCAAATATCAATTAGTTCCTTAACCAAACACATAGGATTCTTTTACAATACCCATCATTTGAATACATACACTTCCTTCATCTTCATGAATACATTCAAAAATCTTAAAGACTTCAATTCAAGGGACACATTCATGGATCGGGTGTAAAAAACTTGGGGGGTCTCCTTTGCCTTTTATTACGACCCGGGGTAGCTTGAGTAACACTGGATAAGGAAATTTGATCATCTTCATGTGCTTGTGTCCCTTCAACATTTTCATATACCTCATCATCTTCAGGTTTTTCTTCGTGATCGCTCAGTTTCACCACCACATCTATCACCTGGAGGAGGGCCATAAGAACTACGTGGTCCGGCGCCTCGAGTTTTTTGGGGTCTACTACTCGTTCCTTCCTCCACAATACCCCGCGTGAGTGCCGCATATAATAACTAATAGTACACAACAACTAAAATAAATCGTTATCAACAATTTAAAACAAATAAAACCTACAAATATAGCTAGATATACCCATGTTATAAGGAATTGTGTATGTTGATTGTGAGATTTCTAAAATTATGTTCAAACTATACAAACTATATACAAACAAACTATATATAAACTATACAAACTAAACAAAACTAGATAACTATATCCAAACTAAATACAAACTATACAACCATACAAACTATACAAAATTTCTCACAATTTCTCAACATTTCTCAGAAATTTCTACATTATATACCTACAAATATTATCAAAATTTCTATTCAAAATTTCTTGAACATTTCTACACTACATACCTACATATATTATCAACCTTTCTATTCGAAAATTCTCTAAAATTTCTCAACATAACGTAAGATTTCTCAACATTTCTATTCAAAATCACTACTAATTTCTGACGACTTCGCTAAAAAATTTCCAACATTTCTCACAATTAACCGGTAATTAAAAATGCAAATATATAAAAAAAAAATACCGTTAAAGTTTGGTGCTTTGGGATGTAGATAGTGCAGATGATGGGAATGTAAAGCCTTCCACCACGCTCCTTTCGTGAAATCACGAATTAACGATTATCATTGATTTTGGGGTTTAGGGTTTTGCGAGTGTGAGGGGAGAGGGTTGAGAGTTGAGGAGAGATGCTTGAGAGGGATATGGAAAAATGAAACAAATTTCGATGGGTTAATCGACCCAAATGCTTGAATTTGGGGGCTAGGGTTTATGGGTTATCGAAGAGGGAAAGTCAAGAGAAAGAGATAGAGGAGAGCTCAATGCTCGAAACAGCGAGACTGGGGTATAAGAAATCCCCAATCGACACTCGCTGTCTCAAAAAACGAGTTTGGTTAAAACAAACTCGCTTTTTGAGACAGCGAGTCTTGGCTAAGGAAGAAACCGAAAAAATCCAAAACCAACACTCGCTTTCTCATATAGCGAGTGAATTTTGACTACACTCTCTATCTGAGAAAGAGAGTGGGTCAGTTTGGAAATTTTTAAAAAAAAGTTAGTCAGTTTGGAAAAAAAATTTAAAAAGTGGGTCAGTTTGGGAAAAAATTCATTGGGGCCATGCACATAAAAACACTGTGTCTGAATAGTATGTGCAACAATAAAATAATAAAATAATAAAATAAACCATTGATATTTTGGTAAATGCTTAATTATGGATCAACATTAATTACATTACACATCATTTACAATAAAGTCTGGCAAAATAGTAGACAGTTAATATGAAAAAATGAGAGAAAATGTAAATCCATTTTTCGCAAGAACAACGATATGGAATGGGCTATATGGACTTTACTTATTAAGGCCCCCATACCTTCTTATAACAACTTTAGTGAAATCCAGTCTTTCTGGCCAATATTCATGTCAATATTATCATTTGCCAACAACGTTTTTTGCTAAACTATTCAAAGACTTTGAAAATCAAACTCATTTGCAACAATATGCACTTTCAGATAATTTTCTGATTTACTTTGACCATTTGGTTACAAAGATGGATGAAGCTGAAATTGCTGCTTCAATCTTCTAACTGATGAGGACATTGATTCAAGACGGTTCAGGCGTTTCTATCAGCGTAGGCATCATCTAGGACAGCAGTTTCATAAGTTTAGAATTTTGGTCAGTAATCATATTTGTTTTTGGCAATTATAGCCATACGTAGTAGTTTTACGATTTGCACATTTTCTTGTATGCATTAGAATATTTGTGAGATTTTAGAATATTTTGATATTAGTATCAAGATTTATTTTGAGCTTATATATAGGTCGTGAGATTAATGAAAAGTTATGGTATTTTTGATTAAAAATATTAATGTGATTGAGTTTTTCTCTTCATTAATCTTTTTGTGCGAGACATTGAGATACAATTTTAGGATTTGTAATAAACTCTAAAACTACACCCAAATCTCAAAATCCAATTCAATTCCTAAACCATAATCCCCAAATTAAACTCAAATGCAAACCCTAATTAACTCATCCCCTTCTCCTTCTTCCTCTTCTTTTGATCCCGAAACCCAAGCCCCGACGTCGTCGTTTCCCCGCCACGACCACCACCCCTCGTAATCTGCTCTGAAACCCAACTCCTTCCATCCTAACGCCTACAACCCTGCCTGCCACCACTAACGAGTTCCTCACCCTCCCGCTC
Source organism: Hemerocallis citrina (assembly GCA_017893485.1). Lineage (NCBI taxonomy): Eukaryota > Viridiplantae > Streptophyta > Magnoliopsida > Asparagales > Asphodelaceae > Hemerocallis > Hemerocallis citrina. The sequence continues at coordinate 99,103,897 of CM030368.1, forward strand.
ATCCTCAACCTCGACACCCCCAACCTCCCGCTCATCCCCAACCTTAACTCCCCCCAACTCCAGCGACCACCGTCGGGCCCGTCACCAACGCCCCATTGTTGCTGTCTCTCCCTCACCCCATCAGCACCTCCGCCACTGCCCTCCACTGTCGACAACCACCTCAGTCGACCACCAGATCCCTACAGCACATCATGCTATCCCGCTGCTCCTCTTCCGCAAATACACACAATCTGCAATGCCGGTAAACTCTTTCATCTTCTCAAATATTTCTGTTATTGCTTTATCAACTCTTTAATATTGTTTGATTCATCTGTCGTCCACAAAATATTGAGAGTGTGTATTCTACTTGCCTAGTAGTGTACAAATATTTATTAAATATCTTACATGTTAAGAACGATTAAGTATTATTGTTGATTGATATGAATGAATCTTTAATTAGGCTTGTTAAACTTAATTCAATTCTTGAAAATACATCGAACTGGTTAACTTTTTATTTTTAATTTCTAACTTAATCCACATTATGTGTTGGTAAATTTAATCCTTTAAAATTCTTAGAAAATCTCTATTTAGGGTTAAGTTTACATCATTTTGGTATCGGAGTCAAGGTTCTTAAAATCCTAGTTCTTGCATCATTTGGACATCATTTTTGCATTCATTTAGAATCGTTTTGTAACGCCTCGAATTCCAAACACATGTAATTCGTAGCACAACAGGATCTTTTACTTCAACTTCGTACAAATTTATAAGGAATTTAAAACTTTTATTTACAACAAGTTCTTTACAAAAGCACAGCGGAATTAAAATGAATACAATGCAATCTACAAAAATAAAAATCTCTTCAATCTTGTAATCAACTCATTATGCTGACTTCGAGTCCATGGCAAGTCCAATCCTTCAACATGGAAACTGTGGGCGCGTCAGTTACATGCAACTGACGCAATGCTATAATACGGTGATTCTTCTATTTTAGCAAACACAAACTTGAATACGAAACAAAAAAGTGCGAAGTAACTATCCTAAATATGTCAGTGTATGATATGACTTAATGCCTAATGCAGACATTATACTACGATGACACTATTACACACTTGTTCAGATTCTATGCATCCCATACTACATAGGTCCGAGGGCAAGCTTTTATCGTCTTCTTATTACAGGGTTCAATCCCTTCCGCTAGACTATTCATGATCCCGGAATATATCTGCCCGATTATTCACAGACACAGAAGTAATTGAGACTCATCTTGCATAAAACTCGTAGTCCCGGAATACATCCGCCCGACTGTAACCATAGTGCAGGTCCTTAAGTTCAAACATAAAAATAATATCACCTAGAGCTTGCTTACCCACTAGACTTAAATCAAACACAGAGAATGTTAGCCCACACTGTTTACTTCTCAAATTTTCACGTATCATAACCTGCCGGCATTTCGGGTCTCGCTCAGTCTCTAGAATCCAACCGTCTCAATAAAGAGATCAACTAGGTTACATCTAACCCTTATAAAAAAAAATATTCGTTAAACTTCTTTTAACTTCTTTTATCCATTCTTTTTGCTATTATCAATCATGAAGTAACCAACTTCTTATAGCAACATTCAATAACACTTGATGAATTAAAACCCTTATAAACATCAGGGCCGGCCCAAGCCCCAAGCTACCTTAATCTCTTTACCCTAATCCCCAAGCCTGCCTGAGTGTCATGACGTCGTCCAACCGCAAGCAAGCATCGCTCGTTGCCACTCCGATCGCCGTCGACTGCCTGAGTCCCCGACGCCACTTAGGTTTTATTGTTCTAATCTCTTTTCTTTTATTTGAATTCTATAGTCTCAGTCTTAATTTTCATTGTTTTTATTTTTAAATATGTAAATGTCAAAAATTTGAATCAGGTTATTTGAAACTCAAAAAAAAAGAGATGAGTTGAATCTTTAATTGAATCACAAAAGGTGCTTTTGATAAATTTGTTAAACAAACAAAAAAGAATTAGTTGATGAACAAGTTAACAATGTAGACACAAATGAAATTGAAAATAGAGAAGAATAATTAGTTAATGAACAAGTTAGCAATGTAGAGACAAATGAAAATAGAGAAAAAGTGTTAGTTAATGAACCAGTTACCAATACAATTGAAAATGAAAATAGGGAAGAAGTATTAGTTAATGAACAAGATAACAATGTAGACACAAATAAAAATAAAAATAGTGAAGAAGTAATGGTTAATGAGGAAGATTGTATTGATTCTCATACTCATAGTGAAGATAGAGAAGATATATTAGAAGAATCCACTACTAAAAATATATTTGATCCAAGTCAATGGACAAATATTGATACAAGTTTGAGAGATTTATTAGTAGAAAATGGTCCTATTAAAGTTACTGATATAGATTTTCCTTTGGATGAATTTGCAAGACATTTTTCTTCATCACTTTACATTTAAAAGTTATCCAACGGAGAAAAGCGAAAAAGAAGATGGTTGGTATATTCCCAAGATTTGGATAAAGTATTTTATTTTTTGTTGTAAATTATTTAATGTTCTTTCTAGTACAAGTAAATTCACAAATGAAGATAGTAGGGATTGGAGAAATATTACTACTAAGTTGAAGAGTCATGAGATAAGTAATGAGCATATTACTAATATGAGTTCATGGATTGATTTAGAAATGAGATTGTTAAAAAATAAAATAATTGACAAACATGTTCGAGAAAGAATAAATAGAGATAAGGAGCATTGGAGGAATGTATTATTTAGAATTATTGTAGTTGTTAAAACTCTTGGAAAAAATAACTTGGCCTTTCGTGGGACAAACGAAAAGATTTACCAAGAAAATAATGGAAATTTTTTATGTCTAATTGAAATGATTGCAGAATTTGATCATATAATGCAAGAACACATTCATCAAATTAAAGACAATGAAATTCATAATCATTATTTTGGACATAGAATAAAAAATGAATTCATAAATTTACTAGCAAATAAAATTAAAACCAAAATTTTAACAAAAATTTTGACCGCAAAATATTTTTCAATCATGCTTGATTGTACTCCTGATATAAGTCATCAAGAACAAATGTCTATTGTAATACGATGTGTGGATATTTCTTCAACCCTAGTACAAATCATTGAATACTTTTTAGAATTTTTAAAAGTAGATGATACAACTGGAAAAGGTCTTTTTGATGCTATTATTAATGAAATAAATATTACTAGACTTGATATTAGTAACTTGAGAGGACAAGGTTATGATAATGGGTCTAATATAAAAGGAAAACATCAAGGTGTTCAAAAAAGGTTTTTAGACATTAATCCTATTATTTTATACTCCATGTGGTTGTCATAGTTTAAATTTGGTACTTTGTGATATGGCTAATTGTTGTCCTAGAGCTACAATTTTTTTTGGAGTGTTGCAACGTATATATACACTATTTTCTTCCTCTACTAAAAGACGGAAAATTCTACAAGATCATATCCCTAGCCTAACTCTTAAATCATTGTCACAAACACGTTGGGAAAGTCGTGTTAAAAGTGCAAAAGCTTTAAGATTTCAAACATCACCAATAAGAGATGCTTTACTGAAATTAGGCGAAGTTAATGATGAACCTAAAATAAAAATGAAGCTGAATCTTTAGCGACTTATGAGCTTGAAAATTTTGAGTTTTTGTTAGGCATGACTATTTGGTATGAGATATTGTTCATGGTAAATTCAGTTAGTAAAAACTTTCAATCAAAGGTTATGCGTATGGATGTTCCTATAGAACAATTGAAAGGTCTTATTTCTTTGTTTGAAAAATATAGGGAAGATGGATTTGAAAATGCTATAATTCCTGCTAAAGTAATTGCTATTGAAATGGATATAGAACCCAAGTTTCGTGAAAAACGTGTTTTCGTAGAAAGAAACAATTTGATGAGATTATGGACAATGAAGTTTTAAAATCTCCTGAATAATCATTTAAAACTGACTACTTCTTGTACATAATAGATCAAGCAATTACTTCATTCCAAAGTAGATTTGAAATTTTTAAAATATATATATATATATATATATATTGTTTTCTATTAGTATTGAGAAATTCAGGTCATTGGAAATTGAAATTTTAAAAGAAGATTGTCTTAATCTTGAACGATCATTAAAATATAACGACAACTCAGATAGTGATGGGCTAGATTTATTTTTAGAACTGAAAATTTTAAGAAAAATTATACAACTGAAAAATGATACACCAATTGACATACTTAATTATATTAAAAGACTTGATTCTTTTCCAAATGCATATATTGCTTATAGAATAGTGTTAACGATTCCCTTAATTGTTGCTTCGGCGGAAAGAAGTTTTCCAAAACTAAAATTAATAAAATCTTATCTAAGATCAACAATGTCTCAACAAAGATTAAATGGATTGACTTTATTATCAATTGAAAAAGAAATGTTAAATGAAATTGATTACAATAATATAATAAATAATTTTGCATCTCAAAAAGCCCGAAAGATAACATTTAAATAAACATATATTAATTTTAATAAAATATTAACAAAAGCTATTAAAAGGCCTCATTTCGGAGTTCGCTTTAGGCCTCAATAAGTGTTGGGTCGGCCCTGATAAACATTACATGTTTAATATTCCAACTTCATCCTTTAATTACCTCTTAAGATCTCGTAAGGTACATCTTACTAACATTTCAATTTTAAATCCAAATTTATACGTTGTAAAAGTTTTAGGACAACTAGATAAACACATCAATCCAATGGTATTGTAAAAATCATAACCATTGTAAAAATCATATAAATTCCAATACTACTTCAAAATAGATTTCTTAGTTTTATAGGAGCCACGAATGAGTCTACTACAACTTTGTAGTCAAGATCATCTACATTCATCGTCAATTACTTCGTCTAAATTCATTTACAAAATAGTAGGTTCACAATCTGAAAACTGCAGCTCATGCTAATTGTAAAAATCATAGAAAATTATATACTTGATGAACATTGTGTTCTTTAGATCAAATTAAAGGTATTCAAGTCTACTATAACTTTGTACTTATAAGTTTCCCCAAATTGTGGTGTTTATAACCCTGAATTCTTCAAAATCTATAGTAGGGACGAAATGTTAAAGTACTGCAACTTGTTCAGTCTTGCAAAATTCATTATAAATTCAATTCTTTATGAAAAATTGATATCTTAGACTTACAGAAAGTTTAATGAGTCTACTTCAAGTTCTTAGTTTTGACTTTTCTGAAAATACTTCATCTAAGATGTTGACATGATCAAATCCGAAATGTGTACAAATTTTCAGCAACTAGCCAACTGCCAGCCAGTCCTAAGTTTGGATTTTATTAAAATAGTAAACGACAACCAAATATTAGGAAATTTTAAGGAGATGTTCCCGACATATACAAAATGCTCCTATAAAATGTTTAGCTCTAGATTCCATCTAGTTTAATAAGTATGATTTTTGAAGTACACTAGCATTCAAAACAAAACCTTATGAAAATGCTCTCAAATCAAACACGTCATAATTTCACACATTCAATCAACAACAAATAATTTAAACATGAATGTTCAATCAATATAAGTTATCATGCATCTAACAATTCTCACATATCTAGCATTCTACTAATAAAACTATACTAGGAAGTTGGAGAAACACTCACCTCAATTGTAGAATTCCTAGTAGTACAACTCCTAGAAAGTAATGATCCAAAGCTCCAAGATCCCTAAAAAATGGTCGGCCTCTTCCTAGCACAACCCGCAAGCTCTTCTCCCTCCTTCTCTCTTTTGTTTTTGTTTTGAGTTGTGTTGTTCATGAAAAAAGTAGAGACTATTTATAGAAAAATCGTCTGGTCAAAATAGCTCCCCACTTTCCAAAATTACTCCCCACTTCTCACTAACTCACACTACTCTCCCTCATTCTCAACCATGGTAAGAAACACGTGCATGTTTAGTCAATGTGTGTGAACACTCTTCATACGAATTTCAATCTTAATTTTTGTTAGGTTAGATGTGTGTGTTACACATGCCAAGTGTACCAAACTAACTATATTTTAAATGTACACTTTAGTGCATACAAAATCAATCGTAGGCTTTAAATTAATTTTAGTGGGCTACAAAATGGATTTAGGCCTAATTCATTTTAATTAAAAATAAATCACACAAGCGTGAGTAGAAATATAAGAAGAAAAATATTAATGACTCAAGAAAAATTTTTGGAACCAAAATGTACACTGCAAACACGTGCATTGCACGTATCAATACAAAATAAATTTGAGAGAACGAAAAACAGTCAAAATACAAAATACATAGAACATGTATATTAATAATGTTACAGATATTTCACGTAATGGTAAAACATACGTAATCGACACATGGATTGAAAGCACGTGCAATACACGTAAATACAGAATATTAAATATTTGTGTTAAAATTTAAATTCAAATACATAATCGAATTCGAGAGAATAAAAGTATTTATATATAAGAATCAAAATACAAAATACGTAGAAAATATTTATTTTAAAATATGGTACGAATACTACTCGTAACAGTACAAAATACATGTGCGTAATACTCGTGGACAAAATTGTCATAATTCAATTTGCGGGGTGTTAAAGTCTCCCCCCCCCCCTTAGAATAGTTCTGTCCTTAGAACTTACTAGGGTAAAAATTGTATCTTGTACACACCAAAGGAATAATTATTATTGTATATACAAAAAATGTCAATACCAAGAAAAGAAATGTAGTATTGTCACGCCCCGCTTCCCAAAATGAATACGGAATATGGTATGCGACAAAGTCCACCGAATAGTTTTCACCATCTATAAGCTGTAAAGATCTGCTCAACTCAGCATAACAGTAATTATAGCAATATACTCAACCACGCATGCATGACCAATTATTAACCAACAGCATTTATTTGCAACAGTATAAAATTCCCAAACAAATACAAGATCTGAATCAACACAACTTCAGGACTACAAGTCCATTACAAGTCTCAATGAAGCAACATGAATGAAATAATTCAAAAACAAATCACTAAGCAAATTTTTTTTACCAAACTATCCCACTTTTTCGAAGTATGTACGAAACTGTCCCTGTTCGAAAATTTAATACCAAAATATCCCTATCGCTAACGAGGTTAACGAGTCTAGTAGTTTTCCTAGCGTTAACCCCGTTAGTGTGTTGATGGGGATACAACTTTTTCCCTTAAGTGGGGATTTGCAGAAAAACTCATCCAATATAGACTCGTTAACCCCGTTAGCGGTAGTATTTAAACCACTCGCGTTAACAGGGTTAATGTTTGTAGTTGGGACAGTGGGGGGGACTTTTTCAAAGAGGGGTGTTGGTAAAAAATCTTTAAATATAGACTCGTTAACCCCGTTAACGTGCCTCATTATACGAGTGTTAGTAACTTCAATTTCCAGAAAGTTTCAACTTTCTGGAAAGTGAAGAATCCTCACAGTCGTTAACTCAGTTAACGGCCTTTGTTTTACCAAGGCCATTAACTGAGTAAACGAGTTTTAGTATCTTGAATTTCCAGAAAGTTTCAACTTTTTGGAAAGTGAAGAATCTCCACAGTCGTTAACTCAATTAACGGTCTTGGTAAACCAAGGCCGTTAACTGAGTTAACGAGTTTCAGTAACTAAAACTTTCTGGAAGGTGAAGGATGTACACATTAGTTAACTCAGTTAACGACCTTGGTTTTACCAAGGCCGTTAACTGAGTTAACGAGTGTTAGTAACTTCAATTTCTAGAAAGTTTCAACTTTCTAGAAATTGAAGAATCTCCACAGTCGTTAACTCAATTAACGGCCTTAGAAAAACCAAGGCCATTAACTGAGTTAACGATTGTTAGTAACTTGAATTTGTATCAACATTCTTGAATTTTCTTATCTACGTAGTCGTTAACTTTCAAAATAACATATATCATACAAATATGACAACAACTTCAAATTCATGATTCCATACAAACTTCCAACTTAAATATTACATAATCAAAAAAATTCAACTAACAAAACTCTAAAACAACTCAACGTTGGCTTTGAGTAGATTGACTTGAGTTTTTTCAACATCGGCGTTTATTGTGACCCCTCAAACAACATTCTGAACACGTCAATCCGGAAGCCCTGCTAGACTCATCTCGTACATTCATATTAATACGTACTCTCGTACTCTTCGGCTAACCTTTCAGAGAACGTCGAAGGCTCGCATTAGGTACAAGTTTGTTTCTAGTATTAACTAGCCAATATGCAGGATCTAGTGTTGGATGAAAATTGAGAGCCCATGTTTGTGCTAACAAAATAGTTGAGTAGAATGTATTAACATATGGTTCATAATCAATAGCGCGATATGCACAAGCTGCTAGAACATGAGAACATGGTATTTGATCTAACTGAAATTTTTGATAAGCACATATTTTATTGCCCAAGTTAACGGTGTGCAAGTTATCACCCTTTGTAGCGCCCCGAATTTCTAAATGTAAAACTTAGAAAATACGTGGCACTTTCCCAGCGATCCACTTCAATGTAACAATATACATAGACCAAAACTCAAATCATTTTATTCCAAAATCTTATTACAATAATCTTTAACATTGCAGCGGAAATACAAACACCTTGAATTAAACAATTCTTTTTTTTTACAATACTTTTCTTACAACAATTACACAAGGCTCTATTATAATCACTCATACTCTCTAAAGCTAACCCAAGCATCCAAGCCTCCAATTCTAAGCAACCTGCAACATGTGAGGCTAGAGTTGAACCCTAACCCCCAAAAACTACGGGGTCAGCCATAAATGGTGTGAGTGACATAAACAACAAACATAAACAAACAAATAAACATAAGCAACATGTACTGAACAAAATACATAAACTGAACATGCAATCTGAAACAAGAACGATAGGCCAGTACATGCGTGAAACCAAGTCGAGAAACAATACCAACGATCAAGTGTCCATCAATCAATTACTCTCAAAATATGTACAGCTCAACTGTACGGTACAGTCGACTGTCTTAGGAACCAGTCGACTGATCCGAGCAAACAATAATCCTCACATCTCAGAGTATGTCCAACTGTCAACAATTCTCAGTACCACAATGTGTGTCCAACAATCGATCACCAATAATGCCATAGATCGGATATCCATATATCCATCTACAAAACTAGAGATAAGGTATAGATCGAATACGAACCCGGTATGCCAAGATACCGACGAACATATCCATCTACAAACAAACTAAGAGGGTATAGATCGAATACGAACCCGGTATGCCAAGACACCGACGAACATATCCATCTACAAACAAACTAAGAGGGTATAGATCGAATACGAACCCGGTATGCCAAGACACCGACGAACATATCCATCTACAAACAACTAAGAGGGTATAGATCGAATACGAACCCGGTATGCCAAGACACCGACGAACATATCCATCTACAAACAAACTAAGAGGGTATAGATCGAATACGAACCCGGCATGACATTACACCGACGAACATATCCATCTACAAATAAACTAAGAAGGTATAGATCGAATACGAACCCGGCATGACATTACACCGACGAACATATCCATCTACAAAGAACTGAAGATAACAAGGAACACTCAAGATCATGAAAAACTATTCAGCACCAGTCGACTTATACTATAATAAGTCGACTGCCCCGAGAACCAATATCCAAGATTTTAACAAGTGCAGTAAGTCGGCTTAATCAACCATCAGTCGACTTACCCGAAATGATTATCAATAATTCTCAAGAAACAATCCAAGTGCTAATCAGTCGACTTAACAAATCATCGGTCGACTATCCCAACGAGAAGCAGACCAGTCGACTGAATAGGGTCTCAGTCGACTGTCCCGAGCAAATCCTCAAAAGACTGAATGTACAAGAGTAGAGTCGTACCAGTCGACTGATACATAGCCCCAGTCGACTGTCGGCCTACAGATCTCACAAATTAGGTTTGAAATCAATAATCAATACTGGAGCCTATCTCACTACCAAATCTCTTCCTCAACTCCAATCTAATCCGATCCGTAATCTCAAGATCCAGGGATTCATCCATCCAATTCCTTATTTTCATAAACATAATCAAATCTTAACATGTTTCAAGCAATCAAGAATTGTCAATCGAGATCTACTAATCTATCATGGATCTTACATGTATATTACGAATAACAACCATGGCATCAATTTCATACAAAATACGAAAATATCAAACAAAAATAGCATGCAAATCATTCACATAAACAAAATAAGTCTATATCACTCACCTTTTAGAATCAAGAAGAATCCACAAAAAGCCTTCCTTTGCTAGATCCAAGAACTTCTTCTCCAATCACCAAGAAAATAGTAATATATTAAATCTGGAGTTGTGCAGCGAATGACGGCTGCACACCCTCTTTTATACAGGCTGGGATTGAAGAAATTAGGGTTTTGAAGTACTTTTGCAAAATAGTCTCTTTTCCAATTTATTACTTCACATATATAACCTTCCTTAGTCAAAATAGGTTAAATAAATCAAAACTAAATAAAATCCTTTTACCACAAAGTTTTCCAACAATCCAGCACGGTCCAGAGATAAGAAAATCCCGGATTTACACTCAGGGTGGCGATTTTGCACAAAAGCCCTCCCTTTTGTAATATTTGCAAATACCTCATAAAATATTTATAAAAATCTAGAAAAATCAGAAATAATATCTAGTAATACATATTCTATTTCCAATAAAAATATTTGACTTTTACCTTCCAGAAAAACCTTTGCACAAAGATCCAACATAAATCCTACATTTGCAAAAACACCCTTTTTGTTTAAATCTTCACCAAATCGACTTTAAATGAAATCTAAATATATTTAAATTTAAATGCTAACCATGGGAAACCAAAATATCAGTAAAAACGAATTTTCATAGTTTATTTAAGATCCAAACGACTTTTTACATAAAAGCCCATCTCTTTCGAGATATTTGTAAAAATAGTTTCTTTATTCAGAAAAATCCCAAAATTTAGAATACACTCCATAATAAGTATGAGAACTCATCAGAAATATCAAATTATATATTTACACCAAAATTATTTGCACGTGTTTCGCACGTGTAAAAGGATAAATCTTTAGAAAATATTAATTAAATCCTCAGAAAATCATTTAAATTCATTTTCAAATAATTAAAATAATATTTGAAAATACGGGGTTCTACATCACTCCCTCCTTAGAAGAGTTCTGTCCTCAGAACTACTGCTAATGGGGACCAACAACTCACTAACAATGATTGAAAACTCATGGGTAGAAACATAAATCTTAGGAAATACAGTCACACCAAAGAATGCATTCTAACAACACAAATACATCACACAAATAAACACAATCATGCAAAGAATTCAGAGAAGTCAATCTTCCGCTGCGCGACTCTGATAACCTACCATCGGAAGCCACGCTGCAACAATTACTGAACTCCTGCATCCAACATCCTTCCGGGAATCAGTGGACACTCCCTCCTTAGAAAGGACATGACTAAGGATAGCCACTACAAACACATTTCTCATTCACATCCATACCCTATGGCAAAACCATAACCATACCCCAAACCAAACATCATGTTTTAACTCTATGTGATACTCACACTCTAATGTCCACACCTAGGTACTCACTCTCTAGTGTCCACACCTAGGTTGGTTTTCATACTATGTCTATTATTATCATTGAAGCATGCTCTGATACCAAACTGTAGCGCCCCGAATTTCTAAATGTAAAACTTAGAAAATACGTGGCACTTTCCCAGCGATCCACTTCAATGTAACAATATACATAGACCAAAACTCAAATCATTTTATTCCAAAATCTTATTACAATAATCTTTAACATTGCAGCGGAAATACAAACACCTTGAATTAAACAATTCTTTTTTTTTACAACACTTTTCTTACAACAATTACACAAGGCTCTATTATAATCACTCATACTCTCTAAAGCTAACCCAAGCATCCAAGCCTCCAATTCTAAGCAACCTGCAACATGTGAGGCTAGAGTTGAACCCTAACCCCCAAAAACTACGGGGTCAGCCATAAATGGTGTGAGTGACATAAACAACAAACATAAACAAACAAATAAACATAAGCAACATGTACTGAACAAAATACATAAACTGAACATGCAATCTGAAACAAGAACGATAGGCCAGTACATGCGTGAAACTAAGTCGAGAAACAATACCAACGATCAAGTGTCCATCAATCAATTACTCTCAAAATATGTACAGCTCAACTGTACGGTACAGTCGACTGTCTTAGGAACCAGTCGACTGATCCGAGCAAACAATAATCCTCACATCTCAGAGTATGTCCAACTGTCAACAATTCTCAGTACCACAATGTGTGTCCAACAATCGATCACCAATAATGCCATAGATCGGATATCCATATATCCATCTACAAAACTAGAGATAAGGTATAGATCGAATACGAACCCGGTATGCCAAGATACCGACGAACATATCCATCTACAAACAAACTAAGAGGGTATAGATCGAATACGAACCTGGTATGCCAAGACACCGACGAACATATCCATCTATAAACAAACTAAGAGGGTATAGATCGAATACGAACCCGGTATGCCAAGACACCGACGAACATATCCATCTACAAACAACTAAGAGGGTATAGATCGAATACGAACCCGGTATGCCAAGACACCGACGAACATATCCATCTACAAATAAACTAAGAAGGTATAGATCAAATACGAACCCGGCATGACATTACACCGACGAACATATCCATCTACAAATAAACTAAGAAGGTATAGATCGAACACGAACCCGGCATGACATTACACCGATGAACATATCCATCTACAAAGAACTGAAGATAACAAGGAACACTCAAGATCATGAAAAACTATTCAGCACCAGTCGACTTATACTATAATAAGTCGACTGCCCCGAGAACCAATATCCAAGATTTTAACAAGTGCAGTAAGTCGGCTTAATCAACCATCAGTCGACTTACCCGAAACGATTATCAATAATTCTCAAGAAATAATCTAAGTGCTAATCAGTCGACTTAACAAATCATCGGTCGACTATCCCAACGAGAAGCAGACCAGTCGACTGAATAGGGTCTCAGTCGACTGTCCCGAGCAAATCCTCAAAAGACTGAATGTACAAGAGTAGAGTCGTACCAGTCGACTGATACATAGCCCCAGTCGACTGTCGGCCTACAGATCTCACAAATTAGGTTTGAAATCAATAATCAATACTGGAGCCTATCTCACTACCAAATCTCTTCCTCAACTCCAATCTAATCCGATCCGTAATCTCAAGATCCAGGGATTCATCCATCCAATTCCTTATTTTCATAAACATAATCAAATCTTAACATGTTTCAAGCAATCAAGAATTGTCAATCGAGATCTACTAATCTATCATGGATCTCACATGTATATTACGAATAACAACCATGGCATCAATTTCATACAAAATACGAAAATATCAAACAAAACAGCATGCAAATCATTCACATAAACAAAACAAGTCTATATCACTCACCTTTTAGAATCAAGAAGAATCCACAAAAAGCCTTCCTTTGCTAGATCCAAGAACTTCTTCTCCAATCACCAAGAAAATAGTAATATATTAAATCTGGAGTTGTGCAGCGAATGACGGCTGCACACCCTCTTTTATACAGGCCGGGATTGAAGAAATTAGGGTTTTGAAGTACTTTTGCAAAATAGTCTCTTTTCCAATTTATTACTTCACATATATAACCTTCCTTAGTCAAAATAGGTTAAATAAATCAAAACTAAATAAAATCCTTTTACCACAAAGTTTTCCAACAATCCAGCACGGTCCAGAGATAAGAAAATCCCGGATTTACACTCAGGGTGGCGATTTTGCACAAAAGCCCTCCCTTTTGTAATATTTGCAAATACCTCATAAAATATTTATAAAAATCTAGAAAAATCAGAAATAATATCTAGTAATATATATTCTATTTCCAATAAAAATATTTGACTTTTACCTTCCAGAAAAACCTTTGCACAAAGATCCAACATAAATCCTACATTTGCAAAAACACCCTTTTTGTTTAAATCTTCACCAAATCGACTTTAAATGAAATCTAAATATATTTAAATTTAAATGCTAACCATGGGAAACCAAAATATCAGTAAAAACGAATTTTCATAGTTTATTTAAGATCCAAACGATTTTTTACATAAAAGCCCCTCTCTTTCGAGATATTTGTAAAAATAGTTTCTTTATTCAGAAAAATCCCAAAATTTAGAATACACTCCATAATAAGTATGAGAACTCATCAGAAATATCAAATTATATATTTACACCAAAATTATTTGCACGTGTTTCGCACGTGTAAAAGGATAAATCTTTAGAAAATATTAATTAAATCCTCAGAAAATCATTTAAATTCATTTTCAAATAATTAAAATAATATTTGAAAATACGGGGTTCTACACCCTTTTGATCCCTACCTACTCTTCGTATACCTGTTTTAACTGCAAAGAACTCCAGGTTGATGGCTAAACAATATCACCTCATGCATGTTAGCTCTTTCACGCCGGAAATCTATCAAATCCTGTACTCTTTGTGCAAAAATTTTACCCTTAGTAATTAGCTTGTTGGCTAACTGATACCGTGTGGCAAAGTACGAATTAAGACGTTAAAAGATCATGTCCACAATAGCAGTTATTGGTAAACTACGCACACCTTTCAAAACCGAGTTGAAAACTTCTGATAGGTTGGTAGTCATTATTTCATATCGCCGTCCTCCATCTTCAGAAAGTGCCAATTTCTCAACTATTTTCTCTTTCAACCAATTTGCTGCTATCGCATTTACTGTTTCCTATTCCGCGAATTTGCTTGGAAATTTTTTGGGTTGGTTTTGACATGCTATGATTTTGACTTTCGTCCTCATTGCTTTGCTACCAAATTTGGTAAAGAAATTGGTAGCAAAATGTCGCATACAATAACGATGATAAGCATTGGGTTCGTTCCATGCACCATTCTGCGATTCCATGGCGGCCAAAATACTTGCATGGCGATCAGATATAACATATAAACCAAACCAATCTGTGACATAGAAACAAATACAGCTTATAAACCATGTTCATATATAAACACTCTCTCCATCAACTATTGCGAAAGCAAATGGAAATAAACAATCATTCGCATCCGGTGTGACTGTTATTAACAAACAACCCTTATATTTACTATACAAGTGTGTTCCATCAACACTTATAACAGGTCTGCAGGACATAAACCCTTCAATTGAAGCACCAAATGCCCAAAACACACCCCTGAATGTTTCTTCACTAGAACCGAATTCATACTTATCCCAATGGACAACAGTTCTTGGATTTGCTACTTGTATTGCTGATAGAAGTAAATGCAACTTAGTGTACGCCTCTTCAAATGATCCATACAACTTTTCAATAGATTTCTGTTTTGCAATCCAAGTCTTCCTATAAGATATCTGATAATTCAATTTAAGTTTGACTATCTCAATAATTGCACGCGGTGTAATTCCTATCTGAGCCTTCACAACATTCATAATCAAACTGCATACAAGCTTACCGTCAACTTTGCAATGGTCTTGACTCAATGCGGGATTCACACATGTATGCGGCCCTACTAGTTTTTTAACCACAAAATTTGTCCGGCCCTTCGAAACAATTGCACGTAATCGCCACAGACAACCACCCTCACTTGCAACCGATGGGATTTGCACCAACTCCTCAAGTGAACATTTTCTCGGAGCCAATTTATATTTTACAACAAAGATGGTAGGTGAAGATTTCATTGTGATAAATTCCCGATATTTGTTGAAGGAGTACAACATTACCGCATGTTGAATCGATTCTTTACTTTGAAACCCTTGCCCAATGTAGAATTCATCTACGATAGATGAACCGGACGATTCTTGTGGACCATGATTTACTCTCGCACTTTGTGCCATTTTCTCGGTAAAATGAGCGTTGACATTATTGAAGCCATTAGTAAAGTTCACATCGACATCAATACTTTCATTTATATTAATATTCAAATATTCGTCTACTTCTTCCTCATCTTCATTATGTAATCCCACTTCAGCTTCATCATCTATTTCTTTGTCTTCTTCTTCATCATCAACTAAATCAGTATTAACGGTAGCATTTTCAAATATCTCAGAAAAATTGGTATTCGGAACATAATCATTATCCAAATTTAGTTGACCTAGCAATTCAAATTCAGTGTGATCCGGGCTAGTAGTATTTGTACAGGTGTGTTCTTGTGAGGACGGAGGGATTTCTTGGGTTGTTTGAACTGGATTCGAAACGATCTTACGGATCGGCAATTCACGAGCGGAGCTTGAACCAGGGTTAGCATGTGGTTGGGCATTAATATTTTTATTTTGCTGAATATATAGCTCTAGTGCAAACCAACTAAAATTCGGATCAAGTGTTCTACCAGTCATGGACGTCAGAGAGTTGTCGTTTCCTACGGGCACAGTTATAAAATATTGACCATCACCTTTTCCCGCTGCATAACGGGCTAAATCTTTAATCTTCCATCGTTCTCTATCCCAATTAGTGACCTCATAAACCTTCTCTACAAGTTCTTCCATTGTGATTGTACGAGGTACCCAAATTATTTCGGGATCAACAGCACTATAAGAACAACCTAGTTTTGGGTCACGAATAGTCTCACCACCAAAATAAAGCCAAATAGGAAGATCATAATTCATACCTATACATATTTTTAAAAAAATAAAAAAAATTCAATATCTACTAAACAAAATGTATTCGGTAAAATGATATAAAAATAATACCTTCCAATGGATGATTAGAAAAGATAAGAATTTCGAGCTTGAAGAAGACGGGGTAGTGAATGGGTTGATAAAAAATTTGCTAGGTAAATCCCCAAACAAACGATACCCCAAACATGGATTTAAGTTTTTCAAAGTGGGAGGATATATGAGTGTCAGAGAAGAAGAACATGAATGTGAGAGAAGAAGAAGAATATCCCTTTAAGATTTTGTAGAGTAATTTTGGACTAAGATCTACAATAAGGATGCTAGGGTTTTGGAGTTGGGTTCCGAAATTGGGGGAGAAAGAGAAAAGAGAGAGACACTAAAAGTATAATTATGTTACCTATCAGCGTGTCTTATTTAAAACTCACCCAAACGACACACGCTAATCCGGTTAGTGCGCCTAGCATAAATAGACGCGTTAACAGGGTTAGCATCCCTATACTAGGTTATTTTCAAGTGAAACCACTCTTTGAAAAAGTCCCCCCTGTCCCAACTACAAACGTTAACCCTGTTAACGCGAGTGGTTTAAATACTACCGCTAACGGGGTTAACGAGTCTATATTGGATGAATTTTTCTGCAAATCCCCACTCAAGGGAAAAAGTTGTATCCCCATCAGTACGCTAACGGGGTTAACACTAGGGAAACTACTAGACTCGTTAACCCTATTAGCGATAGGGATATTTTGGTATTAAATTTTCAAATAGGGACAGTTTCGTACATACTTAGAAAAAGTGGGATAGTTTGGTAAAAAAATCCACTAAGCAGGATTTTCTAAAGCGAGGCCTAAAACCTTTGCTCACCAACTCCCTTGGGTAGTTGATCACCGAAACCTGCTTATATAGCAATTGCAAGAAAATAGGAAGACAGGAAAACAGTACACCCGTTAGTTGCAAGTTTTTTTTTTGGGAGAAAAGGTGGAATCTGGCCACCCTGTTTCAATAATAAGAGAAACAAGTAGTACGCCCGTTAGTTGCATGTTCCAGGCGCAATTAGTACAAGCAGGAAAAGTAAAAACGGTACATATGAACCAAAAATAGGAAGTGCTAACAGGGAGGGCAAACAACAGTAAACAATCTACAAATAATAGGAAACTATATCAGGTAAATAGCCAAGGATAACAGAAACAGTAACAGTAGAGGATAACGGTAATAGTAACAGTGAAGATCACAGTAACAGTAACAGGGTGTGTCAGTGAAACTTTTATTCTTAAGTCTATTGTTCATTACTATCTAGGTAGCACTTCATGCGTCCCATTTATTTATCACATGTTTGCTACATTCAAAGAGTTTTATTTAGATTTCGTAGTGGAATCTATACGGCCGTATACTCAAGCAACCGCAACAGTAATAGTAAACACTAATGGTGTCATGGATCATGTAATCATGCAACCAGAGAAAAACAGAACACTAACAGTAAATAGTAACTGTGTCATGGATCATGTAATCATGCATCCAGAGAAAAACAGTTGGTGAAACACAGTACCACGGTAAACAGTTGAGAAAATGAGTCCCTTTCTGAGTACACATTTCTATATTGTCCACTACTAGATCTTTCCCTTAAACCCCGGCTTAATTAGTTGTTATTGTAGAACCCCACATTTTCAAATATTATATTAATTATTTGAAAATGAATTTAAATGATTTTTTGGAGATTTAATTAATATTTTCTAAGAAATTTATCTTTTGTACACGTGCAAAACACGTGCCAATGACTTTTTAGAAGTTTGAAAAATTAAGATTTCTTTATGAAAAATTATTATTTATTATTTAGAATTTATGTAGTATTTTTCCAGATTTTTCTGAAATTAATTGATACCATTTGCAATTTTTGAGAAAAGAAGGACTTATTTGCAAAATTGACATTTTCAAGGGTTGAAATGCAAAATTGGCATTCTGGACATTTTGAGCAGTATTGGCTGAGGTTTAGAAGTATATTTTCTATTAGATCCTAATTTAAAGGAGTTTTATTGAATTTACAAGACTAATGTATATATATGTAAGTTGTATTTTTTGGGAAGGACTGTTTTGCAAAATGTGAGTAAAACCCTAATATTAATCCGGCATATATAAGGGATTTCTTTCCCAGCCGTCATTTACAAAATATACAGATTTTGGAGATTGTTTGAGGAGCAAGAAGAGGCTTTTTGGATCTAGCAAGGAGGAGAGCTTTTTCGTGGATTTTCTTCAAATCAATGTGAGTGGTTTGGTTTTTGTTTTGCTTTGTTTTGTTTTATTTGTTTTGATTGATGAATGACGTAAGATCTTAGTTACGCTTTGTTTGGGATCGGTATGATATTGTTTTGTTTGTCTCGTTGTATGCATAATGTGGATCTTTTATTTTGATATGAATGATGAGAACACTTGTGGATATTTGGACCATGTATGAGAAATTATCAAGATTTGTTGAGGAAATATTGATTTATGGGATCGTATTGTTGGAAAGCATGTTAAGAATTGATTTGGGTTGTGATCGGATGATAGACATCTGGATCTTATGAATTTATAACAGAATTTTGATTATGAGTCGAGGAAGAAGTTTAGTTGAGAAACCCTAATAGAAAATTAGTGATTTAGATTATGAGAAGTTGAGATTTGAGGAATTGATTGAGGAGTATTGTATCCGTATTGGATATTGTTTTGAGAGTTAACATTGGCTTGTGTACAAACTATTGTTGGATAAACAATGAACCATGATTCTTTAGAAAATCTTCAGTTTGATTTTGTATTCAGACCTATTTTTTAAAAATTGTAGGCCGACAGTCGACTGGCCTACCGTACAGTCGACTGGTACGACTCTACTAATTGTCTTCAGTCTTTTGAAAATTGTTCGGGACAGTCGACTTAGGCTATTGTCAGTCGACTGGTCTGCTGATTGTAAATTTGTTCAGTCCTTTCTGGACAGTCGACCTATGAACCTTTCAGTCGATTTGAATACTTAGAATATTTTCCTTGAGAATTATTGGAATTTGTCTCGGGGCAGTCGACTGATGACTTTTCCTAGTCGACTGATAGTGCCGTAGATTATTTACTTAGAATATTTTCCTTGAGAATTATTGGAATTTGTCTCGGGGCAGTCGACTGATGACTTCTCCTAGTCGACTGATAGTGCCTTAGATTATTTTGTGAAATTCTAAAGAATTGTCCTCTGGACAGTCGACTTACCTCAGCATAAGTCGACTGGTACTGAGGGATCTGTGTATTTGATTTGGAGATATTTTGTTCAGTATTTGGTTTTGAGATATTTTGTTCAGTATTTTGTTTTGAGATATTTTGTTCAGTACTTGATTTTGAGATAATTTGTTCAGAGTTCGATCTTGAGATATTCAGTTAAGAAAGTGATTTGGAGATATTCAGTTGAACCACTGGTTTAGTGGGAATTTGATTAGATATTTGATTTTTAGTCTCTAGAGGTACGTGACCCTAGTATACCGGTGTTGAGTTATTTGTTGAGGCCCATTGAGGCGAATTTTCAGTTATTCATATTTTTAGTCCGGTGGGGTACACTACTCTAGGAGATTTGTTCAGTAACCAAAAATAATAAGGACTTGCACTAGTAGTGTCATGACGAAGGGGACATGAGTTATGCACCTCAGTAAGGCTTTAGATGTGGGATTTAATCTCCTGAATTATCCAAGTGGTTAACTTGAGATGTGGGATTTATCTCCTGAATTATCCAGGTAGACAACCTGAGATGTGAGATATTTCTCCTGAATTATCCAAGTAATCATCTTGAGATGCGGGATTGACCTACGAAATGATCAGAGTTGAGGCGACGCTCTTGGGATATTATTGTGACGATGAGTCTATGTTTAGATGTGGATTGATCTCCTGAATTATCCAGGAAAAATACCTGAGATGTGGGATCTATTTCCGGGATTATCAAGCATGGGCAAATTCTCATAGTTTATCTTCATCTCTTAGTAGTCATCGTTGTCCGCATATAGCATTTGTGTTTTATTAACTCATCTTTATGCATTCGGATTTCCTGTTTCCACATTTGACATTTGGTTTTGGTATCACCCGTAATCCTATTTGGTATTTTGGTTTTTACTTGTTGAACATTATGATTTAAGTTCATTTATGTTGTTATTTGATTTTTATGCCACTCACACCATTTATGGCTGACCCCTTTAGTTTGGGGGTTAGGGTTCAACTCTAGCCTCACATGTTGCAGGTTATTGCTTGAAGTTGGAGATTGGATGCTTGAGTTAGCTTTTGGGATAAATCGACTATTAAGTGTGTAGTGTTAATTTGTAAAGACCTGTTGAGTTAATTTTGAGTTGTTTAGTCTTCCCCTGTGATATGTAAAAGTTTTGTTGTAATAAATGTTGAAAATTTTAGTGGTATTTGGTTGTGTTTATTTTTATATTGAAGTGGATCACTGGGAATGTGCCATGTATTTTCTAAGCTCTCATATTAGAAATTCGGGGCGCTACAGAGATTGGTATCAGAGCTCTGCTTCAATGGTAATAATAGACATAGTAAGAAAACCAACCTAGGTGTGGACACTAGAGAGTGAGTACCTAGGTGTGGACATCAGAGTGTGAGTATCACATAGAGTTAAAATATGATGTTGGTTTGAAATTATGGTTGAGATATGATTATGGTTTTGCCATAGGGCATTGATATGAGTTTGAATTGTGTGTGTTACTCTAACTTTACCCTCGTTTTGCAGTATTCAAAATTGTTGCACCCAGGGGCAGAAATGGTGGCAACAATGAGGATGGATCAGGTAGTTCTCGAGGAACGGGGATTGACCTAGAGGCTGAATTCGCTAAGGTGTATCAAACACTGAATACGTTGATGGCATTCAACGTGGCGCAACAGCAGCAAGCTCAGCAACAGCAGAATCCGCCGTCAAATCATGGAGCTGGACATGGATTGGTGAATGCCGACCCCATCAAGCAGATCGAATCCTTTAAGAGGATGAGGCCGCCAGTCTTTGAGGGGCAAGCTGATCCAACAGCAGCAGATGATTGGATTCAGAAGATGGAGACGATCTTCGAAGTATCGGAGACTCCAGCAGCCAGCAAGGTGAAGTTAGCTTCGATGCAGCTTGAGAAGGACGCTGGTGTCTGGTGGGAGTCGCTGAAGAGGACTCTGGGAGATCAGCCGTTGACTTGGGAAGCTTTTCTGGAGGAGTTCAGAGATCGCTTCTTTCCTCTGGATGTCCAAGAGAAGAAGGCGACCGAGTTCATGAACCTTCAGCAGGGCAGCATGACTGTTCGGGAGTATGAGACCAAGTTTGCTCAACTTTCGAGGTATGCACCAGAGTTGGTCATGGACGAAGCGAAGAAGGCCAAAAAGTTTGAGCAGGGCTTGAGGCCAAACTTAAGGTCAAGGATGGTTCCGTTGGGTATCAGAAGATTTGACAAGCTGGTCAGAAGAGCAGCGATGACTGAAGAGGATATGGACCTATTTCAGAAGAAGCAGGATACATGGAACCGGAACAAGAGGCCAGCATCAGGCTAGAGTGGGAAGGGATTCCCCGCAAAGCAGGCAAAGTTTAGTGGATCGGTGCAGAAGACACATGCAGCTCAAGGAGTGACCTGTTACTACTGCAAGGAGGTAGGACATTACAGGTCAGCATGTCCGAAGTTGGCAGAGCATATTTGTTCCCAGTGTGGGTAGACTGGACATTCCAAGCTCCGTTGTCCAAAATTGAAGGAAGATGGTTCAGGTGGAAGCAAATTCCCGAAGAGGCAAGGGCGAGTATTTGCATTGACCGAGGAGGATGCAGGAAACTCGGAAGATGTAATAAAGGGTATGTAGGAATTTTGATTTCTTTCATTTTGAATCAATGTAATGAATAAAACCTTTATTCGAGAACAATTTAAGATTGAGTATCATTCTTATTGTAACAGGAGTTGTTTTAATAAATGGAATAAAAGCCAAGGTTTTGTTTGACACTGGTTCATCGCACACTTTTGTATCGCTGAATTTTGCAAGGATCTTAGGTTTGGAACCTAAGTTATTTCCAGGCAGGGTTTTGTCGGTGGCAACGCCGTCAGGTGAGGAGTTGATTGCGGATCGATATTACGAGGGCTGTGATATCAAGATTGGTGGAAGGATGTTCGGCATCGACTTGATCGAACTACAAGTGTTGGGAGTGGATGTCATCGTAGGCATCGATTGGATGGCTATATATGATGCCACAATTGATTGCAAGCACAAGGAGGTATTGGTGAAAGCACCAGGTGGACCTGCAGTAACTTTCCAAGGGAAGAAGAAGATTCCGAAGGTAGCTGCAATGGTATCTAAGGTGGTTATTTCGGATGAAGTCAAGGGCATTCCGGTTGTTCGAAATTTCCCTCAGGTGTTCTTGGATGACTTTCTAGAATTACTGCCGCAGAGAGATGTAGAGTTTTGCATCAATGTTCAGCCGGGAAGTGCTCCAATTTCCAAGGCTCCATACAGGATGGCACCTGTAGAGCAAGATGAAGTGAAGAAGCAGATTGAGGAGCTTTTGAGCAAAGGGCTTATCAGACCGAGTTCTTCTCCGTGGGGAGCGCCAGTGTTGTTGGTCAAGAAGAAGGATGGGTCGATGAGGATGTGCATTGACTATCGGGAGTTGAATAGGGTGACTATTCAGAACAAGTATCCATTGCCGTGGATTGATGATTTGTTCGACAGGCTTCGTGGAGCAGCGGTGTTTTCGAAGATTGATTTGAGATCGGGATATCATCAGGTTCGAGTCAAGGAGGAAGACGTGAGTAAGACAGCGTTCAGGACTCGTCATGGGCTGTATGAGTTTTTGGTGATGCCATTTGGGTTGACGAATGCGCCAGCAGTTTTCATAGATATGATGAATCGGGTGTTGAGACCATTCATTGATTCCTTCGTAGTGGTCTTCATTGATGATATCTTGGTATATTCGAAGTCGGAAGAGGATCATTCGACGCACTTGACAGCGGTGTTACAGATGTTGCAGGAGCACAATTTGTATGCCAAATTGTCGAAGTGTGAATTTTGGAAGTCTGAGGTAGCTTTCCTTGGTCATATTCTTTCTAAGGAGGGAGTGGCTACTGATCCTCAGAAAGTGGAAGCAGTGAAGGATTGTCCCAGGCCGACGTCTGTGAAGGAAGTCAGAAGCTTCTTGGGATTAGCTGGGTACTACAGGAGATTTATTCAGGGGTATTCTCAGATTGCAGTTCCGATGACAGGTTTGACCCGGAAGAATGTGGCATTTGTATGGACCGATAAGTGCGAAGAGAGTTTCCTTGAGTTAAAGGAAAGGTTAACTACTGCACCTATATTGGCATTGCCGCAAGCTGGGAAGGATTATGATATCTTCAGTGATGCATCTCTCAGAGGTTTGGGTTGTGTCTTGATGCAAGAATGCAAAGTCATTGCTTATGGTTCGAGGCAGTTGTGTCTGCATGAGAAGAATTATCCGACGCATGATTTGGAGCTAGCAGCTATCATTTATGCCTTGAAGCTATGGAGGCATTATGTTTATGGTGAGAAGGTCAATATGTACACTGACCACAAGAGCCTGAAGTATATTTATCAGCAGAGGGATTTGAATCTTCAGCAGGGAAGGTGGTTAGAGGTATTGGAAGATATTCGTCCTGAGATCAAGTATCATCCGGGCAAGACGAATGTAGTTGCTGATGGACTTAGCAGGAAGAGTAGTTTATCGAGATTGATCACTACTCGAAAGGAGTTGACAGCAGAGATCGATCAGGCAGGTATCGAGGTGGTACTGCGAGGTTTAGGGGCATCTTTGGCTCAGTTGAGGCTGCAGTCGTCTTTGAGAGAGAAGATTGTGGAGGGTCAGAGATCAGATTCAGAGATCCAGAAGATGTTGTAGCAGGTTTCAAAAGGCAAGTTATCAGAATTTCGTGTCCAAGATGGAATTCTTTGGTTGGGTGAGAGGTTGTGTGTTCCAGATAATGCAGAGTTGAGGGAGAGTATCTTGTAGGAAGCACACAGTACCTTGTTGTCAGTTCATCCAGGAGGCACGAAGATGTACAGGGACATCAAACCACATTTTTGGTGGTCTGCTATGAAGCGGGATGTAGCAGATTTTGTGGCAAGGTGTCTGACTTGTCAGCAGATCAAGGCAGAAAATCAGAGACCTGGAGGTTTGTTACAGCCATTACCCATTCCGGAGTGGAAGTGGGAGAATATCAGCATGGACTTCATCACGGGTTTGCCGAGAAGTTCGAAGGGTAATGACTCGATTTGGGTTGTTGTGGACCGATTGACTAAGTCGGCACATTTTCTAGCCATGAAGATTACTTGGTCGATGGAGAAATTGGCTGAGTTGTACATTGGAGAGATTGTGAGACTTCATGGAGTTCCTGTGTCATTTGTTTCTGACAGAGATCCAAGGTTTACTTCGAGGTTTTGGAAGAGCCTACAAGCAGCTTTAGGCACCAGAACTGATTTCAGTACGGCATTTCATCCGCAGACAGATGGTCAGACGGAGAGGGTGAATCGAGTGCTGGAAGATATGTTGAGAGCTTGTGTTATGGACTTCGGTGGTAGTTGGGAGAGATACTTGGCATTGGTTGAGTTTGCTTATAACAACAGTTACCATGCAAGTATTGAAATGGCACCGTATGAGGCTTTGTACGGGCGGAGGTGCAGGACACCTGTTTGTTGGTATGAGGTTGGCGAGAGGCAGATGTAAGGTCCTGAGATCGTGTAGCAGACGTCAGAGCAGATTGAGCTGATTCGCAAGAGGTTGGTCGAAGCTCAGAGTCGGCAGAAGAGTTATGCTGACACTCGACGAAGAGATTTGGAATTTGAAGTTGGGGATGCAGTTTTCCTCAAGGTTTCTCCGACCAAGGGAGTGATCAGATTTGGTAAGGGAGGCAAGTTGGCACCGAGGTATATTGGACCATACAGGATCGTGGAGAGGATTGGCAAGACAGCATACAGATTGAAACTTCCAGAGGAGTTAGCGCAAGTACATGATGTGTTTCATGTGTCGCTATTAAGGAAGTATGTGGCCGATCAGAATCATCAGTTGGTAGAGGTTCCCGAAGATCTACAGGTGAACTTGAGCTACAAGGAACAGCCTGTTGAGATCGTTGATCGTAGGGAGAAAGTCCTTAGGAGCAAGGTGATACCTATGGTCAAAGAGTTGTGGAGGAATCAACAGTTCGAGGAGGCTACTTGGGAGCCAGAGGATCGCATGCAGAAGGAATTTCCTGAATTGTTTGTATGAGTGTATTTCTTGTATGTGATTGGAATTCTTTGGATGATTGTGCTATTGACTGATATATGATGTATTCTTTTGCTTTTGATTGTGATGTTATAAGAAATTGGTTGGATTATGTTCTATATATATGAAACACTGTTTCCTTTTGTTTGGTATGTGTTTGAACTCATTAGTAGTAGTTCTGAGGACAGAACTCTTCTAAGGAAGGAGTGATGTAGAACCCCATATTTTCAAATATTATTTTAATTATTTGAAAATGAATTTAAATGATTTTTTGGAGATTTAATTAATATTTTCTAAGAAATTTATCTTTTGTACACGTGCCAATGACTTTTTAGAAGTTTGAAAAATTAAGATTTCTTTATGAAAAATTATTATTTATTATTTAGAATTTATGTAGTATTTTTCCAGATTTTTCTGAAATTAATTGATACTATTTGCAATTTTTGAGAAAAGAAGGACTTATTTGCAAAATTGACATTTTCAAGGGTTGAAATGCAAAATTGGCATTCTGGACATTTTGAGCAGTATTGGCTGAGGTTTAGAAGTATATTTTCTATTAGATCCTAATTTAAAGGAGTTTTATTGAATTTACAAGACTAATGTATATATATGTAAGTTGTATTTTTTGGGAAGGACTGTTTTGCAAAATGTGAGTAAAACCCTAATATTAATCCGGCATATATAAGGGATTTCTTTCCCAGCCGTCATTTACAAAATATACAGATTTTGGAGATTGTTTGAGGAGCAAGAAGAGGCTTTTTGGATCTAGCAAGGAGGAGAGCTTTTTCGTGGATTTTCTTCAAATCAATGTGAGTGGTTTGGTTTTTGTTTTGCTTCGTTTTGTTTTGTTTGTTTTGATTGATGAATGACGTAAGATCTTAGTTACGCTTTGTTTGGGATCGGTATGATATTGTTTTGTTTGTCTCGTTGTATGCATAATGTGGATCTTTTATTTTGATATGAATGATGAGAACACTTGTGGATATTTGGACCATGTATGAGAAATTATCAAGATTTGTTGAGTAAATATTGATTTATGGGATCGTATTGTTGGAAAGCATGTTAAGAATTGATTTGGGTTGTGACCGGATGATAGACATCTGGATCTTATGAATTTATATCAGAATTTTGATTATGAGTCGAGGAAGAAGTTTAGTTGAGAAACCCTAATAGAAGATTAGTGATTTAGATTATGAGAAGTTGAGATTTGAGGAATTGATTGATGAGTATTGTATCCGTATTGGATATTGTTTTGAGAGTTAACATTGGCTTGTGTACAAACTATTGTTGGATAAACAATGAACCATGATTCTTTAGAAAATCTTCAGTTTGATTTTGTATTCAGACCTATTTTTTGAAAACTGTAGGCCGACAGTCGACTGGCCTACCGTACAGTCGACTGGTACGACTCTACTGATTGTCTTCAGTCTTTTGAAAATTGTTCGGGACAGTCGACTTAGGCTATTGTCAGTCGACTGGTCTGCTGATTGTAAATTTGTTCAGTCCTTTCTGGACAGTCGACCTATGAACCTTTCAGTCGACTTGAATACTTAGAATATTTTCCTTGAGAATTATTGGAATTTGTCTCGGGGCAGTCGACTGATGACTTCTCCTAGTCGACTGATAGTGCCTTAGATTATTTTGTGAAATTCTGAAGAATTGTCCTCTGGACAGTCGACTTACCTCAGCATAAGTCGACTGGTACTGAGGGATCTGTGTGTATTTGATTTGGAGATATTTTGTTCAGTATTTGGTTTTGAGATATTTTGTTCAGTATTTGGTTTTGAGATATTTTGTTCAGTACTTGATTTTGAGATAATTTGTTCAGAGTTCGATCTTGAGATATTCAGTTAAGAAAGTGATTTGGAGATATTCAGTTGAACCACTGGTTTAGTGGGAATTTGATTAGATATTTGATTTTTAGTCTCTAGAGGTACGTGACCCTAGTATACCGGTGTTGAGTTATTTGTTGAGGCCCATTGAGGCGAATTTTCAGTTATTCATATTTTTAGTCCGGTGGGGTACACTACTCTAGGAGATTTGTTCAGTAACCAAAAATAATAAGGACTTGCACTAGTAGTGTCATGACGAAGGGGACATGAGTTATGCACCTCAGTAAGGCTTTAGATGTGGGATTTAATCTCCTGAATTATCCAAGTGGTTAACTTGAGATGTGGGATTTATCTCCTGAATTATCCAGGTAGACAACCTGAGATGTGAGATATTTCTCCTGAATTATCCAATTAATCATCTTGAGATGCGGGATTGACCTACGGAATGATCAGAGTTGAAGCGACGCTCTTGGGATATTATTGTGACGATGAGTCTATGTTTAGATGTGGATTGATCTCCTGAATTATCAAGGGAAAATAACTGAGATGTGGGATCTATTTCCGGGATTATCAAGCATGGGCAAATTCTCATAGTTTATCTTCATCTCTTAGTAGTCATCGTTGTCCGCATATAGCATTTGTGTTTTATTGACTCATCTTTATGCATTCGGATTTCCTGTTTCCACATTTGACATTTGGTTTTGGTATCACCCGTAATCCTATTTGGTATTTTGGTTATTACTTGTTGAACATTATGATTTAAGTTCATTTATGTTGTTATTTGATTTTTATGCCACTCACACCATTTATGGCCGACCCCTTTAGTTTGGGGTTTAGGGTTCAACTCTAGCCTCACATGTTGCAGGTTATTGCTTGAAGTTGGAGATTGGATGCTTGAGTTAGCTTTTGGGATAAATGGACTATTAAGTGTGTAGTGTTAATTTGTAAAGACCTGTTGAGTTAATTTTGAGTTGTTTAGTCTTCCGTTGTGATATGTAAAAGTTTTGTTGTAATAAATGTTGAAAATTTTAGTGCTATTTGGTTGTGTTTATTGTTATATTGAAGTGGATCACTGGGAATGTGCCACGTATTTTCTAAGCTCTCATATTAGAAATTCGGGGCGCTACAGTTATAATTATTAAACAGGTGTGAACAAACACAAACAGGGCAAAAGGACATGGCAAGAACAAGGGACAAGTTTAAGTCGAATAGGAAACATAAACGGGTGACAAAACAATCTATACAGTTAGATCAACGAAACTTTCAGTTCTGGACAGCAAAACGTTGCTGCACCAAAACTGAGATTCCCATTGTTTCAGCAATGAAAATCTAGATCCGTCAGAAAATCTAGAAACTAGACTCTCTGCCGAATCCAGTGCATATGCACAAGTCATACATCCGCTACGGTAAAAAGGTCCAAAATAGTGTTTTATACAAAGTTTACGTTCAGCCAGAATATGCAAGGTATTGATCATAAGCATGAAAAAGGGCCTAAAAACATCATAATAAAATTTAAGAAAAATCTGGAAGGTTTCCTAGCATGTCTAGTCTCCACATATAAAATTTTATGAAATTCCATTACAGATAGTAGTCTATTTAATTTGGAAAACAGAGTGATGCGGCAAAAATTAAGTTCTAAAAGTTCAGACACTGCAGTACCAAAACAGAGATAATTCACATAATACAATTAGAAATCCAAATCCGTCAAAAGGGTAGTAGTAGACAAATCAGGCTACATTTCATATTCACAAAGTTTCCATAAAAAATGACAAGAAACAGGTTGAAACAGAATTCCTTACTGAAGAGCATGCAGTTTGGAAATATATTGATTGGTTTCACAAGCATAAAATAAGTTATAAAAACCATTAAATAATTCTACAAAATTTATGGGTTGATCCCAGTCATGTCTAAACATTATCAAAAAAAATATCAAGTCCAAATCTTACTTTTAACATCAATTATAAAATAATAATTCATACAGAAATCTTAAAATTCGGAATCTGAAAATTTCGATACGACTGCAGTAAAATAGCGATAACTCACACATACAAAATCGGAATTGAGATCTGTTGAAAGTTCTGAAAAATAGACACCGAGGTCTATGGTTCATGTTCACAAATTAATTTTTTCCTGATTCAAACAGTGTCTAAATTGCTATATCAAATCAGGTCAGCAGTAAAAAGAAACTTCTTTTATGCATTTCATCAAACAACTTATTTACAATAGATCCAATTTAAGATGTAATGCAAGCATGATATATTGGGCACTCAAATCAACATGACATGTGTATTAACAAGTCTATAACGAGATAATACGTCTATCACATCATTCATGTAACAAAATCTACAACATACGGTATGTTATGAACAAGCACATACACATCAAGATGTCCATCTAAATCCAATTTGTTTTCATGTAATGTGTGACAACTTATCGTGAGATAATCATGTTCATGAGATGAAGGAAACGGATCAACGAATAAGATTATGATTTTCTGGGATTAACAAGAGAGTACAAAACAAAGATGCATGCAAGACTACTTATGGTATTTAACTTGTATGAAGAACAAAATAACATACAAGCTACTTGCCTATAGAGACGACGAAGATGATGAAATAGAATAACGGGAATGGATCCCGGCACACGAACACGAAGACATGCGCACAAGGGACAACACGTACAATGGCGGAACAGCCAACAACAGCAATAACACGTGTGCTGCATGTGTTCTCCACAACACACAGCGACAGCAACAGCAAGTGTGGCAGCGACGGCTGGCGGCTTCGACGGCAATGCAATGGGCGAGGCTGATGGTAAAGAGCGGCAGGGTGTTGGTCGAGGGGATGGTGGTCGACCACAGCGGCAGCGACGGGGTGAAGGTGGGTCATAACGTGGCATTGAGGGAAGTTCGGCACAGGGGAAGGTGACGAGGCGCTTGGGACGGCAGCTGCTCGAACGAGGCGGTGACAAGGATAGGGTGCGAAGGGTTTGCGGCTGATGAAGAGCGGCGGAGGATCAAGGCGACGTGGGGAGGAGCAGGGGATCGGGAGTTTCACCGGAGAGAAGGGCGCGACTGCTGGCGGGGGCGGGGGCAGGGGGTGAGGGGTCGACAGCAGGAGACGGGAGAGCGAGAGAAGTCGGGGGGTTAGGGGTGATGGCTGCAGAAGTGTATGGGATTAGGGTTTTAGATAATTAGGGTTAGGCTGAGATTAGTTAGGTTATATAGGGTTTAAGCAGGTTTGGGTTATTGGGTAGTATCCAATAGGAAGGGAAAAGGTCAAATAATAAGATAAATAGGCCATGAATTAGAATCAGTCAATTCTTAAGAAGAACAACAAATTTTAAATTAATCAGGTTGGGGACAAAGTTCGAATCAAAGCAACAATGAATTTTTATTAAGAGAGGAACATAAATACACAGTCTAAAAGGGACAGAAGAATACAATCAGAAATAAAATTACCAGGAAAATAGCTTAATACATACAAAATATAATAATGAGTCACAGGGGTTACAAGTATGTAATTTTGAAAACAAAGTAAAATTAATAAGAATGAAACAAGAAAAACTAGAAAAATAGCACAAAAGAAACTTGACCATAAAAGATAATATAGATTGAAAGAAATTTTCATTCAAAAAATAATATTTGATAAAGTATTAGATATTATAGTAGAGGAAAATGTAAATTAAGTCATCAATTGTGAAAGAAATGGGGAAAAAAAATAATTTGTAAGAAGGAAATCATAGAAAAAAAATGCTTTACAAACAAGTATAGTAAACAAAATAAAGTAGTAGGAAGTAGTACGAAAAGAGTATACAAAAAATGTACGAAGAAATAGAAATGCAAGTGCACAGAATAAAAGCGTTAAAATAGTATAAACAAATTATAACACAGTAAAATTTTTAAATAGACTAGGAACGTAAATAATCATTAAGTAGCTCAAAATTTACAAAGATTAAACGATTTTTTTTTTATGATAAAGAAATAAATAAGAACGAAATAAGGGAAAGTATAAAAATACAAAGCATACCAATAGATAATTGGAAGAGCATAATAATTGAAAAATAGTTAGCACTGGCTAATAAAAATTCAGAAATTTTAAGGACAGAGAAATTAACTAAAGGAAATAGGAAAATTGAATGATTAAAATCGAAAACTAAGAATAAATAAAAGAATGTAGCAATTTAAGAGAATACTGTTTTATGAAAAGTCTGAAAATATATGAGTGTTTAATTTTAGATAATTGTACAAACAATATAAGATAGATATAATTATGCATATCAAATATCATGATAAAAATAATTCATAAGGTAAATATAATAACTATATATACAATTCAAAATGAAATACATAGAATAGTGATTAGTATTTATTATAATATTTATAAGTTGTCAAGTATAGCAAAAAAAGCCAACATACAAAATTATACACAAACTGATTTTATTACGGGGAAGCTCATGATGTTCATATCGATCTATTATGTGCCTCTGCATCTAGCATTGGATAGACCGCATACTATAACTCTCCTAGTTCTACGGTATCTTTTGTTTCATTTCTTCTGGAACAATCACAAAAACTTTTTTGGATTGTGGATCTACTACCAGAAATTCAATGCATAGGCGTAAAAATATATGATGAAACAAACAATATTATAATACCAAAGTTATACGCAAGTGGAGAATCAAAATAAAATAATAGTAAAAGTAGAAATATATAATTGAAACATAACATTAATTGGGATAGAAATAAAATGTAGATAGCAAACGAAAATATAAATAATGAAAATCATATTACATGAGTAGCAAACATGTCAAAGATAGGTTAGTGATAAAAATGAAATTTTATAAAAATATAAAGTAATAAAATAATTAATAGTAACCAGTAATATAGATTGAAAAATAAATAAAATAATAATAACACATATATAATAGATGTAGAAGTAAATATAAATAGTAGGGTAATTAATTACATGTGTATATAAGTATATCTGTATCATAGATAATAAAATTGAGGTTGTATAAGCTAAGTTGTAAACTAGTAAAAAAATGGAATAGTGGTAAGTAAATATATATAGAAATAAAAGTGGGTGTTATTAATGTAGAAAAATCTCTTTTGTTGTGGGTTCACCTCGTTGGTGTCCAACTGCAGGCTTGCCTCCTTGACATCAAGTTGCAAATTTGCTTCGACGACATCTGGTTGCAGTTTGCCATCTGGACATTCGGTTGCAGATTTTGCCTTCCCAACATCCAGTTGCAGTTTGTCTCCATTGATGTCTAGTTGCAGGTTTGCCTTCTCGACATCAGGTTGCGACAAAACGGTGAATGGAATGATGTAATCTTCCATATGTATTTGGATAATGGGTGTTTAATTTTGAGTATGATGTTATGTTTTTGAATTTTGTGATATAAAAATAGGAGTAAATGTAGGGAATGAAGTAGGAAATTACAACGATAAAATATTAAAATAGAAGTATAAATTTTAAATATCAAACATATAAAATTAGTAGTAATGAAAAGAATTATAACATTAAGGCAAAAATAGTACAAACTATATGCATGAGCTGAAAATACAAATGAGAACAATAATTATGTACTGTAGTAAATTAGGATAATAATCATAAATAATTTTATATATATATATAAAATAGTAATGTAGTAATTGGATAAGTGTAAAATGGTATGTATAGTAAGTATGTTGAAATATATGATATATATATATATGAAAATCAGTGGATAGTACATGTAGTAACCAAGAATGTAAAGATAATAAAAATTGTAATAAAGATACAATATAAATAGTGAGAGTATGTATTATATTAGAGAAGTATAAAGCTACAAAATCAATAAGTAGCTATTAATAGTGAAAAGTAAATATAACAAAAGGTAGAAAATAATAAGTATAACAAAATAGTAATAAAAGGGAACCTTATCGTGTAGACATATATTGCATTTATATAAGTAAAAAATGTTACAATCATGTTAAAATATACTGAAATAACAAGACAACATAAAATAATGGAAAAATATAGTATCGTGAAATCAAAGTATTTGCAAAGTGAATGTAAACATGCAAAATTCAAAATTCAAAATTTAATAGAAATAATAACAAAGGAGAATGATAGTCTTGATAATAATTTAATAAGTAGTAATTTAAAACTTAATAGAATACGTGAAAGCAATAGTAAAAATAAATAAATAACGTAAAAGTGCATAAAAGTAAGGAGGATAAAACATCAAGAAAGAAAACAGGTAAGTCAAACTTAAAAGATTAAGACTAAGGGTTGTAGATAGAATAATAAATATTAAAGTGAATTACTAGTATAAGAAAATATTTATTTGAAAAATATTAAATGTTAAAGATGAAAAGTACCATGAGGAAAATACACGAAGAAAATAAAAGAGAAAAGCTTAGTTTACGTACAAGGTATCATAATTTTAGGTTCAAACCTACCATACCACTCATGGTACCAAAGAAAAATATGCTCGCATACAATATCACATCAATATATACGAGGAGAGTTTCATGAATGCAGGTTCAATAACTATATCATTCATGACTCCAAACTGATACTCACACTTCTAATATCCACCCTAAAGTGTTTTCCTTATAATTTTGATCTACTTATTGAAGTCGGCTCTGATACCACTCTGTAACGCCCCGAATTCCAAACATATGTAATTCGTAGCATAACAGGATATTTTACTTCAACTTTGTACAAATTTATGAGGAATTTAAAACTTTTATTTACAACAAGTTCTTTACAATGGCATAGTGGAATTAAAATGAATACAATGCAATCTACAAAATGAAAATTTCTTCAATCTTGTAACCAACTCATCATGGTGACTTCGAGTCCATGCCAAGTCCAGTCCTGCAGCTGGAAAACTGTGGGCACGTCATTTGCATACAACTGACGCAATACTATAATACAGCGATTCTTCTACTTTAGCAAACACAAACTTGAATGCGGAACAAAAATGTGAGAAGTGACTATCCTAAACAGGGCAGTGTATGATATGACTTAATGCCTAATGCAAACATTACCCTACGATAGCACGAATGCACACTTGTTCGGATTCTATGTATCCCATACTATAGAGGTCCGAAGGCAAGCCCTTATTGTACTCCTCATTACAGGGTTCAGTCCCTTGTTATGAAATCCTATGACATGATGAAAACAAGATTTAGACATTCCATGAGTATAGATTCCAGTCCTGGAGTACATCTGCCCGACCATATAGAACCCTCATCACGCAAACATCCCGTAAGCATCGCTCTAGCTCAGAACACTAGAGACTCGTCTCCCTTCCGTCCGACTATTCATAATCCCGGAGTACAACCGCCCGATTATTCACATTCCCATATGTAATTGAGACACATCTCGCATAAAACTCACAGTCCCGGAATACATCTGCCCGATTGTAGCCATAGTCCCGGAATACATCCGCCCGACCATGTTGAGCCTAGTCCTGGAATACATCTACCGGACCATATTGAGCCCAGTACCGGAATACATCCATCCGACTATATAGAGTCGTACCACTCACGTTTGCTCAAGCTACATCACATCTCATTTTCTAGAGTATGTCCTTAAGTTCAAACATAAAAATAATATCACATAGAGCTAGCTTACCCACCGGACTTAAATCAAACAGTGAGAATGTTAGCCCACACTGGCTACTTCCCAAATTTTCACATACCATAACCTGCCGGAATTCTGGGTCTCACTTAGTCTCTAGAATCCAACCGTCTCAACATAGAGATCAACTAGATTACATCTAATCTCTTATAAAAATTTTCATTCATTAAACATCTTTTAACTTCTTTATCCATTCTCTTTGCTATTATCAATCATGAAGTAACCAATTTCTTATAGCAACATTCAATAACACTTGATGAGTTAAAACCCTTATAAACATTACATGTTTAATATTCCAACTTCATCATTTAATTACCTCTTAATTCCTCGTGAGGTACATCTTACTAACATTCCAATTTTAAATTCAATTTCATACGTTATAAAAATTTTAGGACAACTAGATAAAAGACATCAACCCAATGGTATTGTAAAAATTATATAAATTCCAATACTGCTCCACAAATAGATTTCTTAGTTTTATAGGAATCAAGAATGAGTCTGCTACAACTTTGTAGTGAAGATCATCTCCGTTCATCATCAATTATTTCGTCTAAATTCATTTACAAAACAGTAGGTTACAATCCGAAAACTGTAGCTCATGCTACTTGTAAAAATCAGAAATCATGAATGAGTCTACTACAACTTTGTAGTGAAGATCATCTCCATTCATCATCAATTATTTCGTCTAAATTCATTTACAAAACAGTAGGTTACAATCCGAAAACTGCAGCTCATGCTACTTGTAAAAATCATACAAAATTATATACTTGATGAAACTTTGTGTTCTTTAGACCAAATTAAAGGTATACAAGTCTACTATAACTTTGTAGTTATAAGTTTTCCCAAATTATGGTGTCTATAACCCTGAATTCTTCAAAATCTACAGTAGGGTCGAAATGTTAAAGTATTGCCACTTGTTCGGTCTTGTAAAATTTATTATAAATTCAGTTCTTTATGAAAATTGATTTCTTAGACATTACATAAAGTTTAATGAGTCTACTTCAAGTTCTTTGTTTTGAATTCTCAAAATACTGCATCTAAGATGTTGAAATGATCAAAACCAAAATGTGTACATATTTCCAGTAACTAACCAACTACCAACCAGTCCTAAGTTTGGATTTCATTAAAATAGTAAACGACATCCAAATATTATGAAATTTTAAGGATATGTTCCTGACATATACAAAATACTCCTATAAAAAATTTGGCTCTAGATTCCATATAGTTTAATAGTTATGATTTTTTGAAGTGCAACTAGCACTCAAAACAGAACCTTATGAAAATGTTCCCAAATCAAACACGTCATAATTTCACACATTCAATCAACAAAAAATAATCTAAAAATGAATGTTCAATCTATATAAGTTATCATTCATCTAACAATTCACACATATCTAGCATTCTACTAATAAAACTATATTAGAAAGTTAGAGAAACACACACCTCAATTGTAGAATTCCTAGTAGTAGAACTCCTAGAAAGTAATGCTCCAAATCTCCATGCTCCCTCAAAAATGGTCAGCCTCTTCCTAGCACAACCCGCAAGCTCTTCTCCCGCTTTCTCTCTTTTATTTTTGTTCTGAGTTGTGTTGTTCATGACAAAAGTAGAGACTATTAATAGGAAAATTCTGTGGTCAAAATAGCTTCGCACTTCCCAATAACTCACACCACTCTCCCTCATTCTCAACCACGGTAAGAAACACGTGCATGTGTAGTCAACATGTGAGCACACTCTTCATACGAATTTTATTATTAACTTTTATTAGGTTAGATGTGTGTGTTACACATGGCAAGTGTACTAAACTAACTATATTTTAAATATACACTTTCGTGCATATAAAATCAATCATGGGCTATAAATTAATTTTAGTGGGATACAAAATGGATTTACGCCTAATGAATTTTAATTAAAAATAAATCACACAATTGTGACTAGAAAAATGAAAAGAAAAAATATTCATGACTCAAGAAAAATTTTAGGAACCAAAATGTGCACTGCAAACACGTGCGTTGCACGTATCAATACAAAATAAATTTGAGAGAACAAAAAATAGTCAAAATAAAAAATACGTAGAATATGTATATTAATATTTTTACGGATATTTCACGTAACGGTAAAACATACGTAATCGACACGTGTATTGAAAACACGTGCAATGCACGTAAAAACATAATATTAAATATTTGAGTTAAAATTTAAATTCAAATACATATTCGAATTCGAGAGAATAAAAATATTTATATGTAAGAATCAAAATACAAAATACATAAAAAAACCTTTATTTTAAAATACATTATGGATTCTACTCATAACAGTACAAAATACATGTGCGTAACACCCGTGGGCAAAGTTGTCATAACTCAATTTTGCGAGGTGTTACACGTTTAGAGTCTTTTTATTTTATTTTGTTTTTCTTTCTTCTTTTAGATCACTTCATATTTTATAAAGAAATATTTAAAAAAGTTAAAAAAAACTTAGGTGCATTTAGGTCACGTTTTTCCAAATTTCACCAAACACATGACCCCTAGTTTTCCACCGTTGGTGAATGTGTCTTCGCAACACCTTCACATATCCTATAGAGCCTTTCTTGTCCATCCCAAACCAACCAATTAGGAACCCTAGACTTCCGCGAGCCCTTCCTCGAACTGAGATGGACAACTCTGATATTTTCACTGCCCTAGCTACCATTCAAGCAACTCTTGTCAATATCAATCAGATGCTTGAGAAAGTAGAATGAAATCAAACTGTTGCCCATCAGCTACATGCTAATCGTCAGATCCTTCAAGGGAATGATCGTGACGATCGAAGTCAAGATCGTGACCCTGACGAATAATACAAAAAGAACGTTAAGACTGACATTCCCCACTTTGAAGGCCGTATGGAACCCCAAGCTTATCTCAATTGGATCCGTGCTATGGACCACTACTTTGTATGGTTTTACATGAGCGAAGCCCTAATGGTTAAATTTTTCACTATAAAATTGACTGGTAAAGCTCAACAACATTGGACCAATCTTGAACATACCCGATAGAGGCCGAGGTCTGGCACCTATAGCCACTTGGGAAGCCATGAAAGAGAAGTTCACTGAGAGATATGTATCGTTATCATTTCACACCCGATTGCTAGATTTGTGGAACCAACTCTATCAAGGAAGCAAATCCATCCAAGAGTATGTTGATAAGTTTGACGACTTCCTTATTCGGTGCAATGTCTTATGTACAGAGAGCGAAGAACAAACTCTCTCTAGGTTCAGAGCTAGATTACGAGCCGATCTTAGGAACGAGCTAATTTATAGAAATGTGGACTCATTATCAGCAGCTTATGCCGTAATCCTCGATATGGATTCCCTTAAAGCAAGTTCCCATTACAAGTCCAGCAATCGATTGATCATTCCTCTAGAATGATTCCTCCTGATCCCTCTAGACCTGAGCACTCCTCTCCTCAATACCCTAACAAGTCTTACCCAAACAAGCCTACATCAAATTTCTATCCACTTAGAAATGACAATAAGGGTACCAAAAAAGACTACTCTAAGGTTGATCCTCTTACTAAGTGCTATAAATATAAGGGATACGACCATGTTGCTAGCAAACGTCGCAGCCACAGTAGGATCAATATAGTAGAGGATACCGTTATCATCACTGATGATTCTAACAATGAGTTTTCCTATGAGCCTATTGAAGGTAATGACTTTGGCGAAAAAGATGATGACCAGTATCTCCACAGTATTCGGTGTATCCAATCATCTCACTTGAATGTAGTCAAATGTGCTTTGTCACAGCCAAAAGAAGAAGATGATTGGAAGCTCACTGCTATATTTCACACCTTTATAATTATAGATGGCAAAAACTGCATGGTGATTGTTGACAGTGGAAGTTGCGTCAACGCTGTCTATTCTGCGGTCTTAGCTAAGACCGGACTTAAGACTGAACCTCATCCACGCCCATTCAATGTATCTTGGATTGATGCGATAGCCCTCCAAGTAACACATCGATGTTTGGTCCCTGTGGACTTCAAAGCTTACAAAGAACAAATTTGGTGTGATGTGCTCAAAATGGATGTGGGTCAAGTCATTTTAGGGAGACTTTGGTTATACGACCACGATGTGACCATATATGGTCTATCCAACCAATATGTGTTCCAGCATGACGGACTAAAAATAAAGCTCATACCCATGAGACCACGAACTGTTTCGGCTGAAACAACACCATCTTCCTCGAGAAAGGGCAAGAAAGTAACGTATATGGGTGAAAAGGAACTCACGAAAGAAATTGACAAGGGGGCTACAATTCTTCTACTTACAGCGAGAGAAGTCCCTAAAGATCCTAAGTCACTCATCCTACCTTAAGTTACTCCTGTCCTACAGGAATTTGTAGATTTTTTCCTGCTTACCTCGCCAACCAGTTGCCCCCACTGCGTGATATCCAACACGCTATTGATCTGGTTCTGGGAGCGAGTCTAACTAACTTACCACATTATCGGATGAACCCGACAGAACATGCTGAGTTGAAAAGGCAAGTTGATGAGTTATTGGCAAAGGGCTTTATCAGAGAAACCTTAAGTCCTTGCACTGTTCCCGCTCTATTGACACCAGAGAAAGATGAACCTAGCGCATGTGTTGTTGGATCCTGTAGGCGAGACAACAAACACTAGAGGGGGGTGAATAGTGTTTATAAAAATTAAATTGCGGAATAAAGATTTTTCTTCTGTACAGTCGACTTAAGGAATAAACCAGTTGACTGAATTAACAAAAAAATAATTTAAACAAGTCTGTGCAGTCGACTTAGAGTTGGAACAGTCGACTTAACAACTAGAAAACAATCAGAGTATACGAGTCTGACCAGTCAACTTATCAAGTACCCAGTCGACTGTCCAGACAAGTTACACAGTAACAACAACACAAGCTGAGAAAATATAAATGCAAGTTAGAGAGATACAACCACAGAGTGCACACGATGTATCCTGGTTCAGTCCTCCCGACCTACATCCAGTCCCCAAGCAACCCACTTGAGATTTCACTATTCTTGAAAAAGTTTACAAGAATACCCTACGGCGTTCAGACAACAACCTTGTCTAACCCGTAGTCCTTTCTCTCAACCAGATAAAGCAACCCACTCTTCCACCAAGAGTGACAAACCTGACTCTACACCCTAGAGTCCTACTCTATAACCGAGAGGAAAAGAAAACAATAAAAATTGTTTACAATCAACCTATAGCCTTGTTTGTGATTGTGATATAGTACGTGGCTAAATGGTTGACTTCTATATTCAGTCCAAAACGAAATCAAATGTTATACTGGACTGAAGACAGAGAACCAAGTCTTAGTGAGTTGAAAGATTTTGTCTCTTGAAAAATGTAAAAACTTAAGATCTCAAAGAAATGCTTGGAGTATTAGTATCTTTAACAGTGGATTCTAACCTTTATTTATAGAGATAGATTCACTGGACGTTGGGAATCAGTTGTTCAACTGTCAACCAACGGATCTAAAAAAGATTTGAATTTGAAAAACGATTTTAAAAACAGAAAACTGTCAAACGCACTTGAACAGTCGACTGGGTTGCCATGATGAGTCGACTGATCAGAGTTTGAATAAAATTAGGCAGTTTTGTACCAACTCAGTCGACTGGAGCAAGTAGCAGTCGACTGGTACGCAACAGCTGATCTAGTTCAAGCTGTTTTGACTTTTGGTTTTGAAAAATCACACATTTAAAAGAGTTATATGTGAGTGTATGTGTGTGTGACAAGGCTGTACATCATTCTAAGACTCAAATAAAGCAAAATATTACATTTGTTTACAAGACATAAAAATATATGACACTTGAAGCATAGGTCTTGTCTTGAGTCTTGAGTGAAGCCATTGTCTTTATCCAGAGCGTGTGCTTGTTCATTTGTTTAGCTGTATAGTAATGAGGCTTTTGTGTATTCAACCTGCAATTATATAGTATAGCACAGACACATGTTGCAGTGTGTTGTAATAATCAAAATCAAAAATCAACATTCTCTCCCTTTTGATGATGACAACACAATAGCTGATAATAACAAAAATAATACAAGCATACAATCATTGATATGCTCCCCCTATTAAAAGCACATAATGCATATTATATCAGTCGACTTAAGAAAGAATCAGTCGACTTAACAGAACTTCTTGAAAAGAACAGAACTTGAAAAACATTACACAACATAACACAACAGGAGGTGTTCTCCCCCTTTGTCATCAACAAAAAAAGGACACAAGATAATGTCTTACAAAAATAAGGAAAGCTTTCAAAAGTAACAACATAAAAAAAATGCAAGAAAGGAAATACATAGTAAAGAAAAAAAATAAATCAGCAATCTTCGTCTTCATTAT
This sequence comes from Hemerocallis citrina, assembly GCA_017893485.1. Classification (NCBI taxonomy): domain Eukaryota; kingdom Viridiplantae; phylum Streptophyta; class Magnoliopsida; order Asparagales; family Asphodelaceae; genus Hemerocallis; species Hemerocallis citrina. Next base: position 99,145,687 of record CM030368.1, read on the forward strand.
CGTCATCAACATCCCAAGACGGAGGTGGAAATTGAGTGTAAACAGCTGAGTCAGATGTGAAACTTTGGAATCAAGGGAATCAATATGGGAAGCAAGGGTATCTTGACGATCCATGAGATAGTTAACAGCAAGATATAGACTACATGGATCATCAAAATCAGCACGGGGACGAGAAGAGCTGGAGGCTGAAGATGGTCTAGCAGAAGTTGCTAAAGGAACTTGGGTGTGAGGAGTAGGTTTAGGGGAATGTTTAGGGGAAGAATCAAGAAGCTTCATACGTGCTAAACTGGCACGATCGAAGCACTCATAATGCTTAACCACGTTGGTCTCGGAGTCGAGATCAATATCATAAGCAAGGAAGACTCTAGTAAGGAGACCACCAAAGGGCAAAAAGTGAGTATGAGACTTGTGGAGTCCTGAAAAGATGACACGACCCCAATTGATATTTATTCTACCAAAAATTGCATAAACCGCTTGTTGCAATTCCATAGAATACTGATCAAAGCTCCCTGTTTTGGGAAGAATATTATATGATAGTATTCTTGCAACTAGTTTTGCAATAGGTGTGATAGATTTACTAGACATGGGGGGTCCATGATTTGGCAAAAATATTTTAGACAGGATAGATGCATCATCTAAAATGATCTCACCTAAATCAAGTCTCTCATCATCAATACCCATAATAAGATTAATTCTCTCGGATGTGAGTTTAATCTTCTTATTTTTGACCGAAGAATAAACAACAATTTCTCCATCATCCGTTTGAACTACTCTCATATTGGTATAAAAAAGATAGATGAGTTGTGGGTAGCAGTCGACTTCTAGATCTATCTCTTTTTTCCTTAGGGTTTTAGATCTGGAATTGGGGTAAAAGTGAAAGTGAAAAATTGAGGCAGTGAAGAGGGTTTTTGACTGAAGCCAACGGCTGAGATTGAATAGAAACGAGATCAACGGCTCACAAAGAAGTCACGGGCAAGTCAAAGGATAAAAAATTTGTCTCAAAAAACTGTGTGACGATCCGAAGTTGAAGACATACTGATTCGCGACAGTCGACTGGTATTCAGAGATAGTCGACGTAGTTGAGAGAAAAATAAGTAATTATAACAACTGATCAGTCGACTGGTCGGAGAAAGAAAAAAAATAAGTATATATATAAAAAATATGGGACAGTCGACTTCGTGAAATCGCAGTCGACTTAACAGAAATATTTTCAACAAATATCAAGAAAATTACATATCCCTAGTTCTCTTCTTAAAGAAATAAAAGTATCTACTTTAAGGGATTTTGTAAAGATATCAGCTACTTGTTTATCAGTAGAGATAAAGTCTAAAGATATGTCTCCTTTTAAAACATGATCACGTAGAAAATGATGTCGAATATCAATATATTTCGTACGTGAATGTTGAACCGGTTTTTTAGATAAATTAATTGCACTGGTATTATCACACATTATTGAAGGTTTTTCAAAAGAAATCCCTTAATCTAATAAGGTTTGTTTCATCCACAAAATTTGTGCACATGCCAAACTTGCAGCGATATATTCAGCTTCTGTAGTAGATAGGGACACTGAATTTTGGTTTTTACTGCACCAAGAAACTAGTAAATGTCCCAAAAAGTGACATGTCCTACTAGTGCTCTTGCGATCAGTTTTACTACCAGCAAAATCAGCATCACTGTACGACAAAAGTTGGAAATTATCAGTGCGTGGATAAAATAAACCATAATCAGATGTGCCTTTAATATATCTTAAAATTCGTTTCACAGCTTTTAAATGAGATTCTTTAGGACTAGACTGATATCTAGCACACAAACATACACTGAACATAATATCTGGTCTAATAACAGTAATATATAAGAGTGAACTAATCATACCTCGATAGAGTTTCTGATCGACACTCTTACCTAATATATCTTTGTCAAGGGTAGTAGTAGTAGCCATATGTGTGGATTTACTACTTGTACTATCCATGTTAAACCGTTTGAGTAATTCCTTTGCATATTTTCCTTGATTAATAAATATACCATTTGAAGACTATTTAATTTGTAGTCCAAGGAAATAATTGAGTTCACCCATGTGACTCATCTCAAACTCGTTTTTCATGGTGTTAGCAAACTCTTGACATAGATTATTATTAGTAGAACCAAAAATTATATCATCAACATATATTTGTATGATTAAAATATCATTCTTAATTCTCTTGATAAACAAGGTAGTATCTACTTTACCTATCTCAAACCCTGTTTCTAAAAGAAAAGTTTTCAAGCGATCGTACCAAGCACGTGGTGCTTGTTTAAGACCGTATAAAGCCTTTTTCAATTTAAAAACATGGTTTGGGAATTGTTCATGTTCAAAACCTATTGGTTGTTTAACATAAACATTCTCTTTAATAAACCCGTTAAGAAAAGCACTTTTAACATCCATTTGATAAAGTATAAAATTCATGAAACAAGCAAAAGATAATAAAATACGAATTGATTCTAATCTAGCAACAGGAGCATATGTTTCATCAAAATCTATGCCTTCTTCTTGATTATATCCTTGAGCAACTAGTCTAGCTTTGTTCCTAACAGCTTGTCATGATTCATCTAACTTATTTTTAAATACCCATTTGGTACCAATAATAGTATGATCAGGAGGTCGTGGAACTAAATCCCATACATCATTTCTTATGAATTGGTTTAACTCATCTTGCATGGCATTCATCCAAAATTCATTCTCACATGCCTCTTGTATATTTTTCGGTTCAAAATCCGACAAGAAGGCTGTATGAGATATCATATTAATATGTGATCGTGTCTGAATACCATGGGAGATGTCACCAATTATTAAGTCATGAGGATGATCTCTAACTTCAACAAAAGATTTTGGTAAAGTTGAAGATATCACAATAGGATCAGTCGACTTGACAAGTTCCTCAGTCGACTGGTTTACATCAGTCGACTTGATGTCCTTATCGGTCGACTTATCTGCGAGACTAGTTTGTTCTAAAGATGTAATTACTTTATTTAAAGGTGATGAATCAGTTTCATCATCTTTAATTAAATTTGATGAAGACAGAGATTCATCGAATGTAACATGCATTGATTCTTCAATAGTCATTGTTGACTTGTTGAAAATTCTATATGCTTTACTCATATTTGAGTATCCTATAAAGATACCCTCATTAGATCTAGGATCAAATTTATCCAAATTATCTTTAGTGTTCAGAATAAAACACTTACAACCAAATGTCTTAAAATAAGAGACTTTGGGAATTTTGTTAAAAAATAACTCATAACAAGTCTTCTTTAGCTTAGGTCTTATTACAATCCTGTTTAAAACATAACAAGCTGTAGCAACGGCTTCAGCCCAAAAATACTTAGGCAAATTGCTTTCAACAAGCATGGTACGTGCGCATTCTTACAAAGTCCTATTTTTTCTTTCAACCACTCCATTTTGTGGTGAAGCTCTAGGAAATGCAAATGAATGTGTTATACCATTCTTGTTGCAATATTCTGTAAACGTTTCATTTTCAAATTCTCCACCATGATCACTTCTAATAGTGACTATGGTTAGAGATCTTTGGTTTTGAATTCGTTTACAAAAATTTGCAAATTCATCAAAAGCATCATTTTTATGTTTTAAAAAGAATGTCCAAGTGAATCGCGAAAAATCATCTACTAAAACAAATACATATCTACTTTTATTTAAAGAAGCAACTCTAGTAGGGCCAAATAAATCCATATGAATTAACTCAAGTGGCCTACTAGTAGAGATTACTTCTTTTGTTTTAAAAGTGGATTTGATTTGTTTTCCTAGTTGACATGCATCACATAACTTATCCTTTTTAAAGGATAGTTTTGGCAGTCCTTTAACTAGGTTATACTTAGATATTTTAGAGAGATTTTTCATATTCACATGACCAAATCGTCTATGCCAAAGCCAAGAATCATTATCAGAAGCTATTAACCAAAAATCATTTGAAAACTCATTTGTATTCAAACATAATTCATAAATATTGTTTTTGCGAAAACCTTGAAAAATAATGTTTTGCATAGTAGAATCATAAATTAAGCAAGCATCTTTTTCAAATACAATTTTATAACCTTTATCACATAGTTGACTAATACTTAACAAATTATGTTTTAGTCCACTAACTACCAAAACATTTTCTATAGTAGGATTAGTATTTTTACCAACCATGCCGATTCCTATGACTTTTCCTTTGTTGTTATCACCAAAGGTAACTGTTCCTCCATTGATACTTTGTATGGTGGATAGGAGATTGGCATGACCAGTCATATGCTTTGAACACCCACTGTCAAGTATCCAACGATCTTTCTTTGGTACCTATAAGATATTCAATGTGAATATGGTACCCTTTTCATTGGGTCCAAAAATATATTAGTTTGGGGGAAACCAAACCCATAAAGAGTTTGATCTTCCTCCATAAGTAGGAATAAAATTAACAGAATTACATACGTTTAACATATATGAATTGATATACGCAGTTCTATCATTCAGTTTCAAGTTAACTGGAACTCATACAAGTTTGTTCTGTCCAGTCGACTTTATAGCATCCTTCAGTCGACTTCTACTGTAAGTAAGTCGACTGGATGGTAATATAGGTCGACTTATATGAGGTTTTGGTCTTGTGAAATCAGACTCAGTTCCTCCGGACAGACGACTGGTGGATGGACTCAGTCGACTTGACTGAACTTTAGACTTGCTTTTATCACTAAAATTTATAAGCTTAGGCTTTTCAAAGAATTCATACAGTTTATGTTTAACACTAGAAATAGATTCAGGTTTATTTCTACTAGTGTTTTTAGATGAAAGATCTTTTACAAAAGATTTTTTAAAACCAAGACCAAACTTTTGACTAGATTTCACTTGATTTTGAAGAACATCGTTTAAATTCTCTTTTCCTTTATTGAACTTAGATACGTTCTTGGATATCTCTTCATAATTCTTTTTTAGAGATTTAAGATCCATATCTAAACTTGAAATACGAGAATTTAAAGATTTTACTTCTTTATCAAGGTTAAGATTCTCTTGAGAAAGCGTTTGATTAACTTTCTCTAGATTCTTAACTCTAATCTTTTCTTTTTTCAATTCTTGAAAAATTTCATTGAAAGCACCAAGTAAATCTTCTGAATCGTAATCATTACTTACTTGATTCTGTGAAACCATAAAACACATGTTCGCAACCTCGTTGGTTTCATCAGTTTCTTCTTCTGAGGAAGAATCGCTGTCATCCCAAGTTGCTTGATATGCCATTTTGTTTTTGGCAAACTTGTTCTTTGTGTACTTATCCTTCTTAAAGTTGGATGTCTTTTCCTCGGACTTTGTATTTTCTAGCGGACAATCCTTCTTCATATAGCCTATTTTATTACACCTGAAACAAGTTGGAGGATCATTAGAATCTTTAAATTTAGAATTGAACTTACCTTTCTTTAGAAATTTTTTGAATCTCCTTGTGAACATGGCTATCTCCTCTTCATCTTCTTCTTCATCTTCTGAGTCTGTCATGGCTTTAAAGGCTAATGATTTCTTCTTTGACTGTTGTGGTTCTGCATCCTTCTTCCATTCTTCAATTTGAACCTCATATGCCATTAGATTTCCACAAGATTCTTAAGAGAAAGTCGTGATAGATCATTGGCCTCTTGTATTGCAGTGGTCTTCTTTTTCCATTCAGGAGTAAGTGCACGAAGAACTTTTCTCACCATCTCTGCTTGAGTGTATATTTTCCCAAGTGCCACAAGTGAGTTTGTAATGTCAGTAAATCTGGTTATCATTTCAGACACACTTTCATTTTCCTTCATGCGGAACATTTCAAACCTGTGAACAAGAACAGATATTTTAGATTCTTTCACTTTGTTTGTTCCTTCATGAGTTACCTCGAGTGTATGCCAGATTTGATGTGCAGTTGTTGAATTTGATACACGGTTGAATTCTTCTTTTGTAAGAGCACAGAATAATGCATTCATTGCTTTTGCACTATTCATTGTTTAGTTCTTCATGTCATCATTCCATTGTGCATATGGAATAGTAGGAGCAGTGTATTCTGTTTCAGTCATGTTCCATATTTCATAATTGATGGGGGAGTTAGATCTTCATTCTGCACTTCCAATAATTGTAATTTGTTCCATCGAAGAGAGGTGACCTTGGTGTAGATTGTCCTTCATGGTACTGATTTGCATTTGACGTAGTTGCCATAGCCTTTAACCTCGCTCTGATACCAAGTGTTGGATCCTGTAGGCGAGACAATAAACACTAGAGGGGGGGTGAATAGTGTTTATAAAAATTAAATTGCGGAATAGAGATTTTTCTTCTGTACAGTCGACTTAAGGAATAAACCAGTCGACTGAATTAACAAAAAAAATAATTTAAACAAGTCTGTGCAGTCGACTTAGAGTTGGAATAGTCGACTTAACAACCAGAAAACTATCAGAGTATACGAGTCTGACCAGTCGACTTATCAAGTACCCAGTCGACTGTCCAGACAAGTTACACAGTAACAACAACACAAGCTGAGAAAATATAAATGCAAGTTAGAAAGATACAACCACAGAGTGCACACGATGTATCCTGGTTCAGTCCTCCCGACCTACATCCAGTCCCCAAATAACCCATTTGAGATTTCCACTATTCTTGAAAAAGTTTACAAGAATACCCTACGGCGTTCAGACAACAACCTTGTCTAACCCGTAGTCCTTTCTCTCAACCAGAGAAAGCAACCCACTCTTCCACCAAGAGTGACAAACCTGACTCTACACCCTAGAGTCCTACTCTCCAACCGAGAGGAAAAAAAAACAATAAAAATTGTTTACAATCAACCTATAGCCATGTTTGTGACTGTGATATAGTACGTGGCTAAATGGTTGACTTCTATATTCAGTCCAAAACAAAATCAAATGTTATACTGGACTGAAGACAGAGAACCAAGACTTAGTGAGTTGAAAGCTTTTGTCTCTTGAAAAATGTAAAAACTTAAGATCTCAAAGAAATGCTTGGAGTATTAGTATCTTTAACAGTGGATTCTAACCTCTATTTATAGAGATAGATTCACTGGACGTTGGGAATCAGTTGTTCAACTGGTAACCAACAGATCTAAAAAAGATTTGAATTTGAAAAACGATTTTAAAAACATAAAACTGTCAAACGCACTTGAACAGTCGACTGGGTTGCCATGATGAGTCGACTGGTCAGAGTTTGAATAAGATTAGGCAGTTTTGTACCAACTCAGTCGACTGGAGCAAGTAGCAGTCGACTGGTACGCAACAGCTGATCTAGTTCAAGCTGTTTTGACTTTTGATTTTGAAAAATCACACATTTAAAAGAGTTATATGTGAGTGTATGTATGTGTGACAAGGCTGTACATCATTCTAAGACTCAAATAAAGCAAAATATTACATTTGTTTACAAGACATAAAAATATATGACACTTGAAGCATAGGTCTTGTCTTGAGTCTTGAGTGAAGCCATTGTCTTTATCCAGAGCGTGTGCTTGTTCATTTGTTCAGCTATATAGTAATGAGGCTTTTGTGTATTCAACCTGCAATTATATAGTATAGCACAGATACATGTTGCAGTGTGTTGTAATCATCAAAATCAAGAATCAACATGTGTGTGGACAGCCCTACCGTAAACAAGATCACAGTAAAGTACCATTTCTCCATTCCCCGTTTGGATGACATGTTGGACAATATATCTGGTGCCACAATCTTTTCCAAGATTGATCTTAAAAGTGGCTTCCACCAAATATGTGTTCGTCCTGGTGATGAATGGAATACTGTCTTTAAGACGGATGATGGCCTGTACGAATGGATGGTCATGCCGTTTGGAATGACGAATGCCCCAAGCACGTTTATGACAATCATGACGCAAGTACTCCATCCTTTTATGGAAAAGTTCCTTGTGGTGTACTTTGATGATATTCTCATTTACAGCCAATTCGTTGGGCAACATCTTGACCATTTGAGACAGGTCTGCAGTGTTTTGAGGATGGTACAGCTTTATGCTAATCCTACCAATGTACCTTCCTCTCTGATTAGACTATCTTTTTGGGATTTATCGTTTCTTCTCGAGGAGTATCTGCTGACCCAGAAAAGATACGAGCTATTACTGAGTGCATGAGCCCCGCAATATTCGTCATGTGCGGAGTTTTCATAGTCTTGCCACCTTCTATCGTCAGTTTGTGCAAGAATTTAGCACAATTATGGCTCCGATAACCGACTGTTTGAAGAAAGGTGAATTTTTCTGGTCGAATGAAGCCATGAAAGCCTTCGAAGAGATCAAGAAAAGAATGACTCAGACACCTGCCATGAGATTGCCTTATTTCACTAAAGTCTTCGAAGTAACGTGCGATACTTCTGGTATTGGTATAGGTGGAGTCCTCAATCAAGAGAGTCATCATGTTTCTTATTTCAGCGAAAAGCTTAACGAAGCAAAACAAAAATACTCCACCTATGACAAGGAGTTCAATGCGGTAATTTAGTCACTTCGCTATTGGCGACATTACCTCCTGCCACAATGAGGTCTTAAGATTCCTTAATTATCAACAAAAATTGAATCCGAGACATGCTCAATGGGTAGAGTTCCTACAAGAATATTCGTATACCATTAGGCATACAAAAGGGATTGATAATAAGGCCGGGGATGTGCTAAGTTGGTGTACATGATCTTATCAACACTACAAATAGAAATTATTGGTTTTGAGAGATTAAAAGATGAGTATGCCTCCTGCCCAAATTTTCACAAGATCTACACCTCTTTGAAGGATGACATCACTTGAGTGATAGAAGATTATTTCTTGAAAGATGATAATCTCTTCTATCGCTCCAAACTGTTTGGGATTGCACGTTGGTGGCCTTGCTGGACATTTTGGGCATAGTAAGACCATTGATGCTGTGGAACATAGGTTTTACTGACCTAAACTAAATAGCGATGTTGCGAGACTTGTTAACAGGTGTCATACTTGTCAACTCGCCAAGCAACAAAAACATAACATAAGCCTGTATACTCCGTTACCTCTTTCCAGTCTCCCTTGGGAAGATATGAGAATGGATTTCATGTTATGCTTACCGAAAACACTAAAGAAACAAAGTTTCATTTTTGTCATCGTGAACCGTTTTCCTAAAATCGCACACTTCCTCCCATATTCGAAAACTTTCGATGCATCTCGTGCAGCTCAGATATTCTTTAATAACATTGTGAAGCTACATGCGTTGCCAAAAACCGTTGTGTCCAATAGAGATGTAAAATTCACGAGTTATTTTTGGAAGACCCTATGGCACAAAATGGGTACGAAATGTTCTCTTTAGTCTTCCACCCATTGACTGATGGACAGACTGATGTTGTCAATCGGAGTCTTGACAATCTCTTGCGTACTCTTGTAGGAGAGAACATAGGAACATGGAACTTAAAATTAACGATTGCTGAATTTACTTTTAACACATCTAAGAAGAGAACCACTGGTATGAGTCAACATGAAGTTGTACTTGGTTATCGTCTTAGGCAGCCCATAGATCTTGTCCTCATGTTAGAACATCACCGAGTCTCAGAGTCTGCATCTGCATTTGCATCCCTCATTCATGACTTGCATAAAGAAATTTCCAAGAAAATTAATGAGAATAACTTTAACTACAAGCTAAGAGCAGATATTAGAAGGAAATTTACAATTTTTTATGTGGGTGACGAAGTGATGGTTCGGATTCGTCCGGAATGGTTTCTAGCTGGATCCGTTAAGAAGTTGAATGCATGTGCTGCAGGCCAATTTAAAATTCTTCATAAAATCAAGGATAATGCTTATGTCGTTGACCTTCCTGAAGATTTTGGCATAAGTAAGACTTTCAATATTGAGGATATAGTACCCTATGAAGGCCCAAAATTTAATCCTAGAAATTCTCTTATAGATGAGCCTACCCTGCAGCCTAATGGTAAGGTTCCCCCATTACCCCCACTACCTGATACTACTTACTCACCGACAGAAGAATTGGATAATAGTTTAGATGATCAGATAATCTCTACTTGAGATGGTGGTATTCATAGGTATTTGGTAAGATGGAAAAATAAGCCAGAGTCGGAGAATACTTTGATAGATCATGAAGAGCTCCAACGCTTGGATCCAGACCTTTTGGAGCACTATGGCAGGAGGACTGGTGTTGACTCGACTGGGTCCAGCCTTCTCCCACCCGGGGAGAATGATGAGGACATCGGTTCAAGACGATTCGAGCGCTTCTATCAGCGCAGACATCGTGTAGGAGAGCTGCTTCATTAGTTTAATATTTTGGTCATTAATTATATTTATTTTTGGCAATTATAGCCATATGTAGTAGTTTTACGATTTGCACATTTTCTTTTATGCATTAGAATATTTGTGAGATTTTAGAATATTTTGAGATTTGTATCAAGATTTATTTTGAGCCTATATATAGGCCGTGAAATTAATGATAAGTAATGTTATTCTTGATTTTAAAAATTATTGTGATTGAGTCTCTTCATTAATCTTTTTTTATGAGCCAGTGAGATACAGTTTTAGGGTTTGTGATAAACTCTAAAACTACACCTAAATTCCCAAATCCATTTCAATTCCTAAACCCTAATCCCCAAATTAAACTCAAATCCAAATCCTAATTAACTCATCCCCTTCTCCTTATTCCTCTTCTTTTGATCCCGAAACCCAAGCCCCGACACCGCTGTTTCCCCGCCACGACCACCACCCCTCGTCATCTGCTCCGAAACCCATCTCCCTCCATCACGATGCCTACAACCCTCCCTGCCACCACTACCGAGTTCCTCAACCTCCCGCTCATCCTCAACCTCGACTCCCCCAACCTCCCGCTCATCCCTAACCTCGACTCCCCCCCAACTCCAGCGACCACCGTCGGCCCGTCACCGATGCCCCGCCGTTGCTGTCTCTCCCGCACCCCATTAGCACCTCCGCCGCTACCCTCCACTGCCGGCGACCACCTCAGTCGACCACCAGATCCCTGCAGCACATCTTGCTATCCTGCTGCTCCTCTTCCGCAATTATACACAATCTGCAACCCCGATAAACTCTTTCCTCTTCTCAAATATTTGTGTTACTGCTTTATCGTCTCTTTAATATTATTTGATTCATATGTTGTCCACAAATATTGAGAGTGTGTGTTCTACTTGTCTAGTAGTGTACAAATCTTTATTGAATATCTTACATGTTAAGAACGATTAAGTATTATTGTTGATTGATAGGAATGAATCTTTAATTGAGCTTGTTAAACTTAATTCAATTCTTGAAAATCCATCGAACCGGTTAACTGTTTCAATTTCTAACTTGATCTGCATTACGTGTTGGTAAATTTAATTCTTGAAATTTTTTGAAAATTCTCTGTTTAGGGTTAAGTTTACATTACTAACTTGATCCAGTGCATATAAAAATCAATAGTTTGTCGCTTATTCACTTTTCCTCCATCATGCAATGACTGTAAGAGAAGAGATTCTTTAAATTAAAGTACCACATTTCCAAATGGTTCTGGCTTAATTTGTTGTCATGCAGGTGTTGTCTATAACTTCAGAAGAATGGAATGAAGATGATGTTGATTACATGATCGAAATTGGTGGAAACTCCTATGTAAACTCCATTAGAGGCAAACTCAGAAGAGCTCGCCAAGTTTATCAGGTTGTAGCCTTGAGAAGTTCATCGTTTTGTTATTTGATTACACTGATCAGAATTTACTAAAGCAACAAGTATTTTGTAACGTAGGTCTAGGTACGAATTCCAGGAGTTTGTAAGACCAAGCTTGCAAATTGCACCTTCAAAAGGTCCATCATCTACTAAATTTCATGCGGATATATGGATAATGCAAACACTGCCAACAATTCAAACAAGGTAACAGTTGTTTATCATCAATTCCATTCTTCCTTTGGGGCATTTAAAAAGCACCTTCGCTCGCTCAATTGGCGTTGGTTCTTGTTGCGCTCTAAAGCATATGGGTAGCATAACTTGTTTCACAAGAATTATTTTATGAAGGAGCACTTTTCTTGGTTATAAACTGATAGAAAAGATAACAATGAAACCAAGACGGACACATTAACACCTCTAAAACATAACAATCTAATTATAAACTGACAGAATTAAGAATAATCGGAAAAGAAAAGAAAAAACCAAGCATACCGGAAAGGTTAAGAAAATCAATCAGGAAATTGCTATCAAATTTAGTCACATGGAAATTGAAACAAGTTAACGAATATGCAAAAAAATTCCTCATAACATGAAGCCTTTCCTAACAATCACTAGCATATACAATCATATAAGGAATTTCTTCTTTCAAAGAAAAACTTTGGGAATTTCCAGGTACAAATTCAACAACCAAAGCCCTGTCAAATCTGTAGTTAACGCAAAATTTTTATGACGAAACTGCCATGTAAATGGCTAGTAACCAGAAGAAACCTATGAAAGAATAATTTCCAATCCTAATTACAGTCTATTATCAAAGCACCAAACCATCATATGTATTGATCAAGTGAATACTCCAACTAATCACTAATTTATCCAATATGGGAAGCAACCACATACACTTGGAAATGCTTTGCTAATCAATGAAGCAAGTCATTCATTCATTAAAATATCAAGTAACCCAAGTCATAAATCTGCACAAAACAGAGGCAGCATGCATTAAGAATCCCAATCATTCAATATGAGCAACAGCTCATGCATTATTTTACAAAAAAACACTTAGCCAGTCATGTAACAGTCATTCATCATAGACATACAAACACGGGACAAGTTTGTATAAAAAGAAACCATCAAGTATTAAGAATCCCTGGTATCACAACTCTTACCACTAGTCTCAGTTCCACTGCTATTATCATCTCCATCACTATAAACAGCAACACCCATCCAGCAAGTATCCTCCCCTTCAACTGCTCCAGGATCCTCAATCCATTCCCCAACAGTCATATTTCTTCCCTCCAATCTCATCAGATCTTGCTCACTTCGTGTCCCTGCCATACCTCTTTCTGATGCCGATAATTGTCTAAGTTAGTTCAAAGAAAGAAAGTTAGAAATCAGTCAAGTTTCATCGAATTTATAAATAGAGAGGGAATTTGTTTTATACTCATTGTTTGAGCGTGATTTTCCATTTGCACCTTTAAATTTAATTTCACACACTTTAAAGTTTAAATTCCTCTGTCTGAAAAAACCTTGTGTCATAAGAAGTAGCTAACATAATTCTTTTGAGCTGAAAATAAAGAATACTTGTTGTTTTGAAGAAAATAAAGAATACTATTTTTGAAGAATACTTGTTGAAATGCACTTCTTTTTGTTACCATATATTGTTTTTCTATTAAATGTACTATTTTTAGAGAAAATGTATTGTATTTGGTACATACGTACATATTTTATCAAAATGTACTTTCTAAATTGAATATTATCTTTTTTTGAGAGTACGTTCATCCCAAATAGCCAAATTTATTTGACAGATGACAAAAAAAATGTAGGTTTTAAAATAATCCGGAATGTGGGTTTAAAGTGTATTAAAAAGCATAGGTATAATTCAAAATCACTGCCAAATGAGGCTTAATACACAAATTCCCTAAACAGAAATAGGATATTAAGGGGAGCTTAGTTACTTCTGTTGAAGGCGCAAGTTGTAGTGAACAAAGGTGAGGCCCTTCAGTCTCTCTTGCTCCAATCTGTTCATATTTATTGGATGGAGGCACTCATTCACAGTCCAATTCCTCTCAGATATAGTCATGCTACATGTCTGACTTAAGATCCTAATGGCAAAGCGCTGGAGGTCAGGATAGTCCGATGCATACATTGACCACCACGTAGCTGCATGCAAGATGTACATGTCCGTCGTTCAGAGAATTGCAAAAGATTTCAAAATGAGGTGCATAGGTGAATAGAGTATAATGATATTAGACATTTCAAGAGCATGTATTGCATGTTATAAACAAGATTAATAAATATATAATATATAAGAATGGTTATGTATGATTACGTTGGTAAAGCCTTGAGTTGAATAGTATATTAACTTCAATGACCTAGGAATATAAAGAAATATCTCTTGTGGAGAGATGTTGGAGAAAACTAAGCAGAAACGATTTTTATAAAGAATGTGGTAGGAGGTTTTATTAACTAAACCAATTTAAATTTAAATAAATATTTCATGCTATTTTTTCTTATAATGCACTTGGCACTTGGCACGTGTGTTCATGGTCTAGGCACAACACTGAACCCTCATACTAAGTTCTAACCACTAAGGATCTTATAGAAGTCACCCTTTTAAGCTCTTAGGTAATGCTTATAGCTAATTATTGTAGAAGTTGCCACGTAATGCTTGAATTTGTCAGATTTTTACGTAAATAAGATTTTCTGTGAAGCAGATAGATTGTGACTTGTTAGGTTTGCGTAGTGAGTAAAGTTTTCAGTTTGTTCCAATAGTCTTGTAAATAATAGTGTTGCGAACCGAAAATTGCTAAATTCACAAGTACAGATATCATTGATCATAAGATAATTAATTCTCTTAATTTGAAAACTACAAATATAGAAATAGAAATACTTCAACCATCGTGCTTGCTTTCTGAAAGAAACAAGTAAAGAAAAAAGTAAACAAGTCTCATAACAATACAAAATATTATATTCTTCTATATTCAATCAGCTATTTAATCATCCAATGAAAAGTGTAAAATCATCTACAGTCTGAAGTCATCTTTACATGGTAAGTCAAGCCTGATTCAAGTAGAGTCCTAAGTACCTTTAAAAGTTAAAAGCAGTGGCACATCCAGGCCATAGCTTCAAACAGAATATCAATACTCAAACAAATACCTTATGAATCAGAGAGTGCAAATTACCAGCACCAATGTTGATGTGGACTAACTGATTCTATACTTTTCTTTTTTAAATTTATTTTATTTTAAAAAAGTAAGTTTCTGCTCGGAAGAATTGAAGATAACCACTACCTATAGATTCAGCACTAGTAGAAGATAACGAAAGTTCTTGAATCTTGAGTATGTTATTAAGTACAACTAATAGAAAGAAAAAGATAATGGAAAAGAAAAGAAGCGTAACTGACCTGGAGGTAGTGTTTCTCTACCCCGACATGCCACAGGTCGACTGAAATCACCCATTGCTTCCTCATAAAAAACTTTGTGCCTTGTTATATTATCTTGGGCTGTCAAATTCGGCTCCAAGGTCTCTATGCAATCAAGCAAACCTTTTTGAATCCTACTATTCATAAAAAAACTCCCACTGTAATAAATGGATGGGTTAAGATAATAAGCAGCAGCATGTAGAGGACTATGGAGCCCATCTCTTGCACAATCAATAATTTCCAAATAATGCGAATATTCTGACTCCACATTGTGGAACGCCGACATGATACCTTTCCTTGCCTTCTCCATCGCATCATGAGGATAACCCATAGATGGCCTATCTTCACTATCCACCAAGTGTAAAACTGTAACTAGGGGTTTTGATACTTTCAGAACTCTTGTACATGATAACCAAAACTTGGAATTTAACACAATTTCTGACACATCTTTACCATTTCTTTGTTTGGAGAATGTTGATTCCTCCCATAGAGTGCCCGTGAACATTCGATGAAGAGAATCTTTCAGAGATACCATGCTGTCTAGTGTTAGAAATTTCGTAACAAACTCAGTAGTAGCAGGTTGAAAGATATCTCTACCCTCAGTTTCTTTCTTCATCAAATTCAAAAGCCATGAACTGTTATATATGAACTGACAGATTCTCTTCCCCTTTGCAAAAACCTCTTTCACTTCAGCTAATTCACTTAAATCTTTGAGTATTAACTCAATGCCATGGTTTAAACAAGTACTCCAAAAAAAGGTTCTATACCTGCCCATCAATTCCTTCCCAGCTGCTCTATAAGAAGGGGTAGTATCTGTCATAAAATTAACAATATTGTAGGGGCCAACCTCTTGAACAATATTATCGAACTCACTTAAAAGACCTTCGCAATTGTTATCGATAGCAGATGCATCTATTGATTTCAGAAGCATCATTCCTTTCGGACAATAAACAAAGAAATTAATCACAATTTGAACAGTAAGAACCCTCCGCCTGTCAACCATGACAGTACAACCTGTAATTTCCCATGATTTTCGAATCTCTTTACAAACTTCACCTACTTCATGAAAACATTTGTCCAGTAATTCACCCCGTAAAGAATGATATGAAGGCATCTTATATCCAGGACCCACAGCAGCAATTGCATCGGCCATTGTCTGGAAATAGCAAGAATTAGCTGCATTAAGTGATATGCCTGCATCATACATAAATTTTGCAACAGCTAAATCAGCTTGGTCTATACAATCTTGTGAAGAAAAGGCAGAGCGCGAAGTAGACTGAGCTATTGGTGAAACATGAGGAACAAGAAGCTTCCCAGTTCTTTGTTTGTGCAAGGTTCCTCCTCCTACTTTTCTTCTTTTGGCAAACCTACCTCTCGTAAGAGGTGCATTAGGGACATTTTCATCATAGTCTTCCTCACTTAAGTGTTGAATACGACTTCGATTGTCTGATTTTTTATGCTTTTTAAGATTTTCGAGAACTTTAAACCCTAAATGCTGTTTCATCTGTGATCTGACATTGTCAGGCACTTCCTCACAAGGGGAGATATTTCCCCTTTCTGCAGCTAAATGTTGCTTAAGGCGTGAAATACCACCTCCTAATATAACTTTAGAACAGTATCTGCATTTTATCTTTTGGCGATCCCCATTCACCATAGTACCATGCGCCCAACCTATATCAGTGGCTCTTGGAGGTGCCAAGACCTTAGAAGCATAAAGATAAAAACGAGTGAGAACAAAGTAAAAGGCTTTTAGAAAATTCTCCCTTACGCTTTTAGGAATTCAACACATTGAGAATATGAATTTCAATCATCACAAGACTCGAGGGACAACACCAAACTTCATTTTTGCTTTTACAATTTTTTGAACAAAATAACCCCTCTTGATTTATCTCATAAACTCTTTAGTTATCCATCTCCGCACCATATGAACAAATCTCACGTACCTAATTATAAGTAGCTCTGATGTGGATTGTTGTAGCATTCTCATGCTAACTTATCTCCAATGGATTATAAATGTAAATTTGTTCATTCAACTAGAAAAATCAAGTCAAATATTGATTCTTTATATTGGTTAAGGTGTGGGCATTCCACCCTCTCATCTAAAATATGGGGACAAACTCCCTCTTAGTATTATGGTTAGTACAAATTTGAACATGTTGTTACTCATTATAAAGTTCAAAAAATGAGTGTAGCGGAGATGAGAATACTAAGATGGATGTGGGTAAAACAAGGAATGATAGAATTAGAAATGAGCATATACGAGACATGGTAAAGGTAGCTCCTATCAAAGATAAATTAAGAAAGAATCGCCTCAGGTGGTTTGAACATGTGACACGTAGACCTAGTAGTGCTCCCATTAGAAAAAGTGATTTAATAAATATTGAGGGTAAAGTTGGGGGTAGGGGAAGACCTACACTTGGGTGAAAACCATAAGAAAATATATAATAGTTGTGACCTTACATAAGATATTGCGCTAAACCGAGCAGAATGGAAAACCAGGATTCATGTAGTCGACCCCAACTAGTTGGGAAAAAGGTTTTGTTATTGTCGTTGTTGGTTACTCATTACAAACCCACATACAACTCTCCAGAAATTCTTTTAATGATTGAATTTCCTTACACTTCAATGGATTGAAGGGTATTATTGGGAAAAAATTATGTTTATGGTAAAATATGTTAGTGATATGGCTAAAAATAGGATTAAATTGGGACCGTTAAAATCGGACACGAATCTTAAAGCTCTCAGGGGTAAAACGGTAATTTCTCCTACAAACGGATCAGAATTGGGAACTGGGCCTTTCTTCAAAGCCAAATAACCCAAAAACGAATCTGTCCTACTGGGTCAGGGTGACAATCCAATACAAACTAGCCCAGGTCATTTAAAGAGAAATTCAAATTCATGATTATATCTAAGAGATGGATTAAACCAAATCTCTTATCATGAAACGATTTAAACTCTACATCTAATCCAAAAACACCGGATATAGGGATAAATAATTATCTCTAAATTGTCTCTAAGGCAACTACAAATACCCATCTCCCCCCACCATAAGGAAGGTAATCAATATTTTTCCACATAAAGCTCTTTCATAATCTTCCTGATTACTGACAAGAGCGTCGGAGGGTTCGTCATCGGAATCCATCCTGGTGTATCGAACTTTTTGCAAGTCAACGGCAGCGGTGAGAAACCAGTCAACCGCCGGTGAAAGTCCACAGGTTTGCCTCATTTGTTTCTAAAAGAATCCACAAATTCATCTGTTCGCTCCCACACCAAAATCTGCAACAACAGATTGGCGCCGTCTGTGGAAAATGAAAAAGCAATCCAACCTTCATCAGCGAAAATAAATTTCAAACCATGCATCCGAAAGAGAAGGGGAAGGCAACGGGCTCCAGCCGAAGAGCCACTCCTCTTTCTCCTCCTCCAGTCCAAGGTGTCCTTCCTCAACTCAATCAGCAAGTTCAGCAACCGCAACCTGAATAGCCTCTTCCTCAACAGTCTCCTCCTCAACAGGCCCTTCCAGGGTCTCGGGGGATGCCCCGGGGGGCTCTTGTCGAAGACGTCCAAAGCAACACCCTCATCATGATCATGTTTCGATCCACAATCCCTCAACTGACTCTATGGCTTTCCATAGTCTTCCAGGGCCGGATCTCCGTCAGGTAATTCTTAACCGTCAGCAGGGGGTCGACCTCCGAACTCGCTTGAATAAATGGCGAGCCCCTGAGGAGGTCTTTCAACCTGAGCACCCAAGGGCCTCGAGAGTCCGGACCCCCCATAGACCGAGGACAGAAGATCCCCTCCCGCGAGGAGGCGAAGAGAGTTCCCTCTACGTCATCGGCAGAGAAGTCATACTCCCGTAAGCCGAGCCACACCTAGGGATAGCCGAGCTGGAGGGGCACCAATCACTCGGGCCGAGATCCCAAACAAGATATCATGCGAGCTCTTAATATTGCCACAAGTCAAGGCCAGCGTGCTCCTAACCCTCGCCATACCGCCACTCATGAGGAAGAGTCCCGAGGGTCGACTAGATCCGACCAGAGGGATCACTCTGTCTACCGCCATCTCCACGAGATGGAGAGGCGTCTCAACAAGATCAATCATGACGAAGAACAACGGACCAACAACTTCCGCCCTAGCAGACCCTCCTTCTCTAAGGCCATCATGGAAACTCCGGTCCTCGAGGCCTTTAGGCCGCCCCGCTTTGAATCCTACAATGGGGAGTCGGACCCGGCCGATCATATCGAGAGTTTTAAAACTCTCATGATGATTCATCAAGCCTCGGATGCAGTCCTCTGCAAGGCCTTCGCAGCAACATTGAGAGGACCAGCACGAGAGTAGTACTCCCATCTAACCATCGCCTCCATCTTCTCATTCGAACAGTTTGAGGAGCTCTTCCGCACCCACTTCGTGGGCAGTCGCATAGCCGAGAAAACAAGTGCATCTTTGCTAGCACTTAGCCAAAGAAAGGGTGAGTGCCTAAGAGATTACGTTCGGCGCTTCACCGCTGAAGCCCGGTCTATTGCCTCCCTCAACCAATCGGTAGCCTCTGCGGCATTCAGGCACAACGTCACTAACGCCGACCTCAGGGCATCCCTTGCCAAGAAGCCTCATCAGGACTTCTCGGAACTTTTGCTTAGGAGCGAGAAGTACATCAGAGCGGAAGAAGCTATCAACCCTCAGAGTCTTGAGGAACCATCTTCCGGGAACAAACGAAAGAACACGAGCGAAGAAGTTCCAGAGGGACGACAATGGCCAATGCCGCCCAGCTCCTCGTTTTGAGAAGTTTACCTCCCTTAATACTAGACTACTAGTATATCAGCAGTCCTTATGGAGGTGAACAAGAAAGGACTACTCCGCGGTCCCCCTAGAATGAAAACTCCTGGCAAGAAAAGAAACAGGGATAAGTGGTGCCGCTTTCATTGGGACCACAGCCACGGCACGGATGATTGTCGGGCTCTCAAAGAGGAGATTGAAGAACTCATACAGCGGGGACACCTGACCAAGTTCGTCCGAAAAGACGGGGCTGATCTTCCACCCCGAAGAGTCTACAAACGAGTAGAGAGGCCCGCCGAGTTCCAAGATTCCGAACCTGGAGCCATCCTCCACCTTATCCATGGAGGTCCAATGGGGGGAAAACCAAAAATCCTCCCAAAAGGCCTTCACCCTATTGTAAAAGTAGGTTTTCAGTTTCAATAAGGCTGATACTTCTATTACGGCAAAAAGCATGTAATAATGGCTCGCCCTATTGAAGCGGCCACTTAGTTTGTTTCAATAAAATTTAGCTTTTCTCTATTGAAAATTATTGCATTTGTCTCATTTCTATCTCTCTGAGTCACATCTACGACTTGTTAAATAGTAGGTTCAAAGTCCAGCTTGTCCTACAGGGCTACTCCCACAACTTACTAAACTCAAAAGACAGGTTTGGAGTCCAACACTTGGTTCGGCGCCGCTTTAGCCGCTTGTAAATAAACAAGTGCGAAGTAACTCATCATTCGGAATTGCTCCTACAACTCGTTGAAAACCCTCAAACAACAAGTTTGGAGTCCAACACTTGGTTCGACGCCACTTTAGCCGCTAGTAAACAAACAATTGCGCAGTAGCTCACTATTTGGAATTGCTCCTACAACTCGTTGATGTTCTTAAAACAAGTTCGGAGTCCAACACCTGGTTCGACGCCGCTTTATCCGCTTGCCAACAAGCAAGTGCGGAGCAGCTCACCATTCGGAATTGCTCCTACAACTCGTTGATAACCCCGTAACAACTAGTTCGGAGTTCACAATCATGGTTTGAAAATTGCCCTCACAGCTTGCAAGTATGCGGTTTCGGGGCTCAAAACGAACATTCGTACTACTTCCACTACTGGTTAAATTTTGCAACAAGCAAGTTCGGAGCTCAACTCTCCCCTAGAGTTGCTCAAGCTCGTCTCCCAACTCTCCTAAAGCTTGGTGATGCTCTTCGCTCCGCTCGCCTCCCGAGGGGCTTTCTTCTCAACAAGTTCGGAGCTCAACTCTCCCCTAGAGTTGCTCCTCAGGCTCGTCTCCCAAACGGCTCTCTCCTAGAGCCTGGTGATGCTCTTCGCTCCCTTCGCCTCCTGAGGGGCCTTCTTCTCAACGAGTTCGGAGCTCAACTCTCCCCTAGAGTTGCTCCTCAAGCTCGTCTCCCAAACGGCTCTCTCTTAGAGCCTAATGATGTTCTCCGTCTCACTTACCGCCTGAGCGGCCTTCTTCTAAGAGATTTCGGAGCCTAACTCATCTAGAGACGCTCCTTAGACCCGCCTCCAAGAATGGATCTTCTCAACAGTCATACAAAGCTTTTCTTAACTTCATGAAGACAAAGATGTTGCGGAACTATTTTGACTATGAAGAAGGGTGATTCTTCAACTGACTTCTGAAGAGAAATTGTAGATCTTTGAGTCAGCTTCGAAACAAGGGGTCACACGCCCGATCCGACCTCCGTAGCACCGAAAAAGTGGATTACAACATAGCTGCGCAGAACAAAAAAATGAGGGGAAAACTTCGTCTCAAGATGCGAGCTTGATCTCGATCAACCCCTCGATTGTGCCACGTCCCTCGCCGTCAATTCCAAGCAAACGTGGCTCCAAACATGAAATTAGGGAAAACTTTGTCTCAATATTCACGCCTGATCAAGATCCAATGACTCAGATTGCGCCACGTCCCTCGGAGCCAATTCCAAGCAAACGTGGCTCCGAATGCGAAGTGGGAGAAAACGTTGCCTCAAAAATCGCGCCTAATCAAGATCCAACGGCTCAGATTGCGCCACGTCCCTTGGAGCCAATTCGAGCAAACGTGGCTCCGAACGCGAAATTGGAAAAAACGTTGCCTCAAAAATCACGCTTGATCAAGATTCGACGCCTCAGATCTTGCCACATCTTTCAGATCCAAAACCGATCAGATCTGCCTCCAGATGTGAGTTGATCCAGATCGACGGCTCAGATCTTGCCACGTGCTCAGATCCAAAATCCCGAGCAAACGCGCCACCAAACTCAAAAATGGAGAAAAACTTCACCTCAAAATTCATATTCGATCATGATCAACGGATGAGATTCGCCAAATAAACAAACAAAAAAATTAAGGGGTTAACGGGTCGGACCCGTTATAGGCCCAAACCCGCAACCCCCTCCGTTAGCGCCAAAACAAAAAGAAATGGGCTCCTTCAACCTCCGAGCTCTGTCTCCTCCATTTCGATCTCCCTTCCATTTTGGGCTTCCTCGTCGAAGCTTCGTCAAGCCGTCGTCGAGCTTCATCGTAGCATCACCGAGCTCAAACCCAACATCGCCATTTCACCATCACCTCCAACGCTAACCTTCGCCGAAGCTCCTCGCCGAGCCACCCCCTCCGTCATCTCCCTCGCTGAGCGTTAATCCCGAGCTCCAAGCTCCGAGCCCATCGCCAGAGCTGCCCCTTCGTCAACTCCCTCACCGAGCGTTAATCCCAAGCTCCATCGTCCATCGCCAAGCTCCTCTCCTCCGTCCAGCTCCAACACCCCTGTTGATCTCCGAAGCCGAGCTCCGAGCTCGAGCTCCCACTCTTCCTCGAAGAACCCATCGAGCTCCATCCAGTGCCGAGCTCCATCGTCTTCGCTGAAAACTCCACAAGCGACGAGCTCTTCTTCGTCAAAGCATCGAACCCATCGTCAAGCTCCTCCCTCCTCGTCGAAGCTGCTCGAGTCCACTACCGAGCTCTCCCTTCCAGAGCATCTCGTCGCCCACCTCGACAAGCTCCCCTTCTAGCGGAGCTTCAAGCCCAACACCGAGCTTCAACTGCCTCGTCGAGCCCCGAGCTCGAGCTCCCTCACAAAAGCTCCACGAGCTCTCCTCTCCACTGACGTCGAAGACGAAGAAGGACGGACGCCAAAAGAAAGCGGGAAAGAGAAGAAAAAAAATGCCACGTGGCGGTCAACGGTCAACGTTGACCGACCACGTGGCGTCACCTCGTGGGTCGGCAGCGGGATCCGAGCAAACTATGTTCCAAAGGTGAAATTGGGAAAAACGCACCACTTTGCGATGCGTGCCCCCCTGATCGTATCAACGCACAGGATTGCGCCACGTGTACAGGTAAAAATTTATTTAATTATTTAATTGAATTAATTATTCAAAAATCCAAAAAATTAATTAAAAATAAAAAAAACAATTTAAAAATTCTAAAAAATAATTTTTAATTTAGAAAATAATTTTAAAATTCTGAAAATAATAATTATTAAATTAGAATAATTAATTAAAATTTTTGATAATTATTTATTTAAATTCGGAAATTGAATAAAAAATTCAAAAAATGATTAAAAATTGGAAAAAATTCAGAAAAATCTGGAAAAATCACAAAAAATACAAAAAATTATGAGAATAATTTTGGGCATTTTACAAGCTCAGAAAATCACCATTACACCTCGAGCAAGATCCAAACTCTCCCAAGAACTCCGATAAAATTTCGTCCGCCATTAGAACAATAAAACTTCATCCTTAAAGGCTGTTAAACTCAGTCTTCGGGAGTGGGGGGCTCGTGATATGACTAAAAATAGGATTAAATCGGGGCCGTTCAAATCGGACACGAATCTTAAAGCTCTCAGGGGTAAAACGGTAATTTCACCTACAAACGGATCCGAATTGGGAACTGGGCCTTTCTTCAAAGCCCAATAACCCAAAAACGGATCTGTCCTACTGGATCAGGGTGATAACCCATTACAAACCAGCCCAGGTCATTTAAAGAGATTCAAATTCATGATTATCTCTAAGAGACAGATTAAACCAAATCACTTCTCATAAAACGATTTAAACTCTACATCTTATTCAAAAATACCGGGACATAGGGATAAATGATTCTCTCTAAACTGTCTCTAAGGCGACTATAAATACCCCTCTCCCCCCACCATAAGGAAGGTAATCAATATTTTTTCACATAAAGCTCTTTCGTAATCTTCCTGATTACTGACAAAAGAGTCGGAGGGTTCATCGCCGGGATCCATCCCGGTGTATCGAACTTTTTGCACGTCAACGGCAGCGGCGAGAAACCAGTCAAACGTCAGTGAAATTCAACAGGTTTGGCTTATTTGTTTCCAAAAGAATCCACAAATTCATTTGTTTGCTCTCACACTAAAATCAGCAGAAACAGTTAGCGAGTCAATTTCCATAAATATTAACCAATAGAAGGGTAAAATCTTAATAGATGAAAAAAGAATGATATACACATTCGTATTTTCAAAGTAAAAGATTCTACTTGTAAAATTATACAAAATACTTGGTGAATATATAATTTTGAAAAATTATAGTGTATACGATAAAATCCTGGTAAAAGATATTGGAGTGAGCGTGTGTGTGTATATATATAGTGAGATGATCCAGTAAGCGACACATTTAACAAGTTTTCACATATTTCACTTTCACTTACTAGATCATATCCCTATATATATATGGGAGTGATCCCCTAAGAACTAATCATATAGCATAGTTTGAGATCATTTTCCTGCGGAGATCTAAAAGCTTTTTGATTGAATCGGCACGCAGAAAGAAAAAAAAGGGGCTCAAGCCCAAACCAGATCTCTAAAGTTTTTCGATGGGCACGAATCATAGAGTGATCAAAGCGCACTTTTTGAGGAGATCGGACGGTTGCAGAGTTCTGACCCCACCTTCGCTTAAGTTTTATGATAGAGGTGAATCGTAGAGTGATTAGAGAGCACATTTTGGGAAGATCGAAAGCCGAGTTCTGACCCACCTTCACTTAAGTTTCATACTGGGTGCAAATCAGGGAGTGATCAGAGTGCACATTTTGGGGGGAGCAGACAGTCGCAAAGTTCTGACCCACGTTCACTTATGTTTTATGACGGGCGCGAATTGATGAGTAATCAGAGCGCACATTTTGGGGAGATCAGATGGTTGCAGTGTTCTGACTCACCTTCACTTAAGTTTTATGATGGGTGCGAATCGTAGAGCAATCAGAGCGCACAATTTAGGAAGATCGGATAGCTACAGAATTCTAACCCCACCTTCACTTAAGTTTCATGATGAGTGTGAATCGTGGAGCGATCGAAGCGCACATTTTGGGGAGATCGAATAGGTCCAGAAGAAGCGGTCTGGTTTTTTTTGCGAATGAACCATCATGGGGTTATTTCTGGGGGGTTTTCCGCGTTTAGATTAAGTGAAGGATTCGAAGCCTTTGGATATGATCAATCTCATATCAACGGCATAATGGCTGACGGGTATTCAATCCTAAATTAAGCTATAAGATCAATTCTTAGGGGATCACTTCCCTATCCCTATATATATATATATATATATATATATATAGTGGAGTGATCCCCTAATATCTGGTCTTATTTCTTAAATTCAGATCTAATACTTGCAATGCTTTATGAGTCGTCAGGTCTGAGATTTCTCAGATCCAACGACTCAGAACACTTCACTTAAGATCACAGAGGAAAATAAACCCAAAAAATCCGGCCCGGTCCGGTTCAATCTCCTGAGCCAAAACCATTTTTTTCTTCTCTCTCGCTCTGCTTTTTCTCTCTCTCGTCGCCCATCTCCTCCACTGATCGTCGTCATCGCCGCCTCGTCTCCCCCTCCACCATCTCTGCGACCAGCCCCACCCCACAACCATCTCCTCCACCACCACCACCACCACCAACGCCACCTCCACTAGTCGCAGCTTCCAGTCTCCCCTTCCACCTTCTCACCACCACTCCCACCCTCACTGCCATCTCCTCCACCACCACCAACATCATCACCATCGCCATCTCCACCAAATCAATCACACCACCGCCGCCGCTGCCGCCTCCTCCAATTACCCCCTCCACCGATCGCTGCCAGCCGCCTCCAGATTCTCCTCCAACTCCAACTCAATTGGGGGGGGGGGGGAATGTTGGTTTTCTTTTTTGTTTTTTAGTTTTTTTTCCTTCCTTCCGATGTTTGCTGCTTTAATCTGACACTCTTCAGATCTGGATCCTAAACTAAGGTATAAGACCAGATCTTAGGGGATCACTCCTCTCTCTCTCTCTCTCTCTCTCTATATATATATATATATAAAGAGAGAAAAGTGAGACTCATATTTGTATGAAAAAAATTTCTCATACAAAGTGAGGTGTCAAAACAAGAACTCTTAGATTATAGGTTTATTAAAAAAACATCTTGGTTCATCTTGATTATTAAGATTCTCTACTACAATTTGCAAATGAGTCCTTTGACCAAACATTTGATTTAAGAGTTATTATTTTGACACCTCATTTTGCATGAGAATTTTCTCATACAAATATGAGCCTCACTTTTCTTATATATATATGGAGGTGATCCCTTAAGATCCTACCTCATCTTTTATTTTGAAGCCTCATATATGCCCATTGACACAAAACCCCCCTGAAAAATTCGAACTGTTCATCTTGTTCTACATGCCTTAGCAAAAGGGTGTAAAATCAAATTATTTAAAGGTCATTTGTTTATGTTTACAACATGACAAAATTATGACTTAAAATTATTTATTTTTCTAACAACATGATTTGGATGGGGATATAAATGCCAAATAACTTAATTTTACACCCTTAGGCTATCTGGGAATGTAGAGATGGACAATTCAAATTTTTTATATGGGCTCGTATTATGGAGGGCCTCAAAATTTGATGTGAGATAGAGCTTTAGGAGATCACCTCCACCTCCAATATATATATATATATATATATATATATATAATAAAACACAAAGAAAGCTATCAAGTGGCTCTCCTTCAATCCCCCAAAAATCAAAGGCCCAGATCTAACCTCACAAAACATATTTTCCTCCTCAAAAGTTTCCCCCCAAAACTCAAATTCAAATTCCCCACCCAAAACAACTCTTATATTTATTTAATTTTTTTTTCTCTCCCCCTCCCTCTTCTATTCAAAAATTTAAGAAAATAAAAATTTTAAAAATTTTTACAAACTAAAAAAATTAAAATTTTAAAAACATTAAAAATAATTCAAAAAATCAAAAAGATCATATAATATGTTTTTTGCTGGACCCCCAAAAGTTTCTCATATAATATGTTTGCTACTTCAATTAATTTGCTGGACCTCCAAAACTATTTTATATGATTAAGCAAGGTACACCGTTCCGAAGACGTGCCATAGGCACGTATAAACGGGCAAACCTAGTATATATATATAAGGTAAAAGGGATATGAGCAACTTGCTCATTTAGTAAATGACCAATTGATTATGTAGCATGAATGTGATACATTGGACAACTAACCCTATTAAAGATTTTCCAATCACATGTATGCCACATCATCAATTGCTTATTTACTAAATGAGCAAGTTGCTCATAGCCCTTTTTCCCATATATATATATATATATATATATATATATATATATATATATAGAGAGAGAGAGAGAGAGCTTCGGTTGTGCACCACCCACGGTGTACACGGCGTGTGCACTCGGCCTTAGGACATTCATATCGACAATCCGAACCGTTCACATTGATCTAAACATCTACATCAGTCTAAATATGTAAAATCAAGTCATTTGAAATTCATTTGCTCATGTATTGAAGTGTTACAAAATTGTATGGTTGAATATTGTTTTTTTATAATGACATAATGGATTGGCAAATGAATTTTAAATGACTTGATTTTACATATTTAAACTGATTTAGATATGTAGATCGATGTGAACAGTTTGGATCGTCGATATGAACGCCCGAAGGCCGTGTTTCACACCGTGTGCACCATGGGTGGCGCACAACGGAATATAACTCTCTATCTCTCTGTTTCTCTTTGTATATAAATATATATATAACGACTATAGAGTGCAAACGCCTTATGAAGCCTTAAGCCATTGTTTGAAACAACGGCTTCATTATACCCTAGGTCATTGGTTTGCACACGTTTGCACGCTACGGAAGCATTTGCAATGGAGCATTCCTCTCTCTTTATATATACTAGTATTTTTCACGTGCGATGCACGTTTTGATAAAATATTGGAGTTAAATGTGTAATACACGTAAGTCAACAGTAATTAGCACGTGCGATGAATGCCTTAATTTTAAAAAATGGAGCTGAACGGGCGATACACGTATTTTTTAAAAATTAAGAAAAAACATTGATGTGTACGTGCGATGCATGTGTTGAAAAATAGATTTGGAGTTGCACATGCGATGCACATGTTTGTTTGGTGACAAAAGTGGTGTTTCTTTTGTGACAAAAAAATATTTAAAATTGTTTATTTGCGACAAACTCTTCCATTAAATTGTAAGTAAATATATTGTATTATAGATAGATAGATGGATAGTAATTGACATTTGTGATGCATGTATAATATAAATTAAAAAAAGTTAAAAGTAAAATGTCTGACATAGTGAGGACTCGAACCTGAGACCTCCTTCATATTAGTTATGCACGTGCGAGCACGTGTTGGTAGATTGACAAATGACACTAAGGATCACCAGGTCTTCTTAAATTATCACGTGCGTTGCACGGGTTGGGATATGGACAAATTACACTAAGGCCTTCTCCCATTATAGTAGTATATATATATATATATATATATATATATATAAGAGATCCAATGAGATACATCTTAACATGAGAAAATGAGACACTCATATTCACCATTGGATATGAGGAGATTGAGATGAGTGGCTCTAATTTATTTGAATTAGTTTATTGAAAAACCGGTTTATTTCTACTAATCTATCAAAAAAATAAACTCAAAAGAAAACCGAACAAACCCTTTGTTTCCCCGTAACCCTAACTTGCGTTAATTCTCATACCCTCAACTGACGGCCATTCACTTCCCGCCCAGCCGCGTCCGTCGTGCCCAGCTGCGGTGCCCAGTCGCCGTCGCCATCGCCGCATTGACCATCCCCTGCCCTGTTCTAACGAATCCTCCATTTCATTGATCACACGGCCAGTGAATTTTGGTTTATACTCTTTACACTCCAAGATAGCCTTCACCATTACCATGCATTGAATAAAAAATTGCTCAAAAGAAATCAAAACTAGTTCAGAATTTATGATCTTATTTAAGAAGAATTCTATTATAGCTGGAAGAACATTTTTGTCGCCAAAAGAATATGGATGTCTGTTCTGTAAAGCAACTAGAATCTTCATCAATTTTATACATGATCTCTTTGTGAAATCCCAAGTTTTAGTGTCCTTCCAGGAATGAATTATCTGCAACATGAGCAAAAACAAGATTAAACAAACATAATTGTAGAAAGTCTAATAATTTTAGCAAAAGAGATTTTTACGCGGCAACGGCGACTGGGCGAGGCGGCTGAGCGCGGCGACGACGGCTGGGCAGGGCAGACATGGCGACCACGGCTGGGCGGGAAGTGAATGGGTGTCAGTGGAGGGTTTGAGAATTAACGCAAGTTAGGGTTAAGGGGAAATAAAGGGTTTGTTCATCTTCTAAAAAAAACATATGGTTTTCTTTTAGGGTTATTTTTGATAGATTAGTAGAAATAAACCGGTTTTTCAATTAACTAATCCAAATGAATTAGAGCCACTCATCTCAATCTCCTCATATCCAATGGTGAATATGAGTGTTTCTCATTTTCTCATTATAAGACTAGTATAATGTACGTGCGATGCACGTCTAAAAAAATTAAAGCCATTAAATTAAATGAATATATATCAAATAATAAAAAATAGTTTATATTTGAATGTTTTGAATTGAGCTACACGTGCAGTGTACATTTATATTTGTTGAATATAGTTTGTACGTGTATCATATGTGTTTATATAGTTACAAAGGATTTGTTTGTTACAAACCCCAACTCTCCCATTAAAATAGTAAAGATGTATCTCATTGGAACACTCCTCTCTTTCTCTCACTCTCTCTCTCTCTATATATAGAGAGAGAGAGGGGGAGGGAGAGAGAGAGAGAGGAATGCTCCATTGCAAACGCTATTGTATCATGCAAATGATGTGCAAACCACCTAAACCGTTGTTTGAAATATCGGATTAGATGTAGGTTAAAGTGAAGTCGTTGTTGAAAACAACGGCTTAGGATGTTTGCACGCCCGTCTGCAATGGATATATATATAGAGAGAGAGGTTTCTTCCATTGCAAACGCAAATATAACGTTTGCAATTTGCAAACTACTTAACCCATCATTGGCAATGACGGGTTAAGGCAAAACATAAAATTTTGCCTTATGCCCTAACCCGTCATTGCCAATGACGGGTCAAGTGGTTTGCACGCGTTTGCACAACATTTGCGTTTGCAATAGAAGAAATCTCATATATATATATATATATATATATATATATATATATATATATATATATATATATACATAATATTAATAAAGAGAAAATTTGCTCCTATAGTGCACTAAAAAATCCAATCTCCGCAGTCAACGTCACGATCTACACCATTCAAGTTGATCCTCGTACCAGAAAACATAGAATGAAGTGAAATCACAAAATTTGAACATGTTTGTCCTTTCATCATGAGATTGCAAATGAATGGTTTTTTTAGCAGCAAAACAATTGTTATCACTTAAAGCATGCGGAAAACATAGTCAACTTTGATAATATTTCATCTTCTTATGTTTTATTAAATGTTGAACGGTGTGGATCGTGCATTTGGAAGGAAGGGTATAATTTTTAGGCGCCATATAGTTAGGAATTGTGGCCTCAAATACACGTAGGCATTGAGTACTTGAAGTTGAAGAAAAAGAGGAAAAAACAAAGACAGCAAGAGAAGACAACAGTAAGTAAAAGAAGTGTAGTCTGGAGAGTTGCGGTCGACCGACGCATTCTGCTGAGAGTTCTTCGAGTGTACAGGGTCTAACAGAGAGCGGGACAGTTGACCGTGCGGTCGACCGGTCTAGAGTTCAGGAGTTGGCCTTACACGTCGACCAACCTTGGGGGTGCGGTCGACCAACTTCGGCGCTAATTATTTTTGGGCTTACGAGTGTAAGGCCCAATAGCTAGATTTGTGTTTATCTTTTAGGGTTTACTTGGGGGCTATATATATGACTGTAGACTCTAGGGTTCAGATGATCTTTGATGATCCAAATAGAGAGATTTGGTGAGCCGTTATCATTGTTCAACTTCAAGAGGGAATAGTGCCGAGTGTTTCAAAGGTGGGAGAGAGAAATTGAGAGTTGTAATCTCTTTTATAATCTTTGTATTTCTTAGGGAATAAGAAGTATTAGTTATTTCTGCATATTGATTATGCTCTTGTGAGATCTTGCATATATTGTGGTGGCTTGTTCTTGGTTCATCTAAGTCTTGGGAGTTTCTATTGCTTGTGGTGTGCTTCCGCTATTAGCACTATGAGTTGTGGGGTAGATTCTTCAACAAGTGGTATCAGAGCAGTTGGTTCGAGATGGCGGATAACAAGATGAAGATCGAGATATTCGATAGGAGTGACTTCGCGATGTGGAAGATTCAGATGATAGCATATCTTCGTCAGAAAGATCTTGATGGTTCGTTGTTTGATAAGAAGCCGATAGGTGCAAACAAGCATGCGAGGGTCTTGACGGATTGGAATCATTTGGATCAAAAGGCACTGGGGCAGATTCAGTTGGGACTGAGTAGGAAGGCGTTATTTTATATCTCGAAGGCAAAGACCACAAAGGTGGCTATGAAAATTCTCACGGATATGTATGGGAAAACCGTCGGCATCTAATCAAATTCTTCATCTGAAGAAATTGGTTAATATAAAGTTGAGGGAAGGGGGTTCAGTAGCAGAGCATGTGAACAATTACTGTATGGTTTACAACCAAATGGAAGCTGCAGGTTTGAAGTTTTCAGAAAGGGGGCAGTCATTGTTACTTCTATCTACTTTACCCGATAGTTATGGTACGGTGGAACAGACTATTACAGGCACTATGACAAATTCGAAGACTCTACAGGATGTGGTGAGTAGCATTCTGAACGAGGTGGTGAGAAGGTTGAGACACGGGGGATATCCAGCATCATCTTCTAGGCATTCCACCATGTACGTTGAAAAGAGACGTGGGAGATCTAAGAACAGTCGAAGAAGAAAGGATCAGAGTAGTTCATCTGAGAGTGGGTCTGATGACAACGATGGGGGACATAGGCCTAAGTGCTGGTATTGTCACAAGAAAGGTCACATGATGTGCAGTTGTAAGGCTTATATGAAGAAGAAGCAGGAGAAACCGAAGAGAGATACCCCAAAGGAAGCTCAAGTGGGGCTTGTTAATGATCTATGCTTATCAACTTGGGAAGAGTTGGGCACTCAAGCTTGGTGTATTGATTCGGAAGCTTCTTTTCATTGCACTCCGAGGAGAGAGGTGTTTGATGACTATGGAGAGAGTTCTTTTGGAGATGTGATTGTGGAAAATGGTCATCGGTATCCTGTACGTATGGTTGGTACTGTTCGCATGAACACCATTGATGATCAAAGTGTTGTCTTGCGGGAGACAAGGCATATTCCAGACTTGAAGGAAAATCTTATTTCGATTGGAAGGCTAGACAAAGAGGGTATGTCTATTACAGTTGGTAGTGGGGAGTGGTGCATAGCTGCAGGTTCAAGGATGATTGCAAAAGGAAAGCGTGAAGAAACATTGTATTTACTTAGAGACGTGAAGGGCATTTCTCCTGTAGCTGACTATCAGCCGAAATCGAGTAGTAGGTTGTGGGGTGCAACCGAGTTCTTTCAGTTGTGGAGGGGAGGTTACTAATTTAGTGGGATCTGCTGGCCATGGAAGTGATCCTAGAGGGCAAGACATTGCTGCGGT
The DNA here is from genome assembly GCA_017893485.1 of Hemerocallis citrina. Taxonomy (NCBI): domain Eukaryota; kingdom Viridiplantae; phylum Streptophyta; class Magnoliopsida; order Asparagales; family Asphodelaceae; genus Hemerocallis; species Hemerocallis citrina. Next base: position 99,178,439 of record CM030368.1, read on the forward strand.
GAGGGTACTTTGCAATATGGCAGTTGAAGCTTCAAGTCGCTCTTGTGTGATAGAGAGCACTGGTATCGATATGCGGGGTGATGTCGATGAGAGTAACCGAATTGGGACTGTAGGGGTTGAACAGTCTGCGAATATTGTGGAGGTATCGTACACGGAAACTTCTAATGTAGAGAGTGCATTGAGAGGTTTTGAATCATGTCCGGTGTTGATGGAGATTTTGCGAGTTGGAAAGTCTCATAACACAAAATTCGACACGGGAGGTTTCTCCGGTATTCGTGCTCTATGCGATTGACGAAGCACATCCTTCATGAGGCGATGAGGGGTACTTGGTGCACTCTACGTGGTGGAGTGGCGGAGGTGCTCTTCATGAGAGCGGGAAGTACTTGGGTCATCCATGAAAGTGGGAGATTGGCAGAGCTAATGCAAGGTAAAGATTGCAATAACTTTGAAGCGTGGTATATTTGGTCCAAGTGGGAGATTATTAGGAATTGTAGCCTCAAACACACGTAGGCACTGAGTACTTGAAGTTGAAGAAGAGGAGAAAGACAACAAGAGAAGACAACAGCAAAAAGAAGAAGTGTAGTCTGGAGAGTTGCGATCGACCGACCTGGGCATGCAGTCGACCGACCCATTCTGCTGAGAGTTCTTCGAGTGTACAGGGTCTAACAGAGAGCTGGACAGTCGACCGTACGGTCGATCGGTCTAGAGTTCAGGAGTTGGCCTTACACGCTGCGGTCGACCGACCTTGGGAGTGCGGTCGACCGACTTCGGTATTGATTGTTTTTGGGCTTACGAGCTTAAGACCCAATAGTTGGATTTGTGTTTATCTTTTAGGGTTTACTTGGGGGCTATATATATATGGCTGTAGACTCTAGGGTTTAGATGATCTTTGATGATCCAAATAGAGAGATTTGGTGAGCCGTTATCATTGTTCAACTTTAAGAGGGGATTGTGCAGAGTGTTTCAAAGGTGAGAGAGAGATTGGGAGTTGTAATCTCTTTTCGAATCTTTGTATTTCTTGGGAAATAAGAAGTACTGGTTATCTCTGCATATTAATTGTGTTCTTGTGAGATCTTGCATATATTGTGGTGGCTTGTTCTTGGTTCATCTAAGTCTTGGGAGTTTCTATTGCTTGTGGTGTGTTTTCAATATTAGCACTACGAGTTGTGGGGTAGATTCTTCAACACCTATGGCATAGGACACCCCATTTTCTCATATAATCATATATACATATATAAAAGAAATGAAGTTGTAGCAAAGAAACAAGTGAGCAAGACTGAGTTTCATGAGCTACATACTTGATCATCCTTGCCCAAACTAGAAGCCAAAGTATCAGATAGCTCCCAAGTTGAAATTTGTTTTTCTGCTGATTTTGTGGCTGCATGCAATGAACAAGAATGAAAAATAATAAAAAAACAGGATGAATATGTACAGTGAAGTAAAATAAACATATGAACAATGAAGAAAGACCAAGCTGAAAAATCAAAAAGGAAAATTACAGGAAATGGACCATTGTCAGGGCCGGCCTCACCCTTGAGGCGGGTAAGGTGGCCACCTCAGGCCCCCGGCATTTTTACGATTTTAGGCACGTATCAGACCCAAATTTGTAATTCTCTTGTAAATATAGGCACGTATTTTGTGCATAAAAAAATACTGTTATTAGAGGGCCCCAAAAATAATTATTTGAGCCTTTAATTTTTTTAAAAAATTATTTGGGTTTAGGCTTGAAGACTTGAATTGAATTTGAGACTTTAAATTTGAGTGATTTAAAACAAATTTATTTATTTTGCATATTTTGCTTTCTACAATGTGCATTTTTTTTCTTTTGTATAGGGGGTCCCATTTTGGGAGTTCGCCTCGGGCCCCTGGGAACTCAGGGCCGGCCCTGACCATTGTTCAGGAACTTCGTATAGTATAGGGTTCCTATCGACCTTCAATTTTAGTATTGGTTTCAGCATTTTCAGAAATATCGGACATATCGATTCTGTATCGGATTTTTTGGTATAGGCTAATCGAAGTGTACAAAAAAATGGAAATTCCAAATTATTTTAAATGACCAAATCTTAAATAATACACCCAATATACAACTTGTTTAAACCATAAGAATATATTACAATAATATTTTGTGTTGATTTTCATTGTCATGTACAAAATATGCTTTTTAATAAATATTTATAACATACAACATGAAAATGTGAATTTTAAATTATAAAACTACAGGATAATAATATAGATTGTTTAAGGGATTGGGAGTATACTGTAAAAATTTATACTAAAAATTACTGTAAACATTTTTTTACTATCGTCGCTTATTCGTGTATACCTACCTACTTAGCAGCAATTGCGCCAATAAATAATTGACTAGCTCTTCGGTTTCATTCGCTTACAACAATCATCCCCCCCCCCCCCCCCCACCCAAACATTCTTGTTAACTTAAGGATCAGCATTGCTCGTGTGCTTTATGCTAAGCACATGTGTGCGTATCAACCATCCTCTTAAATCACAAGCACACACTTTATACTCCAAACTATATAAACACCCAATCAAATTTAACGATCACGAAAAAAAACTTCCCACGTGCATCACATGTCCAAAACAACCAGTCTGTGTTAGTGCATAATGCATCAGAATCCTGGAAGCAATTTAAAATTCACAAGAACTTAAGATTACTCTTTGCGATTCTTGATCAACAAGTCATAGCGCGTGGCTAAAAATTAACTAAAAGGAAATAGGAAAATATGAGACATACAGTGAGATTCTCCTTCGCAAATACTCAATACTCTACGTTTAACATTCATCATATGAGCATCTGCATCCGACTCCAGGTTCTGACTAGTTGAAGGTGGCACGATCGTTGATGGTCTCCTTTGCTTCTGAACTGCCTTCATTGGTAATTTCCCCAAGTGCTTCTTCATTGCCTCTCTTACTTCTTTTGGGGCGGCCTCACATCCCTTAATTTCCCCGCTTTTACCTGCCAGGTGTTTTTTGAAGCGAGTAATACCTCCAATCATGGTCCGGTGGCAATAGTTACACTCTAAATGGTTTCTTTGCCCCCCAATCATCGTCCCATGCTCCCACCCTATGTCTGGATGACGCGGCATCTTCACCGATTCCAATCGAACATTCAGTTTGCCATCCAACAAACTAACATATAAATATATCAGAAAAAAGATGGAATGTATGCCCAAATTACACGAGTTAAACAGTAAAGAAAGAAGATATTGCAATGTATTTTGGTTTAGAATTTGCTCATTGGCTAAGAAATTCAATGGTTTATGATCAAATTTCGAAGTCTTTAAGCTTCCCCATGGATTAGTCTGTAAAACTGACATTCAACAACAATGATTTTGATATACTTGTAGGTTATATGGAATTTCTTGGTCCAATGCAAAACACAAATCTCTCCAGTTTTGACCAAGATCCTTCATTTCTTAATTTTATTGAAGTTGGCATAAACCAATTATGCAAGCCCAGCTTTAGTTTTTAAATCATAGTCCAAGTTTTCCAGAGATAGTCATAAGCCAACTGCAAAACTCAGTATACCAACAGATTAAAATGGATGATCCTAGTTATGCAACTTGATTTAAAAAACCATTGCTCAAGGGTTTTATGTCATATATACGAAGGGTAAACTACGGATAACCCCCCTATACTCTGCTGCGGTCAATGCAGCTAACTCTCATATGCTATTGGTCAACATATAAATCCCCCAGGATGACACCATCTGGGTTCTATTACAAAAAAAATAACGTGTATTGCATGTGCTTTTTTAGGACTAAAATACCCCTGACGGAAACCCCATGTTATTCTTATTTATAATCCCTCTCAATTTTTCCATGTTTCTAATTTTATTTCTGTCCCAAACTGCTTATCACTAATCTCCTCCCCTTGTTGCCTCTAATCCCTAGAATAGTCCATTCTTCAAAACCCTACAAATTGAACTCCCCCTCCTAAAAGCATAGGGGGCATTTGATACGTGGATTGGAGAATTCTTTGGAATGGACGGATTCCCAGGAATGTGAGGGTAGGAATCATAATTCTCAGAAATATTACAATACTGTATTTGGTACAAGACATTTCATTCTAGGAAATATTTTATTACTAAATTTGGTATGGACAAATTCATTCCTATCAATCCTTCACTATAGTAGACATTACCGAAAATACCCTTTTGACTTTATTTTTAAAAAAACATATATAACTGTTATCTACATTAGTAATTGATGCATGTGCATGACACAAGCAAAACCAATACTGATATATATCTTATAAAACTTGAGTACAGTAACAAATATATGACTCAAAAAGTTATATTATGATTCTAATAAATTTCAACCAGGTAGAGAAAAAAACATAACAAAATAAAAAAAATGAAATGCATGCAATACAAACACATGATCTTAGACAGGGATTATAATTATCAGTGAAATATATTATTTATGACTTAGTATACAGCGGGTTTCCCCTTCAATTTTTTAATGAGTAATGGTGGGTATCATTGTTAAAATTGATATATTATACTGAAACATATATCATACTTATTTAATTATGTTCAGTCTCCAATTGGACGTTTCTCTATACATATAAATATGCACAAATCTCACCCTGATAAGGTAGAGTAACAAATTTGTTGGAGGGAACATAAAGTGACAATATGATAAGGCCGAAAAATTATCAAAAATCTGGAGGGAGTTTTGGTAACGTGATAATCCCACCCTGCCAAGTATTTTTTGAAGCGAGTAATACCTCCAATCATGGTCTAGTGGCAATAGTTACACTCTAAATGGTTTCTTTGCCCCCCAATCATCATCCCATGTTCCTACCCTATGTCTGGATGACGCGGCATCTTTACCGATTCCAATCGAACATTCAGTTTGCCATCCAACAAACTAACATATAGATATATCAGAAAATTGATGGAATGTATGGCAAAAAATTGGAGAGTGTTTTGGTAACGCAATAATCTCAGCTATTTTATTTTGAGCAACCCACAAATCTCACCCTTTTAAATAGGAATGTATATATCCTTCTCAACAAATGATTTTGATTCTCGTAATCATTCCAAAACTATACTCATATTTTACCAAACCAGGTCCTAAATTCTCTTGTATATTATCGAGTACCAAACGCCCCCATAGAAATTGATACAATTCTTCCTCTATCCTCATAAAACTCTAAAACAAGATCATTCCCTCTCCCATAATATTTTTTCAAAAAAGTAATAAAAATTAAAAATTAAAACTACAACTTTTAAATTACAAATTATATTAATAAAAAGACAAACAATTAATATAAAATAAAAAACCCAAAATCCTATGAATTTCACTTGCCATAAGTGGAAAGGAATTCTTTCTCCAATTGCAACTATGACGATACAGAAAAAGAAAATAATTAATAAGTGAATAACAGATTGAAATAACACTAACAGTTACCATTTTTCTTCAAAAATATCCCAAAAAATGAAATTAAGAGAAATAGCAAAGAAATTCTCACCAGAAAAAAAATGAAGAACAAGAACAACCAAAACGGACCCGGATCCGAGATGAAGATCCGATAGCGTCCCCGACCAGAAATCAGGGACGACGATAATGTCGGTTTTCGTGTCGGATCGGATCCAATCCGATTCGATACGATGAAGCGATACTGCCGATACCGAGCTGATTTGGAGGAAGAGAGAGAGGATATTGCGTGATAAAAAAAACTCAAAAAACTTTTTTTTTTGGGTTTTGTGTCGTTACGTTTCGGGGCAAAACTAGGGCTTATGTGGGCATTCTTATAGTTTAGCTGATTAGATAGAGTGGATATTTTACTGAATCTGACTTATTATATGCATCTTTTTGGTGTAAAACAAATTTGCAAAAAGAAATTAATTTTCGATATATGTTTTTTACAGCTGGCTGACAATCACAACCGTCCATCTACAATCCAACTGTCGTATTGAATCCTGACCGTTTATTTGAAATTTGAATTTCCCACTTTTTAAAGATTCTATTCGGTGATACAATAAAATGAATCACACAAGTAGTATAAATTTTCATAATTATACTACTTGCGTGACAACCTGACAACCTTTCATAAAGTAGTATAAAAGTGGGATTTATTTTCATAAAATGAATCCCACTTTTTAAAGATCTCTTCAAAACCCTGACAACCTTTCATATTTCAATAGACGTGTATAAGGAAAAATGCATGGCTAGTTGTCACCGATGATGCTCTTGCCAAGTGGTTGCAATTTTGTCAATAAAATGAATCATGCAAGTAGTATAAATTTTTATTTAGTTAATGTCGTAAGGAATTTTTTTTGATAGTTTTTCCTTAATATGAATTGTGAATAAGGTTGGAACTGGTCCTAGTTCGGATTGTGCATTGCCAAACCCATGCCCAGCCTGAAATGTAGAAGTCATGCCCACCCAACCTAGGCCTGTCATGGGCCTCAATACATATGCCTAAACCTAAACCCATTGTGCTTAGGCCTACCCGCATGCCTTAGCAGGCCAACCCAATCGTGCCTTCATGTGTTGGTCTAGACTTTTATACATTTACATAAAGCGAGAACACTTGTCTTCAACAAAAAATGAAATTATTTGTATGCAAGTGCAATGTAACATTCTTATAATGTGGTATATATATAATGGTTGACAATATGTTTCCTTCATTGTGATCATTGTTGTGATCATTGTGTTTTACATGGGTCTCGTGCGGGCATATATATTTTGGGTTATAAATGTATTTTATATAGTTCTCATGTCAGGTCTTATTAATGAGCCTTGTTTCGGATGTCCATGAGTTGGGTTCGTGCTGGATCTAACCAAAACCAAACCCAATCCAAAAATATGTGGGTCTTCTTTTCTAAACCCAAAACCAGCCTAAAGTACTTATTATCATGCCCACAGTCCCACTTTTTAGTGGGCCAACCCATTGGCTTCGAACCACTTGAAACCACTTCCAATCCCAATTGTGATGGTTTTAGGAGATGTTTGAATAGGCATGTTTTAAAGGTGAATTATTGTTATTATTTTGATAATCGCGAAACAAAACAATGCATCAATCACTCCCTAAACCTCATAACTTATTTAGCATCATCATCAAACAACCCAAGTAACACCCTGTATTGAATGGTGACCCAAAGAAACCAATGTGTACCCTCTCATTCAGCATTAGCTGCATGATTAGTGAAAATATTAGCTTCTCAAAACACATATTGTAGCTTTGACAAACAACAACCCACTCAACATTGCTCGAATATCCGTAACAATTGGATCACCTGTATCACTTCCAGAAACAAGCTCAATTGTATGCTTTGAACCACCTTCAAAAACAAAATGTCCGCCATGAGAGGAGGTGAATCACCTTGAGAGCCTCCTATAACCCCCTTCTTTCAGCCACATTAATGGAATTTGTAGCTATTGTCCACCCCCAATTATTAGGGCCTTACTGAAATGATCTTGTGCAACAAAACCATTGTAACACCCTGTATAATAATATATAACTATTTTTTATTTTAATCCGTGCACAGTTAAGAATTGCACGAGATTATATATTTTTCCATGATAATTAGTTTTTATTGAGAAATTTAAATATATGAGTTATTATGAATCCGATGAGATAAATTTGGGATATCTTCTCAATTAAATTGTGGATTTACCTCGATTGTTTTAACAAGACAATCTTTGGGAAATAATAATTTTATAAATATATTTTTATCATTTACAAATAAATATTTTGCTTACAATATATATATATATATATATATATATATATATATATATATATATATATATATCACTAGTAGAAAACCTTGCAATAACAACGAATTATTTACGAGCACTAAAATTTCCTTGCTAGTGCTACTATCTACAACGGATTAATCACAACAAACTCTTTTGTTGTGAATGTTTTTTACATCCGCAAGAGATTTTATTAATTTGTTGCAGTTGCAACAATTGCAAGGAAACATTTGTAACATAATATATTCCGTTACCAAAGTAATTTTTTAATCTTCAATATTAAAAAATCTTCAGCCATTAGATCTCGATCCGATGGCTAAGATCTATTCCGCCCAAATGAAGAGATCTGCCAAAGTTGTCAAAGGCATTTTGGGGATTTCACTGCTCACCATCTCATTTCTTTTCCCTTCTTCTTGGGCGCTCGTTCACGATCTCTCTTTCCCCTCTCATCGAAACCTTAGCTCATTCCTCCCAAAAGCCCCAGCTCATCTCTCTTCTCCCCTGTAGCGCCCCGAATTTCTAATAAGATATCTTAGAAAATACGTGGCACAATCCCAGCGATCCACTTCAATATAATATTAAACACAACCAACACCACTAAAATTTTCAACTTTTATTACAACAAACATTTACAAAACACAGCGGAATTCAAACAAATTCAACTCATAATTTTTTTTATTTACAACACAAATTTATCTCAAAACTGCTATTACAATTTTACACAAAACTCTTATTAAATCACTTTTTTTTCTCAAAAAACCAACTCAAGCATCCAACCTCCAACTCTAAGCAACCACCTGCAAGATATGAGGCTAGAGATGATCCTTAACCCCCAAACTAAAGGGGTCAGCCATAAATGGTGTGAGTGACATAAAAACAAATAAACAACATAAATGATCATACCTCACAATTTCTGAAACAACATATATTAAATAAGAATATGGAAAGTAAGAAATGACAGGAAACATAAAACATCAAGTGGAACAAAGCTAAGTGTCAGGTGTAGAAAACAGGAAAACCACATGTACAAAACCAAGTCAAGAAACATAAGTTCTATATGCAGACTCTCTAATGCGTACTTGTCGAAGTCTATGCATCCCATACTACATAGGTTCGGTGCAAACCCTTAACGTCTCCACTTCATAGGGTTCAATCCCCCGCTATGCAACTAATCCTAACACGATGACTACTACGAGATAAAGATAAACTATGGATAGTGTCTCATTCCCGATAATTCCGGAGAAGGATTCCACACCCAAGATATTTCACCTGAATAATTTCGGAGATCATCCCACACCGAAACATTGACACATCACCACACGAATATCACATGTGCTTCGCCTCGACTCCGATAATTCCGGAGATCAATCCCACACCACAAGTAGTTACCGTGATAATTCCGGAGATTGTCTCACACCACAAGTAATCTACTGTGATAATTCCGGAGACATATCCCACACCACTAATAATCTACTGTGATAATTCCGGTGATCAAATCCCACACCGAAAGCCATACTGAGGTTCTTGACTTATGTTCCCGTTCATCATATCACCACTAGTGCCTGTCCTTATCATTTTTGGGTTAATTAATTACTTAACGAATCTCCTAGAGTGGTATACCCTACCGGTCTAAATTCAAAACTGTATAACTGAAATGCCTCTACAGGCCTCAACAAAATAACTCAACACCGGTATACTAGGGTCACTCACCTCTAGAGACTCAAACTCAAAAGTCTAAACCAAAGTCCCACTAAACAAAGTGGCTCAACTGAATATATCAAATCAAATACTGAACTGAATGTCAAGTATAGACTGAGTTATCTGAAAACCAATCTTTCGAAATAACACTCAAGTTTACAAAGATCCTTCAGTACCAGTCGACTTATACTGTAGTAAATCGACTGCCCAGAGGACAAATATCCAAAATTTTATAAAAATAAACTAAGTCATATAAGTCGACTTAAGAAGGCTTCGGTCGACTTGCCCGAGATAAATTCCAGTAATTTTCACAAGATATTCTAAGTATATAAGTCGACTTAAAGGATTATAGGTCGACTGTCCAGAAAGGACTGAAATAATTTTACAAAATAAATTTCTCAGTGAACCAGTCGACTGCCTACGAGCTAGGTCGACTGTCAGAACGACTTTTCAAGGATACTAAGGTACAGCAGCAGGCTCGTACCAGTCGACTGTACAGTAGACCAGTCGACTGTCGGCCTACAGTTTTTCACAATTTAGATCTGAATACAAAACCAAAACTGGGGTTTTCTAAAGATTCATCGTTTATGAAAATAGTTCGTATTCAGGAAAAATGACAAATCTCAACAAATCCTCATTATGGTTATATTATTCAAAACATCAAATATGTCAAACTCAAGTTCTCATGTTCTAGGTTACTAATTCTTTCATTAGGGTTTCTCAAAACTGAAATTGCTTTCACAATTCCAAATCAAATTTTGATTTACAAAAATAAGATCCAGATGCACAACATCCGACCATACTCAAATCTTAACATGCTTTTTAGCACACAATTTATGAACAAAGATCTATTAGTCATTCGTAGATTTCACAACATGGTACAACAACATCAATTATTCACATGTATCATACCAAAATACAAGATCTATATCATTCACAACATCAAATCAATACATCATTGACACTCGCACGCACAGATCAACAACAAGATGAATTTATAACATTCACAAAACAAAAACAAAACACACAATGTCACTCACAAAGCAAACAAAACAAAACAAAGTCACTCATCTTTGAATTTAGAAAAATCCACGAAAAAGTCTTCCTTTTGCTAGATCCAAAGCCTCCACTTGCTCCACCAAAACAAATCACAAAATTCTGTATATTCCAGTAGATGACGGCTGGGAAATTCTTTAAATATCCGGGATTAAGTTTAGGGTTTTACCCCACTTTGCAAAATAATCCTTTCTAAAAGACAACTTCACATATATAGGTATAGTCTTGGAAATCCAATCAAAATTCATTTAAATTAGGATTTAAAGGAAAATATAAATTCTAAATCTCAACCAATACTGTTCAAAACGTCCAGAAATTACATTTTGCACTTTAACCCCTAAAAATGTCAAATTTGCAAAAAGGTCCTTCTTTTCTCAAAATTTGCAAATAGATCCAATTAATTTCAGAAAAATCTAGAAAAATACTAAATAAATTTCAAATATTAAATAATGATTTTTCATGAAGAAAACTTGACTTTTAAACTTTGTGAGAAAGTATTTGCACGTATTTTGCACGTGTAACAAGATAAATTTTTCTGAAAATATTTATTAAATCCTCAAAGTTCATTTAAATTTATTTTCGAATATTTAAAATAATATTTAAAAATACGGGGTTCCACATCACTCCCTCCTTAGAAGAGTTCTGTCCTCAGAACTGCTACTAATGAGTCCAAATAACATATCAACAAAGAAATCAACATCTCATAAATGGAAACATAATTCAAACAATTGCATATGACAACTCAATCAAAATAGAAGAAATACAACTCAACTCAAAGTACTATCATTCAAAAGAATTACAATCACATAATAGAAATACACTCATACAAAAAGCTCAGGGAAGTCCTTCTGCATGCGATCCTCTGGCTCCCAAGTAGCCTCATCGAACTGTTGATTCCTCCACAACACCTTGACCATAGGTATCACCTTGCTCCTAAGAACTTTCTCTCTATGGTCAACGATCTCAACAGGCTGTTCCTTGTAACTCAAGTTCACCTGTAGATCTTCAAGAATCTCTACCAACTGATGATTCTGATCTGGCACATACTTCCTCAACAATGACACATGGAATACATCATGCACTTGTGCCAACTCTTCTGGAAGCTTCAATCTATATGCTGTCTTGCCAATCCGCTCCACGATTCTGTATGGCCCAATATACCTTGGCGCCAACTTGCCTCCCTTACCAAACCTGATCACTCCTTTGGTCAGAGAAACTTTGAGAAAAACTACATCCCCAACTTCAAACTCCAAGTCTCTTCGTCGAGTATCAGCATAACTCTTCTGCCGACTCTGAGCCTCGACCAATCTCTTGCGAATCAGCTCAATCTGCTCCGATGTCTGCTGTACGATCTCAGGACCGTACATCTGCCTCTCGCCAACCTCATACCAACAAACAGGTGTCCTGCACCTCCGCCCGTACAAAGCCTCATACGGTGCCATCCCGATACTCGCATGGTAACTGTTGTTATAAGCAAACTCAACCAATGCCAAGTATCTCTCCCAACTACCACCGAAATCCATAACACAAGCCCTTAGCATATCTTCCAGCACTCGATTCACCCTCTCCGTCTGACCATCAGTCTGTGGATAAAAAGTTGTACTGAAATCAGTTCTGGTGCCCAAAACTGCTTGTAGGCTCTTCCAAAACCTTGAAGTAAACCTTGCATCTCTGTCGAATACAATCGACACAGGAACTCCATGAAGTCTCACAATTTTACCAATGTACAACTCAGCCAATTTCTCCAATGACCAAGTAATCTTCATGGCTAGAAAGTGAGCCGACTTAGTCAAACGGTCCACGATAACCCAAATCGAGTCATTGCCCTTCGAACTTCTTGGCAAACCTGTGATGAAATCCATACTGATATTCTCCCATTTCCACTCCGGAATGGGTAACGGCTGTAACAAACCTCCAGGTCTCTGATTTTCTGCTTTGATCTGCTGACAAGTCAGACACCTTGCCACGAAATCTGCCACATCCCTCTTCATACCAGACCACCAAAAGTGCTGTTTGATGTCCCTGTACATCTTCGTGCTTCCTGGATGAACTGACAACAATGTACTGTGTGCTTCCTACAAGATACTCTCTCTCAAATCTGAATTATCTGGAATGCACAACCTCTCACCCATCCAAAGAATTCCATTTTGGACACGAAACTCTGATAGCTTGCCTTCTAAAACCTGTTGCAGCATCTTCTGAATCTCTGAGTCTGATCTCTGACCTTCCACAATCCCCTCTCTCAAGGATGGCTGCAGCCTCAACTGAGCCAAAGATGCCCCTAAACCCTGCAGCACCACCTCGATACCTGCCTGATTAATCTCTGCTGCCAACTCTCTTCGAGTAGTGATCAAACTTGATAAACTACTCTTCCTGCTAAGTCCATCAGCTACCACTGATGTTGATATTTGCAAGTGTACAAAATCGCACAAGTAATATAGATAGATGAGTAGAGTGTCGAACCCACAGGGACTAGATATTTTACTGAGTACCGATATCGCTAGATGAATCACTATTTGGAAGATCGAATTTTAAAAATAATAAAGCAACTAAATTACTTTAATCTAATTATCTAACTAAATTGGTGAAGAGGGAGAGGGCTGTAAAACTTTGAAGCTCTTGTAATTTGTTAAGGGTAAAATTTGTTCTAGGGCTCTTGGTTCACCTCGTTTATCACACACACAAATTATAATTCTTTATAAATAAAAATATTATCTTTCCCAATTGTCGACCAAAATCCTAAAGATATTAACCACTCTATCAACGTAGTCTAAAAATTATTCTCAATTAATCATTCGTCTATCCACCAAATTATTAATTGAAAAATTGAATTTCTTAACGGTCACGTCCTCCAATATACGGTCTTTAATTTTTATTAATCACAAATTACATGTTCGGTCTCTTTATGATTTGAAAATTCATACAAATGTCTATCCACCATGTTGTATGCATAAATAATAAAAATTTAAAACACAATCAGAAAAAATAGAGTAATAACAAGGAATTAAAATCTGTGTTCAAAACTTGGCTACATCTTAGCCTCTAGAACATTTAAACTCAGTTCATGTTCGAATTGCAATTAATAAAATGTTCGGGGTGCATCTAAAACTTGATGTTGATATTTGCAAGTGTACAAAATCGCACAAGTAATATAGATAGATGAGTAGAGTGTCGAACCCACAGGGACTAGATATTTTACTGAGTACCGATATCGCTAAATGAATCACTATTTGGAAGATCGAATTTTAAAAATAATAAAGCAACTAAATTACTTTAATCTAATTATCTAACTAAATTGGTGAAGAGGGAGAGGGCTGTAAAACTTTGAAGCTCTTGTAATTTGTTAAGGGTAAAATTTGTTCTAGGGCTCTTGGTTCACCTTGTTTATCACACACACAAATTATAATTCCTTATAAATAAAAATATTATCTTTCCCAATTGTCGACCAAAACCCTAAAGATATTAACCACTCTATCAACGTAGTCTAAAAATTATTCTCAATTAATCATTCGTCTATCCACCAAATTATTAATTGAAAAATTGAATTTCTTAACGGTCACGTCCTCCAATATACGGTCTTTAATTTTTATTAATCACAAATTACCTGTTCGGTCTCTTTATGATTTGAAAATTCATACAAATGTCTATCCACCATGTTGTATGCATAAATAATAAAAATTTAAAACACAATCAGAAAAAATAGAGTAATAACAAGGAATTAAAATCTGTGTTCAAAACTTGGCTACATCTTAGCCTCTAGAACATTTAAATTCAGTTCATGTTCGAATTGCAATTAATAAAATGTTCGGGGTGCATCTAAAACTTGATGTTGATATTTGCAAGTGTACAAAATCGCACAAGTAATATAGATAGATGAGTAGAGTGTCGAACCCACAGGGACTAGATATTTTACTGAGTACCGATATCGCTAGATGAATCACTATTTGGAAGATCGAATTTTAAAAATAATAAAGCAACTAAATTACTTTAATCTAATTATCTAACTAAATTGGTGAAGAGGGAGAGGGCTGTAAAACTTTGAAGCTCTTGTAATTTGTTAAGGGTAAAATTTGTTCTAGGGCTCTTGGTTTACCTCGTTTATCACACACACAAATTATAATTCCTTATAAATAAAAATATTATCTTTCCCAATTGTAGACCAAAATCCTAAAGATATTAACCACTCTATCAACGTAGTCTAAAAATTATTCTCAATTAATCATTCGTCTATCCACCAAATTATTAATTGAAAAATTGAATTTCTTAACGGTCACGTCCTCCAATACACGGTCTTTAATTTTTATTAATCACAAATTACCTGTTCGGTCTCTTTATGATTTGAAAATTCATACAAATGTCTATCCACCATGTTGTATGCATAAATAATAAAAATTTAAAACACAATCAGAAAAAATAGAGTAATAACAAGGAATTAAAATCTGTGTTCAAAACTTGGCTACATCTTAGCCTCTAGAACATTTAAATTCAGTTCATGTTCGAATTGCAATTAATAAAATGTTCGGGGTGCATCTAAAAATATTTAAAGAAGAAGAATTACACAAAAATTATAATAAAACATATATATTCACCCCTTCTCAAAATACCGAACCCAGCTTGAAAACTACGTCACCACGTCAGAGCCGTCAAGTCGCACGCCAGGGCCGAAGTCAACAGCTGCAGCGCGTCAGATCTGTCCCTGTCGCGTCAGAGCGCTGTCGTTGCCGCGTCAGAGCGCTGTCGTTGCCACGTCAGCAGGCACTGGGGCGCGTGCTGCTTCGTCCTTTGCACGTGGGACCCAGTGCGCTGCTGCCTTGGAACACAGCGCCAAGCCTTCTGCTCACTGCTGCTTCGTTTGGGATGTCGCGCCTGCTCCTTGTTGATTCGCTCCACACGCCAGGAGAGAGGACGAAGGAGTCACCAAGTCAAAGCAGCTCGCTGGGTGCACTTCGAAAACCGCGGCAAAGAAGACAGCAGCCCTACTGCCCACACGTACTGTTTCGCCTTGAAACTTGCACACGCCCTTCTCTCTCTCTTACTTTCTTCTCTTATTTTTTTCTTTGTATTTGGTAGCCGTCACCTCTCAAGTTTCTCCACTCTCCTTTGGTTTGCATTTATAGAGTACGGGAAGAGAGTTAGGGTTTTTACTTTTTGCAGAAAAGTCCACACTCTTTCTTTATTTCCTTCCTTTAATTGATCTGAATTTATTTATTTCTCTTTCTTTCTTTTCTGCCTTTTCTGCCCACCACGTGCTTCTGCATACACAAAATAATACCTGAAATTAGAATTTTTAAATAAAATAAATTTAATTAGTTTAAAATTAATTAAACTATCTATAAATCATATTAGCGTATAAAAATCCTTTTACAAATTATTTGTCGCACTTTTAAGTCAACAAAACAATAAAAATTGATAAATCTATCATTTTACTCTGTTTGTTGATTTTTTCCCACAATTCTTTACTTTTTGCATCAAAAATATTATTTCTTCAAAAATAATTAATTAAATGAAATCATATAGAAATAAGGTGAATTATAGACAATATCAGCGAAAACAAGCCATTTTAATAGGTAAATGAGTACAAATATTTGTATATAAATTAGACACATCAAATACCCCCAAACTTAAGATTTTGCTTGTCATCGAGCAAAAAGTAGAATCATGAACAAGGGAATAATAATCGTAGACTCAACCCATCACACCAAGAGATCTTATCATGCAAGCATCAAAATTTCAATTAAAAATATAAACATTTGAAAATAAAGTCAACCTAAGCATACCCACTTTCTCCAGTGCAATTATTTATTCATAACTCCCAACCCAATCGCATTTGTCATGCAATTAATGTGATTATATTATGCAACAACTCAATCTGTGATTATCCCTTCTTTCTACTACAAACCGAGTAGCAAACTAGAGGTTTTTTTTTTAGTCCCTTCTTTAAGTTGTCACTTGCCTTTTGACGCGAATGTAAAATATTTGTGATGAATTCACCCGGTTACTCAACAAGTCACAAACTTAAAGTGCTTTGCATACTCATATTTCAAGTTGCTGTTCTACGTAAGTGTAGACATTTGTGATGAATACCCCTAGTTACTAAGCAACTCAAGACATTGGAGTAGATTGACTTTATTCATATTATTTTTTTTTTTTTCATTATTACTCTATTTACTTAAACTCTGTTTAGGACTAGATCAAAGGGGATAATCACTAGAAAAAGCATCACATTTGTCTTTTAGGTATAATAGCATGACTCACACAATTTTGTAAGGAATTTTGAAACTCAATAATCCTAAAGTAAATAAGTATGCTTAATATTGCTTTATAAAAAAAATTGTTTATCCCAAAAAAAATTGTTTCAATGCTTATCACAATAAAGAACTCAAAAGTGTAATGGTGGGCTTAATTGAAATCCTTTTTAAAATTTTGTTTTTCTTTTCTAAAATAATAAAAATAAAAATAAATTTGTAAACCTTCCCCCCAAACTTAAATATCACATTGTCCTCAATGGGAAAGAAAAAGAAAAACAAAAAGAATGCAAAAAATTTAGAATATCTCCCCTGATTCGTCTTTAATTTTCTGCACGCGTAATGTTCAGTATTTTGGCGATATCTGGAGCTGTAGATGTCCAAATGGGCTGAATTTTTTTTTGCTGGAAAGCTAAGACAATTGTCTACAACTTCTCTTTGAATCATTGTTCCAGATTCTGACTTTATACTGCTCAAAAACAGCCATCAATGCAGGTGTTTAAAACAGCTCCGCCCGGCGACTTTCAAAATTTATGCAATCCTACAAAATAAAATCAAAAATCAAAATAAAATAAACTAAAAGATAAATCAAAACTAAATGCAATAAAATAAAACATGGGTTGCCTCCCAAGAAGCGCTAAGTTTTAAGTCTTCAGCCAGACATGGGGGTGAGATGGTTAAGTAACGCCAAGATCCAACAACATTAACACATCCTTTCTAATTTTTCTTTTCTGATGTGGATCAGGTTCAAGCTCTAATTTGAGGCATTTTCTTCGTGATAATGATGTCTTTGATTCCCCCACCTCTTTGAATTTATGCTGCAAAAATGAATAAATCAAAGGTGCAGCATCCAAGTACATAACATTTTCAAAAATATTTTCTTTATCGGTTCCAAGAAATGTTGAATTTGTTAGACATACTTCTATATGTGATTTCTCAAATTTAGCCTTATGTTCCTCGCCCAAAATTAAATCAATTTCACTTACTTGAATAGATGACTGTTCTTCAGGAGGAAAATTTGTGGAATTAAGAACATTATACATTACTTGTTCATTCTGAATTTGTTCCTCCACAATTTGTTCAATCTCACTTTGCTTTTCAACCACATCGCCATTTTCTTCTTGTGGTTGCTCAATTGTACTCCCGTTGCTTAGTGTTATCGCTTTGACATGCTCCGTGGGGTTGACAACTGTGTCGCTTGGGAATGTTCCTGCAGTTTTTTCATTAAAGAGATTTGAAATTTGACTAATTTGTACCTCAAGATTGTGAATGGAAGCTGAAGTTGAATTTACAATATTTTGAATTGTCGAATCTGTCTTTTGTATGTATTGCATGAACATGTCTTCAAGTGTCGGCGTCTTTTCTTCGTGTGAAAAATTTTGAGGGTGTATAACTGCTTCTTGATTGTTGTTCCATGAAAAATTGGGGGTATTTCTCCATCCTGAATTGTATGTGTTTGCATAATGATTGTTTTGCATTTGAAAGTTTGACACAAAATTTTCATGTTCGGCATTTGATGAAGCAAAAGGGTTCCCCACTTGACAATCTGAACTTGCATGATTTCCTGCACAAAGATTACAAATAATATTAGATTGATTAACATTAAAATTCATGTTTTCTACTTGTTTATATAAAATATCATTTTTTGCATTCAAAGTAGAAAAAGGATCAAGTTCAAAAACTCCAGCCACTTTTCTTGGCATTGCTCTCTCTGAAGACCACTGATAATGATTTGATGCCATCTCCTCTAAAAGATCATAGGCTGCTTGGTAAGTTTTTCTCATCAATGCTCCACCAGCTGCTGCGTCAACCATAGATCTATGTGTAACTCCCAAACCATTATAGAATGTTTGCATTTGTAGCCATTTCGGTAGTTCATGATTAGGACACTTTCTTAATAACTCTTTGTACCTTTCCCATGCATCATACAAAGACTCAGTCTCAAATTGCATAAATGTGAAAATATCATTTCTTAGCTTTGCTGTCTTTGCTGGTGGAAAATACATGGCTAAAAACTTTTGTGCAAGTCCTTCCCAAGTAGTAATACTACTGGGTGGTAGATAATGTAGCCAAGCCTTCGCCTTATCTCGTAGGGAAAAAGAAAAGAGTCGCAGTCTAATTGCATCGTCTGATACACCGTTGTGCTTGAAAGTGTCACAAATTTCTAAAAAATCTGCAATGTGAGCGTAAGGATCCTTGTGTGGTAGTCCCCAAAATTGAACAGTCTGTTGAATCAATAAAATCATCTCCGGTTCAATCTCAAAATCGTCAACTTCAATAACCGGCTTCTTTATGCTTGATTCATAAATTGAGGGCATAGCATAGTCTCTCAAAGGCCTATTCTCATCGTTCCCCATGATAATGTACGTGTATGTCCTGAGATGTAAGTATCGAAAAAGAAAAAGAAAAAAAATAGAAAAACTAAAAAAAAACTAAAATAAGAAAAATAAAATAAAAAAAAAGTAAAAGTTAGTCAAAGGAAAATAAAGATGTAAAATGATAATAAAATAAAAATAATTACAAACAAAAAAAAATCCAAATTAGCAATAATCTAGCAATTGTCAATATCAATAAAAGAATAACTAGTCCCCGGCAACGGCGCCAAAAACTTGATGTTGATATTTGCAAGTGTACAAAATCGCACAAGTAATATAGATAGATGAGTAGAGTGTCGAACCCACAGGGACTAGATATTTTACTGAGTACCGATATCGCTAGATGAATCACTATTTGGAAGATCGAATTTTAAAAATAATAAAGCAACTAAATTACTTAAATCTAATTATCTAACTAAATTGGTGAAGAGGGAGAGGGCTGTAAAACTTTGAAGCTCTTGTAATTTGTTAAGGGTAAAATTTGTTCTAGGGCTCTTGGTTCACCTCGTTTATCACACACACAAATTATAATTCCTTATAAATAAAAATATTATCTTTCCCAATTGTAGACCAAAATCCTAAAGATATTAACCACTCTATCAACGTAGTCTAAAAATTATTCTCAATTAATCATTCGTCTATCCACCAAATTATTAATTGAAAAATTGAATTTCTTAACGGTCACGTCCTCCAATACACGGTCTTTAATTTTTATTAATCACAAATTACCTGTTCGGTCTCTTTATGATTTGAAAATTCATACAAATGTCTATCCACCATGTTGTATGCATAAATAATAAAAATTTAAAACACAATCAGAAAAAATAGAGTAATAACAAGGAATTAAAATCTGTGTTCAAAACTTGGCTACATCTTAGCCTCTAGAACATTTAAATTCAGTTCATGTTCGAATTGCAATTAATAAAATGTTCGGGGTGCATCTAAAAATATTTAAAGAAGAAGAATTACACAAAAATTATAATAAAACATATATATTCACCCCTTCTCAAAATACCGAACCCAGCTTGAAAACTGCGTCGCCACGTCAGAGCCGTCAAGTCGCACGCCAGGGCCGAAGTCAACAGCTG
This sequence comes from Hemerocallis citrina, assembly GCA_017893485.1. Lineage (NCBI taxonomy): Eukaryota > Viridiplantae > Streptophyta > Magnoliopsida > Asparagales > Asphodelaceae > Hemerocallis > Hemerocallis citrina. The sequence goes on from CM030368.1 coordinate 99,198,628, forward strand.
CAGCGCGTCAGATCTGTCCCTGTCGCGTCAGAGCGCTGTCGTTGCCACGTCAGCAGGCACTGGGGCGCGTGATGCTTCGTCCTTTGCACGTGGGACCCAGTGCGCTGCTGCCTTGGAACACAGCGCCAAGCCTTCTGCTCACTGCTGCTTCGTTTGGGATGTCGCGCCTGCTCCTTGTTGATTCGCTCCACACGCCAGGAGAGAGGACGAAGGAGTCACCAAGTCAAAGCAGCTTGCTGGGTGCACTTCGAAAACCGCGGCAAAGAAGACAGCAGCCCTACTGCCCACACGTACTGTTTCGCCTTGAAACTTGCACACGCCCTTCTCTCATCTCTTACTTTCTTCTCTTATTTTTTTCTTTGTATTTGGTAGCCGTCACCTCTCAAGTTTCTCCACTCTCCTTTGGTTTGCATTTATAGAGTACGGGAAGAGAGTTAGGGTTTTTACTTTTTGCAGAAAAGTCCACACTATTTCTTTATTTCCTTCCTTTAATTGATCTGAATTTATTTATTTCTCTTTCTTTCTTTTCTGCCTTTTCTGCCCACCACGTGCTTCTGCATACACAAAATAATACCTGAAATTAGAATTTTTAAATAAAATAAATTTAATTAGTTTAAAATTAATTAAACTAACTATAAATCATATTAGCGTATAAAAATCCTTTTACAAATTATTTGTCGCACTTTTAAGTCAACAAAACAATAAAAATTGATAAATCTATCATTTTACTCTGTTTGTTGATTTTTTCCCACAATTCTTTACTTTTTGCATCAAAAATATTATTTCTTCAAAAATAATTAATTAAATGAAATCATATAGAAATAAGGTGAATTATAGACAATATCAGCGAAAACAAGCCATTTTAATAGGTAAATGAGTACAAATATTTGTATATAAATTAGACACATCAACCACATTCACCTTGCCCAGATGATACTTGATCTCAGGACGAATGTCTTCCAATACCTCCAACCACCTTCTCTGCCGAAGATTAAGATCCTTCAGATGATAAATGTACTTCAGGCTCTTGTGGTCGGTGTACATGTTGACCTTCTCACCATAAACATAATGCCTCCACTGCTTCAAAGCATAAATGATAGCTGCTAGCTCCAAATCATGCGTCGGGTAATTCTTCTCATGCGGACGCAAGTGCCTCGAACCATAAGCAATAACTCTGCCTTCTTGCATCAAGGCACAACCCAAATCTCTGAGAGACGCATCACTGTAGATATCATAATCCTTTCCAGCTTGTGGCAAAGGTAAGATAGGTGCAGTAGTCAACCTTTCCTTTAACTCAAGGAAACTCTCTTCGCACTTATCTGTCCATACAAATGCCACACTCTTCCGGGTCAAACCTGTCAAAGGAACTACAATCTGAGAATAACCCTGGATGAATCTTCTGTAGTAACCAGCTAAACCCAAGAAACTTCTGACTTTCCTTCACAAACGTTGGCCTGGGCCAATCCTTAACTGCTTCCACTTTCTGAGGATCAGTGGCTACTCCCTCCTTAGAAAGAATATGACCAAGGAAAGCTACATCAGACTTCCAAAACTCACACTTCGACAATTTGGCATACAAGCTATGCTCCTGCAATTTCTGTAATACCGCTGTCAAGTGCGTAAAATGCTCCTCCTCCGACTTCGAATACACCAAGATATCGTCGATGAAAACCACCACAAGGAGTCAATAAATGGCCTCAAAACCAGATTCATCATATCCATGAAAACTGCTGGCGCATTCGTCAACCCGAACGACATCACAAAAAACTCATAGAGTCCATGATGATTCCTGAAAGCTGTCTTACTCACATCTTCCTCCTTGACTCGAACCTGATGATACCCCGATCTCAAATCAATCTTCGAAAACACTGCTGCTCCTTGAAGCCTATCGAACAAATCATCAATCCGCGGCAGTGGATACTTGTTCTGAATAGTCACCCTATTCAACTCCTGGTAGTCAATGCACATCCTCATTGACCCGTCCTTCTTCTTGACTAACAGCACTGGCGCTCCCCACGGAGAAGAACTTGGCCTTATAAGCCCTTTGCTCAATAGCTCCTCAATCTGCTTCTTCACTTCATCCTGCTCTACGGGTGCCATCCTGTACGGAGCCTTGGAAATCAGTGCACTCCCCGGCTGAACATTGATGCAAAACTCCACATCTCTCTGCGGCGGTAATCCTGGAAAATCATCCAAGAACACCTTAGGAAAATCTCTGACAACCGGAATGTCCTTGACTTCATCTGAAATAGCCATCTTGGATACTATTGCAGCCACCTTCGGAATCTTCTTCTTCCCTTGGAAAGTCACTGCGGGTCCACCTGGTGCTTTCACCAACACCTCCTTCTGCTTGCATTCAATTGTGGCATCATATATTGCCATCCAATCAATGCCCACCATGACATCCACACCCAATACTTGCAGCTCGATCAAATCGATGCCGAACAACCTCCCACCAATCTCGATATCACAGCCTTCGTAATATCGATCCGCAATCAACTCTTCACCTGACGGCGTTTCCACTGACAAAACCCTGCCTGGAAACAACTTCGGTTCCACACCTAAGATCTTTGCAAAATTTGGCGATACAAAAGTATGCGATGAACCAGTGTCAAATAAAACCTTTGCCTTTATTCCATTAATTAAAACAACTCCTGTTACAATAAGAATGATACTCAATCTTAAATTGTTCTCAAATAAAGGTTTTACTTATTACATTGATTCAAAATAAAAAAAATCAGAATTCTTGCATACCCTGTATTACATCTTCCGAGTTACCCGCGTCCTCCTCGGTTAATGCAAATACTCGCCCTTGCCTCTTCTGAAATTTGTTTCCACCAGAACCATCCTTCCTCAATTGTGGACAATGGGGCTGAGAATGTCCTGCCTGCCCACATTGGGAACAAATCTGCTTCGCCAACTTCGGACACGCTGACCTGTAATGTCAAGTAATAACAAGTCACCCCCGGAGTTGCAGGTGCCTTCTGCACTGGATCACTGAACTTGGCCTGCTTCGCAGGGAATCCCTTCCCACTCTGGCCTGATGCTGGCCTCTTGTTCCGGTTCCATGTTTCTTGCTTCTTCTGGAACTGGTCCATATCCTCTTCAGTCATAGCTGCTCTCCTGACCAGCTTGTCGAACCTTCTGATGCCCAACGGAATCATCCTCGACCTCAAGTTTGGCCTCAAGCCCTGCTCAAACTTTTTGGCCTTCTTCGCTTCGTCAATGACTAACTCTGGTGCATACCTCGAAAGCTGAGCAAACTTGGTCTCATACTCCCGCACGGTCATGCTGCCCTACTGAAGGTTCAAGAACTCGGTCGCCTTCTTCTCCTGAACATCTAGGGGAAAGAAGCGATCTCTGAACTCCTCCAGAAAAGCTTCCTAAGTCATTGGCTGGTTTCCCAAAGTCCTCTTCAGCGACTCCCACCAGACACCAGCGTCCTTCTCCAATCATCAGCTGGCTGCTGGAGTCTCCGATACCTCGAAGATCGTCTGCATCTTCCTAATCCAATCATCAGCTGCGGTTGGATCAGATTGCCCCTCAAAGACTGGCAACCTCATCCTCTTAAAGGATTTGATCTGCTTGATAGGGTCGGCGTTAACCAATCCCTGTCCAGCTCCATGATTTGGCTGCTGATTCTGATTTTGGGCCAAATTAAATTCCATTAGCGCATTCAGAGTCTGGTACACCATGGCGAATTCAACCTCAAGATCAATTCCCGTTCCTCGAGAACTACCAGATCCATCCTCATTGTTGCCACCATTCCTGCCCCTGGGTGCAACCATTCTGAATACTGCAAAACGAGGAAAAAGTTAGAGCATCACACACAATTCAAATTCACATCAATATCCTTTGGCAAAACTTCACTTGTATCCCAAAGGTAAAACATAATGTTTCAGTTCTATGTGATACTCACTCTTTAATGTCCACACCTAGGCACCCACACTCTAGTGTCCACACCTAGATTATTTTTAAGTCATGTTTAGTATTACTATTGAAGCACGCTCTGATACCAATCTCTGTAGCGCCCCGAATTTCTAATAAGATATCTTAGAAAATACGTGGCACAATCCCAGCGATCCACTTCAATATAATATTAAACACAACCAATACCACTAAAATTTTCAACTTTTATTACAATAAACATTTACAAAACACAGCGGAATTCAAACAAACTTAACTCATAATTTCTTTTATTTACAACACAAATTTCTCTCAAAACTGCTATTACAATTTTACACAAAACTCTTATTAAATCAATTTTTTTTCCTCAAAAAACCAACTCAAGCATCCAACCTCCAACTCTAAGCAACCACCTGCAAGATATGAGGCTAGAGATGATCCCTAACCTCCAAACTAAAGGGGTCAGCCATAAATGGTGTGAGTGACATAAAAACAAATAAACAACATAAATGATCATACCTCACAATTTCTGAAACAACATATATTAAATAAGAATATGGGAAGTAAGAAATGACAGGAAACATAAAACATCAAGTGGAACTAAGCTAAGTGTCAGGTGTAGAAAACAGGAAAACCACATGCACAAAACCAAGTCAAAAAACACAAGTTCTATATGCAGACTCTCTAATGTGTACTTGTCGAAGTCTATGCATCCCATACTACATAGGTTCGGTGCAAGCCCTTAACGTCTCCACTTCATAGGGTTCAATCCCCTGCTATGAAACTAATCCTAACACGATGACTACTACGAGATAAAGATAAACTATGGATAATGTCTCATGCCCGATAATTCCGGAGATGGATCCCACACCCAAGATATTTCACCTGAATAATTCCGGAGATCATCCCACACCGAAACATTGACACATCACCACACGAATATCACATGTGCTTCGCCTCGACTCCGATAATTCCGGAGATCAATCCCACACCACAAGTAGTTACCGTGATAATTCTGGAGATTGTCCCACACCACAAGTACTCTACTGTGATAATTCCGGAGACATATCCCACACCACTAATAATCTACTGTGATAATTCCGGAGATCAAATCCCACACCGAAAGCCATACTGAGGTTCTTGACTCATGTTCCCGTTCATCATATCACCACTAGTGCCTGTCCTTATCATTTTTGGGTTAATTAATTACTTAACGAATCTCCTAGAGTGGTATACCCTACCGGCCTAAATTCAAAACTGTATAACTGAAATGCCTCTACAGGCCTCAACAAAATAACTCAACACCGGTATACTAGGGTCACTCACCTCTAGAGACTCAAACTCAAAAGTCTAAACCAAAGTCCCACTAAACAAAGTGGCTCAACTGAATATATCAAATCAAATACTGAACTGAATGTCAAGTATAGACTGAGTTATCTGAAAACCAATCTTTCGAAATAACACTCAAGTTTACAAAGATCCTTCAGTACCAGTCGACTTATACTGTAGTAAATCGACTGCCCAGAGGACAAATATCCAAAATTTTACAAAAATAAACTAAGTCATATAAGTCGACTTAAGAAGGCTTCGGTCGACTTGCCCGAGATAAATTCCAGTAATTTTCACAAGATATTCTAAGTATATAAGTCGACTTAAAGGATTATAGGTCGACTGTCCAGAAAGGACTGAAATAATTTTACAAAATAAATTTCTCAGTGAACCAGTCGACTGCCTACGAGCTAGGTCGACTGTCCAGAACGACTTTTCAAGGATACTAAAGTACAGCAGCAGGCTCATACCAGTCGACTGTCGGCCTACAGTTTTTCACAATTTAGATCTGAATACAAAACCAAAACTGGGGTTTTCTAAAGATTCATCGTTTATGAAAATAGTTCGTATTCAGGAAAAATGAAAAATCTCAACAAATCCTCATTATGGTTATATTATTCAAAACATCAAATATGTCAAACTCAAGTTCTCATGTTCTAGGTTACTAATTCTTTCATTAGGGTTTCTCAAAACTGAAACTGCTTTCACAATTCTAAATCAAAATTTGATTTACAAAAATAAGATCCAGATGCACAACATCCGACCATACTCAAATCTTAACATGCTTTTTAGCACACAATTTATGAACAAAGATCTACTAGTCATTCGTAGATTTCACAACATGGTACAACAACATCAATTATTCACATGTATCATACCAAAATACAAGATCTATATCATTCACAACATCAAATCAATACATCATTGACACTCGCACACACAGATCAACAACAAGACGAATTTATAATATTCACAAAACAAAAACAAAACACTCAATGTCACTCACAAAGCAAACAAAACAAAACAAAGTCACTCACCTTTGAATTTAGAAAAATCCACGAAAAAGTCTTCCTTTTGCTAGATCCAAAGCCTCCACTTGCTCCACCAAAACAAATCACAAAATTCTGTATATTCCAGTAGATGATGGCTGGGAAATTCTTTAAATATCCGGGATTAAGTTTAGTGTTTTACCCCACTTTGCAAAATAATCCTTTCTAAAAGACAACTTCACATATATAGGTATAGTCTTGGAAATCCAATCAAAATTCATTTAAATAGGATTTAAAGGAAAATATAAATTCTAAATCTCTACTGTTCAAAACGTCCAGAAATTACATTTTGCACTTTAACCCCTAAAAATGTCAAAATTGCAAAAAGGTCATTCTTTTCTCAAAATTTGCAAATAGATCCAATTAATTTCAGAAAAATCTGAAAAAATACTAAATAAATTTCAAATATTAAATAATGAATTTTCATGAAAAAACTTGACTTTTAAACTTTGCAAGAAAGTATTTGCACGTGTTTTGCACGTGTAACAAGATAAATTTTTCTGAAAATATTTATTAAATCCTCAAAGTTCATTTAAATTTATTTTCAAATATTTAAAATAATATTTGAAAATACGGGGTTCTACATCCCCACCGCTTCAAAATCCAAACCGATGCTACTCCCCGATGCTCAACGCCCTCCCACACCTCCAAATCGACGGCCCCCTAAATCGCTAGAGTATCCCCTGTCTTCGCTCACAAAGGGTACAAGATGAAGACACACAAGGTACAGTTCTGAGCTCTACTTTGTAATCTGTGCGTCATTGGGAGAAAAACCCATGTCTTGTTATTCTATGTTGGTTTGGTTTTGAAGGCTTCTGCGAAGCGGTTTCGGGTTACGGGGAAAGGGAAGATAGTGAGGACAACCCCTTCCCGACAAAAAAACGGTGAGATACTGGTCTCTTTTACTTTTGGGTTGTTTCTTTGGTTATGGTTTCTGTTAACTTTGCGATTAATGTTGTAATGTTGGTTTGGAAGAGTTTGGTTGTGTAGTTCTCAAGATAGTTCTTGGAATAGATTTAGTAATTCTTTTTAGAGACTTTTTTTCTCCCAGTTTCACATGCTTGAGACTGGATGAGGTTTTACCCATTGGCTACATCACCATATTTTTCAAATTGATGGAAAATTCTTGTAGTTACTTATTCAAGAATCCCTGTCACACACAAGAATTCTCGAAATGTTAAAACACTTGAGAAAGGACAGTGTGTGTCTTAGTAAGTACTTGATTTGAATAATCCTTATATATAAATGTGTTCTGAGCCTACGACTCGTTAAGTTAGCACATACCGTGTCCTTCTTAACTTACTTAGTCCAAGTATGTATAACTTACTACAAATTATCCCCTGCTGGAGCTACTGTTAAATTTCTAATAGATGCATCTTTTAGTGTTTTCCTAAACTCACAATATTTACCCCAAATCAAGGGTGATATTTTTATCCTGCTTCTACACCAACACTCAATTTAATAATGAGTGATGGAGGGTGATATTTTTATCCTCTAATATGCCTTTGAAGACTGAGTGCAAAGTTTAGAATTTAAAGCTATCTTGATGTTTATCTTTGTAGTATGTGCATATTCATGGTATAATCAAGGTTACATTATAAGAGTTTCTGTTCACCGTTGCTCCTTTATGAATTCACAAGCTGAAGTCAATTACTTAGGTCAGTTTTACCATCCCAATCTTGTTAAGCTGATTGGATGTTGCTTGGAGGATGCACAATGCTTGCTTATTTATGAGTTTATGCCGAGGGGCATCTTGGAGAATCATCTATTCAGGAGTAAGTTTTTACCATAGCATTGCTGACTGGGTAATATTTTGAGTTTATGATTCTCTGATACCCATTTTGTGGTGTAAATGGAGTGGATATGGTGCAGATATAGGCATTATCAGATTTGTATTAGATGGCTTGTATTGTATACAGATCCAAATACACATACTGTGAATACTCAACTCATTGCCCAGTTCTAATTTATTGATTTTCACAGGGGGGTCATATTTTCAACCACTCTCTTGGAATCTTCGAATGAAGGTTGCACTTGGACCAGCAAAAGGACTGGCTTTTCTGCATAGTGCTGAAACAAAAGTTATATACCATGATTTTAAGACCTCTAATGTCCTTCCGGATTCAGTAAGTCGAACACAGTTTAGTTTTCCTCAATTTTCATTTATATACAACAAGATACTTACTTGCCATTCCTTTTTCTATATGTTTTTCAGAATTACAATGCAAAACTATCAGATTTTGGATTGGCAACAGGTACTAATTTTGGGCAATGCCAACAGGTACTAATTTTATCTTCAGATTAAGTGCGACTTTGTGCAATGCTTTTGGGTAGTTACACATGAAGTTTTATGCTAAGAAAAATGATTATACTGGTCTTTGTGTATCTAGTAGCTGAGCAAATCTGAGTTGCTGATGTTGCAGGTTGGAAGCCTTTCTGATTTTTATGAAGTTTGTCGGGGACTAGAACTTGCAAGAAATTTTCAGTTTCCCAATTTGAGAGAGGTAGTAGTAATATGTTGTATGTTCTATTTAAATTTTTTCATTCTAATTAGTGTTGTTGATGATAATTTTATTTGACAGTTTTTTTTATTTACTAATTTTCTAGCCTCCACAATCATTTCTTGCAACTATGGAAGAATACATAAGAGAAGCCCCAAGAGTTGTCTCTGTCAATAGGGAGCCACTGGTTAGTTTAATCAACATACCTATACTTTCTCTTTTGATCCTTTTATGTGTGGATTGTGCATTTTATTCAGCAGTAGACTCTTTGGTCAGTGCAGCATACCAGCATTTCTGCATTATCTATTACTTGTAATGGGTCTTATGGATAGGGCTGAAAATTGTTCTCCAACTATTGGACCAAACCTGTTTCTGAATAATAATTGCAACTAAATATTTCTAGGTACTATATGAATGATTTTTTCTTTCAAAATTCTAGCCTAATTAATTGACCCGTCGACCCGTCCCGAATTTCTTTTGCTTAAAACACCCCCATTTAAATGGCAGATAGCAGGGCTAATGTGCTCTGTAATTGGATTAGATTCAATCAGTGAGTTGACCAAAAGTTAGAATCTAACCAAAGCATAATCTGGTTAAATATATGATCTAACAAAATTTGTAGAAACAACATTTTATTTATCAACATACTTTCTATATAAAAAAACCTAATAACTAACAAATCTCTGACACATACCTCTAGCCTCAGGCTATATTACTTTATATGTTGCTTAGACATACTTTTCTATATATAAAAAAACCTAATAACACTCCAACAAATCTCACACATACCTTTAGACTCAGTCTAAATTACTTTCTACTTGATTAATAGTACTATTACACAAGTTGTAGCAATGGTTAGTGAGAAAGTGAAGCTGCGAACAAGCTTTGCATTGTCGACATCTTCACATGGTGTTGTTTGGTCTTACCTCCATGCATGTCCTCAACGAGGTATGTCTATTTTTTCGTCTTCAATATAGATGCATGTTTCTCAGATAGACTGGTTCTATTTTGTCTATTGCTTGGATATGACACAACGATTACTACCTAGTCTGGAGGAAACAAACTTTGTGGTCTCTATGTATGTTTATCTAATTTTGCATTGTTTCTTTTTCATGTAGTCTTTATGTAGTGGCGATGACTATAAGGCTGAGGAGAATGAGGAACATGCAGAAGACCTTCCATGACTGATAAAGTGAAGTTGGTGATACATGGAAGTAATAGCGGCGAGTGAGAAGTACTTTTGAAAACTTTTGTTGTAGTTCTTGGAGTATGACAACTCATCTTTCCTTCTAGAATGTACCATTGGTATTTTGGTACTTCGAAACAAACATATAATTTTGTAATGAGAATGTTCTATACTCTATAATATTAAAGCTTATTTTGGTGTTATGTTTATATATGTGTGTTTTTGTGTTTTGACACATTGTGTTTTGTTTATATAATTGTGTGCATCAACAGGTGAAATAATTATATGTTCTTAATTGAAAAAATACGTTGCTTAGTCTTGTTAACTAGTTTAAGCCATCCAAATATAATCAGCAATAGAAAAAACACGTGCAATTGCATTCATAGGGGAACATTTGCAAGGGAATGAATACCTTGCGAACTTCTGTAGCAATTGTTCATCAGCAACGGGAAAAGTCCATTTTAAAACACTTCTGTAAGAGAAAAATTTGTTGTAGATATTCTCTTATTGATGGGGACAACAAGGAACAACTTCTCTTGCAAATATTCTGTTGTAGCTAATATTCGCAACGGATAGTTATAATTCCATTGCAAATGTATACATTAACTAGGAGAGATTTCGCAACTGCACAACTACAAGGGAATGAGAAGAAATCCCTTACGAATGTGCACTCACCATGGAATTTCACTCTTCTACAAGGGAAATTTCTGTTGCAATTGTGACTTTTTCTACTAGTATATATATATATATATATATATATATATATATATATATATATTGGATCGTATTGGATCATATATGATATATGATCTATAATTGTTTTGAATGTGAATATGTCCGTATGTATTCCATAATTTAAATATTTTAAATATATTTTGCTATAGATATACACATTAATTTGAATTGTAATTAACCATACATTGTTTTTCATTAGAGTTAGGGTTGTTTGACCTAGGGTTAAGGTTCCTTGACCTAACCTAGGGTTATGGAACCCTACTTTATGATTTGTGATTGAATGTGATTTGATGAAATCTAATCGTGGGAAACTTGCCATGTTTGATTTTTAATGAAGAAGTAAGAACACACTTGAAGCTTCTATGTTTTATGTGTTGGCCTTCATCCACCTATTCATTTCCTTCACCCACCCTACCCTCCATCCCCACCCTCCACCTCATCACCCGCACCCCTACCCTCCTCCAATATCCGGAAATCCAAACCCCCCCCCCCATCTCCTTATTTCCATTTTCTTCAACTTCTTCATCTTTTCTTCATCTTTCTTGATTTTTCTTCGAGCATTCAAAAAAAAATGAGAAAGAAAAAGACAAGAGGAGAGTGTTTCCATTGTTTTGTAGGTCCATACTTTGGAGCTCTTGGAGGAAAAGTGAAGGCAAGGGCTTCTTCTCAACTCAATTTGGTGGGTATCTTTCAACTCTAAAATTAGTATTTTTTTGTGTGTGATATGGTTTGTAGGAGTAGATATAAGAGGTTTAAAAATCATGCTTAAGTATTGATAAGTGGAGAAACTTGAGCTTGTATGTTAACACAATTTTTATACCATGGTTCATGGAAGAACACATATGTTATATGGTAGACTTAGGAATTTCTATCGTGCAAATGGCTTAGGATCTGGACCCAAAATTTTTATGGCATGTTCTAGAATGAGTTTAGAGCGTCCTCAAATTTTTTCATATTTTTATGAGTTCATTTAGTAGCTTAACAAAGTTATTCTTTTCGGAACAGAGAGCAGCAGAAAAACTGCTGTGTATGTTAAAATTTGTGTGTTTTCCAAAAATCACAACTTGGAATTGGTAAGGTATCTTGATCCTAAATTTTTAGTGGAGGTACTAGGATATGTTAACAACAATCGTTCCAAAATTTCAAATTTTTCTGAATTAATTTGCTATATTTAAAAATTATGTTTTGTCAGCTGGTCCAGAGCCAAGAACTGGCTCTGTTTTGTTTCAAAGATGAATTTTAATAAATTATAGCTAATTTATGGTATGTAATATTGCTGTGAAATTTTCATTGTAGTATCTACTATGTATCTAGATCATGTATCTAAAATTTTAGAAAATTTGGACAAAAGTTGATTGGGTTTCAAAATTAGTTTCTAACCAGAGATTTTAGACACTGCTGAGAACAGATGAAAATTTTTCTACTAAATGCAAAAGGCTATAACTCTCTGTATATTTTGAATCTAGATGCAATTTTTGGATATGATAGACTTGTATGTCTAGTTACTGAATCCCAAACTTTATAAGTATTGGATTTATGGTTGAATTGATATTGAATTTGGAATAGACTATGTTCAGATTTAGTTCAAATTTAGTAGGTCTGTACATATGAGCTTTTCTAGAGTTGTGGGTTTAGAATGTGAACAACTGACCAACTAGAGACTTGTAGTAGAGAGTTTTAGCTTTCTAGAGCATCTTGAATCATACAATTTCAGTTTGTTGTTTGAAAGATATGATTTTCCTAAGTTCTAGACAGAACCAGTCTTAGTGGAAGACCCTGTTTTGTTAAGTGAGTTAGGCTGCGTTTGGTTTGTTGTTTTGAAAACACATTTTAAAAACTGTTTTTTGGAAAACTGTTTTCTGAAAACAGTTTTTTAAAAATGAGAGTGTAAAAGGTGTTTGGTAATAATTTTTTATGAAAACAGTTTTTTGAAAATGAGAGTATAAAATGCGTTTGGTAAACCAAAAAATCCAAAATTTTCATAAAAACAGTTATTGGAAATTGAGATTATAAAAATGCGTTTGGTTATAAAATTAAATTCTAGAAAAATAGTTTTTTGACAATGAGATTATAAAAGGCGTTTGTTTAATCAATTTGCATTAGTTTTCTTCTGATTTTTTTTTTAATGCAGTTACAGAGCATAGTCCTATAAGTAGACCAGCAAGAAGCCTGAGAAAGAGCGAATCGAGCAAATCTTATCAATATGAGGAGCTGTATTAATGTGATATACCTTAAGCTTGTTCATATGAACTAGTATGTGACTATGCTTGTTCCAACGAAGATATTGTATTGGTATTGTATTAAGAACCTTCCATAAACTGATATGCGATATGCAAAAGACTAATATGAAAGATGATATGAATATAATGTAGTGAAAATTCTTATATCGCATCCCTTGTTTTCTAACTCGTTACACTTGCTTCAATCTCTAGTCACATAATATGAACAAAGCTCAAATACATTATATTACATTGCATCTCTCTGTTTTTTTAAGCTCTAATACATTGTATTATATCTACTTGAAACCTGGATTCCCAAATGAGCTGAATTATGCTGATGCAACATACATTGGAGTATGCTTGTTTTTATGTGGCTCTTGTGGTATCTTTCGCTTCAACTTCTTTTTGTTTCTTCTTTGTATCTCCCCATCACTGGTAAGCTTATCGACAATGCTCGAGCTTATCTGAATTCTGTAAGAGTCGGCCAATACACCAATTGTAATCTGCAAATTTTGATAGGAACAAAATTAGCGGTTAATAAATGAAAGTGAAACTTCATCCTTAATCCGTTATAAATTATCAGAATCCATCAGAATCCATCAGAAACATCAGAAGCCATGAGCAGCATCAGAAGCCATCACAGGAAGGAAATTGTACATAGTATGGAAAATTTACAAAGGAAGAAATCAATAGTTTAGTTAAATTGGATCAGAAGCCATCATCTCCAGATTCATATCAGGCACATGTACAAAATTTATTAGAAATTTGTGTTTGGTTACTAGTATTTGACAAACTAATTTTGCCCAAGCATGAGAAGCCATCACAAGCATCAGAAGCCATTACAGTTATAAGATAGTAACAAGAAGGTTATTTTGAAAGTGAAACTCAGACCTAAATCCCTTATAAAGGAAGAAGAAGCCATCACAATCCATCAGAAGCCATCAGAAGCCATGAGCAGCAGCAGAACCCATCACAGGAAGGTAATTGTACACAATATGGAAATTTTATAAAGGAAGAAATCAATAGTTTAGTTAAATAGGATCAGAAGCCATCATCTCCAGATTCATCAGAGGAACATGTACATAATTTATTAGAAATTTGTGTTTGGTTACTAGTATTTCACAAACTGATTTTGCCCAAGCATGAAAATCCATCACAAGCATCAGAAGCCTTCACAGTTATAACATAGTAACAAGAATTCAATTTTGAAAGTGAAAATCAGACATTAATCCCTTATAAAGTAAGAAGAAGCCATCACAATCCATCAAAAGCCATGAGCAGCATCAGAAACCATCACAAGAAGGAAATTGTACACAGTATGGAAATTATACAAAGGAAGAAATCAATAGTTTAGTTAAATAGGATCACAAGCCATCATCTCCAGATTCATAACAGGCACATGTACAAAATTTATTAGAAATTTGTGTTTGGTTACTAGTATTTCACAATCTGATTTTGCGCAAGCATGAAAATCCATCACAATCATCAGGAGCCTTCACAGTTATAACATAGTAACAAGAAGTTAATTTTGAAAGTGAAACTCAGACCTTAATCCCTTATAAAGCAAGAAGAAGCCATCACAATCCATCAGTAGCCATCAGAAGCCATGAGCAGCATCAGAACCCATCACAAGAAGGTGAATTTAACACAGTGAGATCCCTTAAAAAGGAGGAAATCAATAGTTTAGTTAAATAGGATCAGAAGCCATCATCTCCAGATTCTTGCAGAGGGACATGTACAAAATTTAGTAGAAATTTGTGTTCCATCAGAACCCAAGCATGTTTGTGGTTACTTGTATTTCAAAAATTTCAGTTTAGTTATATAGGATCAGAATATATCATCATCATCACCGGATTGTGAAATACTAGTAACCAAACACAAATTTCTAATAAATTTTGTACATGTGCCTCAGATGAGTCTGGAGATGATGGCTTCTGATCCTATTTAACTATACCATTGATTTCTTCCTTTGTAAAATTTCCATATTGTGTACAATTTTCTTCCTGTGATGGTTTCTGATGCTGCTCATGGCTTCTGATGTTTGTGATCACTAGCATCACAAGCATCACTAGCATCACAAACATCACAATCTTTCCCTAAAAAAATAGCACTGATCAACTGAAATTCAAATTGTTCAGTTCTACAACTGTAGATAATGTCTATAAATGTACAGATGATTGGTTGGACATGAAGAGAGGTTTCATGAAAGTACAAATGCATGGTTGGACATGTATACAACTGTCTAGTACTCGAGAGGATCCAAATCTAGTTAGAAATTTTCTCTTCAATTTATCACAGTAAGGAAATATGGACAAGGACAATAATTCCAGTCCTTGTGATAAAGGATCAGAATATATCATCATCATCTCCAGATTCTTCAGATGCACATGTTCATAGTGAATTTAAAATTCCTTTTTTGTTTTTCCTAACAAAAAACTGGGGAAATGTGTGGTTGGTTACTTGTGTTTCACAAACTAGTTTTGCCCAAGTCAATTCAGAAGCCATGCCAAGCATCAGAATCCTAAACTGGGGAAACATAGTATGAAGTAGATAATTTTCACAGGAACAGAAAATCAGTTTAGTTATATAGGATTAGAATACATCACCTCCAAAGAGTGATCAGAAGGCATCCCTTATAAAGCATCACAAAGCATCAGATGCCATCACCTCAAAAAAATTATCAGCGTAGTTATATAAAAGTTCAAAAGCCATCATCTCCATATTCATCTCAGGCAATAATACCTCAAATCTTCCTCTTTTTTTAATCACATCATTCCCCTATTTGAACAAGATACCATCACAAGGTTATGATACCAAATCTTAACTTGTGATACCTTATTTGGACGGCATTAGATGGATTCAGTGGCATGAGATGGCTTCTCATACCATCACAAGGTTTCATGGTAACATATGCATTATACAACTTTGTAATGCACATCATTAATTCCTGAACAAAGTATGTATCAGTATGAAAGAGCCAGCTACATAAACTTCTTAAGGAATTTGAAAGAAATAAACCCCAATGTAAATGTGAAGAATATCAATACCCAATTGTTTAACAGTATCACACTTGTAACAAGGATGTTCAAGCTGCTTCATACCACTCTTCATCCTACTAAGGATTAAAAAAAATTTGTAATAAACAAATCATGAAATCAAATACTATAACAAAGCAATGTGAATATTTAAAAGGATCGAATTAGTCGTAGGCTCAGAACACAGTTGTATAAAACAATTGTTCAAATAAATCATAAAAACATTGGTCTAGGGCTGCATTTTTTACAATGCCATGCCTACTAGTACTTATTATGTGTCCACCCCCTCCGCCACCCATAGTTGAATTCATCAATCATACACTCAGTACAATGGAAAAAGTCCACATAATAACCTCTCTGACTTCACATAATGCCATCATTCTGACTTCACATAAACCAAAATAGAAACCACAGATCAGCTTAAAGACTATAACATCATTTCCATGGATATTCACTCGTAGTTTTGATATTTTCAGTTTCAGCAATATATAGTACAACTAGGCAGAAAGGAGGGGGGACACACATTCAAAAATGAGTTGTGCATTTCATCATTTCCTATACCGACATCATCTCGGTGAGTAAATTTTTTTTTAATAAGCACTTCCTGTTAGTGACAACTCCATTAATTCTTCTGACCATAGTTGCTAACAAAACTGAATCCATGTGTAATGCCTGGACATTAAGAAATGGTCAAGATACCATCTCACACAGCATATAAAACATTAATAATCATAACATTAAATGATACAATGAAACACTATTATCAAAATTACATCAGTGTCTCGCATTCCACATTACCGTAGCAATTTGATCTCTTTTCCTACCCATACGGTTCAATTGGGAAGATGACAAATCCAACCCTTGAGATGTTGATGCATTCTCTTCATTTTGTAGATGATGAATTAATTCTTCATCTACAGAATCCGAAAAAAATGTATCATCTACTGAATGTCTCCGTATAAAATTATGAATGGCGCAACAAGCAGTTACGATTAGAACCTGTTTTGTTGGCTTGTAGTTTGACATATACTTGAAGATAGGAAACTTTTTTTTAAAAACTCCAAAGGTTCTTTCAATGACATTTAGTAGCCTTGCATGCATTTTGTTAAAAAGTTGCCCATGTTGAGTCGGTGCATGATTGACCCCTTGGAAGTAAATGATAAGGCTCACCACGGTATGGTGCCAAAAAACCTGGCATATTTGTATAACCACAATTTACCAAATAATATTTATCATCTGCAAGGATTTGAAATAGTCCTTGTGATAATGTAGTTTGAATTACACGGGAGTCGTTAGCACTTCCTTCCCATCCCGCATAAACAAATGTCAAAATCACAAGTTGCTAGGACATTTTGCGGTATGTGACCCTTTCATGCCCGACAAGCATTTGTCGACTAGCGGGTGCCCAAGCATTGATTAATGTGCCATCAACAGCACCGATAGCTCCCTACATTATTGAATTTAAAACATACAATATCAGTGTACATTGAAATATTATAATAATGTGTTAATATTTCTTTTTTTTAAATACCTTAAACCAAGGATAAAAATCTGTGGAACTAGTGATCCTTTCATGTATACGTGTCGTATTTGGAGGAGTAATGAGAACTGTTGCTGCACTAGCCAAACCTCTCAACACATCCTTAAAATGTGTGTTTATTGTATGTGTCGAGTGTTGAAACCGATCAGAAGCCACTCTTTGTCTGTGACTATGACCGATAATATACAAAAAAATGGCAACACTTTCTTTAAGAGACGCGTCTACATTGGGACTCCGCATGCATCTCCTCGAGGTAGTTTCCATTATTCAAAAATTCACACAAAGCCAAAAAACAATCTTGATCCATACAGAATATGCGATGAAACTTAGACGCGGGACCATCTAACATTTCTTGCAAACGTTCTCGTCCTGTTAGTGCATGAGTGGAGTGTGGTTCTTTTTGTATGGACCTTAGGAACTCGAGTGACCTCAAATCTTCCAATCCGTCACTGTCATCATCTGACCAGTCCATCACTATGGTAGCACGTGCAATAGTACTTCACTGTGAAAAAGTAGAATTCATTTGCATAAAGTTTGTTGCATTTTTAATACTACGACAATAGTTGATGTTATATAAAGAATTACCGTAACATATTATTTTATCTAACATTGAGAAAGCAAATAAAACCAAAACATAACATAGTAATAGTTCAAGTTCATTCAATTAAACCGTTACAATTAAACATCAACCTCGTTGTGCCATGAAATAATGAGAAAACAAACTAATAAATCATACACAAATAATAAATGTAAAAACAAAGTGAGATCCCTAGTCCACGAGACTCCTAAGCCACATCCCCCTAACCTCCTCGTTCATACAAATAAAGGCTTGACGCATATGAGGACATTGGGAAAATAACTGAACTGCCATCCCAACCTGCTGGTAAGTAATCCCACTCATCGTATTAATTATTTTCATGCAATCTCCAATGGAGAAAGGATCTTCTACAACCGGGGGTGGACTTGGCTCTCGGCTTCTGCCCACGTAGTGTTTTTGTTTTGCAAGAGTGGAAGCGGTAAATGAATTGTAAGCCATATCCACCTTAGAACCCTTCGAGATTTTTGTTGCTCGACCACTTGAATGGCCAGATTTCCTTTTTCGAGACCCCTGCCCTCTCGGTGCATCATCACCCTCATCATCTGACACTACGTATGGTACATCGTGGTGGGCAAACTCTTCATCAACCCTACGTAAATCATCAGATGTAAGAGGCTTTTGTGTTGAAGCCCTAGCAAGTAAGCCTTGGGCAGTAGACCCCTGAAAAATTTTCGTCAAAGCATCATAATTCGCCAATCCCTTGGAACGAAATTTTTTTTCCCCCAGGTGTGCCTTTCCACAAAATTTTGTGGTGTTAATTTACAAGTAATAATCTTACATTTAAGTATAATAAGATGTGAATCACATAATATTATTAAGATAAAGATATATATGAACCTTAACATATGTCTCCCAAACTTCCGGCTTGCAATTGATTGTTTGGTTATCTTCATCCCAACCCAAACCCCACTGGTTCTTCAAAGTCTCAAACTCCCTCCATTTAATCCTAAGTCTCGAATGTTTGTCCTTTAATTGTCTTACCGAAAATTTCGATTAATAATGTGTTTCATATCAACGGTAAACTGTTGCCAAACTTTTGCTTCGAATGTGGAACTTTTCAAACTATTTCGGTCTATCGCTTCCTCCATCAACATGACAAACACCCATTCAACATTTGGATTCCATAACCCAACATCAACATCCACCTCCATCTCTTTCCCCTTACTAGTCATCTATATTAGAAACATAAACGGTATAAATATAAATGCAACAATGAGAAACTGCTGCACTACCAAAATGTTCTGAAAAAAATTCCCATTAACAAATTTGGAGATGATGGATTTGTCTGACTAATTTTCGCAGTCACAATTTTTCACAGCAACAAAATGAACTAAACAATTTTGCACTCCCATAAAAAATGGACAGCGATGACAAAATTTCACAAGCATCACAGTAGCCAGCCTTAGGCGTGTAGTAATATACTATCACAAGCAGTCATCTCCAAATTCATCTCAGGCACATCCCCTCAAAATAGACCTTAAAATACTAATAAAAAATAATAAAAAACCCATTTTGTGCACAGAAGTTGTCTCCAAAATCCATCTCAGAAAAAAAAACCCATCGCAGATCCCAAAATCCTCTACCCATGTAAGCTGTACAAAATTGGGTTTCGAAAAATTCATACCTTGCTTTGAAGAATAGAGAAGTTGTCACCACAAGATTCAAGCTTCAAATGACGTTTTATGTGACTGCACCTTGCTCGAGAACACCTTCTATTGTAAGCTGATCGGGTCTCACAAACCATGAACAAGAAGATCGAAGTAGGGGCACCAAATCCGACAACCTCTACGGCTAAAGGCTCTCACCGAGCGACCAAATCAAATGGTGGAGTAGATTTGGTTAAGATTGTGTCAAGAATCGTTGAAATAATTGTACGATTTTGGGTAGATCTGGGGATAACGAGACTACCAGTGTTGTCTACAAGAGAGAAAGAGGGGAGGAGCATTGAAGAGAGTAATAAGAGAACGTTGAAGGGAGTAAAGGAGAGGAGACGATTTGGGGAGGACTTCGGTAGAAGATCGGGTCTTTTAGGAGAGAAGAAGAAATAAAACGAAGCAAGAAGAAGAGTAGATCTCAGATCTAGATCTGAAGGAGAGTTGAGAAAACACCTTTTTCCCCTTTTGGGAAAAGTGTTTTTAAAAGGTCGGTTTTGCAAAAATTTTCACAAAAGTTTTTGCGAAAACACTTATGCCAAACAAGTTTTGTGACGATTTTCATTTCCAAAAACCAAAAACGGTTTTAAAAAACCAAAAGAAACAGAGTGTTAATTTTCCTGTGTGTACACTGATGAAAATTGGTGTTTAGAGTTCTTTAATGGATGAATTTGATGATGTGATCAACTAGAAAGTTGTAGTAGACACACATAGCTTTCCATAAAACCCAGGATCATGAGATTTCGATAAGTGAGCTAGCTGTAATGACATTGGCAAGAGGCAACAACTGTGAGTTTAGGATGTTTCATCTGAGAAATGGTGTTTTTCTAGCCTGTGTGGTTAGAATCCGAGGAACTGGATAACTAGAGAATTGCAGTAGACCCTTTTATCTTTCCAAGAGTATTAATTTATGGAATTCCAGTGTGTGGATTAGAAGTTATGGATGTTTCAATAACTGGGTTGCTCTACCCCTAAGTCTTGGACTTATATGTTAGTAGAATTTATATATTGAAATACTTGATTCTATCAGAGTTTGAGTTTGATTAAATGTGTGTGATGGTTTTCTTGATTTGAGTTGTCTGGGGGATCGTCTAGGGTAAGGTATTACACTATAACTTACAACCCTTAGACTAAAATTGAATTCTTCTGCCTCAAGAACTGGATAGTCATCCCTCGTGCGCCGACGAATTCTTACTCAATGGTTAATCAACCGCGGGCCAGGATACTGGATGTGATCCAAGTCTGAGGTGGTGGGGAATGATGGGAGATCGGGTTGCCAGTGTTTGGGATTGGTAGGCCGGGCTTGATATGACTGGATGTTTGACCTACTTGTAGTCAGTGAATGATCTGATTTAATATCTACCTCATCTAGAATGTGTTGATGCCCTTGTTATGTCAACAATCGGATATTTTTAAATTGTGGATATTTCACCTCATTTGTCGGGTATGAGAAACCCTCCCTTTTGGCGCCGTGTACTGCTCGCTGAGAGTCACAAGCCAGGGACATCGGTTAAGGACCTACAGAGGTGTTGACAATCGATGAATTTCGATCCGTCGTGATTAGTGACTATTTTGACAAACCAGTTAGGCTTAATCATTGTTTTAAAACACTGTGCATATTTTGAATATACAACATTTTTCGGTAACACTAATAATTAAGTATTTTTCCTTTCCGCTTGAGGATCGACTTGGTGTTAGGGGTGATACCATATAATCTGATGTGTTCTAAGGGCTAGCACTAGGCGATGATAACCAGGGTTGTCTCTTCCTGTCATAGGGATACGTGATGAGTTGCGTACCTCGCTATGTTAATTCCCAAGATACCGGTGGTAAGAATGGGATGTTTCTTGTTCTATGTTGGTGATGGACAGACCATGGGTAAGGTCCCCCATGAGTCTCGGTGCCAACTTGGTACGTGGTGTACCTTGTAGTTCGTCACGGCTTTTAATGAGATGATCATTACTACTTATTCACAGTAACGGGACTGGATCCAAACTATATGCATCACAAGCCATGTTATGACGGGAACAAGAAGTGTACAATAGTAGAATTCAATGCATGGCGAGGGTTCGAAACCCTGAAACTGGAGAAGACGGCTTGATTTGGAGCGTATGTAGTGTGGGATGCATGCATGTCCAAAGTCTTGCTGACATTAGACTAAGTGCATCTGTTTCCTGTACATTGTGTACTGTGCATTAGACTTAAGGTCATGGCATACACTGACACTAGGAAATTAGGATGCGTTTCTGTTTTTATTAAAGGCGGGTTGTGATTGCTAGTTGAAGATCGTTGTTTTCTTATCAGCATTGTGTCAGTATATGTACTGACGTGCCCACTCAGTTAGGTGCTGGATACCGGGTCGTGAGTGCAGGAGGACTCAAGACAAGCAGGGCATCTAAGTGGAGTAGTTATGTACCTATCTACCATTCGAGCATGTGCAAGAATATCAAAGTGGCGCAGCAGAAGATTCGAGCTACAAGGCGCATCTCAGGGAAGCAGATTGACCAGTCAGAAGAGTTCCAGTGGAAGATCAGTTGACTACCGATCTGAAGGGCAGGCGAATGTTTGAGTAGCATTTGTAATACTTTAATGTAATTTGTATTCCTTATTCAAGAACAAGATAGTGATTGTAATTGATGATGTAATGATTTTATTTGGCAATAAAAAGTTTTTAAATTTCCGTGTTATTACTATGTTGATATGCATTTGAAGGAAAAGATTCTGGTTTGTGTCACGGATTTCCGGTAGTGAGATCCGGGGCGCTGCAACCATAGCTCGCTTTTCCCATGCCTAGCAAGCCATTAAAGTTTATCTTGGTATTGATATGGGTAAAATTTACTGTTGTTCGGTATCATGCCCTGCTTCCCAAAATACAGGAATATGAGCATGTAACAAAGACCCAGCGAATGATTTGCATCATTTATGTAACTCAACAATATGCAAAACAAATTCAATCACACATGTTAAAGGGAAAACACATAACATAGATATTACATGAAATGTCTCAACAATAACCAGCAACTGGAAAGAACAAACTTCGGGTCAACAAAGCTCGAAATACAAAATGTAATAACAACAATAGTACTGAAAATTAAATGACAAGGACAAGATAATTATTGTGCCAACAATTCGGCTCCAATCCCTAGAAGGTCTGTTCACCAAGTCCTTTAGGCAAATTTTCCTATGTACCTGCGAGCTTATAGTCTAGAGTGGGGGAAATGTCCGTTAGATAAAGTCATGGACAGCGAATAGTACAAGCAAGGAACAATAAGCAGGATATGTAAAAACCAATGAATGAGGAACAAGTAATATAGCAAGTGACAATGAAATTATCGATAACGAGGCAAGATCTATGGTTAACAATTTAACAAGTAACAATACAATAAAATGAGGTTTCAAGTTGGTTAAAATAATCGAGATCAATGCAGTGTCAATCCTAGGTCTATCATATTTTATTATCCAATCTAATGCACGTAGTACTTTGTCTCATACCACAGGTGAGGTGCATACAAGCAGTGAACATTTAGACTATAATGGTGAACTCTACAGATTAGGTACTCGGCACGATAACAATAATAAGCCACAATCCACGATCCATAACAAACCTTTATCCACAAGATAACAAGGTAACAAGATAACAAGATAGGGAAACATGGGCCTCTCATCCGAGTACAGTCACTGACTGTTTACTACCAAGTTGACCCTTATACCCCGGCTTATTATTAATTTATTAACATGAACACGAATGTGCAATCAATGGAATAGTGTCAAGAAACGTTGTGAACGATGTATCAAGGATTGTACAATGAATGATATGCAATGCAATGCAAAGTTTAAATAATTTACAATCAACATGAAGAATGTAATTTCTGGACAGCAAGACGCTGTTGTACAAAAATCGACTTTCCCGCTGCTATAGGAAAGAAAATCAGGTTCCGTCAGGGTTTCTAGAAACTAGACTCCCTGCCGGTTCCAACACATTTTACAAAAAATATTGCAACTATAGGAATTTAGTCTACCGGCTAGTTCTTTGCGGGTCTGCTGTTCAGGCAGCCACCCAAAGCAAGAATTGTTATAGGTGTAAATCATTTAAAACTATGCCAAATTCATACAAAAATTACATTCTTCTTGCTGGAGTTGTTCGTTAGAATTCTTGAATTTATTGGACCCTAGTTCATGATTTATCTTACTGTTTCCATTAGTTAATCACGATGACGTCCTTACAAAATAGTGAATCTGAAATCACGACAGTACAGTAGTAAAATCTGAGTGTCTTGCAATCCGAGAGTCGGATCGCAAAATTGACAGAAGATCTAGATCCTAGATTCACAGAGCTACAATTTATATTAAGAAAGTTCTAAGTGATTCTAACCGCATCTAGGTCAATTAGCCTATTCTTTATAGGTTAAGTGTTCTAGCAGCAACCTAGTGTTAAAATTTTGCATGCATAACGGGACTGTAAATTCAATATAAAATCGGATAAAAATTTTAAGATGAAACATAGACATTTCTAGCAACTCTCAGGGGAAAATCAAGCATAAATTCTACTGTTGACATTGTATATTAATTAGAAATCATGTTGGTGTATCATTAAACAGCAGGTCTGGAAACCAAAAGTCAGTATTACCAAAAGTGCGATAACTTACAGGTTATAAGTCAGAATTTACTGTCGAATGTTCTGAAAACTAGACTCATAAGGCTACAATTTATTTTTATATAGTTCGAATTAATTTTAACAACAACAGGGCCAAAAACATAATACAACATGGAACAACCGACAAAACAGTAGAAACCAATTCATATGTGATCAACAAAATACCCAACCCGCATGAATCTATAGCATGAATTAGACTACCATAGATATTAGCAACTAAGGTGGATTCCTACAGTGCACCCGATAAATCAACACTACTATAAATCAAGTCGCAACTACACATTCAATCGATATACATCCAATAATTGTATCACCTATATATATGAGCATTTCTAGTTTGTGTGCGTGTAGTAATGCATAAAGGGATAACAAAGCTTGGGATTGATGCAATAGTATGGCACGAAAAGGGAACTACTACTTGGTTTTGCCGATGAATCCGTAGTAGTCCCTTTGAAGGGTATCAAAAAAGCAATTCATTATGATAATAGAAATATGAACTACTTGTGGAGATCAACGGTTCTTGAACTAGAATAACAATAGTGTTCAAGGAGACTTGCCTTATACGACGATTATGAAAATGAAAGAATAACATGATTCGAATCCCGACGGCAACGCACGTGGCGACACGTGCAATCCAACGTACACAGCAACACGTGCACACTATGTACTCCACAATAAGAGACACAACAACAACAAGAAGGACATCAAGCGGCAATAGCAGCGACAACAACACAGTAAGAGGCAGCGACAATCGAGCAAGACGGCAACAACACATAGCGACAACAAGCAAGGAGACTGCGGCAACACAAGTTCGACGACAGCGGCTACAGTGCAGCGAGAACGAGTGGCGGTTGGTGGCATTGGGATAGCAAGCACGGAGAGGGAGTCGTGGTGCAGCGGTTGGTGGTCGAGGATGGAGGAGAGGGGCTCGGTGGTTGCAGGAGTGCAGGCGAGGAGGCAGTGGATGAGCGAGGATGGCAGTCGACGGGCGCAGGGGGGTCGCAAGGTGGTGGCGCGGTGGTGACGAAGATAGAGCGGTGGCTGTAATGGGTGACGACAGTGGGTTCAGAGAGGCTTTGATGGGGTGTAATCGAGGTGATTGACTGCAGTGATCGATGGAGGGGACGAGGTCACTGGCGCTGGTTGCAGTTGGGCGACGAGGGAAGTGGTGATGACGAAGATGACGATGAGAAGCTAGCGCGGTGGAGGAGCAGCGACTGTCGGCAGGAGGATGACGGCGGGGATGGGTTTCGAGAGTGAACAGGGGAAGGAGAAGGGCCGGGGGTTAGGCTGATGAAGGGGGTAATTAGTTTAGGATTAGGTTTAATGAGGGGATTAGCTATGATTAGGAGTAATTAATAGGTTAATTAATAAAGATGATTAAGGAAAGACTATGGGGTTTAGTTAGGGTTAGTGGGGATATGGAGAGATTTGTGGGGGAACGTAAGAAGGAGTTGGAGATTGGGCAATTAGGCGGGAAAAAGGGGAATTGTGTTATTGGGTTTGGGATAATGGGTTAGGATACAACAAGAACTTGGCTTGGGTTAATGGGTTTGCGGGTTTGGGTTAGGTTCTAACAAGGAAAATAAGTCAATTAGTGAGTTATATTGAAACAACTAAATGAAATTATGTAATAGATGGATCAAGACACCTCGTACAAAAATAAATAGAGTGTACAAAGATCCCAGAATTCAACAATGAAAATAAAATGGATTGAAGAAAGATAAATAACAAAAATTTATCATTCAAATAACGGATTACAAGAATGAGAAGAGAGAAAGAAATACAAAAGAAAATCTAAAAAAAATCGGGAACATGGGTTATAAATCCTACCCACCTTACAAGAAGAATTTCGTCATCGAAATTTATTCAAGCAGGTCACAGGGAAAACCCCGAGAAAAGGAAAATAAACGAACAAAACAACAACCAAAAACTACTCGAAGAGATGGGAGAACTTCTTCTGAATCTCTTTCTCAAGTTCCCAAGTCGACTCACCGGGCGAGTGAGGATTCTAGGAGACCCGAACAAGCTTGATAACTTCATTCTTCAGGAATTTCTTATGCATGTCCAAGATAGAGATTGGTTGGACCTTGCATGATAAGTCTGGTCTCACGAACAACTCCGAGTAGTCAATAACATGACTATCATCCTTGATGTACTTCCTGAGCTGGGAGACATGGAACACATCATGGACTCCAGACAAGGCCGGTGGCAATGCGAGCCTACAAGCTACCTTGCCCACTCGTTCCACAACATCAAATGGACTGATGAATCGGGGACTTAGCTTACCCCCGCCACCAAAGCAGATAACACCTCGCCATGGTGACTGTAACTCCTGTATCCATTTTTTCTGTATTTTGTAATGTATTTATTTTTCTGAGTATCTATCCTAATTTTATTCCTTACCGTGTAATTCATTCTTTGTTCTCAATAAAATTCATCTATTGTTTTTGTCGTCAGAGTTTTCAGTCTCCTTGGTTCAAATTCTTTCTGCCAATTATTTATCTCTAGATGAATTGTTTAATCCCAATTTATTTATTCTTTGGCCTAATTGTTTACAATTCTATTTCTGCCTTTTGGATCTGGTTTCTAACCCACTCTACCCTGTTTAAACCCTTATCCACCCTATTGGATCCTAAACCTGCTACCCAATGCCCTCTTTGACCCAGTCTCCCCAAATTTTCTCCCTCATGTTCTACATATCTGCCTAACAAGCAGATCCTGTTTCCCATTGTCTTCCCTGATTCCTCAAATCTTAACTCACCAAAATCCTATTAAAATCACTACCTAATTTTTTATTCTACTTTACAGTCATTATCTCCTAAACCCTATACTACAAACCCTAATATCATCTCCCTCTCTCCCCGTGTGCACCCCGACCGCCGGCTACCCCTCCATCGCGCCGCCCTCCGATAATCGTGCCCCCCCATCGCGATCACCTTAGTGCCCCCCGTCATCGCTGCCGTCCTGCACGCCCACGCCTGCACCCCGCCATCTCCACCTTCTCCTATCCTGAGCGCAGCACGCACCCCACGAAAGCCCCCACTCCCGATGCCAGTAGCCTCCCGACCGCCGTCGCACCCACCGTTGTGCTGTCGTCCTTCGTCGTCGACCTTTCATTGAATAGCACCCCCTTTTCTCTGTGTTGTGATCAAGATTCAACCCCAGCCGTCCGATCTCCTCCCGATCGTGATCTTGATCATCTTCATCAACATCAAAATCCGTGTGTTGTGTTCGTTGCCCGGGATCCGTTCCCGTTATTCTATTCTTTCGTCGGATTCATCGTCTACACCCCAAGGCAAGTAACTTGTATAATTTTTGTTTGTATACAAGTACAAAATACCGCATGTAGTCTCGCTCTCGTATTGTGTTTGTTCTCATGTAGATCTCTTGATAAATCTTGATCTCACTCGTTGATCCATTCGTAGTCTTGATCCATCATCCTAAGTTGTCACACACTACATGAAAATAAACTAGATCTAGATAGACTCTTAATGCATGAATATATGTTCTTCGTGATCTATGATAAGTTGTGTATTTGTTGCATGTTTGGTGTATTAGATGTGTTGACTTGTGGTAGACTTGTTAAATACCCATACCATGTTGATTTGAATATCTAATATATCATGTTTTTCATTATAATCTAATTTGGATCTATTGCATATAAGTTGTTTGGTTAAATGCATGAGAAGAGATTTCGTTTTGTTGCTGCCATGATTTGGTTCAACGTTTTAGAATCTGTTAAGGTCAGTAAAATAAATTATTTTGTGAATATGATTCGTAGGCCTCGATGTATATTTTTTAGAACATTTGACAGATCTTGATTTCGATTTTTGATGTGTGAGTTATCGCTGTTTTACTGCAGCTGTGTCGTAATTTTCAGATTCTGATTTATGTGATTGCGGCATGTTATATTATTTCTAAAAGTAAAATTTGGACTTACTATTTTTCTGGGTATGACTAGACATGACTGGGATCAACCCCTAACTTTTGTGAATTTATTTAATGACTATAGTTTAATTCATGCATGTGAAACAGAGCAATATATTTCCAAATTGCATGCTGTTCAGTAAAGAACTCTATTTTCAACCCGATTCCAGTCGCTGTTGATAAAAACCTTGTGAATATGAAATGTATCCTGCTGTGTCTATTTTACAACCCTTTTGATGGATTTGGATTTGGATTTTTTTTTTTGTGAATTATCACTGTTTTAGTACTGCTGTGTCTAAAATTTCAGATTCATAAACTTGCTATAATATTCTGTTTTCCAAATTTATTTGACTATGCTATCTGTAATGGAATTTTACGAAATTTTATTTGCTGATACTAGACATGATAGGGAATCTTCCAGATTTTTTCTAGGTTTAATTATGATGTTTTAATATTATTTTTATGCTTATAAATAAAACTTACAATTTCTGGCTGAACATGAATCTGTGTGAAATGCTGTTTTGAACCTTGTTGCTGTAGTCGTCACATGACTTGTGTATATGCACTGGATTCGGCTAGGAGTCTAGTTTCTAGATATTTGAATTGATCCAGGTTTGCACTCTTGTGGCAACGGGAATCTCAGATTTGGTGCAGCTCTGTCTTGCTGTCCAGAATTGGAAGTCTCGTTGTCCTAGCATATTATGAGTTATTTTGTCACCCATTCATGTCTTCCATCCAACTTGAACTTGCTCCTTGTTTATTGACATGTTTTCTTGCCTTGTTTGTGCACGATCATGCTTTCTCTAATAATAATAACAAGAATTCAAGCCAGGGTTAAAGGAAAGATATCGTAGTGGAAAATACAGAAATGTGTACTCGGAAGGGGATCCGTAGATTCTCTTGATTACTTGACACGAAATACTTGATACTTGATTACTTGACACAAAATACTTGACACTTGATTACTTGACACGTGACTACTTGATACTTGATACCTGAGTACACTATCCTTTATGATCCACTACGAAATCTAAATGCAACTTGCTTAAATGTAGCAACCATGTGGTAAAAATTTGAGACGCGTGAAGTGCTGCATAAATAGGATTAGATACAAGACCTGAAAATAACATGATCACTTGTTACTTGTTACTTTCTTGCATGCTACTTACTTGAACATGCTACTTGACACATGTTACTTGTTACTTGCTTGCATGCTACTCGATACTTGTTACATGCTACTTGCATTCTATTATCTTGCCATGCTACTTGATTCCATTTCTTGATTAAGAGTTAGTTATTCTACTTTGCTATCATATCCCTCCCATGCTTACTTCAGTACTTGCTTCTTGTTGCCACTCTGTATATTCTTTATCTGTTTTAGTACTTGTTGCCTAAACTACAAGCGGCCCGTAACTTGCATTGACGAGCATTGTGCTTCTTTTCCCCTTTTCCTGCAATTTTTCAAACTTGCAGACTTTGGTGATCAGCTGCCCGAGGGAGTAAGTGACCAAGTGTTCTAGGTTTAGGCTAGCGTTCTTGCTCGAGTTATTTCCTGCTATTGAATATATTGTATTTTGCTACTTGAATTCTTGTATTTGGGTGTTTTGTCCTAGAACATGTGACTTGTTTGTTTCCAGATCTGATTATTTGAGGAAATTGGTATTTGTTTCAAGAAATTTTGTTGGTTATAATAATTTGTTTCATGCATGCGTGAATGATTCTTTCTTGTTTACTTCTCGTATTTCTTGTGACTTGTTGAAAAGATCCTTAAACTCATGAATGGTGAAAGCCATTCGTTGGACTTTTGTCGCCTATTCGTATTCCGTATCCCTTTTTGGGAAGCGGGGCATGACAGTGACACTTTGAGGAAAACATGGTCGCCTACCACAAACTCTAATAGCCTCCGGTGACAATCAACCCACTTCTTCTGCCTGTCCTGAGCTGCCTGCAAGTGCTTCCTGATATAAGCCACTGCATCAACTATCCTGGTGATCAATTCAGGTCCCAAAAGTTTTCTCTCACCAATGTCGTCCCAACAGACTGGCGATCGACATTTGCGACCATAGAGCGCCTCATACGGGGCTGCCTTGAGACTTGCTTGGTCGTTGTTGTTGTACGAGAACTAAATCATGTGCAGATGATCCTCCCACGAGCCTCCAAACTGAAGAATACAGGACCTCAACATAACCTCTAGTGTTTGGATCGTCCTCTCAGACTGCCCGTCGGTCTATGGGTGGAATGCAGTGCTGAAGTTCAACTTACTTCCCAGACTCTTCTGAAGACTCTCCTAAAAAAGAGATCTGAACCTTGCATCTCTATCCGATACGATGCTGACAGGCACTCCATGCAATCTCATAACTTCCTACATGTACTCTCAGCCAGGCTCTCCATAGACTGACCAACTCTGAACGGAATGAAATGAGCACTCTTCGTCAATCAGTCCATGATTACCCAGATGGCATTATGGCCCTTGGAAATCCTTGGAAATGTCGTCACAAAATCCATGGAAATGTTCTCCCATTTCCATTCTGGAATTGGAAGAGGCTGAAGAAGTCCAGCGGTCCTCTGATGTTCCGCCTTCACTTGCTGACAGAACAAACACTGGGACACAAATCTTTTCCCTAATTTCTTCATACCATGCCACCAAAAGTTCCGCTTTAGGTCCCTATACATCTTTGTACCTCCAAGATGGATAGAGTAGGGAAAGCTTTGGGCTTCTTCGTGTAGCTTCTGCCTGACTTCCCCCTTCGGTACACAAAATCTGGCACCAAGACAAAGCGATCAATTTGAATGGATGACCAAGTCAGTCATCAGGCCTGCTTCAACTTTGCTTCGAAATTCCTTTAACTGCGGATCACCTACTTGGGCTTCCTTGATCGGCTCCACCACTGAAGACTGTAATTGCAGCACCATACACTGTTGTGCTGAACCGTGAAGAATCACTTCCAATTCCAATCTTCGCATATGCTCCAATAAATCCTTCTGTTGGGTAAGGAACATAGTGGCAGGCCTCCGGCTCAAGGCGTCGGGCACCAAATTCACCTTACCGGGGAGGTACTGCAATTTGATGTCATAATCTACCATCAGATCTAACCATCTCCTTTGCCTCATGTTCAGCTCCTTCTGCGTGAGCACGTACTTGAGACTATTGTGATCCGTGAAATCTCAATTCTATCCCTAACCAGATAATGCCTCCATAATTTTAAGGCAAAGATTACGGCTGCAAGTTCCAGGTCATGCGTAGTATAGTTCTTCTCATGAGGCCTCAACTGCCTGGATGCATATGCGACAACCTTGCCATGCTGCATCAACACTGCTCCTAACCCTCTGCCTGAAGCAGCACAGTGGATCACGAAACCTCCTGAACTGTCTGGTATAGTCAACATAGGTGCTGACGTCAACTGATTCTTCAGTTCCACGAAGGCTTCATCACAAGCTTCATCCCAGACAAACTTCTGCTATTTCCTCATCAAATTGGTTAGGGGCCCAGCAATCTTTGGGAAGTCCTGAACGAACTTCCGATAATACCTTGCTAATCCGAGGAAACTCTGCACATCTGACGCAGACTTTGGTACTGGCCAATCCTTGACTATAGTAACCTTCGATGAATCAACTAATATTCCATCCCCTGAGACAATAGGCCTAGAAAAGAAATGCGGTCAAGCCAGAACTCACACTTACTGAGCTTCCCGTAGAGTTGATTCTCCCTCAAAGTTTGCAAGACAACCCTCAGATGCTCTGCGTGGTCTTCCCTATTCCGAGAGTACACTAGAATATCATCGATGAAGACCACCAAAAACTTGTCTAGGAACGGCGAGAACACCTTGTTCATCAGACTCATGAATACTGCCAGTGCATTAGTGACTCCAAAGGGCATTACCAAGAACTCGTAATGTCCATATCTCGTGCGGAACGTCGTCTTCTGAATATCCTTAGTCTTTACTTTCACCTGATGATAAACAGAGCGAAGATCCAGCTTCGAGAAAACTGAAGCACCTCCCAGTTGATCAAACAGATCGTCGATCCTTGGTAGTGGATATCGGTTCTTCACCGTGACACTGTTCAGCTCCTAATAGTCAATGCAGAGCCTACAACTTCCATCCATCTTGTTGACGAACAACATCGGGGCTCCCCAAGGCGAAACACTTGGCCTGATGAAACCCCTGTCCAACAACTCCTGGACTTGCACCATTAGTTCTGCTAACTCAACTGGTGCCATCCGGTATGGAATCTTGTAGATTGGTTTTGTTCCTGGTTGAACTTCAATGCCGAACTCAACATCCGAGCAATTCCTTTGGAAAAACATCCAAAAAATCCCGCACAACCATGAGCGCAACTTTATTATCCGTGTGCATTGACTCCAGCACGCAAGCCTTTATGATCTAACATTGTTTCACCCACGAGGAACTCAAACTCCTGGTGACCTGACAACCTGAATATGACCTTCTTCTCTCGGAAATCAATCACAGCATGGGTAATTCCCAGCCAATCCATCCCAATGATAACATCAAAGTCGGAGTTGGGGATCACAATAAGGGCGGCTTTGAATTCCATGCCCCTAATCAACCAAGGGCTTACACACCTTGGAACAGATGATGATGCCTCCTCCTATGGTAATATTCCAGGCTGCAGGTAGGACGTCGCTCGCCAAACGATGTTGATCCACGAAGCAGGAAGAAACAAAGTAGTGAGTGGCACCGGAATCAAATAAAATGTTGGCAGGAAAGGAGTGGACTAGGATGATGCCTAAGGATGAAGGTGTATGTAGGACATAAGTACAAATAATTGTAAAAGAAGAAAATAAATAGTGTAGGAATTGAATGCAACAAAAAAATATAACTACTGTGATATACCTGCAACTACATCAACAGCCGTCTTAGCTTTTGCTGCAGTCAGGTTATAGGCCTGACCACGACCTCCCATCTGTCCTCCGCTCGGAGCCATCCTTCTCTGGTCAGAAGCTTGCTTCTGCGGAGGAAAAGGCGGTCTACTCTGGCCTCGAGCTAATGCTCCTTGCTGAGCTGGACCTCCAATCGGTGCAGAGAGTCTGTTCCTTGTGCAGTTCCAGACCACATGATCGTTCCCTCCACATGCAAGGCACATGTGATTTGCCTATCTGCAATCCCTCTGCAGATGCCCAACATTGTGACAGAAGCTGCAAGCCTGAACTGTCCTCGGAGCACCAAGTGCATACGACAAAGCCCTTGCCGGAGGGGTCGACACTGGCCTCCGGATAGGTCTTCCAGTCGGTCGGATAGCAGTAGGGTACTGAACAGCACACTGGCTGGCACACCCGTATTTATGAATTAGCACCAGGATCCAAGCTGCATCAAGAACATCGGCATAGGTGCAATGCCGGTGGGTAGCGAGTCGGTCCTGAATCTCGAAACTTAGACCCATCAAGAACCTGTGGCCCTGTCTTCTTCATTGGCCACCAAAGCGGTTGCAAATTGGTTAAGCCGGGTGAACTCAACAGCGTACTTGTCCAAAGATCGATTCCCCTGGTTTAGGATAATGTTCAGATTAAAATCCAATATATGAAATAAACATCAGTTTAAATGACATTATCCGACCAACCTGAGTTAACGAGATGAATTGCCGTTCCATCTCAAACTTGGTGACATTAGGGAAGAACTTCGTCATGAAGCTCTCAGTGAAGGTGGCCCATGTGATGAGTCGCTCAAGCCTCTCAGTCTCTGCCCACAACCAGATGTGGGCGATATCCATTAGCTGGATGCTTACCACATCCACCCGATCCACATTGGAGATCCGCGCTGCTAGCAACAACTACTCCGTCCGAATCAGCCACTACTCGGCTTCCAACGGTGTCTTCGTACCTGAGAACTTGTTTGGGTGCCTCATGAAGTCTGCCACAGTCCCGGGTTTGGGTGGTAGTAGCCCTGGTGCGGGTCGAACAACGGTTCGGTTAGCCGCTTCCAATGTAGCCCGCATCAACTCGTTGTGCTCTCGTTGTAGGGCCATCATTTATTGCATCGTCTGGAGGATAACAGTATTTTCTGGCTGTTCCTCCCTTGGCTGAGAAGAGGAAGAGCCTCCACTAGCCGTACTCTGCAACATGGTCAAATCGGTGAGTATCCCGATTAGTAGTTGGTTACTACATCTTCATGTGATAACGTGGTGTACATACAGTTGAGTTAAATGTGGCTCTGATACCACTCAAAATATAGGAATACGAGCACGTAACGAAGGCCTAGCGAATGATTTGCATCATTCATAAGCTGTAATATGTAACTCAACAATATGCAAAATAAATTAACCACGCATGTAAAATGGAGAATGCATAACATAGATATTACATGAAATGTCTCAACAATAACCAACAACTGGAAAAAACAAACTTCGGGTCAACAAAGCCAGAAATACAAAATGTAATAACAACAATAGTACTAGAATTTAAATGACAAGGACAAGATAATTATTATGGCCAACAATTCGGCTCCAATCCCTAGAAGGTTTGTTCACCAAGTCATTCGAGTAAATCTTCATGTGTACCGGCGAGCTCATAGTCTAGAGTGGGGGAAATGTCCGTTAGAGCAAGTCATAGACAGCAAGTAGTACAAGCAAAGAACAATAAGCAGGATATGTAAAAATCAATGAAAGATTAATAAGTAATATAGCAAGTGACAATGAAATTATCGATAACGAGGCAAGATCTATAGTCAACAATTTAACAAGTAACAATACAATAAAACAAGGTTTCAAGTTGGTAACAATAATCGAGATCAATGCAGTGTCAATCCTAGGTCTATCATATTTTATTATGCTATATAATGCACATAGTACTGTGTCCCATACCACAGGTTCGGTGCATACAAGCAGTGAACGTTATACTATAGTGGTGAATCTACAGATTATTTAGTCGACCTGATAACAGCAACAAGCCACAATCAACGATCCATTACAAGCCTTCATCCACAAGATAACAAGATTACAATATAGGGAAACACGGGCCCCTCATTTGAGTACAGTCACTGATTGTTCACTATCAAGTCGACCCTTATACCCTGGCTTATGATTAATTTATTAACATGAACATGAATGTGCAATTAATGGAATAGTGTCAAGAAACAATATGAACGATGTATCAATGATTTTACAATGAGCGATATGCAATGCCATGCAAAGTTTAAACAATTTACAATCAACATGAAGAATGTAATTTTTGGACAGTAAAACATTGGTGTACAAAAATAGAATTTGCTGCTGCTACAAAAAGGCAAATCAGGTTCCGTCAGGGTTTTTAGTAACTAGACTTCCTTCCGGTTCCAACGCATATTTACATAACATTGCAACTACAGGAATTTAGTCTACCAGCTAGTTCTTTACGGGTCTGTTATTTAGTCAGCAACCCAAAGCAAGAATTGTTATAGGTGTAAATCGATTAAAACTTGGCCAAAATTCTTTAAAAATTACATTCTACTTCCTGGAGTTGTTCATTAGCATTCTTGAAATTATTGGACCCTAGTTCATGATTTATCTTACTATTTCCATTAGTTAATTATGCTGACGTCCTTACAAAATAGAGAACCTGAAATCACATAATAAAATAGTAAAATCCAAGTATCTTGCAATCCGAGAGCCAGATCGCAAAATCGTCAGATGATCTAGATCCCAGATTCACAGAGCTACTACAATTTATATTCATCAAGTTCTAAGTGATTCTAATCGTAGCTAGGTCAATTAGCCTAATCTTTACTGGTTAAGCATTCTGGCAGCAACCTAGTGTTAAAATTTTGCATGCATAACAGGACTGTAAATTCAATATAAAATTTGATAAAAATTGTAAGATGAAATCTAAACATGTCTAGCAACTGCCAGGGAAAATCAAGCATAAATTCTACTATTGATATTGTATATTAATTAGAAATCATGTTGGTGTAACATTAAACAACAGGTCTGGAAACCAAAAGTCAGCAGTACCATAAGTGCGATAACTTACAGGTATAAGTCGAAATTTAGATCTATCAGATGTTCTAGAAATGTACACAACAACATGTGCACACTATGTACTTCATAATAAGAGACACATCAACAATAACAAGGACAGCAAGCGGCAACAACAATGACATCAACACAGTAAGAGGCAACAGCAATCGAGAAAGATGGCAGAAACACACAGCGGCAATAGTAAGCAAGGAGACTGCGGCAACACAAGTTCGACGACAGCAGTTTCGATGCAGCCAGAACGAGCAGCGGTCGGCGATGTTGGGGCAGAAAGCACGGAGGGGGAGTTGCAGTGCAACGGTTGGTGGTCGAATATGGAGGAAAGGGGCTCGGTGGTCGAAGGAGCGCAGGCGAGGAGGCAGGGGATGAGCGGGAATGGCAGTCGACGGGCGCTGGGGGTCACAAGGTGGTTGCGCGGTGGTGACGAAGGTAGAGCGGTGGCTGCGATGGGCAATGACCGTGGGTTCGGAGGGGCTTTGACGGGGTGCAGTTGAGTTGATGGATAGCGGTGGTTGATCGAGGGGACGAGGTCGCTGGCGCTGGTTGCAGTTGGGCGACGCGGGGGGTGGTGAGGAGCTGGGACTGGCGACTGGAGGATGACGGCGGGGATGGGTTTCGGGACAGAACAAGGGAAGGAGAAGGGTTGATGGTTAGGCTGATGAAGGGGGTAATTAGTTTAGGATTAGGTTTAATGAGGAGATTAGATGTGATTAGGAGTAATTAATAGGTTAATTAATGGTGATGATTAAGGAGGGACTATTGGGTTTAGTTAGGATTAGTGGGGATCTGGAGAGATTTGTGAGGGAACGTGAGAGGGAGTTGGAGACTGGGCAATTAGGCAGGAAAAGGGGAATTGGGTTATTGGGTTTGGGTTAATGGGTTAGGATCCAACAAGAAATGAGCTTGGGTTAACGGGTCTGCGGGTTTGGGTTAGGATCCAATAAGAAAAATAAGTCAATTAGTAGGTTAAATTGAAAGAACTAAATGAATAATGTAATAGATGGATCAAGACACCTCATACAAAAATAAATAGCGTGCACAAAGATCCCAGAATTCAACAATGAAAATAAAATGGATTGAAGGAAGATAAATAACAAAAAATTATCATTTAAATAATGGATTACAGAAATGAGAAGAGGGAAAGAAATATAAAAGAAAATCTGAAAAAAATTGGGAACAGGGGTTACATTCGGGGTCGTACATTCATACACGAATCGCAGCGTTCCTAAAGGAGAAACAGTAATTTCACAAGCAGCTACAAGCCTATGCCCAGAACATGTGCCGGCCGCAAGCTCACCATCTCGGCTCAACCCACAAAATCAGTAAATTCACAGCCCATTTAGGGGAGATTGACCAACCAATAATGGCTGGCAATCATCCAAATATGGAGATAATCAAATTCCCCTAAAATATGGAGTTATTAACTGATTGAATCCCTTGATTAGGGGAATCTTCCAAATTAGTTAAGAAATCTTCCTAAAACTACTCCCTCAAGCCTATAAATAGAGTTCCTCATCCTCCAATACCATGTAATGAATCTTTGCCTACTAAAATCCAGTTTACACTATTGAGTTACTGACTTGATCGTCGGAGGGCCTGTCGTGAGGAAAACTCCTCGTGTGTTAGGCTCCTTCACAGTTTTTCGGTGGTATCTCAACCACCCATCCCAAATCCATCCATAAACATCAGCCTCACATCATATCTGATCAACGGGTGAGATACAATCTTTCCTTAATTATCAAACAACTCATTATATGTTGCTCTGACACCAAAAAAAACTGCGTCATATTGACATCATTTGTGGGAAAGCACAGATCCAACCTGCGGTCAGACCCTGTGGTTGGAAGCCTCTTCCAACCCTGCCCGCAAAGCAAAGAAGGCGACAATCCTGAGTGGACCAGTAGATCACCTCATCCTCCTCCTCCACCTTTGCACCCCTCCCTCAGTAAGGCTGTAACTCAAGGGTCCTAGCGGCAACATTCAGGACATCGATCTGGTTTCCCTCCTCCCAAAGGTCATGGTCCAATCGAGGCTAACTATCACTCCACCGGCCAGAGAGCCGAACCTTCTGCGGAACAGGACATCAGACACGTCCTAAATAACCGACAGCAAGAAGAGACCTCCTTCACCACTTCGAGTATAATCTCTCCCAATACCTGGGTCCCCATTTGGGTCATCAGGGGAGTCGCATGAGCCACTCCCTTCACATGTAGAAGAATGAGAGGAGACTCACTCTCGTAAATCGTCAAGCCTCGAAAGTCCATTGAGAGGATGAAGGCCTCGTCACTAGAGTCGAGTTCGAGGACTTCATGAACAAGGTTTTACAAGCTCTTCGTGGGGAGCCCAGAAGGGACTATCCTTCTAGCAACCCTTGTATAGCGCCCTGAATTTTTAATATAATATCTCAGAAATACGTGGTACAATTCCAAGCATCTACCTCAATGTAATAGTAAACATAGCCAAAACACAGAATTTTTTTCAACTTTTATTACACCAATCCTTTACAAAATACAGCGGAAAGTTAAACACCTTGAATTAAAATTTCTTTCTTTTACAACACATTCATTTACAATTTACATAAGCCACACTATCATTCTACCACAAGCATCCAAATCCCAAGCTATAGGTACCTACCTGTAAAACATGAGGCTAAAGATAACCCTAACTCCCAAAACTACAGGGGTCAGCCATAACGGTATGAGTGACATAAAAATAAATACAACATGAATAAAACATAAAGAATAAAATCATGATCAACACATACCAATAGTAATAACGAATGGAAAATGAAAAACAATAAGGAAAACATGAAAACATCAAGTGAAACTAGACTAAGTGTCAAGTGTAGAAAACAGAAAACAATCATGCATAAAACCAAGTCAAGAAAACACAAATGCAATATGATGACTCTCTAATGCATACTTGTCGGATTCTATGCATTCCATACTACATAGGTCCGGTGCAAGCCCTTATCGTTCTCCACTTTATAGGGTTTAATTCATCGTTATGTGACTAATCCTACTACTGTGATAGAAACAAGATGCAGAATACTCCGCGAATAGGCATCACAACCCTCGACGTGCAAGCATCATGTAAGAATAGCTCTGACCCCCAGGAAGAAATTACCCCCCCTGATGTGTACCCCATGAATAGGTTTACAAGACCCTCGACATGCTGATACACTAGTACATCCCATGAATAGGCCCGTCGACCCTCGACAAGCGAATGTACCTGTATGCTCCGTGAATAAATCACTAAAATTCCCTAGGAGGATATGTACCTGAATGCACCTGTAGAACCATATTAATCACTAAAATCCCCTAGGAGGATATGTATATGTAATACTAAAAACCCTTAAAATACACATTACAGTGGAGGCGACCTATAGGTGTTAAAAAGTCTAACGAGCGGACGATCCAATAAAAGATATAAAACCATGATGATCCACTTGAAATTTCAGGGTTCGTATGGCATCCCTAAAATCAAAAGCCACTTAAAATCGTTCACTGGGCGTCGAAGCCAAAATTTTAATTCTAGGTTTTTTTCATCAATTTACAAGTCTATTTATTATAATTATTGGTTGAGTTTATTAAATCATATTGAGGATGTTAGAGCAAAGACTTTGTCTCCAGGATCTGTATATGCTTCTACTGGTTTTAGAGAACCATACGTTCGAGCTATTGATTTTGAAGTGATAACATTAGCTTTGATACAAATGATCAAGATGTATGCTTATACTATGGATTGTAAATATGTAAAAGTGACTATAGGTTATACAATGCAATTACCTTCATCTAGCGGGGTTTCATTTACTTTAGGTACGGCTATTCCATTGTGTGATCTTGTAGGTAATAGACTCCCTAAAAAAGGATATATGATATGATAGAACAACAAGTGAGGTTATACGGTGAACAATATCAGGATGCAATGATAATAGGCGTCTTCATTCGTATCTATTATGAACCTAAGGGAAGCTTGAATACTCAATCCATAGAATATCCTAATATAAATAAAGAAGATATGATTAGCCATATTATCAATGTTCTAGATTATGAAATAGATAGTGGTCAACTACCTGAAGTCAAATCACTTATGTCTGTAAAGAGTCGTATTCCTACTCAAATAACCAGAATCAAAAATAGGAAAACTAAATGTCGTTCTTTCATTGTGGCCGATTTAGAGACTATATTAGTGAATAATGTTCATGTTCCTTACGCGGCAGGTTTCTTAGTGGTTAATCCAGGTGACGATCTTACTTCCATACCATCGATACACACTTATTTCAGCGAAGATCACTTAAGTAGTTTTTATCCGACCTTTGAAGAAAGGAGTGATCGAATATTACATGATTTTATATATAATTTGGAAGTCTCGGTTCAAAAGACATCTATAGATCGTGTTCGAACTATACATTTCCATAATTTTGCCCGATTTGATGGTATTCTACTTCTTAGGTATTTTGCTGTACGTGGTAATAAGTATCAAATAAAAACATTGTTTCGAAATCATAAACTTTACGAGCTGAAAGTTTATATTGACCATGAGTTCCTCTTTCGTTTCAGAGATTCATGTACATTGCTCCCTAGCTCTCTTGCGAGTTTGGGTAAGACATTATGCCCTGAATTAGGTCCTAAAGGATCCTTCCCATATGATGATTTGAAAGTTGATAATCTTCTGGATTATAGAGAGGATTTGATAAAATATCTTCAACAAGATATCCTTCTATTAGGTGGAGTTATGTTGAAGGTTCAAGAGATTAATTGGACTAAGTACCATATTGATATCGAGGATGTGATGACATTGTCATCGCTTTACCTTAAAATATTTCGTTAGAACTATTTGGATGAAAATACCTTTCCTATCCATTTACCTACTAAAAACCAAGATCTTTTCATTCGTCGTGGCAATATGGTTCTATATGTAATAAAAGATATAGCGATTAATATTACAACATATTGTAGAACCATATTAATCACTAAAATACATATTACATATACATATCCTCCTAGGGGATTTTAGTGATTAATATGGTTCTACAATAAGTGGTGGCCACCACTTATTGTAGAACCATATTAATCACTAAAATCCCCTAGGAGGATATGTATATGTAATATGCAGATCCTTGATACGCGAACATACCAAATGTCCTATCGAGACAGAACAACACACAGTCCTGGAATGCATCCGTTGGACTAGACTCATAGAGCATATACTTACGTTTCCCAATTTCTATCACATCTCCATTAGTGCCTGTCCTTAGGTTGATTATTATTAAAACACAAATCCCCCTTTGTAGAGTTAGTGTATCATGTCGGACTTAATTCCACAACAACAACCCCAAGACCCAACTGGTCATAATCCACAAAATCTCATCTACCGGTTCACAGAACTCCCACTCAACTCCTAGAGATTCACAAAACGAATATCAACACCAAGTCTTTCAATAAAACTCTTTATTTCATCATCAAAATGTTTATATCGAGAAAACTTCTTTAATCAAAAAATCCAAGTTTATTCAATATACTCATAAATTTCTAGAACTGAAATAAAATATTAAATCCATTAGATAACTGAGAATCATAGTTTGAAATCGTAGAAAATCACAAACGTCAATTTCTTCAAAAACCATATATATTTCACTTTATAAAGTCATAGAAATACAATTTAAATTATATTAAAATCAAAATATAAGTTCCTGTAAAATACTGTAATCTGTAGTAAAAATATCATCTCAAACAGTAGATCAATAATTCATAAATTCAAAGAAATAATCGTTCAAGAAAAACAACAGAAAACTCAAGAAAACAATTATCCAATACACTGACAGTCGACTGTCGAAACCAATTCAAAAGAGAATGGTCGAATGTCAAGCCAAAATCCAAAAACCCAAGAATTGACAGTCGACCGATATTTTTAGTGCAAATGCTAGGCGGTCGACTGTCATGTTCGAAAAATGACAGCTTTAATATTCGTGTACATTTTTACTTATATTTCGTTAAATCTTTGTAAAATCATAAATTTGCAAAACAAAATTTCTAAGATGATCAAATAAAATCATAAATTTGCAAATAAAAAATTTCTAAGATGATCAAATTAGTTAACAAAATTTCTAAGATGATCAAATAAAACAAATCATATTACATATACATATAGGAGTTTATAAAACAAATCAAAACCACATCAAGATCATAAAAGAGCAATTTTATCAAAATCTTCAAAAACAGTGAGATGAATATATATGCATATGTATAGGTGTGTTTAAGCTTCAGTGAAACATCAAGAAATCATCGTATATAATTGTACATTGATCTAATCAATCTCAGTATTCAAAACAACTCAGATCGTAATTGAAGATTTCATAAAAACATCAAAATCAATTTCGGCAATTCTTTAAAAATAGAATATATATATATATATATATATATATATATATAGAGAGAGAGAGAGAGAGAGAGAGAGAGAGAGAGAGAGAGAGAGAGAGAGAGAGAAACCTTCCGTTGCTCACTCTTCTGGTGAGCACTCTCGTGAGCACTCGCTCACGACCGTTCGATTTCAGATCGCATCACTATCTTCATCTAACGGTGAGCATTTTCTCCGCTCAAACCAGAGAAGATGGGGACATTTACGTCAATTCCATCAATTCCATTTCTCTGTACGCTCTCCATTTCTCCTCACGCTCGAAATCCCCTCTCTCTCTTTCCATTTCTCCTCACGCTCGAAATCCCCTATCTCTATCTTCTTCCTCACGCTCAACTGTTGAACCCAAATCGACTCCCCATGCCCTCGAAATCCCCAAGCTTGTCGCGCGTCGTCCTCTCTCCCCTTCTCCTTCATTTTCTC
This sequence comes from Hemerocallis citrina, assembly GCA_017893485.1. NCBI lineage: Eukaryota > Viridiplantae > Streptophyta > Magnoliopsida > Asparagales > Asphodelaceae > Hemerocallis > Hemerocallis citrina. The sequence goes on from CM030368.1 coordinate 99,241,767, forward strand.
TCTCCGTAGTCCCGCTCCAATCCCCAAATCGGAAGAAAAAAACCCTAGCTCCTTCACCGACGTGATGTTCACCAAATCGAAACCCGAAATCCTAAAACTGAGTACTCTCTTATCTCCGAGCTCCAAATCCGTTCCCAAACAGAGTGATGCTGAGACCTTAGCACCAAATCGCCCTGCTCCAAACCCGACGAACCCATTTGGAAGTTGTTCTCTTCCTCCACCTTCCACGGAAGTTATTCTCTTCCTCCACCTTCCTTCGACGATTTGAAAGATCCGCTTCGAAATCGCAGCCCCGATTTGGTCATTTTCCCCATCAAAATTTCCCTTTTTTGATTACATTCTTCAATATTCAGGAGTGCTTGGGATTTGGATATTTTAGTTTATTTGTTTGCAAATTTTTTTGGTAGATTAAAAAATTTCAGGATGTGAAATTAAGCCAAGTCTCGAGCGGGAACAACAGCAACATCAACGGTTGTGAAGGGATTAACTATTTCAATTTTCATGAAATTTGAGTTTTTCCACCAATCTCAAGTGTCTAGGAGGGAAGAGATTGCTTATGCGAAGAAGAAGGGGTTCAGTGGTGGATGCTGGTTGGCTTTGTATGTGGGTTCATGGTATGCCTCTTTTTGGTTTTGGTGCTCATGAATTAGTGGTGGTCGTGGGTATTGATCTATGTTTTGGTGAAATAATTTGTGGTAGTAGTGGTGGTGGTTGAACTAATGTTGTGCAATGGTTGGCTTGTAGTGCTAAGTTTGTGCATTGACTAGGAATAAGTATTGTTACAATGTAACTGCAGAACTCTTTTAAGTTCAAGGTAGATAATTTGCTTGGTTATGTGCAACATTTTTGTAATCAAGCACTTCATATGTACTATGTTCTTTATATATGATAAAATGAAGTTTCTCTTAGTGTTAAACCTCTTGTTCTTTGTGCATTTATCTTGCCTGAATGTGTGTTTTTTTTTAAATTTTTTATATCAGAATGTGTGTTGTTATTGTTGTGGTGGTTGTTATACGGAAGCCTACTCAGAGATCATGTTGACTATGCATTACTTTGATTATTATTGTGGATGAGTCAAGAAATGATGAGTTGAACTTTGATGAATGGATGGTTATATGAAGGAGATCTATACATATGGGTGAATAAGAATGAAGGAGATCTATGTATCAGGGGTAATGCAACACCTACTATAAAATCTACTACCTTTCTTTTTACTACCTTAGGTGGCACACTATTAGTGGGGGTTATTACCCATGTATTAGTTTGTATTGATATGTGAGTTGTTGAGGTGTGCATCTTGATATGCGCTGAGAAATTTCCAGTATCATACAACTTGTAGAATTCCACCTATATTTAAAACAGATGAGGCTTAACCTTAGACAACAAATTAAAAAGATATTAGGTTCACAAACATGTCCAAAATAACCAAAATTTCGTAAGTGCATAATGAAGCATCTAACTATATTTTCATCACAGCCACATAACCAACATATATGTTAATCATTATCCATCATAGTGAACCAAATATGTGAATATTAGCATAAGTGTCATTCAGAAACCATAATTATGAAATTCATATGGCTGATTTTCTAACAGCAGAGTTGAGGATTTTTAGTAATTTAAGGTGAATATACATTGGAAGCATCAATACAAAGTGATCTTGGATGCTGTAAAAAAATTCAAATTTATGCATAACAATATTATTCTATTAGCTGCTGCTTGTGCTGCTACTGCTTCTACTTCTTTTTCTTCTTCTTCTTCTTATTCAGCTTGTGCTGCTGCTTGTGCTGCTACTGCTTCTACTTCTTCTTTTTCTTCTTCTTCTTATTCAGCTTGTGCTGCTGCTCACAAAAATAAACAAAACAAGAATTAACTATCGAGTTACTCTTTGTTGCTACATGAATTACAACATAAAAGCTCAAACCCCCTATTGAAATGTAGAGATTCACTTTATAGTTTCTTCAGTCATGTCAATTCTGTATATTTCGTTTGAAAATAAATCAGAAGATACCATGAGAATTCGCCTAAAATATGATGAATGGTTATCAGTTCTCTGCTACAAATCTGTATCTTACCAATTATTTCAAAATTTTGTTTTTATACAAGTTTTCCTCAAACATGGGTTCATTTGTGCCTTATTCGGTCCAAAAACTAAACTGCTTCAGAGAACAAGTGCTCTATCTCATTCAAACTTGAGTATAAAAAGCAGTAAATGTACAAAAAAATTCTTGTCGGCTTTGCACTAGTCCCTTTTCTTCTTGGTTTTCTATCTGTTTCATTTTGTTATATACAACTTTCATATCAGTCAACACTGAGTATATATTAATCCAGCATGTCTCCGTCACTTATTTGCTTCAACACTTTGAAAATTCCAATCTAAATTTAAATGGCAAAGCATCAAGCTGATAAGATAAGCACTTCCAACAAAACGATCACATCCATAAACATAAACTTCCTATCACCATATGGCTAATTTCAAGCGAAACTGAAAATATAATATATGCAACTCCTGTAATGCATTTGACAAAAAGGGGGAAATAGTTGGTAGAATATATGCAACTCTTGAAATGCATTGGACAAATGCATTTGGCTAAATGTATTTTGTTTTATGGCATTAAACTCATATTGCTGGAACCGTTGCGTTTCACCCATCATTTTGACTCAAAAATCAAACATATCCACAATCCATCACACATTACTCCAATTCATATAGGATCAAATATTTTTATTGAGCTAGGTTTTTGGAAGATTTATTTTTTTAATAAATTTTTTAATATTTTTTTGGAATACTACACAAAACCATGTGTTAATAACTTACATTTACTTGCACTTAACACACCATGCAATTAACTACAATTAAGGAAATTGAAAAAACATAGTAAAAAAACTATTACAAAAAAATATACCTGAACGAAGATTAATGGCAGTAATTGAGAGAGAGTGTGAGGTCGGGTTTCGAAATGGGGTGTAGGTGAGAGAAGAAGAGAAAGGGACGTCGGAGCTAGTCTAGGGTTTCAGAGCTAGTCTTTGGGGGAAGGTGGAGAGGGGGCTCGTGTTTCGGAGCATCGCGAAGTGAGAGAGGGACGTCAGTGGTTGTGGTAGTCAGGAGCTCGGAGATGAGCAAGCGAGGGTTTCGATTCGGAGTTGAGGAAGCAAGCTCAAAGATAAGAGAGTACTCAGGATGTAGGGGGAGGAGCGTCAAGGAAGAGAAACGCTCCAGTTTTAGGATTTAGAGTTTCGATTTGGGGAAGATCACGTCGGAGAAGGAGCTAGGGTTTTTTCCGATTTGGGGATTAGAGCGGGACTACGGAGAGAGAAAACGAAGGAGAAGGGGAGAGAAGGAGAGGGTGTATGCTGATGAGGGTGAAATGACTCTTTTACCATCATCACATTAATGGAGAGAGCGGGAGAAAGAGAGCCATCAGATCTTCATCAAGATCATGATGACGATCGGACGGCTGTGGGAGAGTGCGCACAAGGAGTGTGTAACGAAAGAGTGCGCAACCGAAGCGCTCTCTCTCTCTCTCTCTCTCTCTCTCTCTATATATATATATATATATATATATATATATATATATATATAGGGAAAGCTTCTGTTGAGCGCTACTCTAGTGCTCAACGCATGAACACTAGGACTTTGGGCGTTCATATCGAAAATCCGAACCGTTCACATTGATCTACACATTTAAATTAGTCTAAATATGTAAAATCAAATCATTTGAAATTCATTTGCCCATTCATTGAAGTGTTACAAAATTGTATGGCTGAAAATCATTGTTTTTATAGTCACATGATGGATGGGCAAATGAATTTCAAATGATTTGATTTTACATATTTAGACTAATTTAGATGTGTAGATCAATGTGAACGGTTCGGATTTTCGATATGAATGCCCGAAGGCCTAGTGTTCACGCGTTGAGCACTAGAGTTGTGCTTAACCGAAGCTTTCCCTATATATATATATATATATATATATATATATATATATATATATATATATATGAGATTTCTTCCGTTGCAAACGGGTCGAAAGCGGGTCTGTTCGCACAGACCCGTGCGAACTTTGATCTGGACCGTTGGATCAAAGATCCAATGGCCCATATTTTTTTTAATAAAAATTTGCCTTAACCCGTCGTTGGGAATGACGGGTTAAGGCAAAATTTTATTTAAAAAAATAGCCTTAACCCATTCTTGGAAAGAATGGGTTAAGGCAATCTAAAATCATTTGAAGGTGCATTCAGATCGTCTTCTTCGACGATTTCTCTATCGCTCGTTATTATTTCTTCGACGAACCCATTTCGATAAAAACCCTAATCCTTCGTGTACACCCAAATTTGCTCTCCTCCGTCCGCTCTCCCTCCTCTCTACTCCAAAGTTTGAAACCCTACTCTCTCATCCCCTCTTCGAAACAAAATCGAAACCCTAGTTCTCCTCCAAATCGATTCTTTGGCTTCATTTGGACCTAATTTGTAAGGTATAAACTATTTCTTTACCTCAGTAATCTATATTTGTGTTTATTTTTAAATTTGTGTATACTAAAATATTTAGATAGTGGGGAAAAAATATTTTGCCTTAATAGATTTTAGATGTAGAATTGAGTTGACTTTAATTATATTCAATTGCCGAAATTTTTTTGCTTGCTTTAGTAATTTGTAGAACTAGAATCGTATATACGAAAATAGTTAGAAAATTTTCAGTGCGGTTATGGTTGAAAACCCTGCAAACGACCGTAAAAAAATACGAAACTTTGCGAGTAGGTTCGTCTCATGCAGTACAAGCCACCCCAATTTGTAGAAGCGAGTTTCGACTCACGGTTCGAGAGATACGGCTGCGTATCACTTTCGGTTGAAAAAAACCAACTAAAGCGGTACACGGCTGTATCTTCCGAACCGTGACTCGAAACTCGCTTCTACAAGTTCGGGTGGCTTGCCCTACGTGAATTCGACCAAGTCGGAAAGTTTTATAATTTTGGGATGCCGTTTGTGCGGTTTTCTCAACATCCTCGCATGAGAATTTTTCCACTTAGAATTTTGTAAGTGCGGTTAGAGTTGAAAACCCTTCAAACGATATCCAAAAAATTTGAAACTTTACTAGTTGGTTGTTGTCCCCTATGAGAAGCCAACCCAACTTGTAGAAGTGAGTTTCGACTCACGGTTCGAGAGATACGGCCGCATATCGCTTTCGGTTGGAAAAAACCAAGTATAGCGGTGTATCTCGCAAACCGTGACTCGAAACTCACTTCTACAAGTTCGAGTGGCTTGCCCTACATGAATTCGACCAAGTCGGAAAGTTTTATAATTTTGGGATGCCGTTTGTGCGGTTTTCTCAACTTCTTCGTATGAGAATTTTTTATTTAGAATTTTGTAAGTACGGTTAGATTAGATTCGAAATCCCTTCAAACGATATTCGAAAAATTTGAAACTTTGCTAGTTGGTTGGTGTCCCCTATGAGAAGCCAACCCAAGTTGTAGAAGTGAGTTTTGACTCACGGTTCGAGAGATACGGCCGCGTATCGCTTTCGGTTGAAAAAAAACCAAGTTAAGCGGTACACGGCCGTATCTCGCAAACCGTGACTTGAATTTCGCTTCTACAAGTTTGGATGGCTTGCGCTACATGAATTCGACCAAGCCGAAAATTTTTATAATTTTCGGATATTGTTTGTGCGGTTTTCTCAAGTTCCTTGTATGAGAAGTTTTTCACTTAAAATTTTGTAAGTGCGGTTTGAGTTGAAAACCCTTCAAACGATATCCAAAAAATTTGAAACTTTGCGAGTTGGTTGGTGTCCCCTAGCACAAGCAACCAGAACTTGTATAAGTCAATTTCGACTCACGGTTAGAGAGATACGGCCATGTATCGCTTTCGGCTGATAAGAAGCGAAATAAAGTGATACACGGCCGTATCTCTCTAACCATGAGTCGAAACTCACTTGTACAAGTTGGGGTGGCTTGCGCTACATGAATTCAAGCATGGTGCACTGATGTAATAATTTTGGATGCCGTCTGTGCGGTTTTGTGACGTTCCTAACATTAGAAGATAGGGACTTAGAAATTTTTAATTGCGGTTAGATTAGAAAACCCTTCAAACGACCTCCAAAAAATACGAAACTTTGCAAGTAGGATGATGTCATGTAGCACAAGAAACCCGCACTTGTAGTAGTCAATTTGGACTCACGGTTAGAGAAGTACGGCTGTGTAACGCTTTCGGTTGAAAAAAACGCAAATAAAGTAATACACGGCTGTATTTCTCGAATCGTTCGTCGAAACAGACTTGTACAAGTTGTGGTGGCTTGCGCTACGTGAATACAATCGTGTGTCACTTTTGGTTATAAAAACACCAAATACAACGATTTAGTACCCCTAACTATTTTCCTTTCACGGTTTCCTAGGTATGGACAGTTTTGAAGGAAGTTCTGTTGTCAGAGAGAAATTTGTTCGTGCACAACAAATTGGCGAGTTTGTTCCTCATGTTAACGAGTACCTAAAACCGAAGATTGGTATGACATTTCCCACTCTAGAGGAAGTGGAAAAATTTTATTCATCTTATTGCAAATGTGCGGGATTCTCTATGCGTAAGGGTGGAAATAAATACAAGAGAAATGATGTAGTGGATAAATCATATGTTTGTAATAAAGCCGGGGAGTCACCGAATAATCATAATGAAGGTAGACGAGGAACAACTTCTAGAACGGGTTGCAAAGCTTTCGTTCGTGTCAAACTAAAACCACAAAGTAATTTGTGGATTCTTTATTCGTTAAATGAAGCACACAGTCACGAATTTACTTCACCCGGTAGACGGCACTTGCTACCTCGAAACCGTGAATTGACTAAGACAGATAAAAAAGTAATTGGTCAACTTACCGAAGCTAATGTCCCTATATGCAAACAAATGCTATTCTTCGAAGGTGCAAGTGGAGGTAACGAGAAAATTGGTTTCACTGAAACCGATGTCAGAAATCTCAGGAGAGACGAGATGGAGGGTTTAAAAGGACACGACGGGCAAATGCTACTTGAGTTCTTTGAATCCAAAAAGGAGACCGATCCTTTATTCTATTTTGATTATCAATGTGATCCCGAAGGGCGATTGTCCCATTGTGTCTGGGTAGATGGTATCGGTAGAAAGAATTATGAAGTATTTGGGGATGTTCTCTGCTTTGATGCTACCTACAACACAAACCGATACGGGATGTTGTTCGTACCATTTGTTGGATTCAACCATCACTGGCAATCAATATTTCTAGGTTGTGGGTTCATCCCCAATGAGAAGGCATCCTCATTTGAGTGGTTCTTTGAAAAGTGGCGAGAAGCAATGGCATTCGATCCGATGAACATCGTGACAGATGAGGATCGTAGAATAACTTCTGCAGTTTCTAAGGTTTTTCCAGCCACGTCACATAGATATTGCATTTGGCATATTTTGGATAAGTTACCGCATGAAGTGCGTATGCAGAATAACGTTGACGAGTTCAGTGATGCTTTGAAGACTATCATTTATACGGCGGAATTTAAAACAAAATTTGAACAGAAGTGAAAAAATTTGATCTCCCAGTACAAACTTGAGAATAACAAATGGTTGAAGAAAAAATTTGAGATCCGCGAAAAATGGGCTCCCGTGTACGCAAGAGACTCATTTTGGGGCGGCATGTTGAGTACCCAACATAGTGAATCGCTACATTCATCCTTGAAGCACCATACTCATAAGAAGTACTCATTACATGAATTTGCCGTCATCTTTGACCGACTCTTAGTAAAACAAGGACATGATGAACTTAAAGAAACACATCGTAATAGCAAGGAGATGCCAAAATTGAAGACCGAATGGGCGTTGGAGTCACAAATGGCGGGAACATACACACTGAAGATTTTCTACAAATTCCAACAAGAAGTTGTAAAAAGCTTATTACTTAATGTGAGTTTAATTGCGAGTAGGATACACCGGATAGTGCAGCTTATTCTATAATAGTTTGTGGAAATGCAGAACCGGGGAGGGTGATTTCTTATTGTAAAATCACTAAAATTGCTAAATGCCCTTGTGCCATGTACAGCTTCGTAGGCATTCCTTGCAAATATCTATTGGCAGTTATTCGGTTCACAGATCATACCGCACTACCCGAGCAATATATTTGCAAGCGATGGACCAGGGATCAACTGAGAAGAAGCAGTATACCGGTTCCCAATAGTATGGACGACAATTTTGTCTCTCGTTATTGTGAACTGACTATGCACTCAAGACATTTGGTCGATCTTGGTTGTTCTTCAGAGCGAGGGTACAAGTACATGCTCGACCACATGCTCAAGGGTATCGAAGGCTTTGCTAATACTGAATCAGTGAACAGCACACCACACGAAGGTAGCGCACAACTTGAGAGTGGTGGAAATGCACATGCACATGCACATGTAGGTGACCCCGTGCAGTGCACCACAAAGGGGAGGCCTAAAGGGGAAAGGTTGAAGTTAATCAGAGAAGGCCCAAAAACAAAGAGGCCAAGACTCTGCAGGACATGCCTTCGTGTCGTAGGTCACGATTCACGGAATTGCCCAAAAAATATAGCAAGGTAATATATCAGAGACTAAGTATTTGTTAATTGTACTCAATGAATCTAAACTTGTTGTAGTCGATACTAACCCATTCCTCTTTCTTATTTAGTGGATCGGTAGGGTTTGAAGAAGCTCCAAACGCTGGGGAGAGTGATGATGATGAATGCGAAGGTTCATGCTAAGGGGTTTTTCATGTTATGTATGTCATATCAAACTTTGAAGATAAACACCGAATAATTGTTTACTTTTTTATTTTGTCGTGAAGATAATTACTAATTTCGACTCGATTATTAACTCCAATTTATATTTTTATTTTGGTGTAGGTCCGGAATGAAACAAAATCGCGGCCATGGAAAGAATGAATGCGTTGAAAAATTCCTTACTTTTGATTGTATATATGTGGTTAATTGAATGTATCTATTTGGTACAATTAAATAACTGATGTATTTAATCGTAGTTTAATCTCTGTATGTCAGTTTATTTTGTGTATTTGTGAACTACATATGTTGCTATGGATTTTGATCTTGTATTTGGGTAGCGAATGTTTATTTATGTCGAAATTTGTGAATTTTGAAGACGTGTGCAATTTGGGTAACTCGATCTGTTTGTGAATTTTTTGGTAATGAAAATTGTCTGGATGCTGATGTGAACAGATTTATTATTTGTGTGGGAGATTGTGTATTTTCTGGATGATATATCTATATTGTGGAAAATTGTGAAAATGTACGCAGTATTGAAGAAAAGATGCTGCCAGATACTCTCTACTAAACTCGTTATTGGGGATAACGGGTTACGATAATGTAACCCGTCATCTTGAATAACGGGTTACGATAATGTAACCCGTCATCTTGAATAACGGGTTAAGGAGATAGATATTGGCAGTCCTTAACCAATACTTCACATGTAGGGGATGAAGTTCGGCCAATATCTCTTCACTTAACCCGTTATTGGCGTTGACGGTTTTATATCACCTAACCCGTTATTACCAATGACGGGTTAAGGAGATAGATATTGGCAGTCCTTAACCAATACTTCACATGTAGGGGATGAAGTTCGGCCAATATCTATCCACGTAACCCGTTATTAGCGTTCACGGTTGTATATCACCTAACCCGTTATTACCAATGACGGGTTAGGTTGAGATTTATTTACAGAACTTTCCACTTTGTGGACTATATCTTCTTTTGTTGATACATATACATATTTGTTCATTCACAACAAATATGTTAATGAACTTTCGTCTGTGTTGGATATATTTTCTTTTGTTGATACATATACAAATTTGTTCATTCACAACAAGCCATTTGCAACAACAAATTTATTCATATATCAAACATTACAAACTGGCAAGAACAAGTTGTTTGAAGATACATAGAATGCGTACATAACTCAAGCAAATTGACATTACAAAGTCATCCTTTGACACTCTACTCCAAAATTGAAATTAATTTAGTACACAAATACATGCTCGGTTTCTTCTCAAAGTGATAGGAAGGACTGCTGACTCTGCCTTTTTTTGAATGCATAAGTAGCAGTTATCCCCCCTGCATACAATTTAGTTCACTACTATTACACAGAGGTAAAAATTCTCTGCTTCGTGGGATAGCGTAGTAGTGGGTGTAACCGTATATTCAAAGTACTTGACAACTTCTTGACACGCACTCCTCATATTCGTACTATTTGTTGCACGATTGTGAGGTGTGCATGCCAAGAAGCTGAAAAGTAGCATGAATACACTGTGGCACCCACCACTACTCCGTCCTACGAAGCAGAGAATTTTTACACTCTGTGTAACAATAGAGAACGAATGTGTATGAAAGGAGGACAATTGCTACTTATGCAAACACATCTAAAATCTAGAAAAAAGAAGACTAAGGGAAATGAAGGAAAAAAAAAGGCAGAGTCGGCGGCCCTCCCTACCACTTGAGAGAAACCGAGCATGCACTTGTACACTGAAAATGTTCATGCACAAGTCTCTCTACTCCTGCATCTTCATACACAAGAACAACAATTGTAGGCGACCATCTTTGAACTCAAATTTCTTTTATAACTCAAACTTCTTCCCCCCTTCAAGAAGAAAATATTATCTTGTAGAAAAGAAGAAAAGATTGGCTCCTCATACTTTTTTTGGAGAATGACTTATTTGAAGTGTCTCCTCCCTATTTTTTTCCCTTTCTTCTCTACATTGGGTTCATTCTCATTTGAGTTATGAACTCAATATGCTCAGTTATAGGGAAGATTAGAAGAAGGGGTGCATGACATGACAGCTATCATGTACAGACCAATGCCCATCAAACAAGATGGGATGAAAACAAGAAGAAGAAGACAAGAAGGTTAAATCCTTGATACACTTCAATTCACACTGATACAAAAATCAAAAAGTATGATACAAGTCTCCAAAAAACAGCAGCAAGGACAGCAATTGTCTCCACCAAATTGATACACATCTCAAAATGTACAGACCATGTCTGCAAATTACATCTGCATAACCTGTTGTTGGTGACAACGGGTTAAGTACACTGAACCCGTCGGTACCAAGAACGGGTTAAGTATACTTGGTCTATGCCAATACTTGGTCTCTACATGATGAACCACTGCCAATATTTATCAACGTAACCCGTTGTTACGGATAACGGGTTAAGTTAACAAAAATCGTTATCACCAACGACGGGTTAAGTACACTTATATTTGCAGAAGTTTATGGCTACATGCATAAGTAGATGGCGAAGTTCTGCCAATATACGTTAACTTATACCGTTATTGATAATAATGGGTTAAGTACATGTAACCCGTTATCGTAAATAACGGGTTAAGTGTACCTATATCGGCAGTACTGAAGATTATTAAATCGCGTGGAAAAAAAATGTGTAAACAAGTTTGTAAATATAACATATAAAGTAGTTCACTTAATGAAAACAATTTATGATAAATTATTCAAACACCACTTTGACCATACTACAATCTGCTCATAAAATTTTATATAATCAGCTTTTCATAGATGTTCGTTATGCGATTTCAAATTTTGTTTGTAAACAAACAAAATTTTTAAAACATTTACGTTCATTCAGTGAATTCGGTTTAAACAATTATGTTAGATATAATTTTTGGTTGGGTTAGAGTACTTTGTAGGGTTAAAGTAGGGTTACAGTAGGTTAAGAGCAGGGTTTGGGTTAGCGGGAGTTAGGGGTTTGGTTAGATCTTATTTTTTATTTATTTCCATTCCTCGCCACGTAACTAACCAATATAAAATCGATATCATCAAATGAATATAAAAATTAACGCATATTAATTTAGTATTTTGTTTCATAAAAAACAATTAAAAAAATTTGTAGGTTAGGGTTAGGGTTATTATAGGGTTAGTAGGTTAGGGTTAGCGATTAAGGTTAGGGTTAAGTAGGGTTAGGGTCTCCACTCTTTTTCACTTCGTAGTAGAACAAGTTCAAAATGGGAAAAACCTAAAGTACATAGTCAAATGTAGATCCCCCACGTGTCTACAAAAAACCAACTGTAGATCCCCACATGTAAGGAGAAAACCACATGTAGCATTTGTTGGTTTTTTTGGAAGCCATTGATAACATGAAAAAGATAGAGACGGGAAGATGAGGAAAAAACCACATGTAGCTTTTTTGGAAGCCATTGTACATAGGGTTTTTCCCATATATAAGCTACATGTGGGGATGTACATGTGGTTATGTAGTTTAGGTTTTTCCCATATTGAAGTGTCTGCAATAATAGTAGGCGGGTGTTGAGTTCTTCTTGTTTAGCTTGGTGCTTTTTCCTACTTAGGTGTATGTTCAAAGTTTTCTAGCTTGTGGTGGTCACTTGGCTTAGAGGACAACACCACTTCTTTGGTGGAGACAACGGCCTACACTCTAGATTGTGGAAATGTAGCCTATATGATTGTGGAAATATAGCCTATATGGGGAAAAAACCACATGTAGATCCCCACATTTAGCCTATATGGGGAAAAAACCACATGTAGATCCCCACATGTAGCCTATATGGGGAAAAAACCACATGTAGATCCCACATGTAGCCTTTATAGGGGAAAAATCACATGTAGATCCCCACATGTAGCCTATATATGGGAAAAACCATATGTAGATCTCCACATGCATGTACAAAAAGACTAATACAGATGTGGAAAATCGCTGTGATGATGATGGTATCCCTAATGGAAAAGCAAGAACGCGTTATTAGAGCTCCACGCCACCAAATCTTTTTCTCTTCGTAGTAGAACAAGTTCAATATGGGAAAAACCTAAAGTACATAGCCAAATGTAGATCCCACATGTAGCCTACATATGGGAAAAAACCAAGTGTAGACAAGAAAAACCACATGTAGCAATAAATGGTTCCATGTTGTACATGTGGTTCCACATGTTGCAAAGTAAAATCTAAATGTGGGGATCTACAAATATTAACCTAATTAATCAAAACAAAAAACAAACACTCACTACTAACCCTAACCCTACACTAACCCTATCTTAACCTAACCCTAACCCTAACCCTTGGTTTGAAATCTCATAATTTATTTTTTGAACTTTTACACCACCTATAACAAGTTCAAATTTACAGTGATTAGTTACGTGGCAGTAAATGGAAATTAATAAAAAATATAAACAATTATGGGCATATTAATGTCACTTTGCACAGTTCAGGAGACAATTCTCGCAAAGAGTGAAGAGAAATTTGTAGAAAACCCAAAATTTTAAACTCCCTAACCCGTTATTCATAAGAACGGGTTAAAGAGAGCAATATTGGCAGTACTTTTTGAAAACTTGGATAAGGTCCTCCCAATAACTCTCTACCTAACTCGTTCTTGTGAACGAAGGGTTAAGTGAACTTAACCTGTTATTCACAAGAACGGATTAAAGAGAGCGATATTGGCGGTACTTTGGTCTGTAGGAGTTAAAGGACTGCCAATATCGCTCTACCTAACACGTTGTCATGAAGAACGGGTTAAGGCCACATTACACGTTGTTCACAATGACGGGTTAAGAAGAGCCATATTAGCAGAACTTTATTAAGACATGGTCTGTAGGCTTCCAAAGGACTGTCAATATCTCTCTACCTAACCTGTCCTTAGTGATAACGGGTCAAGCTCGAATAACCCGCTACCGTCAATAACGGGTTATGTATAGATATTTGTGCAGCACTTTTGTTTGTGTTTGGTTGTGTACATTTTTTTCTGATACAGAAACGACTTCATCAAATGTTGTTCACAAATTCACCTACAACATCACATCAAAGTAAATAATACAACAGATATCTTCACAAGAAATTTGAAGGCGTACAAATGTACAATGTCAACCAAACCACATAATTAATTCAAATGAATTCAATTTTTAAAAATTTACACTAAAATTATACATATCAAGTTGCACATGTCCAAAATACAAAAATTACAAATGAAGGCGTTCTCCACTTTGGCTTGCACACCATGCCCGGTATTCACTTACAACAATTTATCAACATAGAAACAAACAATACGTTAGTTACTGCAATAACAAAATCACCAACCAAAAGATACACTATTACAGAGTATTAGAGACTACCGTCTACGACCACGCGGCTTGCCACCACTTGGTGTTAATTGATCGAGAGGGTTCCGCTTCCTTTGAGGATTTCACCGTCTGCCTTGTGTCTGGGGGGTATCAGGATCATCCGACAACTGTTCCTCATCAACATCTTCGGGATTTGGCTGTTCTTGTAGTTGTTGTGGCTCGGCGATGTGAATTCCCGGCCTAGTCACAGTTTATTTTCGCCTAGAACCCGTTGCTGGCAAGTTGGCTCTCAAATACGCCTCAAGTTTTGGACCTTCACCCGCGTCCTCAAGAGTACGACGGCACGGCACTAGCATCTCCCGCATTACCTTATTGAAGCTCTCGGGTACCCTAGTCTTCATGACGCAAGCAGCTGTTCGAACGTTCTCCCATGTGTTTTCAATCTACATTTGATGAAAATTTCCAATTTAAACATCATTCATACTTAACGGCATCACTTAATTACAGTACATGCATACGAACTATATGAAATTTGACTAACCATTTTTCGATATGTCTCAGCCCTTGGTTGGTACATCGGCTGGGAGGAGGAATATGCTGGAGCTGGTTCTGCTTGGGTAGGGGGAATCGGAAGTTGCACACCAACTGGTACAGCGGCCTTTGGAGAAACATACAACCGTGTTATTTGCTTGTACCACATCATGTATGCCTGCTGGAGGGAGCCATCATACGGTATCGCGACGAACATCATATTCGGTGTCATTTGCCGCCGCATGGTGTTCCAGTTGGCTACATGGTAACGATGGTAATCAGCCCAATCGAAGTTGGGCACTCGTCCCGTTCCCTTCACCTCGTGCTACTTTTTATCATAAGACCTGACATCGGAAATCTTTTGTTGATATCCAAATTGCCGCAAGACTCTATCAGGATACTGGAACTCGACAACTCCAAAATTCACAAGAGGTGCAGCCGTCAACCAAAAGGCATTTTCTACGCAGACTGGAGGAACCCGTTGCAACCTGGCGGTCGAGTATGGTTCCCAACTGACGAACTCGTCCCGCAGGTTGTCTAACTCATCTCTGTAGTAGGTTAAAGATTGGCGTAGGTTATCGACCCACGTGTGTCGGCCCGCCCAATATGCTTCTAGAGGAGGTAACAACTCCGCTGCTCCCGGGTCGGCCAACCAATCCGGTGTAACCTGAACAATACGGGGACATCTGATGCGAATGCGTTCCCAACTCCAGATCTGTAGTACACCATTGGGCCGCCCATCTGTACGCTACCAAAGAATATGTGCACAAATTCCTATATAGTAGCGCTAGTGCCGCACTCCCTCAACTAAAACGACCCGCATACCGGAAATTCTCCAACAACCGTAGGTACATTAGCGGCACGGTTGATCCGGATGAGTTCGGAAGATCACTCCCCCTATCAAACTAAAAATGTATGCACGTGCATAGTACGTTAGGGTTTTCTCGTCCGAATCGGGGGCCAAATATTCCTCCTCGAACTGAAATTTTAACTAGCTGACGTACATTGATTTACCATCAAAAGTTTCATCCATCACTTCAGCCTCCGCTTTATCTTTCGTAGCTTCTATTTGTTCATACAATAAATCTTCATCAAAATTTGCGGGCACATTATCGAGGATTTCTTTTTCAACGGCCTCTTTTCTTTGGTTAACTATCAACTGCAGGTCGATACCGAGTAAGTCACGAACAACTTCAACTCGATCGAAGTCCATGTTCCCCGTCACGGCAATCCCATCTATTGGTAGTCCAGTTATTATTGCCACATCTTGTAGGGTCACAGTCATCTCACCCACTGGTAGGTGGAATGTGTGGGTCTCCTGCCTCCATCGCTCGACTAGAGCTGTAAGTAGTGGCCGATCTAGTTTCACTGAACCCATGAATCTTGCTCCGTAGAAACCGGCCTCCACCAAGTACGGCGTGATACGGGAGTCGAAAGGAAGAACTGCGTGCTTCCGGAAATTACATTTTTTATCGGACCCATTCTACACGGCTTCGGATCGGTGTTTGGGTTGCAAGGTGAGTATGCTTGTGTCCACGGGTCCGGGTGATGAAACGGGAACCGAGGACGACGGACCTGCCTCAGCAGATGTGGATTGACGGCCACCAACCTATACGAATAAAGATAACAAATGTTATTATTGAGATAATATTACATATTCGTATTTAATATCAATAATAATAATCAATCTTACCTCAGTAGTTAGTGCGCTACTAGTGTTACCGGACGGGCTTCTCGGTTGTCTTGTTCTAGCCATTTATCTATCTGACAAAAAATTTAAAATGTGGTTGGTACAAATGAGAACAAAACAAACATACCGAGATTGTGGGAAAAAAAGCACAAATGAAAACAAAAAAAGGACCGAAGGTGAAATTGGTTGAATTCAGGTAGCATAAGTCACCCCAACTTGTGGAAGTGAGTTTCAAATCTCGGTTGAAGAGATACGGGCGTGTAAGATGGTTTAGGTTGTAAAAAAATCTAAATAAACCGATACACGGCCGTATATCTCGAACCGTAACACGAAACCCACTTCTACATGTTAAGGTGGGTTGTGTTGAGTGAGATCAGCTTACTCGCAAAGTTTCATATTTTTTGGAGAACGTTTGCAAGGTTTTCAACTTTAACCGCACAAAAATATTGAAAGTCATTAACTTCTAAAAAGATAAACTTGAGAAAACCGCACAAACGGCATCCGAAAATTATAAACCTTTTCGACTTGGTCGGATTCACGTAGGGCAAGCCACCCGAGCTTGTAGAAGCGAGTTTCGAGTCGCGGTTTGCGAGATACGGCCGTGTACCGCTATACTTGGTTTTTTCCAACCGAAAGCGATACGCATCTGTATCTCTCGAACCGTGAGTCGAAACTCACTTCTACAAGTTGGTTTGGCTTCTTATAGGGGATACCAACCAACTCGCTACGTTTCGTATTTTTTGGAGGTGGTTTGAAGTGTTTTCAACTCTAACCGCACTTACAAATATCTAAGTCAAAAACTTCTTATGCGAGGAAGTTGAGAAAACCGCACAAACGGCATCCAAAAATTATAAAACTTTCCAACTTGGTTGGATATACGTAGGGCAAGCCAGCCGAACTTGTAAAAGCGAGTTTCGAGTCACGGTTCGGGAGATACGGCCGTGTACCGCTTTACTTGGTTTTTTTCAACCGAAATCGATATGCGGTCGTATCTCTCGAACCGTGAGTCGAAACTCGCTTCTACAACTTGGAGTGGCAGTACTATGTGAGATGAACCAACTTGCAAAGTTTCGTATTTTTTGGAGATCGTTTGAAGGATTTTCTAATCTATCCGCACTTAGAAAATTCTAAGTCAAAAACTTCTCATTTGAGGAATTGAAGAAAACCGCACAAACGGCATCTGAAAATTATAAAACTTTTCGACTTGGTCGGATTTACGTAGGGCAAGCCAACCGAACTTGTAGAACCGAGTTTCGAGTCACGGTTTGCGAGATACGGCCATGTACCGGCTTTAGTTATTTTTTCCAACCAAAAGCGATACGCGGCCGTATCTCTCGAACTGTGAGTCGAAACTCACTTCTACAACTTGGGGTGGGTTCTCGTAGGGGACACCAACCAACTCACAAAGTTTCGTATTTTTTGGAGGTCGTTTGAAGGGTTTTCTAATCTAACCGCACTCAGAAAATTCTAAGTCAAAAACTTCTCATGCGAGGAAGTTGAGAAAACCGCACAAATGGCATCCGAAAATTATAAAACTTTTCGACTTTGTCGGATTTACATAGGGCAAGCCACCCGAACTTGTAGAAGCGAGTTTCGAGTCACAGTTTGCGAGATACGGCGTGTACCGCTTTACATGGTTTTTTTCAACCGAAAGCGATGTGCGGCCGTATCTCTCGAACCGTGAGTCGAAACTCGCTTCTACAAATTGGGTTGGCTTCTTGTATGGGACACCAACCAACTCGCAAAGTTTCGTATTTTTTGGAGGTCGTTTGAAGGGTTTTCAACTCTAACCGCACTTAGAAAATTCTAAGTCAAAAACTTCTCGTTTGAGGAATTGAAGAAAACCGCACAAACGGCATCCGAAAATTATAAAACTTTCCGACTAGGTCCAATTCACGTAGGGCAAGCTACCCGAACTTGTAGAAGCGCGTTTTGAGTCATGGTTCGGGAGATACGGCCGTGTACCGCTTTACTTGGTTTTTTTCAACCGAAAGCGATACGTGCCCGTATCTCTCGAACCGTGAGTCGAAACTCGCTTCTACAAATTGGGGTGGCTTGTACTACATGAGATGAACCTACTCGCAAAGTTTCGTATTTTTTTACGGTCGTTTGCAGGGTTTTCAACCATAACCGCACTGAAAAGTTTCTAACTAATTTCGTATATACAATTCTAATTCTACAAATTACTAACGCAAGCAACATAATTCGGCAATTGAATATACTTGAAGTCAACCCGATTCTACATCTAAAATCTACTAAGGCATATAAATTTTTCCCAATTTCTAAATAATTTACTACACACAAATTAAAAAAAAACACAAATATAGATTATTGAGGTAAAGAAATAGTGTATACCTTACAAAATAGGTCCAAATCAAGCCAAACAATCGTTCTTGGGAGAGAACTAGGGTTTCGATTTCGTATCGAAGAGGGGAAGAGAAGGTAGGGTTTCCAACTTTGGAGTTGGGAGGAGGAGGAGCGGACGTAAGTGGGTCGATTTGGGTTTTTGACGAAGGATTAGGGTTTTTTTGCCGTTGGGTTCGTCGAAGAAATAATAACGAGTGATAGAGAAATCGTCGAAGAAGACGATCCGAATGCACCTTCAAATGATTTTAGATTGCCTTAACCCGTTCTTTCCAAGAATAGGTTAAGGCTATTTTTTTAAATAAAATTTTGCCTTAACCCGTCATTCTCAACGATGGGTTAAGGCAAATTTTTATTAAAAAAAATCTGGGCCGTTGGATCTTTGATCCAACGGTCCAGATCAAAGTTCGCACGGGTCTGTGCGAACAGACCCGCTTCCGACCCGTTTGCAACGGAAGAAAGCTCTCTCTCTTTCTATATATATATATAGGGAAAGCTTCGGTTGAGCACTCCTCTAATGCTCACCGCGTGAACACTAGGCCTTCGGGCATTCATATCAAAAATCCGAACCGTTCACATTGATCTACACATCTAAATTAGTCTAAATATGTAATCAAATCATTTGAAATTCATTTGCCCATTCATTGAAGTGTTATAAAATTGTATGGCTGAAAATCATTGTTTTTATAGTCACATGATGGATGGACAAATGAATTTCAAATGATTTGATTTTACATATTTAGACTAATTTAGATGTGTAGATCAATATGAACGGTTTGGATTTTCAATATGAACACCCGAAGGCCTAGTGTTCACGTGGTGAGTACTAGAGGAGTGCTCAACCGATCCTTTCCCTATATATATATATATATATATATATAGAGAGAGAGAGAGAGAGAGAGAGAGAGAGAAATCTTCGGTTGCACACTACTTTGGTGAGCACTCCGTGAGCACTCACGAACTAGAGACCCTATGAAAAATCCGAACCGCTCATATCGTTTTATATGTCTTAGATAGCCTAACAATAAAAAATCAAGTAATTTGAAGTTCATTTGCCCATGATTTACATCATCACAAAATTGTATGGCTGAAAATTCTAACAGCTTGATGGATGGGCAAATGAACTTCAAATTACTTGATTTTTTATTGTTAGGCTATCTAAGGCATATAGAACAATATGAGCAGTTCGGATTTTTCATAGGGTCTCTAGTTCGTGAGTGCTCACGGAGTGCTCACCAAAAGTAGTGTGCAACTGAAGGGGACTATATATATATATATATATATATATATATATATATATATATATATATAATAAAACACAAAGAAAGCTATCAAGTGGCTCTCCTTCAATCTCCCCTAAAATTAAAGGCCAAGATCTATCATCACAAAACATATTTTCCCCCCAAAAGTTTCCCTCCAAAACTCAAATTCAAATCCCCACCCAAAACAACTCCTTTATTTATTTAATTATTTATCTCTCTCTCTCTCTCTTCTATTAAAAAATTTAAGAAATTTTTTTAAAAAAAACTAAAAAACTAAAAAATTTAATACTTTAATAATAATTCAAAAAAATCAGAAAAAAAAAAGTCAAACACTTATAAAAAAATTTTAAAAATTTTTAAAAATAAATTTTTTTTGAATATTTAAGAATTTAAAATTTTTAGAATTTTTAAAATTTTGAAAATTAAAAAAAAAAAAAATAAACAAATTTTAAATTTTGGAATTTTGAATTTTTGAATAGAAGAGAGAGAGAGAGAGATATAGAGAGAGAAACTATGGATAACATATCATATAAGAACTTTTAATGTATGTTTGGACATATAGGATTGGGATGACTGGAGTTTACCAGTGAAGGTTGCAAACTCTCCACTCAAGAAAGACAGTTAAAGTAAATTTGTTATTTATTATCCTTTTTTTATATATAAAGGTGCAATGGGGAGACAAGGTGAAAATAAAAAGAATGACTAGCTTGGATTAGAGTTTTGAGAACTTTATGTATTTCATTTTGATTGAAATAATAATCAGAGGTATTTCAATTGCAAACTGAGTCTCAGACAAACAAATGTTTAG
Source organism: Hemerocallis citrina (assembly GCA_017893485.1). Classification (NCBI taxonomy): domain Eukaryota; kingdom Viridiplantae; phylum Streptophyta; class Magnoliopsida; order Asparagales; family Asphodelaceae; genus Hemerocallis; species Hemerocallis citrina. Next base: position 99,262,461 of record CM030368.1, read on the forward strand.
ATTATTGGTATTGTAGATACCTTCACACATGCAATTGTGTTACCATTGTATTTAGACATGCTCATAGTGGTTATGGGATTAAAGTAAACTATATAAAACCTACATGATAATGTCCTTGCATAACTATTACAATCATCAAAAGTGATGCTGAAGTTTAAAAAAACTCTATGCAGTATTTCTAACAAACTATATGCATTTCAGGTAAGTTCAAGCTAATGATCAAGAAGGCGATGGTTGAACTTAAAGGTAGATATACTGCTTTCTCATATAATATGTTTGCTACTTCAATTAATTTGCTGGAGCTCTAAAACTATTTTATATAATCAAACCAGATGCACTGTTCCAAAGACGTGTTGTAGGCACGTGTCAACGGGCAAACCTAGTATATATATAAAAGGGGTTCTTTAGTTGCACACTTCAATTTGTGCACTCCTCATGAGCACTGTCCCTCCACCGTTCGATCTCCATCACAGTCTTGATGGAGATCGTGTGGCCCTTAATTCGTCCCGCTCTCTTGACCCAATACAAGGAGGGTAAAGTGGACTTTTTCCACTTTACCCTATTCTGCTCTCTTCTATCCCTTATCCCGCTCCTCTCCCCATCCCGCTCCTCTCCCCAAATCGCACCCAAAACCCTAGCTCCAAATCGAAACCCCGATGCTTCCTGCTTCTCTTTTTCATCCCGCTCCTCTCCTCCTCTAATCTCTTACCATTCGACCCCGATGCTCCTCTTAATTGAGCTGCTTTTGAAATCCCCCCCAAATTGCAAAACCCCAACCCTAGTTCCAAATCCGAAATCTGTACTTCCAAATCGAAACCATTAATTCGATTTGTGTTTCTTCTAATCTCTTACTAATCGACCTCGATGCTCCTCTCAATTATCCCGCTCTCAAAATCCCCCCCAAATCGTCTCACCCTGGCTGTTTCATCTCCATGCTCCCGACGTCCCAACCCCCGATGCCCCCTTCTCACTACTGCTTACTCATTCCTCACCCCCGACATACCTCTCTCACTTCGCTCACTCCCACAACCCTCGAGGCCATCTCCACCTTCTCTGACGAAACCCTAGATCAAAATCAAAACCAACTCAGCACATCTTCTCAAACTGTCTCTGTGTGTCATGCTCACTGCTACCATTAATTATCAAAACATTAGGTAAAATTAATTTGTCTTATTATTTGAGCCATTTTTTTTAATTTCTATATTTCTGGTTTGTTGTGTGCTATGTTAAGTAATTTTTAGTTTCCAAAAATTCCTCTAACAAGGTTGTAAGATGTTTGAAGATTGTAAGATAACTTGATAAGATATTTAATCTCCCACTTCAGTATTAGATTTGTTACATTCTTTATTATGTATTATGTCCAATGACTTTGTTCTTTTACTTTGATAATAGGTATGGAGATTGATGAAGGGAGCTTTAATGCCGGTGACCCTTTTTTGAAAGTATAAGAAGGTGAATTTATTCCGGTTGTTGATGATCACTTAAAACCACTTGTAGGTATGACATTTGATACCCTAGCACAAGCCAAGAATTTTTATGCAATTTATGCCAATTGTGGGGGTTTTCTATTGCGTAAGGGTTCAAATAAAATAAAGGATGGCGAGGTCGTTGAAAAGACATGTTTGTAATAAAGAGGGAGTGTCGATTAGTAAGAGTACATCTAGAAAGGGAACTACATCTAGAACATATTGTAATGCTTTGGTTCGTGTGAAACTAAACAAAGAATCAAACTCATGGGTTCTTTATTCATTTCACGAAGTACACAACCATGTTTTTACTTCCCCCGGTAGAAGGTATTTATTACCGTGAAACCGTAATATGTCAAATTCCGATAAAGCAGTACTTGGGCAACTTACATAAGCTAATATTCCTACATGCAAAAAAATGATGTTTTTTGAAAGTTCTACTGGGGGTCATAATAGAGTTGGATTCACCGACACCGATGCTTATAATCATTAGAGAGAATTGAGGGAGGCTGTAAAAGGTCACAATGGGCAAATGTTGATTGATTTTTTTCAAATGGCAACAAGAAAAAGATCCCTCTTTTTTTTATGATTTCGAGGTCGATGAGTTTGATCGATTGACTCATTGTATTTGGATAGATGAGTTTGATCGACTGACTCATTGTATTTGGATAGATGGGGTTGCTAGGAGGAACTATGAAGAGTTTGGTGATGTTGTTTCATTTGATGCAACACATAGTACGAATTGCTATGGGATGCTATTTGTCCCATTTGTGGGATAAATCATCATTGGCAATCAGTATTCCTAGGTTGTGGGTTCATTCCGAATGAGAAGTCTTATTCATTTGTGTGGTTATTTGAAAAATGGTTAGGAGTAATGAAACATGCTCCATTTGGTATGGTGACAGATGAAGATTGTGGGATAGTTGCTGCAATCAAAATCGTTTTTCCTATAATTCGGCATAGGTATTGCATATGGCATATCCTAGACAAGATACCAACAGAGGTGCCTCAATTGAATCAAAATAGTCAGTTTATGGATGCTTTTAAGGATAATATTTATAATTCATACGATTCTTTTGCATTTGAAGAAAGATGGAATTCATTGCTTATTGAGTATGGGGCGGAAAATGATAAATGGTTGAATGAAAAATTTACTATTCGTGAGAAATGGGCCCCCGTCTATCATAGAAGTCATTTTTGGGGCGGTATGTCGAGTAGCCAACGAAGCGAAGGGATGAATTCATTCTTAAAGCTCCATACTCAAAAGAAGTACTCATTACATGAATTTGCTCTAATCTTTGAGAGAGTCTTAAGAAGACATAGAGAAGAAGAACTTAAAGAAAATTATCGTACACTAGAGAAGAATCCGAAATTGAAGATCGAGTGGCCTTTGGAGCAACAAATGGCGCAAGTCTATACATTGGTAATGTTCTACACTTTCCAAAAAGGAAATTCATTCAAGCTTAATATATAATGTCAGTTTGTTACTAGATGCGAAGAATGAGCCGAATATATTATACTTGGTGAAGCGGTGTGGAAAATCAGATAATGAGATAGTGGTTACTTATTCCAAAAGTAATCAAATGGCTAGTTGTTCATGCAAGTTGTTTGAATTCTTGGGTATTCCTTGCAAGCATATTTTTGCATATCTCAAGAACTCGGATCATAATGAGCTACCAAAGCAATATATTTTAAGAAGATGGACCCGAGATGTAATAAGAAGAAGCTTGACAAGTGAAGGCACATGCGAGAATTTTGGTTCTCGCTTTTGTGAGTTGAGTAATCTAGCAAAACAACAAGTTGATATTGGAATAGCTTCTAATGAAGGCTACGAATTCATGCATGAGCAAATGTTCAAAAATATAAATGACTTTCATCTTATGCAACCCACATGTAGTGGAGAAGCATATGAGGGAAAGTTGAAATTGTCTCAAGTTGAAGTGGAGGAGCCGATACAATGCACAACGAAAGGAAGGCCTCGAGGGAAAAGAATGTAGCCTACAAGAGAGAAAAAAGGACGAAAACCCCGAAAGTGCAGTGCTTGCGGTATTCGTAACGAAGATCACGATTCAAGAAATTCCCCAACCAAAATTGATAGGTCCAATTTATAACTTTCAGTTGAATTTGAATGAATTCTCTTAAATATTGTGTTTTCAAACAAAAATGACTTGTTCTTGAATAACTCTTTACTTCCATTTGTTTAGAGGAAGAAATGTAGAAGAAGAAAGTTCCGAAGACACAAATGATGATATAGATTAAGGTATGTTATCATGTATTTATTCATTTACTTATATGCAGGATTTATTTGTTCAAACGTCATTACTTGAGGGAGGATGTGAAAGGTCACGATGGGCAAATGTTGATTGATTTTATTGATTTACTTACACTATTCAGCATTCATTTGTTCAAACATCACTATATGAGCATGTTTAATGACTTTGTAGGAATGAAAGAGATTGCGGCTATTGGACAACTGTGTTTCCTACATCACTACATTAGGAAAGTATTTGACCATATGAATCTTATTTACCAATTTGGTGCCTTGTTTTTGTGTGTGTGAAAGTAGGCAGTGATAAACATAGTAATTTCTGAATATTTCTTATAAGGAGGCATTGTTTCTTCTCTGTTAAATCTTTGCTCTCTGTTAATCATTGCTCTCTGTAAGTTAATATCAGTTGTGATGTGAGTAAAACAATTTTTCTACTCATTTCTAGTATGATGCAACAGAGAGTGCGCAAATGAAGAGTTCCCTATTTATACTTACAGTGATCAGTAAAGTGATCCCTATATGCCCACAGAAAGCAAGACTTTAGTTGTTGTTCCTTCAGGGAGCGCTTCAGTTTCGCACTCCATTTTGTGCACTCCTCATGCGCACTGTCCCTCAGCCGCCCGATGCTCGATCTTCATTAGGATCTTGATCGTGCGGCTTATATTCCTCCCACTCTCTCACCTATGATGAAGGAGGGGTATTGTTAACATTTCCCCTCATTCGCTGTCTCTTTCTCTGTCTTCCTTCAGATATTGATGCTTGATGCTTGATATGGAATGTATTTGAACTGATTGGCATGGCATTGCAGTGCAGTGCAACCCTAGTTTTAAATCTGTGTCCTGAGCCTACTTCGTTTTTAGAAAAAAAACTTTATGGGTTCAATTTGTTCTGAGCCTACTATGTTTTTAAATAAAAATTTTGTTTTGGTGAATTATTTGTGAAATCATGCAACAACAAATACAAACGGTGCGCTAAGCCCTCTTTTGATTTATTTCGGTGATGGTACACAGCAGAGAAGAAGTAAAAGGAGAAGCAGCAACAACTAAAAGAAGTTGAGAAGCAGCAGCATTAGGAGAAAAAGTAGAAGGAGAATCATCCGTAGCAGCTACAAGCAGCATGAGAAGCAGCAGCAGCAGGATAAGCTTCAGGAGCATGAGAAGCAGCATCATTTTTTGTTTGGCAATTAGTTTGTTACATCATTTTTTTGAGATTATTTATGTTTACAGCAGGTTCAGATAAAGGTTGTGAGTGGTTTGTACTATGTATGTTGACTGTGATGATAACAACAATGTGTTTATTCCAAATGTTTGCAGTCAGCCTAATGAATCAGTTTTATTCCTTTTCTTCTTTGGCAAGACAAAGTTGATGCGATAACTGATTAGTACATTGCTTTTTTGTTTTGGGGGTTGAGAGGGATGGTCTTTAGGTTTTAGTCAATGGACAACTCTACACTCTTTATTTAATGTGCTTTCTTTATGTATTCAATGTAATCAGTTTGTTGACTACACTATGCTATTAGCAAACAAATTGGTCAAGTTGTACACAGAAAATAAGCTGTATCTGGTTTTTAGACAAAGTTTAGCATCACCCTAGTATACACTTCCAATACAACAAGTTTGAAAATTTTTGTATTACCAACATAAGAATTTCGAACATCACTAACTACTATCGTTGCTACTGAAGTGACTGCATTTGTTGAGCCGCGTGAAATGAAGAAGATTACAGGGGTGAAAACTAAAGAGCTCTTGTTGTGGCTCTCTGTTGTGGAGATGTACTTTGAGTAACCAACTTCTGAGAAACTCACCTTCAAGACTGGAACTGGGTTGTCTGATAGCTTTGAAGCATCAGCATTCGAGCCTGAGAAGTGAAAGTTACAATGTTTGCTTGGTGTTAATGTGATTGCAGTAGTAGCTATGTTTCACTAATTTGCTATGTTTGATATGTCATTGATTGATGTAACAGGAGTGTATTACTATTGTTAATTTGATGAACTATGAGATTTTACTTTTCTGAAATTTCTTGGATTCAATTTTTTTGGTACCCCTTCAAACTACCTAACGAATTGAATGGAGCGAAAATATCTTCAGGAAGGACTGAATAAATATTATAAATTCTGTTGTTAATGCTGCTGCATTTGAGTTTTTTGAAATTGAACTATTTGAATTCTATACGGTGAAGCGTATCTCATAGATTTTATTTGATTTCTAGGCAAGAAGAGAGCATCATTTCAGTTGAAATCAGTGCTGCAACAGTTATTGTTTTTCTGGTAAGTGCTTTTTGATGAATCTAATGATATATTGAGCTACTACAATGAAACTGTTAACCTGAATGAACATAGGTGTATTTGAAGTGTGCGTTTAAAATTGAAATGAGATACATTGTTTATCTCACTTCAGTTGTGGTTTAGAGAAGTTGGCCATTTAGTATAATAGAAGCACCCGCAGTAGCAATAGATGCAGAACAAGAACAAGTAGCATAATGTGGCTCATAAGGAGATTCTCACATTGCTGACCTAAATATCACATAAACAGAGTATCACATTTCCTGAATATATATCACACATCTCATGACACATCACTGAATTTCTGCAAAAATTACACAAATCCTTCAACCTAAATTTATGCTTCGACCATCAGCTAAATGACAACATTAACCAAACTAAGGATCAAGATAACACAAAATACAAAAATGGAAGATGCTGAATAGTCACACTCAAACACCTAAATATCAGTGTGCCAAAATATCCATACAAAATTCAACTGTCACATATACAAACTTGAATTGATCATTAGAACCAACATTGAACACTATATTAAAAAATCAATAAATCTCTATACAAAATATCGCTATATTATCCATAGCTATCTACTTCCTCTCATATATGTGTCTTTTCGCTCGCTTGATTTGCTCTCGAACCCCAGCCTCCACCTGCTCGAGTCTCACGCTCCTACCTGCAACATATATATAGGGATCTAGGGTTTCGTCAGAGAAGGTGGAGATGGAGCTAGGGGTTGTGGTCGTCAGCGAATTGAGAGAGATGTCGGCAATTGGAGTTCAGGAGTGAAGTGAGAGAGGGACGTCGGGAGCTGGAGATGAGAGAGCTCGGGAACGTCGATTTGGGGGGAATTCGAGAGCGGGCAGAATTGAAAGGAGCGTCGGGATCTAATTGAGAGTGGGAGAATTTGGGGGGATTTAGGGTTTCGATTTGGAAGGAGAGATCGAGCTAGGGTTTGGGTGGATTTGAGGAGAACACAGAAATTGGAGATTGGGGGTGAAATGAAAGAGCGGGACCTGGGGAGAGTGGAGACAGAGAAAGAGATAAAGAATGAGGGGAAATGTCCATAATACCCCTTTTATCATAAGTGAGAGAGCGGGAGGATATCAGCCGCACGATCAAGATCACGATGAAGATCGAGTTCGGGCGGCTGAGGGAGAGTGCGCATGAGGAGTGCATAAAATGGAGTGCGCAACTGAAGCGCTCCCTATATATATATGTATATGTGTAAATCAGTAAACTCAACAAGAATCAGGGTCTATGAATGTTCTATTGTACAATTCAATTTTAGTATCGTATAAAATCAAAACCCAATCGAAAAGCTTCACCAAAAAAGCACCAAAACAAGTTTTCGATCTGCATACATCAGACCCGAAAACTAATACTCAATTCTAACTTCAAAACTTGATCCCTTTTGATCCAAAATCCCTCTTGTAATAGATTAAACACACACACAACCTTTTACATCAGTTAACTCAAGAATACACGTGATTACAATACGTAAATAATCAAGTTTATCCATCAAATCATCAAGAACAGAGTCTATACATATATACACAGTAAAGGTTAAGTTTTTATTCATCTATATGCACAATACATCATGCAAACTCAATATACTCAATCCAAATTAGTAAGAATAGTAAAGAAACATCAAACTCATGATTTTTATTAGGTTCATTAACAATCTCAAGTCATCTATGTAGAGTTTTAATCCTCAATAGCTAGGTTTTCATGAAAAGATTCAGTTTTTATTCATTTATCCATCAACAATTCATTATATCATCACACAAACCTCTAACATGCTTTCTAAAAGACAAATCGTCACATACAATATGCATAGAACAATAAGAAAACAAACATATGTCACTCACCTTATTGAAGAATCAACCGAAATAATAAGGAGAATAAGAAAAGTCATTCCTTTTGTAAGAAAACCAAGATCCTCGCTTCGAGACTCCAAGAAATAAAAAATAGAGAAAACCCTTTGCATAGTGCAGTTAAGAGACGTTTGCACTCACTTTATATTAGGCCGGAAATTAGGTTTTAGGGTTTTGAATAGGTTTTACAAAATATCCCTTTTGAATATATCTTTACATATATAAATCCTTATACTTGGAAATTAGATAAACCAATTCAATTTAAATTAAAAATCCAAAATAACCAATCTGATGTTGCCGGCTCTGTTTTCAAACCCAGAAAAATAATTTTGTAATTATTGCCTTTAAGTGGCGATTTTGCAAAAAAGACCATTATTTAAGAAATTTGCGAAATAAATCAAATCTATTAAAATAAAAAGTAAAATTTTTACCTCTGAGTTGACTAGAAATCATGCTCAGCCCAAAAATCTGAAAATCTGGGGTTTTTACTCCAAGTGGTAATTTTGCACAAAAGCCCATCTTTTTGTAATATTTGCAAATATGCCAAATAAATATCAGAAAAATCTAGAAAATTCATACATAATACCTACTAATAAATAATAGGTTTCTCCCAAAATAATTTTTGACTTCGAACTTCCCAAGAAAATATTTGCACGTATTTTGAACGTGTAAAAAGATAATTTTCAGAAAAATGTTTATTAAATCACCAAAAATCATTTAAATTCATTTCTTAATCTCAAAAACATTATTTAAAAATCTAGGGTGTTACATCACTCCCTCCTTAGAATAGTTTTGTCCTCAGAACTAGTACTAATAGGGACCAAACAAAATAAGCAAAAGAAAAATGCAATCACATAAATGAAAATATAGTTTAAGGAATACAATCACACAAGAGAATTTAATTTAAAAAAAAAATACAATTCAATCAAAAGATTACAATCATACACAAGAATTCAATCATACAAAAAGCTCAGGAAAATCCTTTTGCATGCGATCTTCCGGCTCCCAAGTAGCTTCCGCTGCACAACTCTGATAACTTGCACTCAGAAACCAGCTGCAACATTCTCTGAATATCTGCATCTGATTTCTGATCTTCCACAATCTGCTCTCTTAAAGAAGGCTACAGCCTCAAATGAGCCAAAGATGCCCCCAAACCCTGTAGTACCACCTCGATACTTGCCTGATCAAACTCTGCTGCCAACTCTCTCTGAGTAGTGATCAAACTCGACAAACTGCACTTCTGACTAAGCCCATCGACCACCACATTCACCTTGCCTGGATGATACTTGATCTCAGGACAAATGTCTTCCAACACTTCCAACCACCTTCTCTGCTGAAGATTTAGATCCCTCTGCTGATAAATGTACTTCAGGCTCTTGTGGTTGGTATACATGTTGACCTTCTCTCCATATACATATTGCCTCCACTGCTTCAAGGAAAAGATAATAGCTACCAATTCCAGATCTTGCGTTGGATAATTCTTCTCATGTGGACGCAACTGCCTCCAACCATAAGCAATAACCTTGCCTTCCTGCATCAAGACACACCCTAAACCTCTGAGAGATGCATCACTGGAAATATCATAATCATTTCCAGCTTGTGGCAAAGCTAAGATAGGCGTAGTCTTCAACCTCTCCTTTAGCTCAAGGAAACTCGTCTCACACTTATCAGTCCAAGTGAATGCCACATTCTTCTGAGTTAGCTCTGTTAAAGGAACTGCAATCTGTGCATAGCCCTGAATGAATCTCCTGTAGTACCCAGTCAAACCCAAGCAATTCCTGACTTCCATCACTGTCGTTGGTCTGGACCAATGCTTCACTGCTTCAACCTTCTGGGGATCAGTGGCCACTCCCTCCTTAGAAAGGATATGACCAAGGAAAGCTACGTCAAACTTCCAAAACTCACACTTCAACAGCTTGGCATACAAGTTATGCTCCTGCAGCTTCTTCAATACCTCTGCCAAGTGCTTAGAGTGCTCTTCCTCCGACTTCGAATACACCAAAATATCATCAATAAAAACCACCACGAAGGAATCAATAAATGGCCATAAGATTCGATTCATCATATCCATGAACACTGCCGGTGCATTCGTCACTCCGAATGGCATTACCAAAAACTCATAGAGTCCACGATGAGTCCTGAAAGCTGTTTTACTCACATTTTCCTTCTTGACTCGAACCTGATGATACCCTAACCGCAGATCAATCTTCGAAAACACAGCTGCTCTCCAAAGCCTATCAAACATATCATCAATCCGTGGAATCGAATACTTGTTCTGAATAGTCACTCTGTTCAACTCCTGATAGTTAATGCACATCCTCCTTGACCCATCTTTATTCTTCACTAACAACACTTGTGTTACCCATGGTGAAGAACTCGCCCTGATGAATCCCTTACTCAGCAATTCCTCATTCTATTTCTTAACTTCATCTGGAATCATCAACTTAGATACCATAGCAGTCACTTTCGGGTCATTCTTCTTCCCGTCAAAGGTCACTGTGGGACCTCCTGGTGCTTTCACTAACACCTCTTTCTTTTTCATTCAATTTTGGCACCATATATTGTTATCCAATCAATGCCCATGATCACATCCACACCCATAGCCTGCAACTCAATGAGATCAATGCCAAATAATCTCCTACCAATCTCGATATCAAAGTCCTTGTAATATCGACCAGCAATCAATTCCTCCCCTGATGGTGTTGCCACCGACAAGACTCTGCCTAAAAAAACCTTAGGTTCCACACCTAAGACTTTAGAAAAATTGGGCGACACAAATGTATGCGAAGAACCAGTATCTAATAAAACTTTTGCTTTTATTCTATTAATCAAAACAAATCCTGTTACATGAAGAATGATACTCAAATCTCCAATTTATTTTTAAACAATGTTTTACTTAATATAACAAATAATTAAATTCAAAATTCTTGCATATCCTGGATCACATCATCTGAGTTACCCGCGTCCTCCTCAGTTAATGAGAACACTCGCCCATGCATCTGAAATCTGCCTCTGCCTGCACCTTCCTTATTCAATTACGGACAGTTTGGTCTGAGATGCCCTTCACGACCACACTGATAACAAACCCACGACTTAAGCGGCTTAGTGCATGCTGACTGATAGTGACCTGCTTCTCCACAGTTGAAACAAGTCATGCTTTCAATAGCGGGTGTCTTTTGCTCTGGCCTACTGAACCTGCCTTACTTCACTGGGAACTTCCTTCTACCCTGACAAACTGCTGGCCTCTTGTTCCTATTCCAGGTCACCTGCTTCTTCTGGAACTGATCCATATCTTCTTCTGTCATAACTGCTCTCCTGACCAGCTTATCAAACCTTCTGATGCCCAATGGTATCATCTGCGACCTCAAATTCGGCCTCAAGCCCTGCTCGAATTTCTTGGCCTTCTTCGCCTCATTAACAATCAGCTCTGGTGCATACTTTCATAGTTGGGCGAACTTAGTCTCATATTCGCGCACTGATATGCTGTCTTGCTGCAGATTCAAGAATTCCGTTGCCTTCTTCTCCTGAATATCTAGAGGAAAGAAACGATCCCTGAACTCCTCCAGAAAAGCCTCCCAAGTCACCTGTTGATCTCCAAAAGTCCTCTTCACTGAATGCCACTAGACGCCACAACATCCTTCTCTAACTGCATTGTAGCCAATTTCACTTTATTGGCTGTTGGAGTTTCCAAGACTTTGAAGACCATCTCCATCTGTTTAATCCAATCATCAACCTCATTTGGATCAGACTGCCCCTCAAAAATAGGCGGCTTCATCTGCTTGAATGACTCAACCTACTTAATCGGATCAGCATTAACAAACACTAGTCCAGCCCCATGATTCTGATTCTGATTCTGAGCCATGTTGGTTGCCATGAATGCATTCAAGGTCTGATACACCTTGGCAATCTCAGTCTCAATATCAAGTCCAGCCCTACGGGAACTCTCAGCCCCATCACGATTTTGACCATTCCTGCTTCTGTGTCTTTCCATTATACTGAATACCGCAAAATGAGGAAAAAGTTAGAGCATCACAACACAATTCACATTCACATCAATACCCCATGGCAAAACCCTAATCATATCCCAAATCAATACATCTTGTTTTAATTCTATGTGATACTCACACTCTAATGTCCACACCTAGGTAATCACGCTCTAATGTCCACACCTAGGTTTTTTTATACCATATTTATCATTACTATTGAAGCATGCTCTGATACCAACTTCTGTAGCGCCCCGAATTTCCAATATAATATCTCAAAAATACGTGGCACAATTCCTAGCATCTACCTCTATGTAGTTTTAAAGATATGATTTTTCTAAGTTCTAGACAGAACCATTCTTAGTAGAAGACCCTATTTTGTTAGGTGAGTTAATTTTCCTGTGTGTACACTGATGAAAATAGGGGTTTTTAGAGTGCTTTAATGGATGAATTTAATGATGTGATCAACTAGGAAGTTTTAGTAAACACTCCCAGCTTTCTATAGAATTCAAGATTGCGTAATTCCAATAAGTAAGCAAGTGTTTATGTTATTAGCAAGATGCAGCAATTGTATTAAAGAAGTGTACAACTGATAAAATATAGGAATTTTATAGTTTCTAATTGGCTAAATCTGAAGGAATGGTTAACTGGAGACTTGTAGTATAGATTCTTAGCTTTCCAGGATGGGTAAGAACATGCAATTCTAATTTGTATCATGAAAGTTATGAATTTTGTAAGTTCAAAAGTTGTGTATGAGTTGATATAGAATTTGAGAAAAATTGTTGCCATAGCAGTAAACTTGTAGATTTCTGGAACTGTGTGTTTGAAATCTGAGAAAATAATCAACTTAAGAATTGAAGTAGATCCTCTTAGCTTTCCAAAGAGTGCTCATTCATGGAATTGCAGTGTGTGAATTAGAAGTTATGAATGTTTTTCTAATGACTTGGTAGATTCATAGTAGTAGTTGTGTTTTTGCTCTACACCTAAGTCTTAGACTTGTGTGTTAGTAGCATTTATATGTTGGAAATACATGTTTCTATCAGGGTTTGAGTTTCTCACTATGTAGGATGGTCAGCTTGGTTTGAGTTGTCTGAGGGATCGTCTAGGGTAAGGTATTACCCTACAATTGACAACCCTTAGGCTAAAAATGAATTCTTCTGCTTGGAAAACAGGACAGTCATCCCTCGTGCACCGACGAACTCTTACCCATTGGGTAATTGATCTCAGACCCGGATACTGGATGCGATCCAAGTCAGAGGCGGTGGCGAATAATGGAGATCGGATCGCCAGTGTTTGAGTTATATGACCAGGTCAGATCCATTTCTGACCTAGGTATTACTGAAACTAATCGGTGTATTAGTACCCTAGGTCTATCAATAAGTAAGGTGTTGATGTTTATGTATGTTTAACTCTATTGCCGGATGTAAGGCTTCCGTAGGGTCACGGGCCAGAGATTTGGTCAAGGACCAACAGGGGTATGGTAGCCGATGAGTATCGACTCGGCGGTTATTAATTTGACAGATCAGTCAGGGATCAATTGTTTGATAAAACTTCGTGCATGATTTTGGGTGACAAACATATTTTTTCGTAAACTGATATTTAATAAGTTTCTTTACTTTCCGTTTAAAGACTGAGTTGATGTCAGGGGTGATTTCCTATAATTCGACTTGTTCTAATGGCCATCACTAGGCAGTGATAACCATGGTTGTCTCTTCCTGTCAACGGGATATGGGACCCGTATCTTACTCTGTTAATTCCTAAAGTGCCCTGGTAAGAATGGGAGAGTTCCTATCGGATAGGGGGATTAGACCCTCGAGGCCGTCATGTTCTTATCTTGGGTAGACTCGAACGGACCATGGGGCTGCTGTCTTATGGATCTTCGGCGTCATAGATTTGCGGTTGTGTTTCTGTAAGATCGTCATGACATTTGGTGTGATCCAGACTGAATTGGGGCACTAGTGGCAAATGAGGAAACCACTGTGTTTAGCAGTAATAACTGTAGGATTCACCAGCCACGTTGTATCTATCAGGAACAGGTTGAGTACAATAGTAGAATGCATTGTATGACGAGGGTTCGAAACCCTGGAACTGGAGAAGACGGCTTGATTTGGAGTGTATGTAGTATGGGATGCATGCGTGTCCAATGTCTTGCTGACATTAGACTAAGTGCATCTATTTTCTGTACCTTGTGTACTATGCATTAGACTTCAGGTCATGGCATACACTGACACTAGAAAACAAGGATGCACGTGTCTATTTTCATTATAGGTTGGTTGTGATTGCTAGTTGGAGATCGCTGTTTTCTTATCAGCATTGTGTCAGTATATGTACTAACGTGCCCACTCAATTAGGTGCTAGATACCGGGTCGCAAGTACAGTAGGACTCAAGACAAGAAGGGCATCCAAGTGGAGTAGTAATATACCTACCTACTGTTTGAGCAGGTGCAGGAATATCAGAGTAGTGCATAAGAAGATTTGAGCTACATGGCGCATCTAGGGAAGCAATTTGACCACTCAGTAGAGTTCCAGTGGAAGATCAGTTGACTACCGATCTGAAGGGCAGGCAAAATGTTGGGTAGTATTTGTAATACTTTAATGTAATTTGTATTCCTTGTTCAAGAACAAGATAATGATTGTAATTGATTATGTAATGATTTTATTTTGGCAATAAAAAGTTTTTAAATTTCTATGTTATTACTGTGTTGAGATGCATTTGAAGGAAAATATTCTGGTTTGTGTCACGGTTTTCCGGTAGTGAGATCTGGGGCGGTACAGAAGTGGTATCAGAGCTAACTTCGAATTGTAATATAACATAGTAAGAAATTATAACTATAAATGCCAGTTAGAGGCAGTTTATGTTCGGACAGTACAGTATATGTCTGTGATTCCACTCTAACCAGAACTAAAACCTGTGTCTGTTTTGCAGGATGGTGTTTGAAGATATCTTCTTCAATGACGTGTCAATAGCAGCAGATGAACCAATTCCTACAAGGAGACTGATGACAGTAGAGGAAGAAATGAAGGAGGAGATACAGCAGGCCGAAAATGAAGAGAACTCACCTCCACCATCACCAAACCCAACCGCGGACCAATAGATGACAACCATCATGTATCTAAGAATGAGAAAGCTGAAGGAGTGCAAGGACAAGGAAATCCGCCAGGCCAAACAGCAGATCAACACTTACCAGACACATATTGCACGCCTAAAGAAAGAACGAGAGCAACTTCAATCCGATATGGCACACTTTCAGAATTGCTAGTGGGAACATCAGAAAAACACCAAGCCAAGAACAGCTGAGAAAATTACCAAACATTTTAAAGGAAAACACCCCAAGGAAGCATTTACAGCCAAGAGTTGTTACGAATGCGGGAAAGTCGGACACTTCAAGTCAAATTTCCCAACAATAATCAAGACTTGTTACAACTGTGGGAGAGTCGGGCACCTCAAGTTAACATGCCCACAACTACAAGAAGGATGCTCATCAAGCAAGTAGCAGGATATCAGTAACATGGTATAAATATTATGTTAACTGACTATGTTTTGGAATATTTTGGAAGTTGAAGAAAGATGTAATCTACCTTGTATCCTGAATATTCAAACTTAACTATGAATGATATTATGTTTTGAGGAACTTTCAATGTGCTACCTCCTGGATGATTGATTTTTTTAATAATTGCGTTACCACTGGATGTTAGAAAGGCGAGTATGCAACCGAATATCTAGAAGAGAACCTGTAGCCAGGTGTCAAGGAGAAGGTCGGTAACCTAATGTTAATCTAGCAAGTCTGCAGCCGAAGAACAAATGAGGGTGAGTCGCAGCACAGGAGTTGAGGAAGAACAACAAAGCCACACCGATGACTCAATATCGAGACTAAAATTCACAATGTACTAAGAAAGGCACTAGTGGAAATCAGCAGAAACCAGATGCCATCACCAGGAACTAATCAAGACTAGGCTCGAGGAAAGGTCTGTCGATGACCAACTCAATCATTTTTTAGAAGCGGCGGAGATCTCCAAAGTCAACTTATGATCAAACAACCACCAGACGCACGCCGAGGAGAAAATCTCACCTAGACAGGGGACGAACAAGCTAAACATTCGGCAAAATCATCAAGAAGTTCCTAAAGGACTGAAGTGGCAATTCGTGACTTCGACCTTTTCTAATGAGGGAGTGCTCACCGACCAGCAGAAGTAGCAATCAAGGAGTGAATCAGCATCACTGGTGGACAAGGACAAGCAAAATAAGGCGGCTATTGTCTACTCCAGGGCAGAAGCAGAAGAATGTCAGCATCAAATTCATAATGGATATGTCCAGAAGACTCAGGAGCAACATTTCTACTGGGTAGAATACCAGTTTGCCGAGAATATCACTCAAGAAAGTGAAGATGGTTCAGAAAAATATCTCATGAACCATTGGTGATTGTATTCTGTTTTCCTCTCTGCTAGCGTCGTTCTGAAGACAGAACGATTCTAAGGAGGGAGTAATGTAACACCCCGCAAAATAGCATGCATCGTAATCCGTGCACAGTTGAGAATTGCACGCGATTATGTATTTTTCTATAAATAATTGATTTTAATTGAGAAATTTCAGATATATTAGTTATTATGAACCCGATGAAATAGATTCAGGATATCTTCTCAATTAAATTTTATGTTTTCCCCGATTGTTTTAACAAAAAAAAATCTTCGGGAAAACAATAATTTTTATAAATTCAAATTATCTTTTTTTAAGTATATAGATAAATATCTATATATATAGATTGGATCGTATTGGATCGTATATCATATACGATCTATAATTGTTTTGATTGTGAGTATGTCCGTATATATTCTATAAATATTTAACTATAATTTGCTAAAGATATACATATGAATTTGAATTGTAATTAATCATCGATTGTTTTTCATTAGTGTTAGGGTTGTTTAACTTAGGGTTAGGGTTCCTTGACCTAACCTAGAGCTATGGAACCCTACTTTATGATTTGTGATTGAATATGATTTGATGAAATCTAATGGTTGAGAACTTGCCATGTTTTGATTTCATGAAGAGTTGGGAAACAACTTGTAACTTATAGACGTTTTTAGGTGTTGGCGTCCATATCCACCCTCCATCCCTCCACCTCACCCCCTCACCCTCATCCCCACCTTCCATTCAATTTCTGGCCACACCCCTTCCCATTCTCTCTCCTCCATTTTTTATAAAACCCCACCCTTTCTTCTTAGTTCATTTGTTTTGGATGGTTCAAAAAAAAAAAAAAAGGAAGAGAAAGAGAGCAAATGAGAAAGAAAGAAAGAAAGGGAGTAGTGAGTGTTAAGCTTTCACCATTGAAATTTTGTAGGTTTGTTCAAGAAGGAGATAAGGAGGAGAGGCAACAAGCTTGTGCATCAAACTTCATAGGTGGGTGTTCTCAACTCTAAATTAGTATTTTGTGTGTGTGTATGAATTGGTATGTAGGAATAGAGAAGAGTAGCATGAATATAATGCATGAGTGTTATTATGTTATGAAAAAATAAAACTTGTATATCAACATAATTTCATACCATGTTTCATGTTAAGCACACATATGTGATGTTGTGACTTGGGAATTTTTACCATGCAAATGGCTAAGAATCTGGACATAAATTTTTTATTCGCATGTTCTAGGATGAGTTTAGAACATCCTCAAATTTTTTCATGTTTTTCTGGGTTTTTTTAGTAGCTCAACAAAATTCTTATTTTTGGAACAGAGAGTAGTGAAGAAAACTGTGTTTTTCCTTATTGTGAAGTGAAGTTTGGGAATTCATATTATGATATTGGTAAGGTATTTTGAGCTGAATTTTTTATTGTAGG
Organism: Hemerocallis citrina; assembly: GCA_017893485.1. Lineage (NCBI taxonomy): Eukaryota > Viridiplantae > Streptophyta > Magnoliopsida > Asparagales > Asphodelaceae > Hemerocallis > Hemerocallis citrina. The sequence continues at coordinate 99,280,161 of CM030368.1, forward strand.
TACTTGGATATGATAAAAACATTCGTTCCAAATTTCAGGTTTTTCTGAATTTATTTTCTATTTTTAAAAAATGTTGTTTGTCAACTTGTCCAGAACCAAGAAACTGGTTTTGCTTTGTTTCAAAGATGAACTTTTATAAATCATAACTAATTAATGGAATATAATGTTGCAATGAAATTTTTATTATATCATCTACTATGTGCCTAGATCATGTATCTATAATTTTAGAAAATTTGGACAAGTTTTGATGGTGTTTCAAAATTAGTTTGTGACAAGAGGTTTTATACACTGCTGAGAACAGAAGAAAATTTTGTACTATATTCAAAAGGCTACAACTCTCTGTATATTTCGTATCTTGATGTAATTTTTGGATATGTTAAACTTGTACATGTCTAGTTACGGAATCCCAAATTTTATAAGTATTGGACTTATGGTTGAATTGATATTAAATTTTGAATAGACCATGTTCAGTTAAGTGCAGATTTAGCTTGTCTTTGAACTTGAGTTTTTCTGGAATTATATGTTGAGAATCTAGAAGAATGATTAACTAGAAACTTATAGTAGAGAGTCTTATCTTTCCCAAACGTCCTGAATCATACAATTTCAGTTTGTGGTTAGAAAGATATGATTTTCCTAAGTTCTAGATAGAACCAGTCTTAGTAGAAGACCCTATTTTGTTAAGTGAGTTAATTTTTCTGTATGTACACTGATGAAAATTGGGGGTTTATAGTACTTTAATGGATGAATTTGATTATATGATCAACTAGATAGACATTCCCAGTTATTTATAAAATCCAAGATCACGTAATTTCGATAAATGATAGTTTTTAAGTTATTAGCAAGATGCAACAATTGCATTAAAGAAGTGTACAGCTGATAAAATGTAGGGATTTTATAGTATGTAATTGGTTAAAACTGAAGGAATGGTTAACTAGAGACTTGTAGTAGAGAGTCTTAGCTTTCCAGAATGGGTAAGATCATGCAATTCTAATTTGTATCTTGAAAGTTATGAATTTTCTATGTTCAGGAGTTGTGTATGAGTTGATATTGAATTTGACAAAACTTGTTGGCATAGCAGTAAACTTGTGGATTTATGGAACTGTGTTTGAAATCTGAGAAAATGATCAACTTAAGAATTGAAGTAGACCCTCTTAGCTTCCAAAGAGTTCTAATTCATGGAATTCTAGTGTGTGGATTAAAAGTTATAAATGTTTTTCTAATGACTGGGTAGATTCACGTTAGTAGTAGTTGTGTTTTTGCGCTACACCTAAGTCTTGGACTTGTGTGTTAGTCACATTTATATGTTGAAAATACTTGTTTCTATCAGGGTTTGAGTTTGACTCATTGTGTAGGATGGTTAGATTGGTTTTAGTTGTCTGAGGAATCGTCTAGGTTAAGGTATTACCCTACGACTGACAACCCTTAGGCTAAAATTGAATTCTTCCACCACGAGAATTAGATAGTCATCCCTCGTACGCCGATGAACTCTTACCCAATGGGTAATTGATCTCGGACCTAGATACTGGATGCGATCCAAGTTAGAGGTGGTGGCGAACGATGGAGATCGGATCACCAGTGTTTGAGTTATATGACAAGGTCAGATCCATTTCTGACCTAGGTATTACTGAAATTGATCGGTGTATTAGTGTCCTTGGTCTGTCAATAAGTCAGGTGTTCATGTTTATATATGTTTACCTCTATTGCCGTGTGTAAGGCAGGCCGAGGATTTGATCAAGGACCAACAGGGGTATGGCAGCCGATGAGTATCGACTCGCCGGGTTATTATTTTGACAGACCAATCAGGGATCAATTGTTTGATAAAACTTCGTGCATGATTTTGGGTGACAAACATATTTTTCAGTAAACTGTTATTTAATTTTCTTTACTTTCCGCTTAAAGTCCAAGGTTGATGTTAGTGGTGATTCCCTATAATTTGACTTGTTCTAATGGCTAGCACTAGGTAGTGATAACCTGGGTTGTCTCTTTGTGTCAACGGGATACGGGACCCATATCTCGCTCTGTTAATTCCTGAAGTGCCATGGTAAGAACGAGAGAGTTCCTGTTGGATAGGGAGATTAGACCTTCGAGGCCGTCATGTTCTTATGTTGAGTGGACACGAACGGACCATGGGGCTGCTGTTTCCTGGATCTTTGGCGCCATATATATGCTGTTGTGTATCTTTAAGATCATCACGATATTTGGTGTGATCTAGACCGGATTGGGGCACTAGTGGCAAACAAGGACACCACTATGTTTAGTAGTAATAACTATAGGATTCACCAGCCACGTTGTATCTATCAGGAATAGGTTGAGTACAATAGTAGAATGCATTGTATGGCGAGGGTTCGAAACCCTGGAACTTGAGAAGACGACTTGATTTGGAGCGTAAGTAGTATGGGATGCATGCGTGTCCAAAATCTTGATGACATTAGACTAAGTGCATCTATTTTCTGTACCTTTTTTACTATGCATAAGACTTCAGGTCATGGCATACACTGACACTAGGAAACGAGGATGCACAGTTCTGTTTTCATTAAAGGCTGGTTGTGATGGCTAGTTGGAGATCGCTATTTTTTTATCAGCATTACGTCAGTATTTTTACTAACGTGCCCACTCAATTAGGTGTTAGATACCGGGTCTCGAGTGTTGGAGGACTCAAGACAAGTAGGGCATCCAAGTGGAGTAGTAATATACCTACATACCATTCTAGCAGGTGCAGGAATATCAAAGTAGCGCAGCAGAAGATTCGAGCTACAGGGCGCATCTCAGGGAAGCAGTTTGACCACTCAGTGGTGTTCCAGTGGAAGATTAGTTGACTACCGATCTGAAGGGCAGGCGAAGTGGGGTAGTATTTGTAATACTTTAATGTAATTTGTATTCCTTGTTCAAGAACAAGATAATGATTGTAACTGATGATTTAAAAATTTTATTTGGCAATAGAAAGTTTTTAAATTTCCGTGTTATTACTATGTTGAGATGCATTTGATGGAAAAGATTCTGGTTTGTGTCATGGATTTCTGGTAGTGAGATCCGGGGCGCTACAACAATAGCAGCCAACCCCCTTCCCGATCGCCATCCACCTCCATCCCGTCTAGTAGCCAACCTCGCCTACTCCATCTGCTCTCCTGCTCAACCCTGAGCACCTTCACTCTGTCTTCGAGCTACCCTCGATAGCACCGTCGAAGCCAATTGCAACCCCACCACTGTTAGCCACCGAAGCCAGCGACTGCATCTCCTGCCGTCGAGCCGCCCTTTTGCTGTTGCCGACTGTCGCTGTTGTTGCCGCTAGCTGTTGCTGATCTTGCTATCGTCACCTTGTCACTGTTCGCTCTTGCTGTTGTCGTCGCTTCTCTCTTGCTGCATGTCTCTTTTACACGTAGAGTGCACGTGTCTCCCTGGGATCTAAATCCTGTTATTCTTGAATTTTGGATCTAACGTCGTTTATAAAGGCAAGGCACCGTCTATCTCTTGAATCATTCATTGTGTCTGTGTTCAAGAATATTTATTGAAATTCCCGCAAGTAAATCTCATTGCTTTCATTATACATTATTATTTGCCTTGCTATTCGTTGGGAATATAGAGGATTTACACTAGCTAATCCCCTTATTCTTGACTTCGTGACAATATTTGATTCTAAAGATTGTGCCTTTCATGCATTTCATATAGATCTTCTAGTATTAGGGATTATTAAGGCATATCATCTCACCAATAAACTATTATAGAGATTGTATCATAGGTTACTAGTGATTTAACTATTGATTTGATGTGCTTGTTGGCATTAGATTGATGTATGGTTGTGTTTCTTCGTTGTTATCTCATGCTTACCATGTTAATCAACTAATTGAATTGATAACTAAAACCCTAGATCACTTTTACACCATGAAACAAGTTAATCCAGAATTCTGACTGTCTGCCTAAAATTTGTACGCTATTGTCGAACCATCTGTTGACACTAAAACATGAATGTTTGTGAATATCAAATGTAGCCCTATGTGTGTAGTTTCCAGAACACCAAAATTATTGAATTTCGACTTATATTGCATGAGTTACGATCATTTTACTACTGCTGTGCTTGTATTTTCAGAATTCCTAATTCATGATTATACCATGCTAAACAGATTAAATAAGAAGAACTAATGATCAAATATTGCTATGATAATTTCCAGATCGATAGTTAACATGCTTAGGGTCATGATAATTATTTTTAATAATTTTTAAAATAAATATTTACTGATTTTATAATTGTAACCAATTGACATCAATAACAAACTAGAATTAGTAATATGTAAAAAACCCTGTAATTTACCTAGCTACTTTAATCAGAGCTTTTACTTTAAATATGCGTTGGAACCGGGCAGGAGCCTATTTTCTAGAACTTCTGACGGATCCACATTTACTTTTCTGTAGCAGCGGAAAATACAATTTTGGTACATTAACCTACTGCTGTCCAGAATTGAGTTTCCATGTTTTGATAATATAATCGAATCTATATTAATATATTTGATGCATTGAATTGTATGAATTATATTGCACTATCTCAGTGTTCCCTATTAATTATCTCATCGTTCCCCATTGACATTATAGTTTCTAGTGTTCCCTATGGGTATCGTAATATTGCCAACCATGATTACATGTCGATTTAATAAAGAATTAATTAACAAGTCAGTGTTTAAGGGTGATTTAAGTAGTTGACAATGTAGTGACTGTACTCGGATGAGGGACTGTGTTTCCCTAAATAATGTCATCGATTAGTGTTTTATCGTATAGCGTATCGTAGCCAAATTATCATATTGTGTATCAAAGAGTGAATCGTGATTAGTGAATAGTGATTATCATTGCCGAGTACATGATTTACAGGGTGCACCACTTAGATCTAAATGACATTGGTTGTATGTATCGAACCTATTGTGTGGGATGCAGTAGTACATGCATTAGTTAGGATTAAAATGAATAATAGACGTAGGATGGTCATCACCTCATCATTGCATATGGTCATCATTATGGAACATTATTATCATTACCGGTTACCACGACTATTATCTTTATTGTTATTGCTATTAATTTTCCTTATCTCCTTTGTTCACTGTTTTCCCTACTTGCTGTTCACGACTTGCTCTAAGGACTATTATTCTCTTTTTTTAGATGAACATCCTACAGGTAATCAAGGAGAATTGCCAACTGGATTGGGAAAACAACAATGGCAAAGGAATTGACATCACTGCCGCTTATTTTTTTATCATGTATATTTTAGAGACTTAAATCATTGGATGTTGCTATTTTGTTACTTTATTGTATTGTTGGCATTGTCCTAGGATTATTGTTATTTTTCCAGATTTGGTTATCTCATTATTATTTCATAATTCAATTCATTTTGTAATTTATGTGGTTATTCTTATATGCATGCGTGGTTGTATCGCGTCCTTGTTTATATTGTTGAGTTGAATCAGTAACAGCTTATGGATGACGCTAGTCATTCACTGGGCCAATGTCACGTGATCGTGTTCTGTATTTTTGGGAAGCGGGGGTGACACCTTATAAGGCCCTTCCCAATTTCGAGCCAACTTCCCCCTTCTACAGGGTTCAGAAAATTCAAGTTTCCTTAGAACTAGGTCCCCTTCTTTGATATTGTAGGTCGAACCTTCTTATTGTAGAACTCTCCACCCTCTACTGATAGATATTCCTTTGGATGATGGATTTTTCTCGCACTTCCTCGACTAAGTTGAGGTTTCCCCAGAAGCCTTCGGAGTTATGTTTTTCATCAAAGGTCCTCGACCGGGAAGAAAAGATTCCGACTTCCAGAGGAATTACGACCTTAGAGTTGTATGTTAGATTGAACGACGATTTTCCTATCAGTACTCGTTTAGTGGTTCTATGAGACCAAAGCACGCCGGACAGTTCCTCCACCCATAACCATTTGTGAGACTCAATAAGCTATTTTTTTAGTCCGTCGAGGGCATGTCAGTTTTCATTTTCGGCCTGACTATTTGAATGAGGTTGGGATATGGAGGAGAATCTTTGCTGAATCCCTAAGTCTGCATATAACTTGCGGAAACCTCTTACTGCGAATTGCGTGTCGATGACAGCAACCAATACTCATGGAATTCCGAACATACAATGATGTATTTCCCATAGAACTGCTAGACTTTGTGTTTGGTTATGGATGCTAGCAGTTCAGCTTCGACCCACTTCGTAAAGTAGTCTATATCCACCACTAGGAAGTTTCTTTGATCGGTCATTGTAGAAAAAGGTCCGACTAGATCTATTCCACATATTGCGAAGGGGAATGGGCTGGACATGGACTTGATCTCTGCCTGGGGGCTGTGTTTGATCGAGGAGAACCATTAGCAAGGGGGCACATCGGCGAACGTGTTCCTGCGCATCATGGAGCAGGGTCGGCCAGTAATTTCAGTGGTTGAGGATCTTTCTAGCAAGGGATCTGTCTCCCATGTGGCATTCGCATACCTCCCCGTGCATATCATTAAGAGTATATTGAGTTTCGTCCGGGGAGAGGCAGCGATGGTAAGGTCATCCATCAACCAAAGTATAGGAGCACTTGAACATGATGCCTTCTACGAATGTGTTCCTTTCTACCTTAATCCGGATCTTTCTCGCCTCCTATTATTCTGAATGGAGGATCCCTTTGTCCAGGAAGTTAACTAAGGGCTCAATCCAATAGTCAGTGGTCATTTGTGCATTGACATGAAAGGTCTTGACGACTTCTTGTAACACCCCGAATTCCAAAATACTCTAAATTCGAGATTCCACAAGATCTTTACACTTCTTTCGTACAATTTTACAAGGAATTTAAAACTTTTCACTTTTTACATCAGAGTTACATGAGATCTTTACACTTTACATTTTTCAGCGGAAGCATATATCACAATAGTTTACATGTAATGACAGCGGAAGCAATTTACAACATTATACAAAGATACAACAATGAATAATCGATAAGCATCAGTTCTCCTTTAATCTTTATCAAGCCATTTATCCTGCATACAAAACTGTGGGTACGTCAGTTTATTCAACCGAAGAAAATTATACACGGCCATCCTCTCTATGCCGGAAACAGTATAACGATTCTAATTTCTTAACAAACTACAAACTTGTTCATAAACAAAACTAAAGGGACTATCCTGTTGATGTCGTATTGTGATTGTGCACTTAGTCCTTAATGCAGTTATTATGTTGTATGACACTAATGCACACTTGTTCGGATTCTATGCATCCCATACTACATAGGTCCGAGGACAAGCCTCTTAATCGTTCTTCATCTTGTAGGGTTCAATCCCTCGTCATGACTTAATCTACTACTGTAACTACGGTAAGTATCCTAGATGATCTATGAGTACAAACTCATGTACAGAAAACCTGGAGGGGAATCCCACGCCATGTCTTGACGCATCAAGCATGCATTTTGTGGCAATTCAGCCTCCATCATGGCACACGATCCTCTTGCAGTCACCAAACATCCCATAAGTGCTGCCAAGATCCCGATAATTCCGGAGTAGTGCCCACGCCATGTCCTGACGCATCAAGCATGCATTCTGTGGATCACTCTCACATCGTAGACTCGAGGCCCTCATACTTGTGTTTTTCTCACACTTTCATCACATCTCCACTATGTATCTAGTTCTTAGTTTAATAGAATCATGAACAAAATCAAATCTCTAGAGTTAGCCTCTCCACTATAACGGACTTAATCATTCATTCAACATGACCCAAACCTTGGTCGTTCATTTCAACAATTCATTTCAATTCATTTCTTTTCAATTGCCGGCGTGAGACTTAGCTACCCTCTAGTTTTCAATTTCAATTCACAATTTCCAGGAATCGAGTCTTTCAAACTCATAAGTTCATTTTTCAAAATTACAGTAGATTTTCTTTTTCATGTTCATAGCTTTCACAATCATAAAACTTTTCACAAATTCAATAGAATGATTTACTTCATTTCATGCAAAGACAGATCTAAAATGTCACAATCAATCTTTATTCATCAGCAATAGATACATAATATTTATTAGAAAGCAAATCTAGAATTCTGAGATGTCGAAAAAAAGATCTGGACAATCGACTCAGAACATACTCAATCGACTTATTCAGCAAGGAAATTATCTAAGAAAAGTTTCGGAAGAGTCGACTGCTGCACAATACCAGTCGGCTGTTCCGCAGTGTTTAGAACTCTAAAAATATCAATTACGGGGCAGTCGACTGTTACTTAAACCAGTCGGCTGTTCTGCAGGGTTTTGATTCGAAAACTTTTATTGTTCAGGTTGGTCGACTACTACATTTATTCGGTCGACTGAATAGAGTTAAATTTCGAATTAAGGAAATATTTCTTCCTTCTGTCTTTCGATTAGCACACAACACTTTTATTAAACTACAATATGTTCAATATCGATACAAACATGCAATTTTATCCGGTTACCATCATTATAGACATAGTTTACAATTTAGTATAGAATTCTCATAACTAGTGTTTTCTTTCACACAATTACGATTTCTAACCATACATTCTTCCTTTACTCATTGTTTGTCTACGGAGATGAATATTAACTCCGAACTAGCATACTAGAAAAATCAAGATAATAACACACATTAAACATATCATTTCATGGAATTTCGAACTATACATATTTTATTTCATCAGATTAGTCGACTGTTCGACGTGATCGGTCGACTGCACGGATGAATTCCAGTTTCTCAAAATGTCTTTAGTTCTTTTCCATTCATTCAAATTTTTAGCATGGACGATTTCAATATAACAATTATTCTATCAATCCAATTTTTCATACGCATAATGACAATTCAATCTCAATCCTAGCATGATTTCTATTCTAGAAGTCATGAGAAACACCCACCTTTTTGAAGAAATAAAGCGAAATCCCTTAAAGCTTCCTAGTTGCGATGTATGTCTCCTCCTCCTTGCTCCTTGCCAGAAACGAATCCTCCAAATGGCAATGGTGGCCGGCCTCCATAGAACAACTCAACTCTAATCTTTTCTCTCTTATCAAATTTCTATTGTACTAAGAGGAGAAGAGATTAGGGGGGTATTTATACTTAATTTAGGAATTGATTGGAGGGTTAGGATCAAATAGATGGTTATAGGATGGAGGGTTAGGATGAGAGTAGGAGTTATAGCAACCACCCACACACTCAAAATAACTACCCACACACTCTTGCACTCCTATGCATAAACCGGCCCCCTACTTGGTGTGTTCATGCACGTGTACGTGCAATGCACGTGCACTCACTAGTCCCCCATAATAAAAGTTGTACATAATTTTTACGAAAATAATCTTAAAAATATTCTACATTACAAGTTACAATCAAAGAGAAATAGCTCATGGGCTTTATTTAATGGGCCAAATTAGATTTGGGCTAAAAAGAAGGCTTTTGTTTATTTGAAGAAAATGGGCCTTTATGAAAATAATTAAAGAACACATATACATATATATACATATACACATTATCCATAATGAAGATAATTATAAGATTTTTATACTACAAAAATTGCACGGGTACAAATTAAATATTTTCATGAAAATCGGGGCATTACAAAACTCCCTCCTTAGAATAGTTCCGTCCCCGGAACTACAGTCAAGAGCGAGAAACAAAAACACTCACAACCAGCAAAAGAAAATACAAAATACAAATCATGCAAAAAGCTCAGGATGATCTCTCAACATCCTCTCGTCAGACTCCCAAGTAGCCTCTTCAATCAAATGGTTTCTCCAGACTACCTTGACCATCAGTATCGTCTTACTCCTCAAGACCTTCTCCCGACGATCAACAATCTCGGCTGGAGACTCGATGTAATTCAGATCCAACTGCAAACCTTTCGGTACTTCAGGCAAATGATGACTCGGATCTGGAATATAATCTCTCAACATAGACACATGAAAGACATTGTATACCTGAGACAACTCTTCCGGTAACTCAAGCCGGTAAGCAGTTTTTCTGATTCTTTTCAATATTTTGTACGGGCCTATAAATCTCGGGGCTAACATCCCACTCTTGCCGAAACGGATCACGCCTTTGCTGGGCAATACCTTCAGAAAGACAAAGTCACCAAACTCAAACTCAAGGTTCCTTCTCCGGTTGTCTGCATAGCTCTTCTGCTTGCTCTGAACTTCCACCAACCTTTTCTTGATCAGATCAATCTTTTCAGAGGTTAGCTGCACAATCTCAGGCCCAAACAATTGATGCTCCCCAACTTCGAACCGACAAACAGGCATTCTGTACTTTCTGCGATACAAAGCTTCGTATGGCGACATCCCAATACTAGTCTGAAAACTGTTGTTGTAGGAAAACTCTACCAAAGGTAAATGCCTTTCCCAACTACCTCCAAAATCTAGTACACAACACCGAAGCATATCCTCAAGAATACAGTTGACTCTCTCGGTCTGCCCATCGGTCTGGGGATGAAAAGCAGTGCTGAAGTCTGTCTTGGTACCCAAAGCTATCTGAAGACTCCTCCAGAAATGCGAAGTAAACCGCGCATCTCGATCAGACACAATAGTCAATGGAACGCCATGAAGCCTGACAATCTCGCCAACATACATCTCAGCCAACTTGTCCATCGAAGCAGTGAGTTTCATTGCCAAAAAGTGAGCAGACTTGGTTAGTCGATCGACTATGACCCAAATCGCATCATTGCCTTTAGAACTCTTAGGCAAACCCGTGATGAAATCCATACTGATGTTATCCCACTTCCATTCCGGAATAGGTAACGGTTGCAATAGACCTCCAGGTTTCTGATTCTCGGGTTTGACTTGTTGACAAATCTCACACCTCGACACAAATTCAGCCACATCTCGCTTCAAACCTGACCACCAGAAATGCTGCTTAATGTTCCTATACATCTTGGTACTTCCAGGATGTACAGACAAAAGAGTAGCATGTGCCTCCTGAAGAATACTTTCTTTCAAGTCCGACTGATCCGGAACACACAGCCTCTCTCCAAACCACAACACTCCATCCCTGATTTGAAATCCGGGCAACTTGCCAGCACCAACCTGCTCTAACATCTTCTGAATCTCTGCATCAACCTCCTGACTTGCAATAATCCTTTCGTTCAGTGTCGGTTGAAGCCTCAACTGAGCTAACGATGATCCCAAGTCGTGCAGAACAACTTCAATACCTGCTCGATCCAATTCCTCAATCAGATGCTTCTGAGTTGTAATCAAACTGGATAAACTGCTCTTGCGACTAAGTGCATCAGCAACAACATTAGCTTTTCCAGGATGATATTTGATCTCAGGTCACATGTCCTCAAGCACTTCCAACCATCTCCTCTGCCTCAGGTTCAGATCTTTCTGCTGATAGATGTACTTCAAGCTTTTATGGTCTGTGTACATGTTCAGCTTTTCACCATACACATAATATCTCCATTGCTTTAAGGCAAAGATAATCGCAGCCAACTCCAGATCATGGGTCGGATAATTCTTCTCATGTGGTCGTAGTTGCCTAGACCCATAAGCGATTACTCTTCCTTCTTGCATTAAGGCACAACCAAGCCCACGATGTGAAGCATTGCTGTAAACATCATACTCAACACCTGCCCTAGGCAAAGCCAAAGTAGGTGCAGTAGTCAGCTTCTCTTTCAACTCCTGAAAGCTCGCCTCACATTGCTCAGTCCACTTGAAGTTCACATTCTTCTTGGTCAAACTAGTAAGCGGCACGGCTAACTGAGCATAACCTTGAATGAATCTCCTGTAGTATCCAGTTAATCCAAGAAAACTCCTAACTTCCTTCACTATAGTAGGCCTTGTCCAATCTCTTACTGCCTCTATCTCCTGAGGATCAGTTGCCACTCCCTCCTTAGAAAGGATGTGACCTAGGAATGCCACTTCAGATTTCCAGAAATCACACTTGGATAGCTTGGCATACAACTCCTGCTCTTGAAGCTTCTTCAAAACTGCTGCCAGATGCTCGGTGTGCTCCTCTTCTGACTTGGAGTACACGAGGATATCGTCGATAAACACCATGACGAAAGAATCAATGAACGGCCTCAGAACTCTGTTCATCAAATCCATGAAGATTGCGGGTGCATTCGTCACTCCAAATGGCATAACTAAGAATTCGTAATGCCCCTGTCGAGTTCTAAATGCAGTTTTATGCACATCTTCAGCTTTCACTTGAACTTGATGATATCCCGATCGAAGATCTATTTTGGAGAAAACAGCAGCTCCTTGTAGACAATCGAACAAATCATCAATTCGGGGAATAGGATACTTATTCTGAACAGTGACCTTATTCAGCTCTCGGTAATCGATGCACATCCTCATCGAACCATCCTTCTTCTTTACCAAAAGCACTGGTGCTCCCCAAGGTGACGCACTAGGTTGAATAAAGCCTTTCTCCAATAGTTCCTCAATCTGCCGTTTGATCTCATCCTGCTCTACCGGTGCCATCCTATACGGTACCTTAGAAATGGGTGCACTCCCTGGTTGAACAGTAATGCTGAACTCTACATCACGATGCGGGGGTAACCCAGAAAAATCATCCAAGAGCACAGTCGGATAGTCCCGAACCACAGGAATCAGCTGCACTTCTACAGGAATCCCTTCCTTCTGGCTGATAGCAGCAACCAACTCTGAACATCTTCTCTTCTCTTGGAAAGTGACTTCAGGTCCACCTGGAGCCTTCACTGTTACCGTCCTGGTCTCGCACTCAATGCTTGCACTCTACACCGACATCCAATCAATGCCAATGATAACATCAACTCCCAAAACATTCAGCTCGATCAGATCGATCCCAAAGATTCGAATTCCAATCACGATCTCGCATTTGGCATAGTACCGATCAGTGGTTAGAGTCTCCCCTGGTGGGGCAACTGCTAAAATCTTGCCTGGAAAGATCTTTGGTTCAACTCCCAACACTTTAGCAAATTTAGGTGACACAAAAGTATGAGAGGATCCAGTATCGAACAGAACAACAGCTTTCATTCCATTTAAATAAAATTCTCCTGTTACATAATACATACTCATTACGCAACAGTTCACTAAATAAACGGAAAAAGAAAACAACATGAACCTCTATACATCCGCCCTCATACCAGTGATGACATGATCCACTTCATCGGCATCAGCTTCGGTCAAGGCAAATACTCGCCCTTGTTGGTACGGTCTCTTCCCAGTCTGCTGCATTGGTACATTGCGATTACCATTCCGTGGCTTGGGGCATTGAGATTGGTAATGTCCCGTCTCACCACAGTTGAAGCAGTTTACCGCAGGAGGTCTCACCACATTGTTTCCAGGTCTCCCATCTATGTTGACAACATTCGCTCTCGTTGGTTTGAACCTCTGGGCTGATGGCTGTCCCATGAAATTCCCAGAGTTTGCGGGCCTCTTCCCAGACTGCCAGTTGTTCCTCCGATTTTGAACAACATGAAACTGCTCCATGTCTGCTTCCGTGGCTGCCACGCGCTTGACCAACTTGTCGAGTCTTCTGATACCAAGAGGTATCATCCTGGACCTCAAGCTCGGCCTCAACCCATACTCGAACTTACGAGCCTTCTTCGCCTCATCCATCACTAATTTAGGAGCATACCTAGAGAGTTGAGTAAATTTAATCTCATACTCCCTGACTAACATGCCACCTTGCTGTGGTGATAGGAACTGTAATATCCCGGACGGATATTACCTCGTATAAATCACTATTTTATTATTATTTTATTTTAATTCCAAAATCAAATTATTTTGGTGATTTTTCGCCGGTTTGTCCACAAACATTGTCTACGCGCATATATCGGTCGGTGTACATCCGAAATACATCAAATTGGTAGCGCGATCCTCCGAATTAATAATAAAACTTATTTTATTATTATTTTCAATTTAAACTATTTATGGGGATTAGATAAGGATTTTTTGTATACACATACATGTACACATACATACATTGTATTATACTTAGTACATTATACAAAATATGTAGCATGTACTCTTGGACAATGTACTCATCTTGTCATGACAACTAAATTAGATGGTTAGGGTTTGATTAGGAGGCTTAATCTAGGGTTGTATGCATGAGAAGATTAAAATCTCTTCTAGAAACCTTATCCCTTCACCATGCTTCCAACTCATACCTAGCACCTTACCTCCACCTCACCCCTACCCCCTACCAAGCATGGCCGGCCTCCTTTGATGCTTGCTGTCGATGACTGGTTTTTGATGATGGATCCGGCCTCCTTCAGAGAGATAGAGATATCCAGCCGCTTCTTTCTTGGTTGGTATTTATAGAACAAGAGAAGAGAATTAGGGTTTGTACTTTTTGCAGAGAAGTCCTCTTCTTTTGTTATTTCTTTCCTTATCTTGATCAGCCTTTTATTTCTTTCTCTTTTTCTTATTTCCTTCCTTATCTGCTCACCACGTGCTTCTTGCTTTGATTGTTTGAGAAGTTGTTCTTCGCAGAAAACACCTGGGTTTGGATAACTTAATTTTGATTCGGATTTGGATGAGGATGCATCTGTTCTTATCTTCTGACTCGCCGCGTACCAGTCGACTGGCTTGGGGAGCAGTCGACTGTGCCGAGCCTTATCAAACTCTCTGTCCAGTCGCCTGGTTGAAGAGTCAGTCGACTGACCTCTGCTGTTCCCTGTATATCATCCTCTCAGTCTGCATTAGTCTGGAATCTGCTTCGTTTTGCTGCTTTTGGTTGTTTCCTATGGAAAAAGAGAAAAGAAGCGTAAATACCATATATAGAGCATCTAAATGTTCAATTGCCTTAAGATTATTGCTCCTAAAAGTGAATAATATTTGGTTCATCAGGCCTTAACAAAATAACTTAACAAATATCTCAACACCGGTATACTAGGGTCACGTACCTCTAGAGACTCAAACTCAAAAGTCTAAACAAATTCCCACTAACAAGAGTGGCTCAACTGAATATCTTATGATCAAATACTGAACTGAATATCTCAAAAGCGAATACTGAACTGAATAAGGTATAGACTGATTTATCTGAAACCAATCACTCGAAATAACACTAAAGATACAAAGAATCCTTCAGTACCAGTCGACTTATTCTTTGGTAAGTCGACTGTCCAGAGGACAATATCCCAAAATTTCACAAGAATAGACTAAGTCATATCAGTCGACCTAAGGGGTCACCAGTCGACTGCATAAAGGCCAAGTCGACTGTCCCGAAAGGACTAAACAAATTTCACACAATAGAATTCTCAGTGAACCAGTCGACTGCACAAAGGCTAAGTCGACCGTCCAGAAAGAACTGAACGAATTTTACTAAGAAGGTTCTCAGCAGACCAGTCGACTGACAGAAGTCTAAATCGTCTGTCTCGAACAATTTTCAAAGGTCTGAAGGTACAGCAGTAGGATCGTACCAGTCGACTAAATATTAGGCCAGTCGACTGTCGGCCTACAGTTTTTTCTAATTAGGTCTGAATATAAAACTAAACTGGTGTTTTTCTAAAGGTCCTTTGTTTATGAAAAATAGTTCGTCTTTTGGCAAAATAACAATCTAAATAATCTTCATTATGGATTCATCACTCAATCATCCAATATGTCAAAAACTCGATTCTCAAGATCTATAATCACTAATCTTTCCATTAGGGTTTCTCAAAAGCTAAATTTCTTTCACAACCATGATCAAAGTCTGATTTATAACCCTGAGATCCAGATGCTCGTCATCCAATCCAAACATAATCCATTCTTAACATGTTTTCTAACACTATGATCTCATAACTCAAGATCTATTCAATATTCATGAGTTTCACAAACATGGTCCAAGCAATAATAATGGTTCATTCACATCACAATACAAGGATCATATCATTCATATAATGAAACAAAGCAAAACGATGTCATTCACATAAATCAAAACAACCAATTTCATATCATTCGTAAAATCAAACAACAACACAAACAATGTCACTCACCTTTGGTTTTAGAAGAATCCACGAAAAGGTCTTTTTTTTGCTAGATCCAAAAATCCTCCTCCCGATCACCAAGAAAAAGAATAATATAATAAATCTGGAGTTGTGCAGCGAATGACGGTTGCACACCCTCTTTTATACAGGCCGGAATTAAAAGGAATTAGGGTTTTGAAGTACTTTTGCAAAATAGTCCTTTTTCAATTTATTACTTCACATATATAACATTCTTTAGTTAAAATAAGTTAAATAAATCAAAACTAAATAAAATCCTTTTACCACTAAGTTTTCCAACAACCCAGGACGGTCCAGAGATAAGAAAATCCCGGATTTACACTCAGGGTGGCGATTTTGCACAAAAGCCCTCCTTTTTGTAATATTTGCAAATACCTCTTAAAATATTCGTAAAAATCCAGAAAAATCTGAAATAATATATGGTAATACATATTATAGTTTCCAATAAAAATATTTGACTTTTACCTTCCAGAAAAACATTTGCACAAAGATCCAACATAAATTCTATATTTGCAAAAACACCATTTTTGACTAAATCTTCACCAAATCGATTTTAAATAAATTTCAAATATATTTAAATTCAAATGATGACCATGGAGAACAAAAATATCAGTAAAAACGAATTTTCATAGTTTATTTAAGATCCAAACGACTTTTTACATAAAAGCCCATCTCTTTCGAGATATTTGTAAAAATAGTTTCTTTATTCAGAAAAATCCCAAAATTTAGAATACACTCCATAATAAGTATGAAAACTTATTAAAAAATATCAAATTGTATATTTACCCCAAAATTATTTGCACGTGTTTATCACGTGTAAAAAAGATAAATCTTTTTAGAAAATATTTTATTAAATTTCCAGTAAATCATTTTAATTCATTTTCAAATATTAAAATAATATTTGAAAATATGGGGTTCTACATCACTCCCTCCTTAGAAGAGTTCTGTCATCAGAATTACTGCTAATGGGGTCCAAACAAACATATCAAGAAGGAATGAAAACTTATGGATAGGAATATAATTTAAAGAAATACAATCGCACAAGGGAATGCATCTCAACAAAAGATGTACATCATACAGACGAAAAACAATCATGCAAAGATTTCAGAAAATCAAACTTCCGCTGCGCAACTCTGATAACTGCCATCGGAAGTCATGCTGCATCGTAGCCAACTTCACTTTGCTGGCTGCCGGAGTCTCCGATACCTCGAAAATCATCTCCATCCTCCTGATCCAGTCGTCAGCTGCGGTTGGATCAGATTGCCCCTCAAAAACTGGCAGCCTCATCCTCTTAAAGGACTCGATCTGCTTAATAGGATCAGTGTTAACCAATCCCTGTCCAGTTCCATGATTTTGCTGCTGATTCTGCTGCTGCGCCAAATTGAATGCCATCAGCGCATTCAGGGTCTGATACACCTTGGCGAATTCAGCCTCAAGGTCAATTCCCGTTCCTCGAGAACTACCAGATCCATCCTCATTGTTGCCACCATTCCTGCCTCTGGGTGCAACCATTCTGAATACTGCAAAACGAGGGTAAGGTTAGAGCATCACACACATATTTCACATTCACATCCATACCCTATGGCAAAACCATAACCATACCCCAAACCAAAACATCAAGCTTCTAACTCTATGTGATACTCACACTCTAATGTCCACACCTAGGTACTCACTCTCTAGTGTCCACACCTAGGTTGGTTTTCATACTATGTCTATTATTACTATTGAAGCATGCTCTGATACCAAACTGTAGCGCCCCGAATTTCTAATGTAATAATTTAGAAAATACGTGGCACAATCCCAGCATCCACTTCAATGTAACAATATACACAACCAACACCACTAAAATTTTGAACTTTTATTACAACAAACTTTTACAAATCACAGCGGAATTCAAAAACAACTCAAACAATATTTTCTGTCATTTACAACTCAAAATTATCTCAAAACTGCTTTTACAATTTTACACAAAAAATATTATAAATCAATCTATCTCAAATATGCCTCAAGCATCCACACCTCCAAACTCTAAGCAACAACCTGCAACATGTGAGGCTAGAGATGATCCCTAACCCCCAAAACTAAAGGGGTTAGCCATAAATGGTGTGAGTGACATAAAATAATCAACATAATTTAATCATAAAACATAAAGTCATCAACATGTATTAGCCACAATGATAAATGAATAAGGAATAGCAAAGAATGTAAACCATGAAAACGTCATAGAATGAAAACAACAAGTGCATCTAGTCTAAAGGTCAAGTGTAGGAAAACTGGAAACCACATGCATAAAACCAAGTCAAGAAAACACAATTTCTATATGCGGACTCTCCAATGCATACTTGTCGAAGTCTATGCATCCCATTCTATATAGGTTCGGTGCAAGCCCTTAACGTCTCCACTTCATATGGGTTCAATCCCCGCTATGCAACTAATCTTAACACGATGACTACTACGAGATAAAGATAAACTGTGAGAATTAGCCCATGCCTGATAATTCAGGAGATGGATCCCACATCTCAGGTATTTTACCTGGATAATTCAGGAGATCATCCCACATCTAGACATAGACACATCATCACATGATTACCCCATGTGCGTCGCCTCGACCTTGATAATTCAGGAGTTCAATCCCGCATCTGTAGAACCCCATATTTTCAAATATTATTTTAATTATTTGAAAATGAATTTAAATGATTTTTGGAGATTTAATTAATATTTTCTAAGAAATTTATCTTTTGTACACGTGCAAAACACGTGCAAATGACTTTTTAGAAGTTTGAAAAATTAAGATTTCTTTATGAAAAATCAATATTTATTATTTAGAATTTATGTAGTATTTTTCCAGATTTTTCTGAAATTAATTGATACTATTTGCAATTTTTGAGAAAAGGACTTATTTGCAAAATTGACATTTTCAAGGGTTGAAATGCAAAATTAGCATTCTGGATGTTTTGAGCAGTATTGGGTGAGGTTTAGAAGTATATTTTCTATTAGATCCTAATTTAAAGGAGTTTTATTGAATTCACAAGACTAATGTTTATATATATAAGTTGTATTTTTGGGAAGGATTGTTTTACAAAATGTGGGTAAAACCCTAATATTAATCTGGCATATATAAGGGATTTCCTTCCCAGCCGTCATTTACAAAATATACAGATTTTGAGATTTGTTTGAGGAGCAAGAAGAGACTTTTTGGATCTAGCAAGAAAGAGAGCTTTTTCGTGGATCTTCTCTAAATCAAAGGTGAGTGGTTTGGTTTTGTTTGTTTTGATTGATGAATGACGTAAGATCTTTGTTACGCTTTGTTTGGGATCGTTATGATATTGTCTTGTTAGTCTCATTGTATGCATAATATGGATCTTTTATTTTGATGTGGATGATGAGAACACTTGTTGATATTTGGACCATGTATGAGAAAATGATCAAGATTTGTTGAGGAAATATTGATTTATGGGATCGTATTATTGGAAAGCATGTCAAGAATTGATTAGGTTGTGATCGGATGATAAACATCTGGATCTTATGATTTTGAATCAGAATTTGATTATGAGTCGAGGAAGAAGTTTAGTTGGGAAACCCTAATAGAAGATTAGTGATTTAGATCATGAGAAGTTGAGATTTGAGGAATGGATTGAGGAGTAATGTATCCGTATTGGAGATTATTTTGAGAGTGATCATTAGCTTGTGTACGAACTATTGTTTGATAAACAATGAACCATGATTCTTTAGAAATCTTCAGTTTGATTTTGTATCCAGACCTATTTTTGAAAACTGTAGGCCGACAGTCGACTGGCCTACTGTGCAGTCGACTGGTACAACTCTATTGATTATCTTCAGTCTTTGAGAATTGTTCGGGACAGTCGACTTAGGCTATTGTCAGTCGACTGGTCTGCTGATTGTAAAATTTGTTCAGTCCTTTCGGGACAGTCGACCTATGAACCTTTCAGTCGACTTATATACATAGAATATTTTCTTGAGAATTATTGGAATTTGTCTCGGGGCAGTCGACTGATGACTTTCCTAGTCGACTGATATGCCTTAGAATATTTTTGTGAGATTCTGGAGAATTGTCCTCTGGACAGTCGACTTACCTCAGCATAAGTCGACTAGTACTGAGGGATCTGTGTATATGATTTTGAGTTATTATGTTCAGTATTTGATTTTGAGATATTTTGTTCAGTGTTTGATTTGAGATATTTTGTTCAGTGTTTGATCTTGAGATATTCAGTTAAGGAAGTAATTTTGAGATATTCAGTTGAACCACTTGTTTAGTGGGAATTTGATTAGATATTTGATTTTGAGTCTCTAGAGGTACGTGACCCTAGTATACCAGTGTTGAGTTATTTGTTGAGGCCCATTGAGGCAAACTTTCAGTTATTCAGATTTTTAGTCCGGTGGGGTACACTACTCTAGGAGATTTGTTCAGTAACCAAAAATAATAAGGACTTGCACTAGTAGTGTCATGACGAAGGGGACATGAGTTATGCACCTCAGTAAGGCTTTAGATGTGGGATTTAATCTCCTGAATTATCCAAGTGGTTAACTTGAGATGTGAGATTTATCTCCTGAATTATCCAGGTAGATGACCTGAGATGTGAGATATATCTCCTGAATTATCCAAGTAATTATCTTGAGATGCGGGATTGACCTACGGAATGATCAGAGTCGAGGCGACGCTCTCGGGATATTATTGTGATGATGAGTCTATGTTTAGATGTGGGTTGATCTCCTGAATTATCCAGAAAAAATACCTGAGATGTGGGATCTATTCCCAGAATTATCAAGCATGGACAAATTCTCATAGTTTATCTTCATCTCTTAGTAGTCATCGTTGTCAGCATATAGCATTTGTGTTTTATTGACTCATCTTTATGCATTTGGATTTCCTGTTTCCACATTTGACACTTGGTTTTGGTATCACCTGATGTTCTATTTGGTATTTTGGTTATTACTTGTTGGACCTTACGATTTAAGTTCATTTATGTTGTTGTTTGATTTTTATGCCACTCACACCATTTATGGCTGACCCCTTTAGTTTGGGGGTTAGGGTTCAACTCTAGCCTCACGTGTTGCAGGTTATTGCTTAGAGTTGGAGATTGGATGCTTGAGTTAGCTTTTGGGATAAATGGACTATTAAGCGTTTAGTGTTAATTTGTAAAGACCTGTTGAGTTAATTTTGAGTTGTTTAGTCTTCCGCTGTGATATGTAAAAATTTTGTTGTAATAAATGTTGAAAATTTAGTGGTGTTTGGTTGTGGATCACTGGGAATGTACCACGTATTTTCTAAGCTCTCATATTAGAAATTCGGGACGCTACAGAGATTGGTATCAGAGCTCTGCTTCAATGGTAATAATAGACATAGTAAGAAAACCAACCTAGGTGTGGACACTAGAGAGTGAGTACCTAGGTGTGGACATCAGAGTGTGAGTATCACATAGAGTTGAAATATGATGTTTGGTTTGAAATTATGGTTTGAGATATGGTTATGGTTTTGCCATAGGGCATTGATATGAGTTTGAATTGTGTGTGTTACTCTAACTTTACCCTCGTTTTGCAGTATTCAAAATGGTTGCACCCAGAGGCAGAAATGGTGGCAACAATGAGGATGGATCAGGTAGTTCTCGAGGAACGGGGATTGACCTAAAGGCTGAATTCGCCAAAGTGTATCAAACACTGAATACGTTGATGGCATTCAACGTGGCGCAACAGCAGCAAGCTCAGCAGCAGCAGAATCCGCCGCCCAATCATGGAGCTGGACATGGATTGGTGAATGCCGACCCCATCAAGCAGATCGAATCCTTTAAGAGGATGAGGCCGCCAGTCTTTGAGGGTCAAGCTGATCCAACAGCAGCAGATGATTTGATTCGGAAGATGCAAACGATCTTCGAAGTGTCGGAGACTCCGGCAGCCAGCAAGGTGAAGTTAGCTTCGATGCAACTCGAGAAAGATGCCGGTGTCTGGTGGGAGTCACTGAAGAGGAATTTGGGAGATCAACAGTTGACATGGGAAGCTTTTCTGGAGGAGTTCAGAGATCGCTTCTTTCCTCTGGATGTTCAAGAGAAGAAGGCGACCGAGTTCATGAACCTTCAGCAGGGCAGCATGACTGTTTGGGAGTATGAGACCAAGTTTGCTCAACTTTCGAGGTATGCACCAGAGCTGGTCATGTTTGAAGCGAAGAAGGCCAAAAAGTTTGAGCAGGGCTTGAGGCCAAACTTGAGGTCAAGGATGGTTCCGTTGGGTATCAGAAGATTTGACAAGCTAGTCAGAAGAGCAGCGATGACTGAGGAGGATATGGACCTATTTCAGAAGAAGCAGGATACATGGAACCAGAACAAGAGGCCAGCATCAGGCCAGAGTGGGAAGGGATTCCCTGCGAAGCAGGCAAAGTTCAGTGGATCGGTGCAGAAGGCATCTGCAGCTCAGGGAGTGACCTGTTACTACTGCAAGGAGGTAGGACATTACAGGTCAGCATGTCCGAAGTTGGCAGAGCATATTTGTTTCCAGTGTGGGCAGACTAGACATTCCAAGCTCCGTTGTCCACAGTTGAAGGAAGATGGTTCGGGTGGAAGCAAATTCCCGAAGAGGCAAGGGCGAGTATTTGCATTGACCGAGGAGGATGCGGGAAACTTGGAAGATGTAATACAGGGTATGCAGGAATTTTGATTTCTTTCATTTTTGAATCAATGTAATGAATAAAACTTTTATTTCAGAACAATTTAAGATTGAGTATCGTTCTTATTGTAACAGGAGTTGTTTTAATAAATGGAATTAAAGCAAAGGTTTTATTTGACACTGGTTCATCGCATACATTTGTATCGCCAAGTTTTGCAAAGATCTTAGGTTTGGAACCTATGTTATTTCCAGGCAGGGTTTTGTCGGTGGCAACGCCGTCAGGTGAAGAGCTGGTAGCAGATCGATATTACAAGGGCTGTGATATCGAGATTGGTGGAAGGATGTTCGGCATCGACTTGATCGAACTACAAGTGTTGGGAGTGGATGTCATCGTAGGCATCGATTGGATGGCTATATATGATGCCACAATTGATTGCAAGCAGAAGGAGGTGTTGGAAAAAGCACCAGGTGGACCTGCAGTAACTTTCCAAGGAAAGAAGAAGATCCTGAAGGTGGCTGCAATGGTATCTAAGGTGGTTATTTCGGATGAAGTCAAGGGCATTCCGGTTGTTCGAAATTTTTCTCAGGTGTTCTTGGATGATTTTCTAGGATTACCGCCGCAGAGAGATGTAGAGTTTTGCATCAATGTTCAGTCGGGAAGTGCACCGATTTTCAAGGCTCCATACAGGATGGCACCTGTAGAGCAAGATGAAGTGAAGAAGCAGATTGAAGTGCTTTTGAGCAAAAGGGCTTATTAGGCCGAGTTCTTCTCCGTGGGGAGCGCCAGTGTTGTTGGTCAAGAAAAAGGATGGGTCGATGAGGATGTGCATTGACTATCGGGAGTTGAATAGGGTGACTATTCAGAACAAGTATCCATTGCCGCGGATTGATGACTTATTCGACAGGCTTCGAGGAGCAGCGGTGTTTTCGAAGATTGATTTGAGGTCAGGATATCATCAGGTGCGAGTCAAGGAGGAAGATGTGAGTAAGACAGCGTTCAGGACTCGACATGGGCTGTATGAGTTTTTGGTGATGCCATTCGGGTTGACGAATGCGCCAGCAGTTTTCATGGATATGATGAATCGAGTGTTGAGACCGTTCATTGATTCCTTCGTAGTGGTCTTCATCAATGATATCTTGGTATATTCAAAGTCGGAAGAGGATCATTCGACGCACTTGACAGCGGTGTTACAGACGTTGCAGGAGCACAGTTTGTATGCCAAATTGTCGAAGTGTGAATTTTGGAAGTCTGAGGTAGCTTTCCTTGGTCATATTCTTTCTAAGGAGGGAGTGGCTACTGATCCTCAGAAAGTGGAAGCAGTGAAGGATTGGCCCAGGCCGACGTCAGTGAAGGAAGTCAGAAGCTTCTTGGGATTAGCTGGGTACTACAGGAGATTTATTCAGGGGTATTCTCAGATTGCAGTTCCGATGACAGGTTTGACCCAGAAGAATGTGGCATTTGTATGGACCGATAAGTGCGAAGAGAGTTTCCTGGGGTTAAAGGAAAGGTTGACTACTGCGCCTATATTGGCATTGCCGCAAGCAGGAAAGGATTATGATATCTTCAGTGATGCATCTCTCAGAGGTTTGGGTTGTGTCTTGATGCAAGAAGGCAAGGTCATTGCTTATGGTTCGAGGCAGTTGCGTCCGCATGAGAAGAATTATCCGACGCATGATTTGGAGCTAGCAGCTATCATTTATGCCTTGAAGCTATGGAGGCATTATGTTTATGGTGAGAAGGTCAATATGTACACTGACCACAAGAGCCTGAAGTATATTTATCAGCAGAGGGATTTAAATCTTCGGCAGAGAAGGTGGTTGGAGGTATTGGAAGTTATTCGTCCTGAGATCAGGTATCATCCGAGCAAGCCGAATGTAGTGGCTGATGGACTTAGCAGGAAGAGTAGTTTATCGAGATTGATCACTACTCGAAGGGAGTTGGCAGCAGAGATCGACCAGGCAGGTATCGAGGTGGTACTGCGAGGTTTAGGGGCATCTTTGGCTCAGTTGAGGCTGCAGCCGTCTTTGAGAGAGAAGATTATGGAAGGTCAGAGATCAGATTCAGAGATCCAGAAGATGTTGCAGCAGGTTTCAAAAGGCAAGTTATCAGAATTTCGTGTCCAAGATGGGATTCTTTGGTTGGGTGAGAGGTTGTGTGTTCCAGATATTGCAGAGTTGAGGGAGAGTATCTTGCAGGAGGCACACAGTACATTGTTGTCAGTTCATCCAGGAGGCACGAAGATGTACAGGGACATCAAACCGCATTTTTGGTGGTCTGGTATGAAGCGGGATGTGGCAGATTTTGTGGCAAGGTGTCTGACTTGTCAGCAGATCAAGGCAGAAAATCAGAGACCGGGAGATTTGTTACAGCCATTACCCATTCCGGAGTGGAAGTGGGAGAATATCAGCATGGATTTCATCACGGGTTTGCCGAGGAGTTCGAAGGGCAATGACTCGAATTGGGTTATTGTGGACCGATTGACTAAGTCGGCACATTTTCTAGCCATGAAGATTACTTGGTAATGGAGAAATTGGCTGAGTTGTACATTGGGGAGATTGTTAGACTTCATGGAGTTCCTGTGTCAATTGTTTCTGACAGAGATCCAAGGTTTACTTCGAGGTTTTGGAAGAGCCTACAAGCAGCTTTAGGCACCAGGACTGACTTCAGTACCGCTTTTCATCCACAGACAGATGGTCAGACGGAGAGGGTGAATCGAGTGCTGGAAGATATTGGACTTCGGTGGTAGTTGGGAGCGATACTTGGCATTGGTTGATTTTGCTTATAACAACAGTTACCATGCAAGTATTGGGATGGCACCGTATGAGGCTTTGTACGGGCGGAGGTGCAGGACACCTGTTTGTTGGTATAAGGTTGGCGAGAGGCAGATGTATGGTCCTGAGATCGTGCAGCAGACATCCGAGCAGATTGAGCTGATTCGCAAAAGATTGGTTGAAGCTCAGAGTCGGCAGAAGAGTTATGCTGATACTCGACGAAGAGATTTAGAGTTTGAAGTTGGGGATGCAGTTTTCCTCAAGGTTTCTCTGACCAAAGGAGTGATCAGATTTGGTAAGGGAGGCAAGTGGGCGCCGAGGTATATTGGACCGTATAGGATCGTGGAGAGGATTGGCAAGACAGCATACAGATTGAAACTTCTAGAGGAGTTAGCGCAAGTACATGATGTGTTTCATGTGTCGCTATTATATAAGGAAGTATGTGGCCGATCAGAATCATCAGTTGGTAGAGGTTCCCGAAGATCTACAGGTGAACTTGAGCTACAAGGAACGGCCTGTTGAGATCATTGATCGTAGGGAGAAAGTCCTTAGGAGCAAGGTGATACCTATGGTCAAAGTGTTGTGGAGGAATCAACAGTTCGAGGAGGCTACTTGGGAGCCAGAGGATCGCATGCTGAAGGAATTTCCTGAATTGTTTGTATGAGTGTATTTCTTGTATGTGATGGGAATTCTTTGGATGATTGTGCTATTGACTGATATATGATGTATTCTTTTGTTTTGATTGTGATGTTATAAGAAATTGTTTGGATTATGTTCTATATATATGAAACACTGTTTCCTTTTGTTTGGTATGTGTTTGAACTCATTAGTAATAGTTCTGAGGACAGAACTCTTCTAAGGAGGGAGTGATGTAGAACCCCATATTTTCAAATATTATTTTAATTATTTGAAAATGAATTTAAATGATTTTTGGAGATTTAATTAATATTTTCTAAGAAATTTATCTTTTGTACACGTGCAAAACACGTGCAAATGACTTTTTAGATGTTTGAAAAATTAAGATTTCTTTATGAAAAATCAATATTTATTATTTGGGATTTATGTAGTATTTTTCCAGATTTTTCTGAAGTTAATTGATACTATTTGCAATTTTTGAGGAAAAGAAGGACTTATTTGCAAAATTGACATTTTCAAGGGTTGAAATGCAAAATTGGCATTCTGGACGTTTTGAGCAGTATTGGATGAGGTTTAGAAGTATATTTTCTATTAGATCCTAATTTAAAGGAGTTTTATTGAATTCACAAGACTAATGTATATATATATATATAAGTTGTATTTTTGGGAAGGATTGTTTTACAAAATGTAGGTAAAACCCTAATATTAATCCGGCATATATAAGGGATTTCCTTCCCAGCCGTCATTTACAAAATATACAGATTTTGAGATTTGTTTGAGGAGCAAGAAGAGACTTTTTGGATCTAGCAAGAAAGAGAGCTTTTTCGTGGATCTTCTCTAAATCAAAGGTGAGTGGTTTGGTTTTGTTTGTTTTGTTTTGTTTGTTTTGATTGATGAATGACGTAAGATCTTTGTTACGCTTTGTTTGGGATCGTTATGATATTGTCTTGTTAGTCTCATTGTATGCATAATATGGATCTTTTATTTTGATATGGATGATGAGAACACTTGTTGATATTTGGACCATGTATGAGAAAATGATCAAGATTTGTTGAGGAAATATTGATTTATGGGATCGTATTATTGGAAAGCATGTTAAGAATTGATTAGGTTGTGATCGGATGATAAACATCTGGATCTTATGATTTTGAATCAGAATTTGATTATGAGTCGAGGAAGAAGTTTAGTTGGGAAACCCTAATAGAAGATTAGTGATTTAGATCATGAGAAGTTGAGATTTGAGGAATGGATTGAGGAGTAATGTATCCGTATTGGAGATTATTTTGAGAGTGATCATTGGCTTGTGTACGAACTATTGTTTGATAAACAATGAACCATGATTCGTTAGAAATCTTCAGTTTGATTTTGTATCCAGACCTATTTTTGAAAACTGTAGGCCGACAGTCGACTGGCCTACTGTGCAGTCGACTGGTACGACTCTATTGATTATCTTCAGTCTTTGAGAATTGTTCGGGACAGTCGACTTAGGCTATTGTCAGTCGACTGGTCTGCTGATTGTAAAATTTGTTCAGTCCTTTCGGGACAGTCGACCTATGAACCTTTCAGTCGACTTATATACTTAGAATATTTTCTTGAGAATTATTGGAATTTGTCTCGGGGCAGTCGACTGATGACTTTCCTAGTCGATTGATATGCCTTAGAATATTTTTGTGAGATTCTGGAGAATTGTCCTCTGGACAGTCGACTTACCTCAGCATAAGTCGACTAGTACTGAGGGATCTGTGTATATGATTTTGAGTTATTATGTTCAGTATTTGATTTTGAGATATTTTGTTCAGTGTTTGATTTGAGATATTTTGTTCAGTGTTTGATCTTGAGATATTCAGTTAAGGAAGTAATTTTGAGATATTCAGTTGAACCACTTGTTTAGTGGGAATTTGATTAGATATTTGATTTTGAGTCTCTAGAGGTACGTGACCCTAGTATACCAGTGTTGAGTTATTTGTTGAGGCCCATTGAGGCAAACTTTCAGTTATTCAGATTTTTAGTCCGGTGGGGTACACTACTCTAGGAGATTTGTTCAGTAACCAAAAATAATAAGGACTTGCACTAGTAGTGTCATGACGAAGGGGACATGAGTTATGCACCTCAGTAAGGCTTTAGATGTGGGATTTAATCTCCTGAATTATCCAAGTGGTTAACTTGAGATGTGGGATTTATCTCCTGAATTATCCAGGTAGATGACCTGAGATGTGAGATATATCTCCTGAATTATCCAAGTAATTATCTTGAGATGCGGGATTGACCTACGGAATGATCAGAGTCGAGGCGACGCTCTCGGGATATTATTGTGATGATGAGTCTATGTTTAGATGTGGGTTGATCTCCTGAATTATCCAGGGAAAATACCTGAGATGTGGGATCTATTCCCGGAATTATCAAGCATGGGCACATTCTCATAGTTTATCTTCATCTCTTAGTAGTCATCGTTGTCAGCATATAGCATTTGTGTTTTATTGACTCATCTTTATGCATTCGGATTTCCTGTTTCCACATTTGACACTTGGTTTTGGTATCACCTGATGTTCTATTTGGTATTTTGGTTATTACTTGTTGGACCTTACGATTTAAGTTCATTTATGTTGTTATTTGATTTTTATGCCACTCACACCATTTATGGCTGACCCCTTTAGTTTGGGGGTTAGGGTTCAACTCTAGCCTCACGTGTTGCAGGTTATTGCTTAGAGTTGGAGATTGGATGCTTGAGTTAGCTTTTGGGTTAAATGGACTATTAAGCGTTCAATGTTAATTTGTAAAGACCTGTTGAGTTAATTTTGAGTTGTTTAGTCTTCCGCTGTGATATGTAAAAGTTTTGTTGTAATAAATGTTGAAAATTTAGTGGTGTTTGGTTGTGTTTATTGTTATATTGAAGTGGATCACTGGGAATGTGCCACGTATTTTCTAAGCTCTCATATTAGAAATTCGGGGCGCTACAGCATCTCAAGCAAACCACTTGGTTAATTCAGGAGATATATCTCACATCTCAGGTAAATTGTAGAACCCCATATTTTCAAATATTATTTTAATTATTTGAAAATGAATTTAAATGATTTTTGGAGATTTAATTAATATTTTCTAAGAAATTTATCTTTTGTACACGTGTAATACACGTGCAAATGACTTTTTAGAAGTTTGAAAATAAGATTTCTTTATGAAAAATCATTATTTATTATTTAGAATTTATGTAGTATTTTTCCAGGTTTTTCTGAAATTAATTGATACTATTTGCAATTTTTGAGAAAAGAAGGACTTATTTGCAAAATTGACATTTTCAAGGGTTGAAATGCAAAATTGGCATTCTGAACGTTTTGAGCAGTATTGACTGAGGTTTTGAAGGATATCTTCTATTAGATCCTAATTTAAAGGAGTTTTATAGAATTTACAAGACTAATGTATATATCTGCAAGTTGTATTTTTGAGAAGGATTGTTTTGCAAAGTGTGAGTAAAACCCTAATATTTTATCCGGCATATATAAGGGATTTTTCTTCCCAGCCGTCATTTACAATATACAGATTTTTGAGAATTGTTTTGAGGAGCAAGAAGAGGATTTTGGATCTAGCAAGAAGGATAGCATTTTTGTGGATTTCTCTTCAAAACAAGGTGAGTGGTTTGTTTTTGTTTTGCTTGTTTGTTTTGTTGTTTGATTGATGAATGACGTGAGATACTTTGTTACACCTTGTTTGAGATCGGTATGATGTTGTTTTGTTTGTCTCATTGTATGCATAATATGGATCTTTTATTTTGATATGGATGATGAGAACATTTGTTGATACTTGGACCATGTTTGAGAAACTATCAAGATTTGTTGAGGAAATATTGATCTATGGAATCGTGATATTGGAAAGCATGTTAAGAATTAATTATATTGTGATCGAATGATAAACATCTAGATCTTATGAATTTTAGATCAGACTTGATTAAGAGTTGAGGAAGAAGTTTTGTTGAGAAACCCTAATGGAAGATTTGTGGTTTAGATCTTGAGAAGTTGAGATTTGAGGAATTGATTGATGAGTAATGTATTCGTATTGGTGATTATTTGAGAGTTATCTTTGGCTTGTGTATGAACTATTCTTTGATAAACAATGAACCATGATTCTTTAGAAATCTTCAGTTGATTTTGTATCCAGACTTATTTTTGAAAACTGTAGGCCGACAGTCGACTGGCCTACTGTTCAGTCGACTGGTACGACGCTACTGATTATCTTCAGTCTTTTGAGAATTGTTCGGGACAGTCGACTTGGACTGTGTCAGTCGACTGGTCTGCTGATTGTAAATTTGTTTGGTCCCTTCGGGACAGTCGACCTGTGAACTTATCAGTCGACTTATATACTTAGAATATTTTGATGAGAATTATTTGTATTTGTCTCGGGGCAGTCGACTGATGACTTCCCAGACGACTGATTATGCCTTAGTTTATTTTTGTAAAATGTTGGAAAATTGTCCTCTGGACAGTCGACTTACCTCAGCATAAGTCGACTGGTCCTGAAGGATCTTCGTATTTGATTGTTGGATATTCAGTTCAGTATTGGAATTTAAGTTATTCAGTTCAGTAATTTGTTTTTGAGATATTCTTTAAGAATATGATTTTGAGATATTCAGTTGAGCCACTTGGTTAGTGGGATGTTGTTCAGATATTTGTTTTGAGTCTCTAGAGGTACGTGGCCCTAGTATACCGGTGTTGAGATATTTGTTGAGTTATTTGTTGAGGCCCATTGAGGCAAATTTTCAGTTATTCAGATTTTTAGTCCGGTAGGGTACACTGCTCTAGGAGATTTGTTCAGTAACCCAAATTTAATAAGGACAGGCATTAGTAGTGTCATGACGAATGGAAACATGAGTTATGCACCTCAGTAAGGCTTTAGATGTGAGACTTAATCTCCTGAATTATCCAAGTAGTTAACTTGAGGTGTGAGATTTATCTCCTGAATTATCCAGGTAGTTAACCTGAGATGTGAGGTATATCTCCTGAATTATCCAAGTAATTATCTTGAGATGTGGGATTGAACTCCTGAATTATCAAGGTCGATGCGACGCTTTTGTGGTATCCTTGTGATGATGAGACTATGTTTAGATGTGGGAAGACCTCCTGAATTATCCAGGGAAAATACCTGAGATGTGGGATCTATCTCCTGAATGATCAAGCATGGGCAAATTATCATAGTTTATCTTCATCTCTTAGTAGTCATCGTTGTCAGCATTTAGTCATCATGTTTTCTTGACTCACTTTTCTGCATTTGGATTTCCTGCTTTCTCACACTTGACTTTTGTTTTTGGATATCACTTGTTGTTTACATTTCTTGCTATTTCACACTTTACACCTTTGGTTATTATTGGTTGGATGCTATGATTTAAGTTCATTTATATTGCTATTTGATTTTTATGCCACTCACACCATTTATAGCTGACCCCTTTAGTTTGGGGGTTAGGGTTCAACTCTAGCCTCACTTGTTGCAGGTTATTGCTTAGAGTTGGAGAATGGATGCTTGAGTTAGCTTTTGGATAAATGGATTATTAAATGTTCAGTGTTGAGTTGTAAAGACTTGTTGAGTTAATTTTGAGTTGTTTAGTCTTCCGCTGTGATATGTAAAAGTTTTGTGGTAATAAATGTTTAAAATTCTAGTGGTGTTTGGTTGTGTTTATTGTTATATTGAAGTGGATCACTGGGAATGTGCCACGTATTTTCTATGCTATTCATCTAGAAATTCGGGGCGCTACATAAATTACCTGGATAATTCAGGAGATAAATCCCACATCTCAAGATAGTTACTTGGATAATTCAGGAGATCAAATCTCTCATCTAAAGCCGTATTGAGGTGCATAACTCATGTTCCCGTTCATCATATCACCACTAGTGCCTGTCCTTGTTATTTGTGGGTTATTTAATTACTCAACGAATCTCCTAGAGTGGTGTACCCTACCGGCCTAAAAATTAGACTGAATAACTGAAAATGCCTCAATGGGCCTTGTTGTGAAATCTAGCTACCTAAATAAATAGATATACTAGACACAAATTATAAACCTCGCAAGTGCACGAATCGTTTGGAAAAGCGTAATGACGAGCAAGGGTCGATCCCACAGAGATTGTAGACTTTAACTTACTAATCAATAAAATAGAAAACAGAATCTTTAAAGAGTTGATCTAAAAGTCTAAAGAAATAAAAGGACAAAAATCTAAATTAAATAGCATCACAAGTTGAGTCACAAATCTCTATTAAAGTAGTTGGGTATTGATTTCCACCAATAGTCTGTAATGCTAAGTCATATACTACATCCATTACTCATGTTTGTTCTCTTCAAGGGCATGATATCTACTCCTTAAAGTAACGTTTCCCTAGGCCAAGAATTAGGCATGGTATCTACTCTAATTCGTTTCTTTCATGGTATCTACTAAGTTGCACTTAAAGAAGGCATAAGAACAGTGGAAACGAACAAACACTCAAGGTCCTAGAAATTGGTATCAGATCTAGATCCCTTAAGTTGATTAAACCAAGAACCCCTAAGGACTCCCTTGTTACGAGTTATGAACACGAGATACGGGTCGTCTCAATATGCTCATCTAACAGATTCAGATCTACACTGCACAAACTTATAATCTCAGATTCGGACCAGTCGACTGGCTGTCACTTCAGTCGACTGTTCTTAGGATTCTGAACTAGTTTGATTATTATAAATCTATTCCAATTCACTGAGGTTTAATCAATAAATAATAGAGTAGCAAGCATTACATAACTATGGTCTCAATCTACCCAACTATGAAAGTTAGTTCCACATAATAAAACTTTTATTGATTAATATAATAGAGTTCATGACTACAATAGAAATAAAAACTAAGAGAAAGAATAGAAGAACGCTGATTTGTATGATGTTGCACTTTAGCCCAATCAGCAGTCGTCTAGTTCTCCTTCTTTGATGCTTGCTGTCGACGACTGGTTTTTGATGATGGATCCGGCCTCCTTCAGAGAGATAGAGATATCCAGCCGCTTCTTTCTTCGTTGGTATTTATAGAACAAGAGAAGAGAATTAGGGTTTGTACTTTTTGCAGAGAAGTCCTCTTCTTTTGTTATTTCTTTCCTTATCTTGATCAGCCTTTTATTTCTTTCTCTTTTTCTTCTGTTCGTCCTTATCTGCTCACCACGTGCTTCTTGCTTTGATTGTTTGAGAAGTTGTTCTTCGCAGAAAATACCTGGGTTTGGATAACTTAATTTTGATTCGGATTTGGATGAGGATGCATCTGTTCTTATCTTCTGCTCGCCGCGTACCAGTCGACTGGCTTGGGGAGCAGTCGACTGTGCCGAGCCTTATCAAACTCTCTGTCCAGTCGCCTGGTTGAAGAGTCAGTCGACTGACCTCTGCTGTTCCCTGTATATCATCCTCTCAGTCTGTATTAGTCTGGAATCTGCTTCGTTTTGCTGCTTTTGGTTGTTTCCTATGGAAAAAGAGAAAAGAAGCGTAAATACCATATATAGAGCATTTAAATGTTCAATTGCCTTAAGATTATTGCTCCTAAAAGTGAATAATATTTGGTTCATCAAATACCCCCAAACTTAGCTTTTGCTTGTCCTCAAGCAAACTAAAATTATGAACAAGGGGAAAATAATAGTATTCAACCACCAAGAATTTTTATTATGCAAGCATCAAAATTATAAACAATTTGCAAATAAAGTAACAACAAGTATACCCACTTTCTCCAGTGCAATTGTTTAGTCATAATCCCAACTCAATCATACTTGTCATGCAATTAATTATAGTTATAGTATGTAACTCTCCATCTGTGATTATCCCCTTTTCTCTACTACAAACCGAGTAGCAAACTAGAGTTTTTTTTTTTTAATTATATATATATATATATATATATATATATATATATATATATATATATATATATATATAGTCTCTTCTCTAAAGTTGTCACTTGCCTTTTTACGCGAATGCAAAACATTTGTGATGAATCCACCCGGTTACTCAACAAGTCACAAACTTCAAAGTGCTTTGCATACTCATATTCCAAGTTGCTGTTTGACGTAAAGGTAAACATTGGTGATGAATACCCCTAGTTACTAAGCACTCTAAACATTGGAGTAGATTGACTTTATTCAAATATATATATATATATATATATATATATATATATATATATATATATATATATATATTATCACTCTATTTACTTAAACTCAATTTAGGACTAGATCTAAAGGGAATAATCAACAGAAAAAAAAACATCACATTTGTTTTTTATGTATAATCGCATGACTCATACAATTTTGTAAGGCATTATGAAACTCAACAATCCTAAAGTAAATAAGTATCCTTACTATTACTTTCTAAGAAATTGTTTATCCTAAAAGAAAATCAAAAGACTCCAAATGTAACTAAAAGAAAATCAAAAGACTCCAAATGTAACTAACTAATACCCCCAAACTTAGATGGAACATTGTCCTCAATGTTCGCACAAAACTGAAAAGATAGGCATGTGTTACCAACTAGTTTGAAGGAAAGAAAATAAAGTAAAGAAATAAAATAAATAAATAAATAGAGAGTGTAAGTACTCCCCTGAAAAATTGGGTTGCCTCCCAATAAGCGCTGTGTTTCTTGTCTTCAGCTAGACTTGATGAGTTTATGCGAAGTATTGAATGGATCGCGGCTCAAAACTCATCTTATTATAAGGCTTCCCCCTCTGCCCATTCACCTTGAACGTTGATTTTTTCGCCAATGCTCCATGTGGGGGAAACCTGTGCAACAATTTATGGACCGTACCATCTTGACATCAGTTTATCAGCAATGGTCCATCTTAATGCACCATTGTGCTCTTGCAAGACTCCCTGCAGCCTTGCTTCTTCATTCATCCTGAATTTTGCAGCAACTGTCACAGGTAATTTCTGATTGTCCCCCAAATATTCATGTATTGGCTTCAGCTCCTCATCTGGTTGCCTGGTAGCAGTCGACTTATTCCATTCACCAGTCGACTCAGCCTATTCACCAGTCGACTTGGCTTGATCACCAGTCGACTTATCCTGGAAAACACAAGTGATATCAGACACAAAATTTTCAAATGCAGGTGCGAGTTTACCTGAATATGGCTTTGAAGTTTCAAAGTGATGTACTGTCTCTGCAATCCTGCCATCATCGTATTCCTGTTCAGCATGAAATAATGTTAGAGGGTGTGTAGTTGTTTCTTGTGATGGATCAACACTATGTTCCTGCAATGTTTGGCCACAAATTTCCTGAACCACATCAACATTATAACATTCATGATCATCGTGTGGAATTTTTGGTGCATCAAACATTTTAAACTCAATCTTTTCCTCTAGTGTTTTCCTTGATTGGAGCTGTTCTTGTCCTCTAGGGTTAGGTATGGTTTGTGATGGAAATTCTCCTGCCTTTCTTTCACTTAACTCCGTAGCAATTTGACCAATTTGAAATTCCAATTTTTGAATGGCCTGTCTTTGTTGATTGCTTGTTTGCTGTTGCTGTTGGAGTAACTGCAGAATGGTGGATTCGAAATCCAACTTCTTTTGTTCTTGTGCTGGCTCCTCATACCCATTCCTACCCTGGAATTGCTGCGTATCCCCTGGTGCAAATTGATTGTCTTGATGGCTTTGCCACCCTGGGTTATACGTGTTTGAAAAAAAATTGTTCTGGGGCGGGTACATTCCCTGTTCTTCGTAGTTTGTGTGCTCCTGATCTGCGAAAGAAAACATGGGACATGAATTAGTTGTATGGTTAGATTGAAAACAATTTGCACAAATTCCTGTTGGTTGGCTTTTTATGCCACCCAACTTTGAATTCACAAGCATATCAATCTTTTTGTTCATGGTTTCCATTTCTAATTGCATGTTATTATTATAAGAAATTTCATATACTCCCTATTTTTTCGAAAGACCCCTCCTTGTGGAGAATTGTTGTGAGTTCTCGCTGAGTTCTTCAAATAGCTCTATGGCCTCCTCAGCACTCTTCCTCATCAACATTCCATTGCAACCTGCATCTACAATTGCTTTGTTAGCATCATTTAAACCCTCATAAAATGATTGTACCTGGTCATCCTTAGGTATGTTATGCGTAGGACACTTGAAAAGCTTGTTTTTGAAGTCCTTCCACGCCTCGAAAAACAAATTGCCATCTTTTTGTTGGAAAAGTAGAATCTCCCTTTTTAGTTGTCTGGTTTTCTGGGCTGGAAAGAACTCTTTCAAGAATTTTGTTGCCAATTGCTCCCATGAATTAATTGATCCTGGTTCCAAGGAATTATACCACAACTTAGCATTAAGTTTTAAAGAAAAAGGAAACAAGATTAACCTGATTTGTTCAGAAGTAAGCCCTTGGATGCTTTGTGTCCTGCAAAGATCAAAGAAGTCTTGCAGATGTAGGTGTGGATCTTCATCTAGTCTACCAAAGAAGTGGGGCACCATGCTGAGCATTTGGGGAGATAAATGCATATTCCCTGTGACTTTGGGTTGAAAAGCTATGCAAGACGGTTGCTCAATATTCTTTGGAATGAATTTGTCCTGCATTGGTACTCGATTCAATATTCTTTCACCCATTGTTGCTTTTGGAATTCTTCGCTGTGCAGTCGACTGGTCTTTGGAGACAGTCGACTGTTCTGACCCTATTTGTGCAGAAAGTAAACTAAAAGAAAATGTTAGAAAAGAAATAAAATAAAATAAACAGAAAAAGATTTTACTGATTTGTAAGTTAAAATACTAAACAATCGTCGGCAACGGCGCCAAAAACTTGTTGTGAAATCTAGCTACCTAAATAAATAGATATACTAGACACAAATTATAAACCTCGCAAGTGCACGAATCGTTTGGAAAAGCGTAGTGACGAGCAAGGGTCGATCCCACAGAGATTGTAGACTTTAACTTACTAATCAATAAAATAGAAAATAGAATCTTTAAAGAGTTGATCTAAAAGTCTAAAGAAATAAAAGGATAAAAATCTAAATTAAATAGCATCACAAGTTGAGTCACAAATCTCTATTAAAGTAGTTGGGTATTGATTTCCACCAATAGTCAGTAATGCTAAGTCATATACTACATCCATTACTCATGTTTGTTCTCTTCAAGGGCATGGTATCTACTCCTTAAAGTAACGTTTCCCTAGGCCAAGAATTAGGCATGGTATCTACTCTAATTCGTTTCTTTCATTAAGTATTTAGCATGGTATCTACTAAGTTGCACTTAAAGAAGGCATAAGAACAGTGGAAACGAACAAACACTCAAGGTCCTAGAAATTGGTATCAGATCTAGATCCCTTAAGTTGATTAAACCAAGAAACCCTAAGGACTCCCTTGTTACGAGTTATGAACACGAGATACGGGTCGTCTCAATATGCTCATCTAACAGATTCAGATCTACACTGCACAAACTTATAATCTCAGATTCGGACCAGTCGACTGGCTGTCACTTCAGTCGACTGTTCTTAGGATTCTGAATTAGTTTGATTAATAAAAATCTATTCCAATTCACTGAGGTTTAATCAATAAATAATAGAGTAGCAAGCATTACATAACTATGGTCTCAATCTACCCAACTATGAAAGTTAGTTCCACATAATAAAACTTTTATTGATTAATATAATAGAGTTCATGACTACAATAGAAATAAAAACTAAGAGAAAGAACAGAAGAACACTGATTTGTATGATGTTGCACTTTAGCCCAATCAGCAGTCGTCTAGTTCTCCTCCTTTGATGCTTGCTGTCGATGACTGGTTTTTGATGATGGATCCGGCCTCCTTCAGAGAGATAGAGATATCCAGCCGCTTCTTTCTTGGTTGGTATTTATAGAACAAGAGAAGAGAATTAGGGTTTGTACTTTTTGCAGAGAAGTCCTCTTCTTTTGTTATTTCTTTCCTTATCTTGATCAGCCTTTTATTTCTTTCTCTTTTTCTTATTTCCTTCCTTATCTGCTCACCACGTGCTTCTTGCTTTGATTGTTTGAGAAGTTGTTCTTCGCAGAAAACACCTGGGTTTGGATAACTTAATTTTGATTCGGATTTGGATGAGGATGCATCTGTTCTTATCTTCTGACTCGCCGCGTACCAGTCGACTGGCTTGGGGAGCAGTCGACTGTGCCGAGCCTTATCAAACTCTCTGTCCAGTCGCCTGGTTGAAGAGTCAGTCGACTGACCTCTGCTGTTCTCTGTATATCATCCTCTCAGTCTGCATTAGTCTGGAATCTGCTTCGTTTTGCTGCTTTTGGTTGTTTCCTATGGAAAAAGAGAAAAGATGCGTAAATACCATATATAGAGCATCTAAATGTTCAATTGCCTTAAGATTATTGCTCCTAAAAGTGAATAATATTTGGTTCATCAGGCCTCAACAAAATAACTTAACAAATATCTCAACACCGGTATACTAGGGTCACGTACCTCTAGAGACTCAAACTCAAAAGCCTAAACAAATTCCCACTAACAAGAGTGGCTCAACTGAATATCTTATGATCAAATACTGAACTGAATATCTCAAAAGCGAATACTGAACTGAATAAGGATAGACTGATTTATCTGAAACCAATCACTCGAAATAACACTAAAGATACAAAGAATCCTTCAGTACCAGTCGACTTATTCTTTGGTAAGTCGACTATCCAGAGGACAATATCCCAAAATTTCACAAGAATAGACTAAGTCATATCAGTCGACCTAAGGGGTCACCAGTCGACTGCATAAAGGCCAAGTCGACTGTCCCGAAAGGACTAAACAAATTTCACACAATAGAATTCTCAGTGAACCAGTCGACTGCACAAAGGCTAAGTCAACCGTCCAGAAAGAACTGAACAAATTTTACTAAGAAGGTTCTCAGCAGACCAGTCGACTAACAGAAGTCTAAGTCGACTGTCCCGAACAATTTTCAAAGGTCTGAAGGTACAGCAGTAGGATCGTACCAGTCGACTGAATATTAGGCCAGTCGACTGTCGGCCTACAGTTTTTTCTAATTAGGTCTGAATATAAAACTAAACTGGTGTTTTTCTAAAGGTCCTTTGTTTATGAAAAATAGTTCGTCTTTTGGCAAAATAACAATCTAAATAATCTTCATTATGGATTCATCACTCAATCATCCAATATGTCAAAAACTCGATTCTCAAGATCTATAATCACTAATCTTTCCATTAGGGTTTCTCAAAAGCTAAATTTCTTTCACAACCATGATCAAAGTCTGATTTATAACCCTGAGATCCAGATGCTCGTCATCCAATCCAAACATAATCCATTCTTAACATGTTTTCTAACACTATGATCTCATAACTCAAGATCTATTCAATATTCATGAGTTTCACAAACATGGTCCAAGCAATAATAATGGTTCATTCACATCACAATACAAGGATCATATCATTCATATAATGAAACAAAGCAAAACGATGTCATTCACATAAATCAAAACAACCAATTTCATATCATTCGTAAAATCAAACAACAACACAAACAATGTCACTCACCTTTGGTTTTAGAAGAATCCACGAAAAGGTCTTTTTTTTGCTAGATCCAAAAATCCTCCTCCCGATCACCAAGAAAAAGAATAATATAATAAATCTGGAGTTGTGCAGCGAATGACGGTTGCACACCCTCTTTTATACAGGCCGGAATTAAAAGGAATTAGGGTTTTGAAGTACTTTTGCAAAATAGTCCTTTTTCAATTTATTACTTCACATATATAACATTCTTTAGTTAAAATAAGTTAAATAAATCAAAACTAAATAAAATCCTTTTACCACTAAGTTTTCCAACAACCCAGGATGGTCCAGAGATAAGAAAATCCCGGATTTACACTCAGGGTGGCGATTTTGCACAAAAGCCCTCCTTTTTGTAATATTTGCAAATACCTCTTAAAATATTCGTAAAAATCCAGAAAAATCTGAAATAATATATGGTAATACATATTATAGTTTCCAATAAAAATATTTGACTTTTAACTTTCAGAAAAACATTTGCACAAAGATCCAACATAAATTCTATATTTGCAAAAACACCCTTTTTGACTAAATCTTCACCAAATCGATTTTAAATAAATTTCAAATATATTTAAATTCAAATGATGACCATGGAGAACAAAAATATCAGTGAAAACGAATTTTCATAGTTTATTTAAGATCCAAACGACTTTTTACATAAAAGCCCATCTCTTTCGAGATATTTGTAAAAATAGTTTCTTTATTCAGAAAAATCCCAAAATTTAGAATACACTCCATAATAAGTATGAAAACTTATTAAAAAATATCAAATTGTATATTTACCCCAAAATTATTTGCACGTGTTTATCACGTGTAAAAAAGATAAATCTTTTTAGAAAATATTTTATTAAATTTCCAGTAAATCATTTTAATTCATTTTCAAATATTAAAATAATATTTGAAAATATGGGGTTCTACATCACTCCCTCCTTAGAAGAGTTCTGTCATCAGAATTACTGCTAATGGGGTCCAAACAAACATATCAAGAAGGAATGAAAACTTATGGATAGGAATCTAATTTAAAGAAATACAATCGCACAAGGGAATGCATCTCAACAAAAGATGTACATCATACAGACGAAAAACAATCATGCAAAGATTTCAGAAAATCAAACTTCCGCTGCGCAACTCTGATAACTGCCATCGGAAGTCATGCTGCATCGTAGCCAACTTCACTTTGCTGGCTGCCGGAGTCTCTGATACCTCGAAAATCATCTCCATCCTCCTGATCCAGTCGTCAGCTGCGGTTGGATCAGATTGCCCCTAAAAAACTGGCGGCCTCATCCTCTTAAAGGACTCGATCTGCTTAATAGGATCAGCGTTAACCAATCCCTGTCCAGCTCCATGATTTTGCTGCTGATTCTGCTGCTGATTCTGCTGCTGCGCCAAATTGAATGCCATCAGCGCATTCAGGGTCTGATACACCTTGGCGAATTCAGCCTCAAGGTCAATTTCCGTTCCTCGAGAACTACCAGATCCATCCTCATTGTTGCCACCATTCCTGCCTCTGGGTGCAACCATTCTGAATACTGCAAAACGAGGGTAAGGTTAGAGCATCACACACATATTTCACATTCACATCCATACCCTATGGCAAAACCATAACCATACCCCAAACCAAAACATCAAGCTTCTAACTCTATGTGATACTCACACTCTAATGTCCACACCTAGGTACTCACTCTCTAGTGTCCACACCTAGGTTGGTTTTCATACTATGTCTATTATTACTATTGAAGCATGCTCTGATACCAAACTGTAGCGCCCCGAATTTCTAATGTAATAATTTAGAAAATACGTGGCACAATCCCAGCATCCACTTCAATGTAACAATATACACAACCAACACCACTAAAATTTTGAACTTTTATTACAACAAACTTTTACAAATCACAGCGGAATTCAAAAACAACTCAAACAATATTTTCTGTCATTTACAACTCAAAATTATCTCAAAACTGCTTTTACAATTTTACACAAAAAATATTATAAATCAATCTATCTCAAATATGCCTCAAGCATCCACACCTCCAAACTCTAAGCAACAACCTGCAACATGTGAGGCTAGAGATGATCCCTAACCCCCAAAACTAAAGGGGTTAGCCATAAATGGTGTGAGTGACATAAAATAATCAACATAATTTAATCATAAAACATAAAGTCATCAACATGTATTAGCCACAATGATAAATGAATAAGGAATAGCAAAGAATGTAAACCATGAAAACGTCATAGAATGAAAACAACAAGTGCATCTAGTCTAAAGGTCAAGTGTAGGAAAACTGGAAACCACATGCATAAAACCAAGTCAAGAAAACACAATTTCTATATGCGGACTCTCCAATGCATACTTGTCGAAGTCTATGCATCCCATTCTACATAGGTTCGGTGCAAGCCCTTAACGTCTCCACTTCATATGGGTTCAATCCCCGCTATGCAACTAATCTTAACACGATGACTACTACGAGATAAAGATAAACTGTGAGAATTAGCCCATGCCTGATAATTCAGGAGATGGATCCCACATCTCAGGTATTTTACCTGGATAATTCAGGAGATCATCCCACATCTAGACATAGACACATCATCACATGATTACCCCATGTGCGTCGCCTCGACCTTGATAATTCAGGAGTTCAATCCCGCATCTCAAGCAAACCACTTGGATAATTCAGGAGATATATCTCACATCTCAGGTAAATTACCTGGATAATTCAGGAGATAAATCCCACATCTCAAGATAGTTACTTGGATAATTCAGGAGATCAAATCTCTCATCTAAAGCCGTATTGAGGTGCATAACTCATGTTCCCGTTCATCATATCACCACTAGTGCCTGTCCTTGTTATTTGTGGGTTATTTAATTACTCAACGAATCTCCTAGAGTGGTGTACCCTACCAGCCTAAAAATTAGACTGAATAACTGAAAATGCCTCAATGGGCCTCAACAAAATAACTTAACAAATATCTCAACACCGGTATACTAGGGTCACGTACCTCTAGAGACTCAAACTCAAAAGCCTAAACAAATTCCCACTAACAAGAGTGGCTCAACTAAATATCTTATGATCAAATACTGAACTGAATATCTCAAAAGCGAATACTGAACTGAATAAGGTATAGACTGATTTATCTGAAACCAATAACTCGAAATAACACTAAAGATACAAAGAATCCTTCAGTACCAGTCGACTTATTCTTTGGTAAGTCGACTGTCCAGAGGACAATATCCCAAAATTTCACAAGAATAGACTAAGCCATATCAGTCGACCTAAGGGTTCACCAGTCGACTGCATAAAGGCCAAGTCGACTGTCCCGAAAGGACTAAACAAATTTCACACAATAGAATTCTCAGTGAACCAGTCGACTGCACAAAGGCTAAGTCGACCGTCCAGAAAGAACTGAACAAATTTTACTAAGAAGGTTCTCAGCAGACCAGTCGACTGACAGAAGTCTAAGTCAACTGTCCCGAACAATTTCCAAAGGTCTGAAGGTACAGCAGTAGGATCGTACCAGTCGACTGAATATTAGGCCAGTCGACTGTCGGCCTACAGTTATTTCTAGTTAGGTCTGAATATAAAACTAAACTGGTGTTTTTCTAAAGGTCCTTTGTTTATGAAAAATAGTTCGTCTTTTGGCAAAATAACAATCTAAATAATCTTCATTATGGATTCATCACTCAATCATCCAATATGTCAAAAACTCGATTCTCAAGATCTATAATCACTAATCTTTCCATTAGGGTTTCTCAAAAGCTAAATTTCTCTCACAACCATGATCAAAGTCTGATTTATAACCCTGAGATCCAGATGCTCGTCATCCAATCCAAACATAATCCATTCTTAACATGTTTTCTAACACTATGATCTCATAACTCAAGATCTATTCAATATTCATGAGTTTCACAAACATGGTCCAAGCAATAATAATGGTTCATTCACATCACAATACAAGGATCATATCATTCATATAATGAAACAAAGCAAAACGATGTCATTCACATAAATCAAAACAACCAATTTCATATCATTCGTAAAATCAAACAACAACACAAACAATGTCACTCACCTTTGGTTTTAGAAGAATCCACGAAAATGTCTTCCTTTTGCTAGATCCAAAAATCCTCCTCCCGATCACCAAGAAAAACAATAATATAATAAATCTGGAGTTGTGCAACGAACGACGGCTGCACACCCTCTTTTATACAGGCCGGAATTAAAAGGAATTAGGGTTTTGAAGTACTTTTGCAAAATAGTCCTTTTTCAATTTATTACTTCACATATATAACCTTCTTTAGTTAAAATAAGTTAAATAAATCAAAACTAAATAAAATCCTTTTACCACTAAGTTTTCCAACAACCCAGGATGGTCCAGAGATAGGAAAATCCCGGATTTACACTCAGGGTGGCGATTTTGCACAAAAGCCCTCCTTTTTGTAATATTTGCAAATACCTCTTAAAATATTCGTAAAAATCCAGAAAAATCCGAAATAATATATGGTAATACATATTATAGTTTCCAATAAAAATATTTGACTTTTACCTTCCAAAAAAACATTTGCACAAAGATCCAACATAAATTCTATATTTGCAAAAACACCCTTTTTGACTAAATCTTCACCAAATCGATTTTAAATAAATTTCAAATATATTTAAATTCAAATGATGACCATGGAGAACCAAAATATCAGTAAAAACGAATTTTCATAGTTTATTTAAGATCCAAACGACTTTTTACATAAAAGCCCCTCTCTTTCGAGATATTTGTAAAAAT
The DNA here is from genome assembly GCA_017893485.1 of Hemerocallis citrina. Taxonomy (NCBI): domain Eukaryota; kingdom Viridiplantae; phylum Streptophyta; class Magnoliopsida; order Asparagales; family Asphodelaceae; genus Hemerocallis; species Hemerocallis citrina. Next base: position 99,324,336 of record CM030368.1, read on the forward strand.
AGTTTCTTTATTCAGAAAAATCCCAAAATTTAGAATACACTCCATAATAAGTATGAAAACTGATTAAAAAATATCAAATTATATATTTACCCCAAAATTATTTGCACGTGTTTCGCACGTGTAAAAAAGATAAATCTTTTTAGAAAATATTTTATTAAATTTCCAGTAAATCATTTTAATTCATTTTCAAATATTAAAATAATATTTGAAAATATGAGGTTCTACACTATTAGTAGATTCTTCTGTTGTTTCTAATAATAGAAGATCGAGTTTGCTAGTAAGCACTTTTGGTTGCTTCTAGGATTGATTACCTGTATGGTTGTTTGCATATGGTTGTGCTCGTACTTGGCTCGACTGGCCCGTATGTAGTTGTGGGTCTCATACGTAGTTTAATTGGCTCGTATGTAGGTTGTTGTCTCGTACGCGGCTCGACCGGCCCGTGCGTAGCTGTTGGTCTCATACGCGGCTTATTTGGCTGGTATGTACGTGGTTATCTCCTACGAGGCCGCCTGGCTCGTAGGTAGCTATTGTTTCATACGTAACTTATTAGCTCGTATGTGGTTGTTACTCATATATAGCTTGTTAGCTAGCACACTGTTCGTTGTGCTCATCTAGGGTGATATTACCACCCTAAGGGCTATCGACCATCAAGACATATATTTTCTTACCCTAAGGAACTATGGAGGAGTCACTCCTTGTGTACCGTCGAATCTTAAACAGGGTAGGTTGATCGAGGACCGGAGTAAAGACGGAATCCAAGTTTAGGGTAGCGGCATGCATGTATATTCGCACGGCCGAGGTCTTGGATCAATGGGCCAGGAACCAGATCCCGAAGGATTCTGGTGAGTCTAGGTTGAGCAGCCTAGTAGAGTTGTCTTGCGAAGCCTAATTTAAGGCCTAACATGTTATGTTTATAATATTATCGTCCCTAGGATTGTCGAGTCAGGGACATCATTAAGGTAGTGACTTATAAAGATCATTTTGCTCAGACCCTTGCCGAAAAGAGAGGAGTTGGTTGTAGGGGGCGCCTTACGACCAACTTGTCCCTTGAGGCAGGCCTTAGGAAGTGATAGTGGGTTGTACCTTCCCGTCAAAGGGATACGTATGGTGCCGTCTCACGAGTTGAGGACACGGGTTGCGTATCTCGTGCTGTTAATTCCTGAAGTGTCGTGGCTGAGGGTGCCACAGGGTAGGCTTCGCACTACCCTGCGCTTGCGAGACCCCAGAGGGTGCCACAGGGTAGGTTTCGCGCTACCCTGCGTTTGCGAAACCCTATGATTTGGATTTTGGAATGACGCCCGATACATTGGGTTCGTCTGTTTTTGAGTGAGGTCCAGTTAGCCGGGTAGCAGTGGCGAACATAGACACCACTGGCGTACTGCATCAGTGGGACATGACCACGTCTGCAACCTCATCGGTCACGTGTAGGTGTCAGGAACAGGTTGTGTACAATTAGAAGTTCATAACGCGGGTTCAAATCCCTATATATGGAGAAACGGCTTGAGATGGGGTCGCATGTAGTATGGGCTGCATGTTGCTTCGGAGACTTGCTGACATTAGAATAGGAAGCATCCTAGTTCTATTTAAATATCGCATTAGAGTCTAGTTATAGCACTCACGAACACTTAAACTACACCAACACCATTGCCATGTTTTGTATGTTGTTTGGGAGATTCGTTGCTTTGATATCGGCCTTTAAGCGTCAGTGAATACTGACGTCCCCACTTCCATAGGTACTGGATCGCCGAAATACAAGGGCAAAATTTAGGAGGACTCAAGGCAAGGAAAGCAAGGAGTCAATGTCATATTTAGTTCCGCTGTAATATGTGTATTAGTTGAGAAGTACTTTGATGTAAGATGTTGAAGGTTGTAATACTTGGAAATGTAAAGGTAATATTGTAACTCTATTGTAAGGTATTGCAGTTGTGTAATATTCAGACTTGTAATACATTGGGTGTTGAATAAAAAGTTTTAAATTCTCCTGTTTTCTGTGTATTGTGACTAATTGAAGAAAAGGTCTTGACTCGTGTCTCGGTTTTCCTAGTATCGGAAATCGGGGTGCTACAGGAACTCCATAGCCTTCTTCTCCTGGACATCGGAAGGGAAATAGTGACTGCGGAATTCTTCCAAGAATTCCTCCCAGCCAAGAACAATACCTCCCATTGTCCGCTTCATCGACTGCCACCAAACAGCCGCATCCTTCTCGAGCTGCAGAGTCGCCAACTTCACCTTGCTGCCTTCCCGGGTCTCCAAGACTTTGAAGATAGTCTCTACCTGCCAGATCCAGTTGTTAGCCGCGTCAGGGTCTGACTTCCCTTCGAACACAGGTGGTTTCATTCGTTTGAACGATTCCACAAGTTTAATTGCCTCCGGCACTGGATTCACAGGCCCCCTTCCTTGGTTCTGATTCATGGCCACGGTATTGAGTGTCTGATAGACCCTCGCAAGTTCCGTTTCCAAGTCCAGACCTTCACCGTTTCTACCTCCTCTTCTAGCCATATTCTGATGCAAAAGATCCATTAAATTCGAAGTATAAGACATGAATTTTAAATCATCTTTGCATTTCGTTGAATTTCAAACTTTATACATTCGAATTGAAAACATTTCTTGACATAAGAATGAAAACAGTAGAAGCTACAACAGTCTAACTCCTACGGTTCCTCTTCGCTTCACGAAGTTCTCCCCATAGTTCATCAACTTCTTCCTTCAGCACATCGGTCATATTTTTCCTCTTCTCGAGTTTCCATACACGATGAACTGCAAAATTGTCCTTGCGCTTTGCCAACTGAGCCTCCAATAGTCCAACTCTCTCCCGCAGTGTTTCTACCTGCCTCTGAAGAGACACAACAAGACAATTCGGAACTTGTTCGTCTTCTTCGTCAGAAGAAGAGTCATCAGACAAGTCCGGAGGTGAGGTAATCTCTCGGGACTCAGGCCATTCCTTTCCATCGGAGTCTGCTTGTCCTGGGTAGTACTCTTCCTCGGAATCTGCTTGTCCAGGATAGTAATCTTCCTCGATGATATGCCAATTGTCGTCTCCAGCAGGGTCGAAGTGATCAGCCATCTTAGAAATAGGGAGGAAGAAGCATAAATCATAGAGCAACACAAACGTAAGTAACTTACATTTAAATCTCTAGACTCAAACACACACTATAATGTCCACTTCTATGGTGTCGTTCCTTATAAATTTGTACAAGTGTGAAGCGTGGCTCTGATACCACTCTGTAACACCCCGAATTCCAAAATACTCTGAATTCGAGATTCCACAAGATCTTTACACTTCTTTTGTACAATTTTACAAGGAATTTAAAACTTTTCACTTTTTACATCAGAGTTACATGAGATCTTTACACTTTACATTTTTCAGCGGAAGCATATATCACAATAGTTTACATGTAATGACAGTAGAAGCAATTTACAACATTATACAAAGATACAATAATGAATAATCGATAAGCATCAGTTCTCCTTTAATCTTTATCAAGCCATTTATCCTGCATACAAAATTGTGGGTACGTCAGTTTATTCAACCGACGAAAATTATACACGGCCATCCTCTCTATGCCGGAAACAGTATAACGATTCTCATTTCTTAACAAACCACAAACTTGTTCACAAACAAAACTAAAGGGACTATCCTGTTAATGTCGTGTTGTGATTGTGCACTTAGTCCTTAATGCAGTTATTATGTTGTATGACACTAATGCGCACTTGTTCGGATTCTATGCATCCCATACTACATAGGTCTGAGGGCAAGCCTCTTAATCGTTCTTCATCTTGTAGGGTTCAATCCCTCGTCATGACTTAATCTATTACTGTAACTACGGTAAGTATCCTAGATGATCTATGAGTACAAGCTCATGTACAGAAAACCTGGAGGGAAATCCCACGCCATGTCTTGACGCATCAAGCATGCATTCTATGGCAATTCAGCCTCCATCATGGCACACGATTCTCTTGCAGTCACCAAACATCCCACAAGCGTCGCCAAGATCCCGATAATTCCGGAGTAGTGCCCACGCCATGTCCTGACGCATCAAGCATGCATTCTGTGGATCACTCTCACATCGTAGACTCGAGGCCCTCATACTTGTGTTTTTCTCACACTTTCATCACATCTCCACTATGTATCTAGTCCTTAGTTTAATAGAATCGTGAACAAAATCAAATCTCTAGAGTTAGCCTCTCCACTATACCGGACTTAATCATTCATTCAACATGACCCAAACCTTGGTCGTTCATTTCAACAATTCATTTCAATTCATTTCTTTTCAATTGCCGGCGTGAGACTTAGCTACCCTCTAGTTTTCAATTTCAATTCACAATTTCCAAGAATCGAGTCTTTCAAACTCATAAGTTCATTTTTCAAAATTACAGTAGATTTTCTTTTTCATGTTAATAGCTTTCACAATCATAAAACTTTTCACAAATTCAATAGAATGATTTACTTCATTTCATGCAAAGACAGATCTAAAATGTCACAACCAATCTTTATTCATCAGCAATAGATACATAATATTTATCAGAAAGCAAATCTAGAATTCTGAGATGTCGAAAAAAAGATCTGGACAATCGACTCAGAACATACTCAGTCGACTTATTCAGCAAGGAAATTATTCAAGAAAAGTTTTGGAAGAGTCGACTGCTGCACAAGACCAGTCGGCTGTTCCGCAGTGTTTAGAACTCTAAAAATATCAATTACGGGCAGTCGACTGTTACTTAAACCAATCGGCTGTTCTGCAGGGTTTTGATTCGAAAACTTTTATTGTTCAGGACGGTCGACTACTACATTTATTCGATCGACTGAATAAAGTTAAATTTCGAATTAAGGAAATATTTCTTCCTTCTGTCTTTCGATTAGCACACAGCACTTTTATTAAACTGTAGTATGTTCAATATCGATACAAACATGCAATTCTTTCCGGTTACCATCATCATAGACATAGTTTACAATTTAATGTAGAATTCTCATAACTAGTATTTTCTTTCACACAATTACGATTTCTAACCATACATTCTTCCTTTACTCATTGTTTGTCTACGGAGATGAATATTAACTCCGAACTAGCATGCTAGAAAAATCAAGATAATAACACACATTAAACATATCATTTCATGGAATTTCGAACTATACATATTTTATTTCATCAGACCAGTCGACTGTTCGACATGATCGGTCGACTGCACGGATGAATTCCAGTTTCTCAAAATGTCTTTAGTTCTTTTCCATTCATTCAAATTTTCAGCATGGAAGATTTCAATATAACAATCATTCTATCAATCCAATTTTTCACATGCATAATGACAATTCAATCTCAATCCTAGCATGATTTCTATTCTAGAAGTAATGAGAAACACCCACCTTTTTGAAGAAATAAAGCGAAATCCCTTAAAGCTTCCTAGTTGTGATGTACGTCTCCTCCTCCTTGCTCCTGGCTAGAAATGAATCCTCCAAATAGAAATGGTGGCCGGCCTCCAAAGAACAACTCAACTCTAATCTGTTCTCTCTTATCAAATTTCTATTGTACTAAGAGGACAAAAGATTAGGGGGGGTATTTATACTTAATTTAGGAATTGATTGGAGGGTTAGGATCAAATAGATGATTATAGTATGGAGGGTTAGGATGAGAGTAGGAGTTATAGCAACCACCCACACACTCAAAATAACTACCCACACACTCTTGCACTCCTATGCATAAACCGGCCCCCACTTGGTGTGTTCATGAACGTGTACGTGCAATGCACGTGCACTCATGAGCCCCCCATAATAAAAGTTGTACATTATTTTTACAAAAATAATCTTAAAAATATTCTACATTACAAGTTACAATCAAAGAGAAATAGCTCACGGGCTTTATTTGATGGGCCAAATTAGATTTGGGCTAAAAAGAAGGCTTTTGTTTATTTGAAGAAATGGGCCTTTATGAAAATAATTAGAGAACACATATACTTATATATACATATACACATTATCCATAATGAAGATAATTATAAGATTTTTATACTACAAAAATTGCACGGGCACAAATTAAATATTTTCATGAAAATCGGGGCATTACACTTCTCCCTTGATGCTCGGACTGACCAGGACCTCAACAAGTACTATGTCATCGATCCCATAGAAGAAAAGGAGGCCATTTTGGACAGAGCATCCGGTTGCCCATTTTCCTATCAGGGTATTCGAGTGATCGAGGCTTCTTGAAAAGCAGATAGGAGTTCTTTGACATAGGTTAGATACTTGACCATCCGAGAGTCTCGAGCTTCATAACCCTCAGAAATTTGGTTCACGACTAATTGAGAGTTGCAGAATGCCTTCACCCACCGGGCTTCAGCTTTTCGAACTAGAAGCAATCCTACTACCATGGCTTAATCCTCGACCTCGTTATCAGAGGCTCGAAAATTTAAATGGATGGAGTATTGGATGACAAACTCGTTAGGTTCAAGAAATAGCACCCCTGCCCCGCTTCCTTCTTCGCACGAGAACCCATCGACGTAAAGGCTCTAAATGGAAACATCTTGTTGTACCTCGGATGGGTCAGCAATGGTACTCTTTGTGATAAACTCGGCCAAGGCTTGTTACTTGATTGTTGTCCTAAGCTTATAAGTGCTATGAGGCTTCTCAGGTCGATCGACCATTTAACCAACCGTCCGAAGTTTCCCAGCTTGTGGATGTAACACCCCGCAAAATTGAATTTTGACAATTTTGCTCCCGCATGTGTATTTCGCACCATTGTGTATAATAACTTATATAATATCCCAAAATTTCTTTTAATTGTTGAGAATTCAACATTGTAACTTTTTGGGTTTATTTGTAAATATTAATAAATTTTAGGGTTTGGATCTAAATGAAAATTTGGAATTGATAGGGGCTGAAGTGTTAAATATTTGACATGTGATAGTTATAGGCTGGTTGTAGGAAGAGATGGTTAAATGAGGTAAGAAGAGGTGGTCAAATGATGAAAGAAAAGAATGAAAGAAGACAAGGTGGAGAATGTATATGAATTATCTTGTAATTTTTATTTCCTAGGCAAAGCTTGTGACTGTTTGTATATAAAAGCCAAGAATGCCTCGTCTTATTCTTAGCCATTTCTTCTTTTCTCTTCCGCATAAACTGAAGGTCTTTGAAGAGATTAAGGCAGAGAACATTCTAAGGAGGCTCAAGAAGCTATAGGAGGGTAACAACTTTACTACTACGATTTCAATTATATTGTAGGGTGTATGCATATTAGAGAAGATATATATGTTGTATTGGATGAGTATTCACGCTTAGATTAATTTTATCATGTGTGAATTGTTGCTAATTAATTGTGTGAAATTACGTTAGTAGAAGGAATTAGAAATTGATGAAGTAAAGCGGTTGCCTTGGAATCATTGTATAGTATCTGTCCTGAATTTTGGGTTTACTCCCAAAATCATTTCTCTTTCAGCAGAAATTTTTATATGTAACGCCCCAAGCTCCGCTCAGCCGTGCACGCGACTACACGTGCCTACACACGAGAAAAACAAGTCCTAACAACGGTCCACCACAGGCTTACCTCACCAAAAGATGCCATGGCTAATAGGTGACCCTTGGATCCTTGGCTTCTAATATACACACTCATATATTCCTACTCCCCATCCATGTGGGACTAAGTCCACACACATCCAACTCACTTTCTTTATGGCCACATTAATCCAGTTTATTTCTACCCATACACACACTACCAAATTTATAGGCCTATCTCATTAATTACTAAGCCCCACCATGAAAGCCCATCATGAAAGCCCACCTTGGATAATACTCCTCAAATATAGGGCATTACATACACCCCCTCTTTGAGAACTTACCGTCCTCACTGAGCTCGGAACATACAATCTAATTCAGGATCTCCTTTCTATCCGATGTGGAGTAGAATACCCTGCTTTTGCTACTGTACATTTCTCTAGTCTATTTCACCCAATGCACGATTCTCTAGCTCCATCTCAGGCATACATCTCACGCACAATCAGTGTCGAAAGTTGGCTCTGATACCATTTGTAACGCCCCGTGTCCGGCTCAGTTGCGCACGCGCCTACGCGTGCACGCACACGCGAAAAACAAGTCCTAACAATGGCCTACCATAGGCTTGCCTCACCAAATGGTGTCATGGCTAATAGGTGGCCCTTGGATTCTTGGCTTCTAATATACACACTCATATATTTGTACACACCATCCATGTGGGACTAAGTCCACACAGATCGAACTCTATTAATCCAATTCATTTCTATAGGCCCATACACACACTACCAAATCTATAGGCCCATCTCATTAATTACTAAGCCCCACCATGAAAACCCATCATGAAAGCCCACATTGGATAATACTCCTTAAATACGGGGTATTACATTATATGTGTACATTGTATAGGTATATAACATGTTCACAAAATTTCATGAGGTTTAGATATCGTTTGGTATTTTAAACAAATCTGAACTTAGGACTGCTTTGACAGTTTTGCCTTGATTCTGGAAATTTGTACACCTTCTAGTTTCAAACAATTTAAACCTCTTATATGCATGTTTTGAGAAAACTCAAAACAAAGATTTTGAAGTAGATTCATTTATCTTTCTTTTAAGACAAAGAACTCAAATTTTCATGAAGTTTGATATTTTTGGTGATTTTTATAAGTAGCAATAATTACAGTTTTCTGGAAACTCGAACCAATTTTTTTGCATGTGGATTTAGAAAAAAAATTGTGATTAAATTGAGATGTTCTTGACTACAATGTTGTAATAGACTCACTTAGGTTTCATATGAAACTAAGAAATCCATTTTTTGATTAGTACTGGAATTGATATGGTTTTTGCAAGACTACTATGTTGCTGCGCAAAAACAGAGTTAAATATTCAAACGGTGTATTCTAATGGGATTGAGGATATGCCTGGTAAATGTACGTGTGTAGGTTAGGGGTAGGCCGGTAAGGTCCATGAATATAAGAGAATGACTTGGTCAAATCCAAGGAAATGATTGTGACTTAAGCGATGCCCAAGTCCGGTAGTTTTAGAGAACTCTGAGGGAGGAGTGGAATAGGGTCGATGTGACCAAGATTCCAGTTTGTGTGAATTGTATATCCAGAATATGGATCGTTAAGTTTAGATTATACTTTGCGTCACTTAGTGAACAACTTGCATTAGAAGAAGATATGACTGAAACAATGACGGATATGGCCGGTAAAGAGCTGAGGCTCCTAGCAATGTTTTGGATCGAGGATACTCCCGCTAAATCCATGTGTGTGGGTTGGGGTAGGCCGGTGAGGTCCGTAGTAAAGGAAGATTCATTCGCTGGGGTTCGGGGATGTGGACAAGCCTGGAAAATCCATGTGTGTGGGCTAGGGGTTGGTTGGGAAGGTCCATGAAATGGTCGGTAAAGAGCTGCGGCTCCTAGGAATATTCATGACTGAGGCTACACCCGGTAAATCCGCATGTGTGGGCTAAGGTTAGGCCGGTGAGGTCCAATATCCTGGGAGTTCGACTTACACGTGATTACACGTTGGAGTACTAGTCATTGGGTTTAGGTATCATAACAAGGGATTGAACCCTATATTGAGAAGAAAATGCTTAGTAGTTTGTAATTGGGAACTATGTTGTATGGGCGGCATAGCGTTCTAAACAAGCATGCATTAGAGTAGTAATTCTAACATGTGCATATAGAACTTATGAAGTAGTATCTTGTTGGGCAACTATTAATGATATAAAAATATTGACATTTTCATGTTATGAATATTTCATTTAGAATTTCCATTACTTGTTAACTGACTTTTAATATAATTGAATAGAAATTCAATAAAGTTGTTAGGATTTTTACATTCAGCCTCACAAGCTGATGATCCCACAGATTGTTGTTTTTCAGTAAGTTTGTTTGAGGAGATAGCATACAAGTGTAGCATCCTGAGGACGTACCATGATATTACTCCATGTGACTTGGACATGTAGTATGATTCTCAATATTTTCATGTAGTATATTATGTTTATGTACTCAATTTAAGTAACTAGACGTGTCACTGATTTTCAGTTTATGGAATTCGGGGCATTACGGAGTAGTATTAGAGCCGACTTCAATTAACCGTGATGAACATAGTACAAGAAATGGGCCTAGATGACACTAGATGTGTGATAATGGTAAAAATTACGGTAAATCAGAGTCGTACGTTTCGAGCACATATCCTAAAGCTTCTCCCCGCTCATCTACAAGACATGGGTTATTTTCAAGCCTATTAAAAGTGACTAGGCCCACTAGGCGAGACACCCAACCCATGAGGGTTGTAAGTCAAATTCCTTATCCCCAAAAAAGAGAATCTCTCTCTTAAGAGGGAGAATCAACAGGAGATAATAGATTCATCTCAATCTCCTAACTATTTCTCAAGCCTATAAATATCCTCCCCCCTCCTCAGTTCGAGGGTAATCAAGAATTTCTCTCTCAAAATCTCTTCTCTCTGGTTCTGAATTGAGCATAGGAGGGTCCGTCGTCGGGGTCACTCCCGGTGTTTTAGGCTCTTTGCAGGTCCATCGGTCGCTTCAACAACCGTCTGATTCAGATCAAGGTGTTCAATCAACGATCCAGATATGATCTCAGGAGCTCTAACCACTTTTTATGGCGACATCAAAGGTTAGATCTTTTCCTTCAAAATAAAAACTCATTATTTGTTTGCACTTACAGCAAAATAAGCAACAACAGTTTGGAGTCGTCTATGGGAAACTACATAGATCTACATCAAAGATCAGACTTACCATCATGCCATCAAGAATAAGAGGGAGAGCAGCGGCCTCAAGCTGTCCAGCCAACTCTCTTCATCAGCAAGCTCCTCCTATGGAGGACCAAATTCCTCCTCATCAACCGGATAAGCTCCAATAGCCTAATTAAGCTCCTATCAATGGAGAGGCACTGTGGGGCTCCCGATAAAGCAGTCATGAACCGCGTCGTGAATAGCACCCCTACACGACCATATCTTAGTCCATAATGCTTCAAGAGACTCGATGCCCTCGCGTTGTCCCTGTGGGTCAAGATATCTTCGTCAAATCATCAATGCCAGACAACATGAGACCGATCTAAGGATTCATTTGGACAAGAGATATGCACAGTCCTCATCTAGCTCAGAATGTCAAGTGAACCAGAGAAGCAACTCTCCCCGCAGGCAGAGATCAAGACACTCCTCTCATAGGAGGTGCGTTGTAGAAAGAAGCCTGACTCATAAGAGTCGAAAGAATCTTGAGAGAAACAAAGAGAAAGATGCCCCAATTACTAGGACCGAACTGGAAAACTTCAAGTATGACATCTTCCAAGCTATCCGAGGTACTCAAGATAAGGGTGATGCTCATGGAGCCGCCACTCTACTCTTCAAGAGAAGAAAAATCCAGCAACTCAACTAGATCCATGGGGATGGACAACCAAATCCTTTGCTGCATCAGAGAGGTAGAAGATCAACTGGAACAAATAAAAAATGAGGGGAACCGCTTCAGCAAGGCTTACCGCCACAGTCGACCTCCTTTGAGAAAATCCATCCTTGAGGTACCTGTTCCTAAAAACTTCAAAGCCCTTCAATTAGAATCATATGATGGTGAATCTGACCCGGCGGACCATATTGAGTGTTTTAAAACTCTCATGATGGTCTACAACGCCACCAATGCGCTGATGTGCCGAAGATTCCCTGCAACTTTGAAAAGATCAGGAAGGGAATGGTACTCCCGCCTCACTCCAGAGTGAATATTTTTCTTTGACCAGCTCAAGGAGTGATGTCACGCCCTGCTTCCCAAAAATACGGAATACGAGTACATGACATTGACCCAGCGAATGAGTAACGTCAACCATAAGCTATTTATCCGATCAACTCAACATTATAATTAATACAGAACAATTGCACAGGCAATAATAATAATCTCTTGAACAATAATATTTGGAGTGAAGCAATAAAAATATCCAAATACAATAATAATCCAACATTTGGAACAATAATAAACACATTCTGGTCAAAACCCCACAATACTGTAATATCCTGGACGGATATTACCTCGTATAAATTACTATTTTATTATTATTTTATTATCATTTTGTTTGAATTCCAAAATCAAATTATTTTGGTGATTTTTCGCCGGGTTGTCCACAAACATTGTCTACACGCATATATCGGTCGGTGTACATCCGAAATACATCAAATTGGTAGCGCGATCCTCCGAATTAATAATAAAACTTATTTTATTATTATTTTCAAATTAAACTATTTTATGAGAATTATATAAGGAATTTTGGTATACACATACATATACATATACATACAATTGTATGGTACTTAGTACATTATACAAAATTTACATATGTACTCTTGGACAATGTACTCATCTTGTCATGACAACTTAATTAGATGGTTAGGGTTTGATTAGGAGGCTTAATTTAGGGTTTGTATGCATGAGAAGATTAAAATCCCTTCTAGAAATCTTATCCCTTTCTACCATGCTTCCAACTCATACCTAGGACCATACCCTACACCTTACCCCTAACCTCCTACAAGTATGGCCGGTTGGCTTCTTCTTGGGGTTTTTGTGCAAAATGTGAGTGCGCATTTACACTCTCCTCCTCCTCTCCCCTCCTATAAATACCCCATCCTTCTCCACCTTGTCTCATTTTTAGAAAACAAAAAGAAAGAAAGGAAAGGAAAAGAAAGAGAAGAGACTAACAAGAGAGTTTTCTTGTAGGTTCCATAAAAGTTCTAGGAGCTAGGGGAAGGAGAAGTTTAAGCTAGCTAGTCCTTCCTACAAGTAGAACAAGGTGGGGGTTTCTCTTTTGTTGTTTGTTTGTTTGAATTGTTGTTTGATGTTTCTTCTTCTCCTTACCTTCCCTGTTTTGTTTTCTTTGGTTCTTTTTGGAATGGGTTGTGGTGATAGTATTGTTGTATGTGATCCTTATTTGTATGTTTGTAAATGTTAAAGGTAATAACCACATGAAAATAAAAGAAACAAATGGTAGTGCTAAATACACCTAAAGATTGAATCTTTATAGTAGTAGTAAGTTGTTTTGTGTTGTTAATTGGACTAAAATGACATAAGGCATATGGACTTGTACATACAACTGTTTGGGGTTGTAGGACTTGATGTGAACTCATGCACAAAGCATATGAACCTTTTATACGACCATTTTTGGTTGTAGGACATGTATTGAACTTGGACTAAAAAGATAAGCATATGTTGGTTGGACTAAAATAGAAGGTTCTTACTTTAATTCGTTGTTGATTGTTCTCTTTTATAGTCTTAAGAAAGAAAGAAAACATTGTGGTTGTAAATTCTATTAATGGAAAAGAAACTATTTAAATCACTAGTTGTAGAATGAATAAAAAGATCTCTTTTTTATGATCACTAGTAATAATAAGAAATAAATGCTAATAAAGATTTAGTAGATATCTAAGTAGTAGATGCTTCATGATTAAATAGAGTAGTAGTATTATGCTTAAATAAAGTAGTAGTAGAAATAAAGTAGTAGTATTATGCTTAAATAAAGTAGTAGTAGTATGTTGAAATAAAGTAGTGGTATTATGGTTAAATAAAGTAGTAGTAGTAGATATTAAAATGAAGTAGTTATAGATGTTATGTAAATTTTGGTAGACACTTATTGTTAAATAAAGTAGTAGTAGTAGATGTGTATGTTCCAAATAAAATGGTTGTACTAGATGTCTACACAAATTTGTAGAAAAGGTTTATGTTTTATGAAAGTGGTAGTAGATGCTTGTTATGACTAGATAAAGATTTTTTTTGGTAGAAGTTTTGGTAGTAGATGTTATGTTGTAGAGGATGTTGTGTTTTATTAAATTGTAGTAGATGCATATGAACATTAAATGGAGGTTTATGCTTATATTGAAGTAAGTATCATGCCTAGATAGTTGTAGAAAAAATCATGCACCATGTTAGATTGTTATTCATGCTTAGAATGTTGTAGGATTCATTCTAAAAATTATCTACCATGTTTAGGAATGATATACATGTTGTAGGATTCATTCTAAAATTTCCTATCATGTTTAGGAATGATATTCATGCTTAGAATGTTGTAGGATTCATTCTAAAATTATCTATCATGTTTAGGAATGATATATTGTTGTAGGATTGATGCTTAATTAATCTACCATGCTAGAGATGTTGTAGGTTAATTACTAAGTAAATACCATGCTCATATTGTTGTAGGATTGATGCTAATTAATCTACCATGCTAGGAATGTTGTAGGTTAATTACTAAGTAAATACCATGCTCATATTGTTGTAGGATTGATGCTAATTAATCTACCATGCTAGGAATGTTGTAGGTTAATTACTAAGTGAATACCATGCTCATATTGTTGTAGGATTGATGCTTAATTAATCTACCATGCTAGGAATGTTGTAGGTTAATTACTAAGTGAATACCATGCTCATATTGTTGTAGGATTGATGCTTAATTAATCTACCATGCTAGGAATGTTGTAGGTTAATTACTAAGTGAATACCATGCTCATATTGTTGTAGGATTGATGCTTAATTAATCTACCATGCTAGGAATGTTGAAGGTTAATTACTAAGTAAATACCATGCTCATATTTTTGTAGGATTGATGCTAATTAATCTACCATGCTATGAATGTTGTAGGTTAATTACTAAGTAAATACCATGCTCATATTGTTGTAGGATTGATGCTTAATTAATCTACCATGTTAGGAATGTTGTAGGTTAATTACTAAGTAAATACCATGCTCATATTGTTTTAGGATTGATGCTTAATTAATCTACCATGCGAGGAATGTTGTATGTTCATACTAGTAGTTATTCATGCTAGTAGGAAGGTTGTATACCATGCTAGATTAATTGATCTATGCTTAGATAGTTGTAGGAAAGTGGTATGTCATGCTAGATTAATTTATCCATGCTTACATGCTTATAGGAAAGTTATACACCATGCTAGATCAAATAAATATTCATGCTTACATGAAATCTATGCTTAGATAAGTATATGTTCATGTTATGTTAGTAGGTGATCATGCTTAATCATTATTCATGCTAAGTTAGGAGATGTCAGGCTAATTATTGTTATGTTAAGTTAGTAGATGACCATGCTAATGATGGTTTATGTTAAGTTAATGGTATCCATGCTAATGATATTCATGCTTAAAATATAGTAGATACTCATGCTTAAATTAAGGGAACTATCCATGGTTAGTTGTAGTGATTTTTATGTTATGTTCTATTCATGCTAGAATTGTTGTAGAAACTCATGCTATGTTGTAGGTTGATACTTAACTAGTATACATGACTAGAATGTTACTAAAATGTACACCATGCCATATGTTAATGTTAAAGTAGCATACCATGTCTAGGAATGAGGCATACCATGCTAAAGTTTAAATACATGCTTAGAATGTTGTAGGATTAATGTTAGAATACCTACCATGCCTTGGAATGTTGTATGTTCATACTAGTTATATATCCATGCTTGGGTTGTGGTGATTAATCATGATAAGTAGTAAGCATTCACGCTCAAGTTATAACCTATGCTCGACCATAGTGGACTTCATGTCTAGATCATAGTGATTTTCATGCTTAAGCTTGATATAAGTACATGCTTAATCATATTCGTACTTAGGACTATTGTGGTAAGCGGTTATGTTATATAATTAGATTGTCGTAGGAAGATGCTTGCAATTGTATGCCATACTTAAGGCACTATAGGTTGATGTAATAAGGATCGGGAAGACCACTAGTAGTAGTCAGTTGATAATGGTTGTTATGTCGCCTTCGGTTTTTCATTGGTAGAATACCGATCATAGGCTATTAGTAGATTCTTCTGTTGCTTCTAATAATAGAAGATCAAGTTTGCTAGTAAGCACTTTAGGTTGCTTCTAGGATTGATTACCGTATGGTTGTTTGCATATGGTTGTGCTCGTACGTGGCTCGACTGGCCCGCATGTAGCTGTAGGTCTCATACGTAGTTTAATTGGCTCGTATATAGGTTGTTGTCTCGTACGCGGCTCGACCGGCCCGTGCGTAGCTGTTGGTCTCATACGCGGCTTATTTGGCTGGTATGTACGTGGTTATCTCCTACGAGGCCCGCCTGGCTCGTAGGCAGCTATTGTTTCATACGTAGCTTATTAGCTCGTATGTGGTTGTTACTCATATATAGCTTGTTAGCTAGCACACTGTTCGTTGTGCTCGTCTAGGGTGATATTACCACCCTAAGGGCTATCGACTATCAAGATATATGTTTTTCTTACCCTAAGGAACTGTAGAGGAGTCACTCCTTGTGTACCGTCGAATCTTAACCAGGGTAGGTTGATCGAGGACCGGAGTATAGACGGAATCCAAGTTTAGGGTAGCGGCATGCATGTATATTCGCACGGCCGAGGTCTTGGATCGATGGGCCAGGAACCAGATCCCGAAGGATTCTGGTGAGTCTAGGTTGAGCAGCCTAGTAGAGTTGTCTTGCGAAGCCTAATTTAAGGCCTAGCATGTTATGTTTATAATATTATCGTTCCTAGGATTGTCGAGTCAGGGACATCATTAAGGTAGTGACTTATAAAGATCATTTTTGCTCAGACCCTTGCCGAAAAGAGAGGAGTTGGTTGTAGGGGGCGCCTTACGACCAACTTGTCCCTTGAGGCAGGCCTTAGGTGGTGATAGTGGGTTGTACCTTCCCGTCAAAGGGATACGTACGGTGCCGTCTCACGAGTTGAGGACACGGGTTGCGTATCTTGCGTTGTTAATTCCTGAAGTGCCGTGGCTGAGGGTGCCACAGGGTAGGCTTCGCGCTACCCTGCGCTTGCGAGACCCCAGAGGGTGCCACAGGGTAGGCTTCGCGCTACCCTGCGTTTGCGAAACCCTATGATTTGGATTTTGGAATGACGCCCGATACATTGGGTTCGTCTATTTTTGAGTGAGGTCCGGTTAGCCGGGTAGCAGTGGCGAACATAGACACCACTGGCGTACTGCATCAGTGGGACATGACCACGTCTGCAACCTCATCGGTCACGTGTAGGTGTCGGGAACATGTTGTGTACAATTAGAAGTTCATAACGCGGGTTCAAATCCCTATATATGGAGAAATGGCTTGAGATGGGGTCGCATGTAGTATGGGCTGCATGTTGCTTCGGAGACTTGCTGACATTAGAATAGGAAGCATCCTAGTTCTATTTAAATATCGCATTAGAGTCTAGTCATAGCACTCACGAACACTTAAACTACACCAACACCATTGCCATGTTTTGTATGTTGTTTGGGAGATTCGCTGCTTTGATATCAGCCTTTAAGCGTCAGTGAATACTGACGTCCCCACTTCCATAGGTACTGGATCGCCAAAGTACAAGGGCGAGATTCAGGAGGACTCAAGGCAAGGAAAGCAAGGAGTCAATGTCGTATTTAGTTCCGCTGTAAAATGTGTGTTGATCATCTATTAGTTGGAAAGTACTCTGATGTAAGATGTTGAAGGTTGTAATACTTGGAAATGTAAAGGTAATATTGTAACTCTATTGTAATGTATTGCAGTTGTATAATATTCAGACTTGTAATACATTAATGTCAAGTAAAAAGTTTTAAATTCTCCTGTTTTTCTGTGCATTGTGACTAATTGAAGAAAAGGTCTTGGCTCGTGTCTCGGTTTTCCCAGTATTGGAAATCGGGGCGCTACAAATACAATGAAATAACAATAGTTCAATAATTAAATCTCCATGATAAAACAATAATTTATTAAGTGGCAATGCTATCAATTTCTTCACCAATGTTGTTATCCCAATCCATCAGGCAATTCTCCTTCAACACTTGTAAACACTTCATCTAAAAAGAGGAGAAAAAAGGTCCTTAGAGCAAGTCATGGACAGCAAGTAGAGAAAGCAAAAAACAATAGAATAATGGTATAACAATGAATTCAATGGATCAATAGGAATCAATAACATGGCACGATAGCAATAATCAATTTCAATAGTAATCGATGCAATTGGTATAAACAATGATTCAATATTCGGTAACAATATCAATGGTCAACAACAATAACACTTAGCCAATATCCGATATCAATAGGAACAATAATGAATAATATGCAGTGTCAATGCCGTGTCAATCCTTAAGTATATTAATCATTTTAATCCTAACTAATGTAGCACTTCATGCGTCCTATTTATTTACCATATAGTTTCTACATACAAACAAGATACGTTTAGACTTAGTGGTGAATTTTATAGTTCATGTACTCGGGAACGATGTAAACTGTGCTCTTCAGTATTTAGTTATTCAGTTATTCAGTCATTCAGTCATTTAGTTATTCAGTATCAATATCCATGGAACAATATGCAGTTATCCAGTTATTCAGTCATTCAGTCATTCAGTAATTTTAGGGAAACCACGAGCTCCCTTCTGAGTACAGTCTCTATATTGTCCACTACTTAAGTCAACCCTTAAACTCCGACTTGTTAACAATTTTATCAATGCATTAATACAATGCAATATGCAAATATGAGACATTAGAAGAATGATAGCAACAATAAGGGAACAATATGATGGTAACTAGAATTGAAAAATTAGAATGGTGATAATAGGACACTAAGATCATGCAATGCAACATACACACTCTAAATCATGCAAGACTAAAATATAGGAATAATTAATTCATGAAAAATGAAAAACAAAATTCTGGACAGCAAGATTAGTCTGTACAAAAATACAATTTTCCCCTATTTCAGAAATCGAAAACTGAATCCGTTAGAAATTCTAGAAACTAGACTTCCACTCGGTTCCAACACATATTTAAAGTTCAAATTCGGACAATAGTAGTTAGGTCAAACACATTGTTCTTTACAGATTTCATGTTCAGGCAGAAATTCGACATCATGTTATTTTATTTTTTAAATCAGCAAAAAATCAAAATAAAATTCATTAAAAATATTTTCTATACTCTAAACATGTTAAGTAACAATCCAAAAATTCAGAGCAAAATTTTATCATTTGATCAGCCTTTTAATAGTTTAAGCATGCAAGATACAAGAATCTGAAAATCTGGAATTACAAACATAGTTGTAGTAAAACATGCATAACTTTTGCTACACAACTCGGAATTCAAAAATTCAAGATGTACTGGAAACTAGAAAGGTAAGGATAAAATTCTTATGCAGAAAATTATTCATTTTAAGATCATTTACTGGTTTAAAAATAGCAGTCAACGTACAGGCCAGCAAGTAATATACAGGTTTTAGGGTATTTTCATGAATAAGTTAATTAAACATGGTGCGTATCAATTCTACTGGTCGATGAACTTCTCAATCAACATGAAGGGTGCAAAAACAAGATGAATAAAACTAGAACATACTCATACATCAATTTATCATCAACCAACAACAACCAATCAACCAAACATACAACCTAACAATTATTTCTACAATAATTTATTTGTGTGACAATTATATGAACAACTCTATTCTCAATTCTATATGATGTATGCAAGATTCAATATTTTTGGAGTCAAAGTGGCACGATGTCAATAATATTGTGGTTAGCTCGTGTAAACCTTTAACAGACCCAACGAAGATAATCAATACAATGATACGATAACGAATAGGATCTACTTACAAGAATTTCAATAAAACTTGAATTTGATACAATGTACAATTCAAGAGGACAGTGACTTGCCTGTTGGACGATGAAATTGAATATGAAGAATAACGGGATAAGGATCCCGAAGCAACAAACCCACGAACACACAAATTACGTGCACAATACGTGCACAAAAGAACCCAAATCAAAACAGCAACAAAAGAAACCAAGAGACAACAGTAGCCACGTCAGCAATGGTAAAAGGGGGCAGGGGCTCGTCAGTGGCGTCGAGGGCGGCAGCGTCGACGGCAGGCGGCGGCGGCACTCACGTTGGCGTCGACGGAATAGGGGAAGGACATGGGGGGTTTTAGCTGTGTTATTGTCAAGGACAGTGAAGAGGGGGGCCAGAGTTGGGGATTTTGGGTATCTGGGCATCGTGGAAGAGGTGGGGTGGCGTCGGGGAGAGGTCGATGGGAGGTGGCGACGGAGGTGGTCGCCGGAGATGGTCGGGGAAGGAGAGGGTAGTATTGGGTTTAGGTGATTTGGGCGGGAAATTGGACGGGGGAGAGAAACGACGAGGAAAGAGAAAGAGGAGAGAGAGAATAAGTGGCTAGGATTTTGAAATTGCACAATTTTTAGGGTTTGTAGTAGTGTTGTATTTATAGGGTACAATTAAGGTACTGGGTTCGTGATTTAGGATCCAATAATAGCGACTTTGGGTTAAGAACAAATGAAATTGGGTTTTAGGGTTCAATAAGAGATCGATCTAAATCAATCGGGTTCAAATAAAAAAATAACCACAATTAGATAGAAGAAAATAAGATCAACAAAATAGTTCAATCACGAAGAACGAAGAATTTCATGAAAAAAAATTTAAATCCAAATAAATAAATAAACAATACAAATGAATAGAATATAAACTGGGCTTGAAAATAAATTGGAAATTTGCCAAGAAAATCAGATGCGATACAATAATAAAATAATCCAATAGGTGAATTTTAAATAGGTAATCATGAAATAACAATTATTAATCATAATCATAATAGTAATAAAATTATACAATAAAATAATATTCGGGTTTAACAATTTTATTAAAATAATCCAATAATAATAATACACTTGATTTTGGCTCAAATATAAATAGTCAATCAATCAGATATTGAAATTAAGACAAAAATACACCGTTATTTGAAATGAATAAAATTTTCGATTAAAAATCATTTTAATAAAAGATCCGAAAGAATTTAGCAAAAAATAAATTTACAAAAAAATCAAATTATAGAAAATACACGAAAAAATATCTATTGTCGGGAATGGGGGTTACAATCCTACCCACCTTACAACAAAATTTCGTTCTCGAAATTTGCTTAAGCGGTACATAGAACAAAGCAAAAGCAAACTGGGAATTAACAAAACAGGGAATTCAAAAGGTAAAGACACAATGGTGACAACACCAAGCTAAGAATATCATGGATATGAATGGAGTGATCAAGAATGATGTTGAATAAAGATCCAATGAAAGGAAATGTGGGTTATGGGCCCACATTTCGAATAACGAGAGAATCCTGAAACCTGTGGGTTATGGGCCCACCACGCTTCCACTGCGCAGAAATCTAAGCTGCAGACATGTCCTTGTAGGTCGAGCGATGCCGATCAATGAACCGAATAGAAATAAAAGAAAGGATAGCACCAGAATCAAAAGAATATGGGTACAAAAGGATAAAATTATACCCAACAAGGAATCAATGAATGGAAGGGACAAAAGACAACAAGAAATGAAGGAACTGAAAGTGAAGGGATCAAAGAGGAATCAAATAAGACTAGTTTCTAGATCATGTTGGTTATCAACTGTTCATGTGATTCCTGTATTGTACATACTGTTGAGTCAAACCGATAAAAACTCAAATCTGATTAATATATCAGCCAAAGCCAAACTTCCTTTTGTTACTCACGTTTGACTGATATATTATCCAAACCCGGACTCTGATACCACTAAAAACTTTGTCACGCCCTGCTTCCCAAAAATACGGAATACGAGCACATGACATTGGCCCAACGAATTTATCCGATCAACTCAACAATATAATCATACAGAACAATTGCTCAGGCAATAATAATAATCTCATGAACAATAATACTTGGAATGAAGCAATAAAAATATCCAAATACAAAAATAACCTAACATCTGGAACAATAAAAAATATTCGGGTCAAAACCCCACAATACAATGAAATAACAATAGTTCAATAATTAAATCTCCATGATAAAATAATAATTTATTAAGCGGCAATGCTATCAATTTCTTAACCAATGTTGTTCTCCCAATCCATCAGACAATTCTCCATCAACACCTGTAAACACTTCATTTAAAAGAGGAGAATTTTTTTTCCTTAGAGCAAGTCATGGACATCAAGTAGAGAAAGCAAAGAACAATGGAATAACGGTATAACAATGAATTCAATGGATCAATAGAAACCAATAACGTGGAACGATAGCAATAATCAATTTCAATAGTAATCGATGCAATTGGTATAAACAATGATTCAATATTCGGTAACAATATCAATGTTCAATAACCATAACACTTAGCCAATATTCGATATCAATAGGAACAATAATGAACAAAATGCAGTGTCAATGCCGTGTCAATCCCTAAGTCTATTAATCATTTTAATCCTAACTAATGTAACACTTCATGCGTCCCATTTATTTACCTTCATGGTTGCTACATACAAACAAGTTATAGCAAATACACGGAAAAAAACCTATTGCCGGGAATGGTGGTTACAAGTGATATAGGTTAAAATAGAATCAAATCGAGACTGTTCAAATTAGGCATGGATCTTAAAGCTCTCAAGGATAAAATGGTAATTTTCACTAGAAACAGGTTCAAAACAGGAATTGGGCATCTTTCAAGCCCAATAACCCAAAACGGATCAGCCATACTGGGTTTTCATAACAGCCCAATATAAATGAGTACATATTATTTAAGTATGATTTAAATTCATAATTGTCCATAAGAGGCTGTCACGCCTCGCTTTCCAGAAGGAATACAGAATACGGTACGTGACTAAGCCCAGCAGATAGTTTTCACCATCCATAAGTTGTACGGATCTGCTTGACTCATCATAACAGTAAATAAGGCAACATACTTAACCAGGCATGCAAAACCAATCATAACTCAACATTATTTATTGAATCAATAATAAATATCCCAATAAATACAAAATTTGAATCAAAATAATAATCCTAGGACAATAAGCCCCAAATACAAGTCTCAATACAATTCTTGAAATAAAATAGTTCATCAAAACATTTAAGCAAATCATTCCAATTGTGCAGTTCAAAACTTTTGCTCACCAACTCCAGTAGGCAATTGATCAGCAAAACCTGCTCATATGGCAATTACAAGGAAAATAGGGAAAACATGAAAACATAAAACCCGTTAGATGCAAGTTTCAAGCCGCAAGCAATCCAGGTAGGAAAATGAAGAGAAAACCTAACTAAATTAAACATGTAATACTAATATGGAGTAGACAGCAATTACAACAGTCTACAAATGGCAGTAACATTATAATGATAACAGTAGGAGTGTAACAGTAACAGTGTGTCAACAGTAACAGTAAACTAATAGTAACAGTAAACCAACAGTAACAGTAACAGGTTGAGATAGTGAAAATAGTTATTTTTATGTCTAACGTTCCTTAGTATCTAGGTAGCACTTCATGCATCCTAGATTTTACCACATGGTTGCTACATCAAACAGTTTCGTTTCAAGATTTTGTAGTGGAACTTCTATAGGGCAGTATATTCAGACAAACAGAAACAGTAACATCAACATCAAAAAATGTCATGGATCATGCCCCATGCATCCAGAGATAAACAGTAGGTACCACAGTAAACAGTGGGAAAAACGAGTTTCCTTCTGAATATGCATTTCTATATTGTCCACTACTCGATCTTTTCCTTTAAAAACCTCGGATTGATTTCTTTTCATTATTAACAACAGGTGTGAACGAATACAACAGGCTAAAGACATGGCATGAACAAAGGATAAGTCTAAGATGAAATAGGAATACAAACGGTTGATAAAATAACTCATAATAGTTCAAACAACGAAACTTTCAGTTTTGGACAACAAGACACTATTGTACCAAATTTGAGAATTCCGTTGCTACAGAATAGCAAATCTAGATCCATCAGAAAATCTAGAAACTAGACTTTCTTCCGATTCCAGCACACATATATAAGTCACATATCAGCCACAGAAATACGGATGAAAACAGCATTGAATACAGAAATCCTGTTCAGCCAGAAAATGCAAAATCTTGTTTATAAGCATGAAAAGAGTTTAAAATCATCATAGTTAAATCTGAAAAAAATGTGGAAGATTCCCTAACATATCTAGTTTTAAAATATAAAATATCATGAATTTATATTACAGATAATATAGTCAACAAAATTGGGAAAACAAAGTAATGCAACAAAATCTCAATTCTGAAAGTTCAGACACAGCAGTACCAAAACAGAGATAATTCATAAAATGTAATTTGAAATCCAGATCCATCAAAAGGGTGATAAAATAAACAAATAAGGCTACAGTTCATATTCACAAACTTTTCATCAAAAACGAATAGAATCAGGTTGAAAGTATTGTTCTATACTGAACAGCATGCAGTTTGAAAACATGTCGATCGATTGGTTTCATAAGCATGAAATGAGATACAAGTCATTAATTAATTTTACAAAAATTAGGGATTGATCCCAGTCATGTCTAAACATACTCAGCAAAATATAGAGTTCAAATTCTACCTTTAATATCAGTTTTAAAATAAAATATCTTACAGTATACATATAGTTCAGAATATGGAAAATACGATATGACTGCAGTAAAACTGCTATAACTCATGCATCAAAGATCGAATTCAGATCCGTCGAAAAAATCTGAAAACTAGAAAATGATGGCTACAAATCATGTTCAAAAACTTATTTATTTGTCCGATTTTAACAAGGTCGAAATTAATGTACAAAATAGGACAACAGCAAAACAAAAGTTCTTTTCAGCATTTTATCAAACAACTTAATTACAAACGGTCTAATCTAAGATGTCATACAAAGCATGGGTTATGTGGGTTACTCAAATCAGCAAGGCATGCGTATAGATAGTCTATAATGAGATAATACATCCAACAAACATCTATGCAACATTCATCTACAACATACGGTATGTCACAAACAACATACAGTCACGATGCCCATTAATCTAATATTTTTCATGCAATGGGTTTCAACTATTGTAACTACTCATGATCAAGAGGTGATGCCCATGGTTAACCTAACAAAATAGGATCATCGTGAGAGTTAAATATTTTTATACTAGATTACTTACGGTATTTAACTTTTATGACAAAAAGAACACATACAAGCCATTTGTCTCATTTAAAGACGAAGGAAATGAAGAAAAGAATAACGGGAATGATTAGAACAACGAACACACCAATGCAAAACACGGCAGAGCATGTGCTTCACACGCACACACAAAGAGACAACAGCAAACAGCAGCAAGAGTGGACGACAACACATGGGTGTCGACCTCGGCAAGAGAGAAGACGACGACAGAGGGAAGGATGACGACAGCGCGAGGCGGCTTGGGGGCTTGGGGTCGCGCTGTTGGAGGGATCAAGACGACAGCAGGAACGGGACGGCATCGGGGGCTGGTCACTGCAGCTTCAGCAGGGGCAGGGACATCGGGATGGGGGAAAGAGGATAGGGGATCGGGGTGGTCTGGGGTGTGTCGACATCGGGAGTAGACGACGACAGCAAAGAGGGCGGGAGAGAGAGATCGGGAGTAGGGTTAGGGTTAGATGACGGCTAATAGGAGAGATAGAGTATTAGGGTTTGGTAATTAGGGTTAGGGTTCAATTAGGGTGTTAATATAGAGACAATATGGGTTTGGGTGGACTGGGTAGTATCCAATAGGGAGAAAGGAATCCAATAAGAGACAAATAGGCCATAAAATAGGTTTAAACAATAGACGAGATCAAAGAAAAATTGTAGATCAAATAAATGAGAATATTAGGCTGAATCAAACAGAGAATGAATCACAAGGAGAACAACTCACAATACAGAAGGAAGGGAAAATAAATACAACCAAAAAAATAAAATAAAATAAATCCAGGATTTTATTAAATAAATTAAAAAATACAATAATGAGCAATAGGGGTTACAAATCTTACCAACCTAACAAGAATAATTTCGTCCTCGAAATTCAACAAGAAGTACATAGGGTAACAAAAAAAAAAAGAAAATACAATAGCAAAAGCAAAAATAGCAAAACAAGAACTACACAAACAAATGAGGAAACCTCCGTTGGATATCCTCCTCCACTCCCAAGTCGACTCACTTGGCGAGTGAGGATTCCAAGAAACACGAACAAGCTGGATCACCTTGTTCTTCAAAACCTTCTCCTGTCGGTCCACAATAGCCACTGGCGGAAGTGCACAAGACAAATCCGGCCTCACAGATAACTCTGAGTAGTCAATCCCGTGGCTCTCATCATGGATATAATTCCTCAGTTGCGAAACATGGAAGACGTAGTGCACTCTAGATAAAGTTGGGGGCAATGCAAGACGATAGGCCACCTTGCCTATTCGTTCCACGATGTCAAACGGTCCGATGAACCTGGGCTTAACTTGCCTCCGCCACCAAAACAAATGACACCTCACCATGGCGATACCTTAAGGAAAACATGGTCTCCCACCTCAAACTCCAAGGCTCTATGATGAACATCAGCCCATCGCTTCTGTCTGTCTTGCGCGGCTTAAAGATGCTTCCTGATCTAACTCACACCATCCATCCTCTTGGTGATCAACTCCGGGCCCAACAATTTCCTCTCGCCAATGTCATCCCAGCACACTGGCGACCGACACTTACGACCATAGAGTGCCTCGAAAGAAGCAACTTTATGACTGGCCTGAAAGCTGTTATTGTACGAGAACTCTACGAGATGCAAGTGGTCCTCCCAAGAACCTCCAAATTGTAGCACACAGGACCTCAACATGTACTTTAGAGCCTGGATGGTCCTCTCTAACTGTCCATCTGTCTGAGGGTGAAAAGCTGTATTGTACTTCAACTTACTCCCTAGACTACTTTGAAGACTCTCCCAAAACTGCGACCTGAACCTCGTATCCCTGTCGGATACAATACTGACTGGAACCCCATGAAATCTGACAATCTCTTGCATGTACTTCTCAGTTAGGCTCTCAGTAGACTGTCCAACTCTGAAGGGAACGAAGTGAGCACTCTTCGTCAACCAGTCCACAATCACCCAAATGGCATCGTGACCCTTAGGACTCCTCGGCAAAGTGGTCACAAAATCCATAGTGATATTCCAATCCGGAAAATGGGAAGAGGCTGAAGAAGTCTGGTGGTTCTCTGATGCTCTGCTTTCACCTGTTGGCAGATCAAGCACTGCGATACAAATCTTGCCACGGCCCTCTTCATACCATGCCAACAAAAATGAAGCTTCAAGTCCCGGTACATCTTCTTACCACCAGGATGAATAGAGTACGACGATTTGTGGGCTTCCTCAAGCAACTTCTGACGAACCTCACCCTTTAGAACACAGAACTTGGACCCAAAACGAAGAGATCCATCTGAGTGAACAACCATATCAGTCCTCGTACTTGCTTTAACTTTGGCTCAGAACCCTTGCAATTGCTCATCACATGCCTGAGCCTCCTTAATCTGCTCAACAAGAGTCGACTGCAACTAAAACATCATGCAACTCTGAACAGAACCTGGCAAGATCACATCCAAATCCAACCTCCTCATCTGCTCAACAAGCTCTCTATGTTGAGTTAGGAACATGGCGACTGGTCTCCTACTCAAAACATCTGGCACCAAGTTCACTCTACCAGGATGATATTGTAAACTGATGTCATAGTAAGCCGTCAACTCCAACCATCACCTCTGCCTTCTGAGTGAACATATACCTGAGACTTTTATGGCTAGTAAAGATCTCCACTCGGTCTTCAAGCAGATAATGCCTCCATAACTTCAAAGCAAAGATCACCGTAGCCAAATCCAAATCATGGGTATGGTAGTTCTTCTCGTGCAGCCTCAACTGTCTGGATGCATAAGCAATAACTCGACCCTTCTGCATCAACACTACACCTAGGCCCTTGCCAGAAGCATCACAGTGAAGCATAAAACCACCCGAACCATCCGCAATAGTCAACTCTGGCACTGACGTTAACCGGCTCTTCAACTCAGCAAAAGCTCTACTACAAGCTCCATCCCAAACAAACTTCTGATCGTTCTCAGTCAGCTTAGTCAACGGACCAGCTATCTTCGAAAAGTCTAGGACGAACTTTCTATAATACCCGACCAAATCAAGGAAACTTCTCACTTCCGAAACTGACTTAGGAACAGGCTAATCCTTGATCGAGAAATCTTGGAAAGATCGACAGAGATACCATCGCCTGAGATAATGTGCCCTAAAAAGGTAACTCGATCAAGCCAGAACTCACACTTGCTGAGTTTCCCATAGAGCTGATTCTCCCTCAAGGTCTGCAGAACCAACCCCATATAATCAGCATGATCCTTCCGATTCCGAGAATACACCAGAATGTCGTCTATGAAGACCACCATGAATTTGTCCAGAAATGGAGAGAAAACCTTGTTCATTAGACTCATGAACACTACTGGCGCATTCATGACTCCGAAAAGCATCACAAGGAACTCATAGTGCCAGTATCTGAACCTGAATGCAATATTCTATACATCAACTGCCTTCACCTTCACTTGATGATAACCAGAGCGAAGGTCCAACTTTGAAAAGATAGCAGCTCCACCCAATTGATCAAACAAATCATCGATTCTGGCTAGCAGATACCGGTTCTTCACTGTAACACTGTTCAGTTCACGGTAATCCACGAGGATACACTGGGCCTGATGAAACCTAAATCCAGCAATCCTTGGACCTGCACCTTCAGCTCTGCTAGCTCAACTGGTGCCATCCGGTAAGGACTTCGATATCGGCGGAGTATCAGGCTGAACATCAATACCAAATTCCACGTCCCTATCTGGGGGAAGTCCAGGCAACTCCTCTGGAAACACATCCAGAAAATCCCACACAACAAGCGGTGCAGCCTCACAGCCTGAATGCAACTCCATTGCAGAACCAGCATCGACAACAACTTCCTGACCATGCCCAAGGGGTAACTCTCCAGCATGGAACTCAAACTCCTCACGGCCTGGCATCCTAAAAAAAACCTTCTTCGCTTGACAATCGATGATCGCGTGGGACTCACCCAGCCAATCCATGCTGAGAATCATATCAAACCCTAAACTGCCGATCACAATCAGATCTGCTCTGAAATCAGCACTTCCAATCACCACGGGACTCTGCTTGCACTCCCGAAAACAAACGACAACACCGCCACTTATGGTGATATGCCAAGCAACTGGCAACTCACTGCACACCAACCGATGTAGATCCACAAAGCGGGAAGTGACGAAGAAATGAGTTTCCCCAGAATAAAAAAGAACACGAGCAGAAACATCATGAACAAGAATAACACCTAAGATAGAGCCAAACAAGGGAAAAGATGAACAGATGAAAGATAACCAAGGATTATGAAAAATGGTGCAGAAAGACAACATGAAGAAAGATGCAAGTGAAATAAATGAAACAAGGAACAAAGAGCAGAACAACAAACGAAAACACAAGAAATACCTGCAACGACTTCTTCTGCGGTCTGAGCTTCCTCTGTGGTCAAGTTGAAAGCCTGACCTCTCCCTGGAGCCGCAGTCCTCTGATCGACGTTCTGACGTTGCAGTGGAAGAGGCGGTCTGAGCTGACTACGGACTGGTGCGACTGCGGCTTGTTCGTGCCTCCTCTGAGGAAAATCTTGAACCAAGTGGTCAACAACACCACAACCAAGACAATGGCGGTTGGCCTTCTAGCAATCCTTGCGTAAGGCCCAGGGGCCTGGCAAAAGTTACAGACAACATCCCTCCGTGGAGGAGCAGGACGGTAGGGAGCAGTCCTGACGATAAGGACTGAAGTTGGCCTCCTGATCGGACCTCCAGTAGGCCTGGCAGCAACAGCAGCGGAGTACTGCAAAACCCGCTGAGAAGGGGTCTCATGAGCATGAGTCTGCTCTGTTGCACGAGCTGCCTCCAAGGCATCCGTATATGTATGGAGATGATGGGCAGCCAAGTGCACCTGAATACCCTGATCAAAATCCAAAAGGAACCTCTGAGTATGATCCTTCTCATTCGCCACCAAGGTGGTAGCGAAGTGGCTAAGTCTGGTGAACTCCGCGGTATACTCATCCACGGATCTAAAGCCCTGCTTCTGGGCAAGAAACTGATACTCCATTTCTACCCGGGTGATGCGCGGGAAGAATTTCTCCAGGAAGCTTTGAGCGAAAGTGGCCCAAGTAATAGGCCGCTCTAGCCTCTCGAATTCTGCCCTCCACCAGATGTGGGCCAAATCCATCAACTAGACGTATATCACATCCACACGGTTGGCATCGGCGACCCTAGCTGCCTGTAGCAGACTCTCTATCCGGATCAGCCACTGCTCAGCCTCAAGTGACGTCTCAGTACCAGCAAACTTATCAGTGTGCAACCTCATTAAATCCGTAATAGTACCCGGAGAGGGGGCAAAGCTATAGGGGCAAGCACAATGGGGGCCGGAACAGCATTCCGGTTAGCAGCTTCCAAAGCGGCCTTAACCAGTTCGCTGTGCTCTTGTTGCGTCTGAGCAATCTGCTGGAGCACCTGAGTTATAACTGCCAACTCAGAATGGCCTTTTTGCAAAGCCGAACCATTCCCACGAGCCATAGTCTGCACAAAACCCAAAACAATTTGCATTTAGATCAAGTTGATTAATAATTAATTGTGCAATGCATGGCCTGTCGGGAGTCAAGTAAATCCGATCGAGTCAAGCCTGCCTAATGTATTAGTCAAACTAACACATTAGTCAAACCTGAGGCTCTCATACCACTAAAAACTTTGTCAAGACCCGCTTCCCAAAAGGAATACAGAATATGGTACGTGACTAAGCCCACCAGATAGTTTTCACCATCCATAAGCTGTACGGATCTGCTTGATTCATCATAACAGTAAATAAGGCAACATACTCAACCAGGCATGCAAAAACACTCATAACTCAACAGTATTTATTGCATCAATAATAAATAACCCAATAAATACAAGATCTGAAACAAGATAATAATCCTGAGACAATAAGCCCCAAATACAAGTCTTAATACAATTCATGAAATAAAATAGTTCATCAAAACATTTAAGCAAATCATTTCAAATGTGCAGCTCAAAACTTTTGCTCACCAACTCCAGTAGGAAATTGATCAGGACAACCTGCTCATATGGCAATTACAAGGAAAATAGGAAAAACAGGAAAACATAACGCCCGTTAGATGCAAGTTCCGGGCCGCAAGCAATAAAAGTAGGAAAATGAAGGGAAACCTAACTAAATTAAATAGGTAATACTAATATGGAGTAGACAGCAATTACAACAGTCTACAAATGGCAGTAACAGTATAATGATAATAGTGGGAGTGTAACAGTAATAGTGTGTCAACAGTAACAGTAAACCAATAGTAACAGTAAACCAACAGTAACAGGATGAGACAATGAAAACAGTCATTTTTTTGTCTAATGTTCATTACTATCTAGGTAGCACTTCATGCATCCCATATTTTACCACATGGTTGCTACATCAAATAGTTTCGTTTTAAGATTTTGTAGTTGAACTTCTATAGGGCAGTATATTTAGACAAACAGTAACAGTAGCATCAACATCAAATAGTGTAATGGATCATGCCCTCATGCATTAAGAGATAAATAGTAGGTTTCACAGTAAACAGGTGGGGAAAACGAGTTCCCTTCTGAATATGTGTTTCTATATTGTCCACTCCTCGATCTTTTCCCTTAAAAACCCTAGCTTGATTTCTATTCATTATTAACAACAGGTGTAAATGAATACAACAGGATAAAGACATGGCATGAACAAAGGATAAGTCTAAGATGAAATAGGAACACAAATGGTTGATAAAATAACTCATAATAGTCCAAACAACGAAACTTTCAATTCTGGAGAGCAAGACACTACTGTACAAAATATGAGATTTCCGTTGCTACAGAATAGAAAATCTAGATCTGTCAGAAAATCTAGAAACTAGAATCTCTGACGATTCCAGCACATATATATAAGTCACATATCAGCCACAAAAACAGGGTTGAAAACATCATTGAATACAGAAATCGTGTTCAGCTAGAAAATGCAAAATCTTGTTTATAAGCATGAA
Organism: Hemerocallis citrina; assembly: GCA_017893485.1. Taxonomy (NCBI): domain Eukaryota; kingdom Viridiplantae; phylum Streptophyta; class Magnoliopsida; order Asparagales; family Asphodelaceae; genus Hemerocallis; species Hemerocallis citrina. The sequence goes on from CM030368.1 coordinate 99,356,219, forward strand.
AAGAGTTTAAAATCATCATAATTAAATCTGAGAAAATTTTGGAATATTTCCTAACATATCTAGTTTCAAAATATAAAATATGATGAATTTATATTACAGATAGTATAGTCAACAAAATTGGGAAAACAGAGTAATGCAACAAAATCTCGATTCTGAAAGTTCGAAAATAGCAGTACCAAAACAGAGATAATTCATAAAATATAATTCGAAATCCAGATCCATCAAAAGAGGGATAACATAGACAAATAAGGCTATAGTTCATTTTCACAAAGTTTTCATCAAAAATGAATAAAATCAGGTTGAAATTATAGTTCTATACTGAACAGCATGCAGTTTGAAAACATATCGATTGGTTTCATAAGCATGAAATTAGATACAAAAATCATTAATTAATTCTAAAAGAATTAGGGATTGATCCCAGTCATGTCTAAACATACTCAGCAAAATATAGAGTTCAAATTCTACATTTAATATCAGTTTTAAAATAAAATATCTTACAGAATACATATAGTTCAGATTCTGGAATATACGATATGACTGCAGTAAAATAGCAATAACTCATGCATCAAAGACCGGAATTCAGATCCGTCGAAAGTTCTGAAAATTAGAAAACGAAGGCTACAAATCATGTTCAAAAACTTATTTATTTTACTGATATTAACAGGGTTGAAATTACTTTACAAAATAGGACAATAGCAAAACAAAAGTTCTTTTCGACATTTTATGAAACAACTTAATTACAAACAGGTCCAATCTAAGATTTCATACAAAGCATGGGTTATGTGGGTTATTCAAATCAGCATGGCATGTGTATAGATAGTCTATAATGAGATAATACATCCAACAAACATCTATGTAACAGTCATCTACAACATACGATGTGTCACGAACAACATACAGTCAAGATGCCCACTAATCTAACTATTTTCATGCAACGGGTGTCAACTATTATAACTACTCATGATCAAGAGGTGATGCCCATGGTTAACCTAACAAAATAGGATCATCTTGAGAGTTAAATATTTTAATATTAGATTACTTATGGTATTTAACATGTATGACAAAAAGAACACATACAAGCTACTTGCCTGATATGAAGGTGATGGAAATGAAGAACAAAATAACGGGAACGGATCCCAAACAAAACACACAAACTAGAGCAAGATCCACACTAATGCAAACCACGACGGAGCACGTGCTTCACAAGCACACACAAAGAGACAGCAGCAAACAACAGCAAGAGCGGATGAAAGCACACGGGTGTCGACCTCGGCAAGAGAGAAGACGATGACAGAGTGGAGGATAACGACAGCGCGTGGCGGCTTGGGGCTTGGGGTCGCACTGTTCGAGGGATCAAGACGATGGTAGGAATAGGACAGCGTCGGGGGCTGGTTACTGTGGCTTGAGCGGGGACAGGGACAGTGGGATGGGAAAAAGAGGATAGGGGATCGGCGTGGTCTAGGGTACGTCAGCTTCGGGAGTAGACGACGACAGCAAAGGGGATGGGAGAGAGAGATCAGGAGTACGGTTAGGGTTAGATGACGGCTAATAGGAGAGATAGAGTATTAGGGTTTGGTAATTAGGGTTAGGGTTCAATTATGGTGTTTATATAGAGACAATATTGGTTTGGGTGGACTGGGTAGTATCCAATAGGGAGAAAGGAAACCAATAAGAGATAAATAGGCCATGAAATAGGTTTAAACAATAGACAAGATCACAGACAAATTGTAGATCAAATAAATGAGAATATTAGGCTGAATCAAAATAGAGAATGAATCAAAAGAAGAACAACACATAATACAGAAGGAAGGGAAAATAAATACAACCAAAAAAATAAAATAAAATAAATCCAGAATTTTATTAAATAAATTAAAAATACAATAATGAGCAATAGGGGTTACAGAGGCAATTTAAAATCATATCTCCTATCATAAGAAAAGTTTTAACTTAATCTCTCCAACCACTCTTATCACTTCATGAAGAAGAGATAATCAATTCAATCCAAAGACATCTGGAAGTAAAGATAAATTATTATCTTGAAACTAACCCTCAAAGCAACTATAAATACCACATGACCTCCACATAAATCAGGTAATAAGTATTTTGGCTTTAAAAACTCTCTTTCTATTCTGGAGTTCTGACTTAAGAGTTGGAAGGGCTGTCGTCGGGGTAAACCCCGGAGTTTCATACTTTTGCAGGTCAATCGGAGCGATCGTCACCATCCAGGTCAGATCTAACGGTGCAAACGAGTCAGATTAAGGATTCAACATCAACTGCAAACAGTCAACATCGGTGAATGTTAAAAAGGTTAGCTTTTTATTATTTTCTAAAAGAACTTATATCATCTGTTTTCTCCAACTCAGAAATTAACAGCAAAAGATTGGTGCCATCTGTGGGAACTGTAAAATCAATCCAACCAAACTTCGTCGGTGAAATTAGTTTTCAGCCATGCTTCCAATGGGAAAGGGAATGCGGTGGCCTCAAGCCGACGAGCCAACCCTCTTCCTCCACCTCCTTCTCATGAGGACGTCCACCCTACATTTCAACTGGATCAACCTCTTCTTTCAAAATAGCCTACTCAGCCCCCCTCCAAAAAGGTTCCACGAGGGGGCTCTCGAAGAAATCATCACCCTGCACTGCACGTTGGAGAGAACATGGGGTCAGTCTACAACTCCACACCCTCCACAATGCCTCCTAAAGCACCTCAGCCACAACAAGACCTCCGCCATATCAAAAACTCCCGTCATCAGGAGTCCGAACCTCAGGGGCTCTTAGGCAGACCATGACGAAGGGACGGTCTACCCCATCCATCATAGCAAGAAAGCACAAAGGGGCCCCTCCCCTCAAAGTCGGGGATGTAGAAGAACCTTCACTCCTAGAGGGCGAAGAAGACATCACTCTCCAAGGGGACAAAGAAGACATACTCCTCAAGGGATAAGGAACCCAACTCTAACATGTCGGTGAACCCACAAGAGAGGATGAAAGGAAGAAGTACCAGTCACCAGTGTAGAGTTTTAAGAATTCAAAGATGAAATCATTCAAGTCCTCAACATCGTTCATAACAAGACCCAACCAACCAGTCTTCACCGCTCCATTCCTTCATGACGTGAGTAGTCCCACGGGTCCACTAGATCCGAAGAGCAAGATAATGTCATCCTCTAATGCCTCCAAAAGGTGGAAGATCGTCTAGCGTCACTGAAGTAAGAAGAAAGATGAAATGAAGGAACATATCGTCTCTCCAGACCCCCCTTCTCCAGAAAAATCATCGAGGCTCCTGTTCCGGCCAACTTCAAGATCTCATTCTTTGAATCATACAATGGGGAGACTTACTCGGTAGACCACATTAAGAGTTTTAAAACCCTCATGATGCTCCACCAAGCAATCGACTCCCTCTTGTACATGACTTTTCCAACAAGCCTAAACGGATCCACAGGGGAGTCGTTCTTTCGCCTCTCTCCAGGGTCCATCTTCTCCTTCGACCAACTTGAGAAGATTTTCCTCATGCAATTCATCGCCAGTCGCAAGACAAAGAAGACAAGTGTCTCCCTACATAACCTGAGGCCCCTCAAGAGTTATGTTTGGTGCTTCACAGCCGAGTCCCCTTCAATCCACTCACTCGATCTAGGCATGGCCTTTGCTACCTTCATGTACAATGTGAATCATGATCACCTCAAAGCCTTTCTTGTCAAAAGACCTCCTCAAGACTTCTCCGACCTCCTTCAAAGGGTCGAAAAGTAAATATGAGTGGAGGACGCCATCTGGCCCCAAGAGCATATGGTGCCCTCATTCGAGAAAAAATGGAAGAGCACTGAGGAAGACAGACCCAGGAATACCCAGAAGGATTCCACAGGCCAATGTCGTCAACCTCGAATGCCACGCTTCGAGAAGTACACCCCACTTAATGCGAGTATCTCTGTTATTCTCATGGAAGTCGACAAAGAGGGACTTTTCCGGCCTCCTCCTAAGATAAATGCCCCAAGCAAGAGAAGGGATAGAAATAAGTGGTGTGTCTTCCACAATGATCATCGGTACCTTACAGATGACTGTCGAGCCCTCAAGGATGAGCTCAAAGGGCTACTTCAACGTGGTTACCTCACCATGTTTGCAGAAGGAAATGACACTGAATCTCCTTATGTGAGAGGAGCCAACAAGCTGCCAGAGAAACCCTCTGAGTCCCAAGGCTTCAGACACACGGAGATATTCGACTCAATCCATGGGGGACCTATGGGGGGATCATCTAACTCATTCAGGAAAGCATTTATCCGATAAGTAAACTTCGTATCCCCCCTCCTAAGAACTTGGCAGTTCAGATCACATTTTCAGACCGAGACCTTGAAGGCGTTCGAACATCTCACTGCGATGCACTCGTAACCAGCATATGTATGGCAAATCATGAGGAGTGTCATGTCCTTGAAGATAACAACATCTCGGTAAATATTCTCTTCCTAAATGTATTCGAGGGCCTCAAGCTCAAGCAATACCATCTCAAGCTATCCATGGATTCTCCGGAGACCCATTTATAATCGAGGGAATAGTCACCCTCGACGTGACTGTGGGGAAAGCTCCGACTGCTCACACAGAAGCACTCGATTCCATGGTTGTTGACATAAAGTCCGCCTACAATGCCATCTTTAGTCACCCAAGGCTAGCAGCCCTACATGCAGTTTCTTCAGCCTACCATATGAAGATGAAGTTCCATACCGCAGTAGGAGTAGGGAAAGTCAGGGGAATCCAAGAAGTGGCTTGAGCGTGTTACACCACTACAATAGGGGGCTCGGTTCTCCCCTACGATGCATTGGAATAGCCTCTAGATAGGGGAAAAAGCCAGCTCGGAACCTATAGACAAACAAGCAGAAATCTCCTTCTCCCAAGAGGATTGAGATAAGTATTTTCAGGTGCGCAAGGCACTCCCTATTAAGTTAAAGAACAGCTCATCACATGCATTAGGGAGAACCGAGATCTTTTTGCTTGGATAGCCACCGACATGTCGGGCATATCCGAAGACCTAATCATGCACCGTTTAAGTGTGGATCCGTCAAGTCTGTCCAACAGAAGTGCCACAAATTCGCACTCGAGAGGCAGCAAGCAATTAAGGAAGAAGTAGAGAAGCTCCTAGCTGCCCACTTCATTCAGGAAGTTAGCTACCCAGAGTGACCAGTGAATGTGGTCATGGTAAAGAAAGCCAACTGGAAATGGAGAATCTGCATAAACTTTACCGACCTTTACAAAGCAAGCCCAAAGGACCCTTTCCCACTACCGAGCATAGACACCTGATCGACGGTACCTCACGTCGCTCTTAAGCTTTATGGACGCCTTCTTGGGATATAATCAGATCTGAATATTCCCATGCGACATTCCGAAGATGTCCTTCATCACCGATCAAGGACTATATTATTACCGAGTTATGCCATTCGGGCTAAAGAATGCCGGAGTCTCGTATCAGCACTTGGTGAACCAAACCTTCAAGGAGAAAATTAGCCAAAACATCGAGGTACATGTGGATGATATGCTCGTCAAGAGCCTCAGGAAAGAAGACCATGTGGCCGACCTCCAAGAAGCCTTCAACGTACATCAGATAAACAACATGAGGTTGAACCCCTCAAAGTGTGCTTTCAGGGTCCCCTCGGGAAAGTTCTTAGGGTTCATGGTGAGCCAAAGTGGTATCGAAGCTAACCTTGAGAGGATCAAATCCATACTTGACATGTCTCCCCCAGCTGCAGTCAAAGAAGTCTAGAAGCTCATCGGACGTCTCGTCGCCATCGAGCGCTTTCTCTCCATTTCTGGGGAGGAGTGCCTTCCTTTCTTCAAAGCTCTTCGAGGAGCAAAGAATTTTAGGTGGGGGGAAGAACAACAAGCAGCCTTTGAAAGCCTCAAAGCACATCTGGTAAATCCTCCGCTCCTTAGCAAGCCTACGTCAGGAGAGGTTCTTTACCTTTACTTGGCTACTTCAGATTTGACCCTCATTGTTGGCTCGGTAAAAGAAGAAAGCCGAGCGCAAAAGAAAATCTACTATGTGAGCAAGGTACTCCACAATGCTGAGCTCTGGAACTCAAAGATGGAGAAGATGACTTATGCTCTGGTAATGGCTGCCCGAAAGGTTAGACCCTACTTCCAAGCACACTTTATCTGGGTCCTCACTGATCAACCGCTCAAGCAATTCCTCCACAAGCCAGAGAGCTTCAGAAGACTTATGAAGTGGCTCATCGAGTTAAGCCAACATGATATCACTTATCAGCCATGAACTACAATCAAGGCCCAAGCCTTAGCCGAATTTATTGTAGAGAGCACTATCCCCGATCCTCCTGAGGAAGGAGACAACCCCCCACTTTAGAGTGTTTACATGGACAGGTCCTCTTGCCTTGAGCAGAGTGGAGCTGGTGTCATTTTACTCGGTCTCGATGAGCTCACTCTCTAATACTTACTGTGCCTCAACTTTCCAGCTTCCAATAATGATGCCGAGTATGAATCCCTCATCGTTGGGCTCCTCTTAGCAAAGAAAGCAGGGGCACAAAGAGTCAGAGTGTTCAGCGACTCCTAATTGGTAGCGAACCAAATTCGCAACGAATATGAGGTCAGGGACGACTGCATGATCATGTACTTGGCCCATGTGAAGAAACTTATGACTACTTTCAAAGAAGCTACACTTACCTGTTGGATCCTTTATGCAAGGCAAATAGCACTAGAAGGGGGGGGGTGATTAGTGTTATATAAAAAATAAATAATAATTTAAACTTGACGCAACTGTTAAGTCGACTGAAAAGAAACACTAGTCGACTGAAACGTCAGATAAATGAAAGATAATCAACTGAAGAACAACGATTCTGTTAAGTCGACTTAAAGGAAAAACCAGTCGACTGATCAGACACAATTTTTAGTAATGTGCAACGAAATTAAAATTGCAAGTTAGAGAATTCAAACTACAGAGAATCAACAATGCAAACATGGCGATATATCCTGGTTCGGTCCTCCCCACCTACATCCAGTCCCCAAGTAACCCACTTGAGATTTTTCACTATTCTTGAAAAGTACGAAAATACTCTACGACCTTTGGCAACAACTATGCCAAACCCGTAGACCTCTCTCACCACTAGAGAGAGCAAGACCCCACTCTACAACCTAGAGTGACACTGACTCTACACCAAGAGTCCTTCTCTCCAACCGAGAGGACCACTCTCACAACCCGAGAGTGAACAACAAAAAATTGAAGATTACAATACCTAGAGCCTTGATTTTTTAGTGTGCTTTTTGTATAGGGGCTATAGGTCACCTTCTAATCACAGTATTCAACTTAATCTTAGTTATGCAAGACTGAAATTAGAGAACCAAATCTAGAGAATGAGAGTAATTGAAAGCTTGAGTTCTGTTTCACAAAATAAGCAAGGACTTGGTAAAAAAATGGTTAACCTTTTCCAAGTTAATCTTGAACTCTATTTATAGAGTGAGAACTCCAAGAACGTTAGAAAACGGTTCATCAACTGCCAATTAACGGCAGGAAAGTTTTTGAGTTTGAAAATCCAATTTTAAACTTCAGAAAACTATCAAAACTGCTCGAACAGTCGACTGGGTTGCCAAAGGAGTCGAATGGTCAGAGCTTGAGTAAGTTCATTCTGTTTTGTACTAGAATAGTCGACTACTTACTGAAGTAAGTCAACTGGTACTTTGACAGCTGAACTTATACAAGCTTGATTTTAATATTTTGATTTTAATAAACTTTATTTTAATTTGTAGGGGATGTGTGAGTGTGTGTATCAAGGCTTTTACAAAGTTTCTAAGACAAATCAAATATTACAAAAAATTACAAGACACTTGTACTGATCACTTGTTCTTTAGCTAATCACTTGAAAATCTTTGAAGCTCTGAAAAAAACTATGTCTTGTATCTTGATCTTGAGCTTTGAAAGCTTCTTTGTATTGTAACCATGAAAGTGTTAAGTACACACTGCAAGAGATATGTATGATAGAACAAATGTGTATTGTGTTGTAGTCATCAAAATTAAGAATCTACATTACCCGTATCCCACGCGAGGAAAACATGCAAGCTGATACCATCTCCAAGCTACCTCCTCATCATTCTATGGACTCGGCTACATTGTACTAATCGAGGTCCTGCTCAAGCCAAGCATCGAGGAAGAGGCATTGGAGCTCATGTCCATACCCCCCCCCCCAACCCCCACCCCAGACACCCGGAGATTGTTGGATGAAACCCTTAGTTGACTTCTTGACAAGGGAGTTTTACCTACGGACACAAAGAAGCAAGAAAGATCCGGTTAAAGGCAGAGAGATATACTTGTAACACCCCGCAAAATTGAGTTATGACTGTAGAACCCCGTATTTTCAAATATTATTTTAATTATTTGAAAATGAATTTAAATGATTTTCTGAGGATTTAATTAATATTTTCTAAAGATTTATCCTTTTACACGTGCGAAACACGTGCAAATAATTTTGGTGTAAATATATAATTTGATATTTCTGATGAGTTCTCATACTTATTATGGAGTGTATTCTAAATTTTGGGATTTTTCTGAATAAAGAAACTATTTTTACAAATATCTCGAAAGAGAGGGGCTTTTATGTAAAAAGTCGTTTGGATCTTAAATAAACTATGAAAATTCATTTTTACTGATATCTTGGTTTCCCATGGTTAGCATTTAAATTTAAATATATTTAGATTTCATTTAAAGTCGATTTGGTGAAGATTTAAACAAAAAGGGTGTTTTTGCAAATGTAGGATTTATGTTGGATCTTTGTGCAAAGGTTTTTCTGGAAGGTAAAAGTCAAATATTTTTATTGGAAATAGAATATGTATTACTAGATATTATTTCTGATTTTTCTAGATTTTTATAAATATTTTATGAGGTATTTGCAAATATTACAAAAGGGAGGGCTTTTGTGCAAAATCGCCACCCTGAGTGTAAATCCGGGATTTTCTTATCTCTGGACCATGCTGGATTGTTGGAAAACTTTGTGGTAAAAGGATTTTATTTAGTTTTGATTTATTTAACCTATTTTGACTAAGGAAGGTTGTATATGTGAAGTAATAAATTGGAAAAGGGACTATTTTGCCAAAGTACTTCAAAACCCTAATTTCTTTCAATCCCGGCCTGTATAAAAGAGGGTGTGCAGCCGTCATTCGCTGCACAACTCCAGATTTAATATATTACTATTTTCTTGGTGATTGGAGAAGAAGTTCTTGGATCTAGCAAAGGAAGGCTTTTGTGGATTCTTCTTGATTCTAAAAGGTGAGTGACATAGACTTGTTTGTTTGTTTATGTGTATGATTGCATGTTGTTTTGTTTGATGTTTTCGTATCTTGTATGAAATCGATGCCATGGTTGTTATTCGTAATATACATGAGAAATCCATGATAGATTAGTAGATCTCGATTGACAATTCTTGATTGCTTGGAACATGTTAAGATTTGATTACGATTATGAAAATAAGAAATTGGATGGATGAATCTCTGGACCTTGTGATTACGAATTGGATTAGATTTGAGTTAAGGAAGAGATTTGGTATTGAGATAGACTCCAGTATTGATTACTGATTTTAGACCTAATTTGTGAGATCTGTAGGCCGACAGTCGACTGGGACTATGTATCAGTCGACTGGTACGACCCTATTATTGTACCTTCAGACATTTGAGAATCGTTCGGGACAGTCGACTGGGAATAGCGTCAGTCGACTGGTCTGTGAATTAAAATATGTCAGTCTTTTCGGGACAGTCGACCATGACTCCTATGAGTCGACTGTTAGCACTTGGATTGTTTCTTGGGAAAATTATTGGTAATTGTTTCGGGTAAGTCGACTGATGGTTTATTGAGTCGACTTACTGCACTTGTTATAATCTTGGATATTTGTTCTCGGGGCAGTCGACTTATTATAGTATAAGTCGACTGGTGCTGAATAGTTTTCATGACCTTGAGTGTTCCTTGTTATCTTCAATTCTTTGTAGATGAATATGTTCGTCGGTGTAATGTCATGCCGGGTTCGTATTCGATCTATACCTTCTTAGTTTATTTGTAGATGGATATGTTCGTCGGTGTAATGTCATGCCGGGTTCGTATTCGATCTATACCTTCTTAGTTTATTTGTAGATGGATATGTTCGTCGGTGTAATGTCATGCCGGGTTCGTATTCGATCTATACCTTCTTAGTTTATTTGTAGATGGATATGTTCGTCGGTGTAATGTCATGCCGGGTTCGTATTCGATCTATACCTTCTTAGTTTATTTGTAGATGGATATGTTCGTCGGTGTAATGTCATGCCGGGTTCGTATTCGATCTATACCTTCTTAGTTTATTTGTAGATGGATATGTTCGTCGGTGTAATGTCATGCCGGGTTCGTATTCGATCTATATTATCTTTAGTTTTGTAGATGGATATATTGTTATCCGATCTATGGCATTATTGGTAATCGATTGTTGGACACACATTGTGGTACTGAGAATTGTTGACAGTTGGACATATTCTGAGTTGTGAGGATTATTGTTTGTTCAGAACAGTCGACTGGTTCCTAAGACAGTCGACTGTACCGTACAGTTGAGCTGTACATATTTTGAGAGTAATTGATTGATGGATACTTGATCGTTGGTATTGTTTCTCGACTCGGTTTCACGCATGTACTGGCCTATCGTTCTTGTTTCATATTATATGTTCAGTTTATGTATTTTAGTTCAGTACGTGTTGTTGAGAATTTATGTTTATTGTTTATTTATGTTTGTTGTTTATATCACTCACACCAATTATGCCTGACCCCGTAGTTTTGGGGGTTAGGGTTCAACTCTAGCCTCATATGATGTAGGTTGCTTAGAGTTGGAGGCTTGGAGGCTTGGGTTAGCTTGGGATTTTAAAGAGTGATATAATAGAGCCTTGGGTAATTTTGTAAAGAGAAAGTGTTGTAAAAGAATTATTGCATTTTAAGGTGTTTTGTATTTCCGCTGCAATTGTAAAAAGATTATTGTAATAAAGATTTGGAATAAAATGATTTGAGTTTTGGTCTATGTATATTGTTACATTGCAGTGGATCGCTGGGAAAGTGCCACGTATTTTCTAAGTTTTACATTTAGAAATTCGGGGTGCTACAATGACAATTTTACCACTCTGTGTTACACACATGTATTTTGTACTGTTACGTGTAATATCCGTAAGATTATAAAATTTCCTACATATTTGGTATTTTGATTCCTATATATATTTTTCATTTTCTCGAATTCAATTATGTATTTGAATATATATTTTTTATCTGCTATTTAAATTTCAACTCAAATGTTTTAAAATTTTGTTTTTACGTGCATTGCACGAGTTGAAGGCATATTTTTTATATATAAAATTAATGAAGTAAGTATGTTAAATTTTATTATGCTTAAGTTAAACATATGGGAGGTTGGATTTGTAATAATCCATAGTGTGGTTAATTTAACTCATTTTAACTAATAAATGATGTTACTTTTGTAATAATGTAAACATATGCTTAAATTAAACACATTCATAATAGTTAGATATTGTGTGCACATAAACCCATTTGAAACCTGTGCCTTTCCCACACTTGTTGATTGGCCAATTTGAAATGGGAGGGAAAGAAAAATATTTGAATGAGTTGTGGGCAGTTATTAAAGGGTTGTGGGTGGTTTTATAAACTTTTCCATGTTTAAATATATACGCATACACATTCACACCCTCACTCATTCCTTCCTTTTGTTTATTCTTCCTATTTACTCCAGAGCCCATCTCACACTCTCTCATGTATATGCCAATTCCGGATGCTCCTTTTCCCTTTCCCTATATACACTTATATATTTATATATGATGTATACATACTTCACACTCCATTCCTTCCTCCTTCCTTCACCATCTCCTTCTCTTATCTATATATATACATTCTAATAGTCTAGCCAACACTGGGGGAGAGTTGATTTTTGAGTGCTTTGGAGTTTAGGAGAAGAAGCTTGGGGGTTTATAGTGCAAGAATTCATCGATTGAGTGGGCATTCCATAACTTTCTAATTTATTATTGTCAAAATTGTATGCTAGATAATCTATATAAATTGAGTATTCATGCTTAGATTTTGTGTTTATTGTTGTTATATTATGTGTTGTTAGTTAAATGTGTGAAAGTATGATATGATTAACATAGAAACGTTTTTATGGTTGTTGTCCAGTGTTATAGCCTCACTTCAAAAAATCACTTCTTTTTATCCAGATGGAATCTGAAGCTAAAATTTATATATGAGTACCATGTATATGTCAAGAATGTAGCGCCCTGAATTTCCAATATGATATCTCAGAAATACGTGATACAATTCCCAACATCTACCTCAATTGTAATAGTAAACATAGCCAAAACACATATAATTTTTTTTCCAACTTTTATTACATTAATTCTTTACAAAGCACAGCGGAAAAAAAACACCTTGAATTACAAGTTCTTTCATTTACAACACCTTTTTTTACAATTTACATAAGCCATAACATCATTCTATATCATGCATCCAAAATTCCAAGCTATAGGTACCTACCTGTAAAACATGAGGCTAGAGATAACCCTAACCCCCAAAACTACAGAGGCTAGCCATAATAGTGTTAGTGACATAAAATAAATACAACATAAATAAAACATAAAGTATAGAGTCATAAACATCATGTATCAACAACAAGAATAAATAAAATAAGAAATAACAATAAATAAAACATGAAAACATTAAGTGAAACTAGACTAAGTGTCAAATGTAGAAAAACAGGAAACAACATGCATAAAACCAAGCCAAGAAAACACCAATACTATATGCTGACTCTCTAATGCATACTTGTCGGAATCTATGCATCCCACTCTACATAGGTCCGGTGCAAGCCCTTATCATTCTGCACTTGATAGGGTTAAATCCCCCGCTATGCAACTAATCCTACTACGATGACTACTATGAGACTTAGAAATTCTTCAAGTATCGGTTCTCGCCCTTGGAATACTGGAGGCCAATCCCACTCCGCAGATCATTCTGTGGCCCTTACGTCCATCATCCCGGAAAATTGGGAATTGCCTCACTCCGCAGGTCATCCTGAAACCCTCATTGCACAAACATCCCATAAGCATCACTCTCATCCTCGGAATAGTGGAGATCAATCCCACTCTGTAGATCACTCCATGGCCCATACGTCCATCGTCCGGGAATACTGGGGAATATCTCACTCCTTGGATCATCCTGGAGTCCATAACTCATGTTTGCTCTCATTTCATCATAACACAATCTAGTGCCTGTCCTTATCTTGTTAAGTTAATTAATTATTTAATAGATTGCGAATCTCTTAGAGTTGGTGTACCCTACCAGGCTTAACTTAACTGAACAACAACCAAAATCTTAACCGCAGGTAGCTAAGGCCCAACTCAACCTCTAAAGACTCATAACTCAACCATCAATACCAAAACTTTCAATAAAACTCATAAATCTAGCATCAAAATGTTTATAATAAGAAAAACGAAAAAATCCAAATCCATTCAATGTACTCATGAAATTCCATAATTCAAATAAAATGTTAGACCCATCAAATAACAGAAAATCACATTTTAAAGTCGTAGAATATCACCAAAACATCAATTCTTTTGAAACGACATATAATTCACTTAATAAGGTCATAAGAATACATTTAAAACTCTATTAACTAAAATATAACTCTCTGTAAAATACTGTAATCTGTAGTAAAAACATCATCTAAAACAGTAGAGCAATAGTCCATAATATCGAGGAAATAACTGTTTAAAAGAAAAGAAGAAAACTCAACAAAATGACTCAAAATAGCAGTTGCGGTCGACTGCCAAAATAATGGAAAATAACGGTGGTCGATTGCCCCTTTGGAAATTCTCAAAAAAACAACATGTCGGTCGACCGTGCGATCGACCGTTGGTTGCTATACAGCCAGGTTAAAATCTTGTGCATGTTTTGACTGATACTTTGATTCCACTTTGTAAAATCATAAATTTAAAAAACTAATTTCCTGAGATGAGTTAATACAACTTGTATGACAAATAGGAGTTTGTAAAACACATTAAAACACATCAAGATCTCAAAAGAGTAATTTTTCACAAAAAATATTTCAAAATCAGCAACTTATATATATATATATATATATATATATATATATATATATATATATATATATATATTCATACAAGAGTTTAAGCATCAATTTTAGCATTAAAGTTCACCAAATATGAGTAGTATATAGTTCTAATCAGCCTTAGTATCCAAGCAACTCAGTTCCCCTTGAAAACTTCACAAAACACCAAGTTTTGACAATCTTTCAAATAGTGTACATGAGTATATATATATATATATATATATATATATATATATATATATATATATATATATATATATATATGTATGTATGTAGGAAAGTTAAGCATCATCAAAGCATCAATATCTCATCAATTAGAAGTAGTATAAGGTTCAAAACTATCTCAGTACTAAGCAACTCAAATCTAACTCAAAAGCTTCACAAATTTACTAAGTCAATTTCGGCCTGCGCCCTTATCAGACCCGAAATCCATTACTCAAAATCCAACTTCAAAATTCGGTTCTTTGATCCCAAACCCTTCTTGAAATCCATTAAACTCATACACAATCACTTACACTAGTATACTCATGAATACATATACCATTATAACATGTCGTAGTCAAGTTATACCCATCAAAATTATCAAAACAGAGTGTATGTATATGTGTAACAGTAAAGGTGAAGTTTTGTTTTACTTTTTGCAATAATCAACATACAATCTCATTATAAAAATTTAAACATCAAGTATATGAAGAAAAACATCCTACTCATGAGTTATATTAGGTTCTTTAACAATCTCAAGTCATCTATATGTAATTTTAAATCATCAAAGCTTAGGTTTCATGAAAAGATTTAATTTTTAGTTCATCTACTCATCAAAATCCATTATATCTTCATACTATCATCTAATATGCTTTCTAATAGAAAAATCATCACATACAACATGCATATAACCAACAGAAAATAAACATATGTCACTCACATTATTGAAGAATCAATCGAAGATAATAAAGAAATAAGAAAAATCCCTCCTTTCGCAAGAAAATCAAGATCCTCGCTTTGAAACTCCAAGAAAATAATAATAAAGAAATCTCTTGTGTTGTTGTCACGCCCTGCTTCCCAAAAAGAATACGGAATACGAATACGAGACAAAAGCCCAGCGAATGATTTATATCATCCATAAGCTGTTCATGAATGCTTACAACATTCACAAGAATCATCAGAGTCGGAAGCAAAAGAATCAACCACATGCACATATGAACCAAAATACCAACAAGAATACTTGAAACCAAATATATAAATCTCAAATAGTCATGACCTGAATAAAACAAATATCTTGGGTCACATTGCCCAAATACAAGAATAAATCCAAGTCTCAAAATACAATATTGTTCAAGCAAGCTACAAGAATTAATAATAGCAAAATCTCCAGCAACTAGGATCTCATGTCACCGATACTATCTGGAACCTGTTCTCCAAAATCTGCAGTTCAACGAATGCAAGGAAGAGGGAAAGAGAAAAACAAGTACCCTTCAATTGCAAGTTACATGTCACTTATAATGTAGGATACAAGTACATGGGGAAACTAACTAGCAACATGGTATAAGCATGATATCAAAATAAACAACTAGCATGGCAAAGTGAACAAGTGTAAATGGCATAAATCGAGTGTCAAGTAATCAAGTATTATGTAAATATGCATCAAGTGTCAAGTATCATGTAATCATGTATCAAGTGTCAAGTTTCAAGTCTCGTGTAAACAAGTCTCATGAATCATGTAGTCAAGTGTCCAGCAAGCATGCATCATGTTCAAGTATCTTGTTCAAGTATCATGTATCAAGTCTTGTATTGATTACTATCTAGGTAGCACTTCATGCAGCTCACCTTACATGATTGCTACAACAAACTGTTTCGCTTTAGATTTCATAGTGGATTATAGAGGGCAATATACTCGGGACAAGTCAAGTAATCGAGCTCCAAGCTCCAAGTATCATGTATCATGTAATCACGTGTCAAGTTGTGCAAGTGGCAAGTATCGTGTCTTGCGTGCAAGTATCAAGTAATCACGTGTCAAGTGTCATGTCTCAAGTAATCACGTAGGATCAGTGGATCCCCTTCCGAGTACACGTTTCCGAATTATCCACTATTAGATCTGTCCATTAAACCCCGGCTTGGTTATTTATTATTAATGTCAAACAGGCATGTATATGTGCAAAATATATCAAGAATAACATGGCATGATCATGTAACAAGTGCAAGTTGCAAGATAAACATGTACGAGTGCAAGATATTTCATAAAGGAATAAAGTAGACAAATCTCAAGTTCAGGACAGCAAGACCATACTGTAGTAAAACAGTGATTTCCAGTGTTACAAGCATGCAAATCTGATTCTGTCGAAACTTCTAGAAAATAGACTCCCAAACGAATCCAGCGAGTATAAATAAGTCATATATTAACTCACAAAAATATAGTTCAAAACTGATTCGAATACAGAAAATAGGTTCAGCAAAAAATCAGGAAAACAAATTCAAGAGCAGGAAAACAGCATGAAAACTCAATAAATAAGTTCATAAAAAATCTGGGGTATTCCCCTATATGTCCAATATCTAAATATAAAGTTTTAAAATTTTTCAGTAAAATTAGATCAGTCATCAAAAATAAAAAAAACATCAATAAATGAGAGTTTGGCAAATCTGGAACTCCCGACACTGCTGTACGAAAACTATGATATCTCGCAACCAGTGAAACAAAATTCAAATCTGCCAAAGGGATATGAAAATAGAAAAAATATACTAACTTTCATATTTCACAAATATTTTTCATATAGTAAAAGAAATCAGGGTGAAAATACGATTCTTTACAGAACAGCGAGTAAAATACAGCAAGTATAGCTTACATAAACGAGCATGAAACGATATGTAAAACTCACCAATAAAGTCCACCAAAATTCTGGGTAATCCCTAACTGGATAAAGAATCATTGACCAAAGTTTTGGATCAAAATATTATATGTAGCATCAGTATCAAAAATCATTTAGTCATCAAACACATTGAAAAACAAAATATGGAAAAGATCTACACCTCTGTAGTAAAACAGTCATAAGTCACACATACGAAAACGAAATCAGGCAAGGTTAAAGGGGTTTGAAAATAGAAAAAATTCTTTAAAACTCATGTTTTATACCGAAATTAAGATACTGTTGCCGCTGAAATCGGTGTGGGGGTAAACAGATAGATTTGTGGATTCGAGGGAAGTTGAATAGTCAAACCTGAACAACTTCACCGGAGTTTGATCGAGATCCTCTCGCCGTTGACCTGCAAAAAGTGCAAGACACCGGGATTGATCCCGGCGACGCACCATCTGACGCTCTTGTCAGTAATCTGAATGATTAAGAGATAGCTTTAATTGGCAAAAGATTGATTACCTGGTAACAGTGGGGGATGGGGGGTATTTATAACCGCCTTTGGGATCAGTTTCAGGACAAGATTAAATCCCTACTCCCCGATGTAAATGGATATAAGTGGTTAAGACTGGTGATTAAGGATAATCATAAATCTGAATCCTCTCCTATCCAGTTGGACTGGGTTTCTTACGGGTTGGGGCCCGTACCCATTAAGACAGATCTGTTTATGGGTTATTGGGCTTTGAAGAAAGGTCCAGTTCCCATTTCAGACCCGTTTATAGGTGAAATTACCATTTTACCCCTGAGCTTTAAGATTTGTGCTTGATTTGAACGGTTCCGATTTAACCCTATTTTTAGCCATATCAGATACTGACTTCAAGACAGTCCAAAACAACAAACAAAACAGATCAGCGACAAAATACTGATTTTTTCTTTTTAACAACAACTCAACATATATCATACAAAACTTGTTCAAAACACAACCAAACATGAAATCGAGTCTACCAAGTGTCCAAACCTCATGAATTAGAGTATCTAGCATGTTCACACCAAGTATATCACATGGGTCTCAACCAAATCACGAATTCTCACAAAAGTCCCACATACATGATCAAATCAAGAACGGGTAAAAGCTAAGTTAATTCATGTCCATATTGTATCGTAAGGCAACTATGGTCAAGTTTTCACAATAGAGACAAAACCCATCAAACATAACACAAACAAGAGTTGTCTCCAGATCCAACTACACTATAGGTGGTATTTTTGACTTGTATCAAACAAATGAATTGGAGTACAAGTTACTTGTCTTAATTGAAGATGAAGAACAAAGAAAACCAAGAGTAATAAGAAAAACCCACGAACGAAAATCCGTGAATGAATGAATCCAAGCAAACTCGAGCAAAAATCTCTACACAAACAAACTCTACAAAAGAGAGATGATCAAGAGAGAGATGACGGCGACGGTGGCTTACAGCCACGAGTTGATCGATGCCAGCGAGAGAGAGGATGAGGGAGAGAGCAAGGGATTATACGGTAGTGGTGGTCGGGATGTGTAGGTGGTCGGGATGGCCAAGAGGGGGATCAGCCTGGGGGATGATGGGGCTCGGGATGATGCAGGCTGGAGGAGAGTGGGGCTCAGCCTGGGGTTGGCGTCGGCTGTAGGTAGGGTGAGCGGCACCGAGTTGCGGTGCAAGCAAGGAGAGGGAAAGAGAGGTCGGGAGAGAGAGGTAGAGGGTTTGGGTATTAGGGTTAGGGTTTGAGAGAGGGGGGAGATATATTTATATGGGGTTCTAGGGTTAATGGGTAATTGGGTTGTGGGTAACTAAGAGTAGTAATAGAACTTGTTTAATTGGGCTTTAATTAGGATACAAATTGTATAGGATATCAAATAGGATTGGGATTTTAATTTGGCTTTAGTAATCTTATTAGGGATCAACCAATAGGATTGAGAAAAGGATAACATCCAATCACCACCACAACACCCAAAAATAAAATAAAATAAAGAGAACGAGACCAAATGAAAGAAAGATCAAATAATAGAAGAACGAAACAAAAGTGACAACCAATCAACACAAAGAGCTCAAAATGAAATAAAATGAATATATTTTGAAAACAATTCCAAAATACGGTTCAGAAAGAATACAAGAGAGAAAATACACCAAAACGAAAAAAATACACTCAAAAATACACAAAATGAAAAACAGGGGTTATAATCCTACCCACCTAACAAGAAGAATTTCGTCCTCGAAATTTAAAAAGAAGATACATAGGTGTTGGCGCTGAAATCGGTGTGGGGGCAAACAGATAGATTTGTGGATTCGAGGGAAGTTGAATAGTAAAACTTGAACGACTTCACCGGAGTTTGACCGAGATCCTTTCGCCATTGACCTACAAAAAGTGCGAGACACCGGGGTTGATCCTGGCAATGCACCCTCCGACGCTCTTGGCAGTAGTCTGAATGATTAAGAGAGAGCTTTAATTGGCAAAAGATTGATTACCTGGTAACAGTGGGGGATGGGGGATATTTATAGTCCCCTTTGGGATCAGTTTCAAGATAAGATTAAATCCCTACTTCCCGATGTAAATGGATAGAAGTGGTTAAGATTGCTGATTAAGGATAATCTTAAATCTGAATCCTCTCCTATCCAGTTGGACTGGGTTTCTTACGGGTTGGGGCCCGTACCCATTAAAACAGATCTGTTTATGGGTTATTGGGCTTTGAAGAAAGGCCCAGTTCCCATTCCAGACTCGTTTATAGGTGAAATACCATTTTACCCCTGAGCTTTAAGATTCGTGCCCGATTTGAACTGTTCCGATTTAACCCTATTTTTAGCCATATCACGAGCCCCCTACTCCTGAAGACTGAGTTTGATCAGCCGTTGAGGAGTAGTTTTTCTGTTTTAATGGCTTGCGGAGTTGTATCGGAGTCCAAATAAGGGGTTTCGGATCTTAAACGAGGCATTATGGTGTTCTTCTGAGTTGGTGGTGCACTCAAGATTGTTCTTGAGTTCTCCTGGATTTTTGGTGATTTTCCTTGATTTTTTAATTATTTTTCAGATTATTTATTCAATTTTGCAAAGCGGTGATTTATTTTTCGAGGGTATCAATTAATTATTCTAAGCAATAATTATTTTTCCAGGGGCTCAAAAATTTTCCCCCAAATTTATAATTATTTTTTAGAATTTTTAATTAATTTTTCTGAATTTTTAATCATTTTTTTTTGCAATTTTAAAATAAATAATTTAAATTTAACAAATAAAAAATAAAATTTTAATACCATTTATGACGTGGAGCAATCTGGATGTCCATCAGCTAAGGGCGCGAATATCTGAGCAATCTGACAGGTTCGAGTAGCTCGGCAGCGCTTTTCTCTGCGTGTGGAGGTCGGTGCCCCGGTAGCTCGGCAACGTGCCTCGGTAGCTCGGCACTTCGTGAGCTGCCGAGCTACGTCGCTAAATCTAGAGCGTCCATCACAGCGCGAATCACGATGCGCAAGGCTCAGATCACGAGAAAACAGATTTTTGTCATTTTGTGGACATGGTGAAATCTGAGCTGCTCATCATCTTTTGGCACGAATTTTAGGACGATCTGACGGTTCTTGGAGCTTAGCAGCATTGTTCTCTAAATGTGGAGGCCGGTGCCTCGGTACCTCGACACAGTGCCTCGGTGGCTCGGCACCTCGTGAGCTGCCGAGCTACGTAGCTAAATCTGGAGCATTCATCCCGGCGCGAATCTTGAGGCAGGAGGCTCAGATCACGAGAAAACGTATTTTTGTCGTTTTGTGGGCGTGGCGACATCTGAGCCGCTCATCAACTTTTGGCACAAATCTTGGGACGATCTGACGGCCCAAGGAGCTCGGCGGCATTTTTTTCCAAATGTGGAGGTTGGTGCCCCGGTAGCTCGGCAGAGTGCCTCGGTGGCTCGGCACCTCGTGAGCTGCCGAGGTACGTGGCTAAATCTGAAGCGTCCAGTATGATACGAATCTCGATGCAGAAGGCTCAGATCACGAGAAACGTGTTTTTGTCATTTTGTGGGCGTGGCGACATCTGAGCCGCTCATCCACTTTTGGCGCGAATCTTGTGCGATCTGACGGCCCAAGGAGTTCGACGGCATTTTTTTTCCAAATGTGGAGGTCGGTGCCCTGGTAGCTCGACAGAGTGCCTCGGTGGCTCGGCGCCTTGTGAGCTGCCGAGCTACGTGGCTAAATCTGGAGCGTCCATCACGGCACGAATCTCGATTCAGGAGGCTTAGATCACGAGAAAATATGTTTTTGTCGTTTTGTGGGCGTGGCGACATCTGAGCCGCTCATCCACTTTTGGCGCAAATCTTGGGACGATCTGACGGGCCAAGGAATTCGGTGGCATTTTTCTCCAAATGTGGAGGTCGGTGCCCCGGTAGCTCGGCAGAGTGCCTCGGTGGCTCGGCGCCTCGTGAGCTGCCGAGCTACGTAGCTAAGTCTTGAGCGTCCATCAGGGCGCGAATCTCGATGCAGGAGGCTCAGATCACGAGAAAACGTATTTTTGTCGTTTTGTCGGCATGGCGACATCTGAGCCGCTCATCCACTTTTGGCACGAATCTTCGGACGATCTGACGGCCCAAGGAGTTTGGTGGCATTTTTCTCCAAATGTGGAGGTCGGTGCCCGGTAGCTCGGCAGAGTGCCTCGGTGGCTCGGCACCTCGTAAACTGCCGAGCAACGTGGCTAAATCTGGAGCGTCCATCAGGATGCGAATCTCGATGCAGGAGGCTTAGATCACGAGAAAATGTGTTTTTGTAGTTTTGTGGGCGTGGCAACATCTGAGCCGCTCATCCACTTTTGGTGTGAATCTTGGGACGATTTGACGGCCCAAGGAGTTCGGCGGCATTTTTCTCCAAATGTGGAGGTCGGTGCCCCGGTGGCTCGGCAGAGTGCCTCGGTGGCTCGGCGCCTCGTGAGCTACCGAGCAACGTGGCTAAATCTGGATCGTTCCTGTCTTTTTGCATTCCGTCGTTTAATCTCCCTTAACGGGCTTGAATGGGGCCCAACGCGTTAGAAACCCAAGAGTCAGCTCTTTTTACTATAAGTCTTCACCCCCCTCACCCTTTCTCTCATTCTTTCACTTTTTACTCTCAGAATTTTCTTTCGCTCTCGAATCGCTCTGCTAGCGGAGATTTTCGTTCGAGGGTGGTTGTGCTAGCTGTCGCGGCGTGGCAAGGCAATTTCCGGCGAAGATATTCCGACCGAGTATGTCACATCAAGGTTAGTATATATTTTCAATCCCATATATATACTTTTTGAGATGTCTAGAGCGTCCTCGGGTAGCGAGGCTTCGTCCTTAGGATGGCAGAGTTAGCAGAGGCTAGTATGCCCGGCCGTTCATGAGGAAGGGGGAGAGGTGTTGAGCCGAGAGAGGGGGCAGAAGATAGTGTGGTCGTCCATGGCCGAGCTGGTCTCTTCACTTGTCAAGGAGAAGGGAAAGGAGGTGGCTCAGTCTGTGGTCGTCGAAACGGTGGTGGAGCCCGTAAGACGAGGAAGGGAGATGGGTCGGTTGCCGACGGAGATATCCGGCCGCAGGGGGATCCGTCAGTATACGGACGAACTGTTGACAAGGGCCGTCTACGGTCGCTCGGAGACATACGAAGAGAATGAGCCGAGGGAGGTTACCGAGGTCGATGATATCCCCTCGGTTCTGACCGAGAGGGATCTGCTTTGGATATGGAAGAGCTTCGTCATTCCTCCAGAGTACACTTTAATCCTCCTTGGTCCCGGGGTGCGAGCGTGCATGGCGTTCACGCCCGACACATGCGTCTTTGCCTACGACGCACTGAATGCCGGACTGCGCCTTCTCCTTCACCCCTTTGTGACCGACGTGCTACGGTGGTACGAACTGAGCCCGATTCAATTCATGCCAAACATGTGGCGACACGTGCTCGGGTTTTTGCTCCAGTGCCGAATGGCGAAGGTGGAGCCTCATCTCGTTGTTCTCCGAAGCTTGTACCTGATCAATAGGATGAGCAAGACCGAACACCGGTACTATTTGTCGCCACGGAAAGGTGTCAAACTGATAGAGAACCCAGACTCTATCATGTCGTGGAAGGGGAAGTTTTTCTTGATCCGAGCCCCTTCGGCATGGGACTTTTCGACCAGGTGGAAGGAAGATGTGCCGAAGTGGGCGAAGGCCGAGCCGGTGTTGACTCCGCCCTAAGCAGAAGTCGCGACGAAGATCGTCGGCCTTGCGACCCTGAGCTGGAGGGACATGACCGAGGAGGTGCTCCACGGGTCGGGCCTTAGTCCGATCGACCCGAGTACGCTCCGGACATCTCTTTTTTCTTGTTTACTCTTTGATCCTTATGTATTTTATTTTCTTAACTCTGTTTTCTTTATTCGACAGAGGCCTCGAGCATGGACTTCAGGGCAATCATGGCCGAGCAAAACAAGGCTTCTGAGGCCAAGAAGAGGAAGAGGACGAGTGCAGGGCCTTCGTTTGGCCGACCCACCAAGGTGTCTTCTACCGCGGTCTAGACCGTCGACCTGGTTTCTTCTCAGCGTCGGCCTCGGCTGTTGGTCTTCCTCAGCCGACCCCGTCTGACCCTTCGGGTGAAGGCTTCTCCCTCTCGGCAGCTTTGGCGCTCGAGGCCCCGCCCCTCACCGAGCAGGCCAAGGCCATTCTGACCGAGGGGCATAAGAAGCTGTTCGTCCCCGACTGGCAGGTGATGAACCACGATAGTTTCTAGGGGGACTCGGCTATGAGCATGCAGGCCCTTTGCCATCTCCCGACCTGAAAGGACCGAGCCACGATGAAGGCGGAGACGATGGGCGACGATGCTCTAGAGATAGCTCGGGCGACCATGTCGGTAAGTTTTCTTAGTTGATTTCGAAAATTAGAAAATTTTTCTAAGTTTTTTGCTCGGCTTTCATTGCGTTTTAATTGCTTCTTCTTATAGATCACGTGCCACTTCAGCCACCTTCTTGAGCAGTATGCCGAGCAGGAGAGGGAGCTGAAGCTTGCCTGCGACAGAGACCGAGCGGAGAGGGCGAGGGTCACAAAGCTGTACGAGGCCGAGCAACGCCGTGCGGATACTTTGGCGGCACAGGTGTAGCGCCCCGGATCCCCATTACCGGACATCCGTGACACCTTTCAGAATCTTTGCCTTCAAATGCATCTCAACACAGTAATAATATGGAAATTTAAAAACTTCTTTATTGCCAAATAAGTCATTACATCATTGATTACAACCGATAACTTGTTCTAGGACAAGGAGTACAAATTACATCAATTCATTACAACTTATTACAAGTATTTACAGACTCCTCTTGTGAAGCTATCAGCTGCCTCCTGGAATGGTAATCGATTGATTACTTGCGGAACTTCGCTGAGCGGCCCATCGGCTCCCCTGGGACTTGCTCCACAGCTTCAGGCTTCTGCTGCGCGACTCTGATATCTCTGCACCTGTTCGGAAGGTATACCGATACCTAAAATGTGGGAAACGTCAGTACTTCGACTGACGCAAAGCTGGTGATAACAACGATCCTCTAAAATTCAATCACAACTAATAATTTATGCTAAATAGAAAGGTGTTGTGCCAAAACAAGGGTTTAGTGGATTCGGGTTCTAGTGCAGTGTTATGACATGACCTTAAGTCTAGATGCATCAAACTCACATGCCTAACTTCTAATGCAAGCAAGACTTTGGAGCACGAATGCATCCCATACTACATATGCCCCCAAATCTAGCCGTCTTTCTCCACAATATAGGGATTCGAAACCCTTGCCATGCACCCTACTCTTGTACACACTCCAGTTCCCAATAGATTGTCCGTCGCCCAAGGAGATTGCAGCTGTCGGTCTAATTCCGCCCTGCAGTGCCCAAGTGGTCACCGCCACTTGGTACCTGCGTACGGACCTCCTTAGAAAACACGTTGAACCTGGTCCTTACGATCCTTGGTTTCACATGTCCATTTATGGACTCTCGCATGCGTGTTCACCCCTCATCGGGTAATGAACTGATATATATACCAAAAGAAACACAAAATACAAATCCGTGCTTTAGGGACGTGAGCACCACGGGAGGTCAAATCCTCCGGGCCTCCCGCACCTTACTTCGGCAGATCCTTGGGAATCAACAGATCGAGATACGAGCCAGGGACTCAATCCATGAGCGGCCGAGAACGTATCCCTACGACTGGAAGATACAACACCGACTATGGTTTACTAGGACTAATGCAATTTCCTAACCCCTTAATAACCATTCTAACCCCTACCTTAGTCTAATTATTTCGGGTAAGAATGAACTGCTTCCACACTTGCCTATCAGCCTCTGGCCTCTGGCGATACTGGTCCGGTTCGCCACTTCCCCGGCTTGGACTTGTCCAGCATAATGGCCTATGCCTGCCGCTACCATGGCTGTAAATATATAATTGCCCCGTGAGCTCCACTCACTGGCATGCTCAGACGTTCTATGCTCGGCAGAAGTCTAATAATATAGGCTTGATAGGTGCAGGGTATCTTTTACCCTAGTAACTAACTCGAGTCACACATCCCACTTGGGGAAATCAACCATCACAATAACCGAGACCAACCATCCCTAGACACGAGTCACCGACTCTGCTCACACACAAGGGAAAGAAAAGATTCCACAACCCTTAATCCAACCCCAGACTAAGCGACCTACGGGTCTCTGCCCACATCTCAAAATGGTCATCCCTCTATCGATACAACTCCGATTGGAGTGTATGGCCCCAACCTGGAAAGGTACGATCCTAGGCTACAACTCCCTAGTTGATCACGAGCTTAGATTCAACCGTCTAAGTCCTTGAAATAGCTTTTTAAGCTCCAGCTTGCGTGCTTCCTGTGCACGGGCTGCACCTTACCAGTAACACGAAACCCTATTCGTTCTTCAGAACGACACGAACTCAATTTCTATATGAGGATGTGGGTATCCTCAACAACCCTCTAGTTGGTCATGAGTACAAATTATACCCTTAAGTCACCCTAACACACTCATCTATCATCAATATACCCATTACACAATTGGTCTCTCCAACTCAGAGCACATAGCTCTACTCTAGTCCTCTGTCCAGTCTTACAAAAATTATAATAATTCAACCGTTTACTGGATTTTCCTCAAACTAGTTTTGTTGGAAAGGTCTAGGTGTCCCCTACAACTCTCTCCTGGGTCATGATCCTCAAAATATGCCTCTAACAGGTCTCAATTTCCCAATCTTTACAGAGTGTCGAAACTGGCTGAAAATAGCACAGTGCTCAATCACAGTAAATTGCACTATTGTCCAATTGACACAAAATTTATGGTGATGACTCTAGACATCATACCCAACATAATGCAAAAGACCTCATGTCAAAATTCCAATTATTCAGTGAGTAATAGCTACTGCAAGTTATCTCCGAAACCATCCAGTATCCTTAATTCAACCTCAGATACTGATCATAGATAGATTTTTCTCATGCCTCTAAAATCATCCAAACAATTTACTGATTTTTGTAGGTAATCAAAATGCATTCAGGAATAATGAGTAAATTTTTCAGATAAAAATCATGCTTCAATAAATTACGAAAATTCCTACAATATCAACCATTCTCAATTTTTCTCATGCCTCTAAAGTGCCATGTTGTGGATTCTTTTCCTGAGTCTGCATTATGACACTTATCCATTTCTCAATTTTATTAGCATAACAAATGATATTAAGAAAATCAGAAATAAATCATGGATGTTCCTAACACATCAATGAACAAACCCTTTTAATTTTGTGGTCTAATTCAACATATTGTGCTTTCGAAAAAATCCACAACATGGCACTCCGAACCAACTTTCTCTAGTTCCATTCTGATTTCTACTTCTAGCTTTTGAAAAGCAATCCTATGCATTCTAAGACACATGCATGCAACCAAATTTAATTAAGAGACAATAATTTCAAGTTTAGAGAAACTTCCCACCTTAGGTTGTAGTAGTAGAAGGGATTTCTTCAAGTTTCTTCTTGGAAATCTCCTTCTTGGTCCTTCTCCTTTCCTTCCTTCTTCTTTTCTCTCCTCCTTCTCTTGGGGTGCTCTCCCCTGAAAATTCCAGAGCAAATGGGGGGAAAAGAAGTGGAAAATGAGGGTGATGGGAAGGGGTGACCGGATTTGACAAGGGGTGGGAGGTAGGTTAGATCATAGGTGGTTTTGTAGACTCCAAAACCATGGCTAGCCCATTGGTTTTGTGTTAGGTGTGTTGGCTGCCCAACATAGATCTTAACGAGCTCCAACGAGTGTGAGACGCGTGTTTTAATGAGCGCACGCAACCTATATTCACTGTAGTACCATACCATGTTATATTTGCATGTGCGTCGTGCCGAAAACTAGCCGTTTTACTAGTATCGGTCCGTCTCGTTCTCATGCATCCTTGGGATGCAAATCTCCCAAAAAAACCCATCCCGTAGCCCTAACCATCCACCACGATGGCAAAACCGACCCATAATACTACAATCAATTGCACGCATACTAATAATATGCATACACATATGCATATCTTCAGGTACCGTACAAAATGGGGTGTTACAACAGGTCGCCAATTTGGAGGCAGCCTTGGTGCAGGCGAACGAGAAGGTCGCCTCGGAAGTGGCCAGGGCAGCCGAGGAGAAGGTCGAGGCGAAGAGGGCCCTAGAGGAGGTGGTTCGGCAAAAGGACGAGGCAGTGGAGGCGGCTAGGGCTGAGATAGAGGCCGAGGTGAAGAAGCACATGATGGCCAACATGGAGCAGTCCTACGCCACTGCACTTGAGCACGTCGAGGCTCGAGTCCCCAGCTTCGATAGGTCGGGATACAGGCTGTGGGGTCTAGTTGACGAGGAGGGCCCCGAAGCTAATCAAGAGGCCAAGGATGAGGTGGAAGAGGAGCAGATAGGCGATGATCCTGTGGTTGATCCCGAGGTCGTGGTGGCAGAGGGAGGGGGTGGCAAGGCCGTGGCCGACCCCCAAGCCGGAGCGGCAGAGGGAGGGGAGCCAACCCCCGAGGAGCCTGTCACCGAGCTACCACCTAAGGTGGCCCCTTGACCTTAGTTGTTTTGTACATTCATTTTCTTCTTTCTTGTATTGCCTTGTAGCGGACTAGCCATCGCTTTTTGTATGAATGAAATTTCCTTATTTTGACTAAGTGTTGGGGGCATTTTGAACTCTTCGGTTATCTAATTCTTGAACCTCGAGATTTTGACTATGTGTTTGAAAAAGTTTCGAAATTTGGCTAAGTAATGAGGTCGTCTTTAAAGTTTTGTTAAGTGTTGAAGACACCTTTGCTCTGAATTGGCTTAGTGTTGAGAATACCAAGTGTTGAGAACATCTTTGTTTTGAAATTTTGCTAAGTGTTCCTTGAGCTCAGCGTTGTTGTGTTCTTGCTTTTCAGATCGCCGAGTTGAGCCAATGGGTCGAGGGATCGCCGAACATGGTAGAGGATGAGGCCTCTCGTCTTCGAGCTGACATAGGATCGACGAAGTTGGCCCTTTCTTGTAGTCGAGAGTGTTTTCTCAAGAGCGAGTTGGAACTAGATCATCTCAAGCTAACGCTGGCGAAGTGCCTCTCCGAGTTGAAGTAACTAAAGAGACGAGCTTGAGAGGCCCCTCCCGAAGGGGAGGTGGAGTCACTTCGGCAGGCGCTATTCATCGCCATTGCGGAGAGAGATGGCCTGAAGAATGTTGTGCACGAGAAGAGCTTGGAGACGGCGCAGCTTCCGCGAACTATCATTGAATCTCCTCGTGTGGGTAGTAAAAGTAGAATTCCTCGCCTAGATGTTAAGGTAACTGATGATTCGCTGAAGGAGCGCCTTGTTGAGCTAGAGACAGAGGTTCACCGGCTGCGACATATTGCGGAGGGGAGCAATGTCAAGACCACATCTTGCCCTCGAGAAGAGTACTCGCAGGGACGACCATTTCATGAGTTAGCGTCACGTTCGCCTCCCATCCCAGGGCATCCTGGGGATGCTCAAAGTGGAGTTGCCGGTTTTTCGAGCGAAGCTTCAGCCGGCGCAACACTTAGGGACACAACTAGGCTCGTCGGCTTGGGGACCTCAACGAGTGCGGGGTCGCAGCGACAGGATGTTCGCCGTCCCCGCTTGTTGCTCAAGAGGAGTATCCCACTTCCCCAGAAGCGTTGAAGTAGTCTTGTAATTTTGGCTTTTAAAAATTTGTAGCTCGTCGTTGAGACGAGTAGCTGGTCTTGTAATCTGAGTTGTTCCTTAAAATTTATAAAAACGAAACTTGTTTTCTCTTTTGCGCGTGTTCGCGTGTTTTGTTAATCATCTATGGTTATCGACAGTTGTAGGAGTACTTCTGAATGGCGAACCACTTCTTACTTGCTTAAGAGCAAGCTTGTGAAGCGGAATCGAGCCAAGTTTTGGACTCCGAACTCATCGTTTTAGAAGAGTTCAATGGTTGTGGGAGCAGTTCTGAATGGCAAACCACTTCTGGCTCGCTTTTAAGCGAGTTTGTGAAGCAGAATCGAGCCATGTTTTGGACTCCGAACTCGTCGTTTTAGAAAAGTTCAACGGTTGTGGGAGCAGTTCCGAATGGCAAACCACTTCTACCTCGCTTAAGAGCGAGCTATTCGAAGCGAAATCAGGCCAAGTTTTGGACTCCGAACTCGTCATTTTAGAAGAGTTCAACGGTTGTGGGAGCAGTTCTGAATGGCTAACAACTTCTAGCTCGCTTAAGAGCGAGCTTGCGAAGCGGAATCTAGCCAAGTTTTGGACTCCGAACTCGTCATTTTAGAAAACACAATTGGGGTATTAAACGGAGAGATAAAACGATCACAAGAGAATTATTATGCAAAAAGAAGTTCTTTATTAATTATTGCTAATCGACCGCTTCTAAGTTGCAGGCCGTTATTACAATGGGAGAATAAAGAAATAAATAAAAATAAAAAGAAGATAGGAATGGCCCAACATTTGATGGTACTCGGAGAGGCATTCAAACACCCTCTTGGTACTTCAGTAAATGGTTGGCGTTCCATGTTCTTGGTATCTCCCTGCCTTCGAGGTCTTTAAGACGATATGCTCCTGGCCGAACTACCTTGGAGACCCTTTATGGTCCTTCCCAATTCGGGGCTAGCTTGCTCTTTTGGTTGGGAACGAGATGGCTAGCTTCCTGAGGACAAAGTCCCCCTCCTTAAGATCTATGGGACAGACCCTTCTATTGTAGGACTGCTTGATTCTTCTTCGATAGTTCTCTTGGCGAATCGAAGCTCTTTTGCGGAGCTTATCGATAAGGTCCAAATTGGCTCGGAGCTCTTTGGCATTCTGATCTTCATTATATGCAACTAGGCAAGCGGATGGCAAACCAACTTCTAAGGGAATCACAGCCTCAGAACTGTAGGTGAGATTGAAGGGTGACTCTCCTGTGGGGGTCCTTTTTGTAGTGCAGTAGTTCAACAATATGTTAGAATGTTGTTCCGCCCATAATCCTTTAGACGACTTGTTTATTCTCTTCTTGATGCCCGAGCGGACGCATTTTCTACTTGGCCATTGGATTGAGAATGGGAGACGGAGGAGAAGCGCTGTTGAATGCCGAGGTCTTCACATAAGGAGCGGAATGCTACCCCCGCAAATTGTGTCCCGTTATCTGTTACCAAGACTCGAGGTATGCCGAACCTACAGATCACATTTTTCTAGAAGAACTGCCGCACTTTGTTCTTAGTAATAGTTGCTAACGGTTCGGCCTTGATCCACTTGGAAAAATAGTCGATCGCCATGACTAGGAACTTAAGCTGGCCGGAAGCTGGTGGGAATGGTCCTAGTAGGTCCATTCCCCACATTGCGAAGGGAATTGAATTTGAGAGAGATGTGAGTTGTGCTTGCGGTAGGTGGCAGATAGTGGAGAATTGCTGACAGGGGCTGCATTGCCGGACATGTTGTTCTGCGTCCCGAATGAGGGTAGGCCAGAAGTACCCATAATTCAAGACTTTGCGGGCTAGGGACCTTGATCCCGAATGGGATCCGTCTATCCCTTCGTGGAGTTCTTTCAAGGCATACAAGGCTTCTTCTGGAGAGAAACATCTCAAGTAGGGTCAATCGTCTACTTGGGTGTAGGAGCGTTTATACAAGACTCCCTCAATGAGGGTGTACCGCTCTGCTCTTGTTCGGATTCGGCGAGCTTCTTTAGGATCTTGGGGAAGGATTCCGTCTCTGAGGAACTCAACTGAGGCGTCATCCTGTTATCTTTGAGTTGGACAGGTAGCGACTCCATCGAGTCGGGGGCTTCATCTGTTAGTGTAGGTGCCCTAGAGGCAATACAATGATATTATGTAATCAGTATTATTGACATTATGTTCTATTTGATTATATTAATAATTTATTATGCTTCGTATTTACTGCGTTATAAATGTTAGCATGATAAATGTCCTTAGATTATTAATACGAACTATATGAACATGAGATTATATATAGTATAATAATCTTAAATGTCCCTAGTCGAGTATTATTATTATTAGGACAGTAATAATACATTGAGACTAGTATGTTGATTGATTGATGACCACCTCTCATGGGTCATTAGTATAGAGATACTAAAATCAATACATAGGTAAATGTAAGAGTACATTGTACTGGACAGACCCACTGTGAGATTCAACCATGGAATAAATAAATAAGTGTCATAAGTAATCTCACTGTGATAATGGTGTAATGGTCCTCTGACCTGAAATCATTATATTTCTACACGAGAAATAATGTACTTTGATTCTATCAAAAGTTATCTTTAATCAGGTAATGATAAAGATAGTATTGGGTTCATTATGAATCGTGTGAGAAATGTGAATGATCTAGATGGAATTTAACCCTCCTAATTTTAGGAGCGATATTGTCGGCCTCTTGTTTGAGTGAGACTATGAAATGCATGGCCATGCTCAAATATTGATTTGTTTGAATAGTCTACTCATCGATCAAGAAAATAAAGATTAAATTATTAAGAGGATGACACGAACCATGCCTCTAGTTTAATCTATAATATCAAGGTTAAAAGGATTATATTACACGGAGACATTAGTCACGAAAGGTTTAATTGAATCACCAATTATTATTATTACTTGGGTAGCAATGATGTATTACTAGATGCCGCTCATTGTTTATAATTTTATTATTAGATAATAAAATTATTGCCAACGTAATAATAACCTAAAGGGTCACACACTTAGAACGTTTAAAAGGAGTTTTAATTTAAATTCAGAATTTAAATTAAATGATTATAAATTCGAAATTAGTTATTTAATTAATTGAGTTGGACTTGATTAATTAAAGTGTAATTCGAATTTAAATCTTTAAACCGAATCAGTTTGGTTTAGTAGAAGCCCAAACCGATTACGGTTACGCCCACCTCATTCTCTCTTATAAATACATAGAGATGTATTGGTTTAGGGTTTATCTTTTGGCAAATTCGTTTTCCACAAAAACCCTAGCCGCTCCAACTGTTGAGTGGCAAGAGAGAGAGAGAGAGATAGAGGCAAGCATCATCGGCTAGTACCGGCTCCCTTGATTGTTGGACGATCGGACGTTCGTGTGGACTGCTTTAGAGATGCGGATCTTGCTACAAGGGTTGCGTGGTGATTGTATAACAGGACCTCCATCTTTCAGCCTTCGTAAAGCTCTTAAAAGGTAAAATTTCGTTTCTCCATAATCAGCCATGTCTTGTACAAGGATCCTAGGGTTAGGGTTTCAGGATTTTATGGTTTTACGATTATTTTTTTTCCGCTGCGTTTGTGCCCCAGAAATCCTTCATCATCTTCGATGCTGGGCCTTAGTAAGATTTTGATTAAGATGGTCTGCTCGAGGCCTTGGAGGGAGGAGGAGGCTAGTTTTGAGAGGGGATCTGCTTGGGCGTTCTCCTCTCTAGGGATCCGCTGGAGTTGCGCATCTTCGAACGAAGCAATGAGACTTTTAACCTTGGCTAGATACTTGGCCATTCAATCGTCTCGTGCCTCATATTCTCCAAGGACCTGATTCACAACGAGCTGAGAGTCACTGAATATTCGAACACGCTGCGCTCCTGCCTTGCGAGCCATGCCCAAGCCTGCTATTAGGGCTTCGTACTCAGCTTCGTTGTTAGAAGCTTTGAAACTAATGCGGAGGGAGTATTGGAGAACGAAGTCATCTGGGCCTGCCAGAATAACTCCGGCTCCACTCCCTTCAGCGCAAGAAGCTACATACACCGTCCAGGTGGGTGGCCCATTTGCCGCTTGACTTACTTTCGGGATCGTGCTTTCCACTGTAAACTCGGCTAGGGTTTGAGCCTTAATGGCATTCTGAGGCTGATAAGATATGCTGTGTTGACTTAGCTCGATTGACCACTTCATTAGATGTCTAGAGGTCTCGGGCTTATACAGGACCTGCTTTATCAGCTGGTTGGTAAGGACGACCACCGAATGGGATTGGAAATAGGGACGAAGCTTCCTGGCTGCCATAACCAAGGCGTAGGCTATCTTTTCCAATCTCGGATAGTGGAGCTCGGCATCTCTAAGAACCTTGCTCACATATTAGATATGCTTCTGTGCATTGTCTTCTTCCCTCACTAGAATAGTACTAAGGGTTTGTTCGGAGGCAGCGAAGTAGCAGTAGAGGGTTTCCCCGGGAGTAGGCTTGCTGAAGAGTGGGGGGTTGACTAAGTAGGCTTTGAGTTGGTCACACGACTCTTGCTGTTGCTGGCCCCACTCGAAGCCCTTAGCCTCCCTGAGGGCTTTGAAGAAAGGGAGACACTTTTCCTTTGAAGAAAGGAAGACACTTTTCCCCGGACTTGGAGAGGAAGCGCCCTATAGCCGCGAGGCGTCCTGTGAGCTTTTGCACTTCTTTCACATTTGTAGGAGGAGCCAAATTGAGTATGGCTTTTAACTTCTCAGGATTGGCTTCAATCCCCCTCTGACTGACCATGAAGCCCAGGAATTTACCCGATGAGACCCCGAATGCACACTTATTCGGGTTTAGTCTCATGTCATGCTTCCATAACACGTCGAAGGCTCCTTGGAGGTCGGTGACATGGTCGGACCCATGGATGCTTTTTACTAGCATATCCTCGACGTAAACCTCCATGTTCCGCCCGATCTGATTTTTGAAAACCTTATTGACGAGACGTTGGTAGGTTGCACCGGTATTTTTGAGCCCGAAGGGCATTACCCTATAGCAGTAGAGGCCTTGATCTATGATGAAGGACGTCTTCGGGATATCTGGGGAGAAAATTTGGATTTGGTTGTATCCGAAGAAGGCATCCATGAAGCTCAGCAGCTTATGGCCCGAAGTGGCGTCGATCAATGTGTCGATGCTGGGGAGTGGGAAAGGATCCTTGGGGCATGCCTTGTTCAAATCTGTGAAGTCGATGCAAATCCTCCAACTTCCATTGGCTTTTTTGACCATTACGACATTGGAGAGCCACTCCGGATAGTTGACTTCTTGTATGAACCGGGTTTTGAGGAGCTTTTCTACCTCCTCCGTTATAGCTTGCTGTCATTTGGGGGTGAACTTATGCCTCTTCTGCTGTACCGGTTTGGACCCCGGAGTAACACTTTGATGGTGGACGAGGAGCTCTTCGAAAATCCCTAGCAGTTGTCCATGCAAAGAGGTCCTGGTTTCTTTTTATGCACTGGACTATGTCGGAGCGGAGGGTAGAAGGGAGGGTTTTGCTGATGAGGAATTTGCGGGTCGGATCTTCTTCTGAGAAGACCACTTCCTCAAGCTCGTCTGCCGGTTCCAACATTGGCTGGGTGTTCCCCTGGGGAATTTCAAGGGTCTCGAGGCAGAGAACGAGTCCTCCAGTCGAGGTCATATAATATTTGCGGGCCGTTTCCTGACTCCCCCTTACTTCTCCTATGCCTACTTTAGTGGGGAACTTCTCTTTTAGGGTGTAAGCAGATGGGATGGCTTCTAAAGCAGCTAGGCCTGGTCGACCTAGGATCACATTGTAGGCGGCTGGGACGTCAACAACCATGAAGTCCATTGGTTCCGTTCGGGTAGTAGGAGTTTTTCCAGCGATTACGTCGAGGGTTATAACACCTTCGATCGTCACTGGCATTCCCGTGAACCCATGGAGCATGTAACCGGTGGGCTTGAGCCTGTCCCTTGATAATTTGAGTCCTCGGAAGGCCTCTAGAAAGAGGATGTTGACAGAACTGCCATTATCCACTAGAATCCTTTCTACCTTGAAGTTAGCCATATGGAGGTTGATCACCAGTGCATCACAGTGGGGGGTTCGGACACCCTCTAGATCATCATTTGAGAAAGTAACTGGGACTCTGAGACCTTTTGGAGGGAGAGGCTGTGTA
This sequence comes from Hemerocallis citrina, assembly GCA_017893485.1. NCBI lineage: Eukaryota > Viridiplantae > Streptophyta > Magnoliopsida > Asparagales > Asphodelaceae > Hemerocallis > Hemerocallis citrina. Next base: position 99,391,430 of record CM030368.1, read on the forward strand.
CCGAATTGACTTCCCTGATGAAGGCCTTTCTAAATGAGTTAGAGGTTCCTCCCATTGGACCTCCGTGGATGAGGTGCAAGATGCGCTCTTCCTCGAATTCGGGAGTTCCTCATGCCTCTCGAGCCGCTTGTTAGCCCCCCTAAGGGGCGGAGGTGGATCGACCCGGTCCTTTCTCACAAACTTGGCGAGCTGCCCTATCTGAATAAGGGCCTTAATCTCATTTTTAGAGCCCGACAGTCATTGGTGTCATGGTCGTGGTCTCGATGGTAGTGGCACCACTTCTCCTTATCCCTCTTCTTTCCAGAAGTATTCATCTTTGGGGCAGGAGGTAGGATCCCTTCTTTCTCTACCTCCATTAAAATGGTTGAGACATTGGCGTTTAGAGGGATAAACTTTTCAAATCTGGGAGGTGGATGATGCTGACCCCCATTGTCCTTTTGGAGCTTCTTAGCTCCCTCATCTTCAGCGGCCTTCCTCTTATTTACAGAAGACGATCCTTCGAATGTGGGGCAATTTTTAGCTTCTTCTGCCCGGATATACTTCTCGGTTCTGAGAAGAAGGTCGGAGAAGTCTCGCGGGGGCTTTTTAGCTAGGGAGGACCGGAGGTTCGAGTTGAGGACATTGGACTAGAAGGCGGCTGTAGCGACCGATTGGTCGAGGGAGGCAATGGACCTAGCCTCCAAGGTAAACCTCTTGACATAGTCTCTTAGTTTTTCGCCCTTCTTCTGATTGAGGAAGTGTAGTGAAATACTCGTTTTTTTGGAGCGGCGGCTGCTCACAAAATGGGTTATGAATAGGGTCTCGAACTGTTCAAAAGAGAAGATGGAGGACGGGGCGAGGCGGGAGTACCATTCCCAAGTCGGGCCTTTGAGAGTGGCTAGACAAGTTTTGCATAGGAGGGCATCGGAGGCTTGATGGACATCATGAGAGTTTTGAAACTCTCAATGTAATCCATGGGGTCTGATTCCACAGTGTATGTCTCGAATTGCGGAGGCTTGAAATTTGCTGGAACGGGGGCCTCCAAGATGGTTCGGGAAAACGGAGGTCTGCTTGGACGGAGGGTCCTCCCTCTTAGCTCCTCGTCCCTATCGAGTTGACCAAGGCGCCTCTCCATCTCGTGGAGACGGCGGTAGATAACATCGTCCCTTTGACGGTATCCCGGTGAGCCTCTGGAGTCGTCTTCATACGAAGGGGAGCGTAGGCTACGGCGACGGTAGCTCGGTGACTGGTAAGGACTAGGAATGCGATGGCAGTGGCTCGGAGCTTAAGGAGGGCTTAGGGACCGATGGCGAGGGCTTTGAACTGCCTCGGAAGTGGGGATCCTCTGGATATTATTGTTGTTTGGTGGGACGTTGAGGGCCCGCAAGACTGTTGCCTGAAACTCTTGGAATTCTGCTCGGGTGATGGGTCCGCTCTGGTCCCTTGGGGCCTGCCGACCAGCGGGGGAACGGTTCCTCCTTTGACGGTACTCGGGGGACTCCCTCTGCCTCCTATGAAGAGGGGACCTCATACGGTCGCGGCGGCGAGGAGATCGCGCATTTGGACGTTCTGAGCAGGAGGCTTTCTATCGGGCCCGTCTCTCATCCAAATGGGGGTGAAGGTCTTCCTCTTTCTGCCGGTTGATTATGATGTTGCAGAGATCTTCCAAAGGCCGAGGGTTATGGGATGCCATGGAGTCAGTGGAAGGATTATGTACCGAGATATGATCGTGGTGAAGAGGTTGCTTCTGAGGATTAGGACGAGAGGTCCCTATACCAACGTTTTGGGGCCCGAGTGGTGCCTGCTGGGGTTGAAGATTTTGAAGAGGAGGCTGCCCCTGCTGCAGCGACAGATCAGGTTGAGGAGGGAGCTGTTCCTGTTACTGGACAGGTTGGAGGGGAGCCCCCGGTTGTTGTTGTTGAGGAGGAATGGGAGTGGGTCCACAGTTGGACCCTCTGGATCTTATTTTCCTTGGTGGCATGGCTGGAGGCGGTACTAACCGGTGGAAGATGCTGGACTGCTATTCGTTTTCCCACAGACGGCGCCAATCTGTTGCCGTTGAAATTGGTGTAGGGGCAAACAGATAGATTTGTGAATTCGAGGAAAGTTGAATAGTCAAACCTTAACGACTTCAACTGAGTTTGATCAAGATCCTCTCGCCGTTGACCTGCAAAAAGTGTGAGACACCGGGGTTGATCCCGGCGACGCACCCTTCGACGCTCTTGTCAGTAATCTGAATGATTAAGATAGAGCTTTAATTGGAAAAGGATTGATTACCTGGTAACAGTAGGGGATGGGGGGTATTTATAGCCGCCTTTCGGATCAGTTTCAGGATAAGATTAAATCCCTACTTCCCGATGTAAATGGATAGAATTGGTTAAGACTGGTGATTAAGGATAATCATAAATCTGAATCCTCTCCTATCTAGTTGGAATGGTTTTCTTACAGGTTGGGGCCCATACCCATTAAGACAGATCCATTTATGAGTTATTGGGCTTTGAAGAAAGGCCCAGTTCCCATTTCAGACCCGTTTATAGGTGAAATTACCATTTTACCCCTGAGCTTTAAGATTCGTGGCCGATTTGAACGGTTCCGATTTAATCATATTTTTAGCCATATCAATAGGGTAACCTCAAAAAAACCAAAAGATCAAAACAAAAACTACTTAAACAAATGAGAAAACTTCTGCTGAATCTCCTTCTCCAGCTCCCAAGTCGACTCAGCAGGCGAGTGAGAATTCCAAGCAACACGAACCAACCTGATGACCTTGTTCTTAAGCACTTTCTCCCGCCAATCCACAATAGCAACTGGCGGAATCTCACAAGTCAAATCCAGCCAAACGGTCAACTCAGAATAGTCGATCATGTGGCTCTCATCGCGGATATATCTTCTGAGTTGTGAGACATGGAAAACATCGTGCACTTCTGATAAAGCTGGTGGCAAAGCAAGACAATAGGCCACCTTGCCTACTCGCTCCAAAATCTCAAACAGTCTAATAAACTTAGGGCTAAGCTTGCCCCCACCACCAAACTAAATGACACCGCGCCATGGCGATACCTTTAGGAAAACATGGTCACCAACACCAAACTCCAAAGCTCTCCGATGGACATCAGCCCATCGCTTTTTCCTGTCCTGAGCTGCCTGCAAGTGCTTCCTGATCTGAACCACAGCATCAACTGTCTTGGTGATCAATTTCGGACCCAACAACTTCCTCCCACTAATGTCTTCCCAGTACACTACCGATCTGCACTTCCATCCATTGAGTGCCTCGAACGGAGCAGTTTTAATATTGGCTTGAATGCTATTATTGTACGAGAACTCTATGAGATGCAAATAATCCTCTCAAGACCCACCAAACAGAAGCATACAAGACCTCAACATGTCTTTAAGAATCTGAATAGTCTGCTCTGACTATCCATCAGTCTGGAGATGAAAAGCCGTACTATACTTTAATTTACTCCCCAAACTATCCTAAAGACTCTTCCAGAACTGAGATCTGAATCTCGTATCCCTGTCAGATACAATACTGACCGGAACCCCATGAAGTCTAACAATCTCTTGCATATACCTCTCAGCTAGGCTCTCAGTAGACTGATCGACATGAAAGAGAATGAAGTGAGCACTCTTCGTCAAACGGTCAACAATCACCCAAATAGCATTATGACCCTTAGGACTCCTCGGCAATGCATCGGATTTTCGAACTAACTATGTGCATATAGAACTGCAACTAAGTTAAAAGTTGTATTTTTGAAATTTATTTTGGACTAAGATGGTATGATGAAACACTTTCGTAACCAGTTGGATTTATATATATATATATGGAATCCATGCAACTGTTTTGTTCAATTGTGGTTCATCACATTCTTTTGTTTGAATTATTTTTCAAGTGTTGAGATGTGTGCGGGAGGCAACTCTAGATTGGTTTGTTTGAATACACCATCTGGAGCATCAGCTTCGAGCAAATTACAGAAGAGAATCCTGGAAGTTTGAAGTAATGATCGTAGGCCATGCCCTTTCTAAGGAGGGAGTGGCTACTGAACTGCAAAAGATCGAGATAAGTGGAGGATTGACCTCAGCCAAAGACCGTGAAGAAAGCAAGAAGCTAGATGATGAGATCAAGCAAGCCAGTATTAGGGTGATTACTCAAGTTTAGAGCTCAATTTTGACACGATGGGAGCTACAACCGAGTCCAAGTGAGCAAGTTAGAAGGCTTAGGCAGGAAATGCAGGGATTGAAGCACTGAAATGGCAGGGTTTCCAAGATCAGCTTATGATTAAGCAGCCACTAAGACCGCGCCAAGGAGGAAATCTCGCTCAGACAGAGGGAAATCGTGTTAACAATTTAGTAAGGTCACCAAGAGGAGCTACTCAGGGGTTGAAGCGGCAATGTGTGACTTCGTCCTTTCTAAGGAGGGAGTGGTCACCAACCAACAGAAGTCGTAATCAAGGAGTGAATCAACATCACTTGTAGACAAGAATAGAGCAAGGCAATGCAGCTACTGTCTACTCCAGAGCAGGAGCAGAAGAATGTCAGCATCAAATTCATGGTGGGTCTGTCCTTAAAAGGCTGAAGGACAACAGTTCAACTTGGTAGAAGACTAGTTTTTAAGAATATCACTCGGGGGACTGGAGATGGTTCAGGAAAATATCTTGTGAACCATTGATGTTGTGGTTGTCTTCCTCTCCACTAGCAGTGTTCTGAGGACAGAACGATTCTAAGGAGGGAGTAATGTAACAACCCGAAAAATAGCATATGGCTATTTTGCTTCGTAATCTGTTCGCAATTGAGAGCTGCACGCAATTATATATTTTTCTAATAATAGTTAATTTTAATTGAGAAATATCAGTTATTGTCTACTTTATTAAATTATTTTATACAGATTATTACAAAGTAGTTTTAATGTATTTTGTATTGTTGGGATTATTAAAGTAGAGAGTTGGGTTTTATTTGAAATGTATTGAGACTAGGGGGCTTATATGTAATATTTTCCTTACATTATTTATCTATCTACTTATTTATTATTGCATTTTACAAAAAAGACCCCCACCTTCTCTCCTTCTCCTTCCTTCTCCTTCCTTCTTTCTTCTTCTTCCCGTCTGGTTCCATCCCGACCCAGAAAACCCCTCCCCCGGTCCCCCTCTCCTTCTCCTCCCCCCTACTTCTTCCTTCTCCCGTTCACTCCCAACGAAGAGAAACTCACACCTCTCTCCTTCTCCCTACTTCTTCTTCTCCGGTTCCTTTACCGACCCCGACCCCAGAAGAACCCCAAAGCCCCCGGCCTCCTCTCCCTTTCCTTCTTCTCCGTTCACCCCTAGCCAAAAGAACCCCCACCCCCATTTCCTTCTCCTTCATTCTTCTTCTTCCCGATCGGAAAAGACCCACCCGAAACCCATCGACCGATGCTTTCCCCACCTCAAATCCACCACTTTTCTTCGTCAATTCCAAATTAAATCGAGAGGTAGACTAATAGAGGGATTCTCTACATCGTAGTAGCGTCGGATTTTCGAATGGATTTTGGGAAGGTAAACCCTAACTATTTTATTGTATAAAATTAAGTTGGGTTAATTTCTATTGAGTAGGGTTATTATGGTAGATAGATTTAGAGATGTTGGAAATTATAGATGTGAGAAATTAGTAGGTTATTAGAGAGATTGTGAGTTGTTAGTAAATTCGGGTTTTGGGTTTGAAAAAGGGAATTATATATGTATGAACTATTCCTCTTATAATAGTGGAGAGTATAGTTGGACTATTAGAATATTTTGGGGGCAATTCTAGTAATTATTTGGAGATGAAAATACCACGGGCATTAGATTATCACGTGCATCGCACGTGTATATCCCAAGCATTCAATAAACGCTTGTGTGATATTTGGAATAGTGTTATTAGCTTTTATGATTGGTTAGGATGATTTGAGTTTTTATTGCTTTGAAATTGATGATAGGATATATTTGCGACTTTGGATGCGAGGTGGCATGGTGGTGCTTCAGATTTTCACGGGCTATGTGAGTCGTAATTTATCTATGTATTTTGTGATTTAAGAAATATGTGGTGAGTTAAATTATTTAAGTATTTTTGCAATTGAGAAATATGTGAGTACTAATTTATTTATATATTTTTGTGGGTTGAGGAATATGTGAGTATAAATTTATTTACGTATTTTTGTGTGTTGAGGAATATGGTGAGTATGATTTATTTATGTATTGGTGTTTTAAAGGATGTTTGAATAACATATATGTGTATATGGGAGTGAGTTATATTCATATGATGGTATCAAAATATGGTGTGTATGGTTTGATATACGTATTTTGATGTTTAAGGAAGTTCGAATAAACTGAATTTCGATATGATTTATGGATGGGATAAGTGTATTGGTATAAATTAACGGATTAGTTATGTATATGGGGATGGGTTACACATAGATAATAATATCGAGATATGTAAGTACGACCTCTTTGTTTATGTACATGGTGTGTTGTTGGATTATGGTAGGAAAGTTAAGAACCATGCTTAGAGTTGTGGTAAATATCCATGGTAAGTTAGTGGATATTCATGTTAAGCTAACATGCATGCTTAAGTTGTAGTAACCATCCATGCTTAGGTATAGCTCATGCTTAAATTGTAGTAAAGCTTCATGTTTAGATTGTAGTGATTATTCATGCTTAAGATTGTTATAAGTGCATGCTTAATCGTATTCATACTTAAGAGTGTGGTGGGTTGATGGTTATGTTATACACCATGATTAGATTATTGTGGGTTGATGGTTATGTCATATACCACGATTAGTTGTTGTAGGTTGATGTTAAGTTATACACCATGCTTAAGGTAGTAAGAGTTACCCATGCCAAACCTAGTAGCTATTCATGTCTTAACTTGTAGTAGCTTCTACCTAAGTTGTATCCATGACGTGGTTGTTGTTAGGGTTATATACTGAAAGCATCACTTTTGTATTAACTTTATTTCCTTATTTTTTTTGAATGAGGATCATATGGGCATATGTTTGCATATTGTGTTTATTATAATATTAATGCAAGTATCTGATATTCTATAAGGTTGATAATATGGTGTGAGGTGACACACAGAAGATCATATTATCAGTTCCCTATGGAATATATAAATAGTTCACAACCTAGACGGACTTGGACAATCCATTGGAAAGGTTGTAGTGTAATCTGGTATTAGTCTATCTTGACTATAGGTTTACACTAGTACACTTTGTGTGTATTGAACAGGACCACTTGAGGTTGTTCTCTTTGTACTGACTACAAAAGAGAACAAACACCTCTGTTATTATGGATGCTTATGCTCTTAATCCAGATATAATAACAGACATGTATATGCAGTGTGCATTACTTTGACTCATAAAAGAGTGAGATTCATTATGGATCAACAACCTCTATGAATTGGGTAATAGCATTGTATGTATAATGGGCTGTTGATTGTAAAAGGAATCCATGTCCCGATACGTCGGGTTGATGATGTCCCCTTACGGAGCTCATAAGGATTGTCATGTAAACCCTGCAGGTGGATTACATCCGACATGACAAATAAAGTTGAGTGGTACTACTTAAGGATAAAAGATGTTGATCAATATAGTTGTCAGTAACTTAATTTGATCGACGGACATTCGATATCTTAACATGGGGAGCTGAACGAGCATATAATAAAAGGAGCCCATAAATATAATTTGGGATTAGGAAGGTAGTGCAACAATAACTCTTTAGTGGACCGAGCTATTGTTAATGGGCCAGGGTTGTGTGTTCGGGCTGAACACGGGATACCCAGATTTGTTAGGAGACCTAACCCTAATTTCTCCTCTTGGTCCCTGCCGTAGCCTTATATATATATCCTCTATTCTCTGGTCGTCATATTATTATCAGAGATAAGAAGTTTTCTCTAAATTCGTGATTCACGTAAGGAGAGAAAGAGAGGTCAGCCAAGGAGAAGAAAGGTTGGGAGACCGTCGCCCACCCGACGTCCAACCCGAGGAAGGAATACGTGCAGAAGATCTTGGGGTCGCTGACGGCTCGAGGTTGCTAGAAACTATCGTCTTCTTCTCATCGCAGGTATAATTCGTGAACCCAAGATTCCGCTATAAAGGGTTAGATCACGTATTAAATCTGTTAAGCTTTTTTGATCGATACGCACACCAATCCGTGGTCCTGGGAATCATCGCAGTTCCATCAATTGGTATCAGAGCCGGTTTTGGATCTGCGTATTGATTGTTACATCCATGTTGTCCAATAAAACTTGCGTTGTATGATAGTCGGTAGATGTAGATCTGTTCTAACTCGGTTTTGCAGGCATCTTAGATCCAACTATTATGGTCCAATGCATGTTTTGTTTGTGTTGTTGTTGTTTTGTGGATGTAATTAATATCACGAGGGTTGATCGTGCTTATAATTTTAATTTTTCAATCTAGATTATGTGTGAACTCCTTCGGGAGGCATAGGATTGATGTAATTTTAGTTTTTTTTTTTTTTTTCCGATCGTGATGGCGGTGGTGGCTGTTTCTGACGCCGGAGGAGATGCTGTTTTTAGGTAGCCCGGAGATCGACAGATGGTTTTCGATGAAGAAATCGGCAGCCAAACCTAAAAAAAAAAAATCGGGGCGCTGTCCAGGTCGAACCCCGAATAACTCTGCGCAGGGTTAGATTTGGGATTCGCACAGTCGGGGAAGAATTAGGAAAGATGGCCATAATAGTTGGATATTTATTTTCAAATTTATTGCCATTATTGCTTATTCTGATTATGCATGTTTATTATTTTGTGATTTTTTTTGAAAAACTAGGATCACATTAATAATGGACAACATGGACATAAATTAACTTGTAGAAAAACCCTCATTGTTAAATAACTAAGTGGGAGAGGGAATTCATTTAACATGAATCCCACGGTCTCCATTGCTGGTTTGTAGGTGATATAATTATACTTGCGTGTTGGCTTTAGTGCTTTCCTCCATATCGGATGAGTATAATTATGGATCACCAGTACAAACTTCCTTAGGGATAATTGTAGAAAGTTACCTAGTATGTGTTCACTTCTCCATCTGAAGGAACTCAATACAAGATAATGGACTTAGTATTAAGTAATGGTATACACTTAGATACAAATAATGGTATCCTCCCCATCGGAGTCACTGCTATTATTTGTAGGACCAGAGCAAGACCAACAGATTAATTTTATTTGTGATAAAGTTGTGTTGACATGATAGTAAAATTAATAGGAAAAACCTACTTGAACAAATATTGAATTTGAACGTCCACACTATCGTGGCATGCTAAATTCATGGTGTTTAAGGTGTTGGTGAATTTTTTTTATTGTTTTGAGGGAATCAATATTTAATTAATTCAAAAAGTTTTGCCCTACATATTTTTTTTTATGTGATTCTCAGGATTTCAAAAATGGGTTCTTTCAGTCCATTTATGGTGATTCCTAAAGAAAACAAACTTACTGGACCTAATTATATTGACTGGAAACGTAACTTGGATATTGTCTTAACTGCTGAAGAGTACAAATTTGTACTAAATGAGGAATGCCCACCTAAGCCTGATGCTAACTCTGATGAAGAGGTCAAAGAGGCTTATAAGAAGTGGAAAAAGGCAGATGAGATGGTGCGGTGTTACATTTTGACATCTATGTCAAATGTACTGTAGCATCAGCATCAGGCCATGCCCACAGCTTATGATTGATGTACAACCTTAAGGAACTCTTCGGACATCAGAGTAGAGCAACTAGGCAATTTGCTATGAAGAGTTTGATGAGATCATCTATAGCTGAGGGGACACCAGTAAGGGATCATGTTCTCAAGATGATGGGTCATCTAAATGAGATGGAGATCCTTGGTGCTGAAATCGATGGGGAAACCCAGGTCGATATCATTCTCGGGACTCTGACAAAAAGTTTTGACTCGTTTTGCCTTAATTACAACATGAACAAAAGGTTGTATAGTTTGGCAGAACTTGCAAAAGAACTACAAGATGCTGAAGCTCTCTTCAAGCAGAATGCCCTTGTTTATGTGACTGAAAAGGACTCTACTTCTAAGCCGAAAGGTGGTAAGAAGAAGAAAGTTCAGAAACAAGTAAACTCAGCAAAGAAGGGCATGGGACCTCAAGGCGCTGTGAAAAAGCCGAAAGGCAAGTGTTTCAAGTGCAAAGGGTCTGGACATTGGAAGACTGACTGTCCACTTCTCAAACAAGATAACAAAGAAGTTATATCTCATTTACTAGTTGTTGAAACATGTTTAGCGGTGTTATCTACCGGCACCTGGTGTGTAGATACAGGAGCCACTAATTATGTCTGCAATACATTGCAGGGGTTCCAGGAAACCAGACGGCTCAGTGATGGAGAGATATGCTTGTTTATGGGTGACGCTACAAGAGTAGCGGCCGTTGCAATAGGAGATATTATTTTATCTTTTGGTAGAAATAAGTCTTTGACATTGAGAGATTGTCTTTATGCACCTTCACTTAGAAGGAATTTAATTTCTGTTTCCATGCTAGTTAAGGATGGATATTCAGTTTATTTTAATGACAATATTGTTATTAGAAAAAATAAGCATTTTATCTGTTCTGGTGCATTGGTTGATAATCTATATGTCATTAATCCTATTTCGCCCACGATGCAACTTATGGAAATGAATAATATGTCTTCTAACATAAATAAGAGAAAAGAACCTTCTTGTATGAACCAAACATATCTTTAGCACTTGCGATTGGGGCATGTTAACCTAAGAAGGATTCAAAGACTGGTTAAAGATGGACTTTTGAGTTCATTGGAAGTGGAGGCACTACCAGTCTGTGAATCCTGCTTGGTAGGTAAAATGACCAAAAGGCCTTTCAAGGCAAAGGGGTATAGGGCCAAAGATGTGTTGGAATTGGTTCATTCTGATTTGTGTGGGCCCATGACTGTCCAGGCTAGAGGTGGCTTTGAATATTTTATCACATTTACTGACGATTATTCAAGGTATGGATATATTTATTTGATGCGCCGTAAGTCTGAGTGCTTTGAGAAATTCAAAGAGTACAAGGCAGAAACGGAGAAACGTCATGGAAAATGCATCAAGTCATTACGTTCAGATCGTGGTGGCGAGCATCTCTTTGGGGAGTTTAGGGACTATTTGTCAGAGGCTGGGATTACATTCCAATTATCAGCACCTGGAACACCCCAACAGAATGGTGTAGCAGAAAGAAGGAATAGGACTCTTATGGAGATGGTTAGATCAATGATGAGTTATTCAGATTTACCAGATTTGTTTTGGGGATATGCCTTAGAAACTGCAGCTTATATTTTGAACTTGGTTCCTTCTAAGTCAGTACCAATTACTCCCACAGAACTGTGGACTGGGCGTAAGCCTAGTCTGAAACATGTTCGGATTTGGGGTAGTCCAGCACACGTGCTGAATGGGAAAGCTGATAAGTTGGAATCTCGTACAGATGTACGCTTGTTTGTAGGCTATCCAAGAGGAACGAAAGGAGGTTTATTTTATAGTCCTAAGGATCATAAGGTCATTGTTAGCACCAATGCTCGATTCTTAGAGGAAGACTATGTGATGAACTATAAACCCATAAGTAGAGCTGTTCTAGAAGAACTGAGAGGTGAGACGCCAAATACTTCAGTACCAACAGTACAACAGGATGTACCACCAGTAACTGCACAACGTGTCACAAATGTTACACCACAACCGATAGTGTCTCGTCGTAGTGGGAGGGTTGTGATACAACCTGATAGATATATGTTCTTGGGAGAGTCGTCAGACTTTGTCCCTGAGGAACAAGATTATGATCCATGTACCTACAATGAAGCACTCCAAGATAAAGATGCAGTCTTGGCAAAAAGCAATGATATCTGAAATAGAATCTATGGATTCTAATCAAGTCTGGGAGCTTGTAGAACCACCTATTGGTGTAAAAGCCATTGGATGCAAGTGGGTCTATAAGAGAAAAAGAGGATCAGACGGTAAGGTTGAAACCTTTAAAGCTCGGCTTGTTGCAAAATGTTTTACTCAAAGAGAGGGTATTGATTATGAGGAAACCTTTTCGCCAGTAGCCATGCTTAAGTCTATCCGGATTCTTTTATCTATTGCAGCTCATCTTGATTATGAGATTTGGCAAATGGATGTCAAGACAGCTTTCCTTAATGGAAGTCTTGAGGAAGACATCTATATGAAGCAACCAGACGGGTTCATTGAAAAGGGCCAAGAGCATCTTATTTGTAAGCTCAAGAAGTCCATTTATGGACTTAAGCAAGCTTCCAGATCTTGGAACATATGTTTTGATCAGGTGATAAAATCCTATGGATTTGATCAATGTCAAGATGAATCGTGTGTATACAAAAAGTGTGACGGAAACGTATTGGTATTCCTAGTACTTTACGTGGATAACATCTTGCTCATTGGAAACAATGTGAAGGTATTATCTAATGTAAGGGTATTGTTATCCAAACAGTTTGATATGAAGGACTTGGGAGAAGTAGGTCACATCCTTGGGATCAAAGTTCTACGAGATCGCAAGAAAAGGATGTTGGGCTTGTCCCAAGCTTCCTATATCGATACTATACTAACTCGTTTTAGCATGCAAAATTCTAAGAAAGGTTTCTTACCTTTTAGGCATGGAATTGCCCTATCAAAGGAGCAGTGTCCGAGGACACCTAAAGAGATAGAGAACATGAAAGCAGTTCCTTATGCTTCAGCAGTAGGAAGCTTAATGTATGCAATGCTATGTACGAGACCAGATATCTGCTTTGCCGTTGGCATGGTTAGCAGATATTAGTCTAACCCAGGACAAGAGCACTGGACTGCCGTAAAGCATATTTTGAAGTACCTGAAAAGGACTAAAGATTACATGCTAGTTTACCAGGTAGATAGTTTAGTTGCCTTGGGGTATACAGACTCAGATTTTCAGTCAGATAGGAATTCTAGGAAATCAACCTCAGGTTATGTATTTACTTTGGGAGGTGGAGCCACTATATGGAGGAGTATCAAGCAAAAATGTATTGCTGATTTTACCATGGAAGCCGAGTATGTGGCAGCCTCTGAGGCAGCCAAAGAAGCGGTTTGGCTCAGAAACTTCCTATTGGACTTGGATGTGGTACCTAATTTGCCTAAGGCTATTACACTTTATTGTGATAATAGTGGTGCAGTTGCAAATTCGAAGGAACCACGAGCCCATAAGACAGGTAAACACATTGAGCGTAAGTACCACCTGATACGAGATTTCGTAAAGAAAGGAAAAGTTGCTGTGATCAAGATAGCATCAGCAGACAACCTAGCTGATCCCTTCACTAAGAGCTTACCAGCTAAGGCTTTTGATAGTCATGTTGAGAGAATGGGAGTCAGATGCGTAGCAGCATGGCTTTAAGTATAAGTGGGAGATTTGTAATAGTATACTGAAAGGCAATGCTTTGAGTATAAGTGGGAGATTGTTAGGGTTATATACTGAAAGCATCACTTTTGTATTAACTTTATTTCCTTATTTTTTTTAATGAGGATCATATGGGCATATGTTTGCATATTGTGTTTATTATAATATTAATGCAAGTATCTGATATTCTATAAGGTTGATAATATGGTGTGAGGTGACACACAGAAGATCATATTATCAGTTCCCTATGGAATATATAAATAGTTCACAACCTAGACGGACTTGGACAATCCATTGGAAAGGTTGTAGTGTAATCTGGTATTAGTCTATCTTGACTATAGGTTTACACTAGTACACTTTGTGTGTATTGAACATGACCACTTGAGGTTGTTCTCTTTGTACTGACTACAAAAGAGAACAAATACCTCTGTTATTATGGATGCTTATGGTCTTAATCCAGATATAATAACAGACATGTATATGCAGTGTACATTACTTTGACTCATAAAAGAGTGAGATTCATTATGGATCAACAACCTCTATGAATTGGATAATAGCATTGTATGTATGATGGGTTGTTGATTGTAAAAGGAATCCATGTCCCGATACGTCGGGTTGATGATGTCCCCTTAAGGAGCTCATAAGGATTGTCATGTAAACCCTGCAGGTGGATTACATCCGACATGACAAATAAAGTTGAGTGGTACTACTTAAGGATAAAAGATGTTGATCAATATAGTTGTCAGTAACTTAATTTGATCGACGGACATTTGATATCTTAACATGGGGAGTTGAACGAGCATATAATAGAAGGAGCCCATAAATGTAATTTGGGATTAGGAAGGTAGTGCAACAATAGCTCTTTAGTGGACCGAGCTATTGTTAATGGGTCAGGGTTGTGTGTTCGGGCTGAACACGGGATACCCAGATTTGTTAGGAGACCTAACCCTAATTTCTCCTCATGGTCCCTGCCGTAGCCTTATATATATATCCTCTATTCTCTGGCCGTCATATTATTATCAAAGATAAGAAGTTTTCTCTAAATTCGTGATTCACGTAAGGAGAGAAAGAGAGGTCAGCCAAGGAGAAGAAAGGTTGGTAGACCGTCGCCCACACGACGTCCAACCCGAGGAAGGAATACGTGCAGAAGATCTTGGGGTCGCTGACGGCTCGAGGTTGCTAGAAACTATCGTCTTCCTCTCATCGCAGGTATAATTCGTGAACCCTAGATTCGTGGTCCTGGGTAGGGTTAGATCACGTATTAAATCTGTTAAGCTTTTATGATCGATACGCACACCAATCCGTGGTCCTGGGAATCATTGCAGTTCCATCAGTTGTGACGTAGTAAAGGACTAGCATGTCATGCTTGTAGCATTAGTAAAAGACCAATCATATGGTAGTTGCAATATTGCGTGGAAGAGTATCTCTAGTTAATCCCTAGAAGGAATCCTGTGGTTGAGATTACTTAGCTAGAATCATGTATGCTTGAATAGGGTATTGTAGCCTTCTAGTTTAAAGAACCATGTTTGATTGTATATGGTAGTGAAAGATTGAAAGGAACTATGAACCCTTGCATCTAGCTCCTAGGTGATTCTAACTCAAAAGAGAAACCAAGAACCTCGTTACATGTAGTTCTAGTTCGTTTGGAAAGGAAACCGTGCATTCTAGTGTGTGAGGTCCTAATTGAAATTGGACCATATCATGGGGACATTCCTCCTCCGTATGGGTAATAAGGATTGGATAGAACACTAGCAATAGATAGTTCGATAAAGGTTGATATGTCGCTTTCGGGCTTCTTATCGGTAGAATGCCTATATCAGGCTGTTTGTAGATTCTTCTGTTGCTTCTAATTATAGAAGATCGAGTTGCTAGTAAGCACATTTGGTTGCTTATAGGGTTGATTACCTGTATGGTTGTTTGCCTATGGTTGTGCTCGTACGTGGCTCGACTGGCCCGTGCGTAGCTGTTGGTCTCATCCGCAGCTTATTTGGCTGGTATGTACGTTGTTATCTCATACGAAGCCGACTGGCTCGTAGGTAGTTGTTGGTTCATACGTAACTTATTGGCTCGTATGTGGTTAGTTACTCATATATAGCTTATTAGCTAGTACCCAGTTTGTTATGCTCATCTAGGGTGATATTATTACCCTAGGGTCTATCGACCATCAAGACATATATTTTCTTACCCTAAGGAACTGTGGAGGAGTCACTCCTTGGATACCGTCGGATCTTAACCGGTGTAGGTTGATCGAGGACCGGAGTATAGACGGAATCCAAGTTCAGGGTAGTGGCATGCATGTATGTTCGTATTGCCGGGGTCTTGGATCGATGGGCCAGAAACCGGATCCTGAGGGGTTCTGGTAAGTCTAGGTTGAGCAGCCTAGTAGAGTTGTCTTGCGAGGTCTAATTTAAGGCCTAGCATGTTGTGTTTATAATATTGTCATCCTTAGGACTGTTCAGGGTTAGGGACATCATCAGGGTAGTGACTTATAAAGATCATTTACTTAACAATTTTGCTAGGTAGAGAGGAGTTGGTAGTAGGGGGCACCTTACGGCCAACCTGTTCTTTGGGGCCAACCTTAGGGGTGTTATTGGGTTGTACCTTCCTGTCAAAGTGATATGCAGGGTGCCTTCTCACGAGTTGAGAGCATGGGTTGCGTATCTCACACTGTTAATTCCTGAAGTGCCATGATAAGGCGGGCGGAGCTAGGGGGATGGACCCCGGAACTCCGTCGAGTCCTATGCCGGGGAAGCGAACAGGCCATGGACTACGGTCTGGCTAGGGGGCGGCAGGGGGCTCTCCTGTTGGCGGAAACCCCAAGGGTTCGTCTGGTTTTTGAGTGAGGTCCGGTTAGTCGGGTAGTAGTGGCAAACATAGACACCATGAGCGGACTGCATTAGTGGGACATAGACACCATGAGCGTACTGCCTTGGTAGGACTTGACCACGTCTGCAACCTCATCAGTCAGGTTGTATCTGTCAGGAACAAGTTGTGTACAATTAGAAATTCATAACGCGGGTTCAAATCCCTATATGGAGAAACGGCTTGAGATGGGGCGTATGTAGTATGGGATGCATACTGTTCCGGAGACTTGCTTGCATTAGAATAAGAGCATCATCGTATTGGTAATCTTGCATTAGAGTTAAGTCATAACGTACACTGGCACAGAAATTATATGTACACGTGTCTTTTCCATTCAAGTTGAATTGCGAGTGTGATAGTTGAAGTAAATCAATAACCAAGCTATGGGCTTGGGATGTGATGTGATATCACCCAAGTTCGGCTTGGGGTACGGTGATTATTACCAAAGCTATCGGCCTTGGGGTGTGATATGTTATTGCCCAAACTATGGTTGGGATGTGGAGTATATTGTGATGAAATGCATGTAAATGGTAATGTGCAATGAGATGTTAGGTTGGACATGAATGAATGTGGTAGTATGAGAATGAATGCATATGTCTATGATGTGATACATGATATAATGCAATAAGATCAATATTTGTATTATGAGAGAGGTTATTCGAATGATTACTGAAGATAAGTATGTTATGAGCGGGTATGGATATACATACAGGTGATGACTCAAAGAGTATTGGACGTGAAATCCCATTTATGAGGTTTACATGTTCAGATGTCGAGTAAGATTTGTTTATCTTGGTAATTGTGAGTTCGTTATGTTTTTACTTGTAAGTTTAATTTATTTACCTATTTAATAAATTATACTCACACCAGAAATGGCTAACCCCTTAGTGTTTGGGGGTTAGGGAGTCCCTGGACTGCCCTAGGTCCCCTACTGTTATAGGTCCTCAGCAGTGCAGAGGTGAGGTGTAGGTACAGGTCTCTGTGGAGTGGAGCTCCAGTTTATAATTCGTTGTTATGGTTTAATTGTAAATAGTAAAGAATTTATGGTTTTTAATTGATAATTGATATACCGTTATGAGTTTGGCCCCCAGAGCATATATATATATATATATATATATATATATATATATATATATATATATATATATTGCCTGTGTGATGATGCTCATTTTGGCCTGGAGAGCCCGTGATATTATTGCCTGTGATGTGAGTTACGGAATTTAGAGCAGAATTCCGTAAGCTTTTGTGTTTCGGGGCAGAAATTACAGAGGAGACTCTGCCCAAATTTTCTTTGAAACATAACTATCTTAGTTTATGTTTAAAATGATATAGAAATTGGAAGAATTGAGTTTGGAGTCAAAAAGGAAAAAAGGGCAGGCGCTACAGGTTGATATTACAAATTGAGATTTGTAATTATTGGGTAGTAACTCTGTGTTGAATAAAAAGTTTTAAATTTTCCAGCTTTTTTTGTGTATCGCGACTAATTGAAGGAAAGATCTTGGCATGTGTCACAGTTTTCCAGTTACGTGGAAATCGGGGCGCTACAGAGTGGTATCAAAGCTGACTTCAATTTACTGTCCAACACAGTAGGAAAATTAAACTTGAATGCCTTTAGGAGTCGGGTTTTAGCTAGTTGTAGATAGTTATAATTCATACTGTTGGTTCTTTCAACTTATGTTTTATAATTTTTCTATATCCGAACTAATCCTAGTGTATGTGTTACCATCCTTTAAACACATGAATGGTGTTCGAGGATATCCTATCTGAGGATGTGCCGGTAAAAGAGAGTGAACTGATATCGATGGACGATTCAATAATCTTGAGCGAGGAGCCGAAGGAGACTTCACCACTGCAAGGACTGAGTGTGGATCAATGCACAGTGGCGGCAGCCAGCATACATCGGGAAATGAGGAAGCTGAGGAAGTACGTGATTAGGTAAGGTCGTCCAGCTAAGCAACCAAGAAAGGCTTGCAGAGCTATATTAGCAGGTCTAGCAAGGGAGCAGGGACACCTTGATTCCAGATTGGCACGACTACAACACGAATGGGAGCGAATCCCAGAGACCACCTGTAACACCCCGTTTTGTACGGTACCTGAATATATGCATATGTGTATGTATATTGTTAGTATGCGTACAATTGATTGTAATATTAGGGGTCGATTTTGCCATCGTGGTGGATGGTTAGGGCTACAGGATGGTTTTTGAGAGAGTTACATTCCAAAGATGCACGAGAACGAGACGGACCGATACTAGTATAACTGCTAGTTTTCGGCATGACGCACATGCAAATATAACACGGTATAGTACTACAGTGAATATAGCTTGCGTGCGCTCGTTAAAACACGCATCTCACACTCGTTGGAGCTCGTTAAGAGTTATGTTGGGCAGCCAACCTAACATACACAAAACCAATGGGCTAAGCCATGGTTTTGGGTCAACAAACTACCTATAGCCTAAACCTACCCCCCCTGTCAAATCCGGCCTCCACCTCCCATCACCCTCATTTCCCACTTCTTTTCCCCCCATTTTCTTTGGAATTTTCAGAAGATAACACCACAAGAGAAGGAGGAGAGAAAAGAAGAAGGAAGTAACAGAGAAGGAAGAAAAGGAGATTTCCAAGAGAAGAGCCTTCAAGAAATTCCTTCTACTACTACAACCTAAGGTGGGAAATTTCTCTAAACTTGAAATTCTTGTCTTTTAATTAAATTTGGTTGCATGCATGTGTGCTAGAATGCATAGGATTGCTTTTCTAAAGGTTAGAAGTAGAAGTCAGAATGGAACTAGGAAAAGCTGGTTCGGAGTACCATTTTGTGGATTTTTTCGAAAGCATAATATGTTGAATTATACCACAAGATTAAAAGTGTTTGTTCATTTATGTGTCAGGATCATCCATGATTTATTTTAGATTTTTCTATGATAATTTGATATGCTAATAAAATTGAGAGATAGATATGTGTCGTAAGGCAGACTCAGAAAAAGAAAAACAGGATGGTTGATATTGTAGAAATTTTCGTGATTTATTGAAGCATTATTTTGATCTGAAATTTTTACTCAATGTTCATGAATACATTTTGATTATGTACAAAAATCAATAAATTATTTAGATGATTTTAGAGGCATGAAAAAAATCTATCTATGACCAGTATCTGATGTTGAATTAGAAAACTTGATGGTTTCTGTGCTAACTTGCAATAGCTATTACTCACTGTATAGTTGGAATTTTGACATGAGGTCTTTTGTATGATGTTGGGTATGATGTCTAGTTTCACCAACAAAAATTTTAGGTCATTTGTACAAGTGTGAAATTTACTGTGATTTTGTGATTAAGCACTGTGCTGTTTTCAGCCAGTTTTGATACTCTGTAAAGATTGGGAATTTGAGACTTGTTAGAGGCACATTTTGAGGATTATGACCCAGTAGAGAGTTGTAGTGGACACCTATACTTTCCAACAAAACTAATTTGAGGCAATTCCAGTAAACGGTTGAATTATTATAATTTTTGTAAGACTGGACAGAGGACTAGAGTAGAGCTGAGTGCTCTGAATTGGAGAGACCAATTGTGTGAATTGGTGTATCAATGATAGACGAGTGTGCTAGGGTGACTTAATGGTAAAATTTGGACTCAGGACCAACTAGAGAGTTGCTAAGGATACCCACACCCTTCTACAGAATTTGAGTCTGTGTCATTCTGATGAACAAGTAGAATTTTGTGTTAATGGTAAGGTGTAGCCCGTGCACAGGAAGCACGCGGGCTAGAGCTTGAGAAGCTATTTCGAGGACTTAGATGGTTGAATTTAAGCTCGTGCTCAAATAGAAAGTTGTAGCCTAGGATCGTACCTTTCTAGGTTGGGCCCATACACTCCAATCGGAGTTGTATCGATAGAGGGATGACCATTTTGAGATTCGGGCAGAAACCCGTAGGTCGCTTAGTCTAGGTTTGGACTAAGGGTTGTGAAAGCATTTTTCCCTTGTGTGTTATTTGATTCCAAGACTCGTGTCTAGGAGTGGTGGATCTCTGTTATTGAGGTTGTTGACTCCCCGAGTAGGATGGGTGACTCGAGTTAGTCACTAGGGTAAAGGATACCCTGCACCTATCAAGCCTATATTATTAAACTTCTGCCGAGCGTAGGACGTCCGAGCATGCCAGTGAGTGGAACTCACGGGGAAATTATATATTTACTGCCGGAGTAGCAGCAGGCGTAGGCCATTATGCTGGACGAGTCCAAGCAGAAGAAGTGGCGAACCAGATCGGTATCGCCAGGGGCCAGAGGCTGATAGGCAAGTGTGGAAGCAGTAATTCTTACCCGAAATAATTAGAGTAAGGTAGGGGTTAGAATGGTTTATTAAGGGGTTGGGAAATTGCATCAGTCCTAGTAAACCATAGTCGGTGTTGTATCTTCCAGTCGTAGGGATACGTTCTCGACCGCTAACGGATTGCATCCCCGGCTCGTATCACTATCTGTTGATTCCCAAAGTTTGCCGAAGTAAGGTGCGGGAGGCCCGGAGGATTTGACCTCCCGTGGTGCTCACGTCCCTAAAGCGCGGGTTTTGTGTTTTGTGGGTTTTTTTTGGTATATATCAGTTCATTACTCGATGAGGGGTGAACACGCATGCGTCAGTCCATGGGTGGACATGTGGAACCAAGGGTCGTAAGGAGCAGGTTCAACACGGTTTCTAAGGGGGTCCATATGCGGGTACCAACTGGCGGTGACCACTTGGGCACTGCAGGGCAGAATTAGACCGACCGCTGCAATCTCCTTGGGCAACGAACAGTCTATTGGGAACTGGAGTGTGTACAAGAGTAGGGTGCATGGCGAGGGTTTGAATCCCTAAATTGTGGAGAAAGATGGCTAGATTTGGGGGCGTATGTAGTATGGGATGCATTCGTGCTCCAAAGTCTTGCTTGCATTAGAAGTTAGGCATGTGAGTTTGCTGCATCTAGTCATATGGTCATGTCATAACACTGCACTAGAACCCGAATCCACTAAACCCTTGTTTTGGCACAACACTTTTCCTTTTTTGCATAAATTATTGGTTGTGATTGAATTTTAGAGCATCGCTGTTATCACCAGCTTTGCGTCAGTCGAAGTACTGACGTTTCCCACCTTTTAGGTATCGGTTATACCTTCCGAACAGGTGCAAAGATATCAGAGTTGCGCAGCAGAAGCCTAAAGCTGAGGAGCAAGTCCTGGGGGAGCCGATGGGCCGCTCAGTGAAGTTCCGCAAGTGATCAGTCGATTACCATTCCAGAAGGCAGCTGATAGCTTTACAAGAGGAGTCTGTAAATACTTGTAATAAGTTGTAATGAATTGATGTAATTTGTACTCTTTGTCCTAGAACAAGTTATCGGTTGTAATCAATGATGCAATGACTTATTTGGCAAATAAAAAGTTTTTAAATTTCCATGTTATTACTGTGTTGAG
Source organism: Hemerocallis citrina (assembly GCA_017893485.1). Taxonomy (NCBI): domain Eukaryota; kingdom Viridiplantae; phylum Streptophyta; class Magnoliopsida; order Asparagales; family Asphodelaceae; genus Hemerocallis; species Hemerocallis citrina. The sequence continues at coordinate 99,413,053 of CM030368.1, forward strand.
ATGCATTTGAAGGTAAAGATTCTGGAAGGTGTCACGGATGTCCGGTAACGGGGATCCGGGGCGCTACAGAGTTGGTATCAGAGCTGACTTCAAATTGCAGTCTAACACGGTAGGAAATTAGACTTGAAGGCCAGATAAAATGATTCTAGTTGACAAATAGGATGATTAAAAATCATATGGTAGCGCTACAACTTATGATTATGATCTTCCCTATATGTGAACCAGTCTCAGATTACTTCATTTTTACTAACATGCTTGGAGCAGTCAAGTCCAAATTGTGGCTAGTCTGTTACCAGACATTAGTGGAGGAAAACAGAACAAGATGTGTCTGTAATTCCGAAACTAAACCCTGTTTATGTTTTACAGATGGCGTTCGAAGATGTCTTCATCCAGGATGGGTCAGTGGGTAAGCCAATGCCTACAAGGAAAACGATAACGATGGAGGAAGAAATGAAGAAAGTGCTACAGGAGACCGAAGGTGAGGAGAACTCTCCTCCAGCATCGCTAGACCTAATGGCAGAGCAGCAGAGGATAGCCATCGGGTATCTGGAAATGAAAAGGGCAAGGGAATGCAGGGACAAGGCGATCCACCGGGCCTAGCAGCAGATCAAATTTCATCAGGCACAGATGACACACCTGAAGAAAGAACGAAAGCAGCTTCATGACGGTATGACACACCTTCAGAACCGCTGGTGGGGACTTCAGAAGGGTCCCAAGCCAAAAACTACTGGGAAAATCACCAAACCTTCTAAAGGAGAATACCCCAAGAGAACAATTGCGACTAAGAGTTGCTACAAATGCGGGAAAGTCAGACACTACAAGTCGCGTTGCCCAGCAACGATCAAGGATTGTTTCAACTGTAAGGAACTTGGGCATGTCAAGTCAAATTGCCCAGAATTACAAAGGGGATGCTCATCGAGCAAGTAACCGGATAAATGACAGGGTGAAGATAATATGTGGACCTACTATATTATGAGATCTTTTGGAAGCTGAAGAAGTAATGTAATCAAGTTTAAGTTGTATTTTGGGTTTATGAAAGTTGGTGGATGATGTACTGTTGTAACAAGACATCTATATATATAAATGGAATTTTGGCAACAGTCTTGTTTGATAGTGGATGGACTCATTCTTTTGTGTCAGAATATTTTTTGAGAAAATTAAGATGCACACAAAGGGCAATCCCAGAGTTAGCTTTGATCGTAGCTACGCCGTCAGGGGCAACCCTTTCTACAGATCTATGCTATAGGGGATGTAAGCTCCAAATTAGCTGAGAAACCCCAAGTATCGATTTGTTGGAGTTGGGTTTTACCGGGACAGATGTCACTATTGGCATGGATTGGATGTCGAGGCACATGGCAAGCATTGACTGCAAGGAGAAGAAGGTAGTTATTTCAGATGAAGGAGTGGAACTTGTTTTCCACGGGGAGCAGTGATCGGAGGCAATGACTTTGGCAACTGCTAGTGAAGTACGGGTACCAGAAGAGGTGAGCAAGATACCAGTGGTGAGGAATTTTCCACTTGTATTCTTAGAGGATTTACCTGGAATTCCCCCACACCGTGATGTCGAGTTTAGCATCACAATTCAACCAGGAAGCGCTCTAGTATCCAAAGCACCCTATCGAATGGCACCAGTAGAGCGGAATGAGATCAAGAAGCAGATTGAAAAGTATTTGCAGAAAGGATTTATCAGACCAAGTGCATCGCCTTGGGGAGCACCAGTATTGCTTGTTAAGAAGAAGGACGGATCGTCCAGGATGTGTATCGATTATCGGGAATTGAATAAAGTCACTATTCGGAACAAGTACCTAATTCCCAGGATCGACGATTTGTTCGATCAGCTTCAAGGAGCAGCAATATTTTCCAAGATTGATCTACGGTCTGGATATCATCAGGTACGAGTCAAGGAAAAGGATGTACCTAAGACAGCTTTTCGAACTCGACATGGACACTATGAGTTCTTGGTAATGCCGTTTGGAGTGACTAACGCTCCAGCTATTTTCATTGACTTAATGAACAAAATTCTACGGCCGTTTATCGACTCCTTTGTCGTGGTCTTCATCGACGACATTTTGGTATATTCAAGGATGGAAAAGGATCATGCTGAACATCTAACAGCAGTCTTGAGCAAGTTACTGGAGCATCAGTTGTATGCCAAATTATCTAAGTGTGAGTTCTGGAAATCGAAAGTTGCATTCCTAGGCCATATCCTTTCTAAGGAGGGAGTGGCGACGGATCCTCAGAAGATAGAAGCGGTCAAGGAATGGACACAACCAAAGACGGTGAAGGAAGTAAGGAGTTTTCTGGGTATGACTGGGTATTGTCGGAAGTTTATCCAGAATTATGCAAGGATAGCTGTACCCCTTACAGCTTTGACCAAAAAGAACCAAAGTTTCGACTGGATGGAGAAGTGTGAAGGAAGTTTTCAGGAACTGAAGAACGTTTGATCTCCGCACCTATATTGGTTTTCCCTTAGGAGGATAAGGACTACGTCATCTACAGTGATGCGTCGTATTTGGGGTTCGGATGTGTGCTGATGCAGGAAGGCAAGGTTATAGCTTATGGTTCGAGATAACTACGACCACACGAGAAGAACTATCCAACCCATGATTTGGAACTTGCAGCAATAATTTTTGCTTTGAAATCATGGAGACATTATATCTACGGAGCAAAGGTGGAAATCTATACTGATCACAAGAGCTTAAAGTACATCTACCAGCAGAAGGATCTCAACTTAAGGCAGAGGAGATGGTTGGAAATACTCGAAGACATCAGGCCTGAGATTATATATCATCCAGGAAAAGACAACTTGGTAGCAGACGCGCTCAGTAGGAAGAGAAGTGTGGCAATGATGGACTCAATAATAGTCACTTTTAGGAGCAATAATCTTAGTGAAATTAGACATTTTAATGCTCTATATGTGGTATTTTACTCTTCTTTTCTCTTTTCCATAGGAAACAGCCTGAAAGCAGCAAACGAAGCAGATTCCAGAATAATACAGACTGAGAGGATGATATACAGGGAACAGCAAAGATCAGTCGACTGATTCTTCAAACAGGCGACTGAACAGAAGTTTGATGGGGCTCGGCACAGTAGACTGCTTCCCAAGACAGTCGACTGGTCGTGGCGGAGTCAAAAGATAAGAGCAGATGAAGATGCATCCTCATCCAAACCCAGGTCGTCTGCATGTAACAACTCGTCATTAATTAAGAAGGTGGACTCAGTCTTATGCGTTAAAAGATAAGAAATCAGGAACTTTGCAAATAAGGAAGGAAAGAAGAAAAGAGAAAGAAATAAAACGCAGATCAAATAAAGGAGGAATTAAATAAAAAGAAAAGGACCTTTCTATAAACGAAGAGGGAAAACCCTAATTCCCTAGCCGTATTCTATAAATATCAACCAAGAGGCATTGTGAAAGAGGGACTGGAGAGAGAGGCCGGATCCATCAACAAGAAAAGCCATCGACAGCAAGCATCAAAGAGGGAGAACAAGTCGACTGCTGATTGGGCTCAATTTTCACATCATACAAATCAGTGTTCTTCTGTTTTTCCTTTGAATCTTATTTTTATTGTAGTCATGAACTCTATTTTATCAATCAATAAAAGTTTTATTATGTGGAACTAACTTTCATAGTTGGGTAGATTGAAGCCGTAGTTATGTAATGCTTATACTCTTCTGAATACTACTCTATTACTTATTGATTAAACCTGAGTGAATTGGAATAGATTTATAATAATCAAACTTGTTCAGAGGCCTAAGGGCAGTCGACTGAGGTGACAGCAAGTCGACTGGTCCGAATCTGAGATTATTAAGTTTGTGTAGTATAGATCTGAATCTGTTATATGAGCATATTGAAACGACCCGTATCTCGTGCTCATAACTTGTAACACAGGAGTCCTTAGGGGTTCTCGGTTTAATCAACTTGAGGGATCTAGATCTGATACCAATTTCTAGAACTTTGAGTGTTTGTTCGTTTCCAGTGTTCTTATGTTTTCCTTAAGTGCAACTTAGTAGATACCATGCTAAATACTTAAGGAAAGAAACGAATTAGAGTAGATACCATGCCTAATTCTTGGCTAGGGAAACAATACTTTAAGGAGTAGATACCATGCTCTTAAAGGAACGAACATGAGTAACTAGAATAGTAAAGAAGGTGACTTAGCATTACTGACTACAGGTGGAAATCAAAACCCAACTACTTGATACATATTTGTGATTCAGAACTTCTCGATATAGCTTTTAATCTTTTTATTTCTTTAGAACAACACTTTAAGATTCTATTTTCTATTTTATTGATTAGTGAGTTAAGTACTACAATCTCTGTGGGATCGACCCTTGCTCGTCGCTACGCTTCTACAAACGATTCGTACACTTAAGAGGTTTTTAATTTGTGTCTAGTTTAGATCATCTAGATTGCACAACAAGTTTTTGGCGCCGTTGCCCGGGATTGTTTAGTATTTTAACTTACAAATCAGTAAAATTCTTTTTCACTTTTTTATTTTATTTTATTTCTTCGTTTCCTTTTCCTATAATTTTCTTTTTACTCTCTGCACATACAGGGTCAGACCAGTCGACTGTCTCCAAGGACCAGTCGACTGTACAGCGAATTTTTCCAAAAGCAACAATGGGAGAGAAAGCACCAAATCGAGTACCAATGCACGACAAATTCCTTCCAAAGAATATTGAGCAACCGTCTTGCATAGCTTTTCAACCTAATGTCACAGGGAATATGCACCTATCACCTCAATTACTCAGCATGGTTCCCCACTTCAGTGGCACAATAGACAAGGATCCGCATCTACATTTGCAAGATTTCTTTGATCTTTGCAGAACACAAAGCGTCCAAGGGCTTACCCCCGAACAAATTAGGTTAATCTTGTTTCCATTTTCTTTAAAACTTAATGCTAAATTGTGGTATAATTCTTTGGAACCGGGATCAATTCAATCATGGGAGCAATTGGCAACAAAGTTCTTGAAGGAATTCTTTCCAGCTCAGAAGACCAGACAACTGAAAAGGGAAATTCTACTCTTCCAACAAAAAGATGGCGATTTATTCTTCGAAGCATGGAAGGACTTCAAGAACAAGCTTCTCAAGTGTCCTATGCACAACATACCTAAGGATGATCAGGTACAAGCATTTTATGAGGATTTAAATGACACTAACAGAGCAATTGTAGATTCAGCTTGTAATGGAATCTTGATGAGGAAAAGGCCATCAAGCTATTTGAAGAACTCAGCGAGAACTCACAACAATTCTCAACAAGAAGAGACATTTCGCAAAAACAGGGAGTCTACGAAATTTCTGGCAATGATAGCATGCAATTAGAAATGGAGATTATGAACAAAAAGATTGATATGCTTGTGAATACAATTTCAACGTTGGGTGGCGTAAAAAACCAACGAAAAGAAATTTGTGCAATTTGTTCTCATTCCAATCATACAACTAATACATGTCTCATGTCTTCTTTCACAGATCAGGAGCACGCAAACTACATAGAACAGGGAATGTACCCACCCCAGAACAACACTTTTTCGAACATGTACAACCCAGGGTGGCAAAACCATCAAAATTTTTTATGGAGAAATGATCAAAACCATCAAGGCAATCAATTTGCACAAGGGCATGCGCAGCAACTCCAGATTGGGAATGAGTTTGATCAGCCAGTGCAAGAACAGAAGAAGTTGGATTTCGAATCCACCATTCTTCAATTACTCCAACAGCAACAACAAACAAGCAACCAACAAGGGCAGGCCATTCAGAAATTGGAAAATCAAATTGGTTAAATTGCTAAGGAGTTAAATGAAAGAAATGTAGGAGAACTCCCACCAAAAACCATACCAAACCCTAGAGGACAAGAACAGCTCCAATCGGTGACAACACTAGAGGACGATATTGAGTTTAAAATGTTTGATGCACCAAAAGTACCACATGATGATCATGAATGTTATAATGTTGATGTGGTTCAAACATTTCAGGAACATAGTGTTGATCCATTACAAGCAACAATTACACAATCTCTAACATTATCTCATATTGAACAGGAATACGATGACTGGAGGATTGCAGAGACAGTACATCACCTTGAAACTCCAAAGTCAGATTCAGATCAGTCGACTGGTACATGGAGCCAGTCGACTGCTGCCAGGACCCCAGACGTGGAGCTGAAGCCACTACATGAACACCTGAAGTATGAATATTTGGGGGAAAACCAGACATTACCTGTGACAGTTGCTAACCTCAGGATGCGGGAAGAAGGGAAGCTGCAGGGAGTCTTTCAAGAGCACAATGGTGCATTAAGATGGACCATTGCTGATAAACTAATGTCAAGATGGTACGGTCCATAAAATGTTGCAAAGGTTTCCCCCACATGGAGCGTTGGCGAATAATCAAACGTTCAAGGTGAATGGGCAGAGGGGAAAACCTTATAATAAGATGAGTTGTGAGCCGCGAGCCATTCAATACATTGCACAACTCATCGAGTCTAGCTGAAGACAGGAAACACAGCGCTTATTGGGAGGCAACCCAATTTTTCAGGGGAGTACTTACACTCTCTTCCTTTATTCATTTCTTTAGTTATTCCTTTATTTCTTTATTTTATTTTTCCTTCAAACTAGTGGGTAACACATGCCTATACTTTAAGTTTTGTGCGAACATTGAGGACAATGTTCCATCTAATTTTTGGGGTATTAGTTAGTTACATTTGAAGTCTTTTGATTTTTTAGGATAAACAATTTCTTATAAAGTAAGAGGAAGGATACTTATTTACTTTAGGATTGTTGAGTTTCATAATTCCTTACAAAATTGTATGAGTTATGCAATTATACATTAAAGACAAATGTGATGTTGTTTCTTGTGATTATTCCCTTTGATCTAGTCCTAAACTGAGTTTAAGTAAATAGAGTAATAACAAAAAAAAATAATAATAATAAAAAATAAAAAAAAATAAAAAAAAATTGAATAAAGTCAATCTACTCCAATGTTTTGAGTTGCTTAGTAACTAGGGGTATTCATCACCAATGTTTACTTTTACGTCAAACGGAAACTTGAAATATGAGTATGCAAAGCACTTTAAAGTTTGTGACTTGTTGAGTAACCGGGTGGATTCATCACAAATGTCTTGCACTCGCGTCAAAAGGCAAGTGACGACTTAAAAAGAGACATAAAAAAAAAAAAAAACCTCTAGTTTGCTACTCGGTTTGTAGTAAAGAAAAGGGATAATCACAGATTGGGTAGTTACATACTATAACTATAATTAATTGCATGACAAGTGTGGTTGAGTTGGAGTTATGAATAGACAATTGCACTAGAGAAAGTGGGTATGCTTGTTTTTATTTTATTTGCAAATTGTTTATAATTTTGATTGCAAAATTTTGAAGCTTGCACAATGAGACATTTTCTTGGAGTGATGGGTTGAGACTATTATTTTCCCCTTGTTCATAATTTCACTTTTTGCTTGAGGACAAGCAAAATCTAAGTTTGGGGGTATTTGATGGACTCAATAATAGTCACTTTTAGGAGCAATAATCTTAGTGAAATTAGACATTTTAATGCTCTATATGTGGTATTTTACTTTTCTTTTCTCTTTTCCATAGGAAACAGTCTGAAAGCAGCAAACGAAGCAGATTCCAGAATAATACAGACTGAGAGGATGATATACAGGGAACAGCAGAGATCAGTCGACTGATTCTTCAAACAGGCGACTGAACAGAGAGTTTGATGGGGCTCGGCACAGTCGACTGCTTCCCAAGACAGTCGACTGGTCGTGGCGGAGTCAGAAGATAAGAGCAGATGAAGATGCATCCTCATCCCAACCCAGGTCGTCTGCATGTAACAACTCGTCATTAATTAAGAAGGTGGACTCAGTCTTATGCGTTAAAAGATAAGAAATCAGGAACTTTGCAAATAAGGAAGGAAAGAAGAAAAGAGAAAGAAATAAAACACAGATCAAATAAAGGAGGAATTAAATAACAAGAAGAGGACCTTTCTATAAAAGAAGAGGGAAAACCCTAATTCCCTAGCCGTATTCTATAAATATCAACCAAGAGGCATTGTGAAAGAGGGACTGGAGAGAGAGGCCGGATCCATCAACAAGAAAAGCCATCGACAGCAAGCATCAAAGAGGGAGAACAAGTCGACTGCTGATTGGGCTCAATTTCCACATCATACAAATCAGTGTTCTTCTATTTTTCCTTTGAATCTTATTTTTATTGTAGTCATGAACTCTATTTTATCAATCAATAAAAGTTTTATTATGTGGAACTAACTTTCATAGTTGGGTAGATTGAAACCGTAGTTATGTAATGCTTATACTCTTCTGAATACTACTCTATTACTTATTGATTAAACCTGAGTGAATTGGAATAGATTTAAAATAATCAAACTTGTTCAGAGGCCTAAGGGCAGTCGACTGAGGTGACAGCAAGTCGACTGGTCCGAATCTGAGATTATTAAGTTTGTGTAGTATAGATCTGAATCTCTTATATGAGCATATTGAAACGACCCGTATCTCGTGCTCATAACTTGTAACACAGGAGTCCTTAGGGGTTCTCGGTTTAATCAACTTGAGGGATCTAGATCTGATACCAATTTCTAGAACTTTGAGTGTTTGTTCGTTTCCAGTGTTCTTATGTTTTCCTTAAGTGCAACTTAGTAGATACCATGCTAAATACTTAAGGAAAGAAACGAATTAGAGTAGATACCATGCCTAATTCTTGGCTAGGGAAACAATACTTTAAGGAGTAGATACCATGCCCTTAAAGGAATGAACATGAGTAACTAGAATAGTAAAGAAGGTGACTTAGCATTACTGACTACAGGTGGAAATCAGAACCCAACTACTTGATACATATTTGTGATTCAGAACTTCTCGATATAGCTTTTAATCTTTTTATTTCTTTAGAACAACACTTTAAGATTCTATTTTCTATTTTATTGATTAGTGAGTTAAGTACTACAATCTCTGTGGGATCGACCCTTGCTCGTCGCTACGCTTCTCCAAACGATTCGTACACTTGCGAGGTTTTTAATTTGTGTCTAGTTTAGATCATCTAGATTGCACAACAGGCAACATTGATAGCGACCCGGAGGGAGCTAGACGAAGAGATCAGGCAGGCAGGCATCGAAGTGGTTACACAACACATAAGTACAGTTCTGGCATAGTTGGTGTTACAACCAAGCTTGGATGACCGAGTGAATGAGGCTCAGACCAAAGATCCAGAGATGGAAGACATGAAGAAGCAAGTGCATGAAGGAAAATTGGCAGAATTCAGTATAAGAGAAGGTTCACTGTGGTTGGGTAACCGACCATGTATACCAAAGGACGAGGAGTTGAGGGAAGACATCATGAAGGAAGCTCACTCCACATTACTCACGATTCACCCCGGAAGCACCAAGATGTATCGCGATGTGAAGCAGCACTATTGGTGGTCAGGGATGAAGCGAGATATAGCAGAGTTTGTCGCCAAATGTTTGACGTGCCAACAAGTTAAGGCCGAAAACCAGAAACCAGGAGGATTGTTACAGCCTTTACCCATTCCAGAATGGAAATGGGAGAACATCAGTATGGATTTTATCATTGGGTTACCCAGGAGCCCTAAAGGAAATGACTCAATATGCGTGATTGTGGATCGATTGACCAAGTCAGCACATTTTCTTCCAATAAAGACGACCTGGACAGTCGAGAAGTTGGCCGAGGTCTACATTGAGAACATAGTAAAGCTACATGGAGTGCCAGTGTCGATAGTATCCGACCGAGATGCAAGATTTACGTCTCGATTCTAGCGAAGTCTACAGTCAGCGTTGGGAACTAGAACAGACTTCAGCACAGCTTTTCACCATCAGACGGATGGACAGACGGAGAGAGTCAACAGGATTCTCGAGGACATGTTACAGGCATGCATTTTGGACTTCGGAGGAAGTTGGGAGAAATACTTAGCATTGGTATGGCCCCGTATGAAGCTTTGTATGGACGGAGATGCAGGATGCCGATTTGTTGGTTCGAGGTAGGAGAGCGGCAGATGTATGGACCAGAAATCATGCAACAGATGTCAGAGCAGATCGAGCTCATTCAGAAGAGGCTTCAAGGAGCACAAAGCAGGCAAAAGAGTTATGCGGACAACCGCCGAAGAGAGTTGGAATTTGAGGAAGGCGACTCCGTATTTCTCAAAGTATCACCGACCAAAGGAGTTATCAGGTTTGGGAAAGGTGGGAAGTTAGCTCCGAGATATATTGGACCATACAAGATTCTGAAGAGGATTGGCAGGATGGCTTATAAGTTGGAGCTGCCGGGCGAGCTATCTCAAGTGCATGACGTGTTCCACATCTCTATGTTATGGAAGTATGTCCCGGATTTGAGCCATCGGTTGCCAGAGGTTCCGAAGGATTTGCAGAAAGATCTTTTTTGTAGAGAGAAACCAGTCAGGATACTTGATCATCAGGACAAGGTACTGAGAAAGAAAGTTATCCCGATGGTCAAAGTTCTCTGGAAGAACCAGTTCGTGGAAGAAGCTACGTGGGAGCCGGAGAGCCGCATGAAGGCCTTATATCCGGATTTATTTTGAATATTTTCTATTTTGTTTGTTGTTTTTCTTTCTCCCACTAAGGACGTTCTGGGAACAGAACGTATTCTAAGGAGGGAGTGATGTAACACCCCGTTTTGTACGGTACCTGAATATATGCATATGTGTATGTATATTGTTAGTATGCATACAATTGATTGTAGTATTAGGGGTCGATTTTGCCATCGTGGTGGATGGTTAGGGCTACGGGACGGTTTTTAGGAGAGTTGCAATCCAAAGATGCACGAGAACGAGACGGACCGATACTAGTATAACTGCTAGTTTTCGGCACGACGCACATGCAAATATAACACGGTATAGAACTACAGTGAATATAGGTTGCGTGCGCTTGTTAAAACACGCGTGTCACACTCGTTGGAGCTCGTTAAGAGTTATGTTGGGCAGCCAACCTAACATACACAAAACCAATGGGCTAAGCCATGGTTTTGGGTCTACAAACCACCTATAGCCTAAACCTACACCCCCCCTGTCAAGTCCGGCCTCCACCTCCCATCACCCTTATTTCCCACTTCTTTCCCCCCCTTTTGCTCTGGAATTTTCAGAAGAGAACACCACAAGAGAAGGAGGAGAGAAAAGAAGAAGGAAGTAAAGGAGAAGGAAGAAAAGGAGATTTCCAAGAGAAGAGCCTTCAAGAAATTCCTTCTACTACTACAACCTAAGGTGGAAAGTTTCTCTAAACTTAAAATTCCTGTCTTTTAATTAAATTTGGTTGCATGCATGTGTGTTAGAATGCATAGGATTGCTTTTCTAAAGGTTAGAAGTAGAAGTCAGAATGGAACTAGGAAAAGCTGGTTCGGAGTACCATTTTGTGGATTTTTCTGAGAGCACAATATATTGAATTAGACCACAAGATTAAAAGTGTTTGTTCATTTATGTGTTAGGATCATCCATGATTTATTTCAGATTTTTCTATGATCATTTGATATGCTAATAAAATTGAGAGATGGATATGTGTCGTAAGGCAGACTCAGAAAAAGAAAAACAAGATGGTTGATATTGTAGGAATTTTTGTGATTTATTGAAGCATGATTTTGATCTAAAATTTGTACTCAATGTTCATGAATACATGTTAATTATTTAAAAAAATCAGTAAATTATTTGGATGATTGTAGAGGCATGAGAAAAATCTATCTATGACCAGTATCTGATGTTGAATTAGAAAACTTGATGGTTTCTGTGCTAATTTGCAATAGCTATTACTCACTGTATAATTGGAATTTTGACATGAGGTCTTTTTCATGATGTTGGGTATGATGTCTAGTTTCTCCACCAAAAATTTTACGTCATTTGTACAAGTGTGCAATTTACTGTGATTTTGTGATTAAGCACTGTGCTGTTTTTAGCCAGTTTTGATACTCTGTAAAGATTGGGAATTTGAGACTTGTTACACTACAAAATAAATAGGAATATGTGGCGTAAATTCCTCGGCGCTTTAGGTTTTCGCCGAGCAAATCCCCGGCACTTTTTAATACTGCGCCGGCCTTTCCACTAATCCCCGGCGCTTGGAAACGCCGGGGAAAACCCCCACCCACGCACTAAATTCCCCACCTCCCTCTCTCTTTTTTCGTTCACCCCAAATTACTCGCGCCCTAAATTTCCTAATCACCCGCGCCTCTCTCCGAAAACCCTATCTCTCCGAAAATCCAGCTACTTCGTTCCTCTTTCTTTCGATTTCGTTCCTCTTTCTTTCTTCGATTTCGACGCCCCAATCTCCACTACTTCGTTCCTTTTTCTTTCTTCGATTTCGATATCGTCGATCTCAATTTCGTCGCCTGCCGCTTGCTGCCATTGGATCTCGTCACCGCCGCCGTTGGATTGGTGAAGATGATGAGTTAGTTACTATGCAATCTGCGAATATGGTGTGGATTTTTTTGTTGTTGAATTTGGATTTTGTTTTGGATTTGATTTTGTTGGGGATTTGATTTGGATTTGATTTGGATTCTTCAAAATGAGATTCTAGGGTTTTCAAAAGTAAGAAGGAGATGGAGGTTTTGGATCTAGTCTCAGATATCATAAAGAGATTGATAGAAGATAGAAAAATATGGCATACTTCGTTCAATGCATCATGTTGAATTTATTGCACATATCTTTTAATCCACCTCTAATCCAGAAGATAGATAATTTAGAACATGAAGAAGATGAAAGGTACTTTAGTGAAGAAAGTTTAATAATTTAGAATAGGGCCAGAGATGATTATATTTTTATCATGTTTGTTAAGCAAAGCAAGAAGAATGTTTTTTGCCCCTATATACAAAAAGCTTTATAATATTTAGTTGTACTTTGGAAGACAATATATACTATTTGTAGGAATTTAGATTGGATCCATTTTAGGTTCAGGAGATGAGCTTTTTAAATCCGAACTACATCACTTTGGATACTATAAATGTCATATCTGTTTGTAGCATTTATTTAGTTATAATGCTCTTGATCAGAATTCGACATTGATGAAAAGATAACTATATATGTTTTTGGTCTTTTGGAGGGTAGATATGTGATTTTTATTTTTGGTGTATTTGGTGGAGTACTTTTGTGTATTGTTATTCGCTTAGTTGTTCCTGGTTTTGAGGAATTTTGAAGGGTTTTGGAGTTTCACAAAAGAACCCCTCCATTTGTCAAAAAAAAAACATCTCAAATATAATGTTATATGATGCGGCCTTGTATCACCCATTGGATTGCAATTGGATGTTGATGAACAATACAAGTAGTCTACCTCTACAATAGTTTTGCAAAGGATCCAGATCCATTCTGGATCTATTGATCTATGGGTCCTTTACTCCTTTATTTCAAATAACAAGCATCCAAACTAGACCACTTAAATTTTAAAATTTTAATCTATGTCAACCACACTTTTAAGTTGAATTTTGTTAGTTTATGGTGCGGATTTTTGTTGATTTTGGTTGAATTTTGTTGGTTTATGGTGTGGACATTGAATCTGCATATATGGTTGATTTTGGTAGAAGTTTAGTTTGTGAATGACGACGAGACTCTGAGGGATTGTGCGCAAGGGTTCCAAACAAGCTGCAAGATTGGGCAAGGTGGATTTGGGTCTGTTTATAAGGTGACTTTCTCTACCGTTATATTTTTTCATTAATTATTCTCTTCTTGGAGACTGGTGGTATATTCAGTCTACTATTTGATTGAATTAGTAATTATATTATACATTAGGTGTAATATTTTGAGTTTAGAGTATGCACTACATTCTTTTATTAGATCAACCCGTAAAAAGTAAGTAGATAGATGCAAATGAGAATCAAGGTACGTGGTCCATATTTAAGAGGATAATTAAGAAAGGAAAACCAAGAGAAAACAATAAGCCAAAGAAGAAAACAATGAGATTGTAGTTGAGTTTACACGTTGTGGGAATTGTTTGGACTTATGTATTTACTAGGTAAGTTTTGGTGATAAATTGCTCTAGTTGGAGTTCAAGTAAACATTCAATCTCTGCTGGTATTTAGATACATACTATAGTTGCAATCATAAATGCATATGATAAGATTGATGGAAACTGCATATTATAATTTGTTTGAAAGGAAAACATATTTCTCAACATGTACAAATTGTTCATTGTAGTGATCTTTGTCACCATTTATTATATTGTACAATCATCAAACTTAATTAGCCCATTACAGGAGGTAGAAGGAGAAGAACAAGTAGAAGGCCCCTCCCTTTGATCACTTCCTTCAAAGTAATCTTTCTGTTCTTATTCTCCACCAAAGGTCCATCCTGCGATCAAATGGAAAAGTATTCAAGTTTAGGAATGATTCATCTTTTGGATGACTAAATTTGAGTATCTATATGCTGGTGATCAGATTGGGCTGTTGTGAGAAACAGTCTATTTGTAGTATTTGAGCCGATCCCCACAAATTTGGTGGATAGTTGGTTACAGATGGATTATATAATCAAGAATGTAATGCCTAGTATAATCAAGGTGATAGTCGATGCACAGATGTAATGTTTTGAGTTTGATCAAGAATGCAGTAGGGAGGAACTTGATCAAACCATTATGATTCATGAATATCCAATTTCCCTTGTAACATTGGGGTTGCTTCTCTTACTGATGCATCACATTTGTTATCCTTGCTTTTATTTATGACCCTGAGCAATCTTGGTTGTCATGTTCTCATAGAGACATTAGCCGCAAGTATATATGTCTTAATCCTCAGATATGAAACATGTAGAATAAGAGTACTTTTCATTTAACAAGATTATGCTTAAAAACTAGTTGTCTTAATTTCAGCGAATTTTTCTCTAACTATAGAATTTGTTCTTGTTCGTTTTGCAGGATTACCACCCGAGAGTTCTCACTATTGTTTATCAACCTTTGTATTGACTAGGAAGCACTGGGATCTTGTTGAATGATTGTAGAATTTTATGTGATCTATGTTTATGAAAGAACTTTATGTGATCCATCTTGTTGAATGGTTGGAGTTCTCACTATTGTTTATGAAAGAACTTTATGTGATCTATATTTTGAAGTTGAAAAAACTTTATGTGATGTATATATAGTACTATGAATGAAAGATCTTTGTTTTATAAAAGTTTGAAGGAGTCTTTGTTTGATTATTTGTGAGTTTGAAGGAGTCTTTATTTGATTATTTTATTATTTGTTTGATTATTTGTGGAGTAGTGGAGTTTGTGATAATTTGTGGAGTAGTAGAGTTTGTGATAATTTGTGAGTTTCAATAATATGGTTATAATTCTATGGGTTTCATAATTTGTGGAGGAGTGGGAAGCAGGAATAAAACAGCGGGAAGCAGGAATAAAACATTTCCCGGCGTTTACCAACGCTGGGGTATGTTCAATAACGGTAAGATTTTTTTAAAATTCAAAAGTACAACCCCGGCGTTTCTCAAACGCCGGGAATTCATCAAAACATGGCCGGCGTTCATTTGCGCCTGGGGATTCGAATAAGATTCCCCGGCAGCGGTAAGGACGGCACTTGTGGCGGCGCTTCACGAAACGCGATGAACAATTCCCCGGCGTTTGAAAAGAGCCGGCCATTATGGTTCAAAAGCGCCGACCATTTGAGTACTATTTGTAGTGTTAGAGGCACATTTTGAGGATTATGACCCAGTAGAGAGTTGTAGTGGACACCTAGAACTTTCCAACAAAACTAATTTGAGGCAATTCCAGTAAATGGTTGAATTATTATGATTTTTGTAAGACTGGACAGAGGACTAGAGTAGAGCTGAGTGCTCTGAATTGGAGAGACCAATTGTGTGAATTGGTGTATCAATGATAGACGAGTGTGTTAGGGTGACTTAATAGTAAAATTTGGACTCAGGACCAACTAGAGAGTTGCTAAGGACACCCACAGCCTTCTACAGAATTTGAGTTTGTGTCGTTCTGATGAACAAGTAGAATTTTGTGTTAATGGTAAGGTGTAGCCCGTGCACAGGAAGCACGCGGGCTGGAGCTTGAGAAGATATTTAGAGGACTTAGATGGTTGAATTTAAGCTCGTGATCAACTAAGAAGTTGTAGCCTAGGATCGTACCTTTCCAGGTTGGGCCCATACACTCCAATCGGAGTTGTATCGATAGAGGGATGACCATTTTGAGATTCGGGCAGAAACCCGTAGGTCGCTTAGTCTGGGTTTTTACTAAGGGTTGTGAAAGCATTTTTCCCTTGTGTGTTATTTGAGTCCAAGACTCGTGTCTAGGAGTGGTGGATCTCTGTTATTGAGGTTGTTGACTCCCCGAGTGGGATGGGTGACTCGAGTTAGTCACTAGGGTAAAGGATACCCTGCACCTATCAAGCCTATATTATTAAACTTCTGTCGAGCGTAGGACGTCCGAGCATGCCAGTGAGTGGAGCTCACAGGGCAATTATATATTTACTGCCGGAGTAGCAGCAGGCATAGGCCATTATGCTGGACGAGTCCAAGCAGGGGAAGTGGCGAACCGGATCGGTATCGCCAGGGGCCTGAGGCTGATAGGCAAGTGTGGAAGCAGTAATTCTTACCTAAAATAATTAGAGTAAGGTAGGAGTTAGAATGGTTCATTAAGGGGTTGAGAAATTGCATTAGTCCTAGTAAACCATAGTCGGTGTTGTATCTTCCAGTCGTAGGGATACGTTCTCGACCGCTAACGGATTGCATCCCCGGCTCGTATCACTATCTGTTGATTCCCAAAGTTTGCCGAAGTAAGGTGCGGGAGGCCCGGAGGATTTGACCTCCCGTGGTGCTCACGTCCCTAAAGCGCGGGTTTTGTGTTTTGTGGGTTTTTTTTGGTATATATCAGTTCATTACTCGATGAGGGGTGAACACGCATGCGTCAGTCCATGGGTGGACATGTGGAACCAAGGGTCGTAAGGACCAGGTTCAACGCGGTTTCTAAGGGGGTCCGTACGTGGGTACCAACTGGCGGTGACCACTTGGGCACTGCAGGGCGGAATTAGACCGACCGCTGCAATCTCCTTGGGCAACGGACAGTCTATTGGGAACTGGAGTGTGTACAAGAGTAGGGTGCATGGCGAAGGTTCGAATCCCTAAATTGTGGAGAAAGACGACTAGATTTGGGGGCGTATGTAGTATGGGATGCATTCGTGCTCCAAAGTCTTGCTTGCATTAGAAGTTAGGTATGTGAGTTTGCTGCATCTAGTTATATGGTCATGTCATAACACTGCACTAGAACCCGAATCCACTAAACCCTTGTTTTGGCACAACACTTTTCCTTTTTTGCTTAAATTATTAGTTGTGATTGAATTTTAGAGGATCGCTGTTATCACCAGCTTTGCGTCAGTCAAAGTACTGATGTTTCCCACCCTTTAGGTATCGGTTATACCTTCCGAACAGGTGCAGAGATATCAGAGTTGCGCAGTAGAAGCCTGAAGCTAAGGAGCAAGTCCCGGAGGAGCCGATGGGCTGCTCAGCGAAGTTCCGCAAGTGATCAGTCGATTACCATTCCAGAAGGCAGCTGATAGCTTTACAAGAGGAGTCTGTAAGTACTTGTAATAAGTTGTAATGAATTGATGTAATTTGTACTCCTTGTCCTAGAACAAGTTATCGGTTGTAATCAATGATGTAATGACTTATTTGGCAAATAAAAAGTTTTTAAATTTCCGTGTTATTACTGTGTTGAGATGCATTTGAAGGTAAAGATTCTGGAAGGTGTCACGGATGTTCGGTAACGGGGATCCAGGGCGCTACAGAGTTGGTATCAGAGCTGACTTCAAATTGCAGTCTAACACGGTAGGAAATTAGACTTGAAGGCCAGATAAAATGATTCTAGTTGATAAATAGGATGATTAAAAATCATATGGTAGCGCTACAACTTATGATTATGATCTTCCCTATATGTGAACCAGTTTCAGATTATTTCATTTTTACTAACATGCTTGGAGCAGTCAAGTCCAAATTGTGGCTAGTCTGTTACCAGACATTAGTGGAGGAAAACAGAACAAGATGTGTCTGTAATTCCGAAACTAAACCCTATTTATGTTTTACAGATGGCGTTCGAAGATGTCTTCATCCAGGATGGGTCAGTGGGTAAGCCAATGCCTACAAGGAAAATGATAACGATGGAGGAAGAAATGAAGAAAGTGCTACAGGAGACCAAAGGTGAGGAGAACTCTCCTCCACCATCGCTAGACCCAGCGGCAGAGTAGCAGAGGATAGCCATCGGGTTATCCATTCTGAAAAGCTAAGAGACTATACTACAAGTCCCTAGTTAACAATTTCTTCAAATTTAGCCATCTAGGAGCTGTACAATCTTTATATGTTCTCAGCTGTACATTCTTCCATACAATTGTGCATCTTACTATTAACATAAAAACTTGCTCACTTATCGGAATTACTCTATCTTAGATTCTATAGGAAGCTAGGAGTATCTACTACAACTTCCAAGTTGAGCACATCCTCAGAATCACCCATTAAAACACTCTAAAACTTCAAATTCTATCAGTGTTCACACAGGGAAATGAGTTTCTCTACAAAAAACCAAGTCCTTCAATTAAGACTGGTTCTGCCCCAACATAGAAAAATCATAACTTCTGCTATACAAACTGGAATTTCCTAATTCAAGATGTTTTGGAAAGCTAATACTCTCTACTACTTGAACGTTCCTTCAGATTCTAATCATACAATTCTGGAATTTGACAACTTTACTGACTACTCAAAAGCTGAAATAAACTGAACATACAATACACAAAAGTCAATATCAACTCAACCATAAGTCCAATACTTATGAAATTTTAGATTTCGTAACTAGACATATATAAGTCTAACATACTCAAAATTTACATTTAAATTCATAATACACAAAGAGTTATGGCTCTTCAAACTTAGCATAAAATTCTCTTCTATTTTCAGACAGGGTGTCTACTTCCCTATACAAATTATTTTTAAAACTATATCAAATCTTATCTAACAATTCTAAAATTTTAGAATCATGATCTTGAATCATACCAAAAGCTACAGTAAAAATTCCATTGCAAAATTATGCACCAATAAGTAGTTATGAATTAATGAACATCCATCCTAAAACAGGGCAGACTCAGCTTCTGATTCCTGACCAGTTGCAAACTTATAATTTTTTAAAGTATCAAACGAACTCAGATCATTGTGAAATTTGAAACTATACTTGCTAACACATTCAAGAACACCTAGTACAAATTTTGGCTTAAAATATCAAACCAATCCCGAGATATGATTTTTGGAAGAGCACCCAAATTTCATAAACACAGCAGATTTTTCACTGCTCACTGCCCGAAAATAAAGTAATTGCTGGAGCTACTAAACAAACCCAAAGAAATATGAAAAAATTGAAGGATGCTCTAAACTCATCCTAGATTATGGCATAAAAATTTCAGGATCAAATTCTAAGCTATTTGTGACCTAGAAATCCTAAGCTTACACATCACATACAAGTTCTTCATGGCATCTAAATATTAAATTGTACTCAATCATCAAACTCAATTTGTGAAACCCAACCATTGCTCATACATTTCAATCAAGATACTAACTTTTACTCTTACTCACAAGAATCACATAAAAGTATAGAAAAAAATAGAGTTTAGAGAACCCCCACGAAATTAATTGAAGAATCTTCAAGCCCTTGCTAGCTCCTCCTTGGCATCTTCGTCTTCTCCAAGCTCCATGAACTTACAAGCGAAAGCAAAGTCCTCATTCTCTCTTCATTTTCTTCTCACTTGCTTTCTTTGTTGTTGAACCATGAAGAAGTAGAAGAAGGTGAAGAAGTAGAAGAAGATGGCTTGGAAAATGAAATGGAGATGGAGGGGATTTGGATTTCAGCCATGGGAGATTTGGGTCGGGATGGGTTTCGGCAACCCAAAGAAAAGGAGGATGGGGAATTCGGTGGAATGAAGATGGGGAAGAATAAGTGAAGGTGAGGGGTTTTATTGGGTTTGGTGTGAGTCTTATACATACAACACTCCAATATACGTATGTATACATATATATTCATATTTACAATCCAATTCAATACAATTTAAATTAAATATACATACATACAAATATATATAACTACAAACATATACATATACATATAAAAATTCATACAAGTATTCATTTATATACATCACATATACAATTTAGTCAAAATATGCATACACTCATTTATATATATCTATATAATAAAACACAAAGAAAGCTATCAAGTGGCCCACCTTCAATCCCCCAAAATCAAAGGCCTAGATCTAACCTCACAAAACACATTTCCGCCCCCCCCCCCCCCCCCCCCCCCCCCAAAAAAGTTTCTCTCCAAAACTCAAATTCAAAATCCCCCACCCAAAACAACACCTTTATTTATTTAATTATTTCTCTCTTCCTCTCTCTCTCTCTCTCTCCTATTCAAAAAATTAAGAAAACAAAATTTTAAAAAAATTAAAAAAAAACTTAAAAACTTATAAACTAAAAAAACAAAAAATTTACAAACTTTAAAAATAATTCAAAAATTAAAAAAACTTATAAAAAATTTAAAAATTTAATTTTTTTTAAAAAAAAAATTTAAAAATTAATTTTTTTTTAAAAAACTTTTAAAATAAACAAAAATTAGAATTTTTAAAATTTTCAAAATAAAAAAATAAAAAATTTAAAAAATTTAAAAATTTTCAAATTTAATTTTTTTTTTGACTCCACTCAAGAAAGACAGCTAAAGTAAATTTGTTATTTATCCATTTTGATTTTTTTATATAAAGGTGCAATGAGGAGACAAAGTGGAGATAAAAGAAATGATTAGCTTGGATTAGAATTTTGAAAACTTCGTGTATTTCATTTTGGTTGAAATAATAATAAGAGGTATTTTAATTGCAAAATTGAGTCTCAGACAAACAAATGTTTAGATTATTTGCATTGTAGATACCTTCACACCTACACTTCCGTTACCATTGTATTTAGACATGCTCATAGTTGTTATGGGATTAGAGTAAGCTCTATAAAACCTATATGATAATGTCCTCGCATAACGATAACAAGCTTCTAAAAGTGATGCTGTAGTTAAAAAAAACTTTATGCAGTGTTTCTAACAAACTATATGTATTCCAAGTAAGTTCAAGCTAATGATCAAGAAGGCGATGGTTGAGCTTAAAGGTAGATATACTACTTCCTTATATAATATGTTTGCTACTTCAATTAATTTGTTGGACCTCCAAAACTATTTTATATAGTCAAACTAGGTGCACCGTTCCGAAGACGTGCCGTATGCACATGTCAATGGGAAAACCAGTATATATATATATATATATATATATATATATATATATATATATATATATATATATATATATATATACTCATTATAATAGTATATTTATTTGTAAAATATATGAATATATTTTATAAAATATTATTTTCCCAAAGATTGTCTCGCTAGAACAATCGGGACAATACACATAATTTAATTGAGAAGATATCCCGAATATACCTCATCTTGTTCAGAATAACTAATATATCTGAAATTCGTCAATTAAAATTAATTATTATTAGAAAAATATATAATCGCAAGTAATTCTCAACTGTGCACAGATTGCGATGCAAAATAGCTATATGCTATTTTGCAGGGTATTACACATGATCCGCTCCCATGCAACACCATCTGCTCGTTAAGCACCTCAATGCACAAGTGTGGAGTCCATTCATGGTTCATAGGATCTTTCTAGACACTTGCCCCCAAGCATGTATGCGGAGCACAACTCGCCATTCGAATGCTCCTAAAACTTGTTGTCACTTTGTTCAGAGTCCACTCATGGTGAACAGAATCGCTCTAGCCTCTTGCCACTGAGCAATTTTGCAAGGCAAGACTCACCATTCGAGTGCTCCCAAAACAACCCCGGACAAGTTTGGAGTCCATTCATGATTCATAGGGTCTTTCTAGCCACTTGCCCCCGAGCAAGTATGCGGAGCACGGCTTGCCACTCGAATGGCTCCCAAACTCGTCGTCACATTTTTTTCAGAGTCCACTCATGGTTCATATAGTCTCTCTACCCTCTTTCCACTGAGCAAGTATGCGGGGCACGGCTTGCCATTCAAGTGCTCCCAAAATAACCCGGACAAGTGCGGAGTCCATTCATGGTTCATAAGGTCTGTTAAGCTACTTGCCCCTGAGCAAGTATACGGAGCACGACTCACCATTCGAATGCTCCCAAAACTCGTCACCTTGTTCAGAGTCCACTCAGGGTGCATAGAGTCAATATAGCATCTTGCCACCTAGCATTTATGCGGGGCACAACTCGCCATTTGAGTGCTCCCAAAATAACCCCAGACAAGTGTGGTGTCCATTCATGGTTCATAGGGTCGCTCTAGCCACTTGCCCTTAAGCAATTGTACGAGGAATGACCTCCCATTCGAGTGCTCCCAAAATAACACCGGACAAGTGTGGTGTCTATTCTTGGTTCATAGGGTCGCTCTAGCCACTTGCCCTTGAGCAAGTGTACGAGAATTGGCCTGGCATTTAAGTGCTCCCCAAAAAACTAACCCTAATGTAGAGAGACACTACTCAAAGAGACAATGCTTCAACAGTTCGAAAAGTTTCATTTCACATCAAAATCTCAATACAAGTTTAAAAGAAGCAGTAAACTAGATTACAAGTCATTAAAAGATTACAAGTCTCCATTGAAGTCATCTTTCCCTCCTCGTGGCAAGGGAATGTTCCTATTAAGAGACATGCACGGCTTATGCCCCCCTCGGAGTAGAAGAGCACCACTCCGATCCCTAGATTGATCAGCAGGGAAGACCAAGCCTACTGACTATGTAAGAAGTATTTTTGCCAAGAAATATACATAAAAAAAGAAATTATAAAAATCTAATCCCTACGTCAGGGTTCGAGTGAATAGTAACCGGGGGTTACTGTTCAAACCTGAACAGTACTGGGTTGCGGATGAACAGTAACCCTTGGTTACTTTTCAACCCCAACTACAGTAATAACAGCAGTAGCAGCTTGCTGTTTTTAGGGCTTTGTTGGATTTTTTGGGTGTTTTTGAGTGGTTTATTGTGCATGATTTTGTGTGCTATGTTGGGGGACTCTAGTATACATATGGAGGCCTATATTTGGGTTTAAACAAATATATATGAGTGGTTTGATCAAGTTTTGATGAGATTTTAAAGACATGGTAGGGTCTGGACTGTCGTCTGTTGCAATTTGGAACGAGATTTCGACTGAGTTGCTAATAAAATTACCTAAAACATATAAAATATAAATTGTAGCTCATTGTGTATAGTTTCCAGAACATTTGACGGATCCTCAATCCAACTTATAGATTGTAAGATATGCAATTTCAACCACTGTACTTTCGTAGTTTCAGATTTTTGAAATAACGGTTAGTTTTCAGAATTTATTGAATATGAACCCTTTAAATTATTTTGATTCCAGATTTTTACGGTGAATTCCTCGTTATGTGCTGAATTTAATTTAATTTTTCCAGAATTTAATATTCATTTAGAATGTACTATTTTGAGGAACGAAGTCATGTAACTTTCAGATTTTTGGATAAAAGATAGTTTCAAAATTTATCGAATATGAACCCTTTAAAATAATTTATTTGAGCTCAGATTTTTATGGTGGATTCTTTGATATTTTCTGGATTTAAGAGAATTTTTCCAGAATTTAATATTGATTTTTGAGTGCACTGTTTTGAGTAACAAAATCGGATAATTTTCAGATTTTTGTAAAAATCTATTTTTCATAAATGAAATGTGCTTTTCCATACATATAGACAAGTTCTCATGGCAATATTGGTTGATAAAAAGAAATGTGACTAATGAAGAGTATTTTTGTATAATAAAAACCATGATGGGTTTGATTTGAGATTTAGGGTTATGATGTGGGCCCTAGAAAGACTATTAATGATACTCTGGGTTGTGAGACTCTAGAGGTTAAGTGGGACCCTTGCATACCGGCAGATGATATTTTTGTGGAAGCTGACCAGTTGGGATCTTCGTTCTTGGTTTAGTTGTGTTAAGTCCGATTTGGTACATCAACTCTAGAGAGACTGTGTTCAAACTAATTAATTAAACATAATAAACGTAAGGACAGACACTAGTGGAGATGTGATAGATCTTGGGAAACGTAAATATGGGCTCTGTTGCCAGTCGCACAGATGTATTACGGGACTGTGTGTTTGTTGTGTCTCTCTAGTATGTTCGTGCGTCGAGAGTCAGCAGACCTATTCACAGAATATCTAGAAGTGAGATGGTTTTGGTATGTTCGCGTGTCGAGGGTCTGCATGCCTATTCACGAAATGTACAGTATATTTGCGCGTCGACGGTCGGTAGGACTATCCGCGGAATGTACAGTGTATCTGCGCGTTGAGGGTCGGCAGGCCAATTCGCGGGGTACATGGCAGGGAGGTGATTCTCCGGATTTAGAGCAATGCTTACATGATGCTTGCACGTCGAGGGTGCTAGTCTGGTGGGTAGATACCGAGACTTAGGCCTATTCGCGGAGTATTCTAGATCTTGTTTCTATCACCATAGTAGGATTAGTTGCATGACAAGGGGTTTAACCGTATAAAGGGGAGTATGATAAGGGCTTGCACCAGATCTATGTAGAACAGGATGCATAGAATCCGACAAGTATGCATTAGTAATCATCAGGTGCATTTATGTTTTTCTTGACTTGCATTATGTATGCTTGTTTTCTGTTTTCATACATTTGACACTTAGCCTAGTTTCACTTGATGATTTATGCTTTATTTATTTTTATTTCATGTTTCAACTATTATTACTGTGTTAGTATGTCTCACTTGTTGACTTATAATTTTATTCTTTATGTTTCCATTTAAGTTTGTATTTCTGTTGAATATCACTCTTACCGTTATGGCTGACCCCTATAGTTCGGGGGTTAGGGATATCTCTAGTAATGTTTTACAGGTAAGTACCATTAGCATGGAATTGGGAGCATATGGTAGAATGTTTAATGTTATTGCATATTTTGTAAAAGGAATGATTGTAAAGAGAAAATTGTATTTATGGTGCTTTTAAAAACCGATGTGCTGTAAAAAGAATTGTAATTCAAAGCATTTAATTTCCGCTGTGCTTTGTAAAAGAGTTGATGTAAAAAAAAGTTTTAAATTTTTCCTCTATTTGGTTGCTATGTTTATAATTACAATTGAAATTGATTCTTGAAATTGTGCCACTTATTTCTACTTTTATTTATTAGAAATTCGGGGCGCTACAACGATAGCTCAGGGTCGTGTGTAGAACAAATGCGTTCCCGACCTAAATCAGCACAAAAATCGTTGACTTGGGCAACAGTCAACGGTCAAAGGTACATGTGTTGACTCCTGATTGGGCCATGTTAGTTCAGGGTTGCGCACCAAACAAATGCGTTCCGGACCCAAACGAGCGCAAAAAATGTTGACCTGGTCAACGGTCAAAGGGACACGTGTCATAGCTGATAGGGCCATGACAGCTTGGGGTCGTGCGGCGAACAAACGTGTTCCCGACTCAAACGAGTGCAAAAATTGTTTACTTGGACAACGGTCAACGGTCAACGGTCAAAGAAATACGTGTCGATTCCTGACTGGGCCACGATAGCTCGGGGTCGCGCACCGAATAAACGTGTTCCCAACCTAAACGAGCATAAAAATCGTTAACTTGGTCAATGATCAATGGTCAAAGGAACACGTGTCGAGTCCTGATTAGGCCACGATAGCTCGAGCTCGCACGCCGAACAAACACGTTCCCAACCCAAACCATCGCAAAAATTGTTCACATGGTCAATGGTCAACGGTTTGTCAACCCCTTATTGGGCCACGTAGTTCGGGGTCGCGTGCCGCACAAATGCGTTCCCAACCCAAACGAGCGCAAAAATCATTAACTTGGTTAACGGTCAAAGGGACATGTGTTGACTCCTGATTGGGCCACAATTGCTCGGGGTTGCGGGCCGTACAAATGCATTCCTAACCTAAACGAGCGCAAAAATTGTTGACTTGGCCAATGGTCAACCGTCAAAGAAACACGTGTCAACTCCTTAATAAGCCACGATACTCGGGGTCGCGTGCTGAACAAACGTGTTCCCAACCCAAACGAGCGTCAAAGTCATTGTAACCCCTGTTTCCTCAAATACGTATTTTCTGTATTTAAAATTTTTATAATTTTTTTTTTCCGCTTTCAAATTCTTTTATCAAAATGTATTGTTGGATCTTCTATTAAAATCTATTTTCTATCAATAATTTTATTTGTAACTATTTTCTATGATTTTATATTGTAATACAAATCTTATTATTGTTATTATTACCTAGATTCTATCATTATTACTATCATTTTTTTATCATTATTATAATTATTAATATTTTTATTATTATTGTTACTATCAGTATTATTTTGTTAGTGTTATTATTTGCATTATTATAATTTTTATTGTTAATATTATCATTATTATTATTGTATTTTTTTAGCCTGAACATACTCTAATTTATCTAATATTTTATAATTATTTTTCTATTTGATTTAATACCCTAAACCCTGTATCTTATTATTCCCAAAACCCCCTTCAGCCTTTTACCCACCAAACCCTTAACCCATTTAAACCCAATACCCATATTCCCTAATTCGTTAAACATCCCAAATCCAAACCAGTCACCCGTATATCCCCTAACCCTAATAATCTCCTATATATATTTACCCTACTCTCCTATTAACCCTAACCTACTCAGCCGCAAAACCCATTTCCCCTATTCACCATCCTGCAGAAACCCTAGCCCCGTCCTCCTGTTCTCTCTCTCTCTCTCTCTCTCGCCCCGACTACCCACACCCCGTGCTCTTTCCTTTCTCCTCCTCTCGACGCTTCGACAGCCAGTGCACCCTCCCAATCCCTCTGCCCCTGTGAGCACCTCCCGTTCAGCCTCACCCCGACCACCTAGGCATCCTCCTATATCGCAACTACAACGTCAGCCTCCTGCACCCCTGCGACCCAGCAAGCCCCCGCCATCCGCCAGCCCTGTCTCTGCCATACCTCGACAGCAGCAACCCAGCGACAGCGCCCCACTGCGACTGTCTGTGCTCCTCTCCGACGACTACAGTAGCAACTACAACATTTGTTCCCCGTAGACGTCGTGCCACCATCGCGCCGTTCTGCCATCGCGCCTCCCTTGCCGTCACTACAGTCGATTTGCCCCCTGGCCCTGTCGTCGGAGCCAAGCCAGAGCCAAGCTAGAGCCAAGCTTTTGGCAGTTTGTTTGGGTTTTGATCATGTTGGATCCTTGCTGTTCGATCGCCGTGATCATCATGATCATCATGATCGTCATCTACTCCATCATCAAATCTTGATCTTGATCACTTTGATACAGAACCGTTCGATCACCTTGATGATTTCGATCATCATCACATCTTGATCTTGATCTCTTAATCTCAGCCGTCCGATCAATTTTGATCATCTTGATCATACCATCGGGGTGATCTTGGCCGTCCGATGGTGATCGTGATCATCACATCCAGATTCGTTGTTTGTGTGTTCGTGATTGGTTTGTGATCCGTTCGTTCGCTTGAGTTCGTGCCAGGGAATCCGTTCCCGTTATTCTCTTTCTCTCCGTCGTTTTTGTCGTCTCTCAGGCAAGTAACTTGTATTCTTCTCTTTGTACAATACAAGTACTAAATACCGCCTGTAATGTAGTTATGTTCTAGAGACAATTCTTGTGTGAAACCCCTATTATATCTTTGTCTTTATTGTGTTGACCCGCCCGTAGTTGCCACATGACACACATGACATGAAATAACTAAGGGATGATCACTTCTTGTTGTGTATATGCATGTTGTTCGTATGATATCGTGTGCTTGGTTGTGTTAGTTGTAGTATACTTGTTGTAGACTTGCTAAATACCCTATACCATGTTTCTTGGACATCTAGTACACCATATTTCATGTTTGGTTATGTTTTGATGAGTTTCATATGATCTAGTTGATTTTGTACATGAAGGATATTTTCTGTTTTGCTGATTCCCCGTTTTTGTTCAGTATTTTAGACCCTATTAAGGTCAGTACATGAAAATTATTTGTGAATATGAATTATAGAGAACTACTTTTCAGATTTTCCAACAGATTTCAGCTTCGATTTATGAGTTTCGAGTTATGACTATTTTACTACAGATGTGTTTAAAATTCCAGATCCAGTTTTATACGAATTCTGTATGGTAATTTATTTTTCTAGTAATGTCAAATATAATACTATGATCCAATATTTTGCTGGTTACAACTAGACTTGATTGGGATTAACCCCTAATTTTTTTGGATTTAATTGATAAATTTTACAAACTATTCTATACTGCAAACAACTACTATACATACAGAATTTTCGTACTGTTTAGTAAAGATACATAATTTTGACCTGATTCTATTTGCTGTCTATATAAACTTTTTGAATATGAACTATAGTCTGCTGTATATATTTTATCACCCTTTTGACGGATCTGGATTTCGATTTACATTTTGTGAGATATTGATGTTTTAGTACTACTGTGTTCATGATTCCAGATTTACAGAACTGCCGTATCTTGCTGCTTTCTGATTTTAATTGACTATTCTATCTATGTTTTAAAATTATGAAACTTTATTTTTTGTTACTAAACATACTAGGGAATACCCCCAGTTTTTTTGTGGATTTAATTATTAATTTCTCATGTTGTTTTCCTGATTATGAATACAAACTTGAACATGTTTTCTGGATTCAAATCTATTCTGAGTTATGTTGTTATGAAATACCATATGACTTATTTATATTTGCTAGATTTGTCCTGGAGTTTATTTTCCAGATTCTCTGACGGATCCAGATTTTCATGTTTGTGGCAACGGGAATTCCAAATTTAGTGCAGTACTGTCTTGCTGTCCTGAACTAGAATTTTCGTTGTTCTATCCTTTTATGTGTTGTCTGTCACATGTGCATGTTTATCTTGCAATCTGAACATGTTACTTGTTTATGACATGTTATTCTTGACTTGTTTTTGATACATACATGCCTGTTTGATCAATAATAACAAATAACCAAGCTGGGGTTAAGGGAAAGATCTAGTAGTGGAAAATATAGAAATGTGTACTTGGAAGGGGCCCGTGTTTCCCACCTGATGATCTGTTACCTGATTACCTGTGATATGATTACCTGACATGTGATTTTGTTATCTAATTCCTGACTACATACCTCCAACGGGAGGGTTTACTTAGAAGGGGTCGTGTTTCCCACTGTTACCCAACTACATACTTCCTATGGAAGGGTGTACTTGGAGGGGACTTAGTCCTACCTGATGCATGATTACCTGTTACATGATACCTGTACCTGTGCCTGTTTACCGGATACCTAAGTACACGGCCCTATAGACTCCACTACGAAATATAAATGAAACTTGTTTTAATTTAGCAACCATATGGTAAAAGTTTGGGACACATGAAGTGCTACCTAGATAGTAATAAATACAAGACTTCACATGACATGATACCTGATACATGAATACTTGTTACATGCTTATCTGATACATGATTACCTGTACATGCTACTTGACACCTGTTACATGTTCACTTGCTTGCATGAGACCTATTACCTGTTACCTGTTACATGTTGTATACACCTGTCATTACTTGATTCTGTTCATGATTCATGCTAGTTGTTCTATTTTGTTATCATGTCTATTCCATTCTATGTAGTTTATTTTTCCGTACTTGTGCTTGCACTACAAGCGGCCCGTAACTTGCATTGACGGGCATTTTATTTTCTTTTCCATCTTCCTGCATTTTATTAAATTGCAAATTTTGGAGATCAGCTGCCAGATAGAGTAGGTGATATGAGATTCTAGATGCTGGAGTTATTGCTATTATTATTATAATTATTATTTCTTGTTGCTTGTTTTGGACAATTGTATCTGTTGGATTTATTTGTATTGGGCAATGTGAACTGAAAATATTGACTTGTTCAGATCTGGTTTATTTGAGATTATTAAATTTTGTTTCAAGTAAATCCTATTGGTATATTGATTCGTTATGCATGCGTGGTTGACTTATCTTGCTTCCTACTCTGATTATTCTTGTGAATTGTTGTAAAGATCCTGACAACTTATGGATGATGAAAATCATTCGCTGGGCTTAGTCAGATATCCGTATTCCATATCTCTTTTTTAGGAAGCGGGGCGTGATGGTCATTGACTTGGTTAGAGGGGCACAAGTTGACTCCTGATTGGGCCACGTTAGCTCGGGGTCGCACGCCGAACTAACGCGCCCCCGACCTGAACGAGCATAAATTTCGTTGACCGGTTAATGGTCAACACACACTATTGCTGTTCGATCTCCATGACTTTCGTGCCCAGTCTCGACGAACGGTCATGATCAAAGTAGGTAATTTCTTTTAAATTAATTCCTTTATTTAATTATTAAGTCAAATTAATTATTTAAAAATTATGAAAATAAGTAAAAATCAAAATATTAATTAATATTCAAAAAATAATTATTTGGCCACAATGTCACTTACAAAGACTGCTGCATTTGGCCACAACATCACATACAAAGACCTTAAAGCTCCCCTCGTGAAGAAGCCTTCTAAAGACTACATTGAACTCCTAGAAAGGACTGACAAATATATCAGAGCCGAGGAAGCTCTTTATCCTCAAGGAAAGAACGATTTCCGAGAACAAACGGAAGAATGCAAGCGATGAAGGACCCAAGAAGTTTCAGAAAGACGGTGCAGATCAACTCCGTCCTCCTCTAGCACCACGCTTCGACAAGTTCACTCCGCTCAACGCAAGGGTATCAGCCATCCTCATGAAAGTTGAGAAGGACAGAATAATCTGCCAACCCCCTAAGATGTCCGCAGCTAACAACAAAGAGTATAGCGCCCCGAATTCCCCAAACTGGAAACTTGAGACACAATCCAGAATCTTACTTCAAATGAGTCAATAACACAGAAAAATCTCTGGAAACTAACAAAACATTTATTGCCACTAATGTTATTACAATGTACAAAATTGTTCAACAAAATTTACATAATGAATTTACATCGATCATTTCCATCAACAAATTACATTGTACAACAATCAGGAACCTCATCAAACGAATTGGACAACGTCTCTCCACTAAATGCTTTCCGCAGCTCTTGTTTACGATAAATGGATGATGTCTTGGAATTGATGCTTCTCCCAGCTTGAGTTTCTCGCGCTCCCACGCATCGGGTAGTCCTGCAACTGAAGAGTGGGCACGTCAGTTGAATGCAACTTACGCAATGCTGATAAAACCAGCGATTCTAAAACTTAACAATCCAAACTTGATGATAAAGAAAATGTGAGCAAACACAAGTGTCGGTGTATGACATGACCTAGAACTAATGCACACTATGCTCTTAGTCTAATACACACTTGGTTGGAGAGGTATGCATCCCAAACTACACATTCCCCAAAAAAGAGACATTCTCCAACTTGTTGGGGTTCGATCCCCCACCATGCATCCTATCTTGTGCTCCCTCATGTCTCAAACATTAGTGATGAAGAGGTTGCAGTCACTGCAATTATTGCAGTCAATAGTGGTGTCAGGTAGCCCCTGTTTGTTTCCCACTACGCTCGGTAGTAGTCATACAATTTCGCTTGTCGGTCGCTATGGTTAACATATTATTATTTTAATGATTTCTCCTTCTGGACCTCTTCAAAAACTGTAATACGGGTATAAGGCCTCACGGTACCCCCGCTAGCTGAGGATATTACAATTCCACGTACGATGTTTCACTCTAAGTCCCTGCCTGCATTGAACAGCATAGGACATGGTGGAAATTAAGGGTTTTCCTTCTTCTCCATTAGTTCTTGTCCTTACACTAAGCCGAATTTGCAGTCAAGACGATGTCGCCTCGCCAGTCCTCATCAAAAGTTGTTATGGGCATAAAGGTAATTTGCACTAACCACGCATCCCGAGAGTCACGGAGCATTACTCTTACCTAGAGTCTAGTTCGGCGCTCCCTGCCCACATTAAACGGAACTTAGGACTTGGCCATATGTGACGACTGTAACTCCCCAGATCCCACTACCGGAAATCCCTAACACAACTAGAATCTTTTCCTTCAAATGCATCTCAACACAGTAATAATACAAGAAATTAAAAACATTTATTGCCACTACAGTTATTACATCATCATCTTGTTCATATAACAAGGAATACAAATTACATCAACATAATACAGATACTGATATTATTTCATAACGGCTTCCACCTACCACCCAGAACGGTAGTCAAATGATCCTACTGGAAACTCCACCGAGTGGTCAAGCTGCTTCCCTGAGATGTGCCACGCAGTTCAAGTTTTCTGCTACTCTACTCTAATTTCGCAACTGCTTATAGGTAAGGATGTAGACTGAATACTCCACTTGGATGCTCTTGGATGCTCCGCTGTCCTTGATCTTTCCGCATTCGCGATTTGGCATCCAACACCTAATTGAGTGGGCACGTCAGTACATATAATGACGCAATACTGATAAGAAATAGAGATTTCAGAACTTGTACATTCACAATCAGTTTTGATGAAAACGGAAACGTGCATCCTAATTTCCTAGTGTCTGTATATGCCTTGACCTGAAGTCTAATGCACAGTACACAATGTACAGAGAAATAGATCCACTTAATCTAATGTCAGCAAGACTTTGAAAATGCATGCATCCCAAACTACATACGCTCCAATTCAAGCCGTCTTCCCCAGATTCAAGGTTTTGAACCCTCACCATGTATTGCATTCTACTTTGTCCTCATCCTGTTCCTGACAGATACAACCTGGCTGGTGTGGCTGCAGATATTTGGTCTAGTCCCGTTACTGCAGACACATAGTGGTGTGGTGTCCCCGTTGCCACTAGTGCCCAGTCCCTATGGTACCCCCGCACCGGATCTCACCCCGAAATCGGGACGAACTACCAGGTAGCCCGTAGTACACCCAGTGGCGCCGAAGGTACAGAGAGTCCGCAACCTTATGGCTCGTCCTTCACCAACATAGAAACTCTAAGAAACCTTCCCGTTCTTGCCATGGCACTTCAGGAATTAACAGAGCGAGATACGGAACGCATGTTGCCAACTTGTGAGAAGGCACCACACGTATTCCTACGATAGGAAAATACAACCCTGGTAATGACTGACTAGTGCTGGCCTTTAGAACAGGTCGGATTATAGGTTATCACCTCTAACACCAACTGGGTCCTCAAGAGAAAAATAAAGAAAAACAAGTTAATACATCAATTACCAAAATCATGCTATTCATCTAATCACGCATAACGTCTAAACGATTGAGCCCAAACGAGTCTGTGAATAATAACCAACACGGCGAATCGACATTCCTCGATTAGCAACACCTCTGTAGGTCCTCGACCCATATCTCCGGCCGTGACCCTCACCGAGAAGTACATCGGCGCCCCAAGGAGTGCCTTGGTCCTTGACCAATGTCCCCGGCTCGAGACCCTCCGCGAGCAGTACAACGGTGCCCAAAGGAGTGCCATATACCCGGTAAATGAGGTGAAACAAACACAAACTATTAATATCCAGTCATTGACAGACCTAGGGCATCAACACATTCGAGACGAGGTGGGTACTTTGACCAGAACATTCACTGGCTATCATTCATGCAGGATAATCATCCAGTTATCTAGTTATTTCCCAGATCATAAAGATCAGACCTAGCCTATCAACCCAAGACATCGGCGACCCGACCTCCATCGTTCGCCACCACCTCTGACATGGATCTTATCGAATATCTTGCCCCGCGATCAAACATATCTTGGTAACCGATCCGACGGCGCCCATGGGAAAACCATAATTTTCGAGGTGGAAAATTCGTTTCAATACTTGTCTACTGGGTTGATGGCCCTAGGGTATAACCAAACCCTAGAAAAACTGTAAGCTATACATATGATAAATCAATCGTATAATTTATTCTCCCAACTCACCCAAACATCCACCATGAGTTACAAGCACAAGAATCACATCCAAGTCCAGTTTGAAGTGCTTATAAGGGAAAAACACTCAAACATCTCAATTTAGCCCGCAGCCTTCATGCTGTAGCACTTTTAAAAATTCCATAACAAATCATCTACTAACTCAAATTCGATGATTCCAGATTCTATAGCAAGTTATAATCCTCTACTTCACCTCTCTAGTTTACGACTATCTGAAATTATGCCACTAGGGCTAGAAAAACCCTTAGCAATCACCTTATAATAATCTGATAATACAATTGATGCACCTTACCAAATTCATAACAAATCATCCTCTTACTGGAATCACATGATCCTGGGTGTTATAAAAACCCATGAGTGTCTGCTACAAATCTCCAGTTAATCAATACCTCAAACTCAGCTATTAAAGTGCTATAAAACCCCTATGTCCATCAGGTGTGCACTTCTCAACCTGCAGATCTCACCCTTAACAATCAAGCTATAATGAACAATTGTTTATTTCCTCAAACTTCGTCCAATAGTACTCATCTTTTGGGGAATCATGGTAGACATACCAAACTACGATATCCCAAAATTTCTACTCCTAACTCATAACAATCTATGAGATATGAATTTTTTAACATCAAATAAAAATCAGCTAATATAACCAGACTGCAGCTCCATCTTCTTCGTCGTCCTATTTTGCATTGATCAAATGAGGTACCAAATATTCTCCAAAAATTATCAAATTTTGCAAACTATAACTAGACATGTAGGAGAACAATATTCTAAGATTTCAGCTACTAACTCCAAATATTTGACAAGTTATGAATTTTTGAACAACGGTCAAAAATCAGCCAACACAGTCACAAAGACAACATCTCCCTTACCTGCTACATCATTAGTAACGATCAAATAAGGTATTAAATCTTCTCCAAAAATTCTAAATTTTGGTGGAAAATAACTAGACATATAGTAGAATCATAGTTCCAATTGGTTTAGGAGATATGAATTTTCAAACATTGATCAAAATCAGCCAACACAGATACAAACAGCTGCTTATACCCACTTGCTGCGCTATTTTGAATTGATCAAACAGGGTACTATATTGCTTCCAAAAATTCTCAAATTTTGCACAATATTAGTAGACATATACAAGATGCTACATATAAAAATTTCTTCTCAAAATTCTATGCCAATTGAGAGTTATGAATTTTCAAACAGTGGACAAATCTCAGCCATCATAAACACAGACTGCATTTGCTCCTATTTGCTCTGCTGTTTTGTATCGATCAAATAGGATACTAAATGTTCCTAAAAAATTCTCAAATTTGGTAAACTAGTAGTAGACATATACAAGATGCTACATTTTAAGTTTCATTTCACAATTCCATACCAGTTGAGAGTTATGAAATTTTGAAGTCCAAACTTTCTTCCATGTAGGGCCAGATTTACTGCTAACCCAGTCGAACATAAAACTCTCTTAAAAATAGAAAATAACTTTCAAAAAATCCGAAATTTGGAATGTAAGCTCCTAACATATACCACTAGCTCAATTTCAAATTTCAACTCAATATACCTTACAGAACTCAAGTTATCGAATTTTGAATACAGCTCACCGTCTACCAAATACAGCATCTTTCTTCCCATTCACTGTTTTCGGAAATAAAATTCTTAAACCCCACAAATAAATTCCAAACATTATGAAATAATTTGAGCTTGCTCTATACATATTCAAGATCATCCAGTAAAAAATTGGAAC
Organism: Hemerocallis citrina; assembly: GCA_017893485.1. NCBI lineage: Eukaryota > Viridiplantae > Streptophyta > Magnoliopsida > Asparagales > Asphodelaceae > Hemerocallis > Hemerocallis citrina. The sequence continues at coordinate 99,448,716 of CM030368.1, forward strand.
CATAACTCTAATGTATCACCAAGTTACAAATTTTCTAACATAACTGAGTTCTTAAGCTCAATCGCAACTTCTACCTCTACTTCACATTCAAGCCAAAATCAAGCATAATCAAACTTCTACTCCATGTCCACTACTAACAAGTATTCAAGCAAGCATAACATTTGTACAAATTAAATAAATAAAAATTAAACAAAAAGAGTTTAGAAAACACACACAATTAAGAATCTCCAAACTTGCTAGCTCCTCCTTTGTGCTATGTCTTCTTTTTCACCTCCTCCTTTGATCATCTTGAACCTACAGTCAAATCAAGCTCTCATTCTCTCTTTCTTTTCCTCACTTTCCTTCTTTCTATCATTTCTTGATAATGGAAGAAGTGGAAGTAGATGGAGAAGTGATAGGATGAGATGTGGATGAAGTGGGAGATGAGGATGGGGGAGGAAATGGTCGGTTGTATTGGATGGGGGGTTGGGTTTCTTTTGGTCGGCAGAAATGGGGAAGGGAAGGAGAAGGAATGGGGTGAGGTGGAGGGGTTGTGTGACTCTTCTACATCCTACCAATATATATATATATATATATATATATATATATATATATATATATATATATATATATATAGAGAGAGAGAGAGAGAGAGAGAGAGAGAAGAATTCCGTTGTGCACCACCTATGGTGCATACGGCGTGTGCACTCGGCCTTCCCGCCTTCATAACGAAGATCCGTACTGTTCACATTGATCTACAAATTTTATAAAAATATTATTTCTCAAATGATTGTTTCGTTTAAACAATCAGGATAATATGCAAAATTTTAATTGAGAAGATATCCCGAATATATCTCATCGGGTTCAGAATATATAATATATCTGAAAATTCCTCAATTAAAACTAATAACCATGAAAAATATATAATTACGTGCAATTCTCAAATGTGAACGAATTGATATGCAAAATAGTTATATATTATTTTGCAGGGTGTTACATTACTCCCTCCAAAGAATCGTTCAACGCTAGAGGAGAGAAAATAAACACATAATAATCAATGATCAGGAGATACTTTCCTTGATATGCTCCAAATTCTCGAGTGATATCCTCGAAAAACTGGCCTCCCACATAGAGTTGTTGTTCTTCGGTCTTCTGGAGAGGTTCACAATTAATTCGATGCTGACGTTCTTCTGCTCCTGTTCTGGAGTAGACAACAGCCACATTATCCTGCTTCGTTCTTACGGCCAATTATGCCGATTTACGCCTTGATTGCAACATCTGCTGATTGGTGACCACTCCCTCCATAGAAAAGGACGAAATCACGGATTGCCGCTTCAGCCTTCTAGCAGCTCCTTTGATGATTTTGCTAAATGCTTGGCATGGTCATCCTCTGTCTTGGCGAGACCTCCTCCTTGGCGTGTTCTTTGCAGTTGATTGATCATAAACTGATCTTGGAGAACTCCGCCGCTTCTGAAAAATAATTGAGTTGGTCGTCGACAGATCCTTCCTCGAGCATAGTCTTGATTTGTTCCTGGCGATGGCTTCTGGTTAATGCTGACTTTCATCAGTGCCTTTCTCAAATTCCAGTCTCGATATTGAGGTCGTCAGTGTGGCACTATTGTTCTTCCTCAACTCTTGTGTTGCGGTTCGCCCTCATTTGTCGTTTGGCTGTAGACTCGCTACCTTCACATCAAGTTACATATTTGCTTTTTCAACAATCGGTTGCAGGTTTGGCTTCTAGACATTCGGTTGCTGACTTGCCTTTCCGATATCCAGTTCCAGGTTTGCCTCCATTGATGTCTGGCTGCAGCTGTGTTCTTCCCAATATCTGGTTGCACCAAGCTTGTTAATAAAGAATGAAATACACCATAGCTGGTTCAGATATAGGAAAGGTCACAATTATAAGTTGAAGAGTGGTACCTTATGATTTACAATCATCCTATCTATCGAACTAAACTCAACTTATCTAGCATTCAAGTCTAATTTTCTACTATGTTAAACTGCAATTTGAAGTCAGCTTTGATACCACTTTGTAACGCCCCTGATCCCACTACCGGAATTCCGTAACACAACAAGAATATTTTCCTTCAAATGCATCTCAACACAGTAATAATACGGGAAATTAAAAACTTTTATTACCACCAGAGTTATTACATCATCATTTTGTTCTTATAACAAGGAATACAAATTACATCAACATATTACAGATACTGATATTATTTTGTAATGGCTTCCGCCTGCCACCCAGAACGTCAATCAAATGATCCTACTGGAAACTCCACCGAGTGGACAAGCTGCTTCCCTAAGATGCACCACGCAGTTCGAGTCTTCCGCTGTGCTACTCTGATTCTGCAACTGCTTATTAGTGGGGATGTACACTGGATACTCCACTTGGATGCTCTGCTAGTCTTGAGTCTTTCTGCACTCATGGTTCGACATCCAGCACCTAATTGAGTGGTTATGTCAGTTTGTATACTGACGTAATGCTAATAAGAAACAACAATTTCTAAACTTGTACAATCACAATCAGTCTTGATGAAAATGAAAACATGCATCCTAATTTCCCAGTGTCTGTGTAAGCCATGACCTGAAGTCTAATGCACAGTACACAATGTACAAAGAAACATATGCACTTAATCTAATGTCAGCAAGAATTTGGAAATGCATGCATCCCATACTGCATATGCTCTAAATCAAGTCATCTTCTCCAGATTTAGGGTTTCAAATCCTCGCCATGCATTGCTTTCTACTTTGTACTCATCCTGTTCCTGACAGATGCAACATGGCTGGTGAGGTTGCAGATATTCGGTCTAGTCCCGTTACTACAGATATAGTGGTGTCCCCGTTTGCCACTAGTGCCCTATCCCTGCGGCACCACCGCACCGAATCTCACCCAAAAGCCGTGATGAACTACCAGGTAGCCCGCTGTATACCCAGTGGCGCCGAAGGCGCATAGATTCCGCAACCCTATGGCCCGTCCGTCACCAACATAGAATCTCTAGGAAACTTTACCGTTCTTACCATAGCACTTTTGGAATTAACAGAACGAGATACGGAACGCGTGCTCCCAACTCATGAGAAGGCACTGCACGTATCCCTACGACAGGAAGATACAACCCTGGTAATCACCACCTAGTGCTGGCCTTTAGAACAAGTCAGATTATAGGGTATCACCCCTAACACCAACTCGGTCCTCACGCAAAAAATAATGAAAAACAAGTTAATAACATAAGTTACCAAATTATGCTATTCATTCAATCACGCATAACGTCTAAAAGATTGAGCCCAAACGAGTCTGTCAACAATAACCATCACGGCGAATTGACATTCCTCGATTCCTAACACCTCTGTAGGTCCTCGACCCATATCCCCGGCTTGTGAACCTCAGCAAGTAGTACATCGGTGCCCCAGGGAGTGTCTTGGTCCTCGAACATTTTCCTCGGCCTGTGACCCACCGCGAGCAGTACAACGGCGCCCAAGGAAGTGCTCTATACCAAGCAAATGTGGTGAAACAAACACAAACTATTAATATCCAGTCATTGACAGACCTAGGGCATGAGCACATTCTAGATGAGGTGGGTACTAACATTCATTGGCTATCATTCATGCAGGTTAATCATCCAGTTATCCAGTTATTTCTCAGATCTAAAGATCAGATTTAGCCTATCAACCCAAGACAGTGGCGACCCGATCTCCATCGTTCGCCACCACCTCTGACTTGGATCTTATCCAATATCCCAGTCCGCGATCAAACATCTCTTGGTAACCGATCCTACGGTGCCCAAGGGAAAATCATAATTTTCGAGCTGGAAAAGTCATTTCAATACTTGTCTACTAGGTTGATGGCCCTAGGGTATCAACAAACCCTGGACAAACTATAAGCTATACTTACGATAAATCAATCGTATAATTTATTCTCCTAACTCACCCATATGTACAACATGAGTTATAAGCACAAGAATCACATCCAAGTCCAGTTTGAAGTGCTTATAAGGGAAAAATACTCAAAAATCTCAATTCAGCCTGCAGCCAACATGTTGCAGCACTATTGGAAATTCCATAACAAATCATCTACTAACTCAAACTCGATGATTCTAGATCCTATAGCAAGGTATAATCCTCTACTTCACTTCTCTAGTTGACGACTTTCGCAAATTATGCCAACTAGGGCTAGAAAAACCCTTAGCAATCACCTTATAATAATCTGATCATACAACTGCTGCACCTTGCCAAATTCATAACAAATCACCCTTTTACTGGAATCACATGATCCTGGGTATTATAGAAATCTATAAGTGTCTACTACAACTCTCTTGTTGATCACTTCCTCAAATTCAGCTATTAAAGTGCTATAAAACCGTTATGTCCATCAGGTGTGCACTTCTCAATCTGTAGATCTCACTCTTAACAATCAAGCTATAATGAACAATTGTTTGATCCCTCAAAGTTTGTCCAATAATACTCATCTTTTGGGGATCATAGTAGACATATCAAACTACGATATCCCAAAATTTCTACTCCTAACTCATAACAATCTAGGAGATATGATTTTTTGAACATCGAATAAAAACCAGTCAATATAACCACACTGCAGCTCCAACTTCTTCGTTGTCCTGTTTTGCATTGATCAAATGAGGTACCAAATATTATCCAAACATTCTCAAATTTTTTAGACTATAACTAGACGTGTAGGAGAACAATATTCTAAAATTTCAGCTGCTAACTCGAAATATTCGACAAGTTATGAATTTTTGATTATCGGTCAAAAATCAGCCAACCCAGTCACAAAGACAGCAACTCCCCTACCTGCTGCATCATTTGTAACAATCAAATAAGGTACTAACTCTTTCTGAATTTTGGTGGAGTCTAACTAGATATATAGTAGAATCATATTTCCAAATTTGAACTCCTAATTTCAAATTGTTTAGGAGATACGAATTTTCAAATACCGATCACGGATACAAACTGTAGTATATGCCCATTTGCTGCACTATTTTGAATTGATCAGACAGGGTACTACATCTCTTCCAAAAATTCTCAAATTTTACACACTAATATTATACATATACAAGATACTACATAGAAAATTTACTCTCAAAATTTCATACTAATTTAGAGTTATGAATTTTCAAACATGGGACAAATCTCAGCCATCATAAACACAGACTGCAGTTGCTCCTATTTGCTGTGCAGTTTTATACCGATCAAATAGGGTACCAAATGTTCTCCAACTAATCTCAAATTTGGTACACAATCAGTAGACATATACTAGATGCTACATTTCAAATTTCATCTGAAATTTCCATACCAATTGAGAGTTAAGAATTTTTGAAGTCCAAACTTTCTTCCACACAAAGCCAGATTTACCTCTAACCCAGTCGAACATAAAAATCTATTAAAAATAGCAAATAATTTCCAAAAAATCCGAAATTTGGAATGTAAGCTCCTAACATATACCACTATCTCCATTTCAAATTTCAACACAATATACCTTATAGAACTCAAGTTATTGAATTTATAATACAGCTTGCTGTTTACAAAAAACTGCATTTTTCTTCCCCCTCACTTTTTTCGGAATAAAATTCTTAAACACCTCAAATAAATTCCAAAAATTATGAAATAATTTCAGCTCACTCTATACATATTCAAGATCATCCAGTAAAACTTTGGAATCAAAATTCTAAAGTATCACCAAGTTACAAATTTTTTAACATAACCGAGTTAATAAGCTCAATTGCAACTTCTACCTCTACCTCACATTCAAGTCAAACTAGAGCATAATCAAACTTCTACTCCATGTCTACTACAAAAAAGCATTCAAGCAAGCATCTCATTTGCACAAATTAAATAAACACAAATTAAATAAAAAAAAGTTTATAAAACACCACAATTAAGAATCTCCAAACTTGCTAGCTCCTCCTTAGTGCTATGTCTTCTTCTTCACCTCCTCTTTGGATCATCTTGAACCTACAAAAAAATCCAGCTCTCATTCTCTCTTTCTTTTCCTCACTTTCTTTCTTTATATATTTTCTTCATAATAGAAAAAGTGGAAGAAGATGAAGAAGTAGAAGAAGATGAGAAGTGATAGGATGAGATGAGGATGAAGTGGGAGATGAGGATGGGGGAGGAAATGGCCGGCTGTAGGGGGGTTGGGTTTCTTTTGGTCGGTAGCAATGGGGAAGGGAAGGAGAAGGAATGAGATGTGGTGGAAGGGTTGTGTGATTCTTCTACATCCTACCAATATATATATATATATATATATATATATATATATATATATATATATATATAGGGTAAAAGGGAAGAGCAACTTGCTCACTTAGTAAATAAGCAATTGATGAGGTGATATGCATGTGATACATTGGGCAATTAACCTTTTTAAGATTTCCCAATCACATATATGCCAACTCATCAATTGTTTATTTGCTAAATGAGGAAGTTGCTCATACCCCTTTTTCCCATATATATATATATATATACACACACACACATAGGTATATTCAAGTATAAAATCCAATTTATTACAATTCAATTAAATATATATATATATATATACACATACAAATATATATATAAATACATAATATACATATACATATACATATAAAAAATACTTACAAGTATTCATCTATATACATCATATACAATCCAATCGAAATACACATACATACAAATAAAAAAAAAATCTATTTGTAGAACATAAGAATATATTTTATAAAAATATTATTTCTCAAAAGATTGTTTCATTTAAACTATCGAGCAAAAATTTAATTGAGAAGATATCCCGAATATATCTCATCGGGTTTAGAATATATAATATATCTGAAAATTCCTCAATTAAAATTAATAACCATGAAAAATATATAATCACGAGCAATTCTTAAATGTGCACGGATTGATATGCAAAATAATTATATATATTATTTTGCGGGACGTTACAACGACGCCATGTGTCCCCCTGACTGGCGAGCACAACACCCGCTAGTGTCTGTCCATAAATTCAACAATGACTTGATTTACCCTAAGTCCCTACCAAGCACAGAAGATCCATATACTACCCACAACTAGGGTCAATGATTAAGGAGTACTTCTGCCCTTATTAAGTTCTAATCCATTATTTGGGTTCCCGATTGTAAGGGTTAAACTCAAGATCTAAACCTATTCAATTTACCCAATCACGTTTATTGATTCACTGGGTGATCTAGTTCTACCCGACTAATCAATTAGTTAGGTGATCTATCCACTAGTTCCATACGTACATTAGAAGTCACATAACTAGATTCTTTATAACTGCTAGTTAAGCTCTACTTTGTACGTCTCTTTTATTTTACCTAACTCATCTTTTCCTTGGACTTAACCCAACCGACCCTAGGGTCCAAAACTTGGCTCTCAAGCTCGGCCTAAAGCATGGCTAGCAAAAACTGGCGAATCAACCACGTCGATCGCCACCGCCCGTCACGCTTGGAGTCGCACACCACCTAAATCACTGCTTTCACTAACCATCGCAGTCCTTGTCCTTCCAACAAGTCATGGTTCCCACGATACTGGTTTTCTCCTTAGACGGCAAGCACGTCGGTGCCCGAGCCGTCGCTCCAACACGTTCGGGGGGCTCAGGTTCCCAAACAACCCGTCACCAATCTCATACATGGACTTAGTCCAGGGTCTCAAAATTTCATTCAAGTTACCCTACATGAACATAAATACACTATGACAACTTTACACAAGTCCATGCCCTAAAAAGGGTATCTCAAGCCCGAAAACGAGGAATTACAAATTCCAAACAGCAAACATACAATTGGCAATTGTGCCAATTCGAGGTTCTTTCCGGCCCCGTTTCCATGGGGAAACATGTCTGGGTGACCCACACATTTCATACATGATGTAAACCAAAATTTGAGACATCATGAGTGGGGGGCAATCTATTCCTCCCAAACTACAATTTCACATAACACTCACATACAAGCCACACTCTTAAGCATGTGAGACTATCACCAAAGGCATAAGAATAACCACACAACAACTGGGGACATATACCAAGTTATAATCTAACTCACATCAGTGCACTAAGTAAACCACAAACCTTCATATGATACTCAATATACACTTCAATCCTCAAACAGAAAGTACATGGTTTAAACATGCAGAACCTGCTTACTGTAAAAATCATTAAAATTAGCCTAATGCATCAATTTTCTTATCCTCGGACTTTTTAGAAAGATCCAAGTGTCTTCCATAATTTCTTAGTTAAGCACTCTTAATGATTCAGTCGTTCACAGGCTTTGAAACTTAATAATTTAACATGCAGTAAATTAATCTCAGAACAGAGCATCTTATAAGCTGTGAGATGTAAAATTACTGAAAAATTAGCAAATGATATTAGATTGTCATGAAATTTAAGATTTAATCACATGACATGCATTAGCAACACATATCCAAAATCAAGTTATTATACCAAGTATAACTTAAGTTATGCCTTTTTGAATAACACTCAAAACATAGCAGTAAACATTAACAGTTTTGTTTAGTTTATTAACAGTCTGTGTTTGCTCGATTTCCTTACCATTGCTATAGCAGTCGAAACGTTATGAAATTTGAAACGTAGGCTCTACATACACTGTAGATTAACATACTTAAATTTCAAAGCATTCCCAGAAGCATACAACACGTTACAAGTCTCTAAACATATAACTGTGACATGCAGTTCTGTCTCCTATTCTGACCAATGTGCAAGTTTGCATTTTATTTAAAAATAAAAAAAATCATAAAAATCTGAAAAATTCACAGAAGGTCCACGACACATTCAAGATAACATCATAAAAACTTTAGAGATAAATACTACGTATTTTTCATCCTATAAGTTCCAGACTAACAGGTAAGTTTTGTGCTTCAGCAGGAAGATTCTGTTTTGGTTCTTTATTAAGATTCTAGCAATATATCTTCAAAACTCACACATGCATTCACATCTTAGCATCACAAATAGATCATTCTCACATTCTAAACATTCACAACAGTTCAAACACACCAAGGAGTAGAAACACCCACCTTAAAATTGTAAACAAGAATACCTTCAAGCTCCACCTATTTGCTCTTCTCTTCTTGCTCCTTGCTCTTTCCCTTTTTGCTCTTAGCCATTGGCTCTCCTTTCCTTTGACTCCTCCTACTTCTCAAATAAGTAGCTTAGGATAGAAATGAAGTGGTTGAAGTAGGTTGAGGTATAGGAAAAATGTTTAAGTGTAGGAGAATGAAGAAAAATGAGCTAGTGCAAAAAATAGGGGATTAAATAGAAGAGACTTCATCATGGAGGAGAAGGTTGAGTGTGGGAGTGAACAAAGATGCTTAGGGTTCTATAAGATGCTCTTGGAAACTCTCACCGATCATAATAACCATTCAAAAATCAAAACCCTAGTCTCATGGTTTTTCAATATTATATTTATATATGTGTACATAGTGCAGTGTGTAGTATATATATATATATATATATATATATATATATATATATATATATATATATATATATATATATTGTGCACATGACATGTTAGGGTCATAGAATTAAATTGATCATGGCTAGAGCCCAAATGTACAACCATGTTGAGTTTGGTTGACTCAAACATACACTCAAGTTGGTGTACAACAAATATAAATTTTTACAAACAAATTGTAGCACACACAAAGATAAATTCTAAGACAGAATTTTATAAACACAAGCAATCATATTCATATATTATTATACAAATAAAAGTCAATTATTTATACATTTCATCTTCAATTATAATTGAGACCATATATCCTAACTCCGGTTCTACAATTACACCTTTGTTCAGTTCGAAACATATCGAATAATAATATTTTTCAATATACTCAATTAAAATTTTGAAAAATCCATAATACGTGCAACTCTCAATCATGCACGGATTAAAATACAAAATAGATATATACTATTTTGCGGGGTCTTACCAAGAGACGGGAACAAGTGGTGTGCATTTCATAGAGACCATGGACACACTACCGACAACTGCCGAGACTTCAAAGAAGAACATGAAGGCCTGATTCTTCGGAGCTATCTCTCCTAATTTGTTCAACAAAATAACAACGTCGAAACCCCTCTGGCACGGGGGGCTAATAAGCATCAAGAGAGACCATCTGAATCCACGACTCAGAACACATGGCCATTATCCACTCCAATCACGGAGGCCCGATGTGGGGAGATTCCACCTCCTCCCGCAAAGCCTTTGTAAAGAAAGTCAACTCAATAACATCCCGCCTACCAAGAGCATTAAAGTCCTGATACCTTTCTCCGACGAGGACTTAAAAGGTGTCTGAACACCTCATTGCGTTGTATTGTTCATAAACCCTTGCATGGTGAATCATGAGGTACGCCGCATCTTAGTGGACAACGAAAACTCAGTAAACATCCTTTTCATGAAAAAATTCAATGGCCTAAAGCTCTCCCGAGACCAACTCAAGTCAGCCGGCTATACACTCCACCAATTCTCTGATGTCCCCGTTCGAATAGGAGTCTTCACACTAGATGTGACAGCAGAAAACCCCCTACAACTGGAACAAAAGCACTGAACTTTATGGTAGTCGACGTCAAAGTCGCATACAATGCAATATTCGGCCGTCCAGGCCTAACGTCCTTCTATGCAATTGCTTCTGCCTACCACATGAAAATAAAGTTTCCAACAACAGCAGGCGTAGGCCAAGTTGTAGGAAGCCAACATGCAGCATGAGAATGCTACACCGCCACAATGGGGTTCTCCTACTATACGCCATAAAGCTACTACCCAGAAAGCCATCATAGTAACTCCAAGACCGTAAACAAGCTTTAAGTCATTGCCATAGAAAATCCTACAAAGAACTTCCAAACCTGTCAAATCATCTCCCACCAGGTCCAAATTTGTTCTCATCAGAAGACAGTAATAGACGAATCCCTCGCCTAAAGCCATTCCTCTCGTTTAACGAAAAGAAATAGTCCTACTTAAACACATTAACGAAATTGAAGATCTTCCATTTTCTCTGCAAATCAAGGGGAGGTTCGCTCCAAAATAAGCAAGGTCTACCAAGTTGTTTGCCTAACTGCTTATCAACTTGAAGACCCGGGGGCAAGGAGATATCAGCATGGACTTGCAAAGTGGAAAACCTTAGAATTTCAACAAGGGTGCTTAACACCCTCCTCCTCTTTATATTTTTAATATTTTCTAATAAAGGTCAGCCACTTGGGTAGCCATTTAGTTTTATTTGTCAATAAAGTCTGCTTTCGCTATCGGTCACTGTATGTAATAAAGGCCAGCCACTAGAGCAGTCACTTAGTTTTATTTTCCAATAAAATTTAGTATGAATTGTTGCAGAATTATTATACAACTCTACGGATGCAAACAATGAGTTAAAAGTCAAGCTTACTCCTAAAAACGGAACCAAAAACCATTAGAAGCTTCTTATAAGACGAGTTCGGAGTCTATTATACCAACGCCAATGACCGCCTTCCCCCCTTATTCGACCCCCCATCCGCCATTGATCCCTTACCCTCGTAGTGCCTTCCTCCAGTTGAGCCCCCCTCATCATCGCCAGCCAGCAACCATTATCACTGCAACCTCCGCAACCCCCGCAGTCCCATCGACTGTCCTCGACCACCTCCGACAACAACACTAACCTTCACCACCGAAGCCTATGAAGTCTCGATGCCTGCAATCCCCTGCATCTGCCCCTGTGCTATCGGCAGCCGTGTCCCTGAGGCTCCCTCATCGTTGCTGCCCTTGCCGATCACCCGAGCCCCCCTGTTCTTAGGCTGAACACCATTAAGGTGAACTATAGCAGTCCGATCACATCTTGATAATCATCAAGATCCTTTGAATATCCTCCGTCCAATCTTCTTTGATCATCCTCATCAAGATCCGCACTCGATCTGATCCATTAGATCATGATCATCACATCTTGTTTTGTTAAAACAACAATATTTTGCAACTCATAATTCGGAATTTGATTTCGTTAGATGTTCTACAAACTAGATACATAGGGCTACAATTCATATTTATGAGTATGTTTTGTTAAGAAAAAGATCTAGTAGTGGACAATATAGAAAAGTGTACTCAGAAGGGGGTTCGTGTTTCGCACCTGTTTGCATCGATATATGATTACAAGTACATGGAGCTAAGTGCCATGTAAAACTATGTTCCACATCCTGGATGACGGGGGGCTAACTCTAGAATCCAATACATGATTACATGATTCATGAGCCTGTTTACCTATTTTCATGTTTACAAGTTATATGGTACTAAGTGCCACGTAGAGCTAAGTGCCACACCGTGGGATGATGGGGGCCACCACTAGAATCTTCGTGGGCCACCACTTGAATCCATTACTTGATTACATGACATGATAGAATTCTTGTTTACATGATACCTTAGTACATGGCCCTCTGGAATCCACCATGCAACAACCATGTGGTATATATATGGACACATGAGTGGTGCATTAGTTAGGATTAAACACTAGACTTAAGAATAGCATGTTACCTGTACACACTTGTTACCTATCTCACATGTTCCTTGATACCTGTTACAAATTTACTTGTTCACCTGTTACATGATCCTGATACTTGACTCGATTTACTTACTTGCTAGTTTCATTGGATTCTGTTACTTGTTGCAATCCTGCCATGTCATGTTGTATATTCTTGATTCCAAATCTCTGTTTCATACTTTCTTGTATTTGTTGCTATACCCGTTGCTTGTACTACTTGCGTCCCGTAGCTTGAACTAACGGGCATCTTGTCTCTTGTTTCTCTATTTCTTCAACATGTTAAATACACAGGTTTTGGAGATGAATTACCTGCACGAGTGGGTGAGCAGACATTCTAAGCTATGGGTTTAATTATTTCCTTGTTGCTACTGGAACTTTCATGTTGCCACTTAAACTTGTAGTGAACTTGTTGTCCCTAAGTTTTTATTTTTGCTCTAGATCATATATTTATTTGAGGATTATGTATTGTTTTCAAATAATTTTGTTGATTATGAGTTTTGTTTCATGCAAGCGTCGTTGTATATTTCTTGTATATTCATGTTATGTTGACACTGTTTTATTCTCTTCCTCTAATCCTCTGTTTGTTACCCCTCAAGTTTGCTTTTGCCTTATCCTACGTTCCGCCTGAATTGAATTTCGAGGACGAAGTTCTTTTTGTAAGGTGGGTAGGATTGTAACCCATGTTCCCGCCAATAAGTATTTTCTGTGTATCTTCTATATTTTTATTATTTATAAATTCATTGGTGTTAAATTCGGTTTGGATTTTATATTAAAGTATTTTCTAATCGAAAATTACATTTCTAACTTTATTTCTATTTCATAATTGATCAAATATTTATATTTGAGCCCAAATCAAATGTGTTATTACTATTTGGATTATTTTAATAAATTTGTTAAACCCAATTCCTATTTTGTGATCCTATTATTATTATTGTTATTATAGTTATTGTTATTATTATTATTATTATTATTATTATTATTAGTATTAGTATTATTATTATTATTATTATTATTATTATTATTATTATTATTATTATTATTATTATTATTATTACTTTCGATTGTTTACTAAAAATCCATCTTTTGATATTGAGAAGCCCGAACATACTATATTTTATATGTATTTCGTTATTTATTTAGTGTATATTTTATGAACCCATGTAATTGGAGCAATTAATAATAAAATTTATTTCCTTGTTTTCAACTCATTTTTCGTATCCCAATTTATTTAATTAAGTTTTCAGCTAAAACTTTTGTTGTTCATCCCATTAAAATTTTGCATATTGATGTTCCCAAATTGATCTAAGTTTTAATCATATTTTTATTGGTTATTTTATTTCCCTGTTAGATTTTTAATCCAATACCCCTTCCTTATTGGATTTAGGGGTGGCAACTGGGCCGGGTCAACCACCGACCCACCCGCGACCCGGCCCGCTTAAGACTTTCACGGGTTCGGGTCAACCCGGTGAACAGTACCGGGTCGACCCGGGTCGCAATATATGCGAATCAAATTCGCGAAACCCGGCCCACGAACCCGTTAAAAAAACGAATTAAACCCGCTAACCCGCGGGTCGACCCGTGTGTGTCAACTTGCTCGACCCGCGGGTCGAACGGGTCGAAGCGCGTGGGTTCGACCGTTGGGGCAGCAGTCAGCACAGCAAACGGCTATTAGCCGTTGCTGCCGAACGTTGGGTTTTTTTTTTGTTTTTTTTTTGTTTTTTCCCACAAATTCACCTAAAAATATCCCCTAAAATTCTCAAAAAAAATTACACCTCACTCTCTTACTCTCTCTACTATTATACATCATTTTAAAGAAATTTTTGAACAATTGTAGTGTTCATCAAATAATTGTACAAGGAGGCATATACACGATTAAATTTCGGTCGTATCGGAAACAAAATTCAACGTCTTCAACTCTCTTCAACTCTCAACCTCTTCTCAACTCTTTAATTGCCTCCTCCATCTTATAGCTTTTCTTCTTATTTTCACGGTTTTTTTTACATACGCGTATTCTACGGTGAACGGTATCAAAATTTCTCTACCTCTCTTGTTAAATTTTTTTTTTGCATTGTAGTTAAAATTATTGTTTGTTTTTTGAACTTCTCTATCTCAACCTTCTTGTTTTTTAGATTTTTTTTGTATAATTCACCGCTCGGTCCGCTCCTACATTGTAGAATTTTTTTTACATATTTGAGCGCATTACCACATTATGTCTAGATCACGTGATAGCGGTCGTAGCCACCAAGATTCCTCCTCCTCTTCACGTAGGCCACCAATTGTCCCAATTAGTGAGCCTGCCAAAGATTACATTGATCCTACTATGGAACAATGGGGTACACACGACATGGATGTTGTAGGTGACATTCAATTAGAAGAAGAAGAACATCAACAACAACCCGAAACCACACAACCCCGTAGTAGTAGGAAAAGTAGAGGAGAAACTAGCGATTGGCACAAGTTTTATGAGTATATCCCGGACGAACATATTCCGGGTGTAGGTTTGAAAGTGTGTAAAACATGTAGCAAAACATACAAATTCAAGAGGGGTGACGGCACCGGTACAATTAGTAGACACATACAACATAATCACAAAGAACTTCTTGATCAAATACAAGGCCAACAAAAAATTAACCCTAGGACCGGTCAAGTAGATAGCCACCCTTATGATCCCGAACTCGTTCGTCGGGAAATGGCCCGATTAGTCATTAAGGAAGAGTTGCCATTTCCCTATCCCGAGAGTAGGAACTTAGAAAATTTTAATCAAACGGCCTTAAACCCTCATTTTAGAAGAATTCTCAGAAATACTTGCAAATCGGATTGTTTTAAAATGTATGTTGAAATGAAGGACGCGTTGATTGCAATTTTATGGAGTTTAACTTG
This sequence comes from Hemerocallis citrina, assembly GCA_017893485.1. Taxonomy (NCBI): domain Eukaryota; kingdom Viridiplantae; phylum Streptophyta; class Magnoliopsida; order Asparagales; family Asphodelaceae; genus Hemerocallis; species Hemerocallis citrina. The sequence goes on from CM030368.1 coordinate 99,464,097, forward strand.
TAGGGTTAGTTTAACTTCGGATTGTTGGACGGGTGTCAACAATATTCCAACGATGGGAATAACCTGTCATTGGATCGACAATGATTGGATTCTTCAAAAAAGAATCATATCACTTGCGTCGTTGCTGTATCCCCATAGTGGCGCTGAAATAGAAAACCGTATTATAGAAATTTGTGATGTTTTTCATATTCGCGATAAAATTATGGCTATTAGTTTTGATAATGCATCTAACAAAAATGTAGCAATTACTACTTTAAAATCTGTATTAAACCCTCCAACTGACAATATTTTTCATGTTAGATGTGCATGTCATATTATAAATTTATGTGTTCAAGATGCATTAAGAATAGCTGATTCATATATAGTTAAAATTAGAAATTGTGTACATTTCATTGCGTTAAGTCCAAGCATTTTACAAGAATGGAAAGCTTGGTGTAGGGTTAGAAATGTTCATTTTAGAAAATTTCCAAAGGATGTTAGACACCGATGGAATTCTACTTTTGATTTATTGAATGTTGTCATCGATTATAAAGCAGTTGTAAATGATTTTTGTATCGCAAAAAATATGCACAATTTTGAAATGACTCCGCCCGATTGGTATTTTGCCGAAGCTTTGTTGAAATTTTTAGAACCTTTTAAAACCGCAACTTTAAAGTTTTTAAAAACATATGAATCTACTTCTAGTAGCATTTTTATTGAATTAGTTAGCATGATGCAAATATTTAACGAAATGTTAAATGATCCCTATATTAGTGACATTGTAATACCTGCATTTCAAAAATTTTTGAAATATTATTTTCCTCCTCCTATGTTGATTTGTGTTGCTACTGTTATGGATCCTCGTATCAAATTAGAAGGTACGAAGAATTTGATAGAAATGTTTTTTCATGTTTAGATAACAATGTAGAATTAACAATTGATTGCGCTACTTTTTTAGTTCAGTTTGAATCTACATTAAATAACTTGTATGATTATTATGATAGACATTTTGCTTCTAGTAGTACAACTTCTGTAGTTAGTTCTTCTTCTGGTAGTTCTAAAGGTAAAAGTAAAATTGGTGATAGAACATTTAGTCTACTTGAACAAATTCAGTCTAAAAAACCTAGGACTAATCAACCAAATGAATTAAATTGGTATAACCAACAGGATACTGAGCCTACTCTTTCCCCACTAGATATTTTACAATGGTGGAAAGAACATGAACACACTTTTAGTATTCTGTCTATTATGGCTAAAGATTTGCTAACTCCTCCTGTCTCTACAGTTGCTTCTGAGAGTGCATTTTCTACAAGTGGCAGGGTTCTATTTGATTACAAAAACCGGTTGAAGCCCGAGGCATTGGAGATGCTCGTTTGCACAGAAGACTGGCTGAAGGCTGAAGATAGGACGCAAGGAAAAGCACTATCAAGTTCTACAAGTGGGAGCAACTCGCCCGAAGAACAACAACAACAACAACAATAGCTTTTCATCTTATGTTAAATTAGAAAAATTGTAGTCAATTAAAATTGTACATAAGAAATATGTTATTGTATAAAACTTATTTGTGAATTGAATTCTTCATTTCATTTCGTTATAAATTGTTCAAATTGTATCACTTAAATTCGTATGAATAAAATTTCAAAATTTGTTGTCAATTTCACTCTTTCAATCTTATTATTATTATTATCATGATTTTTTTTTGTTTATTAGTATTATTACTTACTTAGTATTATAATTAAACATCATTTGGGGATATTTGATTCAATTTGAAGAATTGTAGTATTATTACTTATTAGTATTATTACTGAATTTAGTGAATTACATACTTAGTAGTATAATTAAACATCATTTGGGGATATTTGAAGAATTGTAGTATTATTACTTATTAGTAGTAATGTAGTATTATTTACTTAGTATTATAATTTTTTAAGAAATGTAATATTCATCAGACAAAATTTGAAATAGATAAGTGCTACAACGTTGAAGTTATCTTTAGGTTTTTTTCATATTAAAATATCTCCAACAGTTTTTTATTTATACAAATTGAAGGCCCGGGGAGGCTCTAACGGAGCTTCAAACCCCCCTTCAGAATGAGGCCTTTTAAAAGCTTATAACAATATTTTGTTAAAATTAATATATTTTTATTTAAATGTTATCTTTTGGGGTTTTGAGATGCAAAATCATTTATTATATTATTGTAATCAATTTCGTACTTTATGATATGTGAGGTCACAAAAATATGGTTGTTTGTATAATTGTATACATCATTTGTAAAATTATTATTATTATTAGTTCAATTTTAGCTACCAAAAAAAAAAAAATTATATATATATATTATTAAACGGGCCAACCCTCGGGTCGACCCGGCCCAACCCGGGTTGAGCCCTAATGGGTTCACGGGTTGGGCGGGCCACCCAATTAAGAAGTTGACTCGGCCCAGCCCGGCCCGTATAACACCCCAACCCGGCCCGGCCCGCCTACCCAAGCGTGCCAACCCGCACGGGTTGGGCCCGGACCGGCCCGGTCGACCCAGTTGCCACCCCTAATTGGATCCTAAGCCTATACCAAATAACCCTATAACCCAATAACCCCATATATATACACTTAAGAACCCTAACCCTAACCCCTACTATTTTGACCTAATACCATAGCCACCTACTATATAAATCCCCCCCGCCCTGCTCCCCCTGTTCTCTCTATTCCTCTTCATCGCCATTGTTTCGAACCCATTCCGCACATCTCCATCCTCTCCCTGAGTCCATCACCTTCATCCTCGCCACCACCTCGCACCTCCGAGCAGTCGTTGCCTGCTCCTCAGTTGATGTTGTCTTCGCTTCAACCCCCAGCTTCGCCTGCTCTCCCAAACCATGACTGTACTCCCCCTCGCAGTTGCCTCTCCCCATCAGTCAAGAACCCATTGACCCAGTTGCCTCCTCTGCCATTCACCACAGAACCCTCCCGCTCGAACTCTTCCCCCGCCAATGCCTCGTCGCCCGTCGCCCCTCCGTCTCCTCCCTCGTTGTCCATCAACCTAGGCCCTGTTCACCCTCTCCCCGGTGCCACTTCAACCTCCCGCATCTCCCCTGATCTCCATCCCGTCTTCCACCTCCAAGCAGAAGATCCTCCAACGTCAGTCGTCAACCTCCGCAATCCCAGCTGTCTCGTCACCTCTCCTGTCGACTACCATCCATTGACAGCCCTTGCACCATCCCGTCGACCCTGCCATTTGCCAGCAACCACCTCCTGCCTCTTCACCACCCCAGTCGACCGCCCAGTCGCTTCCTCGCCGGACGCCGTCGCCGCCTCCGACCAGTCAACCATCGACAACAAGCCCCTCCCCTGTTCTTAAGCAATCACCATCAAAGTGATCCCCAGCCATCAGATCTCCTCTGCTCATCCTCATCAGAAGCCATCAGATCTTAATGATCACATCTTGATCATCATAAAGCCTCTTTTGAATTTCGGCCGTCCGATCACCTTGATCTTGATTCTCATCAAGATCCATGCCCAATCTGATCTGATCCATCAGATCTTGATCATCATGTTACATTCCATGCAAAAAGTAACTTTATATATTGTTGTCCTGATTTTGCCTCCTAAATTTGACCCTGTTAATGACTGAATTTTGAATCGAGTTCTAAATATGAATTGTAGCCCTGTGTGTCTAGTTTACATCACTTTTGACGGAATCGAATTCCAAACTATATTTTGTGAGTTATGGCTATTTTAGTGCTGCTGGGTCTGAATTTTCAGATTCATAATTTTGCAGCATCATCTTGTTTTACAATTTAATTTGAGCATGCTATCTATAATATAATGACAGGAAATTCACCTTTCTGAGATTAGACATGCTAGGGAATAACCCTCAATTTTCTTGGATTTATTTGATTCATTTTCAGACCTGTTTCATCCATGTGAACACAACTTTAAGAATTTTGGCAGTACACGAAATCTGTGTAAAATGATATTTTGAACCCAGTTTCTGTAGGTTTTATATATCATGTTTATATGTGCTGGAACTGCAGAGAGTCTAGTTTCTAGAACTTCTGACGGATCTAGATTTGCATTTTTGTAGCAACGGGAATCTCAATTTTGGTGTAGCAACGTCCTCCTATCCAGAATTGGAATTCTCGTCGTTCTTGTTAATTATAAATTGTGTTGACACTCGAATATGCTTCCTACCCAACCTGAACTTGTTTCTTATTTCCTATCATGTTTATTTACCCTGTTTGTGCACTTTCATGCCTGTGTAATAATAATAACAAGTAATTACGCCGGGGTTTTAGGGAAATGCTTAGTGGTGGGGTATATAGGAGATTGTACTCAGAAGTGTTCCCGTGTTTCTCATGATTACAAGTTATATGGAACTAAGTGCCACGTAGAACTAAGTGCCACTTCACGAGTAATGGGGGCCACCTCTAGTGCCTGCGGGGATTACCTCTAGTGCCTATTACATGATTACATGATATATGTTTGCAATCAAATGGAACTAAGTGCCACGTAGAACTGAGAGCCACATCAGGGGTTGACGGGGGCCACCTCTAGTGCCTGCGAGGGCCACCTTTAGTGCCTTTGGTTTGACTACATGCTCGTATTTCCTGTAAGACCTGAGTACTTTACCCTGTATAATTTACCACTAAGTCTAACTGCAACTTGTTTGTATGTAGCAACAATGTGGTAAATAAATGGGATGCATGAAGTGCTACATTAGATAGGATTAAATAATAGACTTAAGAATAACATGTTTACTTGTACACGCCCATTGCCTGTCTCGCATGCTACTTCGTCCCGTTAAAGTTTTCATATTCACTTGTTTGCATGATACCTGTTACAAATTACTTGTTCACTTGTTACATGATCCTATTACTTGACTCGATTTACTTGCTTGCTATTTTCACTAGACCCCACTACTTTGTGCATTTCTGCCATGACATGTTGTATACTCTTGATTCCAAATCTCTGTTTCATACATTCTTGTATTTTTTCCTATACCCGTTGCTTATACTACATGTGGCCCGTAACTTGCACTAACGAGAAAACTGTTTCATGTTTCTCTATTTCTTTGTCAGTTAATAAATATTCAGGTTTTGGAGATCAACTACATGCAGGAGTGGGTAAGCAAACATTTTGAGCTTGGGCTAGATATGCATGCATTAGTCTACTCCTTGTATTGAACTTATTAATTTCTGTTGCTACTTAAACTTGTAACGGGCTTGTTGTACCGATGTTTTACTTTTGATCCAGATCTTATATTTATTTGAGGAATTTATATTATTTCAAACAATTTCTATTGATTAATAATTTTTTTCATGCATGCGTGGTTGTATATTCTTTTATATTTTCTGTTATGATGTTCAGTCGATCCTTACAGCTTATGAATGCTGTAAATCATTCGCTGGGCTTTGTCATGCGCTCGTATTCCATATTCTTTTAGGAAGCGGGGCATGACAGGTTTTTAGTGGTATCAGATCTCAGGTTTGGCTAATATGTTAGTCAGACTTGACCAACCAGGGTTAACTCAACAATAAATAGGCCATGCATTCACATGAACAAACTGATAATCAACTTGATCTGGATACTAGCCTTTTTCGATTCATTTTGATCGCTTCTTATTCAATTTCTTGATTCCTTATTTCCTCATGTCTTTTATAGTCTCCCACATTTGTTGATTCCTTATTAGGTACAATTCATTCATCTCGTACCAATATTCTTTTATTCTGGTGTCATCATTCTGTTATTTTTGCGTAGTTCGTTGATCGACATTACTCGATCTCCTACGACATGTCAGCGGCTTGGAACATCACCAGTAGAGGAATTGTCGTCTTTTGCTCCAAGTTGTGCAAGCAGAGTCCCAGGATCTCAAGAAGTGTTCAGAATCCCAAGTGGTCAGGAATTCGAACTTCATGCTTGAGGGATGTCACTTGGACGTGTTAAGGATATGGTGAGCCACGAGGCAGATTGATGGATTAATGGACAGTATTGGCGGAGTCTTCCCAATTATAGTGGCGCAGCAAAAACGTGTGGGCCCGTAACCTACAAGTCCCAAGATTCTCTTGTTACTTCTTCCCTGCATTGTTTGCTTCTTCCATTCCTTGCATTCATCTTCATTCATCGACTCATTGTTTGGTTCGATTCTTCCCTATCAACTCTTCTTTCGATTCTAGTTCTACCTACTCCTTCATCTTCTTACTTCGTCATCCCATAAGTCTTATGCTGTTTCTTTCCTTTTGATAACGTTTACTTCTTTTCTTGTATTTCATTCATCATCATGCATCAATTCACTATTTGACATCATTCTTATCTACTTCTTTCTTATTCTGATGATTGCCAACATTCCGTTTCTCTTCCTTCTTATTTTGGTGTTGCCACTATTTTATTTCTCTTCCTTTAATCCTCTGTTGTTATCCCTCAAGTTTTCTTTTGCCTTGTCCTATGTTCCGCCTGAATAGAATTTTAAGGACGAAATTCTTTTTGTAAGGTGGGTAGGATTGTAACCCCTGTTCTCGCCAATAAGTATTTTCTGTGTATCTTCTATATTTCGATTATTTATTAATTCTTTGTTGATAAACTCAGATTAGATTTTACATTAAAGTATTTTCTAATCGAAAATTACACTTCTAACTTTATTTCTATTTCATAATTGATCGACTATTTATATTTGAGCCCAAATCAAATGTGTTATTACTATTTGGATTATTTTAATAAATTTGTTAAACTCAATTCCTGTTTTGTGATCCTATTATTATTATTATTATTATTATTATTATTATTATTATTATTATTATTATTATTATTATTATTATTGTTATTATTACCACTTTCGATTGTTTACTAAAAATCCATCTTTTGATATTGAGAAGCCCGAACATACTCCATTTTATATGTATTTCTTTATTTGATTAAATGTATATATATTTGTGCATATTTTATGAACCCCTGTAATTGGAGCATTTTATAATAAAATTTATTTCCATGTTTTCAACTCAATTTTCGTATCTAAATTTATTTAATTTAGTTTTCTGCTAAAATTTTTGTTGTTTATCACATTAAAATTTTGCATATTGATGTCCCCAAACTGATCTAAGTTTTAATCATATTTTTAATGGTTATTTTATTTTCTTATTTGATTTTAAACCTAATCCCCCTTTCGTGTTGAATCCTAAGCCTATACCCAATAACCCTATAACCCAATAACCCCATATATATACACTTAAGAACCCTAACCTTGGCCCCTGCTGTTTTGACCTAATACCCTAGCCACCTACTATATAACCCCCCCCCCCCTGCTTCCCCTGTTATCTCTCTCCCTCCTCATCGCCATTTTTTCGAACCCATTCTGCCTCATCTCCACCATCTCTCTGCGTCCATCACCTTCATCCTTGCCACCACCTCGCACCCCCGAGCAGTCGCCACCAGCTCCTCAGTCGATGCTGTCTTCGCCTCAGCCCCCACCTTTGCCTACTCTCCCAAACCACAATTGTACCACCCCCCCCCCACAGTCAACTCTCCCCATCGTTCGAGCAACCATCGACCAAGTCGCCTCCTCTGCCATTCACCACAGCACCCTCCCGCTCAAACTCTTCATCTGCTAATGCCTTGTCGCTTGTCGCCCCTTCGTCTCCTCCCTCGTCGGCCATCAACCCAAGCCCTGTTCACCCTCTCCCATGTGCCGCTGCAACCTCCCGCATCACCCCTGGTCTCCATCCTGTCTTCCACCTTCGAGCAGCAGATCCCCTAACGTCAGTCGTCAACCTCCTCTCCGCTGTCTCGTCACCTCTCCCGCTGACTGACATCCATTGATAGCCCCTGCACCATCCCGTTGACCCTGCCATTCGCCAACAACCACTTTTTGCATCCTCACCACCCCAGTCGACCGCCCATTCACCTCCTCACCGGCAGCCATCGCCGCCTCCAACCAGTCGACCATCAACAGCAACCCCCTCCCCTGTTCTTGAGTGATCACCATCGAAGTGATCCCCAGCCATCAGATCTCCTCTGATCATCCTCATCAATATCCATCAGATCTTGGTGATCACATCTTGATCATCATGACGCCTCCTTTGAATTTTGGCCATTCGATCACCTTGATCTTGATCCTCATCAAGATCCACGCCCGATCCGATCCGATCCATCAGATCTTGGTCATTACCAAGTCTATCATGACCCGTCTGATCCTCATCTTGGTCGATCATCAAGAGCAGCATCAGATCAGACTAGATTCAGCTTCATCAGGATCCGCAACAGATCAGATCATCGGATTCATTGATCGTGATCATCAGGATCATCACGATCATCATCTAATCAAGGCAAGTAACTTGTATGAATTTTCTTGTTCCTCATACAACCATAAATACCGCAAGTAGATCTCCGTTATAACTTGTTCTTCATGTTCTCATTCATTGATTATTTAATTCTATTCATTGCTTGCCTTCTATCAACGCTATAGTCAAAAAAGAGTTCTTAAACAATCCATTATTATATCTGTCACACAAACACTATGTAGGTCTAGGAGATTTATCTATATGAATCCATGTTATAGATGTTTGGTTGTGTGATGAGCATGTGAATGATGTCTCCTTTGTTAATGAGTTGAAAATACATGTGGCTTGCTGATTAGATACTTATTACACTCTGATTTACACCATACATCAACCCGAATCTATCACAATTATCAATCATGTTACATTCCATGCAAAAAGTAACTTTATATACTATTGTCCTGATTTTTCCTGCTGAATTCGACCGTGTTAATGACAGAATTTTGACTCAAGTTCTAAATATGAATTGTAGCCTCGTGTGTCTAGTTTACATCCCTTTCGACAGAATCGAAATCCAAACTATATTTTGTGAGTTATGGTTGTTTTAGTGCTGCTAGGTCTGAATTTTCAGATTCATAATTTCGCTGCATCACCTTGTTTTACAATTTAATTTGAGCAAGCTATCTGTAATATAATGACATGGAATTCACCTTTCTGAGACTAGACATGCTAGGGAATCGCCCTCAATTATCCTGGATTTATTTGATTCATTTTCAGACCTGTTTCATGCATGTGAACACAACTTTAAGAATTCTGGCTGAACAAGAAATTTGAGTAAAATGCTGTTTTGAACCTAGTTGCTATATCTTTTATATAACATGTTTACATGCACTGGAACCAGAAGAGATTCTAGTTTCTAGAACTTCTGACGGATCCAGATTTGCATTCCTGTAGCAACAGAAATCTCAATTTTGGTGCAGCAACGTCCTGCTGTCCAGAATTGGAATTCTCGTCGTTCTTGTTAATTATAAATTATGTTGACAATCGAGTATGCTTCCTACCCAACCTGAACTTGTTTCTTATTTTCTATCATGTTTACTTGCCATGTTTGTTCACTTTCATGCCTGTGTGATAATAGTAACAAGTAATCTAGTCGGGGTTCAAGGAAAAGGCCTAGTAGTGCGGTATATAGGAGATTGTACTCGGAAGGGGGCCCGTATTTCCTATGATTATAAGTTATATGAAACTAAGTGTCACGTAGAACTAAGTACCATGTCATGAGTGATGGGGGACACCTCTAGTGCCTGCGGGGGTTACCTTTAGTGCCCATTACATGATTACATGATATGTGTTTGCAATCAGATAGAACTAAGTGCCACGTAGAATTAAGTGCCGTGTCAGGGGTTAATGGGGACCACCTCTAGTTCCCATGGTTTGAATACATGCTCGTATTTCCTGCAAGACCTGAGAACTTGACCCTGTATAATCTACCACTAAGTTTAAATGCAACTTGTTTGTATTTAGCAATCATGTGGTAAATAAATGGGACGCATGAAGTGCTACATTAGATAGGATTAAACAATAGAATTAAGAATAACATGTTTACTTGTACACGCCCGTTACCTGTCTCACATGATACTTGTTCTTGTTAAAGTTTTCATGTTCACTTGTTTGCTTGATACCTGTTATAAACTACCTGTTCACTTGTTACATGATCCCATTATTTGACTCGATTTACTTGCTTGCTAGTTTCACTAGACCCCACTACTTGTTGCATTCCTGCCATGACATGTTGTATATTCTTGATTCCAAATCTCTGTTTCATACATTCTTGTATTTTTTCCTATACCAGTTGCTTATACTACATGCGGCCCGTAACTTGCACTAACGGGCATACTATTTCCTGTTTCTCTATTTCTTTGTCAGTTAATAAATATTCAGGTTTTGGAGATCAACTACCTGCAAGAGTGGGTGAGCAAACATTGTGAGCTTGGGCTGGATATGCATGCATTAGTGTATTCCTTGTATTGAACTTATTATTTTATGTTTCTATTTAAAATTGTAACAGGTGTGTTGTCCCGAAGTTTTACTTTTGATCAAGATCTTATATTTATTTTAGGAATTTGTATTGTTTCAAATAATTTCTAATGATTAATAATTTGTTTCATGCTTGCGATGTTGTATATTCTTTTATATTTTCTGTTATGCTGTTGAGTCGATCCTTACAGCGTATGAATGGTGTAAATCATTCGCTGGGCTTTGTCACGTGCTCGTATTCCATATTCTTTTGGGAAGTGGGGCATGAAAAGATCCATCAGATCTTGATCATCACATCTTGATCATCAGCAAGTCCATCATCAGCCGTCCGATCCTCATCCTGATCGATCATCAAGGGGAGCATCAGATCAGATCAGATGCTGCTTCATCGGGTTCCGTAGCAGATCAGATCATCGGATTCATCGACCGTGATCATCGGGGTCATCGCGATCATCATCCAATCAAGGTAAGTAACTTGTATGATTTTATTGTTTCCCCGTACAAGCATCTTTTTGAAATACCGCAAGTTGATTTTAGTTGTGACTCGCTTTTTGTTATCGTTGATACATCTTGATCCTACTCATTGTTCGTCTCCATTAATTTCCATAATCGTAAGGGTCACAACCATTCGTTAATACACTCATTGTACAACAACTAGTTAGATCTAATTAATTATCTAATTATTTGGCTACATGAATTTGTGAATCAGCATGACTTATAGATGTTTGGTTGTATGATGCATATGTTGATGTTGCTTCTCTTGTTATGAGTTGAGAATAGACATGGCGGCTGTTTGAATAGTTATTAAACCCTGAATTACATCACACATTAATTTAGATCCATGGTAATTAATAATCATGTTATATTACATGCAAAAAGTAACTTTATATATTATTGTCCTAATTTTGCTTGATGAATTCGACTCTGTTAATGACAGAAGTTTGAGTTGGGTTATAAATATGAATTGTAGCCCCATGTGTCTAGTTTGCTGAACTTCTTACGGAATAGAATTCCGAGTTATGAGTTGTGAGATTTTGATGTTTTAGTACTGCTGTGTCTGGATTTTCAGATTCATAATTTCACTGTGTCAGCCTACTTTACAATTTAATTTGAACTTGTTATCAGTAATAAAATAAAATGAAATTTACCTTGCTGAGACTACACATGCTAGGGAACCACCCTTAATGTTTTCTGGGTTTATTTGATGAGGTTTTAGACCTGATACATGCAAGTAAACACAATTTTAAAAATTCTGGTTGAACACAAATCTGTGTAGAATGTTGATTTGAGACCAGTTTTTGTAACTTTTATATATCATGTGTATATGCGCTGAAACCGGAAGAGAGTCTAGTTTCTAGAACTTCTAACGGATCCAGATTTGCTTTTCTGTAGCAGCAGAAATTCCAGTTTTGGTGCAGTAATGTCTTACTGTCCAGAATTGGTATTTTGCTATGACTAAATATTTGCATGTTGTTTCTTGTATTTTGCAACCCAAAACATGTTCCTTGCATCATATAAGATCTTGATACATCCTTATCATGTCCCGATTTTGTTCTCGTTTTCTCCTGATCATGTTTATTTTGTAATAAAAAGTTACAAGTCGGGGTTAAGGGAATGATCTAGTAGTGGACAATATAGAAAAGTGTACTCGGAAGGGGGCCCGTGTTTCCCACATGTTTGCATGGATACATTATTACAAGTACATGGAGCTAAGTGCCACGTAGAACTAAGTGCCACATCGTGGATGACGGGGGCCGCCTCTAGAATCTACGGGGACCACCTCTAGAATCCATTACATGATTACATGATTCATGAGCCTGTTTACCTGTTTTCTTGTTTACAAGTTATATGGAACTAAGTGTCATGTAAAGCTAAGTGCCCCATCGTGAGATGATGGGGCCACCTCTAGAATCTACGGTGGCCACCTCTAGAATCAATTACCTGATTACATGACATGATATGATTCCTTTTTAGTTGATACCTTATTTCATGGCCCTAGAGAATCCACTACTAAGCCTAAACGTAACTTATTTGTATGCAACAACCATGTGGTATATATATGGGACACAAGAGTGGTGTATTAGTTATGATTAAACAATAGATTTAAGAATAACATGTTACCTGTACACACTATTTACCTGTCTCGCATATTACTTGATACCTGTTACAAATTTACTTGTTCACTTATTACATGATCCTGTTAGTTGACTCGATTTACTTACTTGCTAGTTTCATTGGACTCTATCACTTGTTGCATTCCTGCCATGTCATGTTGTATATTCTTGATTCCAAATCTTCATTTCATACTTTCTTGTATTTGTTCTTATACCTGTTGCATGTACTACTTACGGCCCGTAGCTTGCACTAACGAGCATCTTGTCTCTTGTTTCTCTATTTCTTGTACATGTTAAACACACAGGTTTTGGAGATCAATTACCTACAGGAGTGGGTGAGCAGACATTCTAAGCTTCTATTGGGATGAACCATGCTTTAGTTTACTTGTGCTATGAGTTTAATTATTTCCTTGTTGCTACTTAAAATTGTAATGGACTTGTTGTACCAAAGTTTTTACTTTTGTTGCAGATCTTATATTTATTTGAGGATTATGTATAGTTTTTAAATAACTCTGTTGATTATGAGTTTTATTTCATGCATGCGTGGTTATATATTTCTTGTATATTCCTGTTATGTTGTTGAGTCGATCCTTACAGCTTATGAATGGTGAAAATCATTCGCTGGGCTTTGTCACGCACTCCTGTTCTGTATCCTTTTGGGAAGTGGGGCGTGACAACACGTTAAGAGCTCAACTCACCATTCGATCTGCTCTTGCAACTCGTTAAACTCTTCAACGATAGGTTCGGAGTCCATACCCATGGCTTGGAGTTGCTCTAGTAACTTGGTGATGGAACTGAGATGATTCCCAGGACTACGGATTGGTGTGCGTATCGATTGTTAAAAATTTAACAGATTAAATACGTGATCTAACCCTATATAGCAGAATCTAGGGTTCACGATTTATACCTGCGATGAGAAGAAGACGACAGCGACCCCAAGATCTTCTGCACGTATTCCTTCCTCGAGTTGGACGTCGTGTGGGCGACGATCTCCCAACCTTTCTTCTCCTTGGATGACCTCTCTTTCTCTCCTTACGTGAATCACGAGTTTTGAGAAAAAATCTTATATTTCAGATTGTCAATGACGGCCAGAGAATAGAGGATATATATAAGGCTACGGTAGGGACCTATGAGGAGAAATTAGGGTTAGGTCTCCTAACGAATCTGGGTATCCCGTGTTCAGCCCGAACACACAACCCAGGCCCATTAACAATAGCTCGGTCCACTAAGGAGCTATTGTTGTACTACCTTCCTAATCGCAAATTATATTTATGGGCTCCTTTTATTATATGCTCGTTCAACTCCCCATGTTAAGATATCGAATGTCTGTCGATCAAATTAAGTTACTGACAACTATATTGATCAACATCTTTTATCCTTAAGTAGTACCACTCAACTTTATTTGTCATGTCGGATGTAATCCACCTGCAGGGTTTACATGGCAATCCTTATGAGCTCCTTAAGGGGACATCATCAATCCGACGTATCGGGACATGGATTCCTTTTACAATCAACAGCCCATCATACATACAATGCTATTACCCAATTCATAAAGGTTGTTGATCCATAATGAATCTCACTCTTTTATGAGTCAAAGTAATGCACACTGCATATACATGTCTGTTATTATATCTGGATTAAGAGCATAAGCATCCATAATAACAGAGGTGTTTGTTCTCTTTTGTAGTCAGTACAAAGAGAACAACCTCAAGTGGTCCTGTTCAATACACACAAAGTGTACTAGTGTAAACCTATAGTCAAGACAGACTAATACCAGATTACACTACAACCTTTCCAATGGATTGTCCAAGTCCGTCTAGGTTGTGAACTATTTATATATTCCATAGGAAACTGATAATATGATCTTCTGTGTGTCACCTCACACCATATTATCAACCTTATAGAATATCAGACACTTGCATTAATATTATAATAAACAAAATATGCAAACATATGCCCATATGATTCTCATTCAAAAAAATAAGGAAATAAAGTTAATACAAAAGTGATGCTTTCAGTATATAACCCTAACACTTGGAATCAAGCACGTTCAGAGCTGAACTCGCCATTCGATCTGCTCCTGTAACTTGTTAAGTCCCGAAACAACAAGTTCGGAATCCATACCCATGGCTCGAAGTTGCTTTAGCAACCTGCAAGCAAGCACAATCAAAGCATAACTTGCCATTCGATCTGATTCTGAAACTTGTTAAATTTTCTTAAAGATGTATTAGAGGTCCAAAATTGTGGATTGTAGTTACTTCAACAAACTTGTAAAAAAGCAAGTAACAGAGTTCAACTCGCTACACGAAGTGACTTTCACGATTTGTTGGAGAACACGTACAACAAGTTCAGAGTCCAACTCCCTCCTACAGTTGCTCCTACAACTAGGTAAGTACAAAACGGCTGTCTGAAGTCCAACTCTCCCCAAAAGCACCTCCAACAACTAGCCAACCCCAAGACGATGAATCACAGGATAAGGCACAAACATGTAAATTATTTATTATTTTCACAAACAATAAATCTCGCTACAACTATAGAATTACAATGAGTCTACGTTATGTGCTTAAGCATCGCTACCAATGTAACAACCCAGACAAAAAATCAATTTTATTTTCCTTTTGGCACGTGCATTGCACGTAAAATTTTATGCACATTTTTATTTCCAAAATTTTCTTGCGTCATGAACATTTTCTTTTTCTTATTTTATAGTCACAATTGTGTAATTTATTTTTAAATTAAATCCCATAGGCCTAAATTTACTTTTTATCCCACTAAAAATTTATTACAAATTTAAAGCCCATGATTATTTCTACACTTAAATGTATATTTTGAAGTCTAGTTAGAGTGGTGCACTTGTCATGTGTAACACACATATACATCTAACTTTTAAAAAAATAGAATTTGTATGAGAGTAGTGTGCACATTTGATACACGTGCACGTGTTTCTCCGCTTTTAGAGAGTGGTCGGCCTATAGTTGGGAGTGAGGAGAGAGTGGGGTGAGTTGTGTGAGAGTGGGAAGTTATCTTGGGTAGTGGGGAGCTATTTTGACCACACAATTTTTCTATAAATAACCCCTACCTTTGTCATGATCAACACAACTCATTACAAAAAAAAAAAAATGGGCGAGAAAGAGAGGAGGCTTGCGGTTTGGAGAGCTAGGCCAGAATTTTTCTTTGGAGCATTGGAACATTTTTTGAAGTTCTACTACTAGGAAATTTTACACTTGATGTGGATGTTTCTTCAACTTTCAAATATAGTTTTATTACTAGAATGCTTGACATGTATGAATCACTAAATGCATGATAACTTTTATAGATTGGACATTCATATTTTATTTATTGTTGATTGAATGTGTGAAATTATGATATGTTGATTTGGGGGCATTTTCATAAGGTTCTGTTTTGAGTTCTAGTAGCACTTCAAAAAAATCATAACTATTAAACCAGATGGAATTTAGAGCTAAAACATTCATAGGAGCATCTCGTATATGTCAGGAACATCTCCTTAAAATTTCATAATATTTTGATGTCGTTTACTATTTTAATAAATCCAAACTTATGACTGGTTGGCAGTTGGCTAGTTGCTGAAAATTTATACACATTTCGGACTTTGATCATTTCAACGTCCAAGATGAAGTATTTTGAGAAAATTCAAAACTAAGAACTTGAAGTAGACTCATTAATATTTCTGTAAAGTCTAAGAAATCATTTTTTCATAAAGAATTGAATTTATAATGAATTTTACAAGACTAAACATGTGGCAATACTTTAACATTTTGACTCTACTGTATATTTTGAAGAATTCAGGGTTATAGACACCACATTTTGGGGAAACTTATAACTAAGAAGTTATAGGAGACATGTATTCCTTTAATTTTTTCTAAAAAATCACAAAGTTTCATGAAGTATATAATTTTCTATGGTTTTTACAAGTAGCATGAGCTGCAGTTTTCAGATTTTGAACCTACTATTTTGCAAATGAATTTAGACGAAGTAATTGATGTTTAATGTAGATGATCTTAACTACAAAGTTATAGTAGACTCATTTATGATTCCTATAAAACTAATAAATCTATATTTGGAGTAGTATTGGAATTTATATGTTTTTTTTACAATACCATTGGGTTGATGTCTCTTTTCTAGTTGTCCTAAAAGTTTTACAATGTATAAAATTAAATTTAAAAGTTGGGATGTTAGTAAAATGTACCTTATGAGGAATTAAGAGATAATTAAAGGATAAAGTTGTAATATTAAATATGTGATGTTTATAAGGATTTTAACTCATCAAGTGTTATCAAATGATTATTTGAAATTGTCGAATAAGACTATGAAACTAGTTATGCAAATAACTGAGTTGTATGAATAAGAGAATAATTGGATATGCGAATGAATGAAATTTCAAAATGTGAATTGGTATAGATAACCCATGCTGTTGTGAACATGAATTGTATTGTACTAGAGGCTAAGTGAGACCCAGGTACCGGCAAAATGATGAAAGTGATTATTGAGATTTGAGAAGTGGCCAATATGAGCCTTCGTTCTCGGTATATTATTTAAGTCCGGTAGGAGGGTAAGCTAGTTCTAGGTAGTATTATTATTCATGTTTAAAATTAAGGATAGGCACTAGAAGAAGATGTGATGAAACTTGGGCAAACATAAGTGGGGCGCCTCTATATAGTCTGATGGTGGACTCCAGGACTATAGAACAGTTTAACGGTGGACACCGAGATTTTGGTTGCTTGCAGGGTGAGACTAGCCTCAATTAAATCCGGTACTACGATTGATATGACGGTAGACTTCAGGATCATGAATTTTCGGGCGGATGGGAGGCAGAGCACCAATGTATCTATATATACCGGGGCTAGATGAGCACTTGTGGGTTGTTCGCACGATGGTGATTCTGTATGGTTTGATGGTGGATGCCAGGACTAGAATACGTACTCGTGGAATGTCTAAACCTTGCTTTTGGTACCGTGGTAGAATTTTTTTAACGAGGGATTGAACCATATAATGAGGAGTACGATAAGGGCTTGCCCTCGGACCTATGTTGTATAGGATGCATAGAATCCAAACAAGTATGCATTAATGTCATCGTAATGTAATGTCTGCATTAAGCATTAAGTCATATCATACACTGACACTGCTAGGGTATTCACTTTTCCTGTTTGCATTCAAGTTTGTGTTTGCTAAAGTAGGAATCGATGTATTGTAGCATTGCATTAGTTGTATGCAACTGACGTGCACACAGTTTCCCAGATGCAGGATTGGACATGGCATGGACTTGAAGTCACCATCATGAGTTGATTACAAGATTGAAGAAATTTTCATTTTGTAGATTGCATTATATTCATTTTAATTCCGCTGTGTTGTTGTAAAGAACTTGTTGTAAATAAAAGTTTTAAATTCTTTGTAAATTTGTACGAATTTGAAGTAAAAGATCATATATTAGCTACGAATTGCCTTTGTTTGGAATTCGGGGTGTTACAGAGTTGTATCAGAGCTGACTTCAATAAGTCGTACAGAATTACAAGGACGACACATTAGGGTAGACATTAGAAGTGTGAGTTCTGTTTATAGAGATTTAAACGTAAATTGATTTACATTTGTGTTGCTCTATACACTGATGTCTTCTCCTCCCTTTCCCTATAAGATGACTGATAACCAAAACTCAATGGATGAAGTGGAAGATGAATTATTCTTTGAGGACCTCAAAGTAGAAGAAGAAGAACCCAAAGAAGTGGAAGATCCAGAAGAGGAAGAGGGAGAACTGCCCGAATCTCGGAAGAGCACTCCACCTCCACCTGATTCCCAAGATGAATCCTTGGACGAAAAGCCAGTTCGAGAAAAGAAGGACCACATCATCGCTTCCCTCCATAAGCAGCTGATTATCCACCAGTGGAGAGTAACCCACATGGAGGCTCATCATGCAGAGGATAAGAAGAACATCGTAGCTCTGAGTTAGCGAGTGTGGGAACTGGAGAAGTGTCGACACAGGAATGCTTGGCATTTCACCCAGCTAGACAACAAAACTCGGTGGGGGAAAGCAAGAATATCGTCAAAGATTCGAAAAGATGCAGAAGGAAATAGATGACCTACAAGAAGAGCTCAGAGAAACCAAGAGAAACCGTAGAATCTAGACTGCTTTGTGTTTGTTGGAAGAATTGGAGTTTGATGGTGTTTTATGTATGGATGTATGGGCCAATTATATTTCTGAATGTATAAAGTTATTTTTCGTAAATGAATATATTATGTTGGTAGAAAAGTCTATGTTGTGGTTGCTTTTGGTGATTAATGAAGTTTTATGACCTAGAAATGGTCGAACGAAGAACACGAAATGGTGAGAGATCGAGCGGAGAAGGCAACCGACTTGATCTGGAAACAGAACTGGCCCGTGTGTATCAGACACTCAACACCTTTGCTGCAAGTATGAACCGAAAAACCAGGCCAGGGCAAGCAGTGCAAGTCCCGAAGGCGATCAAATTGCTGGAATCCTTCAAGAGGATGAAGCTGCCTGTTTTTTAGGGCAAGGCGGATCCTGATGCAGCCAATGACTGGATCCGGCAGATTGAAACAATGTTCGAGGTCTTAGAAACCCCAGAGGCTAGTAAGGTGAAGCTAGCGACCATTCAGTTGGAGAAGGATGCCGGGGTCAGGTGGCAGTCCATGTAGCGAACCCTGGGAGATGAACCTTTTACTTGGGAGGACCTTTTGGAAGAGTTCCGCAGCCATTACTTTCCGATGGACGTGCAAGAGAAAAAGGCTATGGAATTCCTGAGTCTGGAATAGGGGAGCTTGTCAGTCAGGGAGTATGAGACAAAGTTCTCTCAGCTCTCAAGGTCTGCACCGGAGTTAGTGATCGACGAGGCCAAGAAGGTGAGGAAGTTTGAGCAGGGGCTAAGGCCTGGTCTGAGGTCTCGTATGATACCCCTTGGTATTAGGAAGTTCGACAAGCTTGTATGGAGAGCTGCTGCGACATAAGCAGATAAGGAATAGTATCAGTTGGTGCAGAATAGGAAGAACAACTGGAATACTGGCAAGAGGCCTACAACATCACACAACTTCAAGGGATAGCCCCAGTGCAGAGGTTCAAACCTACTAGGGCAAATGTTGTTTCTGTAACTGGATGGTTAAGCAATTACTACAGATGTGGAGAGACTGGCCACATCGCAGTTGGATGTCTTAAACCGCAGAAGGTCAAGACTTGTTACCACTGTGGCAAGGAATGGCATATTCGGCCATCCTGTCTGTAACTTAATCCAGGAAATGCTAGCATGAACCCGTCAGGGCAGAATGGGAAACCATACCGACAGGGGCGAGTGTTCGCTCTGCCTGAGGAAACCATTACCGCCTGCTCTTTGTTTTGTTCCTTGTCTTTGACCATGTCCTTATTCTTTGATATTCGTGCTTTCCTTTATCCTCTGTTTTCTCTACTTGCTGCCTACGATTTGCTCTAAGGGAACTCTTTTCTTCTTTTTAGATCAAGTATTAACAGGTACCGAATGAGCAATACAAGAAGAACTTGGTGAGCAAACTCCGGAAAGATTGGAGCTGAACTTTAGACTACTTAGCTATCTTTTGTTATTTGCTTATTGTATTTTTTTTATCATACTTTGTATTCTTGGACTTTATGACCCGAAATTGTTTTATCCCAGATATTGGATTATTATTTGGTGAATTTATTTCATTATTATCTTTGAGTTTATTCATTGTTTATGTGATTATATTGTTTGCCTGCGTGGTTGTTTCTCTTGTATATTATTGAGTTAGACTGGTACTGCTTATGGATGATGCATAATCATTTGCTTGGCATACTTTACGTGCTCGTATTTCCATATTTGGGAAGCGGGGCGTGACAGGTTTATAGTGGTATCAGAGTCCAGGATTGAGTAATATATCAATCAAACATGACTATCTTTACGGAGGTTGGCTTTGATCTATATATTAGTCGAGTTTGGCTCTAGCCAGGTTAACTCAATAATATGCACGCCACGTTGATCACATGAACATGTAATAACTTTAATATAATCTGGATATTAATCCTATTCAATCCATATCTAACTCCTTTGCATTCAATCCTTTGATTCCATGTACCATTCTGTCCCTCGCATTCATTATCATTAATCAATCTACCCACATATGTCTGGGTACTCACCAACTGGATTGTTTTGCAGACGATGGCTCGTGAAGATTCTTTGACTCCTCTGACCAAGGCTGAAACATCAGAGAATTCTGCCATTCTCCAGGCGATGCAACGAATGATGGAGCTACAACGAGAGCACAATGAGCTGATGAGAGCTAGTCTGAAAATAGCTCAGGAGAACGCACAGCTCACCCGACTGTGTGTAATTACGCCCTAGCATCATGCCTTCGCCTTCATGGGACAAACCCCTAGAAGGAAGGGCCCGACATGCAACTTTTTCCGCAAGATTGGTCACTTATGCAAGGATTGCTGGTCAGCCAATTGCCTATATTTTGGATGCGGAGCGAGTGATCACAAGGTTCGAGACTACCCAAATAACAGGAGAAATGCACCAACTGGAGGATCAGCTCCCAGTGGAGGACAGGCTGGAGAATGTGGTCAGGCCCACAACCAGATTGCAGAGGAAGCAGCGTCTGCCAAATGTGCGATTGCAGGTATTTTGCTATTTTGTTGCATTTCCGTTCTTGCATCTTTATTTCTTCTGTTCTTGAATCTATCATATTTTGTCAATTCAATATTGAGTATCATGCGAGTTATTTCTTTCCTGCTGCATTCTCTTCAATTCCAATTTTGCCCCTTGTCCCTCTCCCTTCACATTCAATTCTTTGATTTTCTTTTGTCCCTTGTAGTCATCCTCTTCTTTGGCTCTTTATTGGGTATGAATTTATTTTTCTCCTACCTATTTTTTTTTCTCTTTATAATTATTTTTTAGGAATACTTTCTATAATTTGATTATTATTTGTTATATTTATTTTGGATCTTCTATAAAAATGTTTTGTTAATGAAGCTTATGTTATTTCGAATAATGGTGTATTTTAACTTCACTTTTTATTTTTGATCGACTATATATTTCTATTGGATTATTTTGATAAGACAAATTCTTATTTTGTTGTATAATGCTATTATTACTACTATTACTATTGTTGCTGTTGTTTCCATTGTTATTACTGGTATTAATATTATTATTGTTACTACTATTGCTATTAATATTGTTGTTTTCATTATTTTATTATTATTAATATTGAATTACTCTCACACAAAAAAAAATGTTAAGCCTAAAACTATATTTTGTCTTACATTATTATTCTTACCTTTCTACTATTTTATATCACGAATTTTAAAACCTAACATCATACTTAAATTAAATGTCCCCTATCCCTGTGCATATGGATGGTTACATCTTCCATTTCACCATTTCGGTGCATCCTAATGTTGAGGTGGCAAATATGCAACTCGATGTCAACGGAGGCAAATTGCGACTGGATATCGGGGAGGCAAAATGTGAAACCGAATATCCAGACGACAACATGCAACCTGATGTCGTTAAGGCAAACATGAAACTTGATGGTAAGGAGGCAAGATTTTCTATCTATTTGCTAATTGATATTTCAAGACTCTTTACTTATATGATGAAACTAATAGTAAAGAACTATTTTCTTTATGACATTTTGTTTATACAATTACGCTTCATGTTTTCATACAATTTGAACTAGTGCAGTTGATTTATTTATAGAGTTGATAAGCCTAATTCTTACTTTGTTTTATAATACTATTTTTATTATTGCTATTGTTTTCGTTATTATTATTGGTATTATTATTATTATTGTCATTTCTATTGCTGTCATTATTATTGTTTTCATTGTTGTCATTATTTTTATTATTATTGTTACTGTTATTTTACTATTATTGATATTATTATTGTTATTGATATTATCATTATTATTATTACTATTATTGTTATTATTTTTATTATTGCATTATTTTCATAAATATGTTGAATCCAATTCTATCGTGTATCTATTATCATTATTATCAGTATTGTAAATATTTTTATGTTATTATTATTTTTATTATTGTCGTTGTTATTATTTTTTATATTATTGTTATTATTATTACTATTTTTATTATTCTTGTTGTTATTATTTTTATTTATCATTGTTATTATTATTTTTACTATTAATATGTGTTGTTATTATTATTGATATTTGTTGTTATTATTATTTCTGTTAAAGTCATTAGTTTTGATATATATAATATCTTTTAATTATTTAAATTGAAGCTCAATTTTATATTCGTTTGCATTATTTGCTTATATCTATCTTGAGCTCATACTTTCTTTGATCCTGCTGTCTCATTCTTGTCTTCCTGCTCGGTTTGTCGATTGGTATCATGTGGCCTACAGCGACATGTATATTGCTTGGGACATCACTATCGGAGTAGCGCAGCGGAAGCGTGGTGGGCCCATAACCCACAGGTCCTAGGATCCTCTTGTTGTTTCTCCTTCCTTGCATTGTTTGTTTCTTCTATCTCTTGTATTCATCCTCATCCGTTGACTAATTTTTTGGTCTAAATCTTCCTTGTCCATTCTTTCTTCCATTCCAACTCTATCTATTTCTTCATCTCTTTGCTTGCTATCTCGCAAGTCCTGTGTTGTTCTTCTTTATTTTTGATACCGGTTTCTTCTTTCTTGCATTCCATTTGCCCACATCGTTATCCACTTCCTTCTTTTTCTGGTGTTGCCACTGCTTGTTCCTTTCCCTTTTACTCTCTGTTTTGTTACCCCAGTTGTTTTTGCCTTGTCCTATGTACCACCTAAGCAAATTTCGAGGACATAATTTTGTTGTAAGGTGGGTAGGATTTGTAATCCCTATTTCCGCAAATACGTATTTTCATGAGTATTTTTCTGTATTTCGAGATTTATAAATTTGTTATTGTTAAATTCGTTTTGAATTTATTGTTAACGCTTTTCCTAAACAATGGTTGTAATTACTTTGAATAAACATTGTCTCTATTTCTACTTGATCAACTATTTACACTTTAAACTCAAATCAGAGATATTGTTTCTGTTTGAACTATTTCGATAAATTCATATTTTATATATTGATATTACTCTGATAATTGCTAGTATTATTTATTAGTATTTTTATTCTTATTGTCATTTGATTATTAATGTTATTATTAGTATTATTATTTTATTGTCATGATTAGTATTTCTATTCTTATTGTTATTACGTTTATTTATTATTATTATTGATTATTAAAACAAATCGATTCTTATTTAATAATTGTGTTTCTTTTATTTTAAATAATTTATGTAATGTGATACAAATTGTATTTTGTTATAATCGCATTTTATCGGATAGCTTATTCTCTTGTATTTGGGTTTATATTAATCCATTTTATTCATGTAAATCTATTTTGTTTATTGGATCTAATACCCAATTGCCCAACACCCAATATCCTACTTTTTTCCTATAAATACCCTAATCTAATTAACTAAACCCTAACCCTAACCCCTGTTTACTATGAAGCCCCCATCCCTGTTCATCCCATTCCATCCCACTCTCTCTCCCTCTCCCTGTTTCCATCCCGCTCGAACCCATCCTCGATCGCCCTCCATCGTCAACCTCTCACCCTCGTCACCTCGAATGCCCCATCTGCTCAACCCAGTCGGCCTGTCATTAACCTTTTCCTCGCCCAAGACACCACCGAGTTTCCACCCGTCTTCATCTTCGCTCAACTCACTGCTTCGCCTCGACATAACCCATCGCCGTCGCCCTACCCATCTCCCTGCACCCCACTGTGGTCACCGCCGTCCCTCGCCGCTCCACTGCAGTTACCCTAGCATCGTCGTCCAAGTCTCAAAGTCGCGACATCGTCTTTCCCTGTTTCGAGCGAAAACAGAGGTTGATCACCGGTGTTTCATCGAGGTTGCCGTCACCGCCGTCGCTTCCCGACCGTGGTGCCGACATCGCTCTGCCCCCGCCTCAGAGCCACCGTAGTCACGTCGTGTCGCTGCCAAGTTCGCTCTCTCTCCCTTTGCCGAAGGTAGAAGACGGGAGCCCATTGGCCGGTGTTGTAGCGCCCCGAATTTCTAATATGAGAGCTTAGAAAATACGGGGCACATTCCCAGTGATCCACTTCAATATAACAATAAACACAACCAAACACCACTAAAAGTTTCAACATTTTTTTTTTACAACAAAACTTTTACATATCACAGCGGAAGACTAAACAACTCAAAATTAACTCAACAGGTCTTTACAAATTAACACTGAACACTTAATAGTCCATTTATCCCAAAAGCTAACTCAAGCATCCAATCTCCAACTCTAAGCAATAACCTGCAACACGTGAGGCTAGAGTTGAACCCTAACCCCCAAACTAAAGGGGTCAGCCATAAATGGTGTGAGTGGCATAAAAATCAAACAACAACATAAATGAACTTAAATCGTAATGTCCAACAAGTAATAACCAAAATACCAAATAGAACAACAGGTGATACCAAAACCAAGTGTCAAATGTGGAAACAGGAAATCCGAATGCATAAAGATGAGTCAATAAAACACAAATGCTATATGCTGACAACGATGACTACTAAGAGATGAACATAAACTATGAGAATTTGCCCATGCTTGATAATTCCGGGAATAGATCCCACATCTCAGGTATTTTCCCTGGATAATTCAGGAGATCAACCCACATCTAAACATAGACTCATCATCACAATAATATCCCAAGAACGTCACCTCGACTCTGATCATTCCGTAGGTCAATCCCGCATCTCAAGATAATTACTTAGATAATTCAGGAGATATATCTCACATCTCAGGTCATCTACCTGGATAATTCAGGAGATAAATCCTACATCTCAAGTTAACCACTTGGATAATTTAGGAGATTAAATCCCACATCTAAAGCCTTACTGAGGTGCATAAATCATGTCCCCTTCGTCATGACACTACCAGTGCAAGTCCTTATTATTTTTGGTTACTGAACAAATCTCCTAGAGTAGTGTATCCCACCGGACTAAAAATCTGAATAACTGAAAATTCGCCTCTATGGGCCTCAACAAATAACTCAAAACCGGTATACTAGGGTCACGTACCTCTAGAGACTCAAAATCAAATATCTAATCAAATTCCCACTAAACAAGTGGTTCAACTGAATATCTCAAGATCACTTTCTTAACTGAATATCTCAAGATCAAACACTGAACAAAATATCTCAAATCAAATACTGAACATAATATCTCAAAATCAAATACACAGATCCCTCAGTACTAGTCGACTTATGCTGAGGTAAGTCGACTGTCCAGAAGACAATTCTCCAGAATTTCACAAAAATACTCTAAGGCATATCAGTCGACTAGGAAACTCATCAGTCGACTGCCGCGAAACAAATTCCAATAATTCTCAAGAAAATATTCTAAGTATATAAGTAGACTGAAAGGTTCATAGGTCGACTGTCCCGAAAGGACTGAACAAATTTTACAATCAGCAGACCAGTCGACTGACAATAGCCTAAGTCGACTGTCCCGAACAATTCTCAAAGACTGAAGATAATCAATAGAGTCGTACCAGTCGACTGCACAGTAGGCCAATCGACTGTCGGCCTACAGTTTTCAAAAATAGGTCTGGATACAAAATCAAACTGAAGATTTCTAAAGAATCACGGTTCATTGTTTATCAAACAATAGTTCGTACACAAGCCGATGATAACTCTCAAAATAATCTTCAATACGGATACATTACTCCTCAATCCATTCCTCAAATCTCAACTTCTCATGATCTAAATCACTAATCTTCTATTAGGGTTTCCCAACTAAACTTCTTCCTCAACTCATCATCAAATTCTGATTCAAAATCATAAGATCCAGATGTTTATCATCCGATCACAACCTAATCAATTCTTAACATGCTTTCCAATAATACGATCCCATACATCAATATTTCCTCAACAAATCTTGATTATTTTCTCATACATGGTCCAAATATCAACAAGTGTTCTCATCATCCATATCAAAATAGAAGATCCATATTATGCATACAATGAGACTAACAAGACAATATCATAACAATCCCAAACAAAGCGTAACAAAAGATCTTACGTCATTCATCAATCAAACAAACAAAACAAAACAAAACAAACAAAACCAAACCACTCACCTTTGATTTAGAGAAGATCCACGGAAGAGCTCTCTTTCTTGCTAGATCCAAAAAGCCTCTTCTTGCTCCTCAAACAAATCTCAAAATCTGTATATTTTGTAAATGACGGCTGGGAAGGAAATCCCTTATATATGCCGGATTAATATTAGGGTTTTACCCACATTTTGCAAAACAATCTTTCCCAAAAATACAACTTACATATATATACATTAGTCTTGTGAATTCAATAAAACTCCTTTAAATTAGGATCTAATAGAAAATATACTTCTAAACCTCATCCAATACTGCTCAAAACATCCAGAATGCCAATTTTGCATTTCAACCCTTGAAAATGTCAATTTTGCAAATAAGTCCTTCTTTTCTCAAAAATTGCAAATAGTATCAATTAATTT
Organism: Hemerocallis citrina; assembly: GCA_017893485.1. Classification (NCBI taxonomy): domain Eukaryota; kingdom Viridiplantae; phylum Streptophyta; class Magnoliopsida; order Asparagales; family Asphodelaceae; genus Hemerocallis; species Hemerocallis citrina. Next base: position 99,491,025 of record CM030368.1, read on the forward strand.
CAGAAAAATCTGGAAAAATACTACATAAATTCTAAATAATAAATAATGATTTTTCATAAAGAAAGCTTAATTTTTCAAACTTCTAAAAAGTCATTTGCACGTGTTTTGCACGTGTACAAAAGATAAATTTCTTAGAAAATATTAATTAGACCTCCAAAACTCATTTAAATTCATTTTCAAATAATTAAAATAATATTTGAAAATATGGGGTTCTACATCACTCCCTCCTTAGAAGAGTTCTGTCCTCAGAACTACTACTAATGAGTTCAAACACATACCAAACAAAAGGAAACAGTGTTTCATATATATAGAACATAATCCAAACAATTTCTTATAACATCACGATCAAAACAAAAGAATACATCATATATCAGTCAATAGTACAATCATCCAAAGAATTCCAATCACATACAAGAAATACACTCATACAAACAATTCAGGAAATTCCTTCTGCATGCGGTCCTCTGGCTCCCAAGTAGCCTCTTCGAACTGCTTATTCCTCCACAACACTTTGACCATAGGTATCACCTTGCTCCTAAGGACTTTCTCCCTACGATCAACGATCTCAACAGGCCATTCCTTGTAGCTCAAGTTCACCTGTAGATCTTCGGGAACCTCTACCAACTGATGATTCTGATCGGCCACATACTTCCTCAATAGCGACACATGAAACACATCATGTACTTGCACTAACTCCTCTGGAAGTTTCAATCTGTATGCTGTCTTGCCAATCCTCTCCACGATCCTGTACGGTCCAATATACCTCGGCGCCAACTTGCCTCCCTTACCAAATCTGATCACTCCTTTGGTCGGAGAAACCTTGAGGAAAACTGCATCCCCAACTTCAAATTCCAAATCTCTTTGCCGAGTGTCAGCATAACTCTTCTGCTGACTCTGAGCTTCAACCAATCTTTTGCGAATTAGCTCAATCTGCTCAGATGTCTGCTGCACGATCTCAGGTCCATACATCTGCCTCTCGCCAATCTCATACCAACAAACAGGTGTCCTGCACCTCCGCCCGTACAAAGCCTCATACGGTGCCATCCCAATACTCGCATGGTAACTGTTGTTATAAGCAAACTCAACCAATGCCAAGTAACTCTCCCAACTACCACCTAAATCCATAACACAAGCTCTCAACATGTCTTCCAGCACTCGATTCACCCTCTCCGTCTGACCATCTGTCTGCGGATGAAAAGCTGTACTGAAATCAGATAGGTGCCCAAAGCTGCTTGTAGACTCTTCCAAAACCTCGAAGTAAACCTCGGATCTCTGTCGGATACAATCGACACAGGAATTCCATGAAGTCTCACAATTTCACCAATGTATAACTCAGCTAATTTCTCCATCGACCAAGTAATCTTCATTGCAAGAAAATGTGCCGACTTAGTCAATCGGTCCACAATAACCCAAATCGAGTCATTGCCCTTCGAACTCCTGGGTAAACCCGTGATGAAATCCATGCTGATATTCTCCCACTTCCACTCCGGAATGGGTAATGGCTGTAACAAACCTCCAGGTCTCTGATTTTCTGCCTTGATCTGCTGACAAGTCAGACACCTTGCCACAAAATCTGCCACATCCCGCTTCATACCAGACCACCAAAAATGCGGTTTGATGTCCCTGTACATCTTCGTGCCTCCTGGATGAACTGATAACAATGTACTGTGTGCCTCCTGCAAGATACTCTCCCTCAACTCTGCATTATCTGGAACACACAACCTCTCACCCAACCAAAGAATCCCATCTTGGACACGAAATTCTGATAACTTGCCTTCTGAAACCTGCTGCAACATCTTCTGGATCTCTGAATCTGATCCCTGACCTTCCATAATCCTCTCTCTCAAAGACGGTTGCAGCCTCAACTGAGCCAAAGATGCCCCTAAACCTCGCAGTACCACCTCGATACCTGCCTGGTCGATCTCTGCTGCCAACTCCCTTCGAGTAGTGATCAATCTCGATAAACTACTCTTCCTACTAAGTCCATCAGCCACTACATTCGCCTTGCCCGGATGATACTTGATCTCAGGACGAATGTCTTCCAATACCTCCAACCACCTTCTCTGCCGAAGATTCAAATCCCTTTGCTGATAAATATACTTCAGGCTCTTGTGGTCAGTGTACATATTGACCTTCTCACCATAAACATAATGCCTCCATAGCTTCAAGGCATAAATGATAGCTGCTAGCTCCAAATCATGCGTCGGATAATTCTTCTCATGCGGATGCAACTGCCTCGAACCATAAGCAATGACCTTGCCTTCTTGCATCAAGACACAACCCAAACCTCTGAGAGATGCATCACTGAAGATATCATAATCCTTTCCTGCTTGCGGCAATGCCAATATAGGCGCAGTAGTCAACCTTTCCTTTAACTCCAGGAAACTCTCTTCGCACTTATCGGTCCATACAAAAGCCACATTCTTCCGGGTCAAACCTGTCATCGGAACTGCAATCTGAGAATACCCCTGACTAAATCTCCTGTAGTACCCAGCTAATCCCAAGAAGCTTCTGACTTCCTTCACTGACGTCGGCCTGGGCCAATCCTTCACTGCTTCCACTTTCTGAGGATCAGTAGCCACTCCCTCCTTAGAAAGAATATGACCAAGGAAAGCTACCTCAGACTTCCAAAATTCACACTTCGACAATTTGGCATACAAACTGTGCTCCTGCAACGTCTGTAACACCGCTGTCAAGTGCATCGAATGATCCTCTTCCGACTTCGAATATACCAAGATATCATCGATGAATACCACTACGAAGGAATCAATGAACGGTCTCAACACCCGATTCATCATATCCATGAAAACTGCTGGTGCATTCGTCAACTCGAATGGCATCACCAAAAACTCATACAGCCCATGTCGAGTCCTGAACGCTGTCTTACTCACATCTTCCTCCTTGACTCGCACCTGATGATACCCTGACCTCAAATCAATCTTCGAAAACACCGCTGCTCCTCGAAGCCTGTCGAACAAATCATCAATCCGCGGCAGTGGATACTTGTTCTGAATGGTCACCCTATTCAACTCCCGATAGTCAATGCACATCCTCATCGACCCATCCTTCTTCTTGACTAACAACACTGGCGCTCCCCACGGAGAAGAACTCGGTCTGATAAGCCCTTTGCTCAAAAGCTCCTCAATCTGCTTCTTCACTTCATCTTGCTCTACAGGTGCCATCCTGTATGGAGCTTTGGAAATCGGCGCACTTCCCGGCTGAACATTGATGCAAAACTCTACATCTCTCTGCGGCGGTAATCCTGGAAAATCATCCAAGAACACGTGAGAAAAATTTCGAACAACCGGAATGCCCTTGACTTCATCCGAAATAACCACCTTAGATACCATTGCAGCCACCTTCGGGATCTTCTTCTTCCCTTGGAAAGTTACTGCAGGTCCACCTGGTGCTTTCACCAACACCTCCTTCTGCTTCCAATCAATTGTGGCATCATATATAGCCATCCAATCGATGCCTACGATGACATCCACTCCCAACACTTGTAGTTCAATCAAGTCGATGCCGAACATCCTTCCGCCAATCTCGATATCACAGCCCTCGTAATATCGATCTGCTACCAGCTGTTTGTTTCCTTCTATCTCTTGTATTCATCCTCATCTGTTGACTAATTTTTTGGTCTAAATCTTCCTTGTCCATTCTTTCTTCCATTCCAACTCTATCTATTTCTTCATCTCTTTGCTTGCTATCTCGCAAGTCCTGTGTTGTTCTTCTTTATTTTTGATACCGGTTTCTTCTTTCTTGCATTCCATTTGCCCACATCGTTATCCACTTCCTTCTTTTTCTGGTGTTGCCACTGCTTGTTCCTTTCCCTTTTACTCTCTGTTTTGTTACCCCAGTTGTTTTTGCCTTGTCCTATGTACCACCTAAGCAAATTTCGAGGACATAATTTTGTTGTAAGGTGGGTAGGATTTGTAATCCCTATTTCCGCAAATACGTATTTTCATGAGTATTTTTCTGTATTTCGAGATTTATAAATTTGTTATTGTTAAATTCGTTTTGAATTTATTGTTAACGCTTTTCCTGAACAATGGTTGTAATTACTTTGAATAAACATTGTCTCTATTTCTACTTGATCAACTATTTACACTTTAAACTCAAATCAGAGATATTGTTTCTATTTGAACTATTTCGATAAATTCATATTTTTATATATTGATATTACTCTGATAATTGCTAGTATTATTTATTAGTATTTTTATTCTTATTGTCATTTGATTATTAATGTTATTATTAGTATTATTATTTTATTGTCATGATTAGTATTTCTATTCTTATTGTTATTACGTTTATTTATTATTATTATTGATTATTAAAACAAATCGATTCTTATTTAATAATTGTGTTTCTTTTATTTTAAATAATTTATGTAATGTGATACAAATTGTATTTTGTTATAATCGCATTTTATCGGATAGCTTATTCTCTTGTATTTGGGTTTATATTAATCCATTCTATTCATGTAAATCTATTTTGTTTATTGGATCTAATACCCAATTGCCCAACACCCAATATCCTACTTTTTTCCTATAAATACCCTAATCTAATTAACTAAACCCTAACCCTAACCCCTGTTTACTATGAAGCCCCCATCCCTGTTCATCCCATTCCATCCCACTCTCTCTCCCTCTCCCTGTTTCCATCCCGCTCGAACCCATCCTCGATCGCCCTCCATCGTCAACCTCTCACCCTCGTCACCTCGAATGCCCCATCTGCTCAACCCAGTCGGCCTGTCATTAACCTTTTCCTCGCCCAAGACACCACCGAGTTTCCACCCGTCTTCATCTTCGCTCAACCCACTGCTTCGCCTCGACATAACCCATCGCCGTCGCCCTACCCATCTCCGTGCACCCCACTGTGGTCACCGCCGTCCCTCGCCGCTCCACTGCAGTTACCCTAGCATCGTCGTCCAAGTCTCAAAGTCGCGACATCGTCTTTCCCTGTTTCGAGCGAAAACAGAGGTTGATCACCGGTGTTTCATCGAGGTTGCTGTCACCGCCGTCGCTTCCCGACCGTGGTGCCGACATCGCTCTGCCCCCGCCTCAGAGCCACCGTAGTCACGTCGTGTCGCTGCCAAGTTCGCTCTCTCTCCCTTTGCCGAAGGTAGAAGACGGGAGCCCATTGGCCGGTGTTATAGCGCCCCGAATTTCTAATATGAGAGCTTAGAAAATACGTGGCACATTCCCAGTGATCCACTTCAATATAACAATAAACACAACCAAACACCACTAAAAGTTTCAACAATTTTTTTTACAACAAAACTTTGACATATCACAGCGGAAGACTAAACAACTCAAAATTAACTCAACAGGTCTTTACAAATTAACACTGAACACTTAATAGTCCATTTATCCCAAAAGCTAACTCAAGCATCCAATCTCCAACTCTAAGCAATAACCTGCAACACGTGAGGCTAGAGTTGAACCCTAACCCCCAAACTAAAGGGGTCAGCCATAAATGGTGTGAGTGGCATAAAAATCAAACAACAACATAAATGAACTTAAATCGTAATGTCCAACAAGTAATAACCAAAATACCAAATAGAACAACAGGTGATACCAAAACCAAGTGTCAAATGTGGAAACAGGAAATCCGAATGCATAAAGATGAGTCAATAAAACACAAATGCTATATGCTGACAATGATGACTACTAAGAGATGAAGATAAACTATGAGAATTTGTCCATGCTTGATAATTCTGGGAATAGATCCCACATCTCAGGTATTTTCCCTGGATAATTCAGGAGATCAACCCACATCTAAACATAGACTCATCATCACAATAATATCCCAAGAGCGTCGCCTCGACTCTGATCATTCCGTAGGTCAATCCCGCATCTCAAGATAATTACTTGGATAATTCAGGAGATATATCTCACATCTCAGGTCATCTACCTTGATAATTCAGGAGATAAATCCCACATCTCAAGTTAACCACTTGGATAATTCAGGAGATTAAATCCCACATCTAAAACCTTACTGAGGTGCATAACTCATGTCCCCTTCGTCAAGACACTACTAGTGCAAGTCCTTATTATTTTTGGTTACTGAACAAATCTCCAGAGTAGTGTACCCCACTGGACTAAAAATCTGAATAACTGAAAATTCGCCTCTATGGGCCTCAACAAATAACTCAACACCGGTATACTAGGGTCACATACCTCTAGAGACTCAAAATCAAATATCTAATCAAATTCCCACTAAACAAGTGGTTCAACTGAATATCTCAAGATCACTTTCTTAACTGAATATCTCAAGATCAAACACTGAACAAAATATCTCAAATCAAATACTGAACATAATATCTCAAAATCAAATACACAGATCCCTCAGTACTAGTCGACTTATGCTGAGGTAAGTCGACTGTCCAGAAGATAATTCTCCAGAATTTCACAAAAATATTCTAAGGCATATCAGTCGACTAGGAAAGTCATCAGTCGACTGCCCCGAGACAGATTCCAATAATTCTCAAGAAAATATTCTAAGTATATAAGTCGACTGAAAGGTTCATAGGTCGACTGTCCCGAAAGGACTGAACAAATTTTAAAATCAGCAGACCAGTCGACTGACAATAGCCTAAGTCAACTGTCCCGAACAATTCTCAAAGACTGAAGATAATCAATAGAGTCGTACCAGTCGACTGCACAGTAGGCCAATCGACTGTCGGCCTACAGTTTTCAAAAATAGGTCTGGATACAAAATCAAACTGAAGATTTCTAAAGAATCACGGTTCATTGTTTATCAAACAATAGTTCGTACACAAGCCAATGATAACTCTCAAAATAATCTTCAATACGGATACATTACTCCTCAATCCATTCCTCAAATCTCAACTTCTCATGATCTAAATCACTAATCTTCTATTAGGGTTTCCCAACTAAACTTCTTCCTCGACTCATCATCAAATTCTGATTCAAAATCATAAGATCCAGATGTTTATCATCCGATCACAACCTAATCAATTCTTAACATGCTTTCCAATAATACGATCCCATACATCAATATTTCCTCAACAAATCTTGATTATTTTCTCATACATGGTCCAAATATCAACAAGTGTTCTCATCATCCATATCAAAATAGAAGATCCATATTATGCATACAATGAGACTAACAAGACAATATCATAACAATCCCAAACAAAGCGTAACAAAAGATCTTACGTCATTCATCAATCAAACAAACAAAACAAAACAAAACAAACAAAACCAAACCACTCACCTTTGATTTAGAGAAGATCCACGGAAGAGCTCTCTTTCTTGCTAGATCCAAAAAGCCTCTTCTTGCTCCTCAAACAAATCTCAAAATCTGTATATTTTGTAAATGACGGCTGGGAAGGAAATCCCTTATATATGCCGGATTAATATTAGGGTTTTACCCACATTTTGCAAAACAATCCTTCCCAAAAATACAACTTACATATATATACATTAGTCTTGTGAATTCAATAAAACTCCTTAAATTAGGATCTAATAGAAAATATACTTCTAAACCTCATCCAATACTGCTCAAAACGTCCAGAATGCCAATTTTGCATTTCAACCCTTGAAAATGTCAATTTTGCAAATAAGTCATTCTTTTCTCAAAAATTGCAAATAGTATCAATTAATTTCAGAAAAATCTGGAAAAATACTACATAAATTCTAAATAATAAATAATGATTTTTCATAAAGAAATCTTAATTTTTCAAACTTCTAAAAAGTTATTTGCACGTGTTTTGCACGTGTACAAAAGATAAATTTCTTAGAAAATATTAATTAGACCTCCAAAAATCATTTAAATTCATTTTCAAATAATTAAAATAATATTTGAAAATATGGGGTTCTACAGGTGTTGCGGTTCGGTGTTTGGCATTGTATGCACAGTGGATCCAATTTTTGTTGTCCCCTGCTTGGATCGGATCCGGTGTAAGGAAGAGCTTCTATTGGTCAGATTTGGTGTTCTGTGTTCTGGGTGCATCAGATCCTGTTTTGCCATTCTGTGTTCTGTCCTGATCCGGTGTGAGATTTTCTCTTGACTTTTGCTGTTGTTGTTGGTTCTTCGCATGTGTTTTTGGGAGATTTCGCCCGGGATTCTGATCTCGTTATTCCTATTTAATTATTTATCTGCATAACATGCAAGTCTATTCTTGAACACTTTTTATTGTTTGTGTTCAAGATTATTTGATCTCCTGCAAGTAGATCCATCCATTTTGTCATCAAAACTGCTTTTGGGAATTCTGTTAAGATTATCGAGGGTTTACACGAGCGAACCCGACATACTCTTAACATCGTGCTATCTCTTTGATCTTAGACTTAGTCCCCATTGTTTCATGCATATGCACTTAAATAACTAGATTCATGCATAGGACTGCTCGATAAATTGGACATTGAAATTGTACGTGCTAAACAGAAGTTGCTCGATGAATTGACACCATGACTTTGATAATTGTATCTTAAACCTTAGAAATTTGCATGTTGACACCTAGGATCACTTTGATTACCAATTTACAAGATATATGTGATCGTATGATTTATTTGTTACCTTTTTATGTTAAGATTTCTGGTCTGCTGGTTGTTTCACTTTGAGTCAGACTTTTAGCCATGCTAATGACATAACTTGAAAGAACTTACTGAACATAAAATGTAGCCCTAGATGTCTAGATCATTTTTTCCTGGTCCAGATTTAAATTCCAATTTTTCATCTGCCAGATATTAGCTTTTTAGTACAACTATGTTAGTAATTCCAGATTCATAATTTCATGCATATCCTGCTGTTTCTTATTTTACTTGACCCTGTTAACAGTAAAATAAAAATATAAAATAAATTAGGCTAGACCTAGACATGCATAGCTACTTGCCTTAATTTTTGTAGATTTTATTAATGAGTTCTCTGACCTGAAATAATTAGTTGAACACAACCTACTGCATGCTACCTGAACATAAAACCTGAATAGAATTGAGTTTTCACCCTATTTTCTATATCTTTTATATGCCATAATTATATTTGCTGGAACCATATGGAAGTCTACTTTCTAGGCCTTCCGACGGATTCATGATTTCTATATTGTAGTGGCTGTAACCCATGTTTTAGTACAACAAGGTCATGCTGTCCTGATTATGAAATTTTGTGTAAATAACCTGTTTGCTTCATGATTTGTCTGTAACGCATAGAATTAGATACACTTAGTATTATACAACATTGACACCCTCTTGCATGCTTACATAGGATAGAAATAAACTAATAACAAGTTGGGGTATTATGGGTAGGACTTGGTAGTGAATGATCGGAAAATGTACTCGGTAAGGCCTTATCGTTATATCTTATTGGAAGGAGGAGAATATTGATTGGAAGAAGTATTGATTGAAAACTGTTGATTGTTAATTATTGATTGCAAAACTATCGCTATCGATGCCGAGTATACGATCCGTGAATTCACCATCAGTCTAAAAGTTCACTATGTGTTTGCCCCGAACCTGTGGAATGGGACGCATTAGTACGTGCACTAGATAGGCTAATAAAATGACTAGTAACCTGCATACTTGATCCTGTATTGACATTGACTTGACATCACGCATTACATGCGTGATTATTGTAACCCTTTGATATTACCGCATGCTCTTTTTTTGTTCCTTGTCTTTGACCATGTCCTTATTCTTTGATATTCGTGCTTTCCTTTATCCTCTGTTTACTCTACTTGCTGCCAACAACTTGCTCTAAGGGCGCTCTTTTCTTCAGTTACCGAAGGAGGAATACAAGAACTTGGTGAGCGAACTCGTTGAAGATTGGAGCTGGACTTTAGACTACTTAGCTATCTTTTGTTATTTGCTTATTGTATTTCTTTTTATCATACTTTGTATTCTTGGGGGGCTTTATGACCCGAAATTGTTTTGTCCCAAATGTTGGATTATTATTTTGAAAATTTATTTCATGATTATCTTTGAGTTTATTCATTTTTTATGTAATTATATTCTTTGCCTGTGTGGTTGTTTCTCTTGTATATTGTTGAGTTAGACTGGTACAGCTTATGGATGATGCATAATCAATCGTTGGGCCTACATTACGTGTTCGTATTCCCGTATTTGGGAAGCAAGGCGTGACAGTAGCACTCGTCGTGCTCCGAGGTCGCTGAGACTAGTTCGCCGAGAGTGGAGGTCGCCCAAAGTCCTAGTCGCCGAGCTCTGAGGTCACCAAAATGAGCTCGCCGAGCTTCATCAACCAAAGCTACACTCGCCCAGCTCCGAGATCGCCAAGACTAGCTCGAGAGTGGAGGTCGCCCAAACTCGCTGGTCACCGAGCTTCGAGGTTGCCAAAATGAGCTCGCCGAGCTCCTTCTCCCAAAGCAGCTCTCGCCGACTCATGCAACCTCTGTTCCCAATTGTACGGATTTCATTTTTCTTCTCTTCTGTATTCTTGTAATTTGATTATTTACAATTCTTATTCTCTTTTGAACCCAATTGTACACACTAGAATATTCAAACCATTGTTAAAATATTTTCTTATCAACAATTATATTTATTTTGAATGATTGTATATTTTAACACAAAACTTATTCCAGTTTAAAAGTTTATTTTCTATTCCTAACTGATTAATTATTTTTATTTTTATTTTTGTACAAGTAATCCAATCCCAATTTCTAGTTCATACTATATTCTACTATTTGATTTATTATTTTTTAAAAGCCTAAACCAAGAGTACTATCATTATTTGTTATTTTGTAAAAAGTTCGATCTTAACCCATTCTATGATATTCATTTTGTATTTGATTATCTAATTAATGTTACTACTTGATTATTTAATCTATGGTTACTTTTTACACTTAATAAATATTTTAAATAAACTCAAAGCCCAAGTTTTCCAACCATTCTATAATAATACTATTTGATTGTTTAATATATGAGTTAAGCCCAAATCCAATTTAAAATAAACCCAAAACCCAAACCCACATTTGTATACCCACACCTGTTAACCCATTAGTCCTACCCTATCCAAATTCAACTATCAGCATACAAATCTCCCCAGATCTCCCCACCAACCCCATAACGATCTCAACCAAACCCACTATTTACTCCCATTATTTTCTATTATCTCTCAATTAATCCCCCTAATCCCTATTTAAATCCTCCACTAATCTTTTCTCTCTTCAACAGCCACCCCCTACCCCCGACCCATCATCTTCTTCCTCTATTTTCCCGCTTACCCCCTCCCGACCCCATCGCCAGCACCACCGCTACCTTCAACCACCTGCACCTCTGTCGCCTTCCTCCCGCAACCAGCCTTTGCTACCGCATCTCCTCCTCGCCAGTCGTGATCGCCGCTGCCATTGCCCTCCATCACAGCTGCACCACCATGGCCTCACCATCGCTCTCCTTTTTCCTTGCCCACCGCTCGAGCCACCCGCCTCGACGACCCCGAGTGCCTCCTTGTCTCCACCACAATGCCTTCTCCTCCTGCCCCACCGTGCTCCATTAACCTCCACTGCCATCCCCCTCACCTCGAGCCACCATGCCGCTCATCCCCTGCATCGTCTCCACTATATTGCAACCCTCCAACAACCACCGACTGCCATCCCCACCATCTCATCCTATTGACCACCATCAACAGAACCCCCCGATCGCCACCTTCACTGTAACGCTCTGAATTCCAAAATACACTGAATTCGAGATTCCACAGGATCTTTACACTTCATTTAGTACAATTTTACAAGGAATTTAAAACTTTTCACTTTACATCAGAGTTACATGAAAAACTTTACTCTTTACATTGCACAGCGGAAGTAGATTTACAACACTTAAATAAAGTACAACAACATTGAATAATCTTTAAGCATCTGTTCCTCTTTAATCTTTATCATGTCATTTACCCTGCATACAAAACTGTGGGTACGTCAGTTTATTCAACCGACGAACATTATATACGGCCATCCTCTCTATGCCGGAAATAGTATAACTGATTTTCCATATTTAACAAACACAAACTTGTCACATATCAAACTAAAGGGAATACCATAATGATGTCGTGTTGTGATTGTGCACTTAGTCCTTAATGTAGTTATTTATATTACATGATACTAATGTACACTTGTTCGGATTCTATGCATCCCATACTACATAGGTCCGAGGGTAAGCCCTTAATCGTTCTTCATCTTGTAGGGTTCAATCCCTCGTCATGACTTAATCTACTACTGTAATTACGGTAAGTATCCTAGATGTTCTATGAGTTACGAGCTCATGTCCAGACAGTCTGGAGGGGAATCCCACGTCATGTCACGACGCATCGTGAAGACAGCCTGTGGTCAATTCAGCCTCCGTCATGGGACATGACACCACCCGCAGTCACCAAACATCCCACGAGCGTCGCCACCAGGACGGTACTCTGGAGCAGTATCCACGTCATGTCACGACGCATCGTGAAGACAGCTTGTGAATACTTTCACGCCGCCAATCCAATGGCCCGCATACTGATGTTTTTCTCCTACTTTCATCACATCTCCACTATGTATCTAGTCCTTAGTTTAATGAAATCATGAACAAAATCAATCTCTTAGAGTTAGCCCTCTCACTGCTACCGGTCTTATTTCTTTCATTTCACAATGACCCAACTGGTCTTTTCAATTTCAATAATCAATTTATTCATCACTTTCACTTGCCGGTGTGAGTTTTGGCAACACCCTAATTTTCAATTTCAATTCATAAATTCACATATTTGAGTTGTCATACTAAATAGTATTTCTCTTTTCCAATCATGATTTCTAACTTATTCATGAGTCCATAATCATACATGGAATTCAATTATTCATCAAGTAATTCATGAAATATCTATTTCCACATCACTAATTTATATGGCCAAAAATGAATATTCACACTTCATAATTCTCACGCCATTCTCCAATGAGAATAATTCACATCACATCACTTCGTATAATTTCTTTCTTATTCGTATTTCTTTTCTAACATTTTATTTCGAGTCCTTTTTTCAAGGTACAACTTTCATAAAAATACAAGTGTAGAACTATAGTTCTAATTTGTACATTTGTTCTCAAAAATATACTCTATTTTATTTTGATAACAACCAAATTATTTTTCATAAGTCCCACAAATTTTTAGAATAATAATCATATTTTTTCGATAATTTTTAATCATAAAAAAAAACACCAAAAATTAATTTTTTCCACAATTTAACCCAGGTCGAGACCAGGATTCGAACCCACAACCCCCAAGAAACAACCGCAAGCACAGGCCACTAGGCCAATCGCGCTAGGCGATATGTAGGAAGGCTAAGAGCTGTAAATGCTCTCGGCTACAACCCATAATTCTTTTAAAATACAAACAAAATATATGGTGCCGATGGGATTCGATCCCCCAACCTCTGAGACACCCGCACACTGTAGCGAAATAGAATCACCCGACCACTTGAGCTATATACTCAAGTTGTCTCAAAACAACTCAAACTCTAATTAAATTAGTTCTCTCTGTTTAGTAGAACATTTCGATGTTCAAAAAGCTCTCATTTGATTTCATTCTTATTAAACTTGCTGTAAATTTCCAGATTGACTATTCTCATCATAATTTATACTCCAGTATACAAAAATATTTTTTTTCACGAATTAGACCATAATTTTCATACACTTAATTCGAATTACAAGCTACTACTAATATATTTCTTTTTCGACATTTCTTATCAAATTTTGACATCAATAATCTCCACATTAATAATCTGTTTTTATTCACCCCACAAACCCAATAAATCATATTCTAAATCATTCATTGCAACATTATCACAAAAGTACGTGCAAGCGCATGAAACAACATTTTTTGCCTACTAACATTTACATATTGTCTTTGTTGCTAATAATAAATTTTTCTTTAGGCAATCCATGGCTATAATTTATTTACACACAACTGAAGTTTAATAATGGAATCACATACAAGTTATATATCAACATTCCAATCAATTAACAGGCCAATTTTTGAATTAAAATGTACTCTTATTAATCTTTTTCATGCATCATTAATTTAATTTAATTCTAACATACTTCCTAATTTGAAATACGAAAAATTTACCCACCTTAATTTGGAGAGAATACAATTAGCAACACCTCCTATACAAATGTCCTTGCCAAGAGCGCGATTCTCCTCCTCGTCGATGCGCACACAAGCTCCAAGAATGCCAAACCCGAGCACTCCCTTGTTGATTGCTGGCCTCTCCTCTTTGTTGATGCAAGCACAAATTCCCCACACAACTCTCAATCTTTTAACTCACTTACAAAACTACTAGTAATGTATTCTATACTATAGGACTTGGAGAATTAATTAGCACAAGAATAACTAGGCTAGGGTGGGGGTATTTATACCAAAAATTTGGGAAAATGGAAGGCTAGGATTAAAGTAGGTGTTAGAAACAAAGGGCTAGGATTCAAGGAGGAGTTACAATAACCAACCATGATCAAGTAACCACCACCCATGACTCCATTTGAAATTTTCATTTCCCTCCCAAATGCTCCAAAACCGGCCATGCTCCATGTGCATTTGCACGTGTACGTGTAGTGCACGTGCATGCATTTGTCACCATTTAAAAATTGTACATTAAATTTTATAAAAATAATCTTTAAAATGTATTCTACATTACAAGTTGTATTTAAAATAAAAATAACTCATGGGCTTTAGTTTTTGGGCCAAAATAAAAAGATAATAAATAAATTAAATTTGGGCTTTAAAAAGAAAGGCTTTTGTTTATTTGAAAAAGGCCTTTACTCAAAAATAATTAAAGAGCACATATATATATACAAATACTCATCATGAAGAAAATAAAATTTAATGTTACCAAAAATATTGCACGTGCACACTACGTGCAAAATAAATAATAAATTTTCGTAAATGAAATTTGGGGCATTACAACACTCCCTCCTTAGAATAGTTCTGTCCCCGGAACTACAGTCAAGTGCGAGAAAAGCAAAACACTCGTAACAAGCATAAGAAAAATACAAAATACAACTCAAGCAAAAAGCTCAGGATAGTCCTTCAACATCCTCTCCTCAGACTCCCAAGTAGCCTCTTCAACCAAATGGTTTCTCCAGACTACCTTGACCATCGGTATCGTCTTATTCCTCAAGACTTTCTCTCGACGATCAACAATCTCGACAGGAGACTCGATGTAATTCAGATCCAACTGCAAACCTTCCGGTACTTCAGGCAAATGATGACTCAGATCTCGAATATAACCTCTCAGCATAGACACATGAAAGAAATTGTGCACCTGAGATAACTCTTCTGGTAACTCAAGCCGGTAAGCAGTTTTCCCGATCCTTTTCAATATCTTGTACGGGCCTATAAACCTCGGGGCTAACTTCCCGCCTTTGCCAAATCGAATCACACCTTTACTGGGCGATACTTTCAGAAAGACGAAGTCACCTTCCTCAAACTCAAGGTCCCTTCTCCGGTTGTCTGCATGGCTTTTCTGCCTGCTCTGAGCTTCTACCAACCTTTTCCTGACCAGATCAATCTTTTCAGAGGTTTGCTGCACAAGCTCAGGCCCAAACAATTGACGCTCCCCAACTTCAAACCAACAAACAGGTGTTCTGCACTTCCTGCCATACAAAGCTTCATACGGCGCCATCCCAATGCTAGCCTGAAAACTGTTGTTGTAGGCAAACTCTACCAAAGGTAAATATCTTTCCCAACTGCCTCCAAAGTCTAGTACACAACACCGAAGCATATCCTCAAGAATACGGTTGACTCTCTCGGTCTGCCCATCAGTTTGTGGATGAAAAGCAGTGCTGAAATCCGTCTTGGTACCCAAAGCCGTCTGAAGACTCCTCCAGAAATGCGAAGTAAACCGTGCATCTCGATCAGACACAATAGTTGACGGAACAGCATGAAGCCGGACGATCTCGCCAACATACAACTCAGCTAACTTGTCCATCGAAGCAGTGAGTTTCATCGCCAAAAAGTGAGCGGACTTGGTTAGTCGATCGACTATATCCCAAATCACATCATTGCCTTTAGGACTCTTGGGCAATCCCGTAATGAAATCCATACTGATGTTATCCCACTTCCATTCTGAAATAGGTAACGGCTGTAATAGACCTCCGGGTTTCTGATTTTCGACTTTGACTTGCTGACAAACCTCACACTTCGCCACAAATTCAGCCACATCCGCTTCAAACCTGACCACCAGAAATGCAGTTTGATGTCTCTGTACATTTTAGTACTCCCAGAATGTACTGACAACAGAGTAGCATGCGCCTCCTGAAGAATACTCTCTTTCAGGTCCGCCTGATTCGGAACACATAGCCTCTCTCCAAACCACAGTACTCCATCCTTGATTTGAAATCCGGGCAATCTGCCAGCACCAACCTGCTCCTTCATCTCCAAGATATCAGCATCAACCTCCTGACTTGCAATGATCCTTCCATTCAATGTAGGCTGAAGCCTCAACTGAGCTAAAGATGCTCCCAATCCTTGGAAGACAACTTCAATACCTGCTCGATCCAATTCCTCAATCAGATGCTTCTGAGTTGTAATCAAACTGGATAAACTGCTCTTGCGACTAAGTGCATCAGCAACAACATTAGCTTTCCCAGGATGATACTTGATCTCAGGTCGCATGTCCTCAAGCACTTCCAACCATCTCTGCTGCCTCAAATTCAGATTCTTCTGCTGATATATGTACTTCAAACTCTTGTGGTCCGTGTACATGTTCAATTTCTCACCGTACACGTAGTGCCTCCATTGCTTCAGGGCAAAGATAATCGCAGCCAACTCCAGATCATGAGTCGGGTAATACTTCTCATGCGGTCGTAGTTGCCTAGACCCATACACGATTACTCTTCCTTCTTGCATTAAGACACAACTAAGCCCCCGATATGAAGCATCGCTGTAAACATCATACTCAATACCTGTTCTAGGCAAAGCCAAAATAGGTGCAGTAGTCAGTTTCTCTTTCAACTCCTGAAAGCTTGCCTCACATTGCTCAGTCCACTTGAAGTTCACATTCTTCTTGGTCAGACCAGTAAGCGGCACAGCTATCTGAGCATAACCTTGAATGAATCTCCTGTAGTATCCAGTCATTCCAAGAAAACTTCTGACTTCCTTCACTGTAGTAGGCCTAGCCCAATCTCTCACTGCCTCTATCTTCTGAGGGTCAGTTGCCACTCCCTCCTTAGAAAGGATGTGACCTAGGAATGCCACTTCAGATTTCCAGAAATCACACTTGGATAGCTTGGCATACAACTCCTGCCCTTCCAGCTTCTTCAAAACTGCTGCCAGATGCTCGGTGTGCTCCTCTTCTGACTTGGAGTACACGAGAATATCGTCGATAAACACCACGACGAAAGAATCAATGAATGGCCTCAGAACTCTGTTCATCAAATTCATGAAGATTGCAGGTGCATTCGTCACTCCGAATGGCATAACTAAGAATTCGTAATGCCCATGTCGAGTTCTAAATGCGGTTTTGTGCACATCTTCAGCTTTCACTCGAACTTGGTGATATCCTGATCGAAGATCTATTTTGGAGAAAACAGCTGCTCCTTGTAGACGATCGAACAAGTCATCAATTCGGGGAATAGGATACTTATTCTGAACAGTGACCTTATTCAGCTCTCGGTAATCGATGCACATCCTCATCGAACCATCCTTCTTCTTTACCAAAAGCACTGGTGCTCCCAAAGGTGACGCACTAGGTTGAATAAAGCCTTTCTCCAACAGTTCCTCAATCTGCCGTTTCACCTCATCATGTTCACTGGAGCCATCCTATACGGTGCCTTAGAAATGGGTGCACTTCCCGGTTGAACAGTGATGCTGAACTCTACATCACGATGCGGGGGTAACCCAGGAAAATCATATAAGAATACAGTCGGATAGTCCCGAACCACAGGAATCCCTTGCACTTTCACAGGAATCTCTTCCTTGCGGATAGCTGCCACCAGCCTAGAACATTTCTTCTTCCCTTGAAAAGTGACTTCAGGTCCACTTGGAGCCTTCACTGTTACCGTCTTGGTCTTGCACTCGATGCTTGCACTGTACACCGACATCCAATCAATGCCAATGATAACATCGACTCCCAAGATAGTCAGCTCGATTAGATCAATTCCGAAGATTCTGTCTCCAATCACAATCTCGCAATCCGCATAGTACCGATCAGTGGTTAAAGTTTTCCCTGATGGAGTAGCTACTGCTAAGATCTTGCCTGGAAAAATCTTCGGTTCAACTCCCAACACTTTAGCAAATTTAGGAGACACAAAAGTATAAGAGGATCCAGTATCGAACAACACAACAGCTTTCATTCCATTTAAATAAAGTTTCCCTGTTACATAATACACACTCATTATGTAACAGTTTACTAAATAAACGGGAAAAAGAAACAGCATAAACCTCTAAACATCCATCCTTGTACCAGAGATGACATGATCTACTTCATCGGCATCAGCTTCGGTCAAGGCAAATACTCGCCCTGGTTGGTACGGCTTCTTCCCGGCCTGCTGAGTTGATCCCCCACGGGTGACATTCTGCGGCTTGGAGCATTGAGACATGTAATGTCCCGTCTCACCACAGTTGAAGCAAGTCACCACAGGAGGTCTTACCCAATTGTTTCCAGGTCCTCCAGCCACACTAATAGCATTCGCCCCTGTCGATTTGAACCTTTGTGTAGATGGTTGTCCCTTGAAACTCCCAGAATTGGCGGGCCTCTTTCCAGACTACCAGTTGTTCCTCCGAATCTGAACAACATGAAACTGCTCCATGTCTGCTTCCGTGGCTGTCGCGCGCTTGACCAACTTATCAAATCTTCTGATACCAAGAGGTATCATCCGGGATCTCAAGATCGGCCTCAATCCATGCTCAAACTTATGAGCCTTCTTAGCCTCATCCATCACTAATTCAGGAGCGTACCTAGAGAGCTGAGTAAATTTGGTCTCATACTCCCTAACTGACATGCCACCTTGCTGTAGTGACAGAAACTCCATAGACTTCTTCTCTTGGACGTCGGAGGGGAAATAGTGACTGCAGAATTCTCCCAGAAATTCCTCCAAGCCGAGGACTATGCCTCCCATTGTCCGCTTCATCGACTGCCACCAAACAACCGCATCCTTCTCAAGTTGCAGAGTCGCCAACTTTACCTTGCTGCCTTCAGGGGTCTCTAGCACTTCGAAGATCGTCTCTACTTAACAAATACAATTGTCAGCCGCATCAGGGTCTGACTTCCCTTCGAACATAGGTGGTTTCATCCGTTTGAACGATTCCACGAGTTTGATCTCCTCGGGCACCGGATTTGCTGGTACCCTTCCTTGGTTCTGATTTATGGCCACGGCGTTGAGCGTCTGATAGACCCTCGCAAGTTCCGTTTCCAAATCCAGACCATCATCGTTTCTAGCTCCTCTTCTAGCCATATTCTGATGCAAAAGATCCATTAAATTCGAAGTATAAGATATGAATTTTAAATCAACTTGCATTTCATTAAATTCCAAATTTTATACATTCGAATTGAAAAACATTTCTTGACATCAGAATGAAAATAGTAGAAGCTACAACAGTCTAACTCCTACGGTTCCTCTTCGCTTCTTGAAGTTCTCCCCATAGTTCATCAACTTCTTCCTTCAGCACATCGGTCATATTCTTCGTCTTCTCGAGTTCCCATACACGATGACTGAGAACTGCAAAGTCGTCCTTGCACTTTACCAATTGAGCCTCCAATAATCTGACTCTCTCCCGCAGTGTTTCTACCTGTCTCTGAAGAGATATCACAAGACTACTTGGAACTGGTTCTTCTTCTTCGTCAGAAGAGTCATCAGATGAATCCGGAGGTGGGGTGATCTCTCGGGATTCAGGCCATTTTTCTCCGTCAGAATCTGCTTGCCTTGGATAGTACTCTTCCTCGGAATCTGCTTGTCCAGGATGGTACTCTTCCTCGATGATATGCCAGTCGTCGTCTCCAGCAGGGTCGAAGTGATCAGCCATCTTAGAAATAGAGAGGAAGAAGCATGAATCATAGAGCAACACAAATGTAAGTAACTTATATTTAAATCTCTAGACTCAAACAGACACTTTAATGTCCACTTCTAGGGTGTCGTCCTTATAAATTTGTACAAGTGTGAAGCGTGGCTCTGATACCACTTTGTAACGCCCCGAATTCCAAAATACACTGAATTTAAGATTCCACGGGATCTTTACACTTCATTTAGTACAATTTTACCAGGAATTTAAAACTTTTTACTTTACATCAGAGTTACATGAAAAACTTTACTCTTTACATTGCACAGCGGAAGTAAATTTACAACACTTAAATAAAGTACAACAACATTGAATAATCTTTAAGCATCTGTTCCTCTTTAATCTTTATCATGTCATTTATCCTGCATACAAAACTGTGGGTACGTCAGTTTATTCAACCAACGGACATTATACACGGCCATTCACTCTATGCCGGAAATAGTATAACTAATTTTCCATATTTAACAAACACAAACTTGTCACATATCAAACTAAAGGGAATACCCTAATGATGTCGTGTTGTGATTGTGAACTTAGTCCTTAATGCAGTTATTTATATTACATGACACTAATGCACACTTGTTCGGATTCTATGCATCCCATACTTCATAGGTCCGAGGGCAAGCCCTTAATCGTTCTTCATCTTGTAGGGTTCAATCCCTCGTCATGACTTAATCTACTACTGTAATTACGGTAAGTATCCTAGATGTTCTATGAGTTACGAGCTCATGTCCAGACAGCCTGGAGGGGAATCATCGTGAAGACAGCCTGTGGTCAATTCAGCCTCCGTCATGGGACATGACACCACCCGCAGTCACCAAACATCCCACGAGCGTCGCCACCGGGACGGTACTCTGGAGCAGTATCCACGTCATGTCACGACGCATCGTGAAGACAGCTTGTGAATACTATCATGCTGCCAATCCAATGGCCCGCATACTCATGTTTTTCTCCTACTTTCATCACATCTCCACTATGTATCTAGTCCTTAGTTTAATGAAATCATAAACAAAATCAATCTCTTAGAGTTAGTGCTACCGGTCTTATTTCTTTCATTTCACAATGACCTAACTGGTCTTTTCAATTTCAATAATCAATTTATTCACCACTTTCACTTGCCAGTGTGAGTTTTGGCTACACCCTAATTTTCAATTTCAATTCATAAATTCACATATTTGAGTTGTCATACTAAATAGTATTTCTCTTTTCCAATCATGATTTCTAACTTATTCATGAGTCCATAATCATACATGGAATTCAATTATTCATCAAGTAATTCATGAAATATCTATTTCCACATCACTAACTTATATGGCCAAAAATGAATATTCACACTTCATAATTTTCACACCATTCTCCAATGAGAATAATTCACATCACATCACTTCGTATAATTTCTTTCTTATTCGTATTTCTTTTCTAACATTTTATTTCGAGTCCTTTTTTCAAGGTACAACTTTCATAAAAATACAAGTGTAGAACTATAGTTCTAATTTGTACATTTGTTCTCAAAAATATACTCTATTTTATTTTGATAGCAACCAAATTATTTTTTATAAGTCCCACATATTTTTAGAATAATAATCATATTTTTTTCATAATTTTTAATCATAAAACAAAACACCAAAAAATAATTTTTTCCACAATTTAACCCAGGCCGAGACCAGGATTCGAACCCACAACCCCCGAGAAACAACCGCAAGCACAGACCACTAGGCCAATCGCGCTAGGCGGTATGTAGGAATGCTAAGAGCTAAAAATGCTCTCGGCTGCAACCCATAATTCTTTTAAAATACAAACAAAATATATGGTGCCGATGGGATTCGATCCCCCAACCTCTGAGACACCCGCACACTGTAGCGAAATAGAATCACCCGACCACTTGAGTTATATGCTCAAGTTGTCTCAAAACAACTCAAACTCTAATTAAATTAGTTCTCTCTGTTTAGTAGAACATTTCGGTGTTCAAAAAGCTCTCATTTGATTTTATTCTTATTAAACTTGCTGTAAATTTCCAGATTGACCATTCTCATCATAATTTATACTCCAATATATAAAAATAATTTTTTTCACTAATTAACACAAAATTTTCATACACTTAATTCGAATTACAAGCTACTACTAATATGTTTCTTTTTCGACATTTCTTATCAAATTTTGACATCAATAATCTCCACATTAATAATCTATTTTTATTCACCCCACAAACCCAACAAATCATATTCTAAATCATTCATTGCAACATTATCACAAAAGTACGTGCAAGCGCATGAAACAACATTTTTTGCCTACTAACATTTGTATATTGTCTTTGATGCTAATAATAAATTTTTCTTTAGGCAATCCATGGCTATAATTTATTTACACACAACTGAAGTTTAATAATGGAACCACATACAAGTTATATATCAACATTCCAATCAACTGATAGGCCAATTTTCTAATTAAAATGTACTCTTATTAATCTTTTTCATGCATCATTAATTCAATTTAATTCTAACATGCTTCCTAATTAGAAATATAGAAAATTTACCCACCTTAATTTGGAGAGAATACAATTAGCAACACCTCCTAAACAAATGTCCTTGCCAAGAGCGCGATTCTCCTTCTCGTCGATGCGCACACAAGCTCCAAGAATGCCAAACCCGAGCACTCCCTTGTTGATTGCCGGCCTTTCCTCTTTGTTGATGCAAGCACAAATTCCCCACACAACTCTCAATCTTTTAACTCATTTACAAAACTACTAGTAATGTATTCTATACTATAGGACTTGGAGAATTAATTAGCACAAGAATAACTAGGCGAGGGGGGGGGGGTATTTATACCAAAAATTTGGGAAAATGAAAGGCTAGGATCAAAGTAGGAGTTATAAATAAAGGGCTAGGATTCAAGGAGGAGTTACAATAACCAACCATGATCAAGTAACCACCACCCATGACTCCATTTGAAATTTTCATTTCCCTCCCAAAAGCTCCAAAACCGGCCATGCTCCATGTGCATTTGCACGTGTACGTGTAGTGCACGTGCATGCATTTGTCCCCATTTAAAAATTGTACATTAAATTTTATAAAAATAATCTTTAAAATGTATTCTAAATTACAAGTTGTATTTAAAATAAAAATAACTCATGGGCTTTAGTTTTTGGGCCAAAATAAAAAGATAATAAATAAACTAAATTTGGGCTTTAAAAAGAAAGGCTTTTGTTTATTTGAAAAAGGCCTTTACTCAAAAATAATTAAAGAGCACATATATATATACCAATACTCATCATGAAGAAAATAAAATTTAATATTACCAAAAATATTGCACGTGCACACTACGTGCAAAATAAATAATAAATTTTCATAAATGAAATTTGGGGCATTACATTCACCATCTTCCTCATCCTCGTCACCGCAGCACCCCGACCACCTCATTGCCTGCACTCCACCATAGTGCCCCGACATACACCTTGCCACTACACTCAACCCCCGATGTCTCCCCCCCTCCCCACTGCCTCGCCATAGCCTGCAGCCTCTAGCACCATCCCCGGCCGCTGCTCCTCCTGCCATGCTACTGACCACCACCTTGCCCCTTCGCCTCGCTGTTTTTCTTCGATAGAAACTACCCGATCATTGCTTTTCTTGCCTTGCTTGCTTCCTGTAACCATCACGGTCGTGCCACCGTCGACGCCAAAGATGTCGTTGCCGCCTTGTTGTTCTCGCAGTCGCACATGTTTTTGTTGCCGCTATGTGCATGTGTCGTGGTGCCGTCGTTCGCACATGTTACCGCAGTCGCTCGTCTCAATGTCTATTCATCATCACAAAAGGCAAGTACCTTGTACATTTTATTGTTTCGTACAAACATATTGTTTGATCTCCCACAATTAGTAATTAGATCATTGCATTTGAAATCCATTATTCTTATAGTATTCATGTTTCGTGATGTTTCCATATCCAGATTAGTCGTTATACTGAATCAAATCAATTCTTTTGCCTCCATGATTTGATGTCACCAAAAGATCGTAGTTCCATTGTCCCCACATTCATTGCACAAACACAAATTTGAAACTATATGTTTGCAAGTAAGAATCGTTACAATTTGAATAGGCAAGTTGCTATCTTGCTGTTGCTGTAACTTGTAACTAGATTTTGACCTAGCTACTGTTCAAATTATTCAGAGCTTTGTACACGAAAGTTGTATCCCTGTGAATCTATTATCTGGAACATTTGACGGATTCAAATTTCAAGTTGTAGATCATGAGTTATCATATTTTTGTACTGCTAGGTCTACACATTCCAGATTGTTACTTATAGAACAACGACATGTTCCACAAATTAAAATGTCATGTTAATAGGTGAATAAAGACTTGATATTTTCTAGGTTGTTACTAGACATGATTAGGAGTCTCTTTATAATTTTTATAAGACTTTTAAATGAATTTACAGTCACTTTATATTTATATAAGAATTTGACCATCGCCTGCTGCCTTAACAGTAGATTAGTAAAGAATTGTCTGATTCACCTAGCTATTGTATTTATAATATGTCGTGTGAATATTTTTTGGAACCGGCATGAAGTCTATTTTCTAGAAATTCTGACGAAACCTGATTCTCTTCTCTGCAGCAGTGGGAAAGTTAGGTTTTGTACAGTAACATCTTGCTGCCCAGATTTTTGCCTTCATATTTTTAAATACATATATGTTTGTTCCTTGCATTTTATGAATTGAATTTTATTACATGCATTGAATAGCCTTGATACTCCTTGATCCTGTCCTGATACTCGTTTCATTAGTTGCATTATTCTTGTTGCGTATTGTAAAAGAACAACAAGTTGGGATAATAAGGATCGACTTAGTAGTGGACGATATAAGAGAGTGTAGTCGGAAGGGGATATTGGTCACAACCCATATTGGTCATTATTATCGGTCATACTGGTCATCGATTGATTGTGAATTACTGACTACAGTATCCCGATTCATCGTGTATTGGTCATCGGTCATCGGTCATCGGTCATCGGTCATCGGTTATTGGTCATTGATATGCTAGACCCGAGTACATGATTCTCTAGAATTCACCACTATAGTCTAAACATTCACTTGATTGTATGCACCCTAACCTGTGGTATGGTACGCGGGATTGAGTGCATTAAATAGGGCTGATTAAATGAATAGACTTAATATTAAAACTAAGCACATGCATATTCTTCTTTACATGTTACATGTCTTGTTTACGAGTTATATGATTCCCGTTTACAAGTTATATGATTTCGGTTTACAAGTTACACGTTACTTGTTACAATATTACATGATTCCTGTTACAAGTTACATGATTTCGGTTTACAAGTTGCATGATTCCTGGTTAAATGACATGTTTCCCGTTACATGATTCTTTGTTCCCGATTGGTTATATTTTGATACTTGTTCAGTTCTTGTTTCATTCATATTATGTATATTGTTTCTCGTTATCATGTTTGTTCCGTATTTGAATTCCCAATTCTTATTGCTTTTCCTGTTATACCTTGTTTCCTGTTCCTATTTTGCTTGTACTACTTGCAGCCCGTTACTTGTGCTAACGAGTACCATCTATCTTTCGTTGAGTAAATATTATATAGGTACAGATGATAAATTACAGGAAGAACTCGACAGACTGCAAATGCATTGTGTATTATTGGACTTATTGTAAGCTCTTGTATCCCAGATATTAGTTATTGTATTATATTCTTGTTCCTGTGATTATTATTGCATTGTTGAGCTTGCTGGTATTGTATAGCTTATGCAAGATATGAGTTGGTATACTTATAACATTTGTTGGGCCTCAACTACGTGCCTGTGTTCCCGTATAATGGGAAACGGGGAGTGACAACTCAGCTCGCCTGCACTCCAACTCGGCGAATAAGGAGGTTGCGCACAAGCTCCGAGGTCACTTGCACCTTAACTTGACGAAGAAAGAGCTCGCCCGAGCTCGCCCAAACTACAGAGTCGCATGCACCATAGCTCGACGAAGAAGAAGCTGCATCGCCAAAAATGAGCACGACGAGAATGCAGCACAACCAAAATAAGGTCGATGAGGAGCTATTTCGACCAAAATGAGCTCAACGAGACCGACGCTCACCCAAAGTCTTGGTCGCCTAAAAACAAAGAAGTTCGAAGTGAAGAAGATGAACAGTAGCTTGGCGAAGCGGTCGGGTGAGCTGAGAGGTTCCCATAGCAAACAACAGCCATTAGATCCCTCAGATACTCGAGCCTGAGTTTGATAGATGATGGAGATCGCGCCACATCACTACATTCATCCATGCCACTCTACTTCAAAATTCAGCCGCCTGATCACTCCGATTAGCGAGCTCGTGCAAGATGGACCCTCCTGATTGCGCCACATCACCCCTTATCATCTCAGCCATCACGAACGATCGATTTAACTCAGCGAGTGAGCCCCACCTGATCAACATCTCAGATTGCTTCAAATCTCTTGCCAAATTAGACAAAATAATAAAAATTCCCAAAAATGATTTAAAATTTTGAAAGTTTAATTAAAAATTCCAAAATAATTATTAAATTTGGAAAAATAATTAAAATTCTGAAAATTAATAATAAAATGGAATAATTTATTAAAAGTTTTGAAAAAGTAATTGTTAACTGGCGAAAAATTATTAAAAATCCAAAAAAAAAATTCAGAAAAGTCCAGAAAAATATTCGCAGCTTCCAAAACTTTTTGATCGGTTCCAGCTTTCTCCAATCATCCATGAGATCTAAAATTGTACCCCAGAACTCTTAAAAGGCGAATCCTCCTGAAAGCCAAGAAAATTGCCTTCTTGCAGTGGGGGCTTATGATAATGGTACAAATCACAGTAAATCAGAGACATTCAATTCCAGCACATATCCTAAAGCTTCTAAAGGCAGATCAACCATAGTGGGCCTCTTTAACAGGTTTGAACCTTCTTCAGGATCATCTATAAGACATGGGCCGCTTTCAAGCCTATTAAAAGTTACTAGGCCCACTAGGAGTGACACCCAGCCCATGAGGGCTGTAAGTCAAATCTCTTATTCCCAAATAAGAGAATCTATCTCTTAATGGGGGAGAATCAACATGAGATAATAGATTTATATCAATATAATGGGTTCATATCAATCTCCCAACTATTTTTCAGGCCTATAAATACCCTTCCCCATACATAGGGTAATAAAAAATTTCTCTCTCAGACTCTCTTTCTCTCTCTGGTTCTGACTTGAGCATCGGAGGATTTTTCGCTGGGGTCACCCCCGTTGTTTCAAGATTTTTTGCAGGTCCATCAGCCGCATCAGCGACCAAAAAATTCAGATTAAGGTGTTCAATCAACGATCTAAATCCGATCTTAGGAGCTTAAACCACTTTTTACGGCGACGATCAAAGGTTAGATCTTTAGTAGTTTCCTTCAAAATATACTCACTATCTGTTTGCTTTCACACCAAAGTAAGCCGCAAAAATGTGTTTGTTTTAGTTTGGGGTCGTAAATGTTATGGTTGTTTTGAACATAGCATTTAGTGTTTGTTTTCTCTCCTTTCCTCTTCCGGTAGGATGGCTGGAGGTAGATCTAGGGAAAACCATGTTGAGGAAGGAAACAAAAAGACCAATGGTAATGAATTCAATTTAGAGATGGAACTTGCCAGGGTTTTATCAGACCTTGAATACATTCATGAGGTCAAGTGTGATCCAGAACACTAGAGTCGAACCAACTGTAGAGCTGGCAATGTTAAGTCAAGACCTAGTCAGATAGGTCAAGTCTTTTAAATGGATGAAGTCGCTGGTATTCGAAGGGAAAGACAACCCAACTACAACTGATGACTGGATTAGACAGATAAAGAAAATGTTTGAGGTATTTGAAACACTAGAGGCCAGCAAAGTAAAGTTGGCCACTATCCAACTAGAGAAGGATGTAGGGGAATGGTGGCAGTCAGTGAAAAGAACTTAGGGTAATGCACTTTCTTGTAAGAGTACATGGATCATTACGTCCCCTTCGACATTCAGGGGAAGAAAGCAATGGAGTTCCTTAACCTACAGCATGGAGGCATGACGGTCAGGAGTATGAGGCTAAGTTCACTTAGCTTTCAAGGTATGTATCTGAACTCGTAGTAGATGAAGCCAAAAAGGCTAGGAAGTTCAAGCAGGGTCTGAGGCTAGGGTTGCGGTTTGGCATGATACCCCTCGAAATTCAAAGGTTCGACAAGTTAGTGCGAAGGTCTAGGTCTGCAGCCATTGTATCAGACATGAAGCAATACCAACTGGTGAAGAATAAGTGGGACAACTGGAATAAAAGCAAGAGGCTAGCAATGTCAAACCACTACGGAGGGCAGCCCCCAGCACAGAAGGTCAAGTTGATTTGGGAAAATAGTGTTGTGATCACCGGAAAGCAAGGAGTTGTTTCTTGTGTGGGGAGACCGGACACTACAAGACAAAGTGCCCAAAGAGAGGCAAGAAAGTGACCTACTACAATTGTGGTGAAGAAGGCCACATCCAGCTAAATTACCCCCAATATCAGGAGGAAGGGTAGAACCAAAGGCACACGAATAAGGGGAAAAAGCGAAACAACCAGGGGTGAGTCTTTGCACTGATAGAGGAAGACACAGAAAACTCATATGATGTTATCACCGGTATGGAATAACTTGATTAAGAAGAAATCTAAATGTTTAAGGTATTTAATAAGGCTTCTGTAAGAGAATAATGTTGAGAATTAATTGATGTAATCCTTGATGTAACAGGACATCTTATGACCAATGGAATAAGGTCCAAGGTTTTATTTGATTCTGGATAATCTCACACTTTTGTGTCTCCCAAGTTTGCAAATAAGTTAGGTGTTGAACCTAAGATCTTCCCTGACAGGGTATTGACAGTGGCCACACCCTCATGAGGCACACGAACTACCGAAATATATTACAATGGGTGTAATATCAAGATTGGAAGAAGGATTTTGTGTATAGCTCTTATTGAACTAGACGTTCTAGGAGTTGATGTAATTGTTGGGTTATATTGGATGGAAATCTACAGTGCTACTATCGAGATAAGAAGGTGGTAATGAAAGCACCAGGAGACCTGAAGTGTCATTCGTAGGAAAAAAGAGGTACAAAGGAGTAGTAGCAGCTCTACCTAAGAGGAAGATACCTAAAGAAGTCAAGAAAGTTGCAGTGGTCCGACACTTCCCACCTGTATTTTTGTATGACCTTACAGGATTGCCACCTTATTGAGACATCGAGTTTAGTATTGTTATACAACCAGGAAGTGCTCTAGTATCCAAAGTGCCATACAGGATGGCACCCGTAGAGCAAGATGAGGTTGAGAAGCAAATTGAAGAGTTATTACACAAAGGATTCATCTGAACCAATGCCTAACCATGGGGAGCACCAATGTTGCTAGTGAAGAAGAAGGACAGGTCGATGAGGATGTGCATCGATTATTGCGAGTTGAACAAAATTACGGTTCAAAACAAGTACCTGAGATTACGGAAGACATCTTTCAGAACTCGACATGCACACTATGAATTCTTGGTCATGCCATTCGGAGTAACTAATGCACCAAAAATCTTTAGGAACATGATGAACCGAATCCCACGGTAGTATATTGACTCATTTGTCATGGTATTCATCGATGATATTCTTATGTACTCAAATATGGTAGAGGGACATGTCAAACACTTAGCAAAAGTGTTAAAGAAGTTATAAGAGCAATGATTGTATGCAAAACTATCCATGTGCAAATTATGGATGATCGAAGTTTCATTTCTGGGTCATGTCCTTTCTAATAAGGGAGTAGCCACTTATCTGCAAAAGATTGAGGTGGTGAAAGAATGCCTCGACCCATGACTGTGAAGGGAATCAGGAGTTTCTTGAAATTGAGATAATATTATCAATGTCCAAGGATATGCACAGATAGCAGTACCATCAACAGAATTGACTAAGAATAATGTGAGTCTCATTTGGACCAGCAAGTGGGAGAAAAGTTTGCAGGAGTTGAAGGATAAGCGGACAACAACACCAGTACTGGTACTATAACAGGCAGGCAAAGACTATTATATTTATAGTGATGCCTCACTTAGGAGATTAGGTTGTGTCAGATGCAAAAGGGAAGGGTGACAGCTTATGGGTCTAGACAGCTGCGAACAAATCAAAATAATTATCCAACTCACGATCTGGAACTAGCTGCAGAGATATTTTCTCTAAAGCTGTGCATACATTATGTGTACAAAGATAAAATCAACATGTACACTGACCTCAAGAGCTTGAAGTACATTTACCAGCAGGAAGATCTGAATTTGAGGCAGAGATGGTGGTTAGAAGTACTTGAAGACATTCACCCCTAAATCAAGTACCACCCTGGGAAGGCAAATGTGGTAGCAGACACCACTTAGTCAGAAAAGTAGTTTGTCCAGTTTAATCACAACATAGAAAGAACTGGTGGAAGATTTGGACCGTGCAGAAATCGAGGTAATAGTGCAGAATCTGGGAGCAACATTAGCGCAATTGAAACTTCAACCTACTTTGACAGATCAGATCATCAGTCAGAAGTTAGACCCAAAAATACAAAAGATGTTGGCGCAAGTTCTTGCATGCAAGCTATCGGATATCCATGTGAAGGAGAAAGTACTCTAGTTAGGAGAGTAGTTGTATGTGCCTGAAGGGACAGATCTGAAGGAAAGCATTCTACATACAGCACGCACCACTTTACTGTTGATATACCTAGGGAGTACCAAAATGTACAAATACATCAACATTTCTGGTGATCGGGCATCAAAAGAGATACAACAGACTTTGTAGCTAAATGTCTTACATGTCAAAAAGTCAAAGCGAAAAACCTAAAGCCCGGAGGATTGCTGCTGCCACTGCCTATTCCAGAATGGAAATAGGAGAATATCAACATGGATTTCATCACAAGACTGCTGAGGAGTTCAAGAGGGAGTAACACCATATGGGTGATAGTGGACAAATTGACCAAGGATGCACATTTTCTACCAATGAAGATTACCTAGTTAATGGAAAGATTGGCAAAGACGTATATTGAAGTGATCATCAGACGGCATGGATTGCCTGCAACTATCATATCGAACCACGATACGAGGTTCCCTTCTAGATTCTGGAAGGGTTGACAG
This sequence comes from Hemerocallis citrina, assembly GCA_017893485.1. Taxonomy (NCBI): domain Eukaryota; kingdom Viridiplantae; phylum Streptophyta; class Magnoliopsida; order Asparagales; family Asphodelaceae; genus Hemerocallis; species Hemerocallis citrina. The sequence goes on from CM030368.1 coordinate 99,522,104, forward strand.
ACAACACTGGGTACCAGGACTGATTTCAGCACGACCTTCCATCTGTAGACCGACGGTCAGACGAAAAAAGTAAACAGAACTTTAGAAGACATGCTTCGGATATGTATACTGGACTTCGGAGGATCGTGGTAAAAAGTATCTACTTCTAGTATAGTTTTCTTACAACAATAGTTATTGTTGCTCCTGATTTTGGTGTGGGAGTAAACAGATATATTTGTGGATTCTTTTAGTAAACGAATAAGGCAAACCTGTTGACTTTCACCGGTATTTGACGGGTTTCTTGCCACTGCCGTTGACCTGCAAAAAGTTTGATACACCAGGATGGATCCCGGCGCCGAACCCTCCGATGCTCAAGTCAGTAATTAGGAAGATTATAAGGAGTGTTTATGTGGAAAAAGATTTGTTACCTTTTTTACAGTGGGGGTAGAGGGGTATTTATAGTCGCCTTTAGAGACAGTTTAGAGATAATGATTTATCCATATGTTCCGGTGTTTTTGGATAAGATGTAGAGTTTAAACTCGTTTCATGATAAGAGAGGCAATTTAGTCCGCCCCGTAGAGATAATTAAAATTTTGAATTACTCCTTAAATATCTGAAGTGGTTTGTAACGGGTTGCTACCCATATCCAATAGGGTAGATCCATTTTTTGGGTTATCGGGCTTCGAAAAAAGACCCAGTTCCCAATTCGGACCCATTTATAGGTGAAATTACCGTTTTACCCCTGAGAGCTTTAGATTCGCGCCCGATTTGAATGGTCCCGATTTAATACGATTTTTAGCCATATCACGAGCCCCCCATCTTCCGAAGACTGAGTTCAACAGCCTTTGAGGAGTAGTTTTACTGTTCTAATGGCATACAAGATTTTATCGAAGTTCTTGAGCGAGTTTGGATCTTGCGCGAGGTGTAACGGCGTCAATCTGAGCATGTAAGATGCCCAAAATGATTTTTTAGAATTTTCTAGATTTTTCCAATTTTTTAATTATTTTTCGAACTATTTACCCAATTTCGCAAAGTAACAAAATATTTTCAGGAAGCATCAATTAATCGATCTAATTATTAATTAATTACCCAGGAGTTCAAAAATATTTTTCCCGAATTTATAATTACTTTTTTGAATTTTAAATCATTTTTTGCAATTTTTAAATACTTAATTCGAATTAATAATAAAAAATAAAAGAATTAATCAGAAAATACTGACGTGGCATGATTTTCCTTCAAAATACTGATGTGGAGCGTCGATCATGTCACTGGCGTGATTTTCCAAATTATCAAACAGCTGATCTAGCACAAGCTGACGTGGCTCGATATGAGCGCTATGATCGTGGGCGCGCATCGTGAGGCAAATGTTTTTCCCTCATGTGGGGGTCGGTGGCAAGAATGCTCAGCATGTGTTACCGAAGTCCCGGAGGACTTCGAGAGGCTGACACGTGTCGTAGTGGCGGTCAAAGTCGAGGAGGCTCGACGAGAGTTGTCGAAGTTCATCGGGACTTCGAGGAAGCAACACGTGGCGTCGTTGACTGTTGACCAGTCAAGGCTATTTCTCGCATTTTGACGTCGGTGGCAAGAATGCTCGACACTCGTTGTTGAAGTCCAGGAGGGCAACACGTGGTTTCGTTGACCAGTCAATGCACTTTCTTGTATTTGGATGTCGGTGGCAAAAGTGCTTGGCACTTATTGCCGAAGTCCAAGAGGGTGACACGTGGCGTCATTGACCGTTGATCGTTGACCAGTCAACGCACTTCTCGCATTTAAACGTCAGTGGAAAGAATGCTCGGCTCTTGTTGCCGAAATCCAGGAAGACTTCGAGATGCTGAAATGTGTCATGGTGGCGGTCGAAGTCGAGGAGGCTCGATGAGAGCTACCGAAGTTCATCGGGACTTCGAGGAAGTGACACATGGCGTCGTTGACCGTTAACCGTTGACCAATCAACGTTATTTCTCACATTTTGATGTCATTGGCAAGAATGCTCGACACATGTTGCCGAAGTCGAGGAGGACATCGAGAGGGCAACACGTGGCGTCGTTGACTGTTGACCAGTCAACACCATTTCTTGTGTTTGGACGCCGGTGGTAAGAACGCTCGGCCATAGCTGCTGAGGGCCGGGGAGTCTTCGGCACAGCTGTATTGTAACCGACGTTTCCGGTACTACAGAGGTCGAATTGGGGCGTGTGACCCCTTGTTTCGAAGTTGACTCAAAGATCTACAATTTCTCTTCAGAACTCAGTTGAAGAACCACCATTCTTCATGGTCAAAATAGTCTCGCAACATCTTTGTCTTCATGAAGTTAAGAAGAGCTTTGTATGACTCTTGAGAAGACCCATTCTTGGAGGCGGGTCTAAGGAGCATCTCTAGAAGAGTTAGGCTCCGAACTCTCTTAGAAGAAGGCCGCTCAGGAGGTGAGTGGGACGGAGAACATCATCAGGCTCTAAGAGAGAGAGCCGTTCGAGAAACGAGTTTAAGGAACAACTCTAGGGGAGAGTTTTAGCTCCGAACTCGTTTGAAAGAAGGCCACTCAGGAGGCGAGTTGGGAGAAGAACATCATTAGGCTCTAGGATAGAGTCGTTTGAGAGACAAGTTTGAGGAGCAACTCTAGGGGAGAGTTGAGCTCCGAACTTGCTTGTTGCAAAATTTAACCAGTAGTGGGAGTAGTATGAATGTTCGTTTTGAGCCCCGAAACCGCATATCTGCATGCTATGACGGCAATTTCAAACCATGATTGTGAACTTCGAACTAGTTGTTACGGAATTATCAACGAGTTGTAGGAGCAATTTCGAATGGTGAGTTGCTCCAAACTTGTGTTGGACTCCAAACTTGTTTTTTGAGGGGGTTCAACGAGTTGTAGGAGCAATTTTGAATGGTGAGCTACTTCGCACTTGCTCATTTGCAAGTGGCTAAAGAGGCATCGAATCAAGTGTTGGAATCCAAACTTGTGGTTTAAGGATTTAACAAGTTGTAGGAGCAATTCCAAATGGTGAGCTGCTCCGCACTTGTTTGTTTACAAGTGGCTAAAGCGGCGTCGAACCAAGTGTTGGACTCCAAACTCGTCTTTTGAGCTTAGTAAGTTGTATGAGCAACCCTGTAGAACAAGCTGGACTCCGAACTTGCTGTTTAACAAGTCGTAGATGTGACTCAGAGAGATAGAAATGAGGTGAATGAAATAATTTTCAATAGAAAAAAAATATGTTTTATTGAAACAAACTAAGTGGCTGCTTCAATGGGGCGAGCCATTATTACATGCTTTGGCTGTATTACAAACATCGGCCTTATTGAAACTGAAAACCTACTTTTATGATAGGGTGAAGGCCTCTTGGGAGGAGTTTGGTTCTCCCCCAATTAGACCTCCATGGATAATGTGGAGGATGGCCCCAGGTTCGGAGTCTGGGGAACTTGTTGGGCCTCTCGGTTTGACTGTTGGCTCCTCAGGGTGGAGGATCGTCCCCGTCCTTTCTGACTAACTTGGCCAGGTGTCCCCACTGTATGAGTTCTTCGATCTCCTTTTTGAGAGCCCGACAATCATCTGTGTCGTGGTCGTTGTCCCTATGAAAGCGGCACCACTTATTCCTGTTTCTTTTCTTACCAGGGGTATTCATTCTAGGGGGATTGCGGAGTAGCCCTTCCTTGTCCACCTCCATAAGAACTGCTGATATACTAGCATTGAGGGGTGTGAACGTCTCAAAACGAGGAGCTGGGCGGCGTTGGCCATTATCATCACTCTAGAATTTCTGGGAGCCTTCTTCGCTTATGTTCTTCCGTTTGTTCCCGGAAGATGTCTCCTCTTGACTGCGGGGTTGAGAACCTCTTTCGCCCGGATATACTTCTCGCTCCTAAGAAGGAGTTCCGAGAAGTCCCGAGGAGGCTTATTGGCAAGGGACACCCTGAGGTCGGCATTAGTGACGTTGTTCTTGAATGCCGCAGAGGCTACTGATTGATTGAGGGAGGCAATAGACCGGGCTTCGGCGGTGAAGTGCTGAACGTAATCTCTTAGGTGTTCCCCCTTTGTTTGGCTAAGTGTTAGAAAAGATGCACTTGTTTTCTCGGCTTTGCGACTGCCCACGAAGTGGGTGAGGAAGAGCTCCTCAAACTGTTCGAATGAGAAGATGGAGGCGAGGGATAGATGGGAGTACCACTCTCGCGCTGGTCCCCTCAATGTTGCTGGGAAGGCCTTGTAGATGATCACATCCGGGGCTTGATGAATCATCATGAGAGTTTTAAAACTCTCGATATAATCGGCCAGGTCCGACTCCCTATTGTAGGATTCAAAGCGGGGTGGCCTAAAGGCCTCGAGGACCGGAGTTTTCATGATGGCCCTAGAGAAGGGGGGTCTGCTTGGACAGAACCTATTGGTCCATTGTTCTTCTTCGGGATTGATCTTGTTGAGGCGCCTATCCATCTCGTAGAAACGGCAGTGGACAGAGTGATCTCTCCCGTTGGATCTAGTCGACCCTTGGGACTCTCCCTCATAAGCGGCAGTATGGCGAGGGTTAGGGGCACGCTGATCCTGACTTGTGGCAATATTAAGAGCTCGCAAGATATCTTGTTTGAAGTTCTGGAGCTCGGCCAGAGTGACTGGTGCCCCTCCAGCTCGACAGTCCCTAGGTGTGGCTCCGCTTATTGGAGTATGACTTCTCCGCCGACGATGTGGGGGGACTCTCTTCGCCTCCTCGGGGGAGGGGATCTTCTGGTACTTAGTTTACGGGGGGTCCGAACTCTCGAAGCTACTGGGTGCTCAGGTTGAGAGACTTCCTCAAGGGCTTTCCATTTATTCAAGCAAGTTCGGAGGTCGACCTCTGCTCATAATTAAGAATTACTTGACGAAGATCCGGCTCTGGAGGACTTTGAGAAGCCATAGAGCCAGTTGAGGGATTGTGGACCGAAACATGGTCATGATGAGGATGTTGCTTTGGACAACTTCGATGAGAGCCCCCCGGGGCAACCCCCTGAGACCCTGGAGGGGCCTGTTAAGGAGGAGGCTATTGAGGAAGAGGTTGTTCAGGATGTGGTTGCTGAACTTGCTGATTGAGTTGAGGAAGATTGTCTTGGAGTATAAGAGGAGGAGGAAGAGGAGTGGCTCTTCGGCTGGAGGCCATTGCCTTCCCTTTCTCTTTCGGATGCATGGTTTGAAACTACTTCCGCTGATGAAGTAAGGTTGGATTTCCTTTTCATTTCCCACAGACAGCGCCAATCTGTTGCTGCTGATTTTGGTGTGGGAGCAAACAGATGAATTTGTGGATTCTTTAAGAAATGAATGAGGCAAACTTGTTAACTTTTGCCGGTGTTTGACTGGTTTCTTGCCGCTGCCGCTGACCTGCAAAAAGTTCGATACACCAGGATGGATCCCGGGGACGAACCCTCTGATGCTCAAGTCAGTAATCAGAAAGATTATGAAAGAGCATTTATTTGGAAAAATATTTAATACCTTTATTACGGTGGGGGGGAGAGGTATTTATAGTCTCCTTTAGAGACAGTTTAGAGATAATGATTTATCCCTATGTCCCGGTGTTTTCGTAAAAGATGTAGAGTTTAAACTCATTTCATGATAAGAGAGGCAGTTTAATCTGCCCCGTAGAGATAATTACAAATTTGAATTACTCCTTAAATATCTAAATTGGTTTGTAATGGGTTGCTACCCATACCCAATATGGCAGATCCATTTTTGAGTTATTGGGCTTTGGAAAGAGACCCAGTTCCCAATTCGGACTCATTTGTAGGTGAAATTACTGTTTTACACCTGAGAGCTTTAAGATTCACACCCGATTTGAATGGTCCCGATTTAATCCTATTTTTAGCCATATCAGTTATCAAGCAAGTATCAAGATGACACCATTCAGGGCGATATATGGTGGGAGCTGAACACCAGTGTGTTGGTATGAAGTGGGTGAGAAAAAAATGTACGGACCAGATATAGTCCACAAACGAGTGAAGATTGACTTGAACTGTCAGAGAATGGAAATAGCCCAGAGTCGGTTGAAGTGTTATGTGAACAATAGAAGAAGAGACCTAGAATTCGATGTTGGAAACTTTGTATTTTTTAAGGTTTCACCAACTAAAGGAGTAATTTATTTTGGGAATGGAGGAAAATTGGCACCGAGATAAATTGAACAATACCAGATTCTGAAGAAGATAAGACACATCATTTACCAACTGCAATTACCTGCAGAACTGGCGCAGATTCACAACGTCTTTCATGTATCGATGTTTAAGAAGTATTTTCCAGACTCTACACATACTGCCGGAGATCCCACACGACCATCAAGTAAATTAAACTTACAAAGATACCATAATACATATTCCAGATAGGAAAGAGAAGGCTTTGAGAACCAAAACAATTCAAATGGTCAAAGTTTTCTGGAGGAATTGTCAGGTGAAGGAAGCCACTTGGGCGTCAGAGGATGGAACAAAGAAGGATTATTCTGAACTTCTTGCTTAAGGTAGTGTGTTCAAGATAGAAACTTATACCCTAGTAAGTTTTGAGGACACAACCTTTCTAAGGGGGAGAAGTGTAACACCCCGCAAAATTGAGTTATGACAATTTTGCTTCCACATGTCTTAAGCACGTGTATTTTATACAATTACATATAATGTCTTAAAATACCCCAAAATTTTCTGATAATTGTTGAGAATTCAATATTATAACTTTTGGTTTTATTTGTAAATATCAGTAATTTTTTGGGGTTTGAATCTAAATAAATTTTTTGTATTTATAGGTGCTGAAGTGTAAAATATTTGACATGAGATAGTTATATGTTGATTGTAGGAAGAGTTGGTTGATGTAGGAAGAGGTAATTGCATGATGGAAGAAGATAAGGAGGAGAATGTACATGATGTATCTTGTAATTTCTATTTCCTAGGCTAAGCTTGTGAGTGTTTGTATATAAACGTCAAGAATGTCTTTCCTCATTCTCAGCCATTTCTACATTTCTCTTCCACCTAAACTGAAGGTCTTTTAAGAGATTAAGTAAGAGAACTAACTAAAAAGGCTCAAGAAGCTATAGGTGGGTAACAACTTTACTACTCTAATTTCAATTATTGTAGGGTGTATGCATGTTAAAAAAGCTATATATGTTGTATTGGATAAGTATTCATGCTTAGATTGATTGAATCATGTGTGAACTGTTGTCATTTTATTGTGTGAAATTACGGTAGTAAAAGGAATTAGAAATTGATGAAGTAAAGAGGTTGACTTGGAATCATTATACAGTTTTTGTCCTGAATTTCGGGTTTACTCCAAAAAATCATTTCTCTTTAACTAAATGAAGTATATCAATTATATGTCTATAATATCTCCACAAAATTTTACGAGGTTTAGATATCATTTGGTATTTTCAACAAATCCGAACTTAGGACTGGTTTGATAGTTTTGCCTTGATTCTGAAAATTTGTACACATTCTGGACCATTTTAATCTCTTATGTACAGTATTTTGAGGAAACTCTAAATAGAGATTTTAAAGTAGATTCATTAGTCATTCTTTCAAGTCGAAGAACTCAAATTTTCATGGAGTATGATATTTTCTGTGATATTTATAAGTAGCAATAGTTGCAGTTTTCTGGAAAATTAAACCTACTGTTTTGCATGTGGGTTTAAACAAAATAATTATGGTTAAAATGAGATATTCTTAACTACAATTTTGTAGTAGACTCATTCAGGTTTCATATGAAGCTAAGAAATCTATTTTCTGATCAGTATTAGAATTTATATGGTTTTTGCAAGACTACTACTTTGATATCCAAAGACAGAGTTGAATATTCGAAGGATTCTATATATAGGACTGAGGATACTCCCGGTAAATCCACGTGTATTGGATATGGGTAAGCCAGTAAGGTCCATGAATCCAAGAGAATGACTTGGTCAAATCAAATGGAATGATTGTGACTTAGGCGAGACCCAAGTCCAGTAGAGTTAGAGAACTCCGAGGGAGGAGTGGAATATGGTCGGTGTGATCAATATTCCAACTTGTGTGAAATGTATGTCCGGAATTTGGATCGTTAAATCCAGATTATGTTTTGCCTCACTTAGTGAACAACTTGCATTAGAAGAAGATATTACTGAAACAATGACGGACATGGCTGGTAAAGAGCTGAGGCTCCTAGGAATGTTCAGGACCGAAAATACGGCCGGTAAATCCACGTGTGTGGGCTAGGGGTAGGTCGGTAAGGTTCGTAGTTATAGAAGATTGGTTTGCTGGGATTCGCGGCTAAGGGTAAGTCCTGAAAATCCATGTGTGTGGGCTAGGGATAGGCCGGAAAGGTCTATAAAATGGCCGGTAAAGAGTTACGGCTCCTAAGAATGTTGATGACTAAGTCTACACCAGGTAAATCCACATGTGTGGGCTAGGAGTAGGCCGGTGAGGTCCAATATCCTCGGAGTTTGACTTACACGTGATAATGCAGTATAGTACAATTCATTGGGTTTAGGTATGCGTAGCAAGGGATTCAATCCTATACTGAGAAGAAAATGCTTAGATGTTTGTAATTGAAAACTATGTTGTATGAGCGGCATAGAATTCCAAACAAGTATGCATTAGAATAGTACATCCAACTGATGCATATAGAACTTATGAAGTAGTATCTTATTGGATAACCATTAATGATATAAAAATATCAACACTTCCGTGTTATGACTATTTCATTTAGAATTGTCATTACTTATTAACTCACCTTTAAAATAATTGAACAGGAATTCAATAAAGTTGTTAGGATTTTTAAAGTCACCCTCATAAGCTGACGATCCCAAAGATTGTGATTTTGCTTGTAAGTTTGCCTGAGAAGATAACGTACAAGTGTAGCATCTTAAGGGCCTATCACAATATTACTCAATGTGACTTGGACATGTAGTAAGATTCTCTTTATTTTCTGTATTATATTATGTTTATGTACTCAAATGAAGTAAAAGATTCTGGATGTGTCACGGATTTCCATTGTATGGAATTTAGGGCATTACGGTGGAGGACCTGCTTTAAGGACTTGGATAGAATGTGCCTGGAAGTAAGGACAAAGATTTTCGGGTGGCCATGATTAATGTTTATGCCATCTTCTCCATCTTCGAGTAACGAAACTAAGCATGGTGGAGGAATTTACATACGTAAGTGGAGGAATAGGGTCTCGCCGAACTCAGACTAGGTATACCATCAACTTGTAACCCCCATTTCCGACAATAAGTGTTTTCCGAGTATTTGCTATAATTTGATTTTTATGATATTATTTTCTGCTAAATTCATTTTGGATTTTTATTAAAGCATTTTGTATTTGAAAATTTATTCATTTCGAATAACGGTGTGTTTTTATCTTATTTTATATATCTTGTTGATCAGATATTTATATTTAAGTCCCAAAATCAAATATATTATTATTATTGGATTATTTTAATAAAATTGTTAAACCCGAATACTACTTCATTATATAATTTTATTATTATTATAATCATAATTATTAATTGTTATTCTTGATTATCTAATTAAAAACTCATCTTTCGAATTATTTTATCATTATACCCAATCTGATTTTCTTGGCGAGTTCCAATATATTTTTTAGCCCAATTCATATTATTTCAATTGTATTATTTATTTATTTAATTGGATTGGAATTTTCGTTCATGAACTATTTTCTCTTTTACTGGGTTATCTATCTTGTGGATGTTATTTTATTGAATTGTGAATATTTTATTTGAACCCTATTAATTTAGATCTATCTCTTATTTGAACCTTAAAACCCAATTTATATTGTTCTTGACCCAAAACCACTATTATTGGACCCTAAACCACTAACCCGACACCCTAATTGTACCCAATAAATACAACCCTAGTGCAAACCCTAAAAATTGCATAATTTTGAAGCCCTAGCTGCTTATTCTCTCTCTCCCTGTGTTTTCCCGCCAAACCCACTACTGCTTCTTCCCCAACCGTCTTCCCTGGCCATCCTCTGGCAACCACCCCTCGTCGCCCTTCCCAGCGCCGCCTCCTAACACAACCCCCGAAACCCCCTGCTCCCTCCCTTCCACTCTCGTCAACAGACAGCCAAACCCCCTCCTACGCCGTCCCTGTTTCGATCGCCGACCACCATCGTAGCCCCAGTTGCGTCGCCGCTCGTCGTCCTCATCGTCGACGCCGCTCCCCTTGGCCCACCATCGCCCTGCCATTGCTGACGTGGCTGTTGCTGTCTCTTTGAGTCTATGTTGCTGTTGGCTCTTTTGCACGTATATTGCACGTGCTATTGTGCTAGTTCGTGGGTTCGTTGCTTCGGAATCCTTATTCACTTATTCTTGGTATTCGTTTTAACCATCTAATAGGCAAGTCACCGTCCTCTTGAATTGTTAATTGTATCAAATTCAAGTTTTGTTGAAACTCTTGTAAGTAGACCCCTTATTTATCGCATTATACTTTGTTCATGTCTTCATTGGGTCTATTGAGGGTTTGCACGAGCTAACCCCAATATTCTTGACATCGTGTCACTTTTGACTCTAAAGTTTGGATCTTTCATGAATGCATATAGAATTGATAATTGTTCATATAATCGTCATACAAATAAATTATTGTAGAGACAATTGCTAAGTTGTATGTTGTTCGATCGATTGATGGTTCATTGACGATAAATTAGTGTATGTATGTGTTCGAATTTTATTTATCATGTTTTGAAACTCATCATGCTGATTATATAAATTATTGACTAAAGAATTGATACCCATCACGTTTAATTAAATTTTATTTTATGAAAACTACCCAAAACCTGTATATCGCATTCTGACCTGTATGTTGACTGCAATTTTTAACCAGTAAATGATCTTAAAATGAACTACTTTCTGAATATTAATTGTAGCCTTATCTTTCTAGTTTCCAGAACATCTTGAATTTTTGAATTCCGAGTTGTGTAGCAAAAGTTATGCCTATTTTACTACAGCTGTGTTTTTACTTTCAGATTTTCAGATTCTTGTATCTTTCATGTTTAAACAGTAAAAAAGATGATCAAATGATGGAATCATACTTTGAAAATTTCCAGATTGTTACTTGACATGTTTAGGATTCTAGAAAATATTTTTAATGAATTTATTATTATGTTTTTGCTGTTTCCAAAATTAAAATAACATGATATCGAAATTATGCCTGAACATGAAATTTGTAAAGAACTTTGTGTTTGACCTAGCTACTATTGTCGGATTTTAAACTTTAAATATGCATTGGAACCGTGAGGAAGTCTAGTTTCTATAACTTCCGACGGATTCACTTTTCAGTTTTTGAAACAGTGGAAAACTACATTTTTGTACAGACTACTCTTACTGTCCAGAATTTTATATTTCAATAGTTTAACTATTCCTATATCGTACTATTGCATGAATTAATGTGTGTATGGTGCATTGCATGATCCCAATGTCTTATTGTCATCATTCCAATTGTCCTACTACATGTTATCCCTTATTGTTCCTTTATTGTTACTATTGTTCACCCCAAGTCTTAAAGTGCATATTGTATTATTGCATTAATAAAATAATTAACAAGTCGGGATTTAAGGGAATGACTTAAGTAGTGAATTATATCGTGACTGTGTCGGCCAATGTTTATAGATTGATTGTGGCGCACTGACTACGGCACCCCAATATTTCGTGTCTTCAACTCGTGAACCCGTGAACCCGTGAATTCGTGAATCGGTGTATCAGTGTATCATTATAATGAATTGTGCAACGATATTTTATCGTATCAGTGATTATCGTACCAACACATGATCTATAGAATTTACCACTTAGTCTAAACGAAATTGATTGTATGCATCGAACCTGTAGTATGGGATACAGTAGTACATGCATTAGTTAAAATTAAAATGAATAATAGACTTAAGAATTGACACCACACCGACATTGCATATTGTTCATTATTGTTCCTATTGATACCGAATATTGGCTGTGTTAGTGTTATTGATTATTGTTACCGAATATTGCATCATTATTTATAGACATTGTGTTGATTACCGTGATCTTGATTATTGATTATCGTGCCATGATATTGATTCCTATTGATCCATTGAATTCATTGTTATACCGTTATTCAATTGTTGCCTGCTTTCTCTATTTGTTGTCCATAACTTGCTCTTAGGACAATTTTTCTCCTCTTTTTAGATGAAGTGTTCACAGGTGTTGATGGATAATTGCCTGCAGGGATTGGAGACAAACTTTCTAAAGATCTAATGCTTTTTAATTGCTTATTATTTTATTGAGACTTATTATCTATTTGTTATTGAATTATTATTGTATTGGACTTGTATCCAGGATTTTTATTATTGTTCTAGACGTTGGATTATTGTACTTGGATATTATATATTGCTTCTTTTCAAGTATTATTGTTCATGAAATTATTATTATTGCTTGTGCAATTATTCTGTATTGATTATATTGTTGAGTTGATCAGATAAACAGCATATGGATGATGTTAGTCATTTGCTAGGCCAATATCATGTACTCATATTCCGTATTTTTGGAAAGTGGGGCATGACACAACTGGTCGAAGGCTCGTTACTGTGATTCCCCTCACTCGAAGTTTATGGCCCTGAGGAGATCCTTGAATAAGAGAAGGCACCTTTCACCGGATTTGGATAGAAACCGTCTGATTGCCGCAAGGCACCCCTGAGCCTCTGAACCTCTTACATTGGCCAAGGTGTTACGAGGTGTTATGTTGAGGGTGGAATGAACCTTATCTGGGTTGACCTCTATTTCCCTCTGGCTGGTTGACCATAAAGCCCAGGAACTTCCCTGATGAGATGCCAAAAGCACACTTTGAAGGTTTCAGCCTCATGTTGTTCTTTCTCAGGACGCCGAATGCCTCCTCAAGATCTTTGACATGATCTTCCTTTCTGAGGCACTTGACGAGTATGTCGTCGACGTAGACTTCCATATTCTGACATATCTTCTTTTTAAACACTTTATTAACCAGCCTCTGGTATGTTGCACATACATTCTTCAGCCCAAAGGCCCTGACTGAAATAATAGAGTCCCTGGTCGGTAACAAAGGAGGTCTTCGGGAAGTCCATAGGGAACATTCAGATTTTATTGTATCCTGGGAATGCATAGATGAGCTGAGGAGTTCATGTCCGAACGTTGCATCAATCAAGGCATCAATTCTAAGGAGTGGGAAGGGGTCTTTCGGACATGCCTTGTTTAGATCAGCAAAGTATGTACATATCTTCCACTTGCTATTGGCCTTCTTCACCATTACCACAGTGGCTTGCTATTCATGGAAGCTAACCTCTTGAATGTAGAGAGCAACAAGGAGCTTGTTTAGTTCTTCCCTCACTGCATGTTGCCTATCAGAGGGGAATTTTCAACGCTTCTGATGTACTATTCTCACGTTGGGATTGATGCTTAACTTATGCATTATCAGCATATCGGAGGCCTTCCATGCAAACATATCTTGATTCCTTCGGATGCAGTTAATGATCTTCTTTTTGAGCTCGAGGGAGGAAGGACCTTGCTCACTTGGAATTTCTTAGTTTCTTCTCCCTCTGAAAAAGGGACTTCTTCTAAATCATCGATGGTTGGGAACTTATTGGGTTTTCTCTGAAGGGAGCTCTACTACATCGAGGGGAAGGACTGAGCCCTCGACTGAGGCAGTATAGAACGCTCGAGCTGCCTGTTTACTGCCCCTAACTACTTTGACCCTAATCTAGTAGGGAATTTTCTTTTCATGTGATAGGCCGAGGCGACGGCCTAAAGATATATGAATCTGAGCAGCACAAAGATGGCAATGTGGGCAGATTTGACATTGACCACCATAAAGTCCATGGAATAAGTACGGCTGGTTACGAAGTGTGTGAGGAAGCTCTCTTCGAGCTGGTTGAAGGAGTTGATGGAGCTAGAGGCAAGTCGGGAGAACCATTCTCTCGCAGAACCTCAGAGCATAGTGGAGAATGCTCTGCAAAGGAGTGAGAGGCATTGTGGATCATCATTAAAGTTTTAATACTCTCGATGTGATCTACAGGGTCAAACTCGCCATTGTAAGTCTCAAAGGTTGGAGGCTTGAAGTCTCTCGAAACCAGGGCTTCGAGAATGAAAGAGGCGAAGAGGCGCAAAACGGGCACTACCCCTATTTTTTTGCCTCTCCAGTTGGCATATCAGGGCGAGGCGGTCCTCCATCTCCTGAAGGTGCTTCAAGACCGCATCTTCACATTCTTCAGATCTGATGGACTCGTAGAACTCATCATTATGGACTGGGCTGGTACAAGTTTTTAAATAATTTTTTTTGAGATTAATAAATGAATTAAAATGGTTTTTGGTGATTTAATGAATATTTTTCTGAAAATTATCTTTTTACACGTGCAAAACACGTACAAATATTTTTGCACAAACCATCTAGACATAACAACCAGTGATCCTCTTGGTATTACTATAATACCAGTCAATTACTCCAAGTGGTATTATTTATTAATTTTCTAGATTTTTTTAATATTTATTTGTCATATTTGCAAATATTACAAAAAGATGGGCTTTTGTGCAAAATTACCACTTGGAGTAAAAACTACAGATTTTTGGATTTTTGGGCTGAGCATGATTGCTAAACTCAGAGGTAAAAATTTTACTTTTTCTTTTAATAGATTTGATTTATTTCGCAAATTTCTTAAAGAAAGGTCTTTTTGCAAAATTACCACTTAGAGGCAAAAATTACAAAATTATTTTACTGGGTTTGAAAACAGAGCCGACCACATCAGGTTGGTTATTTTGGATTTTTAATTTAAATTGAATTTTTTTTATCTAATTTCCAAGTATAAGGATTTATATATGTAAAGATATATTCAAAACGGATATTTTGCAAAACCTATTCAAAACCCTAAAACCTAATTTCCGGCCTAATATAAAGAAAGTGCAGACGTCTCTTAACTGCACTATACAAAGGGTTTTCTCTATTTTTGATTTCTTGGAGTCTCGAAGCGAGAATCTTGGTTTTCTTGTGAAAGGAATGACTTTTCTTATTCTCTTTATTATTTCGGTTGATTCTTCAATAAGGTGAGTAACATATGTTTGTTTTCTTATTGTTCTATGTGTATTGTATGTGATGATTTGTCTTTTAGAAAGCATGTTAGAGGTTTGTGTGATGATATAATGAATTGTTGATGGATGGCTGAATAAAAGTTGAATCTTTTCATGAAAACCTAGTTATTGAGGATTAAAACTCTACATAGATGACTGAGGTTGTTAAAGAACCTAATAGAAATCATGAGTTTGCTATTTCTTTGCTATTGTTACTGATTTGGATTGAGTATATTGAGTTTGCATGATGTATTGTGCATATAGATGAATGAAAACTTAACCTTTAATGTGTATATCTGTATAAACTCTGTTCTTGATGATTTGCTGGATAAAATTTGATTATTTACATATTGTAATCACGTGTATTCATGATTTAACTGATGTAAAAGGTTGTGTGCATGTTTAATCTATTACAAGAGGGGTTTTGGATCAAAAGGGATCAAGTTTTGAAGTTAGAATTGAGTATTATTTTTTTGGTCTGATGTATGTAGACCGAAAACTTGATTTTGGTGTTTTTTTGGTGAAGCTTTTCGATTGGGTTTTGATTTTATATGTTACTGAGATTGAATTGGACAATATAACATTCATAGACCCTGATTCTTGTTGAGTTTACTGATTTATACATACATACATACATACATACTTGTTGAGTTTACTGATTTATACATACATACATATATACATATATATATATATATATATATATATATATATATATATATATATATATATATATATATATATGATGCCGCTGAAATTGGTGTGGGGGCAAACAGATAGATTTGTGGATTCTTGGAATGTTGAATAGTCAAACCTAAAGACCTTTCTGCCGGAGTTTGACCATGATCTCCTGCCATTGACCTGCAAAAAGTGCGAAACACCGGGGTTGATCCCGGTCGACGCACCTTCCGACGCTCAAGTCAGTAATTAGAAAGATTATGAAAGAGCTTTGATTGGAAAAAGATTGATTACCTGGTAAAAGTGAGGGATGGGGGGTATTTATAGCCGTATTAGGGACCAGTTTCGGGATAAGATCAAATTCCTACTTCCCAGTGGATGGATAGAAGGAATTAGGGCCATTGATTAATCATAATCATAAACCCTATTTTTATTCAGCTGGACTGGATTTCTTGCAGATTGAAACCCGCACCCAGTTGAGATGGATCCGTTCGTGGGTTATTAGACCTTTGGAAAAAGGACCCAGTACCCACTTCGGACCCGTTTGTAGGTGAAATTACCATTTTACCCCTGATCTTTGAGATTCGTGCCTGATTTGGGCGGTTCCGATTTAACCCTTTTTTTAGCCATATCACGAGCCCTCCACTCCCGAAGACTGAGTTTGATCAGCTTTTGTGGAGTAGTTTTACTGTTTTAATGGCTAGCGGAGTTGTATCGGAGTCCAAACGAGGGGTGGCGAATCCTTGTGTGAGGTATTATGGTGGTTTCCTGAGTTAGTTGCGCGCTCAAGGGTGTTCTTGAGCTCTCCTGAATTTTTGGTGATTTTTCTTAATTTTTATTTATTTTTCGGACCATTTATTTAATTTTGCAAAGTGGTGATTTATTGTTCGGGGGCCTTAATTAATTATTCTAAGCAATAATTATTTACACGGGGGCTCAAAAATATTTCTCCGAATTTATAATTATTTTTTAGAATTTTTAATTAATTTTCCTAAATTTTTAATCATTTTTTGCAATTTTTAAATAAATAATTCGATTTTAATAAAAAAAATTAATTTTTAATACCATTTATGACGTGGCACAATCAGGGCTCTCCATCATCCTACGGCGCGAATTTCTCTGGGATCGGACGGTCAAAGTGGCTCGGCGGCACTTTTCTCCGCTTTCGAAGGTCGGTGCCCCGGTAACTCGGTCATTACCCTCGGTGGCTGGGTAACTCGGTGTATCATGGGCTGCCGAGGCACGTGGATGGATCTGGAGCGTCCATCATGGCACAAATCACGAGGATAGAGGTTCAGATCACGAGAAAATGCTATCTTGTCATTTTGTGGGCGTGGCGTGATCTGAGCCGCTGATCATCTTTCGACACGAATTTTGAGACAATCTGACAGTTGGAGTTGCTCGTCGGGATTTTTCTCCAAATGTGGAGGTCGGTGCCTCGTTAGCTCGGGCGTAGCTCCCCGACAGCTCGGTAGCTCGGCCACAGATTTCGGTGGCTCGGTGGTTCGGCCATAGCTTCTCGGTAGCTCGGTGGCTCGGCTTATTATGAGTCGTTAAGCCACGTGGCTGAATCTGGAGCATCCATCATGGCGTGAATCACAAGGTTAGAGGTTCCAATCATGAGAAAATGCTATCTTATCGTTTTGTGGGCGTGGCATGATCTGAGCCGCTCATCATCTTTCAACGCGAATTTTGAGACAATCTGATGGTTGGAGTTGCTCGGCGGCATTTTTCTCCAAATGTGGAGGTCGGTGCCCCGGTAGCTCGGCCATTGCCCTCGGTAGCTCGGTAGCTCGGCATATCATGGGCTGCCGAGGCACGTGGCTGAATCTGGAGCGTCCATCATGGCGCAAATCACGAGGTTAGAGGTTTAGATCACGAGAAAATGCTATCTTGTCGTTTTGTGGGCGTGGCGTAGTCTGAGCCGCTCATCATCTTTCGACGCGAATTTTGAGAAAATCCAACAGTTGGAGTTGCTCGTCGGCATTTTTCTCCAAATGTGAAGGTCGGTGCCCCGGTAGCTCGGCAGAATGCCTTGGCGGCTCGGCTTATTATGAGTCGTTGAGCCACGTGGCTAAATCTGGAGCGTCCATCATGGCACGAATCACGAGGTTAGAGGTTCAGATCACGAGAAAAAGCTATCTTGTCGTTTTGTGGGCATGTTTGAATCTGAGCCGCTCATTAATTTTTGGCACGAATTTTGGGACAATCAGACGTCCCACAGGGCTCGGCAGCATTTTTCCCCAAATGTGGAGGTCACTGCCTCGGTGGCTCGGCTCGTTAAGAGCCGTTGAGCCACGTGGCTGCATCTGGAGCGTTCATCATGGCAGGAATCACGAGGTTAGAGGTTCAGATCACGAGAAAATGCTATCTTGTCATTTTGTGGGCGTGTCTGAATCTGAGCCGCTCATCAATTTTTTGCACGAATTTTGGGACAATCAGACGTCCCACAAGGCTCGGCAGCATTTTTCTCCAAATGTGGAGGTCGGTGTCTCGGTAGCTCGGTAGAGTACCTCGGTGGCTCGGCTCATTAATAGCCATTGAGCCACGTGGCTGCATCTAGAGCATTCATCATGGCGCGAATCACGAGGTTAGAGGTTCAGATCACGAGAAAACGCTATCTTGTCATTTTGTGGGCATGTCTTCTGAGCCGCTCATCAATTTTTGGCATGAATTTTGGGACAATCAGACGTCCCACAGAGCATGGCTGCATTTTTCTCTAAATTTGGAGGTCGGTGCCTTGGTAGCTCGGCAGAGTGCCTCGGTGGCTCGGTGCCTCGTGAATTGCCGAGCTGTAGGGCTAAGTCTGAACCGTCACAGCCCTTCTCTGAACCATTGCAGCCTTTCTCTATTCTGTCATTTTGCTTTCCTTAATGGGCCCTAAGCATTACAAAAGCCCAATAGTTGCCGCTTTGGCTATAAGTTTTCACCCCCCTCGCTTCTTCTCTCATTCCTTCACTTTTCACTCTCAAAACATACTTTCGCTCTCGAGTTGCTGTGCGAGCGGAGTTTTGAGCTCAAGGGCATTTGTGTTAGCTATCGCGGACGCCAGGCGATTTTCGGCGAAGTTTATCCGACCGTAAATGTCACATCAAGGTCAGTATATTTAACCCCATATATATATACTACGAGATGTCACGAGTGTCCTCGGGTAGTGAGGCTTCTTCCTCGGGGGGTCGGAGTGACGAGCGGTTAGTTCACAAGGAAGTTGTGAGCAAACGAAAGGGGAAGGAGATAGTAGGGTCGTCGGTGGTCGAGGAGAAGGGGAAGGAGGTGTCCTAGTCTTCTGTTGTTGAAACGGTGGTCGAGACGGTGAGACAAGCAGGTGAAATGGGTCGGCTGTCGTCCGTGTTTTCCGGCCACGGGGGGATAAGGCAGTACAGCGGCGAGCTGCTAATCAAGGCTGTCTATGGGCAGTTGGAGACATACGAAGAGAATGAACCGAGGGAGGTTACCGAAGTTGATGAAATCCCCTCGATTCTAACCGAACGAGATCTGCTTCGGATTCGGAAGAGTTTTGTCATCCTTCCAGAGTATAAGTTGCTTCTCCCCGGTCCCGGGGTGCGAGTGTGTACGGCCTTTATGCCCGATACATGCGTCTTTGCATACGACACACTGAACGCTGGACTGCATCTGCCCCTCCATACTTTCGTGACCGAGGTGCTCTGGTGGTACGGACTGAGCCCAATCCAGTTCATGCCGAACATGTGGCGGCACGTGCTCGGATTTCTACTCCAATGCCGAACAGCAAAGGTGGAGCTACAGCTCGTCATCCTCCGGAGTTTGTATCGGATCAATAGGATGAGTAAGACTGAGCCCCGTTACTATCTGTCACCTTGGAAAGGCAACAAGTTGATAGAGAACCTCGACTCGATAAAGTCGTGGAAGGGTTAGTTCTTCCTGATCAAGGGCCCTTCGGCGTGGGACTTCCCGACCCGATGGAAGGAGGACGTGCCGAAGTATGCAAAGGCCGAGCCGGTATTGTCCCCGGTCGAGGTATAGGTGGCAGCGAAGCTGGTTGGACTTCCGATGTTGAGTTGGAGAGACATGACCGAGGAGGTGCTTCACGGGTCGGGCTTGAGTCCAATCGACTCGAGTACACTCCGGACATCTCTTTTTTTTGTTGTTTTACTTTCTTCAATGCCTTGTGTTTTTTCTAACCTTCTTTTCTTCTTTATCTGATAGAGGCACCGAGCATGGACTTCAAGGCGATCATGGCCGAGCGAAAACAAGGCCACCGATGTCAAGAAGAGGAAGAGGACGAGTGCGGGTCCCTCGTCTGGCCGACCCACCAAGGTTCCTTCGGCCGTGGTCGGGACCGTCGACCTTACTTCTCCTTGGCAGTCGTCCCCAGCTGTTGGCATTTCTCAGCCGACCCCGTTCGAGGACTTCTCCGTCTAGGCAGCTCTGGCTCTTGAGGCCCCGCCTCTAACCGATCAGGCCGAGGTCGTACTGACCGAGGCCCACAAGAAGCTATTCATCCCCGATTGGCGGGTGATGAACCATGACGGCTTCTTGGGGGACTCGGCGATGAGCATTCTGGCTCTCCGCCATCTCCCAATCCCTAAGGACCGAGCCGCACTGAAGGCGGGGATGACGGGCGACGACGCTTTAGAGGTGGCTCGGTCGCTTATGTCGGTAAGCTTTTTCAGTAGTTTTTGATATTCTCTTGAAAACTTTCCAAGCTTTAGCTCGGCTTTTGTCATGTTCTAATTGTTTCTTCTTACAGGCCACATGCCACTTCAGCCACCTTCTCGAGGAGTATGGTGAGCAAGAGAAGGAGCTGAAGGCCGGTAACGATAAAGACAGAGCGGAGAGGGCGAGGGCCGTGAAGCAGTTCGAGGCAGAGCAGCACCGCTCAGACGCTTTGGCGGCCCAGGTCGTCGACCTAGAGGCAGCCCTGGCACAGGCAAGGGAGAAGCTCGCCTCGGAGGCCGCCAAAGCGGCCGAGGAGAGGGCCGAAGCGACGAGGGCCTTGGAGGCTATGAAGCAGGCAAAAAGACGAGGCCGTGGAGGCGGCGAGGGCGAAGATTGAGGCCGAGGCCAAGAAACATATGATGGCCAACATGAAGAAGTCCTATGCCACCACGCTCGAGCACGTCGAGGCTCAGATCCTCAGCTTCGACATGTTGGGATACGAACTGTGGGGTCCAGTCGACGAGGACCCCGAAGCCGAAAAAGAGGCCCAAGGGGAAGGAGAGGAAGGGCGACAAGGTGACGATGCTCCTGCCGACGCTGAGACCGCGGTGGTGGAGGGAGGGGGTGATGAGATTGTGGCCGACCCCCGAGCCGGAGCGGTAGAGGATGAGGAGCCGTCCACCGAGGTGCCCGTCATCGAGCTACCGCTCAAGGTGGCCCCTTGATCTTTTTGCTTTGTATTTTTTCTTCTTTATGTACTGCCTTGTAGCGGACTGGCCACCGCTTTTTTTGTTATAAATGAAATTATTCTCTCTGACCAAGTGTTGGAGTCTGTCTTTGATTTGAAATTTTTCTGAAAATAATTTCATCTTGAAATTTGACTAAGTGTTGAGAACCACTCTTTTTGACGTCTTGCTAAGTGTTAGCAACTTTTGTTTTGAAATTTTGTTAAGCACTTCTAGGGTTCATCATTGTTATGTTTCCCGTTCTTCAGATTGTCGAGTCGAGCCCAGCAGCTGAGGCCTCTCGTCTCCAAGCTGACATAAGACCAACGAAGTTGGCCCTTTCTCGGAGTCAAGAGTGCTTTCTTAAGAGTGAGTTGGACTTGGAATGCCTCAAGCTAAAGCTATCGAAGCATCCCCAAGATGAAGCAACTAAAGAAGGCGCTGTCTGATGCTACAACGAAGAGAGGTGAATTCCTGGCTGAGATTCAACACTTGCAGATAGTAAAAAAGAGCTTTTGGCGGAGGAAGAAGAATTAACGGCGGCGGTGGGCAAGTTGATGGCCGAGCGCGATGAGTTGACGGCGGAGGTCGATGGGTTGAAGAGGGTTACGGTCGACAAGAGTGTCAAAGTTACTCATCTCCGTCGAATTATAGCCGACATCTCTGGTGCCACAGGCTCAGCTCAGCTTCCTCGCTTTAAAATATCCATGAAGGACAACTCTCTGAAGGATCGAATTGTCGAGCTCGAGGAGGAAGTTGCTCGACTCAAACCCCAACCTGGACGGATCAACGTCAGAAGTACGTCGTGTACTCGTGAAGAGAGCGAGAGGGGAATCTCATTTTACGAGCTTGCGACTCGCTCACCTGCCGCTAGGCAGAGCCTGGTCAACGTTCAAAGTGGTGTGGCAACTTCGTCGAGCAGAGCATCTGTTGGGGCCACCGTCAGGGGCAGTGCTGAAGAGGCATCTCAGTTTGCTGGTCTAGAGACGAGCTCCGAGGTTAGGCACCGCCGTCCCCGGGTGTCTTTGAACCGAAACGTCCTTGTCCCGAAGAAGCATTGAACGAGTTGTTGTAATTATGGATTTTTGAATTTTGTAATTCATCGCAGAGCAGAGTAGCTGGTCTTGTAATATGAGTTTCTTTGAACTTTAAACTTTTATAGAAGTGAAAGCTTGTTTACACCTTTGTGTTTGTGTTGGCGTGTTCAGTTAATCCTCTATGGTTGTAATAGTGTTTGTGAAGGACGGGTCATTTCTAGCTCGCTTAAGAGCGAGGTGTAGAAGTGGGGTCTTGCCAAACTTTGAACCTCGAGGGGCGTGGCTTTACCTGAGGTGTCCATCTGAAGATCTTGCATGGATCTCGATGTAAAAGATGGTGTGGATCACAAAAAAACGCTATCTTGTCGTTTTGAGGTCATGGTCCACTTTGTGCCGCCTGATCGAGATCTAGTGTGGATTTTGGGGAGAAAGTTATTTTTCTCCAATATGCAGCTCGGAATGCAACTTGCTCGGGAATGTATGCCTGAATATCTTCATCAGTTATCCAGCCAAGTGAAGCAATGGGGCATTCATTCAAGCACTCCTCCAAGTATTCTTCTCCCATGTGTAGTATAGTTGTAGAAATTTCATTTGTTATCCAACCCAGTGGTCTGGATTCCGAACATGTTGTTCAAGTAAATTTCAACGGTTGTGGGAGCAGTTCCGAATGGCGAACCACTTCTAGCTCGCTTAAGAGCGAGTTTGCGAAGTGGAATCGAGCCAAGTTTTGGACTCCGAACACGTCGTTCGAGTAAATTTCAACGATTGTGGGAGCAGTTTCGAATGGCGAACCACTTCTAGCTCGCTTAAGAGCGAGTTTGCGAAGCGAAATCAAGCTAAATTTTGGACTCCGAACACGTCGTTCGAGTAAACTTCAACGGTTGTGGGAGCAGTTCCAAATAGCAAACCACTTCTAGCTTGCTTAATGAGCGAGCTTGCAAAGCAGAATCGAGCCAAGTTTTGGACTCCGAACACGTCGTTTGAGTGAATGCAATTAAAGGTCTTAAATAGATAGATAAAATAATCACAAGAGAATCATCAGGAGAAAGAAGTTCTTTATTGATAACAGCTAATCGGCTGCTTCTAAGTTGCAAGCTATTATTACAATGAGAAAACAAAGAAGCAAGTACAAATAAAAAGAAAGGAAGGGCTCGACACTTGGATGTACTCGGTGAGGCGTTCAAACACCCTCTTGGTACCTCAGTAAATAGTCGGCTTTCCAAGTTCTTGGTATCTCTCTGCCTTCAAGGTCTTCAAGACGATATGCTCCTGGCCGGACTACCTTAGAAACCTTGTACGGTCCTTCTTAATTCGGAGCTAGCTTACTCTTTTGGCTGAGAAATGAGATGGCTAGCTTTCTGAGGACTAAGTCCCCTTCCTTGAGATCGGTGGGACGGACTTTTTTGTTGTAGGCCTGCTCGATTCTCCTCCAATAATTTTGCTGGCAAATTGAAGCTCTTTCACGGAGCTCATCAATAAGGTCCAAATTCGCCCTGAGCTCTCCGGCGTTTTGCTCTTCATCGTAGGCAATAAGGCGAGGGGATGGCAAGCCAACTTCCAAAGGGATTACGGCCTCGGACCCATAGGTGAGGTTGAAGAGCGACTCTCCTGTGGGGGTCCGTTTCGTAGTGCGGTAGTTCCACAGTACGTTAAGAAGTTGTTCCGTCCATAAGCCTTTGGACGACTTATCTAGTCTCTTCTTGATGCCGGAAAGGATCTGCCTGTTGGCATTCTCCACTTGGCCATTGGACTGAGGATGGGAGACAGAGGAGAAGCGTTGCTGAATGCTGAGGTCTTCACATAAAGATCGGAACGCTGCCCCTGTAAATTGTATTCCATTATCTGTTATCATGACCCGAGGTACGCCAAACCTACAGATTACATTTCTCTAGAAGAACTGTAGCACTTTGCTCTCTGTAATAGTGGCTAGTGGCTCGGCCTCGATCCACTTAGAGAAGTAGTCGATTGCCACGACAAGGAACATGAGCTGGCCGAGAGCTGGTCGGAATGGACCTAGCAAGTCCATCCTCCACATTGCGAAGGGAATTGGACTCGAGAGAGATGTAAATTGTGCTTGGGGTAATCGGCGGATGTTGGGGAATTGCTAACAAGGGCTGCATTGCCGAACGTGTTGCTCGGCATCTCGAAGTAGAGTAGGCCAAAAGTACCCGTAATTCAAAACTTTCCTAGCGAGGGACCTTGATCCCGAGTGGGCTCTGCCTATGCTTTCATGGAGCTCTTGTAGGGCATACGAGGCTTCTTCCGTAGAGAGGCATCTCAAGTAGGGTCTGCCATCTACTTGGGTATAGGAGCATTTGTACAAGACTCCTTTAACAAGGGTGTACTGCTCTGCTCTCGTTCATTTTCACCGGGCTTCCTTTGGATTTTGGGGAAGGATCCCATCCCTGATTCTATCAAAGGCTTCATCCAGTTGTCACGGAGTTGGACGAGCAGCGACTCCATCGAGTCGGGGGCTTCTTCTTCTATGCTTGGTCTTAAGAGCACTTCGATTAAGACAGTCTGCTCGAGACCTTGGAGGGAGGAGGAGGCCAATTTTGAGAGGGCATCTGCTTGGGAGTTTTCTTCTTCAGAGATCTACTGGATTTGTGCCTCTTCGAATGAAGCATGAGACTTTGGACCTTGGCTAGGTACTTAACCATTCGGTCGTCTCGCACCTCGTAGTCTCCTAAGACTTGATTAACCACCAACTGTGAATCACTAAATATCCGGACATGTTGCGCCCCTGCCTTGCGAGCCATACCCAGGCCTACTATTAGGGCTTCATACTCAACCTCATTGTTGGAAGCTTTAAAGATGATGCGGAAGGAGTATTGGAGAACAAAGTCATCTGGGCCTGCCAGAATGACTCTAGCTCCGCTCCCTTCGGCGCCAGAAGACCCGTCTACATATACTGTCCACATGGGTGGCCCATTTGCGGCTTGACTCACTTCCGGGATGGTGCTTTCTACTATAAATTCAGCTAAGGCTTGAGCCTTGATTGCAGTCTAAGGCTGATAGGATATGTCATGTTGACTAAGCTCGATCGACCACTTCATCAGACGTTCGGAGGTCTTGGGCTTGTGCAGGAATTGCTTAAGCGGCTGTTCGGTAAGGACGACCACCGAGTGGGATTGAAAGTAAGGACAGGGCTTCTTGGCTGCCATTACCAAGGCATATGCTATCTTTTCCAACCTCGGATAGCGGAGCTCAGCATCTCTGAGGGCCTTGCTCACATAATAGATAGGCTTCTGAGCCTCGTCTTCTTCCCTCACTAGGACAACCCTGAGGGTTTGCTCGGAGGCAACGAGGTAGAGGTACAGTGTTTCCCTGGGAATAGGCTTGATGAGGAGTGGGGGGTTGACCAGATAAGCTTTCAGTTGGTCAAACGATTCCTACTTCTTTTGGCCCCACTCGAAGCCCTTAGCCCCCCTGAGGACTTTGAAAAAAGGAAGACACTTCTCCCCTGACTTAAATAGGAAGCGCTCTATGGCCGCAAGGCATCCCGTAAGCTTTTGAACTTCTTTCACACTCGTAGGGGGAGCCATATCCAGTATGGCTTTGATCATATCGGGGTTGGCTTCGATCCCCCTCTGACTAACCATGAAGCCAAGGAACTTTCCAGACGAGACCCCGAACGCACATTTGTTCGGGTTTAGTCTCATATTATGCTTCCTCAACATGTCGAAGGCTTCTTGTAGGTCGGCCACATGGTCATACCCATGGATACTTTTGACTAGCATATCATCAACGTACACTTCCATATTTCGGCCAATCTGATTCTGGAAGACCTTATTGACGAGGCACTGGTAAGTTGCACCGGCATTCTTGAGCCCGAAGTGCATCACTCGGTAGCAATAAAGACCATTATCAGTGACGAAGGAGGTCTTCGGGATGTTCGGAGAGAACATTCTGATCTGGTTATATCCGGAGAAGGCATCCCTGAAGCTCAGCAGTTCATGGCCTGAAGTAGCATCGATTAAGGTGTCTATGCTGGGGAGGGGGAAAGGATCCTTAGGGCACGCCTTGTTCAAATCCGTGAAGTCAATGCAAATCCTCCAACTACCATTGGCCTTCTTGACCATAACAACATTAGAGAGCCATTCGGAATAGTTGACTTCATGTATGAACCAGGCTTTGAGGAGCTTGTCCACTTCTTCCTTTATAGCTTGCTGGCGTTCAGGAGTGAATTTGCACCTCTTCTGCTGGACCGGTTTGGACCCCGGAGCAACACTTAAGTGATGGACGAGGTGGTCCTCAGAAATCCCTGGCATGTCGGTGGCTGACCATGCAAAGAGGTCACGGTTCTTCTTGATACATTGGACTATGTCGGAACATAGGGCAGAGGGGAGGGTCTTGCTGATGAAGAATTTGCGGTTCGGATCTTACTTCGAGAAGAGCACTTCCTCCAGCTCGTTTACTGGTTCTGACATAGGCTGGGTGTTCCCCTGCAAAATTTTAAAAGTCTCAAGAGAAAGAACGGGTCCTCTGGTCGAGGTCATGTAGCATTTGCGGGCCATCTCCTGACTCCCCCTTACTTTCCCTACACCTGCCTTGGTTGGGAACTTCATTTTGAGATGATAAGCCGACGGGATAGCTTCTAAGGCAGCTAGGCCAGGTCGGCCTAGGATCACATTGTAAGCAGCTGGGATGTCAATGACCATGAAATCCATTGGCTCCGTCTGGGTAGTAGGAGTATTGCCAGCAGTTAAGTCGAGGGTTATCAACCCTTCGATAGTCACTGACACTCCCATGAAGTGTATAGCTGGTGGGCTTGAGCCTATCCCGCGATAATTTGAGTCCTCGGAAGGCCGCTAGGAAGAGGATGTTGACAGAATTGCCATTGTCCACCAGTATCCTCTCCACTTTGAAGTTAACCATGTGGAGGTTAATCACCAGTGCGTCACAATGGGGGGTTCGGACACCCTCCAGGTCTTCATCCGAGAAATTAACTAGAACTCCGAGGCCTTTGGGAGGGGGTATGCTGTGCACCGAGTTGACCTCCCTGATAAAAGCCTTTCGAGAAGAGTTGGAGGTACCTCCCATTGGACCTCCATGGATGAGGTGCAGGATGTGCTCTTCATCGAATTTGGGGTTCTCGTCGTGCCTCTCGAGTCGCTTATTAGCCCCCCTGTAGGGAGGAGGAAGATCAATCCGGTCCTTTTTTACAAACTTGGACAGCTGTCCTTTCTGAATAAGGGCTTCAATTTCATTCTTCAGAGCTCGATAGTCATTGGTGTCGTGGTCGTGGTTCCAGTGATAGCAGCACCACTTCTCTTTATCTCTCTTCTTCCCAGGGGTATTCATCTTCGGGGCAGGAGGCAGAACTCCTTCTTTCTCGACTTTCATAAGGATAGTTGAAACATTGCTGTTGAGAGGGGTAAACTTCTCAAATCTAGGAGGTGGGCGGTGCTGACCCCCGTTGTCCTTCTGGAGCTTCTTAGCTCCTTCATCTTCGGCTGCCTTTCTCTTGGTTCTGGAGGAAGACCCCTCGAAAGTGGGGGGATGTTCAGCTTCCTCTGCCTGGATATACTTCTCGCTTCTGAGAAGAAGGTCGGAGAAGTCTCGTGGGGGCTTTTTTGCTAGGGAGGACCGGAGGCTTGAGTTAAGGACATTGGATTGAAAGGCGGCTGCAGCAACCAATTGGTCGAGGGAGGCAATGGACCTAGCTTCCGCGGTAAACTGCTTGACATAATCTCTTAGTTTCTCACCTTTCTTCTGATTGAGAAAGAGTAGTGAAATGCTAGTCTTCTCGGTTCGGCAGCTGCTCACGAAGTGGTTGATGAAGAGGGTTTCAAATTGTTCAAAGGAGAAGATGGAGGATGGAGCAAGGCGAGAGTACCATTTCCGAGCCGGAACTTTGAGAGTAGCTGGGAAGGTCTTGCACAGTAGAGCATCGGGGGCCTGGTGGATCATCATGAGTGTTTTGAAACTCTCGATGTGATCCACGGGGTCTAACTCCCCTGTATATGTCTCGAACTGTGGTGGCTTGAAGTTTGCTGGAATGGGAGCATCCATGATGGTTCGTGAGAACGGAGGTCTGCTTGGGCGGAGGATCCTCCCTCTTAGCTCCTCTTCCCCGTCAAGTTGGCCGAGGCATCTCTCCATCTCGTGGAGACGACAATAGACAGCATCATCCCTTCGACGGTACCCTAGCGAGCCTCTGGACTCATCTTCGTACGAAGGGGAGCATGGAGTTCGGTGAAGGTAGCTAGGAGGATGGTGAGGACTGGAGATGTGATGGCGGTGGCTCGGAGCTTGAGGAGGAGTCAGGGACCGATGGCGAGGACTCTGGACCGAAGGAGGAGTGGGGACCCTCTGAACATTGTTGTTGTTGTTTGGTCGGAGATTGAGGGCCTACAAGATTGTAGCCTGGAACTCTTGGAATTCGGCTCGGGAGATGGGTCTGTTCTCGTCCTCTGGGGCTGCCGACCAGCGGGAGAATGATGTCTTCTTCGACGGTATTCAGGGGACTCCCTTCGCCTCCTATGAAGAGGGGACCTCCTGTGGTCGCGGCGATGAGGAGATCGCTCATTTGGACGTTCTGAGCGAGTGGCTCCCTCACGGGCCTGCCTTTTATCCAAACGGCGGCGAAGGTCCTCTTCTTTCTTCCAGTTGATGAGGATGTTGCGGAGGTCTTCGGAAGGCCGAGGGTTATGAGATGCCATTGAGTCGATTGAAGGGTTATGTATGGAGATGTGGTCACGGTGAAGGGGTTGCTTCTAAGGAAGAGGACGAGAGGTCCCAATACCGGTGTTCTGGGGCCCGGCTGGAGCCCGCTAGTGTTGAAGATTCTGAAGAGGAGGCATGTTCCTGCTGTAGAGGCTGATCAAGCTGAGGAGGGAGTTGTCCCAGCTGCTGGACGGTTTGGAGGGGAGCCTCTTGTTGCGGTTGAGGAGGAGTGGGTCCACGGTTGGACCCTCTAGATCTCAGTTTCCTTGGAGGCATGGCTGGAGGAGATCTTAACCGATGGAAGAGGATGGATTGCTGTTCGTGGTTCCCACAGATGGCGCCAATCTGTTGCCGCTGAAATCGGTGTGGGGGACAAATAGATATCTTTTTGGACCTGTTTGTAGGTGAAATTACCATTTTACCCCTGATCTTTGAGATTCGTGCCTGATTTTGGCGATTACGATTTAACCCCTTTTTTAGCCATATCAATAAATATATATGGAAATGCTCCAATGAAAACGCAAATGTTGTGAAAATACGTGAAAACCACCTAGGCTGTTGTTGGATGCATTATAACCTAGGCTGTTGTTTCCAACAACGGCCTAGGTGGTTTTCCACGTTTTCATCGCTACAGTACATTTTCAATGGAGAATTTCCCATATATATATATATATATATATATATATATATATATATATATATATATATATTCCTATGTTTAATTTTGAAGAATTGTCAAAATTGATTTTGAAGTTTTTATGAAATCTTCGAGATATGAGATGTTTTGAATACTGAGATTGATTAGAACAATGTACACTTATATACGATGACTTTTTGATGTTTTACTGATGCTTAAACACACCTATACATATGCATATATATTCATCTCACTATTTTTGAAGATTTTGATAAAATTTGCTCTTTTATGATCTTGATGCGGTTTTGATTTGTTTTATAAACTTCTATATGTTATATAAGTTGTATTTGATCATCTCTGGAATTTTGTTTTGCAAATTTATGATTTTACAAAGATTTAATGAAGTATCAGTAAAAATGTACACGAATATTAAAGCTGATATTTTTCGAACATGACAGTCGACCGCCTTGCATTTGCACTAAAAATGTCAGTCGCCTGTCAATTCTTGGGTTTTTGGATTTTTTCTTGACATTCGACCGTTCGCTTTTGAACTGGTTTTGACAATCGACTGTCAATGTATTGGCTGACTGTTTTCTTGAGTTTTCTGTTGTTTTTCTTGAATGATTATTTCTTTGAACTTATGGATTATTGATCTACTGTTTTAGATAATGTTTTTACTACAGATTACAGTATTCTACAAAAAGTTATATTTTGATTTTAATGGAATTTAAATTGTATTTCTATGACTTTATAAAGTGAAATATATATGGTTTTTGAAGAAATTGACGTTTGTGATTTTCTATGATTTCAAAATATGATTCTCAATTATCTAATGGATTTAATATTTTATTTCAGTTCTGGAAATTTATGAATATATTGAATAAACTTGGATTTTGTTGATTAAAGAGGTTTTCTCGATATAAACATTTTGATGATGAAATAAAGAGTTTTATTGAAAGATTTGGTGTTGATATTCATTTTGTGAATCTCTAGGAGTTGAGTGGGAGTCCTGTGAA
Organism: Hemerocallis citrina; assembly: GCA_017893485.1. Classification (NCBI taxonomy): domain Eukaryota; kingdom Viridiplantae; phylum Streptophyta; class Magnoliopsida; order Asparagales; family Asphodelaceae; genus Hemerocallis; species Hemerocallis citrina. Next base: position 99,552,506 of record CM030368.1, read on the forward strand.
CCGGCAGATGAGATTTTGTGGATTATGACCAGTTGGGTCTTGGGGTTGTTGTTGTGGAATTATGTCCGGCAGGATACACTAACTCTAGAGAGGGGGATTTGTGTTTTAATAATAATCAACCTAAGGATAGGCACTAATGGAGATGTGATAGAACTTGGGAAACGTAAGTATATGCTCTAGGGTTCTAGTCCAACGGATGCGTTCCAGGACTGTGTATTGTTCTGTCTCGATAGGACATTTGTTATGTTCGCGTGTCGAGGGTCTGTAGGCCTATTCACGGAGCATACAGGTGCATTCGCATGTCGATGGTCGATGAGCCTATTCACGGGATGTACTAGTGTATCTGCATGTCGGGGGTCTCGCAAACCTATTCATGGGTTACACGTCAGGGAGGTAATTTCTTCCTGGGGGTCAGAGCTATTCTTACATGATGCTTGCACGTCGAAGGTTGTGATGCCTATTCGCAGAGTATTCTGCATCTTGTTTCTGTCACAGTAGTATGATTAGTCACATAACGATGAATTGAACCCTATAAAGTGGAGAACGATAAGGGCTTGTACCGGACCTATGTAGTATGGAATGCATAGAATCCGACAAGTATGCATTAGAGAGTCATCATATTGCATTTGTATTTTCTTGACTTGGTTTTATGCATGACTGTTTTCTGTTTTCTACACTGGACACTTAGTCTAGTTTCACTTGATATTTTCATGTTTTGTTTATTGTTTTTTATTTTCCATTCGTTATTACTATTGGTATGTGTTGATCATGATTTTATTCTTTATGTTTAATTCATGTTGTATTTCTTTTTATGTCACTCACACCGTTATGGCTGACCGCTGTAGTTTTAGGGGTTAGGATTATCTCTAGCCTCATATTTTACAGGTAGGCATCTATAGCTTGAGATTTGGATGCTTGTGGTAGAATGATAGTGTGGTTTATGTAAATTGTAAATGAATGTGTTGTAAAAGAAAGAAATTGTAATTCAAGGTGTTTAATTTTCTGCTGTATTTTGTAAAAGATTGGTGTAATAAAAGTTGAAAATTTTTCTGTGTTTTGGCTATGTTTACTAACAAAATTAAATTGCATGATTCAAGATGTTTTAGAAAGCTAAGACTTTCTACTACAAGTCTCTAGTTAATCATTATTCTAAATTCTCAACATATAATTCCAAAAAAGCTCAAGTTCACAGACTAGCTAAATCTGCACTTAACTGAACTTGGTCTGTAACGCCCCGAGCCCGGCTCAGCTGCGCACGCGGCTACACGTGTGCGCACGCAAAAGAACGGATACAAAACTCTAACCACGCCCACCACAGGCTGCCTCAAAAAGGTGGTTAACCGTTGGGTACCCTTATCATTGGCAATTCCTAATATATACTCATTCCTACTTCTACCCACATCCGATATGGGATATATTCCCCAAGTCAGCCGGTCAAACTCCACCCAACCAGCACACAACAATATTTCATTCATTCATTAATACCATCAAGCCCTATAGATCATCTCATAGGCTCATCACACCATCTATTCCCATAGGATCTTCTATAGGTCACAATCAACCACTCATTCATTCTTTCCTTCTTTACACGTCACCATCATCCATCCAATTCCTTTCTTTCTACTACTAGTATATATACTATATACATAGTATACTAGTATATATACTATATACATAGTATACTAGTATATTATACTATACTAGAAATACGGGGTCTCACATGGTCTATTCAAAATTGAATATCAGTTCAACCATAATTCCAGTTCTTATAAAATTTAGGAATCAGTAACTAGACATGTACAAGTCTAACATATCCAAAAATTACATCATGATATGAAATATATAGAGAGTTATAACCTTTTGAATATAGTAGAAAATTTTCTTCTGTTCCCAACAGTGTATAAAACCTCTGGTTATAAACTAATTTTGAAATCCCATCAAAACTTGTACAAATTTTCTAACATTTTAGAGACATGATCTAGGCACATAGTAGATTCTATAATAAAAATTTCATTGCAAGATTATATACCATAAATTAGTTATGATTTATAAAATTTCATCTTTGAAACAAAGCAGGACCAGTTTCTTGGTTCTGGACCAGTTGACAAACAGTATTTTTAAATATAGCAAAGAAATTTGGAATAAATGTTGTTAACATATCCAAGTACCTACAATAAAAATTTCAACTCAAAATACCTTACCAATATCATAATATGAATTCCCAAACTTCAGGAAACACAGTTTTCTTCACTGCTCTATGTTCCGAAAATAATAATTTTGTTGAGCTACTAAACAAACCCAGAAATTGTGAAAAATTTTGAGGATGCTCTAAACTCATCCTAGAACATGCCACAAAAAATCTTATGTCCAAATTTTAGGTCATTTACATGGTAGAAATTCCTAAGTCACAATATCACATATGTGTGCTTAACATGAAACATGGTATGAAACTATGTTGACATACAAGTTTTATTTTTTCATAACATAATAACATTCATGCATGGTATTCATGCTACTCTTCTCTACTCCTACATACCAATTCATACACACACACAAAATACTAATTTAGAGTTGAGAACACCCACCTATGAAGTTTGATGCACAAGCTTGTTGGCTCCTCCTCCATAGCTCCTTCTTGAACAAACCTACACAATTTCAATGGTGAAAGCTTAACACTCACTACTCTCTTTCTTTCTTTCTCACTTGCTCTTTTTTTTCGTTTCTTAAACCATCCAAAACAAATGAAGTGAGAAGAAAGGGTGGGGTTTTATAAGAAAAAATGGAGGAGAGAGAATAGGGGGGGAATTGAATGGAGGGTGAGGATGAGGGTGACGGGGTGAGGTGGAGGGATAGAGGGTGGATATGGAAGCCAACACATAAAAAGGTCTAGAAGTTTCAAGTTTTTTCCCAACTGTTCATGAAATCAAAACATGGGAAGTTCTCAACCATTAGATTTCATCAAATCATATTCAATCACAAATCATATAGTAGGGTTCCATAACCCTAGGTTAGGTTAAGGAACCCTAACTCTATGTTAAACAACCCTAACCCTAATGAAAACAATGTATGATTAATTACAATTCAAATTCATATGTATATCTATAGCAAAATATATTTAAATATTTATTAAATATATACGAACATACTCACATTCAAGACAATTATAGATCGTATATCATATATGATCCAATACGATCCTATCTATATATTAAAATATGATAATTTGAATTTATAAAAATTATTGTTTTCCTGAAGATTGTTTTGTCAAAATAATCAGGGAAAACATACAATTTAATTCAGAAGATGTCACGAATCTATCTCATCGGGTTCAGAATAACTAATATATCTGAAATTTCTCAATTAAAATCAATTATTCATAGAAAAATACATAATCGCGTGTAATTTTCAACTGTGCACAGATTACGATGATGCTATTTTGCAGGGTGTTACTTTTGGGGGGGTGCGAGATCAGACGAGAGAGAGAGAGGAACGACTATGAGAGAGAGATTAGGGTTAGGGGGTTTAGTGTAACCCCTATTTCCGTAAATACGTATTTTCATGAGTATTTTCCTGTATCTCGATATTTATAAATTGTTATTGTTAAATTCGTTTTGAGTTTCTTTGTTAAAGCATTTTTCTAAACAATAATTATAATTATTTTGAATCTACTTTGTTTCCATTTCTACTTGATCAACTATTTGTATTTTAACCCTCAAAGATATTGTTACCATTTCGACTATTTCAACAGAATTCCTATTTTTATATATTGATAATATCTTAAGGATTGCAATTTTTATTGTCATTATTATTATTATTGATGTTATTATTAGTATTATTATTTTTATTGTCATAGTTATTATATCTATTTCTTATTGTTAATATGATTATCTATTATTATTATTATTATTATTATTGGTTATTAAAACAATCCCTTCTTATTTGTGTTTTAGTTTGTTTCAAATAATTTACGTAATACAAATTACAATATATCAGATATCTTATTTCTTGTATTCGGATTTGTATTGATCAATTATATTCATGTATAATGTATTTTTTTTATTTTATTGGATCTATACCCAAATACCCAATAACCCAATATCTCTCTTTTCTCCTATATATACTCTAATATCTTATTCCATAACCCTAATCCTATTATTAAACCCCCTCAGCTGTCATTAGCATCCCCTAATCCATTTTTTTACCCATACTGTTCACCCTCTCCATCTCTCCCGCTCTCTCTCCCTATTTCACCTTCACCCAACCACAGCACACCCGATCGCCACCTTCCACCACCTCCATTGTCTTCATCACCGTCCCCTCGTCGACCTCTCCTCCGATCATCATCCCCGTCTCCATCTTCCCCGTCCTCGTTGCCTTCAACCTCCCCCTTTTTGTCGCAGAACCCAAACTCGACTGAACCCATTGCTCCATTGCCGAACCCCCGTCCTCGCCTTGCCACCGTGGTTCCCTCGCCGTGCACTCCCCCTTCACCCACCGGAGTCCCCTCCTAGCATCGTAGTCATCGCCGTCAAAGCCGTTCAGCCCGTCATCGTTGTCGCCTGTTTTCGAGCGGAAAACAGAGTTCGCGCTCTTGTCGTCAGAGTTTGCCTCGCCGTCGCTCTCGCCATTTTCGTCGCTTTCCGATCGCAACGTCGTCATCTTCGTTGGCTTCGCGTCGCCACTGTAGTGCCGCGCCACCGCCAGCATTGCCAAGTCCCGCCCGCCCTCTCTCTCTCTCTCTCTCTCTCTCTTAATCTGTCGAAGGTTGAAGAAGGTGAGTGATTGGTCGATCCCAGTGTTTTCTATTTTGTCTCGATGGATCCGTGATCATTGTGTGCTGTTTTGCTCTCAATCCGCTGCGTGTATGGAGTTGCTCTTGATGTTTATGTGCTGCTTTGGTTTCTTCACACGTGTCTCGCTCGTGATCTTGTGGATCGTCGCCCAGAATTCCGCTCCCGTTATTCTATATTATTTGAATCTGCAATCTAACAGGCAAGTCTCTCCTTGAACTAATATTTTGTTTTGTTTAAGTTTATTTGATCTCTGCAAGTAGATCTAGTGCTTTTCGTTATCATACTGCTTTTGACAATTCTGTTAAGTTTATCGAGGGTTTACACGAGCTAACCTGACATACTCTTAACATCGTGCCGTCTCTTTGATCCAAAACCTAATTCCTATTGTTTCATGCATATGCACTTACATGTAATTAACTAGATTCATGCTATAGACTTGTTGATGAATTGTATACATGTTAGATTGATTTGATTGATGAATGTACACCATGCTTGTGTAATTGTATCTCAAACATAGAAATATGCATGTTGACACCTAGGATCACTTTGATTACCAATTTGCATGTAATATATGGTTGCATGATTTATTTATTGCCCCTTTTATATAAAACAAATTTCTGGACTGCTAGTTGTTCCATTTTGAATCTGATTTTCCACCATGCTACTGTCATAATTTTAAATAACTTTCTAAACATGAAATTTAGCCTCTAATGTCTAGTTTACTTCCCTTTTTGCGGATTTGAATTCTGATGTGTATTATGTTAGATATCATCATTTTAGTACAGCTGTGTCATAAATTCCAGATTCACAAATGCATGTGCATCCTGATGTTTCTAATTTAATTGACCATGCTAACAGTAAAAGAAAAAATTTGAAATAAATCTAGTTGAACCTAGACAGATGTAGGAATCACCCAGAATTTTTATGGATTTGTTTGATGAGTTCTCTGACCTGAAACAATTAGTTGAACACAACTTACTGCATGCTGCCTAAACATAAAACCTGAATAGAATAGAGTTTTCACCCTAGTTCTGTATCTTTTATATGCCTTAACTATATTTGCTGGAATCGTATGGAAGTCTACCTTCTAGACCTTCTCACGGATTCAGATTGGCTATTTTGTAGTGACCATAATCCATGTTTTAGTACAATAAGGTCATGCTGTCCTGATTGTGTGAATTGTGCTTATATGATGTGTTTGCTTCATGCTTTGTCTGTAACACATAGAATTAGACACACTTAGTATCATACAACATTGACACTCTCTTTCATGCTCACATGGGATGAAAATAAACTACTAACAAGCCGGGTTATTATGGGTAGACTTGATAGTGAATGATCGGAAAATGTACTCGGTAAGGCTTTATCGGTATATCGTCATGGAAGGAGGAGATTGTCATGGAAGAAGATTATCATGTTATCACGTTATCATGTTATCATGTTATCACGTTATCACGTTATCATGTTACCACGTTATCATGTTACACCGAGTACACTATCCATGAATTCACTATCAGTCTAAAACGTTCACTGTGTGTTTGCGCCGAACCTGTAGTATGGGATGTAGTAGTACGTGCACTAGATAGGCTAATAAAATGATTAATAACCTGCATACTTGATCCTGTATTGAACTTGACTTGACATCACGCATTACCTGTGTGATTATTGTAAACCTTTGATATTATTGCCTGCTCTTTACTTTGTTCTTTGACTTTGACTCTGTCCCTTTTTCTTTGATATTCATGCTTTCCTTTATCCTCTGTTTTCTCTACTTGCTGCCCATGACTTGCTCTAAGGGCACTCTTTTCTCTCCTTTTAGATCAAGAGCTTACAGGTACCGATGGAGCAATACCAAAAGAACTTGGTGAGCAAACTCTCTGAAGACCGATGCTGGACTTTAGATTGCTTTAGCTATCTTTTGTTATATGCTTTTTGTACTGATTTTATCATACTTTGTATTCTTAGGCTTTTATGACCCGAAGTTTGTTTTTATCCCATATATTGGATTATTATTTGGTGAATTTATTTCATCATTAATTTTTTAGTTTATTCATTGTTTATGTGATTATATTCTTCCTGCGTGGTTGTTTTCTCTTGTATGTTATTGAGTTAGACTGGTACAGCTTATGGATGATGTATAATCATTCGCTGGGCCTTTGTTACGCGCTCGTATTCCCGTATTTTGGGAAGCGGGGCGTGACATTTAGGGTTTAATAGAAGATTAGCATATATAGAGATAATTAGGGTTGAGTTGGGTTAATGTGTAGTGGTTATAGAGTTTGGATCCAATAAGAAGGATTAAGGGTTTTGGGTACAATATGGATCAAAATGAAGGACAATTATCAAACCAACAAGATAAAAGACAAATCCATGTGATTAAAATTGAATCATGAATATAAGAAATAAGATTCAAACAATCAAATTGAGACCAAAGATAGTTCATGAATAATATCAGAATTGATATTATTCGATACAATAAATGAAACAAAATGAAGTGATATGGAATTACAAAAGCAATTACAATGGAAATCAATAAAAGGAAAAAACGAAAATGGGAGTTACATAAGGTCTCCAAAGTGGTCTGCCTCGGGACTTATCAACTTAAAGACCTGGGGGGCAAGGAATTATCGAGAACTTGGAATGCAGAATACCTGATGAAGTTTTAAGAGAGTGCCTAACACTCTTTAAGCTTCGACAAAATTGTAATAAGGTCTTGAAGGCCAGTGAATGTAATAAACACTCACCGAAAGGAAACCACTTAAAGTTTATTATCATCTATGAATATATTTTATAGAAATAAAACATGTTTTCCCTTCGGCGGCACCTTTTGAAATTCGTTTCCAAATTTGACTTTTTTCACTTGGCTTGTCCTTCAGCATGATAACCCGAGCCACTCTCACTCTCGAAATTCTGCTGTAATTCTCTTGCCTTGTCCCTCGACATGGTAATCCGAGCCACACAAAAAATTCTCCTAAAATCACTTGGCTTGTCCCTTAGCATGGTAATCCGTGCCACTCGCAAAATTCTCAAAAAAATTTGCTTGGCTCGCTCCTTTGTGAGAATCTCGAAAAGTCTCAGGAACAACTGGCCTAGTGGGTAGATCATGGCCCATAGCTTACCTTGTAATTCGTTAACTAGGAGGTTAGGTGCGAGGCTTGCCATTTGGAACCGGACCCATGGCCAGTTGGAAATCCTCAATAATAGGTTCGAAGTTCAAATCATGGTTCCATGTACTCGTCGCAACTGGCATAAACAGGGATCACCATTCAAAATTGCTCTAATAACCCACTACCTTTCTAAAAACAAGTTCGGAGTCCAACCCATGGTCTGACACTTCTTTCGTAGCTAGCACAAAGCGGCCATGGAACAGAGCTCACCACTCAAAAGTGCTCCCGCCTATTAGTCCCCCAATGATACAACAAGTTATGGGTTCGGAATCGTAGCTTCAAGCCAAACCCCTTACTCCTGAACATACGTGTTGTGCCTCGAATTTCCATAATAGAAATAAGAGACACAACTCCAGAATCGTTACTTCAATGTAATCCAAACACAGTATAAAACACAGGGGGAAAATACAACTTTTCTTTACAACAGTACTTTATTACGATGCACAGTAGAAAATAAATCACATTTATTACAACACGTCTCAACATTTAAACTCCAGTCATCATAAGCCCAAGCTCTAACCTTGATCAAGCCACTTACTCGCCAATCCTGCAAAACTGACCAGAAAAGTGAGTACGTTAGTTGAATGCAACTGACGCAATACTATTATAATAATAACCCTCTAAAGTCTCACAATCACAAACTTGTCGCACATCATAGAATAAAAACAACGATAAAAGATTCATATAATCAATAAGTAAAACTATATTAAATGAATAAGTGTGGGTCGAGAAAACAAAAGGAAAAAATGCTTAAAATAATATTTCTGAAAACACAATGCACACAATCTACACTAATGCATACTTGTTCGGATTTTATGCATCCCATACTACATAGGTTCGAGGGCAAGCCCTTAGCGTTCACCACATTATAGGGTTCAATCCCTCGCCATAAAAAAACTACATCGGTGAGAGAGACAAGGTTAGACACTCCGTGAATAAACCCTAGCCCCAGTACGCATCCTGCCGAGCTATACAAGTGTAAACACGCAAGCTTCCTGCAAGCATCGCTCTAATTCTGGAGAATCACCTCCTTGTCGTACATTACACGAATAGGCCTGTCGACCCTCAACACGCAAACATACCGTACATTCTTTGAATAGGCCTATTGACCCTCAACGCACAAACATACCAAATCCATCTCACTTTTAGACATTCCGTGAATAGGCCTGTCGACCATCAATGCACAAACGTACTAATGAGACATAACAAATACATAGTCTCGGAATACATCTACCCGACTGAAAACAAAACCTATACTTACGTTGCCCAATGTCTGTCATAACTCTTAATCTAGTATCTATCCTTAGATTTTGTAATAACAACCTGAGCCACCTAGAACTAGCTCTACCCGACCAGACTTCACTTGCCAAACCAACAACACTAGCCTCGCAGGCTAATCTTCCTACATTCAAAATATCCACTGCTAGTACTCTTGGGTTCACTCGGTATCTAGTGCTCCCAACTCAATGCCTCAAGCATCCATCCAGGGTTCTCATAATAACCTCGAGGAAAGAAAAACCATCCAAGCTCACTCAACCCGAATACGCGAAGAGTCTGTTTAAATATTGGCTAAAATGAGTCATTGCGGAATTCGAGTGAAAATACGAGCCTAAAAACTTTGTTTTATTTCACAAACCAAAACATCCCGAAGAGCCGAGTGATCAATACATACTGTTACAGTCAGCATAGCTGAGGTACTCTAACTAATACAACAAGGTTCAACAAAAACCAAGAAGCAAGAGTCACCTAGGGTACCTCCTCATTGATAGAACCCACCCTCGGACTCATATGGACCATGTCCAGACCGACCCACCAAGTTTGTACTTCAGCTTGTCGATTAGGTCCCTCTCAGGTGGTAGTCATGCTCGATACTCCAGCCACCCCGCTCTGAGCATCGGGTTCACTTGCTCTATCCGGACTCCCGAAGACAGGCCTCGAACGGAAGTCCAATTGCTAGGAATAGGGGTGGCCCTCAATCCGCCACTTCGAACTTTACCTTCAATTGGTATTTCTCAAACTCTTTCTGTAATATCCCGGACGGATATTAACTCATATAAATTATTATTTTATTATTATTTTATTATTATTTTATTTTAATTCCAAAGTCGGACTATTTTGGGCGATTTTCGCCTGGTTGCCCACAAACAGTGCCTACGCACGTCTATCGGTCGGTGCGCATCCAAAGCGCATCGAATTGATAACGCAACTCTCCGAAGTAATAATAAAATTTATTTCACTATTATTTTCCAAATTAAATTATTTTTGGGAATTTTATGAGGATTTTTATAGGAAGATTTTTGTATGCACATACATGTACACATACACATAATTGTATGATACTTAGTATTACACCTAGTATATAGTATGTACTTTAAGGACAATATACTTATGCTTGTCATGGTAACTTAATTAGAAGATTAGGGTGGATTAAGAGGGTTGAAAGAGGGTTGTATGCATAAGATTAGAACTAACACTCTTCTAGAAACCTTATCACTCCACCTCACTAGTCTACACCATGCCCTCCCCCCCCCCTAAGTGATGGCCGGCCCCCTCTTTTGAGGGTATTTTGTGCCATTTGGTGCACTTACCACTTCCACCTCCTTTTATAAAACTCCCCTCATTCTCCTCCTTCTCTCATTTTAGAAAAAACAAAAGAAAGAAAGAAAGAAGGAAAGGAAAAGAAAGAGAGAACATACTAACTAGAGAGTTTTGTGTTGTAGGTCTTAGAAGAATTCAAAAAGAAAGCTAGGGGAAGGAGAAGGATAGCTAGCTAGTTCTTCCACCAAAGTTAGAGAAGGTGGGGGTTTCTTCATTTGATTTTTTGTTTGTTTCTTTGTTTGTTTGTTTGGTTGTTTGTTGTTTGTTGTGTGACTTCTTCTTCTTCTCACCTTCTTGTTTTGTTTTCTTTGTTCTTTTGTGGGTGTGTGGTTATGAAGTTGTGTTGAATGAAAGTGAAAGAAAGTTAGTAGTAGTGACTACTAACTCAAAAAGTTCATAGCTTTAGTATGGTAAACTTTTGTTGTATGTTATTGGACTAAGAAACTTACATATGGCATATTGTTGAACAATACAACCATTGATTGGTTGTAGGACTTAATTGTAACTAATGTAATTAATTAAAAAGATCTTCTTTTTATTAAAACACTAGTTGTAGAAATTAATTAAAAAGATCTTCTTTTTATTTTAAGACACTAGTTGTAGCTAATAAATTTAAAAAGATCTTCTTTTTATTTTAAAACACTAGTTGTAGCTAATTAATTAAAAAGATCTTCTTTTTATTTTAAGACACTAGTTGTAGCTAACAAATTTAAAAAGATCTTCTTTTATTTTTAAAACACTAGTTGTAGCTAATTAATTAAAAAGATCTTCTTTTTTTTAAAACACTAGTTGTAGAAACTAATAAAAAGATCTTCTTTCTTTTTAAACACTAGTTGTAGAAATTAATAAAAAGATCTTCTTTCTTTTTAAACACTAGTTGTAGAAACTAATAAAAAGATCTTCTTTCTTTTTAAACACTAGTTGTAGAAATTAATAAAAAGATCTTCTTTCTTTTTTAAACACTAGTTATAGAAACTAATAAAAAGATCTTCTTTCTTTTTAAACACTAGTTGTAGAAATTAATAAAAAGATCTTCTTTCTTTTAAACACTAGTTGTAGAAACTAATAAAAAGATCTTCTTTCTTTTTAAACACTAGTTGTAGAAATTAATAAAAAGATCTTCTTTCTTTTTTAAAACACTAGTTATAGAAACTAATAAAAAGATCTTCTTTCTTTTTAAACACTAGTTGTAGAAATTAATAAAAAGATCTTCTTTCTTTTAAACACTAGTTGTAGAAACTAATTAAAAAGATCTTCTTTATCTTCAATCACTAGTTGCAATTAATTAAAAAGGATCTTTCCTTTATTTTTAACCACTAGTTGCAATTAATTAAAAAGACCTTTTCTTTTGTAAAGCAAAGTAAATTAAAAATGACCTTTTCTTTATCACTAGTGATAATAAGGTTAGTAAGCAACTAAGTAGTAGTAGGCTAAAATAATAAATGAGATGAAGTAGTAGTAGTGATAGATAGTTGTATGTTGTGATTTTATTGTGAATGAAGTAGTAGTAATAGATGGTTGTATGTTGTGATTTTATTGTGAATGAAGTAGTAGTAATAGATGGTTGTATGTTGTGATTTTGTTGTGAATAAAGTAGTAGTAGTAGTAGTAAGTTGTATGTGGTGCTCTTGATAAGAATGAAGTAGTAGTAGATAGTGGTGTATTATGTTTTGATAGGAGTAGTAATAGTAGTAAAGTGTTGAAGGATTGCCTCTAAAAATAATTAGAAGCCATATTTATGCTTCTAATGTTGTAGGACTACTTCTAAAAATATTTAGAAGCCATGATTCATGTTTCACATATTGTAGGATCTTTTCTAAAAATGATTAGAAGCCATTTTATGCTACTAATGTTGTAGGACTACTTCTAAAAATATTTAGAAGCCATGATTCATGTTTCACATATTGTAGGATCTTTTCTAAAAATGATTAGAAGCCATTTTATGCTACTAATGTTGTAGGACTACTTCTAAAAATATTTAGAAGCCATGATTCATGTTTCACATATTGTAGGATCTTTTCTAAAAATGATTAGAAGCCATTTTATGCTACTAATGTTGTAGGACCACTTCTAAAAATGTTAGAAGCCATATCTATGCTTAATTAGTTGTAGGATTGCATTTAAAAATATCCTACCATGCTTACCATGCTTAGTTAGTTGTAGCTTGCATCTAAAAATAATTAGAAGCCATATCTATGCTTAATTAGTTGTAGGATTGCATTTAAAAATATCCTATCATGCTTACCATGCTTAGTTAGTTGTAGCTTGCATCTAAAAATAATTAGAAGCCATATCTATGCTTAATTAGTTGTAGGATTGCATTTAAAAATATCCTATCATGCTTACCATGCTTAGTTAGTTGTAGCTTGCATCTAAAAATAATTAGAAGCCATATCTATGCTTAATTAGTTGTAGGATTGCATTTAAAAATATCCTACCATGCTTACCATGCTTAGTTAGTTGTAGCTTGCATCTAAAAATAATTAGAAGCCATATCTATGCTTAATTAGTTGTAGGATTGCATTTAAAAATATCCTATCATGCTTACCATGCTTAGTTAGTTGTAGCTTGCATCTAAAAATAATTAGAAGCCATATCTATGCTTAATTAGTTGTAGGATTGCATTTAAAAATATCCTATCATGATTACCATGCTTAGTTAGTTGTAGCTTGCATCTAAAAATAATTAGAAGCCATATCTATGCTTAATTAGTTGTAGGATTGCATTTAAAAATATCCTACCATGCTTACCATGCTTAGTTAGTTGTAGCTTTGCTTCTAAAAATAATTAGAAGCCATATCTATGCTCCATTAGTTGTAAGATTGCTTTAAAAATGTCCTACCATGATTCTATGCTTAATTAATTGTAGAATATTTTATAAACTTATCCTACCATGCTTAACGTTTAGAATGTTGTAGGATTCTTTTCCTAGCATGCTTGGTAATGTTGTAGGAGTCTTTTCCTATCATGCTTGGTAACTCACTTATACTAGGAATTTTGTAGGATTCATTCCTAAAGTTTCCTATTATGTTTAGTGACTTAGTTATGCTTAGAATGTGTAGGATTCAATCCAAAGGTTTCCTACAATGTTTGGATAAATTTTATTGTGCCTAGAGTGTTGTAGGATCTATGATAAAATCATATACCATGCTAGTTTAATTGTTGGAAAGCGATAAATCATGCTAGCTTAATTGTAAGTATTTGGCATATCATGCTAGTTTAAATTGTATGCAAATTGTATACCATGCTAGATAAATGGTAGAGAAGTGTATACTATGTTAGTGAATGACCATGATTCATGCTAAGTAAGTAGGGATCATGCAAATTATCGATCATATTAAGTTAAGGATACCCATACTAGGATGTTCATGCTTAGGGTAAAGAAACTACCCGTGGCTAGTTGTAGTGATTATGTTGGATTCTATGCCATGCTAGAGTAATACATGATTAGAACATTGTAGGAGTAATGTTAGAATATCTACTATACCTTGGAATGAGTGTATGTCATGTCTAAGACATTATAGGTCGAAGTAGTAAGATCGGGAAGACCACTAGCGATAGTTAATTCGATAAAGGCAGTTATGTCGCCTTCGGATTCTTCCTTAGTAGAATACCGATCTTAGACTACTAGTAGATCCCTTGTTGCTTCTAATAGTAGAAGATTAAGTTGTTAGTAAGCACGCTTGGTTGCTTCTAGGATTGATTACCTGTATGGTTGTTTGCACACGATCGTGCTCGTACGTGGCTCAACTGGCCCGTATGTAGCGGTGGGTCTCATACGTAGCTTAGTTGGCTCGTATGTAGGTTGTTGTCTCGTACGCGGCCCGACTGGCCCGTACGTAGCTGTTGGTCTCATACGCGGCTTATTTGGCTGGTATGTACGTGGTTATCTCCTACGAGGCCCGCCTGGCTCGTAGGTAGTTATTGTTTCATACGTAGCTTAGTTGGCTCGTATGTGGTTATTACTCGTGTATAGCTTGTTAGCTAGTACACAGTTAGTTGTGCTATCTAGGGTGATGTTACCACCCTAAGGGCTATCGACCATCAAGACATGTGTTTCTACCCTAAGGAACTGTGGAGGAGTCGCTCCTTGTGTACCGTCGAATCTTAACCAGGGTAGGTTGATCGAGGACCGGAGTATAGACAGAATCCAAGTCTAGGGTAGCGGCGTGCGTATATATTCGCGACGGCCCAAGTCTTGGATCGATGAGCCACGAACCGGGTCCTGAAGGATTCTGGTAAATCTAGGTTGAGCGGCCTAGTAGAGTTATTTTGCGAAGCCTAATTTAAGGCCTAGCATGTTGTGTTATAATATCGTCATCCCTAGGATTGTTCGAGTCAGGGACATCACTAGGATAGTGACTTATAAGGATCAGTTTACTTAAACCCTTCTGCCGGGAGAGAGGGGTCAGTTGTAGGGGGCCCCGACACTAACTCGTCTCTTGAGGCAGATCATAGGTGGTGTACCGGGTTGTACCTTCCTGTCAAAGGGATACGTACGGTGCCGTCTCACAAGTTGAGGACACGGGTTGCGTATCTCGCTCTGTTAATTCCTGAAGTACCGTGGCTGGGGTGCCACAGGATGCATGGTGCAGTCCTGCGCTTGCTATACCCCAGAGAGTGCCACAGGGTAGGCTTCGCGCTGCCCTGCGCTTGCGAAACTCTATGGTTTTGATTTGGGAACGATGCCCGATATACTGGGATCGAGTGAGGTCCGGCTTGCCGGGTAGTAGTGGAAAACGGAGACACCATAAGCAGACTGCATAAGGGGACTTGACCTCTTCTGCAACCTCACAGAGTCATGGAGTATTGTCAGGAACAGGTCGTGTACAATTAGAATTCGTAACGTGGGTTCAATCCCTATATATGGAGAAACGGCTTGAGATGGAGTCGCATGTATTTATGGGCTGCATGTTGCTTCGGAGACTTGCTGACATTAGAATAGGAGTGTCCTAGTTCTACTTAAGTATCACATTAAAGTCTAGTCATAGCACTCACGTACACTTAAACTACACCGACACCATTGCTATGTTTGTATATTTTGTATATTGTTTGGAAGATTCGCTGCTATATGATCAGCCTTTAAGCGTCAGTGAATACTGACGTCCCCACTTCCATAGGTACTGGATCGCCAAAGTACAAAGGCGATATTCAGGAGGACTCAAGGCGAGGAAAGCAAGGAGTCAGTATTAAGTTTAGTTCCGCTGCAAAATATGTATTGATTCTGTATTAGTTAAGAGGTACTCTGATGTAAGATGTGAAGGTTGTAATACTTAGAAATGTAAGGGCAATATTGTAACTCCATTGTAAAGTATTACAGTTGTACAGTATTCAGACTTGTAACATGTTGTGTATTGAATAAAAAGTTTTAAATTCTCCTGTTTTTCTGTGTATGGTGACTAATTGAAGCAAAGATCTTGGCTCGTGTCTCGGTTTTCCAGTATCGAAAATCGGGGCGCTACACTTTCTCTACAAGCATTTTCTGAAGGAAAGAGTCTACTATCCAAATAACACCCTCCACCATCCGAATAACACCATCCCAAAGGAAAAAATCTAAGTCATGAAGTTTGGCAACAAAAAAGTTCCCACCTTCATATCGATGATTCGAACCGTTCACATTGATCTATATATCTAAATTAGTCTAACTATGTAAAATCAAATTATTTCATATTCATTTGCCCATCCATTGAAGTGTTACAAAATTGTATGGCTGAAAATCATTGTTTTTTATAGTCACATAATGGATGTGCAAATGAATTTCAAATGATTTGTTTTTAACATATTTAGACTAATTTAGATGTGTAGATCAATGTGAACGGTTCGGATCGTCGATATGAAGGCGGAAAGTAACTATAATTCTATTGTGCGACTATCAAGCTACAATGCACTGTAGCTCATAACTCACTCAATAATAGTAAGAGGAGTATATTAAGGCTGAAAGAAGCCTAGTTGAACTTTCTCATAGATAAAGTGCAATTGCGACAAGTATGGCTAATGCTCTTGCTAAGAGACTTGAAAGTGATCTATTTATCAAAACTGTGGGGACTATGATAAGAGGCTAATTATCAATTATCCATGTGATTCACGTGTTGTACATATTGTTGAGTCGAACCAGTTAAACCCAAACTAATCAAGGTCTAACCCCAAACTAGGTAGAGTCAAACCTGGCTCTGATACCACTAAACTAGTTAGATCGGTGAGCAGAGCCCTTTGGTTATTGGAGGAGTTTATTTTGTAGCCGATCTTATTGTCATCAGTAATTTGGGTTTTGATGTGATCTTAGATATGGACTGGCTCGGTATTACTCATGCTGTGATTGACTACCATAAGAAGAAGGTGGTGTTCCAAATACCAGACTGTCAGGAATTTGAATTCCATGCTGGTGAAATGTCGTTTGGCCGTGTTGAGAAGTCGGCAAGTCTTGAAACTAGAGTAATGCAGGAAGTGGATGCTGATGGTGTTGTTGCACCTTTGGTTGTGCGAGAGTTTCTTGATGTGTTTCCGGATGATTTGCCAAGACTACCGCCAGACCGAGAAGTTATGTTCGGGATTGATGTCCAATCGGGTACAACTCCTATTTCTAAGAGCCCATACCGGATGGTGCCAGTTGAGTTGGCGGAGTTGAAGGAGCAGATTCAGGAGTTGCTGAATAAGGGTTTCATCAGGCCGGATGTTTCACCTTGGGGAGCTCCAGTACTGTTCGTCAACAAGAAGGATGGTAGTTGCAGGTTGTGCATCGACTACCGAGAGCTGAATAATGTCACAGTGAAAAACCAGTATCCGTTACCGAGGATTAATGAGCAGTTGCAGGAGTTTCAGGCTAAAGTCGAAGCAGGTTCGAGGACTGACATGGTTATTCAGGAGGATCGATCTCTTCGCTTTGGGACCCGCCTATGTGTTCCGAAGGGGGAGTTCAGGCAGTAGTTGCTTGAAGAAGCTCACCGTTTGCCGTATTCTATTCATCGCGGTGGTACAAAGATGTATCGGGATCTGAAATTGCACTTTTGGTGGCATTGTATGAAGAGGGCCGTGGCGAGATATGTTTCACAGTGTTTGATCTGCCAACAGGTGATGGCAGAACATTAGAGAACTGCTGGACTTCTTCAACCTCTTCCTATTCCGGAGTGGAAATGGGAGAACATTTCCATGGACTTTGTGACTACTTTGCCAAGAAGTCCCAAGGGTCACAATGCCATCTGGATAATTGTAGATCGCTTGACAAAGATTGCTCATTTTAATCCATTCAGAGTGGGCCAGTCTACAGAGAGCTGTAACACCTCAAATTTGTAAAATACCGAAAATACCTGTTTTTATATATTTGGGGTGGAGAAAATTATTTTTGATATATTTTATTTAGATATTGATATCGATATGGATATTTGTGGTAGATCGATATTATTGTTATATTAGAGTTAAGAGTTGAGATTTTATGTGAGGAAATATAGTTTATTTTATTTTATCTTTCTAGGGGATTATAATAAGATAATTTTAATGTATTTTGTATTGTTCGTATTCTTATAGAAAAGAGGTGGGGTTTATTTGTAATATTTTGGATTTGGAGGGTTATATGTAAATATACCCTATTCTTATTATTTATATATATATATATAATATATTTTTAAACCCCCCCCCAAATTTCCTTCTTTCTTTCTTTTCCTTTCCTTTCCATTTCTTCCTCCCGATCAAACCGAACCCATTCGGTCCCGACCTTACCTCACCCAAATCCGCTCCATCTCTCCATGATTTTCAAATTAAATTGTGGGATAGGCTAATTGAAGGGTTCTGCACAACGTGGTAGCGTCGATTTTTGGAGAGGGCTTCGGGAAGGTATACCCTATTTTATCTTATTGTATAAAATTGAGTGTGGTTAATTTATTTTGAGTAGGAGTATTATGATAAGGAGATTTGTTGGGAATAGTAGAGGTGAGAAATTAGTAGATTATCGGAGATTTTACAAGTTGTTAATAAATTAGGGATTTGGGTTTGTAAAAGAGAATTATATATGTGAGAATTATCTCCTTTACATTAGTAGAATTTAAGTAGAACTATTAGAATAAGTTGGGGGTAATTTTAGTAATTGTTTAGGGATAAACATCCCATAGGAATTTAAATATTACGTGCAACACACGTGTGCATCCCAGACATTCGATAAAACGCCTAAGTGATATTAGAATTAGTGTTGTTATTTTCTGTGGTTGATTTGGATGTTTTGAGCCTTAATTGCTTTGAAAATTGATAATAGGAGATGTTAACGGCTTCGGGTGCCGGATGGAGAAGTGATGCATCGAGTCTTCCCGGGCTGTTAGGTGAGTATGAAGGTATTCATATATCTGTTGTTTTAAGAAAATTTTAGTATAATCTGAATGATTGGTACGAATTTCGGAATAATGCGTATGTGTAAATGGGAATCAGTGTTCGATGTTGGTGTGCAATATGACGATTAAATACTCGTCTCTTGTGTATTGATATAAATTTATAGACGATGGATTAGTTATATATATGGGGATGAGTTATATGTATATAAGGATGTCGGTATATGGTGAATTGATCTGATTTTGAATATTCAGCGTGATGGTAATGTATTGTGTATATATATAGATAGATATATATATGTATGTATATGGTGTTGTGATGTGTTAATCTACTGGGCGTATGCAAACATGTGAGAATGATATAATAGATAGTACGGTATATTCATGATGTGTGAGGTAATGATAAAATAAATAATACAGTACAGTGGTGGTGTTCCATCATATGATGTGATGATTTTATATGTTAATTACAGTGATATTTCTTATATGTGATGCATAAAAAGGGTAAGTGGGATGGTGATCATTGTTTATGTGTTAGTAAGTTTAAATAAAAGATGAGATGCTATGATGATAAAGGGTGACGATAATATGAAAAGAAAATGTTAATACCAATAATTTTGGTTGACTAGAGTTGATACCACATGATAGACCTTGGAGAGCAGATACCTCCGGATAGACCGGAGAGAGATATGATACCTCAGGGTAGACCTGAGAGAGTTGATACCCCAGGATAGACCTGGAAGAGCAGATACCTCCGGATAGACCGGAGAGAGATATGATACCTTAGGGTAGACCTGAAAGAGAGTTGATACCCCAGGATAGACCTTGGAGAGCAGATACCTCCGGATAGACCGGAGAGAGATATGAGACCTCAGGGTAGACCTGAGAGAGAATTGATACCCGTGGATAGACCTGGGAGAGCAGATACCTCCGGATAGACCGGAGAGAGATATGATACCTCAGGATAGACCTGAGACAGAGTTGATACACCATGATAGACCTGGGAGAGCAGATACCTCTGAATAGACCGGAGAGAGATATGATACCTCAGGGTAGACCTGAGAGAGAGTTGATACCCCAGGACAGACCTGGGGGAGCAGATACCTCCGGATAGATGGGAGAGAGATATGATACCTCAGGATAGACCTGAGAGAGAGTCGATACCCCAGAATAGACCTGGGAGAGCAGATACCTCCGGACAGACAGGAGAGAGATATGATACCTCAGGGTAGACCTGAGAGAGAGTTGGTACCCCAGGATAGACCTGGTAGAGCATATACCTCCGGATAGACAGGAGAGATATATGATATCTCAGGGTAGACCTGAGAGAGAGTTGATACCCCAGGATAGACCTGGGAGAGCAGATACCTCCGGATAGACCGGAGAAAGATATGATACCTCAGGGTAGACCTGAAAGAGAGTTGATACCCCAAGATAGACCTGGGAGAGCAGATACCTCCGGGTAGACCGAAGAGAGATATGATACCTCAGGATAGACCTGAGAGAGAATTGATACTCTAGGATAGACCTGGGGTAAATTGAATATGATATAGAATGTGAATGAGAAAGAGAAGAAAGTACCTGGTGTAAGATGAAATGAAATGGTGAAGTAAGTGTATGGGTAAAAATTAATTAGTGAAAGAAAATGAGTATATGATGAAGAGCATGAAAGAATGTGATTCATGAATATGCAAGTAAAAATGATTGGTAAAAGGAAGCGTGTGATTAAACATGAGAAGCAAAGTAAGAAAATATATATGATATAGTATTAGATGAATAGAGTTAAAGTAAATTAATAATTGACCTATTGGCTTAAGATGTGATGAGCTATCACCCAAGTTCTACTTGGGGTGCAATGATGATTACCCAAGCTATCGGCTTTGGGGTGCGGTTTATATTACCTAAACTATGTTTGGGGTGCAGTGTATTATCTAAAAAGAATGAGCATTAAAGTGAATTGTAGTATGAGATGGAAAGTGAAAAGTAGAATACATGGTATTATGAAATGAAAATGATAAAGTAAATATGGCGTGTTGTATGAAATAAATATGAGAAAGCGGTGAAAACATGTGATGTGAAATATGATATGAGAATGAAAAAGAAAAGAAAGTATTCGTGAATTGTGGGAATGAAATATGTAAGTAAAGAAAGTGAGTTGTGAATATGAAAGAAAGTGGTTGTGAATGAAATGAATATGAAGGAATACGAGTTATGAGTTTGTGTATGAAAAGAAATGATAAATGCTGCATGTGGTTAATTTAAAATGAAAAGTAAAAGAGACGTGTGTTAATACGAATAGTATGAAGTAATTGTGTAATAAGAACGATTATTAAAGTGAAATACAGGATGATTTGAGTTGATACACCCTAGAATTGTGTCGAGGAACTACTCGCCCGCTATTTCTGTGAAAATGGTGGGAACTACCTGCCTTGGCATAATTTGCAGGGTGAGTGGCGGGATATCGGTAATGAATAATGGAAATGAAGAATAAAGTAAAGCGAAGATAAAAAGTAATTGAAGTAAATTAATAACCAAGCTAGCGGCTTGAGATGTGATGTGATATTACCCAGACTATGTGTCTGCGGTGTGGTGATTATTACCCAAGCTGTCGGCTTTGGGGTGTGATATATGATTGCCCAAACTATATTTGGGATATGGAGTATATTGTGATGAGAATGCAAGTGAAGTTAATGGCAATTTGTGTTATTAGTGATATGATAATGATGTGATGAACTGCAAGCAAGTTGCAATGTGCAATGAGATGTTGTGCTGTGTTATGAGATACGAATGAATGTGGCATTATGGGTATGAATGCATATGTTTATGATGTGATATGTGATGTTATTCAATAAAATAACTACTTGTAATGAGAAGTTATGACGATGTAGATGGTACCGTTGTTTGTATGCGTGCGATGTATGTAATAAGAGAGTGGTTGTGAAAATGGTCATTAAAGAAAGCATGTTGTGTTATGAGTTTGTATTCATATAAATGGTTATTAAAGAAAGATGTAATAACATCATGTAGTTATATTCATATAAATAGTGAAATGCTGCTATGACGATAATTGTGGAAAGATGAATATTCGTGTTAGGGAATTCAAATTGAAAAGGAATGGATTGTATGTGAATTCGTATTATGCGAATGTAATATAGGGATATATATGAGGTTGATGTGAAGCATATAGTGAAATGTGTGAATTATGGGTAATTATATAATTAGATACAGATTTGAAGAGTATTTTGATATAAAATCGTATTGGTGATGTTTTTATGTCCAGATTTCAGGTTGCATCATCTTAACTTGATGTTTGTAAGTTTAAATTATTTTCTTTATACCATTTTAATTTATTTATTAGATTAGCGAATTATACTCACACCAGAAATGGCTAACCCCTTAGTATTTAGGGGGTTAAGGAGTTCTTGGACTACCCTAGATCTCCTACTGTTTCAGGTCCTCAGCAGTGCAGAGGTGAGGCGTAGATTTCGTAGAGTGAAGTTATTCACTTTAAATTTTATGTATAAGTTCAGTTATGTGAATAGTGGAATGTATGGTTTATATTGTAATTTGAATGTATAAGCATGTAGATGATGATGAGTATAGTACGAAGTGGTATGGTATGTTTGTGAACCGTACCCACCTCGTTGTGGTGTACCGGGCTCTGTGGTAGGTTTTACAAAGGTTTTTCTAAAATTTTTACCGCGTTTTTAAAGAAATTTATGGTTTTTATTTGATATTTGATATTATAGTATGAGTTTGGCCCCCAGAGCATGATATTATATTGCCTGTGTGATTCTGCTCATTTTGGCCTGGGGAGCCCATGATATTATTGCGTGTGATGTGAGCTACGGAATTTAGAGCAGAATTTCGTAAGCTTTTTTTTGTTTCGGGGCAGAAATTTCATGGGAAACTCTGCCAAAATTTTATTTGAAATGTACTTGTCTTAGTTTATGTTTAAAGTGATATAGAAATTGAAAGAATTGATTTTGGGAGCGAAAAAAAAAAATTTGGGGCGTTACAGTTTGGTATCAGAGCCTAGGTTGACTAGGAATTCTTGTTTATCCTAGTGATCCTGTCATGTGTGTATGGTTTCATTATTGCTAAGTTGTGGATATTAAGTTGTTTTATGTATTGTGGGTGCTAAGTACGGATTATATTATAGATGGTGCGATTTCTATTAGACTTTTGTCTGACTTAGGGTCAGTGATATCCTTTATATCCCATGCGTGTGTTTTGCATTATGGCATTGTTATGTTTTACTTAGAAGCCCCAGGCGAGAAAATTATGCACCATTATAGAGGTTTGTTATATGGGTTGCTGTGTGCTGAGTGGGGCTATTTTCTTGGAATCTTATGTATGACATATAGGTGTATATCCTACAGATTGTGAGGTGATGTGTTTTTGTGGTTATTATTTTAAAATGGGAGGATTCGGATGAGAAAGCCCAATGAAACCCAGTTTCTAAATGAACGTAATGCATTGAATGATGTAAGTATGTCCGTTGGATTCGGAGGTAATACCCAAGATGAAGATTGAAGGTGTGGTTTGTAAATTCCTTGATATATATCGGAGAATAGTTTTAGCTTTTCGTTGATCGTAAGAGTTTGAAGCACTTGTTTTCGCAAAATATTTTAGCAGGAGGCAATAAAGGTGGTTTGAGTTCTTTAGTAATGTTGATGTGGATATGAAATATCACCCGGAAAACACTAAGGTGACTGATGTCTTGAGTAGAAGTAGGATGTTGGCTTTTATTATGTTCCAAGAGTGGACGGTACAAGAATTATCTGGTCAATTTGATTTTTCCTTAGTAGCAGAGGGCGACATGACCATGTAGGTGGGCAGTTTATTAGTATCAGACAAGAATGGATAAGCCTCTTTTGAGGTGTGTAGTCGACGAGAGAGTCATGTAGATCAGTGGTGAATAAGATGTCAAGTTGCTTAGTTGCTGAGAGTTTAGTCGAGTACTAATATTAATGACTGTGTCTGGAATGTTGGAGAGATGGTGAGAAGGTATCCAGGATTGTCTGGACAGTTTTCTTAACCCCTGTAGCTCGAGGACGAGCTTCTTTTGAGGTGCGTAGAATATAACACCTCGAATTTGTAAAATACCGAAAATACCTGTTTTTGTATATTGGGGTGGAGAAAATTATTTTTGATATATTCTATTTAGATATTGATATTGGTATGGATATTTGTGGTAGATTGATATTATTGTTATATTAGAGTTAGAAGTTGAGATTTTATGTGAGGAAATATAGTTTATTTTATTTTATCGTTCTGGGGGATTATTATAAGATAATTTTAATGTATTTTGTATTGTTCGTATTCTTATAGAAAAGAATTGGGGTTTATTTGTAATATTTTGGATTTGAAGGGTTATATGTAAATATACCCTATTCTTATTATTTATATAGATACTAGGTTTGCCCGTTGACACGTGCCTACGGCACGTCTTCTGAACGGTGCACATTGTTTGATCATATAAAATAGTTTTGGAGGTCCAACAAATTAATTGAAGTAACAAACATAGAGCAAAAAACATATTATATAATTTTTTTTGATTTTTTTGAATTATTTTTAAAGTTTTTAAATTTTTATTTTTTAAAGTTTTTTAATATTTTAAAATTTTTAAAATTTTTATTTTCTTAATTTTTTGAATAGAAGAGGGAGGGAGAGAGAGAGAGAAAACAAATTAAATAAATATAGGAGTTGTTTTGGGTGGGAGATTTGAATTTGAGTTTTGGGGGAGACTTTTGGAGGGAAAATATGTTTTCTAAGGTTAGATCTGGGCCTTTGATTCTTAGGGGGATTAAAGGAGAGCCACTTGATAGCTTTCTTTGTGTTTTATTATATAGATAATATATTTTTAAACCCCCCCCCCCCCCCCCCCCCCCCCATTTTCCTTCTTTCTTTCTTTTCCTTTCCTTTCCGTTTCTTCCTCCCGATCAAACCGAACCCATTCGGTCCCGACCTTACCCCGCCCAAAACAACTCCATCTCTCCATGATTTTCAAATTAAATTGAGGGATAGGCTAATTGAAGGGTTCTCTACAACGTGGTAGCGTCGATTTTTGGAGAGGTCTTCGGGAAGGTACACCCTATTTTATCTTATTGTATAAAATTGAGTGTGGTTAATTTATTTTGAGTAGGAGTATTATGATAAGGAGATTAGAAGATATTGGGAATAGTGGAGGTGAGAAATTAGCAGATTATCGAAGATTTTACAAGTTGTTAATAACTTAGGGTTTTGGGTTTGTAAAAGAGAATTATATATGTAAGAATTATCTCCTTTATAGTAGTAGAATTTTAGTAGAACTATTAGAATAAGTTGGGGGTAATTTTAGTAATTGTTTAAGGATAAACATCCTGTAGGAATTTAAATATTACGTGCAACGCACGTGTGCATCCCAGACGTTCGATAAAACGCCTGAGTGATATAAGAATTAGTGTTGTTATTTTCTGTGGTTGATTTGGATGTTTTGAGCCTTAATTGCTTTGAAAATTGATAATAGGAGATGTTAACGGCTTCGGGTGCCGGATGGAGAAGTGATGCTTCGAGTCTTCCCGGGCTGTTAGGTGAGTATGAAGGTATATATGTATCTGTTGTTTTAAGAAAATTTTAGTTTAATCTGAATGATTGGTATGAATTTCGGAATAATGCGTATGTGTAAATGGGAATCAGTGTTCGATGTTGGTGTGCAATATGACGATTAAATACTCGTCTCTTGTGTATTGATATAAATTTATAAACGATGGATTAGTTATATATATGGGGATGAGTTATATGTATATAAGGATGTCGGTATATGGTGAATTGATCTGATTTTGAATATTCAGCGTGATGGTAATGTATTGGGTATATATATAGATAGATATATATGTATGTATATGGTGTTGTGATGTGTTAATCTACTGGGCATATGCAAACATGTGAGAATGATATAATAGATAGTACGGTATATTCATGATGTGTGAGGTAATGATAAAATAAATAATACAGTACAGTTGTGGTGTTCCATCATATGATGTGATGATTTTATATGTTAATTACAGTGATATTTCTTATATGTGATGCATAAAAAGGGTAAGTGGGATGGTGATCATTGTTTATGTGTTAGTAAGTTTAAATAAAAGATGAGATGCTATGATGATAAAGGGTGACGATAATATGAAAAGAAAATGTTAATAGCAATAATTTCGGTTGACTAGAGTTGATACCCCGGGAAAGACCTGGGAGAGCAGATACCTCCGGATAGACCGGAGAGAGATATGATACCTCAGGGTAGACCTGAGAGAGAGTTGATACCCCAGGATAGACCTGGGAGAGCAGATAACTCCGGATAGACCGGAGAGAGATATGATACCTCAGGGTAGACCTGAGAGAGAGTTGATACCCCAGGATAGACCTGGGAGAGCAGATACCTCCGGATAGACCGGAGAGAGATATGATACCTCAGGGTAGACCTGAGAGAGAGTTGATACCCCAGGATAGACCTGGAAGAGCAGATACCTCCGGATAGACCGGAGAGAGATATGATACCTCAGGGTAGACCTGAGAGAGAGTTGATACCCCAGGATAGACCTGAGAAAGCAGATACCCCCGGATAGACCGGAGAGAGATATGATACCTCAGGGTAGACCTGAGAGAGAGTTGATACCCTAGGATAGACCTGGGAGAGCAGATACCTCTGGATAGACCGGAGAGAGATATGATACCTCAGGGTAGACCTGAGAGAGAGTTGATACCCCAAGATAGACCTGGGAGAGCAGATACCTCCGGATAGACCGGAGAGAGATATGATACCTCAGGTTAGACCTGAGACAGAGTTGATTCCCCAGGATAGATGATACCTCAGGGTAGACCTGAGAGAGAGTTGACACCCCAAGATAGACCTGGGAGAGCAGATACCTCTGGATAGACCGGAGAGAGATATGATACCTCAGGTTAGACCTGAGACAGAGTTGATTCCCCAGGATAGACCTGGGAAAGCAGATACCTCCGGATAGACTGGAGATGATACCCCAGGATAGACCTGGGAGAGCAGATACCTCCGGATAGACCGGAGAGAGATATGATACCTCAGGGTAGACCTGAGAGAGAGTTGACACCTCAGGACAGACCTGGGAGAGCAGATACCTCCGGATAGACCGGAGAGAGATATGATACCTCAGGATAGACCTGAGAGAGAATTGATACTCTAGGATAGACCTGGGGTAAATTGAATATGATATAGAATGTGAATGAGAAAGAGAAGAAAGTACCTGGTGTAAGATGAAATGAAATGGTGAAGTAAGTGTATGGGTAAAAATTAATTAGTGAAAGAAAATGAGTATATGATGAAGAGCATGAAAGAATGTGATTCATGAGTATGCAAGTAAAAATGATTGGTAAAAGGAAGCGTGTGATTAAACATGAGAAGCAAAGTAAGAAAATATATATGATATAATATTAGATGAATAGAGTTAAAGTAAATTAATAATTGACCTATTAGCTTAAGATGTGATGAGCTATCACCCAAGTTCTACTTGGGGTGCAATGATGATTACCCATGCTATCGGCTTTGGGGTGCGGTGTATATTACCTAAACTATGTTTGGGGTGCAGTGTATTATCTAAAAAGAATGAGCGTTAAAGTGAATTGTAGTATGAGATGGAAAGTGAAAAGTAGAATACATGGTATTATGAAATGAAAATGATAAAGTAAATATGGCATATGATATGAAATAAATATGAGAAAGCGGTGAAAACATGTGATGTGAAATATGATATGAGAATGAAAAAGAAAAGAAAGTATTCGTGTATTGTCGGAATGAAATATGTAAGTAAAGAAAGTGAGTTGTGAATATGAAAGAAAGTGGTTGTGAATGAAATGAATATGAAGGAATACGAGTTATGAGTTTGGGTACGAAAAGAAATGATAAATGCTGCATGTGGTTAATTTAAAATGAATAGTAAAAGAGACGTGTGTTAATACGAATTGTATGAAGTAATTTTTTAATAAGAACGATTATTAAAGTGAAATACAGGATGATTTGAGTTGATACACCCTAGAATTGTGTCGATGAACTACTCGCCCGCTATTTCTGTGAAAATTGTGGGAACTACCTGCCTTGGCATAATTTGCAGGGTGAGTGGCGGGATATCGGTAATGAATAATGGAAATGAAGAATAAAGTAAAGCGAAGATAAAAAGTAATTGAAGTAAATTAATAACCAAGCTAGCGGCTTGAGATGTGATGTGATATTACCCAGACTATGTGTCTGGGGTGTTGTGATTATTACCCAAGCTATCGGCTTTGGGGTGTGATATGTGATTGCCCAAACTATGTTTGGGATATGGAGTACATTGTGATGAGAATGCAAGTGAAGTTAATGGCAATTTGTGTTATTAGTGATATGATAATGATGTGTTGAACTGCAAGCAAGTTGCAATGTGCAATAAGATGTTGTGTTGTGTTATGAGATACGAATGAATGTGGCATTATGGGTATGAATGCATATGTTTATGATGTGATATGTGATGTTATTCAATAAAATAACTACTTGTAATGATAAGTTATGACGATGTAGATGGTACCGTTGTTTGTATGCGTGCGATGTTTGTAATAAGAGAGTGGTTGTGAAAATGGTTATTAAAGAAAGTATGTTGTGTTATGAATTTGTATTTATATAAATGGTTGTTAAAGAAAGATGTAATAACATCATGTAGTTATATTCATATAAATAATGAAATGCTGCTATGACGATAATTGTGGAAAGATGAATATTCGTGTTAGGAAATTCAAATTGAAAAGGAATGGATTGTATGTGAATTCGTATTATGTGAATGTAATATAGGGATATATATGAGGTTGATGTGAAGCATATAGTGAAATGGGTGAATTATGGGTAATTATATAATCAGATGCAGATTTGAAGAGTATTTTGATATAAAATCGTATTGGTGATGTTTTTATGTCCAGATTTCCGGTTGCATCATCTTAACTTGATGTTTGTAAGTTTAAATTATTTTCTTTATACCATTTTAATTTATTTATTAGATTAGCGAATTATACTCACATCAGAAATGGCTAACCCCTTAGTTTTTGTGGGGTTAAGGAGTTCTTGGACTACCCTAGATCTCCTACTGTTTCAGGTCCTCAACAGTGCAGAGGTGAGGCGTAGATTTCGTAGACTGAAGTTATTCACTTTAAACTTTATGTATAAGTTCAGTTATGTGAATAGTGGAATGTATGGTTTATATTGTAATTTGAATGTATAAGCATGTAGATGATGATGATGAGTATAGTACGAAGTGGTATGGTATGTTTGTGACCCGTACCCAACTCGTTGTGGTGTACCGGGCTCTGTGGTAGGTTTTACAAAGGGTTTTCTAAAATTTTTACCTCGTTTTCAAAGAAATTTATGGTTTTTATTTGATATTTGATATTCTAGTATGAGTTTGGCCCCCAAAGCATGATATTATATTTCCTGTGTGATTCTGCTCATTTTGGCCTGGGGAGCCCATGATATTATTGCGTGTGATGTGAGCTACGGAATTTAGAGCAGAATTCCGTATGCTTTTTTGTGTTTCGGGGCAGAAATTTCAGGGGAAACTCTGCCAAAATTTTATTTGAAATATACTTGTCTTAGTTTATGTTTAAAGTGATATAGAAATTGAAAGAATTGATTTTGGGAGTGAAAAAAAATTTGGGGCGTTACAAGAGCCTTGTAGAGAAGTACATGCAGGAGATTGTCAGATTGCATGGGGTTCTTGTTAATGTTGTATCAGACAGAGATAATACTCCGATCGCAGTTCTGGGAGAGTCTTCAAGGTAGTCTTGGGAGCAAGCTAAACTACAATACTGTGTTCCATCCACAGACAGATGGGCAACCAGAGAGGACCATTCAGACATTGGAAGATATGTTGAGATCCTGTGTGCTGCAGTTTGGAGGATCTTGGGAGGATCATCTACACTTGGTGGAGTTTTCGTACACAAATATCTACCAAGCAAGTCTTAAGGCAACTCCGTATGAAGCCTTATATGGTCGGAAGTGTAGATCGCCAGTGTGCTTGGATGACATTGGTGAGAGGAAGATTTTGGGGCTTGAGCTGATCACGAGGACTGTTGATGCAGTGGCCCAGATCAGAAAACACCTACAGGCGGCTGAAATGGGCAGATATTCACAGGAGACCATTAGAGTTTGAAGTGGGTGATCATGTGTTCCTCAAGGTATTACCGTGGAAGGGAGTTATCCGGTTTGGAGGCAGGAGCAAGCTAAGCCCTAGATTCATTGGGCCATTTGATGTTGTGGAGCGAGTAGGCAAGGTGGCCTATAAACTCGCATTGCCGCCAGCTCTATCTGGAGTGCATGATGCATTTCATGTCTCCCAACTCAGGAAATATATCAGGGATGATAGTCATGTTATCGACTACTCGGAATTGTCTGTTCGGCCAATGTGTGTGTGTGTGATCAAAAAGATATTAAGTTCTTAAAGGCAAATTAACACGTGAAATATCAAGTTTAATCCATGTCACTAATTAAGCAAGCATACCCGAATGTTGTTCTTATATTCTTCTAATTTCTCTGCAATCGTTTTACTTTCAGGAATCGACTCTGACAATGAGATTCTTAGTGCTTGGTTAGAATCATTCATCTGGCCTTCAAGGTGTCAAATCTTCTCCTAAACAGGACTAAGAGATGCTCTTAGACTGACTGCCACACACACACTGACACTATATTTTTTTTGTATGCGAGAAATTTAATTGTAGCAATTTTTGTATATTCGAGAAAATACTTGTAACAATATTTGTATGTCTGAGAATAGTTGTATGTTTGAGAATAACATTTGTATGTTTGCCAATAAATGTAGTAAATTTTTAAAATATTATTTTCTCATTACGAAAAGTTTATGCAATATGGCCGATTAATCCCAAATAGCCCGATTAATCCCGAATAGCCCGATTAATCCCAATTAATCCTGATAAAGTTTATGCACTATGGCCGATTATTCCCGATGATTCCCGATTAATCCCTAGATATTCTAAAATCCAATAATCGGCCCAAAACTAATTGGTTATAGGCCGAGTAACGATTAATTGATGTTTAATCGGCCGATTAATCCGATTTTGACTTTATAGTGCACTTCCGGGTCCGGGTCCACTCAAAATAGACCTGACCCGAATCCAGACTTGGACCCATTAAAATGTACCCCTAAAAATATGGAATTTGAATAATAGGGTTATAGGGATATACATGTAAATAGTAATTGTTGAAGAAAGATGTGTAAATATAATATTTATTCATATACTTAAGTGCAAAAATTATTGGAACCGTAGGGTATCGGGTGAAAATACTTAAGTGCAAATATTTATTCCCCGCTACCGGACCCAATAAATAGGTTTTTTTTAACCCGGACCCGGACCCGGACCAGTTTCTCGCAAGTCCGGGTTTGGGTCCAATTTTGGATCCGTGAGGTATCGGGTCTAGGTCCGGGTAGTGGAGGGCCCGACCTGATAGGACCCGATATCAGCTCTAGCCATGGATCAAGTATGCTATTGGTTTGGAATGTTGGTTTTTTCACATTTAGATTAATGCAAGTGATAACCATGGCATGGCTGATTCTAAAATTGTTAAAGGAGTAGGTGGAAGTACTTCAATTCTATCAAAGAACTCATTAACAATGAGGCCATGGGAGGAAGCAAGAAATGGTTTGTATTGCATGATCTATTTCTCTCTGTTTTTTATAAAGCAATATATTTAGTTTGTTACTTGACATTGTAGGTCAAAACATCGAAAGACTGCAGTAATAATGGATGAGGTTGATGGTATGTATGTCGGTGATATGGTTTTTATTAGAGAAGAAGGTCTCATAAAGTTCTGGTGGTTCCATAGAAAAATTAAGCATATTTTTGGCAGGTCTCACAGGTCAGTTTGTTATTAAAGTGGTTCTAACAAAAAAATAATGATCATCACACAAACAATAATAATCAAATACAAATTGAAACAAATTAAGCATATTAGTTAGAGAGAGTACCTTAGATTAGTACAGTGGGTGACAATAACAAATAAAATCCATATCTAGCAACAACATGAAGTAAATAAAAGGGATAGCAGACAACTGAGATTGTAAAAGAAGAGTCCATGAAGAATCCTATACATTTCGAAAGGGCAACTAATAGAACAAAATGCTAATTACCCAATACCTAAATAGTTAAGACACGATGCAGATATATGTAGGAAAATTATGAGGTAGCATCAGTTAACTGAATAATCATGCTAGCAAGCAAGATAGGTTTAGTGCACATGCAGGTCCAACTCCCACGCGGGCCGATAGAGTCTAATTGCGGTCCAACGGCAAATCTCCAAATCTCTACATAATTGCGCAAACAACAACAATCAACTACCTTAACAGCTATCTACTACCTATAATATGAGACTCAAATCTCTTCCAATAATAAATTTGTATCAGGAATGTAGTGGAAGGGCTGAACTTTAAGATAATTTGCACAAGTATTGAGCTTCGATATTCTCTTTAACTCTACTAACTTAAAGACAAAGTCGAAGGAAACTGCGGGAGTGAGAAAAGTCCTAAGAACCGAACCAACATAAGAAAGCAACAAACCCTATAAAAACATAAAACCCTGAAGAAGCAAATTACATTTACATTCATATTTAAACAATAACAGAACTACATAAGTCTATCCCATACATTCTCATATTAAGACAGCAAATTACTCAAACAACCCCAAGCATACTCATTACTCACTTGCCTATGATAGACCAGATCAGGCGTTATATGCCTTGGATCATTCCAGAACACCTCAGTAATCGACCTAGCCCGAATAACAAACTGATCCCCCGCCTTCTCATCTGTCAACCACTGTTGCAGATTCTCCTGCAAAATACCACACCCATTATCAAACCATTCAAAATTTGTTAACATTTTGAAGGGAAAAACCCGAATTCAAGAACCTCACTCCGGGAGCATAAGGCTTAATCCCACGGCGGTCCACTGATATGGCACATTCATAAACTTGTCAAAATCTCCAACAAATTCACCTAAAAATAAGCGACTTATCCAACTTGAACCACTTCTCCTCCCTCGCCAACTCTGCCTCCTACATAACCAAATCAATGGAAAGTTAGGGTTTACCCAAAACCAAATCAAAATTAAAAAAGGTTCAGAATTTTATTACTACCAGAGGAGCATTGTACTCGATAAACCGCCTTAATCCTCACTCCAATCGCCTTCCGAAATGCCTGGGTCATCGCCTCCATCTTCGATATCTCCAACGAAAACAACTTCGACGCCGCCACCATTGCAAATGGCGGCTCTAACCACAGCGACTTCGCCAATCCCATTGCAATCGTCGTCTTCCCTGTTCCCGGCTGGTCGGCGAGAAGCATGTCGGTGCTCCATGGAGGAGTCGAGGCCCAGGCCGCGGCTCGTGAGGGAGAACGGGGAGGTTGTCGACGAAGAGTTGTAGCCATGATCGCCATGAATCGCATAATGGTAAAGAGAGACTGATAAGGGTTTAGGATTAGGGTTTGGGGGATCGGATGGATTGAAGTTTGGGATTGGGAGTGGAATTGGGGTTAGGGTTTGGGTTTTGAGAAATTGAGAGAGATCGGGATTTTTTGGGAAGGAAGAGATTGGAATTGTATAAAGGATGTATGGCTGTGATTAAGCCTCACATATAATTAATCAGATTCGATCGATGGTCCAGATCTGCTCAGATTCGATCGACGGTCCAGATCTTCTCTGGACAGATTTATTTTGGTTATTATAATAGAAATAGAGAGATAGATAGATATAATATATTAGATTAGATTATCTGGCAAAATGGGAACATGGGCCTTCGAGTCTCCCCAAATTGTGCCCCAACATGATCCTCTCAAGATCTGTAGGAAACGTTAAAAAAAAAAAAAAAAAAAAAAAAAGGCATATTTTTAAGGAGGTCGAATCCTCCTTTTTTTTCGTTTTCACAGGATCTGTAAGCCCTATAGGGCATATGATTCATCGCCTAGAACGATACCCC